>JAUMJK010000203.1:1486399-2972798 GCA_033558105.1 Coccyzus lansbergi | reverse complement strand
GCAGAATGTTTAGTGTCTTTTTATTCCCCCTTAAAAATCACACTTTGTATTAAAACTACTTCCATTTTCTCATCTCTTCAAGCAACTGTATCCTTTACAGTCCATAACATCCTGAGAGAATGGTTTGCATCGTGGTTTCTTGTTTCATTTGTGTATTTTCTGTGTGAGCAGAAGATGACTTCCATCTCCAAGAAGAGAGTATGGGTATGCTTGGGAGCACTGTTAGATGAGGAAGGGAAAGGGTCATTGGGCAGTGGAACAGGCTGCCCAGGGAGGTGGTGGATTCACCTTCCCTGGAGGTGTTTAAGGCACGGATGGACAAGGTGCTGAGGGACATGGTTTAGAGTTTGATGGGAATGGTTGAACTCGATGATCCGGTGGGTCTCTTCCAACCTGGTGATGATTCGATTCTATTCTATTCTATTCTATTCTATTCTATTCTATTCTATTCTATTCTATTCTATTCTATTCGCTCAGAAGAGCAAAGACTACCTTGAAAGGTGGTAACAAGATTTTAAACAAACTGCTTACAATTCAAATGGTAAATTGGAAAATTATCTGGAATGTTGTTTTTTGAGAATATTTTAAGCCCTCAGTCTGGTTACATCTGAGCACCTAGAAAGACCACAGAAGAATTTCTGAGACTCCACAGAAGTGTGATATGTCTGTGCTGGGAAAGCAGACGGTACAAGTACAGTGTGGGTGGACTCCTGGATAATATCCATCTAAAGCATACGGTCTCAGGTGTCATGAAACCCTAGAGAAAATTTTGCAAAGACGCTTATTTGGGCTACCAGGTAGGAGGTAAATTTTACACCTTGCTCCTGCCAAGACTGTGATGTAGTCAAGGAAGGCTTGTGTGAGCCAGAGGTGGGGCAAGCATATGGACTGTGTGAGCTTACAAGCTTCAGGATGGGAGGAGGCACCCTTGTCCTGCAATTCAATAAATGATGGACAGCTTGTTTAGTCTCCCTTCAGTGGAGCTGAAAGGTGTGAAGGAGGTTAATGAAAATATTATGAAGCGTTCACCAAGAAAATATGGGTTTCTTACAAATGTTAGATCAACATCCCACTTCATTCTCTCTCTTTGAAATAACTTTGTCCACTTCAGGGTTTTTTTTTGAACACCTTTGCTTAGATTGGTACCAAAAAAAGTGCTTAATTATCAAATAAATTTTAAAAGCAGCAAAACATTTATTATATATTTATGGAGTGCATCAGTGGCTTGATTAACATGGGGTTTTTCTTCTGAAGATTTCTATATTTCTACTTATGTATTGCAATCTAGTACCTGAAATTGCTGTATGATGTAGGCAAAAGGGACTTTATGGATTAGCTAACTCAAATTAGCTGAACCATCATCAATGTGGCTGTAGAGACCCATGTAAGTTATAAAAGTCAGGTTAGGAGCTGATTAAGTACTGAGTTAAAGCAGCCCATGCAGAGCTCTGGCTTCACTGTGGCAGAGAAAGAAATGCCTGTAGTTGAGCCAATTATCTTAAAATTAACCTGCCTTTATCTACACACTATATTACAGTTGCAGCAGTGACCACAGCAGATGTGGCTGTATGTTCCCAGGCAAATTATGCCAGAAATAGATGATAATAACCAAATTGTAAACCTTTATGTTTAGTTTTTGTAGTTCTCTGTATAAACTGACTTTTTGTATCAGACTGCAAATGTTTTCATATTGAGTGAAATGCAAAACACGTACCGGTAACTTAATTTACTGTGCTTATCAAAGCTAATATTAAATCTCAAAGTAGCACCCTAACAACACTTGAGAGGGTGGCAAAGTTTTTTTTGGAGAGAGCTAATTACTTTTATGTGGTTTATTTTATTAGCAGAAATCTCTCCCTAGATCAATTTTAAATTGGCAAGATGATTATTATCTCCTTTATCACCTGTTCATCATACTGAGATATTCATGATTAACTCGAAGTAAACACTTCTAGCTATATATATCCTACAATATCCACAGCTCTATACACATTTTTTTATGAGAAGGCTGCCATTTTTGCTTAATTCTAGGATAGATATTTGAGATCACATTTGGTGCCTGTGGGGCTTTCTGTTACTTGGAATGCTCCTGGAATAGCCTTTACGCCAAGCTTACCTACCTGAGGCACATGTGCTGGTCACTGACTATTGTGTGGGGCACTTTTCCAAGAATGTTCAGGAACAAAGTAATTTCTCATAAGGATTTTTTTTTACAGTAATCCAAAATCCAATGATCCAAAATCCAACTAAAGCTTTCTTTGTGGGAGAACTATCAGCTCCTACCTGGTTCTTATGAGACATAGAAAACAACATAGATTCATCTATCTACGTCCATCTTGAACTTCTTGTCTTGTATGTTCTTTATGTTGTTCAATCTTACTAGTCAAGACAAAAATCTTTTAGCAGAGAGACTCTTTGAGGCATTACTGTTGAGAAGGGAGGAATGGCTTAATTAAAAGGACAAGGTGGTTCCATTGTGTTTTTTGTATAATTTGAGAAATGACTTTTCTGAACATTGATCAAATCTGGCATTTGTTATGCTATCATTCCTTATGGTAAATCTCGGTATTTAAACATGGATTGATGCCATCAATGTGTTTCCAGATTTTTCTACTGTATGTTAGAGTGGAGATAATATGTCAGCTTTCAATGAAGCTTTAAATACCTGTTTAATTGCTCAACTCATATTTTACTGTCACATCTTTCCTAGTGCTGTTAACATTATTGTGGTTAGCTGAAGTTCAAATTCCTTTAAAAACAACCGCAAAATCACATCTCGGGCACTGTTTTAACTCCTGAAGAGATAAGTGCATCAATTTACACTGTAAGCATTATCTGGACAGCAAAAGCTGTGCTACATTTGCTTTTTCCCCTCACTATCTTCAGAGAGTACAGGAACTGGTACGGAATGAGACTCTTGGGTGGGTAATTGTCCTGTTGAAATAAATGCGTAAATGCTATTAATACTAATGGACCACATAACTAGGTATTAAGGGGCAAAGAGTGCAGATGTTTTACTGTTAGGATCAGTGCCTTACTCTGCTTAACCGTTGCCTACCAGAGAGGATGAAGGTAGTGGTGGAGGAGGAAGGATGGTTTACCACTTCTGTTGGTTGTATTTTGAACAGTTGGAAATCAAAATTTTAGAGACAAGTCTTGGAAGAGTTATGTTTCATAGTTCCCAGAGACCAAGCTCCAGCTGGTTGACATTTGTGCTTGGAGACAGTCACTAGTATGAGAAACATAAAGGGAAAAAAACCCCCAGAATATGCCTATTTTTAGGTGAATTCCTACCCAGATTGATGTAATATTTTGTCTGTTTTCTCAAGAACTAAAAATGGTTCTCCCCTAGTAAAGAGTCCTTCTTTCTGTACTATTCCAAACACGAACAGTTTATAACCTGCTGAAGTTTCTAATGTGAAATCTAAAACTAAGACATTGAACCAGATTCTGAATAAAAAAACTAACGTGATATCACTGTTGGGCAAGAATGTCTGATATAGGTGTCTCCAGACATGCTGCTGTCAATTGTAGGCTGTTAAATCACTCTCAGTGAGAGAAGATGCCACTTTTATCTTCCCAAAGTCACTAAATTGATGGGAATCATCTCAGTATCTGACCACACACTCAGAAAATAAGTACCCCTCACTGAGACGGGTTGATGAATGGTGATGATTTACCTGTGCATAACATTCCCTGAGTTTATGCTGATGCAATTTCAAGAAACGTTTAGTATTTGCTATCAATTATTGTATTTCTGTCTTACACAGAAAGGAAATATGGGTGCGGTATTAATTTAGCCTATGAATTGCCCGAGACAAGCAATGAAAACGATATCCTATCTTGCAAATAAATAGAATAAATAACAGGAGGCTGATGCCACTGGGAGCGTCAACACTTTCAAATGAACCTGCGTAAAGGGATCCATAAATCTCTGGTGAGTTATGGACTGCTTTGCAGAAGTGTTGAGGTGTCACAACTCCATAGGTAGGGGGAAAAGCTGCCAGGGCACCACCACTCCAAACATCTGCCTCACTGGGCTAAGCACCTGCCTTTACCTCTCCTTCCTTGAGTCAGAATCCCTGAAACACAGTACTTTTAGCCCTGCACTCTGCCTGTATTCAAAAGCTTAGTTCATGGTGTATTCAATGTGGTGAATCTTCTCCATGGTGAAAAGAGAGTTAGAGGGTGAAAAAAGTTACTTTAGAAGAGCAGTCACAAAAAAAGGGTTTAGAGGATATTTATCTAGTGCTTTTTTTATAGAGAATGCAAAGCCCATGAGTGAATTTTGGACTGTTGATTGAGGGAGGATAACATAGGCTAACAATTGCACTTCTCCAGTGACAAGTAAGACCTGATAGATGAGCTTCACCGGATTTTGAAAAGGTGATATTAAAAAGTTGGCAGAAATTCATTTGTTTAGCTCAAACCTGCTATGTTCCTAAGATTAATTAATTAAAGGAAAGGACTAGACAAAAGGATTGCTGCTTAAGAAATCTGATCTATGGGCAAAATGACTTTTTTAATAGAGTTTTTCTCTTTTTTACTTCATTGCAATTTTCTAGATGCCCTTTCATTGGGAAACTGATTTTGGTTGGAGATTATACCCTTATTAATGTGTGTAGCCTTCAGCTCCTTTGAACAGGTGATGAGAAATAGTTTGAGAGCAAGTTTTTGAAAATTTTAATCTTTTCCAAGAAATATAAAGTGCAGTGTACTTATCATTAGATATTCCAGTAAACCAACATGAAATATTTATGGAATTCCTCTCTTTAAAGATTGCTGGGCTAAAGATTACCATATGAAGGTATTTTTTTCCATAATATTAAATATGGTAATAACCAAGGAGATTCTTAAAAGATACAAACATGAGAAGATAATTTTGTATGATTTTCAAAAAACAAAATCCAGAATCCCTTAAATTATTGTAGTTTATTTTGATATGTTGTGTGGAATGTAATAAGCAGGCTAATAACAAAGTATTAAGCTAAAATAAGCTAACAGTTGTAGGCAAAAATAAATAAAAAGCCTCCAAATGTATAGACTTGAATTCTGTTATTGCCAACATACCTGTTACCCTATTTTTGCCTCAGTTTAGTGGTTGCTCTGAAAATGAGGCAAATAGAACTACAGATTCATGGCATGTTTCTTTTCTTCTTTCCTTCACCTGTTTCTTAGTACTATCTTGAGTTATTGGTATTTTAGGGTTTTTTTTAATATTCTGAATTCACTGTAAATATCACTCTTTCTTGAGCTGAGATAGATATAAATCGACTGAATCACAACAAACAAGCCTTAAAATTAATGAGATAAAACTTCCTTCTTTAATTTTTGGGATGCAATAAAAAATTCAGTTTATCTGAGGACTTTAAAATATATGGGTATGAAATATAAGATAAGGAAAAACATCTGCTTGTACATATGTGGTCTTGACTTGTCCTTAGACAATACAGAATTTCTAGTTTTAGTAAAACTTATTTTTAAAGTAACATCAAGCCATAGGTGGATGATATCGAGAAACACAGGTACTGGAACTGAACAATAAATAATTCAACTTGGGATGGTTTCCTTTGTCATTTTGTGACCATTTTCTGTTGCTTTTTGAATGCTTCAGTGTCTTTCTAGGTGTGTTTGTCACATGATAGCCTGTGCAGGTGACTAATGGAAAAACCAAGAGCCACAGTGATGGGATGGGAGAGTCTTTTCCATGGAGACAGGAGGACTGAACTGCTATAGGACGTTACATCCGTAGGTGGTACTTTTGCACAAAGAACACATGAAAAACAATTTATCCACAAGTGCTCCTATACTTAGTACAAACGTACTGCATGTGTTCACCAACATGTCTGTGCTTATATAAAAATGAAATCGAGCAAGGCCCAGAATGTGAATATGTGAAGGTCAGATTCAAAAAATGTTTCCAGAAACTGCAAGGAAGAAGAAATGTCTCAAGTAGTTTAGCAAGATTAGCTTTCCTTAGCAGAAAGATTTGTTTTAAAATGTGTTTTATTGTTTTGCATCTTGGTAGAATTTCAGTGTGTTTGTAATTGTAAGACAGTCGCCATCCTGGAATCCACTTAAAGCATGAAAAATATGTTTTCTTCAAAGTCCTGGTAATGGAGAATGACGAATTTTTGAAATCTTTTCACATTTTAGATATAGTACTAATTTTTCTTCTGCACAAAAGAAAGAACTTTATTTCTAGTATTATGTTTCATGGTCTCTGGTACAAATATGACCATTAACAAACCTTCACATTAGTGGTATGTGCAAGACTATCACCAGATATCAGTGGAAAAGAAGCAAAGCTAGATTGTATTCAGTTAGCCAGAGAGATTAATGACTCTAGGACAGTTTTAAAGATCTCAAGATGTCAATACTTTTTGTTCTTTTCCTATATATTGGGAAAAAAAACCCCAGACCAAACAAATATGACACCAAAACATAAAAAGGCAGTACTGCTGCAGTTCAAACACTTTTGTTTATCTGGTTATAAGGAAAGGCATTGTGATAATACTTGAAAATATGGAAAACAACCACTGCATAGTTCTAGATGTAGATTTAGACTTTTGTGATACTCTGGACGTTCCAGTATTAATTTTAATTTATAATTAAGGCTGAAGTAAACCTTAGAATCTGAGCTGTGTGATGACAGGATGTCCTGCATGAGAAAAATGTGAGATTGTTTGCCACTCGTCATCAGTGTTGATGTATCGTAGAGATGACCCTGCTGCTCCCCCTGTTTGTCTTTTCTCCTCTGATTGGCAGCACAATGTTTATGCAGATGTTATTAGATACAGTTAGATAGGAAAATGTTGACTTGCGTTTCCAAGCTCTAATGTACCTAAAAGGCATTGGTGGTCTCTTGAGAACTTATTTATTGCTGTTGGCATCAAGGCTATTAGAAAGATCATTTTTTTTTTTTTATTGAGAACATGATGGGCTGCCAGATGTTGTCAACTGTGAGGTATGTTTCTTTGTGTCACTCCATTTTTGTTTCTGTTTTTATGAGCCAATTGGTTGTAAATGCAGGAAGAAGAGCACAGCACATGCTGCGTTAAGTAAAGATTCACTATGTTTCAGAGTGGAATAAGAAGGAATTTGAACCTTTCCAGATGCGAGCTGGGCAATGAGAGCCTGTAAACTTCCCAGTGGAAATATTGGTGGTGCTACTATTTATTCTGCGACGTAGGGGTTTGGTGCTGGTGATACAGGTGTTTGTCTGCTCTCAAGATGCGTTAGGGCTCTGATATCCATGATGGCAGAATCTAGAAGGTGATTTCATTTGATGTTTTCCAAAGCACTGCTCAAGAGTGACATAGACACACATTTAGGAGCCAAAAATCTCTATGACAGATGACTAGATCTGAACATCTAGTTCACTTATGAGCTACTAAAATTTTATACCAAGATGCTGTGACGCTCTTTGATCCTAAAAGTGCTCATCAATTGCATAATTTTCTATACTGAAATCACTTACATGCTCCAGTGATGCAAAACTCAATAAGAAATGTGTTTTATTCCAGTGGCAATGAGGTAACACAGTTCCTACTGGTGATTTTGATAGCTTTTAATGAAAATTCAGGGAATAACTAAACAGACCAGAGCTCTGAAGTTCTGCTTCATTGCTGAGGTTAAAAATAGAAACACCAAAATCAGGGAGAATATAGATAAGAAGCATACAAATGTTTCTTTGAGTAAATATTTGTGAATATGTATAAAGGATTTTTTTTCTCTCTATTCAATGGATGCCATAATTACTGTGATTAAGTTCTAGAACAGTAAAATAATTTTCTTGCAAATCCTTAGGAGCTTATATTCTGTTCTTCATTTGGGATTCTGATTTTAACTATTTTATTTCATGTTACTGAAAAACTTGTTTCATGTTAGCATCTGTTTGAACGTCACCTTTGTACCTTTTCACAAGTGTATGTTCTACTTTGTAAGTATTTCCTCAGATGTGAGGTATATTAAGTATGGTTGAAAACCAAGCTGTGTACTGTCGACAACAAAATCTTCTTGAGGGTTTGCCAGATTTTGGAACAAGAGTGCTTTTATTTGCCTTGTTCATAAATTATTTGCTATGTAATCAAGGATTTTAGCTTTAATTAGTTCCTTTAAATAATGAGTAATTTAATCAGAGTGCTTCATGGTAATAATGTTTTGATTCTAAAAAAGGGAAAAAATACTCCCCAAACAATTTTTGCTTTTTTTAACATTTACAGTAATGGTGACATATCACTGACCACAGTGACTTCGATCTTGCCACCAAAGTTGTTGCCAAAATTTTTTTTTCCAAGAATTTTTAGAAAGCTTTGAAATTGTTGGGAATGAACTGACCTGAGTATTCCATGTGTGTAAGCTAATGAAGGATTTATGATATTCAGTTAACGACACACAAACTTCACAACAGCTTTTGCATCTGTCACTGCTTTGACCTCTGTTGCCCGCTCTGAAGCAGGACTAACCTTCCCTGAATGCAACATGTACTGCTCTCTTCTTCCTTCAACATTTGGGACTAATCAGCTCTTACAAGCGGAAACAAAAATCTAATAATGCAAAGGAAATATGCTACTGTTGTGTTGTGACAGTTCATAATGTTTCAGCCAGGTGCTCACAAGACTACAATCTTGTTTTTGTCTCTCTGAATTGCTCACTGTTTACTTCTTTCCATATACCAGACTATTTCTCTGTCATATCAGCTGTCATTTAATTTGAGGTTTATGGTGGAAGAAGAAAAACTTAGGGCTGGGAATGCTTTCTTCTATGGTCTGCTTACTATGTTTCAAGACTAGGAGAAGTCTGTCTAGAAAGCTACCAGGAGGAGAGGGACCTGGGGGTGTTGGTTGACAGCCGACTGAACATGAGCCAACAGTGTGCCCAGGTGGCCAAGAAGGCCAATGGCATCTTGGCTTGGATCAGAAATGGTGTGACCAGCAGGTCCAGGGAGGTGGTTCTCCCTCTGTATTCGGCACCGGTGAGACCACTCCTTGAATATTGTGTTCAGTTGTGGGCCCCTCACCACAAGAAGGATGTTGAGGCTCTGTAGCGAGTCCAGAGAAAAGCAATAAAGCTGGTGAAGGGGCTGGAGAACAGGCCTTATGAGGAACGGCTGAGAGAACTGGGGGTGTTTAGCCTGGAGAAGAAGTGGAGACCTCCTTGCTCTCTCCAGCTACCTGAAAGGAGGTTGTAGAGAGGAGGGAGCTGGGTTCTTCTCCCAAGTGACAGGGGACAGGACAAGATGAAATGGCCTCAAGCACTGCCAGGGGAGATTTAGGCCCGACATCAGGAGGAAGTTTTTCATGGAAAGGGTCATTTGGCATTGGAATAGTCTGCCCAGGGAGGTGGTTGATTCACCTTCCCTGGAGGGGTTTAAGGCATGGGTGGATGAGGTCTTGAGGGACATGGTTTAGTGTTTGATAGGAATGGTTGGACTCGATGATCTGGTGGGTCTCTTCCAACCTGGTGATTCTATGATTCTGAGCCATACTTTAGGTATAATTGAATGAATAATTTCAGGGTAAGGAATAATTAGTTTAGTTTAAAACTTTCCAGTTATTTCCCCCAAAATGCACAAGGATTACAGTATCAGTTTCTGCTCCACAAAGATACTGCCTCTATCTCTGGATTTCTTGATCGCACAGAACTGTGTGTTCCTTAGAGGAGTCTGCTGCGGATGCCAAAAAAGTAAATGAAAACCTATTTCTGGACCTGGAGATGCTGGGCAGTGAGGAGGTGATATAAATTGATGCCTGGCTTTTGTGCTGTTATCATCCTTTAGGTCCTACTAAGGAAACTTGAAAATTGAAAGCATCATTTTATTTTGTGGGAGCTGTTTTGAGTGGTGACAGGCTTCTGAGAAGAATGGAAGTATAAATACATCAAAGCAGAACAAAACAGAAGAAACATGAAAAATTGGATGGATAAAGCTCTCCTTCTCACAGGTTTTTGCACAGATGGTCTTGGAGCAGTGCCAGGAACCTACAGGTGCAGGCGCCTTCCCTTAGTCCTCATTCTCTTGAAACAGCTCTCAACTCCATAACTCCTTGAACCCTGGAAGTACATTGCTTTTTGCGTCTCACCAGATGATTCATAAAGGGTTTTGCTAGTCAACTAGAAAAGCCTATTGCTTGAAATCCTTTAAAACGCTTTGTCTTATCTGGTAAGTTATAGTCAGCAGCAGCAAAAAGGAAAAAAAAAAAAAAAAGACTTGTTATAGCAAGTCTAAGAACTGTTATTGATTGTCGTTGTTTTGCCCTGTAGAAGAAGGTGAAGCAGCTGTGTGATGTTACTATAGTAGCTGCAGTTCTTCTTGAGTGTCATTCTGAGAGTTCTAAGGGCTGTGAAGGCTACTCCAAAGCGAGACAGTGATTAATGCTACTGTATTCGTGGACTCACAGGTCTGAAAGAAACCTCAGGAGGTCGTCTAATCCATACTTTTGCCCCAAGGCAAGGTGAACTCCACTTAAGAGATTCCTTACAGGCATTTGTTTAACCTGATCTCTCCATCAGAAATGGAGATTGAGCAGCATCCCTGGATGATTTACTCCTGCACTTAACTAATTTGTCTCTCTCTTCTTTATCTTCAACTACACAGTGATTTTTGTCATAGTTCCTCAGCTTTTGAGAGGTGCTTATTTGTGAGGCTTGAACTGAAGGTAAATTGGGATGATTCAGACCTCTTAGGTTAGTTTAAAATATGAAAGTGAAGATCAAAAGAAAAGATACATTTCTTTTGCTTAAAGTTTACCAAATGAGTATTACTTGACTGGGGAACAGATTATATAGAACCTCTTAGCTTCCAACTACATTTCACCTAAAGAAATATGAGCAAATTCTGCTTCTGAAGCACATCATTATGAATAATTTAGGGACTCTGGGATTATTCATTATACATAAAGGTATTGAAGGCAATAATATATCATTTGTTTTCACAGAGGCTCTTTGTAATTTGGCATAGAATTCATACTGTATCCTAGCAGAAAATAATGTATGCTTGATGAAAACTATCTGCCGGAGTATAAGTGGCTTTGTCAAAACAACAGATCAAAAATCTAATGTGAAATTTGTGTTTTAATAAAATTAATGGAGCCCACCACTAGGACTTGAGAAAGTAGTTTATGATGCTCTGACAGTGTAGTGGTCGTAAATTAGTTGGATCAGTTTCCCAGAGAACATCTAGACAAGCAAAATAAGTCTGCATTGCAGTAGCTTGGAGTATGCTGGGCATGTTAGAGCCTTGTTTTGTCCCACCTGGTTGGTATGTGGAGCACAGCTTGCTGTGACATTGGTTTAGTGTTTGATAGGAATGATTGGACTTGATGATCCAATGGGTCTCTTCCAACCTGGTGATTCTATGATTCTATGATTAAGTGGCTTCAGAGCATGTCGCTTCTGGTTTCACCTTTTTAAACAAATTTTCAGGTAAAAATATTTATATCTACTGATAAATAAATAATTTTATATGTTTCTCTGTGCTTGTTGCTTGCAAGAGTGGATAGATGTGTCAAGGTTTTTCATGAGAAAATTTGATAGGAATGGTTGGACTCAATGATGTAGTGGGTCTCTTCCAACCTGGTGATTCTATGATTCTCTGAAAAGCACAGGACATATGATTCATCTATCTGATGAGAAATACTAAAAGAAAATGCCTGCAGTACACCAGGCTGGAAGAACATCTCATTTGTTTAATACAGTGGGAACAATTAATTCACCAACACTTCTGATTTATGTCAATCAGAGCTAAACTTCCATCTTGAGTTGCTTCTCACTTTATGGCCTTTCTGATTCATTCATGAATTGTATGCTGGATTTGACCTTAAAAGAGCTTTATGCACACTGTCCAATTTGATGCAAGTGAGTGCCATTAGTATTCTAATGAATACCATTACTTGTAAAATTATGTTAGTCCTGAGGGTAATTGCAAGTGGTAAGAATATTAAAGTCAAAATACTGAAATACCTGAGTTCTGGTGCCAGTTTTAGGTCTCTGATGCTTTTAATGCGTCTTTAAGTTTCCTTCCAACCCAAACCTATGATTCTACGAGGTTGAGAGACTGAGAAAAAAAAGCTAGGGAGAGGATAAACATCTCTTATATTTTTTACCTCTGTAAGTCATTGTATTAGAGTATTTTATATCATTATTTTTTTCCTTTAAAAAGAAACCTGCAAAGGGAAATGTTTTGTTTTGAATAGAATGAAGTACTTTTCACTTTTTTTTCCATCAGTTTGTCACAAGGGTTGTTCTTAGGTACTGTATTAAATTAGTTGGGCACATTCTGATTTTGTGCACAAAACATTTAACAAAAATTAAACATTTTTAAAGAAAAAGCTTCCATCCATTAGGAAGAATTTCTGAAGTATTTGAATCCAGCTGCACAGAACTATTCTAATTTGAGAAAATGACTCCTTTGTGCTGCACTGTTGAAAATATACTAGTTTCCAAAGAAATTAATTCTAGGGTAACATCAAGTCCTAATTTACTTCTGTCTCCCAACCTCTTCTGCCCATCTGTCCTATCTGTTTAACTTCTATCATTGAAGGTATGGAAATCTTCCAAATCTTGAACATGCCAGAATTTCCACTTCTATCTTAGAGTGAAAGCCTATGTGCACAACTGCAAATTTGAGCTGGCAACAGGAGAGAATGACTAAAAATGTAAATCTATCTGTGCTTGGTATAAATATAAATGAAAGTATAAAGTGTATAATCAACTGAGGTAGTTGTGTATGAAAAAAGGTTCATACAATTCTGTAAACAAATTAAAACTTTTTTTATTTCAAAAAGTCAAACTAGCTTTTAACACATCCAGAAAGGAAAATGGATGCAAAAATATTTCTTTTTAATTTTATGGTAATTTTGATTTTAACCAACTTATCTTAGGGTATCTATACAGCAAGACGAAACTTCCCATTGCACGAGGTTAATCTAGCTGCTAATTTGTGAGTCATAGAATAACCAGATTGGAAGAGATCCACCAGATCATTGAGTCCAACCATTCCTATCAAACACTAAACCATGTCCATCAGCACCTTGTCCACCCATGCCTTAAACAACTCCAGGGAAGGCGAGACAAGCACCTCCCTGGGCAGCCTATTCCAGTGCCCAGTGACCCTTTCTGTGAAAAATTTTTTCCTAATGTCCAGCCTAAATCTTCCCTGGAGGAGCCTGAGGCCATTCCCTTGTCCCATCCCCTGCTACCCAGGAGAAGAGGCCATCAACCTCCTCTCTACAACCTCCCCTCAGGTAGTTACCGAGAGCAATGACGTCTCCTCTCAGCCTCCTCCTCCTCAAGTTGTGCCCCTTGCAACTTGACTGCTTTCCAGGAAAATACATATATGAGATTGGAGATGGGGGTTACTCAACGCTTTGGTTCTTGAGAATATCTTAGACCTGTGCTTCTGGAGCAGAGGATTCACATAGTTATTGATGAAGCCCTATTTAAAGAGTTTGAGAATTAAGCTCAAGGGTAGCTGTTGTGACTTTTCATTTGCGGGTTTTGCACACTGTTTCAATAAATCCAGGTGAAAAAAGCTAGATAGCTGACTGAGATCTGCAGGAACTCCTCAATACCTCTCTTAAATTCTTTTGTGTTTATGAATGTTCTGTATGTAATTTCACTGCCATGGCAGGGAGTATATCCCAGGGTTATCCTAGTTTTGTACTTTTTATTGCTGTATAAACAGATTGCTGTGGATAATAGTTCATTTTAATAAGACTACTTTTAAGAAATATGGAAAAAGTCACTATTTTTTAAGACTAAACATGAGATGTATTTGCAGTTTTACTGTTTCTCGAAGATTTCCTGTTAAAGCAGAATGTTACTTTTTTGCAAAGATTAGAAGTCATTATGAAAAAGTTGATGATTATTCATTTTGAGTGGCAGCAGAGCTGTGACTCACCCTTTTCATGGGCATCTTTCCCTACATTCATAACGGATTTTAAAAATTGGAAGTGGCTTCTGCCAACAAACAAAATATTAATGAAATGTCATGTAGATGGAGGAAATGCTTTATACTCATATTTTGCTGGGAGCTGAAAGGTATTATAAGAAAGATGGGAACAAAGTTTTTAGCAGGGCCTGTCGATAGGACAAGGGATAATGGTTTTAAACTAAAGGAAGATAGATTCAGATTAGATATAAGGAAGACGTTTAAGTGGTAAAACACTTATACAGGTTTCCCAGAAAGGTGGTAGAGGCCCCATCTCTGGGACATGCAAGGCCAGCTTGGATAAAATTCTGAGCAACTAGATTAAGTTAAAGATATTCCTGCTCACTGCAGTTGGGGTAGGCTAGACTACCTTTAAAGATTCCTTCCAACCCAAGCTATTCTATGATTCTTCTTGGGTGAGAGCTTGAATATATGTGCATTTGCATATTTATTATTTACAGAGCATCTGCAGCTTTGGTGCATAAGATGAAACTCCTGAAGATGTATTATATTGTTTATGACAATGATAGCATATTAATTGTAATCACCTTATCTTACTTTTGAGTATGAGACTGTTTCAGATTTGCTCAAAAATGTAGAGTGAGCAAGCAAGGAAGTGTGGATTCTGAGAACAGTGGAAACTCAGAAATTGGTCAGCCCATATAAGTAAACATTTTCCAACAATTTACCTAGAAATGCTTTCACAGGGAGCAGAAAGAGATGCTTCACTGGTCCAGAGCAGTTGTTAATCAGTCAATCAAATGCTTCCTACAGTATGGGTTAAATTTATTATGTCCTTTGTTACTGTCTGATGCACCAAGTGACAGCATAAACCGTTTGTTCCCTTTCTCATGCTTCCCTCGCCTAGGGCTGTCAGTAGGTGTTCAGATTAACGCTTTAGCAACAACCTGGGGAAAGCAACTGGATTTCCACAGTCAAGGGGAGGGTAGTAAATAATAAAGCCATTAATCCTCTTTTCCATTAGTGGCAATGTCAGATAAACCTGCTTAGAGACTCTTGAGAAATGTTACGTGGATGATACATTGCATGTGTAGTTTTAGATGTAAGTATAATTCTGAAATGTGGTACCTCTGCAGATTCACCAAATGACAGAGTAGAATAGCAAATGAATTACAGCACCACATAATGGGAAATTTCATTGTATCTCTTGGGTAATTTCAGAACCTTTTCTGTTGGTGCTGGCTGCTTTGGGTGGATACAAACAGCATCAACTGCAAAAAGTGACAGGACACTTTGTGGTAAGAGTTGAAACTTAAAAACTTTCTTTGGTGATGCTCTTGGAGAATAGGTTTCATTTAGTTCCTTTTCTCCTGCCTACTTGCTGTTTGACTTTGCTATGTGACTATTTGTAAAAATGAGCTACGAATAAATCCATTTACCTACTCTACATCACAGGGGCAAACAGCAGTTATGGCTTTATAAATGCTTTTAAATAGTGAGGATTCATTGCAGTGGAGTATGAGGGAAACATTTACCCTGTACTGAAGCAGGGACTAACAATGAATCAGCTCCAAACTTCCCTCTCTTTTATAGATTTACTCTCCATATTGGTTTAGAAATGCAAAATGCTTTTTGTCAGATGCTTACTGTTCCTTGAACTCTCCTTAAAAGCTTTGTTGTTCCTGACCTTAGCTGCATTTACTTCTAAGAGAGGACTCAGCCACATTTTTATTCTGCTTGAAATTCACTGCACAAAAGTATAATGCGACTGAGCAATGAGTTGTGGAGCACCTGCAGGCAGAGTGCAGGCACCTGATAGCAGGGATGACTCAACCCTCCATCCATCCAGTCTGGCATTCAAGTTGTATTAACTTTGTTTTACTAAGAAATAATCTACTAGTTTCTGGACAGATACATTTTCCTAACAGTACCTTACTATATATTTCAAGCTTTCAGATACATTTATATGACATTGTGACTTGCTTAGATCTATGCTGTGATTGTGCTTTGGTAATCATTTCTAAATTATGGAATGCAAAGCAATTGAGAAAGAACATGCAGGATTGATTCAAAGGCTGACTTTTTGAAAAGAGAGCTATTAAACAGGTTAGTCACAACCATGAGTCACTTGAATTGAGTCATGATTTCTTTTGGATGGCTATAGATTATCTGGTTTTCTTGTTTCTCCACGCAGCTATGAGTAATGCTGCATTAAGAACTGTTACTGCTTTGGAGAATGGCTTTTCCATCATCTGTGTGAAGCCCTGTCTGAATACAATTTGCGTTGGGCATTTTGCAATGCTGTTTATTTTCCCCCATTCTTTCAAAACACTGGAGTGGCTGCATAAAGCAAGCAATGAAATATGTGCCAAGTGTTGAGTTGATGAGAGAGACAAGCAAGTAAGGAATCTCATTATCAATCCATCTTTTGCACCATTTCTGAGGGGGTTAGTAGGAGATATTAGTAGTCATCCTGGCTTATGTTAGCCCTTTTGCCACCTACAGTGACTACTAAGACAGGAGCTTAGGGGTAGTTACATGGAATGGAAATGATCTGTAAAGAACAGAAAAAACCAAGTATGTGTGGGCGTCAATATGTCCTGAGGTGGTAACTGGGTTGATGTCTTAGAAACTGTTGAAGCTGGGTTTGGATGTGTTGCGGTTTTTTGACTTCTATATTTGTAGTGAGCGTGTATCAACACAGCTGTAGTGTTAGGCATAATCCTAGAGCCTTTACAACCATCATTCTAGACACAAAATTAGCATAGTATGTACTGGCCAAACGTTTTCAGCTCGGTGGCTACCTAAAATTAGTCTGAAAGTGTGTAGGTGCTTCAATGTGGGTTTGGGAGCCTGGGTTTGAGTTAGGAAATGTAGGCTGTTGTTCTCTAAGCACCAGCAGAGAGAAGGAAGTTACTGTAGTTCTGAATATGCCTACATTTATATAGCAATATTCATAGCCCTTTTTTAATAAGTGCTGTCAGCAATTTTGTTAATATAAGGACAAGATTTTTTTTTTCCTTTTAATCTTTAGAGGAAAAAAGAGACATTACAGTCATAGTCTCAAGGATTATTTATTTTTTTTACTGGCTCTGCTTCTGAGAATTTTTCTGAAGACTCTGATTTTCTCCAAAACTGGATAGCTCACCTAGAAATAAAGCTTCCTTCCATAACTTTTATCTTGCTGATTGGTTTTGCATGACTGCTAGATGAAAAACATTATTAAAATTAGAATGAAAATGTCTTTCTTATTTTTCTATTCCTCTGCTGCATAATGTAAAACCCAAACCAGCTTTCTCTGGTTTGTCAAAGAGGTCAGTGGACAGATAATTTGAGTTAGAAAATGTGATGGTATCATGAATAACAGCCAATGCGCTTTACAACAAAGGATTTAAATGCCTCAAAAAGGAAAAGTCATTTTCACTGCCCTTTTGTAACAAAACTATTGCAATAGATAGCAAAGTGGTAAAGCTGCTTGCTACATAAATGTCTTTCCCGTATGCTTCTGCTTCCTTTCAGCAGATTTATACAGGAAATACTTGAGTCATGGAGTTTTCATTGGGACTAAATTTATGTGAGAACAGGTCATTTGTTCAGTGTCATCGGTTATTGTAAAGCTGTACAAGGTCATCCCAAAGAAAATCCTTGCTTTCAAATTCTTTTTGAGCATTAAAAGCTTTTGCTGGTCTCAGATGAGGACTTATCAAAACAAACAACCATTTGAAAAAGAGAACATGGGATACATTTCATAACTGAAGGACTTTTTGCTGTCCTCCATGTAGACTGCGCCACTTTACTGAACTAATTCTGGAGAACTCTGTGAGACATTATAAGTCAGAAGGAAAAGGCAATTCTTTTGCAGTCTCATTAAATGATTTTTTTCCTGTTCCTTGGAAGAGACTCTCTCTTTAGGAGACAGAGAAACCTGCAAAACTTGGGCCCATGAAAATCATTGGCTGTGAGGACCTTTCTGTTGCGCAGTGGGTGGCAACTCACCTGTGATCTAGCTATGTCAGAACTCAAATCTTGGTATTTGGGGTGAGAAACTCTGTTACCTAAGAAACGGAGACTTTGCAGTGGCCCTGGTACAGGGCTTGTCTGCAGACACGTGTGAGCTCAGTGCTGTTTCAGGATATTTCTTGCGCAGCAAGGGAACCAAACCACCTCATAAGATGAAAGCACACGCGCTTCAGCAGTACAGAGCGTAGCAGGAGGATAAAAGACAAGAATACAGATGGTGTGTGGTTATGTGGATATTTCCTTGGCTTTGTAAAGAAATTAGGTCCTGTATTCCCTGTGTTTGTGTGCCTGCTAAAGATTTATCCTTTCCCCAAGCATACATTGTAAGAAAGAAAATGCTTTTAAATAATGAGAAATTCAAGAATATGTATAGGACAGGTTCTGAGTTTATGCCACAAAGCTGAATATTACGTAGCAGGATTGTATTATTTAATTTCTATAGAGCATTGTGTCTTGTTCTGGTTGTTTTACTGTGTTGAAAAACAATTGGCTGAGAATGAACACTTGGGTGAAATAGAATCTCCTCTGTCCTTTCTTCTAATTAAAAGAAAACAAATATTTTGCTTACTCAGAAAAACAAAACGAAACAAAATGAGAGTTAAGCATTTTCTCAGATTTCAGAAGAACAAACTTTTATCTCTGCTGAGGAGTGAGACATTGTCCTTCTGGTAAGTTATTTTAACTAGTAGCTGGTAGGACACTAGCACATATTGTGAGCTTAGATAGAAACAGAAGCCAAATAGAGGAGGACTACTTGCTATGAGAAGAAATTAAAGCAGCAAGGTAGAAGCTAAGCATGAGTATGCCACTGACTGTGGCTGCTGATTCTCAGTGGTTTATTCACATCATTTCAGTGAAATACAAGCATGGAGGAAAATGCCATAACTGATGAGACTTTTCTGATGTCAGTGGATCATGATATTGGAAGAGTTAATGGTCTGAATTAGTGGTTTTTCAAATGTCATTGACTATACATTACAGTGGATAGAAATTCAGAAAAACAACTTGGAAAAAAAAAAAACAGTGGGATACATCACCACACATTTTTCCTGGTGGAAATGAGAATGAGTAACTGGAGTTTCATAAACCCCTACAAAAACTGATGAGTTAATGCCCAGATGTAAAAAGACCTCCCTCAGCTACCCATGTCCATTTTGTTTGACTTTGACTGTTTGCTTATTTGTTGTGTTTATTCTGAATTTCATTTGTATCTTCCTGTTACATCGTCCAATATCACTTTCAAATTTTTACTTATCACTTTCTTGTCTTTTTTCTCTTTTCTCTTCTCCTTGTCTAAAATTACTTGCCTTATGGGCAGCTTTTCCTCTCTATGAGATGTGAGATGGTTGGGAAGGAATAATATGCTGAACTAACAGCCAGAAATAAGTAAACTAAATGCAGTTCTTGGTAGGCTTTACTCTGTCTCAGAGGGGGCTCCAGAGGGACCTGTGAGAAGTTTGATTCATATTGGTTTTATATTTATATAACACATCCAGCAAGTTTAGAAAACAATGTGTAAATAAACACATTACATCGATTTTGACTTAATAACATCACTTCTCTTGTGACCCTACTGGACCCTGATATTAATACATACTTGCAAAGGAGTAACAAGATTCATATGTATAAAGATGCTGAGTAGAGTGAATGGGGTTAAAAAGCTCTCAGTGGGATCCTCTGTCTTGTACAGTGTATCTTGCATGTGCAAATGGAGATTCCTTGGTTTTTTCGATTGTAAGAAGCAAACTTATCTTTAGTTTTTTGGAGATTTCAGATCTGCTGGGTAATGCAGTGTAAAGCTACATTCACTCCCAAATATCCTCCTGTTCCAACCTGTGTTTTATTTTGTTTCCAAATGAGAAGTAGTTCTGGTTATTTACTATGCTACAAGAGTTTTAAGTTACACTTTATACGTTTGTAACTACATTTATTATTGTTCTAGTTCTGATGTTTATAATTACTCTTGGTGTCACATAGACTGTAGCAGTTATTCAGAATTATCTGAATAGGATCTAAATTCTCAAACAGAAAGTAGTTTGTGTTGAAGTTAAGTGGCATATAATGGTGTAGCTTTACATTTCATCTCTCTGATTAGTTTTTACATTAATACTTCATAATCTGGCTGTACCAGTCAGATTTTCCTGCAGTGCAACAAAAATAGAAAGCAGGAAGCGAGCTCTAAAGAAGAAATATTCAAGGACTTGAAGGGTTTGTCTGGCTTTATACCCAAAAATATTCAGGCGCCTCAGATCAAAGGGATCAGCCCTGCTGGGCTATAAATAATGTGAGCAATGTCCTTGGGAGGCGTGAGCTTTTCATAGACCCCCAGTACAGCTGCTCAGCACTCTGAGGGCAACTTGTTGATGTTTTCTGCTTGTAGTCACAGCACAGAATTACATACACACATTTTGTAAACTAGAAAGAGGCTTAGAGGGGATTCAGTGTGTATCTATTACCTGAACTGTCTCTCAGACACAGACAGGACTAATCAATGGTTGTCATTTGATACATACTTGGGGAGAAAATGTGATGCCCTTTGAAAACAAGTAATTACTGATAATGGAGCTCTTTGGTAATGCTAATTAAAAAGGTGTTGCCTCTATGTCCCTGAGAATAACCTCTGATATTAGACAGAAGGTGCTCTAAGTCGGTTTTGTTATAGGACTTTCATGCTAGTATAGATTTTGCCTTCTATCATTCTGGCTTCTACACTGCTGAGAACTACAATTTGTTGAAGCATTCTGGGCACCTCAGTGGAATTAGAGGGGCATGTATGTATATTTTCCCCGTCCTGCAATGCTCAGAGGAAAACTAGTTTTGAATTAGTGCTGTGTTGAGTTGGCTTTGGTGTTGGAAATAGTTTCGTCATCTGTGGCAGTATTAAATTATCGACAGTGGATATATGCAGTCAAGCAAGTTTTAGTGCCTATAATGGCTTATTCACTAGCACCAGTTTGACTGGTATGATGGAGCTTATAATGCAGCCTAGAGCATGTTGAATAATGTTTCTTGAGCATCTCTACAGAGATCTGCCGAAGAGCTGAGAGGCCTTCATAAGGCAGCTTGATCTTTAATAACAAAATTAGAGGCACAGTTCTGGATTTCCAGCTTAGTGAACTTACTCAAGAAGACAGTAGGCTTATACTAATTAACTGAGGCACCAGTAGCAGTGTAGCCTTTCAGCAGTAGTGTTGGCAGTGATTAACTGTATTCTTGGGAGGTTCCCCAATGGCAGGGTCAGTGCTTGCTCAGATGTGTGAACCCGGGTGGCAGAAACGTAACCCACATGATGGGACTGATATGATTCACTAATCAGAATCTCCTGTCTGCACAGTATTGCTTGTTTCCATGATAGTTTTTCCTTCAAAGGAGCAGGGATCCAGCTGAGGTATGACTGTGCCTTTTGAGCTACAGGGCAGCTCTCCCAGTGCAGGTTTGGGGCTACCTTGGGGTTGTGTACAGGATTCACAGACCCACTGCTTAGAGGACTTGAGTGAGGAAGCATGTGCAATTGGATTGCTTGCTGAAACATCTTCAGTACATATAACTCTGAAAGTCTGTGCAGTTGCATAAAGTTTTATCCAACCTAGTATGTTTACACCTTATGGAGCCGCCTTCGATTGGATTATGACAACTGTGTCTGCACCTACGTTCAGGTTGCGTCTCTTCCTGAATGATATTGTCTGCTCTTTTTAAGACACACAGCAAGATCAGCTGAATGCTCTTTTCCCTTCAGGTCCATTCACTCAGATGATGTGCTAATTAGGTCACTGAGAAAATCAAAGACATAGAAAATGGATTGAGTGCTCACCAACTGGCTCCTACATGTAATTGCTAAATTTCAGTTTGATTTGTCTTAAGATGTTTTCTGATGTCTGAGAAACTTACCTATAAAAAGGCAGATTGCACATCAAGGAAGCAAGTTAGTGAACACATGAATATTTTGAGCTACAGAGTGTAGCATTCAGTATTTATCACTACAGGAAAGAGGCATGTGACTTCTCTCTCACATGGCAGCTCCTTGGTTTATGCCTTGCTGACTGGAAAATAGCAAAAGTATCTTGAAGAAAGGGGTAGAACGCTGGCACTATCCACAGTGTTAATATTTTTCTGCAGAATGAAACCTATTCTTATGGGATAAGAAAACCCTGGAAGAGAATGGATTTGCTGAAGGCTGAGATGAGTTGCTGCAGAGTCCCTCAGTTTGTTTTCTGCTTAAATAAAAGTGTTCTGTCATAGGTGTGACCTCAGAAGTAGCAGTGTGACCTGACAACGAGACATATATAATCTGGTCTTTGATAGTAATAAACGTATTTTGTCCATGAAAACGTCTGCTGTGTCTACCTTAAGGTAGGAATGAATGGGACTTAGTACATTTTGAGAGGGAGATCGAGTGTTGAAATATTTCAGGATATTGCTAGTTGGGAAGAATACACATAATCTAAAGCAAACAAATTTGCTCAATATTTGAGTCTCTGAGCTCAACTGGTTCTGGCAAGGCTGACTTGACCTCATGCAGAGAGGCAGTAATGGGAAGGTAATTCCAACTTTCCCTCTATTTGGGTAATGGAACATGAGTAACATCTCAGAACTGGAGGGAGTTACTTTGGGCTCCTTGTCATAAACTGTGTGTCAAACCACATCTCTTGTGTCCCTTCAAAGCATCTAGTGCAGTTCCTTGTATGGCGTAACTATAGTGCAGTGTGTAACTGCCTTTGATGCAGCTATTTCAGCACAAGCACTTTGGACTCTGGAATAACAAATACTAATAAAGAAAATAGTCTTGCAATAAATGCTAATCACACCTTAAAGGATTGCACTGAATTTGTTGTTAGCTACAAGATATTAAATGCAGAAATACGGATTTCTCAGAACCTTAGAGAGTTTATGAGTTCTCTGTAAATACGTGATTCTTCCTTTAAATGCTCAGTTTATTTCCCAGTGCAAATTCTTCATTATTCTGTAGTTAAGGCTGAAAAGCCTCATCATTCTCTGAGTCTGAACTGCCCTTAAGTGAAGACAGTCATTTACTGGGTTGAGCAAATTCTGGAATCTGTGTCAAAGATTATGTTCTGCAGGTGAAAGTGAGCTGCTGCGAAGTCTGCAGGGGGTTGTGTCTGCATGTGTGTGTGCATATTTGTGACCACTTAGACAACTGCAGCTTGTAAAGCTTCACTATTCCTTCTTATTTTTTTCTGGCCTTTTGATTTTGATTGTTGTGCTGTCTTCAGTTTTTCTGAAACCAGAGCTGCTTTTGCCCATTTCTGTCTCACCACCTTTCTCCTCTTTGGTAGCCTTTAGTGTAACTAGACCATATTATCTTCGTGAAAAATTTGTTGCCTCATGCTTGTTTGTAGTGGCAGCTAATGCTGTTCTGAGCTTATGAACATATCATCCATATTGAGCATTCATCTCTGTTATGTGGAAGGGGAAGTTATTTTGAGTCTCCTATAATTTCTCCCTTGGGTTCATCTAGGAGTGGGATGGTTTGATCTGGAAGATTAGCTCTGAAACAGGATCTTGGGTTTAATCTGCCTTTATTTTTATATATGTATTAACACTGTTCTGTTTTATATGAAATTTGGTTTTGTTGAATGATTTCACAACCTTGCAATAACACTGACCAAGCACCATCTTTAGAACTAATGGAAGCTTGTGAGAGACCTGAAATAAATACAAAGTGCTTGCCTAGAAGGCATTTAGCAACAGCTGTACAGCCCTTAACTTCAGACAAATAATGGAGAAGTGATGATGTTTTTAAACTTGGTCTCGGTCCAAAGCATCCCTGTTGTTCAAACTGATCTGCAATCATATTCTGTTACTAGTAACAGCAACCAAACCATGCAGTATGGTTGCACAGTGCATGAATTAGCAGATAACTTGGCCTAAACTTTTGCTTGTAGAAATGGTGAAGATCTTTTTGCTGTGGCATTTTGTCTCTTCCCTTCCTATGTGGGTGTATGGATGGCAGTGAGGATAAACACCCAGTCTCTTTATAAGCTCTACTCTAACCAAGCTTTGATGCTTATCAATGTGATTTTGTAATAAGAAGTAGCGATTCCTCTATTACACACTTGAAATGCAAGCTGTAAGCCTGTAGAAAATAAGAGCCAAACACATAAGCATATTAATTAAAAAGAATACGTTCTTTTAATGACTCTCTACTTTTTCAACCTGTAAATTGATGTTTTGATTGTCACAACAGCTGGAAGCATATCTTTTGCTCAGGGACTCTCCTGCAAGAAGAAAAACAGTATAGAAATTAATATACGTACAATCAGAACCTGGAAATAGAAGGAGAAAAAAACATTGAAATGTTGGGTCTAAGGCAAGTTTTAAACCCTAATCAGTAAATTCAGCTTTTCTGTTTACCTCTGCTGCTCTGTGGGACAGACGTCTGAACAGCCTGGCTGTGATATTCTGATATCCAGGTAATTTGTACTGTTATGTAACTTGATACATATGCACAAATACGGGAAAGAAAAGAGCAACATAGCCTGTGGAAGCAGATAGGAAGGCTGGGCAGAGATGGAGATAAGATACCTTGTTAGTGCAGTTATTGAAAGGAAGGAAATTGTCAGGGCTGTGGCTGCTGCTGCTACTGCTGCTGCCTGGGAAATGTGTGTCACCACCACAGCACAAGCTGCTGCAGTGAGAAGGCAGCACCCCTCCGTGTCCCTGCTCTGCTCGGTGCTGCTGTTCACGGGGTGCTATTGTCACAAACAGGGGTGCCTATAAGGTGCTGTTGTCTGCATCTCCATCTCCTCCCCCACCCAAATGACAAGAAAAAAATCCTAGCTCTGGTACGTAGTAGGGAGTTTGGTTTGTTTTCTTTCTTCGTCTGCCGCTGTAAGATTTTCAGGATGAACCAACAGTGTATTTGCTGGATTTGAGAGGTTGTGTTCAAAGGGGAATTCTGCTGCTGCCACAAACCCAGCATTTTATGGTATCCTGAGCTGACCCCATACTGAGTGCGTTGCATCAGGTCTGAATCATTTTGTCGCAGGAGTACAGCAGCCTATTCCTTTCATAGGAATAGTTTCTTCTCTTACTTGCTGCTAGCTTAATAACCTTTTGCTATTTGAGCTGTCCTTTCCGCCAGATTCTTTTTTTATAGCCTCCCCTGGGGATCGGGCATGAGCTGAGTATGTAAGAGACCACTGAACAAGAAGAAAAATCCTCCAGAGACCTTAGCTGAGCAACTCCATTTCAGTAATAAAAACAACTATGTTTGATGAGCCATTTACACAGAGCAAATGTTTAAAGGACAGAATGCCAAATGCTTGTTCATAACCCTAAGGCTTTATTAGCAGCACTGTAACAGTTATAAAAGAACATTATCCCTTTCTGAGCCTCACAGTCTACCTGCATCCCCATATTAATTTGAAGTGCTGCTGGATGGGCTTTGTGAGTGTTATAGAATTAATCCCTAAGGTTCCTTGATTATGAGCATGTGCAGAGCAGCCGAAGGTACAGTTGTGCCTGTAGAGCTAACACACAGAGACTTGGCTTGCAATGCCATGTTTGTGCATGTGTTCTGACAACTGAGAAGGGTACAGGGAGCCTGCCTGCCTTGCTGACTTATCTGATGTTTTCTTGCTTCTGTCTCAGCAGCATTCAGGATAATCCCTTCAACACGACAGCTTTAGCAGAGTAAGTGAACGCTTTAAGATGTCCTTATTTTTAAATGAGAATGATGAGTTTAGTTACTGTAGAGAATAATTGTAAGTAGTGTATGAGAAGTCCCAAGCTATCTGTCATATACATTGATTCAGTTTTCTGTAATCTTAGTATATTATTGACTGTGTGGGAAGGATTGCATGAAACAGCTGCCTTTACACGCTCTGTGACCATTTAGCAGTGAAATACCTTTCTGGGAGAATATGTTTGCACAACACACATGTTTATATGCATGATTTTCAGTGTAGGATAAATCTCCTGTGAAAATACTGCTCATTTCTGGTACTGATGATCATGGCAGACACAAGTATGTCAGTTTTCTAAGAACACATGATCTGTACTTCCTGCAAGAGTTATTAGAAAAAAAAAAAATTTGCAAATATTTTGAAAAAAAAACCCCAAACCCCTATATGTTATTTAGACAGGCCAAATTATAAATATGTCATTTTTTGTAATCAATTCCATAAAGTCATTAGAAGGTCTTTCATATATATCATGATCATAAGGATATGTATGTTTATTTTTTTATTGTTGTTTTGCAGACACAACAGAACAGGACAAGAGAAGACATTAGAAAGTTAGAAAGGCAAAGGCTTTAGGAACTGTTACAAATTAAATGGCTCTTGTTTTATTTCAGTCTCAACTACTTAAATTTTGATGTTCTCTACATTATGACTATGCATGCTTTTGATTGTTTCAAAAGCTTCTAGGAAAGATTCTTCAGCAGTAATGGATTGAGCAGTTTCTCGGGAAAGACGTTATTTATAGATTTGTTTGTATGCTAGGTGCCTTTTACACTGCTGAAATATTCATAATTTTAAAAAGCAAACATGCGCACACCTAGTTGGACAGTGAGCTTCTTGCCCAAGTGTTGTGGGGACAAGATACAGTCTGAAATGAGGCCAAGTTGTAATCATAGAATCATAAATCTGTAAGTATTTTGAAAATCACTACAGGAAAAGTAATGTTTCAGAGGGATCTGAATAATTTCCCTTATACACTGCTTTGCTTTATTTGCTTACATTACCCTGCTTTAAGTTAAAAAGTCACTCTTTTTGTGTGATTGTGGCAGATATGGAAAGATTTAACAGAAGCTAATAAATCATTACATCTTTTCTTTTATTATTTTCTCATGTCCCTACTAAGTGGTGAATTGTGGTCTGTAAAATTCTGTAATGCTCCCCTTTCACAGAAGAATAACCACATTACAGATAGTACATTTTTCTCATTATTTTTCTCCTTCCTTTTTCTCTGCCCCAAGTACATCCGTTGTTTCCTATAGAGATTCCCCTGGAGCAGCCTCTGTGTCTGCTTCACCCTTGAGCTTTCTGGGGCTTTAAGATGCTGCCCTTTCCCTGTGGTGTTTCATGTGACATTAAGAGAAAGGCCAGGATGGCATAAAATCTGACTGTGTAGTGGCAGCACTGCCCCTGAGAAAAGGAAGAGGGGGTCAGACTGAGGTATGTCGAGTGGAGGAGCGGTAGCGTGGCAGAGCTGGGGTTGGGCCAGCATTGCTGAAGGGTGATGCTGCTGGTGCTGCTCCTGGGTCAGGGGCTCTAGTTTTCAGTCTTAATTTCCCAAACACAGCAGTAGAAATGTGCTTTTAGAAAATAAAGCAAGCAAACGTTGACATCTGAAAAGCATTGTCCAAATGAACAAGCTTGATTTCCAATTTTGATTTCCCTAAATCCTGTTTAGATCCTCCCCCAAATCCTGTTTTTGAGGACTGCTGAGGATACACCGTTCTTACTGAATTCAGCACTGGTTGTTTGCACTGGTCATATCTGAAAATAGGTTACTTCTACTTAGCAGAATAAAGAGAGAGCTTGCCTTGCAATTTTAGCATTCCCGTTTGACAATTTCTGTTTTTACTTGTGGCAAAGACTAAATCAGGGCTTCCTGAATGTTACAAAATCAGTGATACAATGCTTCCAGGAACATTTGTCCAGACAAGGCGATAGCCAGGGGGTACTAAGCTTCCAGCAAGCCATGCATGCAGCCTGGTTTAGAAGTTGTTCATGTGAACATCTTAAAGGTCAAGTCAGCAAAGGGAGCAGTTTTCAAATTGTACTGAAATGGCTCCTGAGGGAAGGTGAAAATGGAAGAAAGTTAAAGAAGCTAATCCCATTAAACCAGAGATCCTTGGAAGAAATATAAAGAGACAGTACTCTAAAGAGTCAGAGCTACAGTCCATCTGAACTGGGATCCCAGCTCTGACCTGATTTTGGCCAGCAGTGGATGTACTTATTTTTAAGAAAGATATTCTTCAGTCAGTAGTTAGATTGAGCATTGAAGGAGAAGGATTCACATCACTGATTTTTGTCAAAATACATACTTGCTGCCTAATGTAAGATTCAGCCCATATGGATTTATGAAGGTGTTTGGTGTATTCTGTGGTATTTTAGGAAGGAATGAGAGGCTGCTCCAGTTTTTGGATTGATGGGAACTCTCTCTACTACATGGCCACAAGCTTTCACATAACCAATGAAACTCTTGAATCTCCCTCTGTTAAAGGAAAGACTAGTGGCAAGAACACGAGCTACGCTTCTTCAAGAAGACAAGCTAAAAACTTCTCTGTGCTTTAAAAATGGATATTCCTGTTATATCATGGATTCATCTTTTTAAAGATTGTACTGTTGTCCTAGACTCAAGCAGTCTTGTATGAGTGAGCTTTCTTGGTTAATATTTATTCTTAAAGAGAAAAATTTCTTTTAACAAGTTCAGAGTGTGTTACTTTTGAACTTCTCAATCTTTTTATCATGTGGCGGTCCTGGTCTTCTCTGATTCAATATTGCATATTTTTCCTATCTTACTGCTATTCTGGTTCTTCAACTACATTTATACTAATGTATTTTGTTTATACTTTATTTTATGACTTTTATCAGTTGCTGGATGCTAAGTTAGGATCTCTGCTTCACAAGATCACCTTCTTTTACAGCCAACTCAGGCAAAGCAACCCCCTGGGCACTTCTCTAAATTGAGGAGTATGCACACAAGTATGCATGCTTAAACTTTACTGATGTAGCTGTGCTCAGCTACCCATTGTCCCTTGAAAGAGTATCTGCAGTCTCCAGAATGCTCTTTCAGGACTGAAGGCTGCCAAGTGTGGTAACTGGTGAGAGGAGGGAGAAACAAAGCTCTTCCAACCTGGTTGTTCTATGATTCCTGCAACATACTCAGGAGGGAAAATTTGGACTTTTAGGGGATCCCTGACCCTTGTTGCCTTTGGATTGGCCTGTGCTGCACGGCATGCCTGGTGGCATCTTATCCTGCTCTCGTGTTTGCACTGGGAGCTCCCTCCATCCAGTTCTGTCCTTGACACAGTCTCCTCACAGTCTATTTCTTTACTGTGTGTTTTTTTCATATGAATTTCCTACCATGCCTCTGGTTTCCTTTCGTACTGTGCTTCCTTCTTCATGCCCCCACTATGTCCTGTCCTCACACCTTGCTGGTGTCACAGGCCCATAAGGTAACTGGTGATAGACCAAAGGGAATGGTGTGACTGGCATCCAGAGGCAAACACAACCAGAGTTCTACAGTGAATTTATCATTTTGTACATTAACCCCCATCTTCTGTCTGTTATCCCACTTTTTTTTGTGAGGAGAACTACACCCCTTGCAGGAATTTTTTTTGTGACTAGAGGAACTGCAAATGTAGTTATGTGTTCCAGTTGCAAGCAGCAAATGCTTTCATTCATATGCTGATGTATTCAGGAAGTGTCAACACTTGAGTGTCCCTTTAAATATTTTCTGCTGCAGTCTGGATTTGATAAGGATACCAGCAGGAGACTGGTGGGAAAGAGAACTATATTAAAAACCTTGCCACTAAATTGCATCACAGAGCTATGAATCTATCACTTAATGTGCTCCATCCTGAGCGGGGCATCTCTTCTGAAAATTTCCCAAGTCAGCGGAAGTACAGGCTGCTTCCCCTATAATGAAGAGGTTCCTCGGCCAGCGAACTTCAAATGATCCAGGCCTGCTTAGTGTCTGTGTCCTGTGAGTATGAACAGAGGGTGAAGAGAAGGCCATGACTTTTTCCAAGAAATAATACTTAGAAAGGGCATATGCATACTTATATAAGCGTATACACTTATATTGATGTTTATTTGAAGAAAGACTGTGCATAGGCTTTGCAGTTATATCATTCTGCAAAGTTCAGCCATGCTGCACAATATAATGTTCAACACTGGCTGGTTGGCATATTTATCCAGACTTCTCTTTTGATTAGGCAGCCGCATGACAATTCTGCTTTTTGTTACTTAAGGGGATGTAATTGATTATGATCCTTCAGGCATGTTTGAAGATTCTACTAGTTCATTTTTTGAGGCTAATGATCACTTTATAATTAATTTGGGGATTCTTTTCCCTGCTGCACAAAGAATGACTGCTCTGCTAGAGTTAATATTTTTGTGAGTGTAGGAGAAAAACACCCTTAGCTATTTGTGTCTAATTAAATATTTTTTTAAAAATGTAAAGCATACTATTAAGCAATTAAAATACAGAATGTCTTATAATTTTCCTTTAGTTTTTATGGTAACATCTGAATTCCTTGTCATAATTATATCCATCTGTCTGAAAATGACTTACCAAATTGTGTACGCTTAACATCTCAAATCCTCTTCTTCCTCTGAGATTTCAACTATCGCGGAGTACCTATGGCATTAAATAACCCCACCTAAGGTATGAGAAGGAGAAGTGCATTTATACTTTGAGCTGCACTGTCATGTTATTAAAAGCTAAATTTCTGCAGCTGGTAGAAAATCAGCAATTATTTTGTATCCATTTTCAAGGTGTGATGGGGATTCAGACTCTGTGCATGAAGATCTCGCAGCCAGTTCCAGCCCCAGGTATTCTACTGCAATTTTTGTCTGGAATCACTTGGCAACAAAAAATGCTGTAAGGGTCCTTCTGTTAAGCCATTAGAAAGATATATTTATTCTCAAGGGAACACTAATTACTGTTGTTATTGTATAACTAAATAAATTATACTCTGTGTTATTAACTTCTATTACTTTCATTCAGATGCAGCTCTGACGTTGATACAATGAGTTTTACTGTACACCAGCTGGTACAAAGTAGGAATAAGTGGAGTTTTGCAGCTACGCAAGGGTAGATTCATTGATGATTGTGAAAAAAAAAAGCCTTCAGATTGTAATGTAACTGAAATATTCTTGAGGTACATGTCTCTCCTGAGTATATTAGTTTATGTGCATTGCTAGAGGATGCGACTTAACCTTTCAGAAAGATTTTAAAATCAGATGATACCTTAAAATCAGCAACACTTGTGTATCTTGTTGAAATGCCTGTAGGATATAAAGCACCCTACCCTGTAACTATAACAACTGCCTTGGAGCACATTTGCAGAAGGCATGGGCAGCAATAGTGTTAACTCCACAGGCACCCTGTGAGCATCCATCTGGATGCTGATGGTCTACAGATGGAAAGTGAGTTTGGCAGCTGAGAATCCTTAGGAGAAAATGTTGAATTAGCAAGTTACGCTATCTAAAAATGTCTTAGAGCGGTTGAATTCAGTAGTCTTTGACTCCCTCATTTATGGAGTTTTCATACCAGGAGAGAGGTCATCTGTGAGCTAATCACTAAGATTTTACTAGCTGAAGCTAAGATCTGAAATTACACCAGCAAACTAAGCAACAACCAGGGATTTCAGAGCAGTAATGCCGATCTGCTCATCCTGCCAGCTAAGCAGGCAGCTTCACATTCTGCATTGCAGTTGATTTCTTTATGGTGACAGGGAGATGCTCCCAGTGAAAGGCATTAGAGCAGTCCGAGATTGAATCACTTGGATGTGGGTAAGGCTAGCAAGGTCTTCTTAGGGTAGGTTGTGCTCTGTAGTCTAAGTGGAGACTGAAAATACCTGCTCCAGATTCAGTGGTTACCTGAGCATCCATAAGCACCAGATGTTCTTTTATACAGGAAGAACTTCCCTCCAAACTGGGAACACATGATATTGTGCCTTCCACCCGAACACGTCTCTGGCTGTTCAAATCCTGCTCCATATGCTGACCTGCCTCACTGTCCAAAAGCCCTCAGAAAGAGAGAACATCAGAAGGGAGGCTATTGGGAGGAATTATTTTACGTGATGGTGTTTTGTGAGACTGGGAAAGGTCTTCCACATGAAAAAGACCATTTCAGACTTTATTTGGGGAATATGAATTATAGGGCTGAAGCTAAGGAGTGCTTCTAAAACTGGTCCTATTTAACTGGCTCTGCAGTGAATGTGTAATAATACTAGGAGTAGTTTAGCTTGTGAATTGACAATAAAGTAGCCTCTCAGATTCATTTTACTAATACATAGTGATTGGTGTGTAGACTACTCAACTTGCTAAAATTGAAATGCCATGAATAGCTAAGAACTCATTACTGTGCTTCCTTCATAATGTTTTGACAGGTGTCTGAAGTCCTGCCTGATGCATTTCATTTTTATTTTCTTACAGAGATGATGATAACAAAGAAAATTATCCGGACAATGCTGCTGTCTTAGATTGTTGTCTTGGATCTGCTGCCTTAGAGGAAAAGCAGCTGCCTTTGCAAGATACTCAGCAGCATAAGCCGCAGACTGTAACTGACTGCATTCTAAGGCCTGAAATGGGCAACTTAAAGCTGAGAAAACCTAAGCCCATTGCAAAGCTAGAAAATGGAAAAAGCCATGAGGAAAACCAGGTAAAGAACTAAACTCACCAAGAACAAGTTTATAGCACAGTGTCTGAGCAAACATAATTTCTGAAATACAAAGTGGGGCTAATTTATAATTCATAATGAGAATGAGAACCCACAAATCTACCTGGACTTTTAGGGACCAGGAGACCTGGAACCCACCTGTGAAAACAGACAATATCTTTCAGCCAGAGAATTGTAGAGAGGGATGTGTTACAACTGCTAGCAGAAGTGAGTGGATGGCAGAGCTGAAAATGTGCTAATATCTCTCTTTAGATTTTCTGTGACTGTCTGCACCAAGTAGAAAAATCTTAGTAGCTGTAGCACTTGAGTAGAATTTTTTCTGTTTTGTTTATTTGACTGTGAATCTCTTGCACTTGTATTTTGGCTGCCAATAGAGAGATTTCATGCTTTCCTTTTATGTTACTTTGTTTTCCTCTCATCTTTAAACAATAAATCTATTCCAATGCAGATTCTGGTACTAGTGCTCTTGCCCACAGGCTTTCCCAGTTGAGCTGTGGGAAGCAGAACTGTAACTTTTCTAAAGGCAGTAACAGAAGTTTAGACATAAAGAAGCTTCTACTGCTGTCTGTGGAGGTATATGGCTATGTAGACTTCAGAGTAGACCTCCCAGCTGCTGCTGAAATGCTGAAAGTGCCCCTGTTCTCCCCTGATGCTTCCGAAGACAGGTTTCATGTGCAGTTTAAGGGATAGAGCTCTGGTCCAGATTTAACCCCTCAGCTAGAAATATTCTCATAACCAAGACAGCTGATATGAGCATTGGTAGTTTGTTGGCCTGTAGGAGGTACAAGACCTGAGAGATTTACATCTTTTATACAGAATGTATTTGGCTATTTTCTGTCTCTCAATTCCTTTTTGTGTTTAGAAATATGCAGAGTGCCTTCCAAAGTGCTGTGAACCCATTGTAGACCAGAAATAATTTTGGTTCATTTTTTTCCAATTTAGAATGGGAATTAATCATTTAGGATGTTACGTCTTACCTTCTAAGCAAGAAATATCTTTTTGAATACCGGAAGAAAAAAAGAAGAAGTAGAAGCAAATGGCATTCCAATGGTACTATCATAGTCTCTTTCAGAGTATCAATGTCAACTCCTGCCCTAATCTTCTTGCATACTTTCCCCAGAGTTTATCCCTGAGACGAAGTAATGACTGCTGATTTTTCTTTTTAACTGTATTATGTTACTAGGAAGTGTTATTTAGGCTGCAGGGAGATGAAGTGCAGATGTTTATCAGCAGCTAAGTTAAAAAAAAATAGGAAATTTTGCCCCACAAAGAGCAAGTGGAGATGTGTCAGGAAGAGAAATCATGAAGAAGTCATAAATAGGGCAGGATCTGTCTTGCAGATCATCTACTGCTCTTTCAGCTACTTCTGAGTCTCCTGTCTCCCTGCTCCCCGTGAATGTTGTGCCTGTATCGCTCACCCAATGAAAGCTAACACAGCACAGATTTGCTGCTCCGTGGCGGTTTATGTGGCCTGAAGTAGCTAACTGCACTAGTAGCAAATGCTGAAAGCAAAGTGCTGCTATGCTCTTTCTACTAAGTGTTGTTTACACGTATATGGCAGGTTGTTATTACCTGGAAAAATGGGCCAGACCGATGCTTTGAAACACTATGCAACTGCATGTGCCCTCCTTTTGTGAAACACCTTGTCACCAAGCCACTCAATAAAACAAATGATGTACTTAGAGATGGCTGACGGTCATATCTGAGTACATGCATTTATGAAAGAAAAGCATGATGCACTGCACATGGCGATGAAACTCTTCATTCTTGTTTTCCCAAATTTATTGCTAGAGTATTTCTTCAAAAGTCTCCTCACTTCCCCTACCTGACTCCTCTGTGGCATAAGAAAGAGATAGTGACAATATTGCAGTGATAGTATCTCTTTTAAAGGTGTTTCTACAATACAGGAATGTTTGCTGCACATTCCTATGTGTTATAAGCCTAGGAGTTGCTTTGTCAGAAAACTGTCCTTTTACAATCAGAGCAGGCTATTGGGGCATAAATAAGTTTGCTAAATATGTTGTACAGATTGAAATCTGCTTGGATGGGAACCAGTTTTGTGTGGCTTTCTACTAGTTGGAATCCAGGGGATTTCCATTATGGAAAGGGAACAGATCCCTGGTGTTCAAGTTGATGAATCATAGAATCACCAGGTTGGAAGAGACCCACCAGATCATCAAGTCCAACCATTCCTATCAAACACTAAACAATGTCCCTCAGCACCTCATCTACCCATGCCTTAAACACCTCCAGGGAAGGTGAATCAACCACCTCCCTGGGAAGCCTGTTCCAGTGCCCAATGACCCTTTCCATGAAAAACTTCCTCCTAATCTCTAGCCTAAATTTCCCCTGGTGGAGCTTGAGGTCATTCCCTCTTGTCCTGTCCCCAGTCACTTGGGAGAAGAGCCCAGCTCCCTCCTCTCCACAACCTCCTTTCAGGTAGTTGGAGAGAGCAATGAGGTCTCCCCTCAGCCTCCTCCAGGCTAAACAACCCCAACTCTCTCTCATGGCTGAGAAAGATGAAAAGATGAAAATAAGATGAAAAGACATGAAAGATGTGCAGCTTGGGGAATCTGAACTCCACAAGGCTTTCAGTCTACTGAAGTGTGATTCACGTACCTCTGTTTTGAAACAAGTTGTCATTGACCCTAGGCCTTGATGAAGAAAAGGTTATTACATTTACAGTGATAATTAACTGGACCCAGTCTAATAAAAGTGCAGTACCAAGTGACTTCAGTTGGCTGCTTATCAGCTTATAAAATGTCACTAAAGTAAAACTGTACCTTGGATATCGCATGTAGTTATATCTTTGGAGGCAGGAGCTGTGTGTTGTGGAGGCTGTAACCCTTCCAAAGTATGGGAAGAGAGGAAGGCGACTGGAATGTGATTATAGTGCTGTACTCCAGCTATTGGTTTTCATCTTTCTTATGGTTTCATGAGCTTCTTCGGTAATTCTGTGATGTTAATCTGTAGAAAATCAAATTAATTAGGATTGATTTGACTTCAAGAGGTAAGAAAGCATATGCTCAGAACATACTCTGGGGAACCAGTGTGAGAACAGATGGTGAGTCTGCTTTCCTTTCCTAATGCTTTCTCCGTTCTCTTACCTTTGATGCACAGTCACGAGTATAGATTATTAAATGAGTCATCCTCAAATTCATTATTGATGGTGAGATATATTTATAAAATTACAGTAAACAGGCTAACAGGTAGAGATAATAGCATTTCACTTTTACGCTCATACTATCAAGATAAACAATTATAAAAATGAAATGGTGGCCTGACAATCAATACCTAGAGACTGGAATGTTGAAAACTGCTGTGTGAAGCTCGGTATTTTGATAATATGTTAAGTGGGCAAATTGCATGAATTTCAAAGAACTTCCAGGAATTTGATATAAAAGTTGTGGTTTTAAATACACAGAAGCCAGAACCCATGTTAATGAATTAGCTAGGCAAACACATAAATGTGTCAAGCAGTCTGCAAATTCTGCTTCCCTGAACTGTAAGGAAAACTTTTCTGTTGACTTGTTTAATCCCCAAGAGCATATGATCATTTTTATATCACTATGGGAAAATAATCTTAGGATCTGAGAATACCAGGTTGGAAGGGACCTCAAGGATCATCTGGTTCAACCTTTCTTGACAAAAGCACAGCCTGTGCAAGATGGCCCAGCACTTGGTCCAGCTGGATCTTAAAACTGTGTAATGTTAATGTAGTAATGGAAAAATTAGAACAGCTGCAAAAAAAGTCTGTTCTTTTGCAACTCAAATAGTTGTTACCATTTTTGGGTAAAAAAATAATTCATTCAATAGTAGACTGTGTTAGATAGATATGGGAAGAGAGGCAGTTGTTCTAGAAGACTCAGTCCCAGGGTGGTTTTACACTTCATAGATGCAGTGTGGACATACCCCATGGACAGACACGTTTCTTAGAGTTAGCACATAGCTGGTTCCTCCTGAGTACTTTCCATCACGATAGTGACAGCTGCCTCTTTCTGGAAACAGATTTCAACAGTCTTTATATTCATCTCATAGACTAAGTAGGATCAATAAGCATCCACATGTGACAGGACAAGAGGGAATGGCCTCTAGTTCCACCAGGGGAGATTTAGGCTGGACATCAGGAGGAAGTGTTTCACACAAAGGCTCATTGGGCATTGAAACAGGCTGCCCAGGGAAGTGGTTGATTCACCTTCCCTGGAGGTGTTTAAGGCATGGGTGGATGAGGTCCTTAGGGACATGGTTTAGTGTTTGATAGGAATGGTTGGACTCGATGCTCTAGTGGGTCTCTTCCAACCTGGTGATTCTATGAGTCTATGATTCGCTTATCCAACAAATATCCTGTAGTCTAAATGTCATTATAGAGAGGAATTAAAATGCTACTGATCAGGTACAAGAAAAATGGTTAAACTTTACAAATCTTACTTAAGTTAACTGCTTTTGTCAACCAAAACTTTTGTGATGATGCCCAAGTAATAAAATACTATTGACATGCGAGTTAAATAATTTCAACTTAAATATGAATGTATACATAAGTGAAAAGACATCAAATTCTGTGTCTAACCTCTTAGCTTAGAAGCTGAAATCTGTTATCTAACTAATAAACAGGAAATAGGTTACAGTCTGCTTTGATTTCAAAAAATGTTTTACAGTGAAAGAAGATGCTGCTGTGTTTAGCATGTTTTCTAGTCTGTGTTTTCCAGTTGTTTCCAGATTATTACTAAAAAATAACAAAGAGCCACAATCAGTATCTGGTCTCATGGAGCAGGTTTTTTTCTCAAAGCAAAATATTCAGCTAAGACTGATGGGTACTGACAGGGCATTTTTAATTTCATTACTGACAGGGCATTCAGCATTTTTCTCTTTTTGCTTTGTGCAGGAGCTGGATAGTGCATTGTCAGGCCTCTCAGAGTGGCCGGGGAAGGCTGGATCCTCATCTAATGACCATGCACAGAACGTGGCTTTCAGGTGCCAAGAAGCAGTTGTGCGATTTCAACCAAGGTAAGCCTTGGGATGAGACAGCGCATTTCATTTCTGATTAACTGTAGGAAAGGCTTATTCATTTGATGCCTTTTGTATAAAACATTCAGTCTCCTGGCTCCCATTGGCAGTTGTATTCTGTATTTATATGCCTAGAACTGCTTGGAGAAGGAGAAAAGGATGAAGATAAGAATGTAAATTTCATCATTCTTTAAACCTTTTACACGACAAGCAGAAAAAACCTCCTCATTTCAGAAACTACGGTTCTTTTGTGCCAAGTTTCAAAAATATCTTGGCACTTCTTTTATTTTCCCCAGTGCTGACTTGCCTTACTCTTTCTCAGAGCTGTATTCTCACTGAGAAAAGGCAATTGGAATCCACACAATTGATTTTAACATGGATATGCCTTTACTTATAATTTAGACCCTGGATGCTGTGGTAACTGTACTTCCAACACTGTGTAGGGTATGGGATGTTCAGGTCAGGCACTAGCTGAGTCTTGATGGCCGGTAACGCAGCTGATCATGAAGTAACTCAGCTCTGGTAACTATTCATAGAATCATTAAGTTTGGAAAAGAGCTCTAAGATCATCCAGTCCAACAGAAGTCACAGTTCCTCATCCCATCCTTTATGGCTGTGCGAAAGGCTGGAAATGGATTTTCAACTTTCCCAACTGACACAATCGACTAGTGAGAGTGTGTCCTAAGGATATTTAGATCTTACAGACAGGCCTGGACTGTGCAAATAAGATGCTAGTCTTCACAGCCATCAGTTTTCAGGGTGCTAGATTACAAATTTCCCATGCTCAGGTGTTGATTTGGCCCTGCTTTGCTGTGTACGTAGGGTTTCAGGCAGGTGAGCCAGGTCTCTGCTCTTTGTTCTCTACATGTGAGCCTTGGTGCCGTGTGGCAGAAGCTCTGTCTCTCTTTGGAGGGACTGGAGCACTAGCTCTTCACCCTGGGGATGCCCAGTTGGTTAGGACATGGACAGTGTTATTGCCTCCAAGGTCTGTTTTAAGTCAGAACTAGATTTGTAGTGACAGTTGCATCCCAGCTGCAGTTCTGTGCTTTTAGCGAAATGAACTGGTTGCCTTCACCTCAGCGTTTAATTAGCAATAGTGTAAATGTTATTCATTTGTGCCTGAAAAGGAAGCTTTAGTGGAATGACCGAGCTTTTAATTAGCTTTCACAAAGAACGGTTTTCATCTTCCAATGCTTGTATCTGCAATTGAGACACTGCGGAATCCTGCATCTCAGAAACTGTTTCTACTTAGTCCCAGCCTAGGAAGCTTCATGGTTTTTTTTTCATGCTAGGACAACACCACCTGGATTTCTTGTAAAGAGGAGCAGAGTGAATTTGATATCAGTTAGATGTACCCAGTGGCTCTGCTGGTAAGAAGTCTGTGTATGACATAGTGAAGAACAGAACAGGCAACACAAGGGAAAAAAATCTACAGAAATACAGCTCCTAAGTGTGTGTGTTGATTGATATTTTCGGGGGTACATTCATTTTATGATAACCACTGAAAGAGTGAGGGAGTAGTTTTAGTGAGATTTGAGGGAAATGGAAAAACAGACTTAGTGAAGAGGTTTACAATCAGAAGAATGAGGGAATACCGTCTGTTCTTGGCTAAGCTTTACCTGACCTGTGAATCAAAGATTTTAATTTCAAGAGGTGTTTCCCATGCACGATTTATGAACAACAGCATCAATTCAGAATGTGAAGTGATATTTGCACGGAAAGAAAACTTTACATTTTATTACAAAACATGAATTTCTGATGCTATTGCTAGTGGTTACATTGATTACTACTCTAGTAATTGTGTGTAGTTTGGTTAGGATAAGAGTGTAATATAACCTGCACCTTTGGGAGATAAAAGTTAGATGCAGGCCCCGGGAAAAAATGTTACAATAAAGAGAATTACGTTTTTCTAACACAATAGGATAACCGCTATGGAACAATATATGTGATTACATAAAAGCTGCTCTTACCAGTTGTCCTCTCAAAGGCGATCAGCAAAACTCATGTCAATTGCAGAGATGTGTGTGCTGTTACCTCAATAGAGGATGGTGGTTTTTTCAGATGTTGGTACAAAGAGAGAGGTCTGAAACATGAGGCTTCTGGATAGTGCGAATGTCAGTGTTTCAGAGAAAGCTACATTCCAAATCAGTGTGGCAAATGCACTTTGGGTTTAATATTCGGCCAAAGAAAAATTCCTGAAAGTTCTCCCTTTTCCCCCATTCCCCAAGTAAAATAAAAGTGGAGTGATACCATTTAGTAGGATTCAGCTGATCCCTGGCTTGGTCCTTAATTTCTGCAGGGGCTGTAAAGTGACAGTTGCTGTCATATATATGACTCTTCTTCAGGAAAACTGGAAATGCTGGGAACCTTAGGCTGCCCTGAACCTTGAGCTCAACCAGAGTCTCTCAGAGTGTCTGTGCTCCCAAGGGAGACCAAGGTCTAGTGAAGCTTGCTGTATTTAAGATTTCAAGGCAAGTAGCTTTTGAGAGTGCAGTTCAGGAGGGGACTCGTATAGTTGTCATGCTGTCTGCTGAAGAGCTACAACTCACGGATGTGTGGGAGGTAGCAAGGAAGCTGCTGAAATACTGATGTCCCCACACCATATGTTGGACCCGCGCGGGTGAGGCAGAGCTTGTGAGGCTGCATTCCCACACAGGCAGTAGGTGAGCAGGGAAAAAGCTTGGTCAGATTCCCTCAGAGTCGTGCTTTGGACCTAGAAAAATTCATCATGACTAGTGTCTGCAGAGAGCTTTCTGTCAGTAATCAGGATTTACTGACAAAACATTGCTTTGCTGAGAAATGATCAATCAGTTCTTGAGAACAGTTTCTTCAGGAATCCTGGTATTAAAATAATCCTAAAATAAATCCTGGTATCGATGTTTATGGCTCTGGTGATACTCCTTGTATCAAAAAAAAATGAATGAAAGAAAGAAGGAAAGAAGGAAGGAAGGAAAGAAAGAAAGAAGGAAGGAAGGAAAGAAGGAAGGAAGGAAAGAAGGAAGGAAAGAAAGAAGGAAAGAAAGAAGGGAAGCAAGCAAGGAGGGTGGGGAGAGGATAGAAGGGAGAAATATTGCATTTTAATGTAACCCAAGTAAGGACTATGCCTAGTGAGTACAAGAAGCACTTGTGCTAGGAAAAACAAGTGTGGTCATCCACAGCCAGCCTTTATGTAACTACTGTGATTGATGAGACAGGCACTGCTATGCTTGCTTTCTGCCTGGCTGCTTATTCCAGCATTCAGGGACTGCCCAAGGAGTAGCTGAACAACAGTCTTAGGCTCTTAATAGTGTTGTTTCTTTCACTGCAAGTGTGCACTTTATGTTCATCCAAAAACCTGCTTCGGTTCTACTTTCTAAGGATTCATGGGCATGTTTCTGAAATATTCACCTGCAGCCCGGCCGATCTATGATTATAAGATCATAGAATCACCAGGTTGGAAAAGACCCACCAGATCATTGAGTCCAACCATTCCTATCAAACACTAAACCATGTCCCTCAGCACCTCGTCCACCTGTCCCTTAAACCCCTTTTGTTTTCCCAGCTCACACATATTTGCTGTGGATTCTGCCTTCCTGTGAAATCATGTCATGTAACCTGTCATGTAACCTCTGGGTACAGTGAATCAGTCCTGGGACATGGTACAGACACTGCCCTCTCTGGGCTGCTAGCCTGGTGGACAATCCTCACAGTGGGAACTGTAAATATTGCTAGACTGGAGACGGGGAAGGTGTATTGGGACATCTTATATTGAAATTGAATCTGGAAAGGGGTTTTCATCCTACAGCGAAGTGTGTGGTTTACCCAGGACACTCAGCACATGTGGCAGTGTGGGGTATAAACACTTGAGTCTCCTGAGGATGGAGTTAATGTCATTCAGGTTTGGACAGGATTGAGACTTGCAAATTACAGACTCTAATACTCGTTTCTGGGCTTAGTCTAGGAAATTAGAAGTGAATTTACTTAGATTATCTTTAAGCATTTTTCCTAGTTTTTAAGATTATGTGGTTTTATTTGAATTTTATATGAGTTTAGAAGTGAAATCATACATAATTCAATACTTCACATGTTTTGGACTGTTTTTTAAACAGCTAGCTGCTCAGGCAAACTGATCTTTCTCTTGGAATCTGGTAGGAGCTCTAAATACTCTTTAGTATTTAGAATTTTTTTCCCCCCCAGATTTTCTTATGGCCACAAGCTCCAACTGTACATGTTACCGGGTTGCATCTTTGCATCTGTGTGACGCAGAACAGGATAATCCTGCCAAACCTAGAGTTGCCAGTCTGTGGGGAGGGTGAGAGATCAGGTCTTTCATATCTCATAGAGAACAGTATAATATAAATTTGAGTAGTAGCTACAGAGACGATTTCATTCTCATTATTTTATGTGATGCAAATTACACAAAATAAGGTTTGCCTGCAATTATTCGAAACTTCAGCCAAGGCTTAAAATGATTTTAATGTACTCAGCACAGACAGAAAATAAGGGTTTCTGCCTGCTGCTTTTGAAGTTAATGGGTGTTTTGTGATTGACTTTTAATGAGAGTAGGATCCAACCCATAGTTATTAAATTGTAAGCCTTTTGTTGCCTGGTGACAATCAGATAACCTGCATGTGCCTGGCAGAGCAGTTAATCTTGGTGAAAATAAAATAAGTGCACCCCGAAACACTATATAAAGTTCAACTCAACATACATATAGGGCTGTTAATGGTCTTCACACAGAGAAGGTTAATGACTTCAGTATTTCCTGCATCTTAAGTATGCAAAACAAAGAGCATCTTACTCCAGTACTTTTAGAGAAAAAGAAACAGTAAAACACAAGGTTTCTGCATCCTTAAAACAGCAGGCAAGAACATCATCCAGAATCAGAGGTGGTACTTCAGGGGTTGTAAACTTTTTGCTCTCCCAAGTGTGAGACTCATAATACAGCTGCAAATTATGTAGAACTTCACATAGCATCTGTAAGAACTGTTGCTAGCAACTGTTGCTAGCATGTAGGAGTTTATTGTTTGGGGTTTTTTTTTTTTTTTTTTTTTTTTTGTAGTTTAGGAGAGTTCACTTTTGCTGTGTTCTGCATCCTGAAAGGCATCATCCAAATGAATGCCAGAAGTGTATAAATCTGACATGTGTCATCTTTTTCCTTTCTTTGTGTCTAGCTCGAATTCAGTACAATATAGCACCTTAAATATTTTTTTCATTACTAAATTAAATTTTCAGCTGTTCATAACCTTGCAGGTCCTTCCTTACAACTTACTAAACCAAGCTATAAATACTTCAGTTTCCTATTAAATTAGTCCTTTTGCTGTCCCTGTGCTTTTTCTCCATTTTCTTTAACTCTCTCCTGCTGCCTCATACTCCCTTCTCTGCTGTCTAAAAGCTAGAGATTGGTTGTTAGGCACTAATGTTTTTGTTTCTGTAATTCCATTTTCCTTCTGTTCTCTTCATGTTATGAAGACATTTGCTATTCACTTTCAGGTGAGGTGATGGAAAGAATATATACATGGAGAGCTACATAAGTAGATAGGAGCTCGTAGAATAGTCAGCCGAGGCATAGCCATCATTTCAATCTTTAAATTCCTCATAAATATATGAAGGACCACAACAAAGGCCTATGCATCTGTCTGTACTGGTTTTTGAGGTCTCTAGGGACTATTGAAGTAATTTGGTTTTGCTGGGATGACTCTGAGCACAATAGGTTGAAAAATAGGAATTGCTTTGTCCAAAGGGATCTGATATTGTGTTGCTTTTGATCATGTCTGTGAGTGAGTCTCACAGGGGGCAGCCACCTTTTCAGCAATAATCTCATTCTCTGAGAGCAATATTTTTCTTTCTTCAGCTGAGTTGTTAGTCAACTTGTGAAACATCCATGTCAGGCTTTGAACCTGAGTGTTGAAAGCCTCTGTTTGCTTAGGTAAAGGACAGAACTATGCTATGAGACTATTCAGTTTGTTCACTAGTCTATGGGAGCTTTTTGTTAGGCTTCAGTAGCATTTCTTGATAGAAGGAATTTGTAAGCTGGTAGGTGTGTGGAGCCCCAGGACACAACCACATCTACCTGGATGGGGCACGTTAGCCACACTCATATTTTTCCCTTGCCACTCCAGGACCTCCCTTTCCTATTTCCATGTAGAGAAGCAGTGATAAACTGAGGGAAAACCAAAGGTATAACATCTCCGATGGCTGCAAAGTGACCCTCATTAGAAAATCTGGAATTCACTCTTACTCAAAGGATTTTGAGCTCCTCATGGTTGTCCCTTGGCCTTTTAGGAAATCTGCAGAACAGTAAGCAGAATCTCAAAGATTTGGAGCCCGAAATACCAAGTTTAAATATGGAAAGATTTATTCTTTATGGCTCTGAAACAGGAAAACTCTTGTTTCTGACTTAAAGCACGTGAGACAAATCATGCTTAGATTTTAACTCATATTTAAACTCATTCTTGGTTTTAACCCTATTAGCTCACTGAGAAGCTAATTGCTAGTTATGCTTCTGTACGATCCTTTCTCTGTGAGCCCAGATTTTACTGTCATGGTTTCCAGGAGCTCATTGATTTTAATATATTTAATTTTAAGATATTATTGAATATATTCCAGTAAAATCATTGTATAAAATACAGGTGTAGCTTTCACAGAATGTTATTTTTTAATAAAACAACTTTATCCCATAACTTGTGATCTATGTGCAGACCTGATTAAAAGTTTGAAATATGTGCAACACATCTATTTAGTGAAAACACTTGTTTTGTTTTGTAGAATAAACGAGAATGCGTGCATTTCACCAAAAGAAGCAACTGAGCAATTTAACAGAAAGGAGGTAAGCTTAACAGGAAGCTGAAATACAGTGTTACAAATTTTGTATTAGATGTTTGGTTTTGTTAATTTTAAGGTCATGTAATCACTTGGGAATCTTAGGCTAGTTTTTAATGAATCATTCTAGTCCTGTTTTTTTGAGAAGTGATTTAAAATGTGATACGAGACTGCTACAATAATTCAAGAGCCAGAAGCAATAGAATTTTAAAATATTTTAAGCCAACTTTATGCTGCTTTCTGTTTGTGCTCAGAAAAGAATTAAACATTCAATATTGACTGAGAGAAATGCCATCTTTTAAGAACATTTGATTTTTTCCTCACATTACAGCTCAAAGTTGTTCACCTATCAATTATGTTTTGTTTAAAATCAAGGAGTTCCCAGGGTTGCTACATCCTGAATAAATAAACTATGAATGGTATAACATAGTCTAGAGGTGCTCTTGTTGTAAGATGGGAGGAGGGGACGGCTGGAGTAAAGACAAGAAGCAAGGAAAGCCAAACAACACCTATGGCACTTGAAACAAGAGCTGTTTTCACAAGGATTATGACAGGAGGAAAGTGTGAGTAGAGCACAAAGAAGCTGTTTGTGTGATCATGTCAAGCAGTGGATGAGACTGGGCTGGAGTCTCACAATCAGCAATGTACTGGAGGTCAGAAACAAACCTTGGATTTGTTCAAGGTGAGGAATCTTATAAGGTATCTCCCACAAACAAGGGTATCTGCATACCAGCATAGAGGATGCTCACATACTGCAAGGGTAGTGTAGAAAAGTAGTTTGATAGGAATGGTTGGACTTGATGATCCAGTGGGTCTCTTCCAACCCAGTTGTTCTATGATTCCGTGAACACTGGACTTAAAAAGCAGACAATGTTTTTAGGTGTACACCTAGACAACGGGACAACAGAAGCAGTGAGAAAAATGAGTTGAGGGGAAGGGAAGCTCATTCCTTTCAAACCATGGAAAAACCAGCTTTGTTTCCATACTGAGTCAGAGAATGTCTATGCCTATTAATAGATGGCTGACTTTCATTAGGGGAAAACCACAATGTGTCCTTTTAAAGCAATTCAGGCTTAATCTTCTCCTTACAATGAATTATTTCCTGTGCATTTGTGTTATGTTGTGCATCTCACTATTAAAAATCTCACTGCTAACCTGTATAAGGGAATATGCTCAGCCTTTGTCTAACCAGTTAAGGCCTCAGGAGAAATCATTGAGTTATTGCTTCTTTTGAGAAACCTCATTCCAAATAATCACCAAAGTTTCCACTAAAACTTCAATTTAAAATTCTTGCAAAGGAGTCCTTAAAGGTTAATATAAAATATTATAATTAAAAAAAATCAGTGTAAGATATTAAAACAGATAATTACATCAGAGATTAAAATAAATTGCTAATATTTTATGGGAAATGAGCAAAGGTTACATTATGATGCTTTCTTTTGCAAAGTCTTAGATTGTATTGTGTCTCAGCTCTACTGCAAACTGAAATGGACAAGTTTCATAAAAAAAAAAAAACAACTCCCTTTTTGGGTTAGAGGAAATGATGTTTTCTTGGTGCTCCCTCTTGGCATTACACAAACCCAGGGCATATCTTGTTCTATCTTATTGTTCTTTGTCCCTATAAAGGAAGTTCTAAATGGAAAATGTCATATGCCTCAAGACACAAATATTGCCTTAACAGATACCACACAGATTTATTTGCATTCACGTAAAACATGCCTATCTTATTTCAACCTGAATCTAAGATTGAAAAACAAGGGAGATGCTTTTATACGTCACTGTTCTAATGTGATATATAAAAGCATTAATTTCCTTAGAGTGAAGAAATCTAGCTGGTTGATATTTGCTCAGTTTCTTTTGTACATGGATCACCTCAAAGACCATTAAATACTGAAAGTTTTAATTATTATCCTTCTCTGCTACAGCTGATTTCTTAAATCCAGTAAATCCATCATTAAACTGGATATAATAGAATAGCTTCCTGACTTGGAAGAGCAGGAGCAGGTCCTGGGTCAGGGTGCAGGCAATCTTAGAAACACCATGTGTGGTGCAGAGTGGTTTCAGTTGATGTGGAAAGCACAAAGTCTGAGCTTTTCCCTGTTAACCTCCAGGCTGAGAGCACACAGGGTCCATGGATGGGTCAGACCCATTCCCTTTCCTTTTTCCTTCAGTTCTTAAATTTACCAGACCTTAGGATATCCCCAAGGGTGAAGCAAAGGATGCTGATAATAGTGATGCTTTTTCAGGGAAATAATTTCTAACAGCAATATCTCTCTTTTGGTCATTGCTAGCTCTCTGCTCTCTCTGTGGATATGCAGTGAGCACTGATTGATGAGCAGGTTTGACAGTACTGTAGCTCTTGGTGCCATAAGGGAGAGCATGGGGCTGCAGGGCTTCATTTAGCACATTGCCTCCCATGTATTTCAGGGGAATTCTACTCATTGTCATGGCATTTTGGTGACAAATTGAGAATATTTGTTCATTCAGAGTCCTACCGTTCAAAGGGATTTAGTGGTGTGAGTACAGTTATGTGGTGTTTATCTCTGGATGTAAGAGGTTGTCTATCATATCAATAATTTCTTGCTCTAATGTCTCAACCCTTGATTTTCAATAATCATGGGATGGATAGAGATGGTCAGTGGGGCACAGTCTGTTAGTTGTTTTTAAAGGTGGTTTCTTTACTACAGGCTGAGCTTGCTTTGCAAATGATAATACATTTGTATGGTGTTTTCTCCAGCAGGCAAGAGTGTGATACTATAATGACTATATTCTCTTAAAGCACTAGCAAAAATTACAAACAGGATTCTGTTTTCCTCAGACTTCTTGTAAATGTCTCTATTGTCTCATTATCTTCCATCTGGAATAATGCAGGATGTTTTTAGTTCTTCTTGTGGAACTGGCACAGCTCAAGTTCTTTGAATGGTCAGTTACTTTAAGAGAAAATAAGAAGAGATAATAAACCTTTGTCCAAGACAATCATAACTTCTTCCTTTTCAAACTTGCAAAATACTATTCTTAAGAGGCAAAAATATTTTTAGTTTTCCAATGAAACTTAAGGATGCGTTTTAAATATTACCGTGTCCTTTCATTTGCATTAGCGTGGAGCAGGAATTACTACATCAGAAACATTGGTGTTAGGCACCAAAGCTGGAATGAACATGAATTTTGAAGTGTTTGAACTGAGATCATTAGCTGATGTAATATGCCATAGCTTAAATTACTTCAGAGATATTGGTTTCCCATATAAGAGCTTACGAAAATGAATGAGGTGGTTTTTCATGTATAGTGCACTGTGGCAGTGCTATAGTACTCAGCTGTGTTTTAGGGGTAAGATGAGGTTGGTGGCATGTTCCAGATTCATCATCTCCCAGGTAACATCAAAACGATCAAAGGTACTCACTCTTCTTCTCCCTACATCAAAACCCTATCAAGGGCACATTCATGAAATATCAGATATTTCTATTATTATTATTGTATGAATTTTTTTAGTATTTGGCAGTGACTAGAAATGTACCATCCTCCCACCTTCCACAGATGGGTGAAAAATATCATTTAGAGCAACTGAATATAAACCAGCTGGTGAATTACAGCATAAGCATTGCTGAAATGCATGTTTAACAGTGTAGACTGTGTGAATGCTTTTATACTGAACTTGCCATAAATATTAATGTAGCATAAGAAATAGTGAATAGGCAAAGTAAATGTGTTTTCTTGATATGGGAATATTTTTCTCAAATGCTTGAAGTAACAGTCTATGAAAGTTAGGTATATTTGTCAGTTATTCACCTACGTTCACCTCATATATTCTCCTGGTTTGATTGCCTGTGTTTTCATATTTGCTGTCAGAATTTCTCATAAGAGTTGGGGTGAGAGGCAGTGGAAAACAAGACCTGTCATGTCATGAGAACTCTTCCCAAAAACAGTGACATGGGTACAACTGAATTCAGTGCCCTTTCTCTTGACAAGGAAAATTTACTGCCACTTGAAAGGTGTTGAAGACATGTCACAGTTTAGCCCCAACCAGGTCTATTTTGGCAGCTTAAAACTGTGGAGTTGATTCCCAAATCCCTTTCCCCTGACCCCTAGAGGGAGGAAAATGAGAGGAAAAGGACTTGCAGGTTGGAAACTGAATCTACAGCTTTAATGATATTATATTGATAGTAATAATAATAATGAAAATAAAGAGAAAGTAATAAAATATATACAAGTATATGAGATCGCGGTCCCACCCCTGGATGACTCTACCTCACCTCGAATACTGCAGAGCAGATACAGGTGATTGGGTCCACAGCTAGGAGGGAGCTGAGCTCAGAACTGGATTCAGGAATGCAGGGAGGGGGAATCAGGAGCAACCAGGTGGATGAGGTCCTAGTTGGATGTTGGCCATGGCAGAAGAGAGCAAACCCTTGTGGATGGGACTGCGTGGCTACCTGACATGTAAAATGGGTGCTAGTGTGTTAAGGCTGTAAATAGAGAAGCTGAAAGTATTATTTATGCTGGTCTTCACTGGTAAAGCCTGTGCTGGGGACATGTTCATACCTAGAATACACTTTTTTTAGCAGCTAGGTGAAAGTAACAAGGTTAGTTTGAGGTAATATGTGTAAAATATGGGATCAAACAGTGACTTGATAAGTGATAAAGCAAAGATCCCAGTCATTCAAGAGTCATGGGGAAACTGAGATGTGAAGGTCAGGCACTGCTGGTCAAAATAGGTAATTTATCCTCACAAATAGCAGCTAGGCCAGAAGAAGGTAACCTGTAGGAACAGTAAAACTACATTCTGTCTCAGATCATTAAAACCAGCCCTATGTGCCATGTTTTTAAAGAATAGTATTACATTTAGACATTTTGTTATGTATCAGTGCTTGATGTTGTAGTCACTGCAATCCTGGTATTGTAGGATAACATGTCAAAATGTATCTTAAGAACAGAGAAGAGGAATTTAATTCTAAAATAAATGTATAGTACAATAGAAGATACTTCTTTCCTTGCATGCCTTCAATATCAAGCATCTTCAATGCTCCTGATAGGAATGACCAGAGCTTCCGTTCATTCTGGGACCAGCAGGAAGATTTTTGAAACTTCCTTGGTTTTGTTATCGCCTAGAAAGAGCCACTTTCTGCTCCCTATTCAATTAATTCTATAAAAGGAATGAAAGGACTAAGGCTGGAACCTTCCCTGCTGTTCTCAGCCAAGTTATTTTCTTTCTATTTTGTTTTTGGGTTTTTTTTTGGTTTATTTTTTTTAACCTAAAACCACTGGCATCCTTGCATTTATAAAAGGACTGTATTAAAATACAAATAATGCAAAAACTTATTAAGCTACTCACTAGATAGGTGACATGGTTACACAGAGAAAATTATTCCGACAAACAAACTCATTGTTTCATTAAATGAATCAATAAATTGGTTTCAGGTGTTTGACAGAGTGGAGAAAGGCCATTTTCAGGGTAGAAAATTGAGGATTATTTTTCTGTTGAAACTCAGATTTCTTCCCAGAAATCAGTTTTCAATATGTACCATTTGAGTGACTTAACATTTTATGTATAATTCTTTGTGTGCCAGTGATGTGATTATTGAGACAGCCTTCTGTGGTTTTGTTTTATGGCGTATTTCCCTTGAAAGAGGGGAACTGCATGCGTGGGGTATCACAGTGACTCATTTTGCCCAGTGAGATGGTGATTAGGGTTTTCACAGCATTTACATCACAGCAAGATGCTCGTGTCAGATTGTACAGCTCAATATTGCAGACAGTATTAAAGATTAAAATAAGAAATGGACCAAACACGACACAGTAGCTGGAAGTGATGTTATAGATAACCAGCCTTGTCTTCACTGATTTGTCTGCAGCAAGTGACAATGATCTGTTAATTTTACCTTTGCAGCAGAAAGGAAATGAACTGGCTGTCTTGTAGAAGCAGCAGCAGCCTACAGAAAAGCTGTGTCTGCATAAAGAAGTGTCTCTGAAAAAACCAATCAAAAAATATCTCTTCCAAGAATCCCATGAGGGAGTGTGTTCTCAGTAACTCTTGGTTCACTGCTGCGTACTGCACAATAGGCTGAGGAGGGAGATTTGTTTTTTTGTGAATGGTAAATGGGGAGGGACATAATGTCATCAGATTGTGATGTCAGCCCAATGAGTGAAATACTTGCTTAGTGTATTGCTTCTCCACCAAGAAAAGGGACACCATATCACTTTGGCTTCCTAGAATAAATCGTCTTTTGCTGACGAAGTCATCTTTCCCACGTGTCATGAATAATCCATGTAGATTGGGGCTTAAATAACAAGAAGTCAAAAAACTCATGGAATAGTGCATGTTTGTTCTCTTGCACATCCTCTCCAAGCTGCTAGCGGAACACCCCCTTGCAGGCACTGCTCATGGGCTCAGTGAGTTGAAGAGCTATTGCTGTATTCTGTTGTTCTCCATCTAGCCCAATGTTCTGCTTTTGTCTGCAGAATTCTTTGTTGAAGCTACAAGCCCTTGAAAGCGATCTCTGCTCTGCATTTCTGCCAACCCAGGAAGAAACTCCTCAGCTGCCGGCACCCAAGGATCCAGCCCCTTCATCTGTCCAAACCAGTGTGCAAGCGGATGGGGCCAGCTGTGGAGGTAAGCGATCGTGTCATGCTGTGCTCTCATTTGCAATTATAAAAGAGCCCTGTGACTTGCAGTTAATATCAGATTTGCAGTCCTCTGGGAAACGGTGCAGAGCTAATGCAAAGCACCATTTCCTGATGCACATGCTGTGTGATGTAAAAAGGAATGATACTTGTTAAAAGAACAAAATGTAATGACTGTGGCATTCTATTTTTACTGCTTTTCAGACAGGTTTTAAAAATCCCGATTCCTTTAATTTCAGTTTTAATCTATTGGGTTTTATTCAAGTAAATTTATGCTCTTTACTTCCTGTGTCTGCGTTGTGTGAGATCACCTGCCATATCATGTAATTCTACTTTTTGTTATTCTTTTTGTCAGAGCAATATCACTTCATTTCTCCTATTATTGATTTTAATTTAATGCATCAGCAGAGAGATAGTGAAGGTGAGTTTTCCAGTATGTGGATTTTAATCATTCATGAACCTGTATTATTACCCATCTGGGTAAAGTGTGGCGTGTTATCTCTCCCTCTTGCCTCAACATGGAAACCAGCCCTTGCAAATAAATAGCCCTGAGGCTCAGCACTATTTTTGCCAATTCATAGCTTGTAGTCACAATGCTGGCAGAGTCGTGATGCTCAGTAGAAAAGGAGTCGCTGTTCAGGAAAATAGGTCAAAGGCAGTATGACTAATACATCTCACAGACAAGTGACATGAATACACAAATACTTAAATCGTTTACCATGTATGGTCCAAATTAAGACAGATAGGTCAGTAAACCCTTTGCAATTGATGCTTTTTTGTCAGAATAAAGACTGGGTTCAGAAGAACTTATTTCTGAAACTGTTTGCTCTGAATTTTCAGCAGGAAATGGCAATAAATTGTTTATGTAAAAAAACTCCCAATCACAGATGATAGTGTTCTGCTTAAGAAATGCTACAGTTTGAGATTTGTGTTGCACAGTTAAGGAAAATTGTATATAGAATCCCAACTGTTATAAGGATGAAGGAATGTAAAAAAGGTCAAATATCCTGGGTTTTAGCTAAAAAAACACAGATGCTGTAGCCCAGCTAGGCAAGTACCTTAATGGCTCTTGGATACAGGTATGGAACTTGCAAGGTGCTAGTTCCTTGGCATGGATCTGAAGTAGAGACAAATCCCATATCTATGCTGCACAGACAGAGACATTTTGCATCCAAAAATCTACAGCGACTCTTCTCCTTTATGGCAGGGTGGGGTTTTCCTCCTTTTCCAGTAGTTCATTGAAGTATTTTGTTCAGGTAGTTTCATAATTTATTGTTAGAATGGTTCATAACTGTTTTCTTTGCTTATTTTTGCTGTTTTGATTGGATTTTCTTTTAAAAGAAAAATCCGATACCCTCTCTAGCTTCTATTTGCCTATTTACAGCTACACAGGCAAGTAATCGATGTAGCAGTTCTTTCACACACTTCAGAGGATGCTTTGTCACTGTAGCAGTTCAAACTTATGCTTTAATTAAAGCTTATGTATTTAATGGATTTTAATGTAAACCCATACCTGCTAACATCAGCTTTGTGATTTGTGGTTTAGTTTTTTTTTTTTTTAATTTGCATTTTGCATAGATAGAGTTATTCCTAATCCTGTCTCTTAAATTACTACTGAAATCTTCAGACAGATTCAGTTAGGCTACAGTTGTCACATGGGACTACTGGCTGCTTCAGGTCAAACTTGATGGAAGCCTAGAAATTTGTACCAGGATAGGAACAGAGTTCTTAGAGGATGTGCCATAAATATTATGTCCCCAGATATTAGCCTTTGCTTAGTGAATCAGGTAATAAATAATTTAATATTAACAATGTACAAATGCATTATCTTTAAAATAAACATGATCATTTGGTCTCTTTAACTTCTTTTGTTTCACATCCCAGTCAACAAAAATTAGAAAAAAAAATGTTGATGGTGAGTGAAGCTAGAACAGTCTAGTAAAAGGATGGGATATTTCAGGATGCAGATTTTAAGGGGTGAAAGGTAATTCATATCTCTGGGCAAATTCAGCAATTTCTCGTTTGATTTTGAACATGAAAAACTTTAATTAGATCTGACAAAGTGAGACCATAAAGAATTGCAAGGGGCATATATCATAGAATCATAGAATCACCAGGTTGGAAGAGACCCACTGGATCATCGAGTCCAACCATTCCTATCAAATATATGAACTTAACTACAAGATGTTCTAATTCCTTTTAAATTAAGAATTATGATACTGGTATTCATGGATGTAACATGTTGAGGGATGAACACATTATATTTGCATAGTCTTTTAAATACAACAGGTTTTAGTGTATTACTGTTTTACTTAAAAAAATATCACATGCAGGGATATAAACTTAGCACAGGCTTTCAGCTCTTGTCGGTGCTAAGTTGGACTGAGCAGATGAGGTGGAGATGCAGGCTAAGAGGCAATTTACTGAGCAGATGAGGTGGAGGAGATGCAGGCTAAGGGGCAATTTACTGGCTTGGATATGGTGGCTTTAGTTTCCAGATTTGGCAAAAAACAGGCTAAAATTAGACTGGACACATGAACACAAGTAGATGTTTGGTCAGTCCATGGGGTACTCTCAGGGTAATGCTTAATGTCTCATTTAGGATCTACACAGAACTGGAATCAAGATGATGACCTTTAGCTGTAATAAAATTGGAATTTATCATAACTTATCATCAGCCTGAGGTGCACTGCTCTTGTAGTAAGGGGGCCGTGTAAATTAATCTGTTTAAATACCTGGCTGGCCACTTCTAGGCACTGAGTAGTAATTCAATGCATCTGTGGTAGGGTTGGGACTAAAACCTTTCTTGGGGGCCTAGCAAAGTTGCACCACTTTAGAGCTTCAGTGAAGAAATGTTGTCAGGAAGCCCTGGTGCCAAGGAAATGGAAGACCTCTGACCTTTGAGAAATACTTAAAAATTTACCTGGTATGCAGGTTGCCTTTCTTTAATTTGCCAGCTGATCTTGAACTCTCTGCAGCTCTGTGCATCTGATTTAACAGTGCGGCTGCTCCAGCCCTTCCTTGTCCTCTGCATTTATCTTCCAGGCATGTTTAGTCTTGAATGTGTGCTTTTCGTCCATTTCTGGGACTGGCTTGGGCCTAGGGAGGTGATTCTCCCTCTGTACTCAGCACTGGTGAGACCACTCCTTGAATCCTGTGTTCAGTTCTGGGCCCCTCACCACAAGAAGGACGTTGAGGCTCTGGAGAGAGTCCAGAGAAGAGCAACAAAGCTGGTGAAGGGGCTGGAGAACAGACCCTGTGAGGAATGGCTGAAAGAGCTGGGGGTGTTTAGCCTGGAGAAGAGGAGGCTGAGAGGAGACCTCATTGCTCTCTACAACTACCTGAAAGGAGGTTGTGGAGAGGAGGGAGCTGGCCTCTTCTCCCAAGTGAGAGGGGACAGGACAAGAGGGAATGGCCTCAAGCTCCGCCAGGGGAGATTTAAGCTGGAGATTAGGAGGAAGTTTTTCACACAGAGGGTCATTGGGCATTGGAATAGGCTGCCCAGGGAGGGGGTTGATTCACCTTCCCTGGAAGTGTTTAAGGGACAGGTGGAGGAGGTCCTGAGGGACATTGTTTAGTGTTTGATAGGAATGGTTGGACTCAATGATCCAATGGGTCCCTTCCAACCTGGTTGTTCTGATTCTATGATTCTATAGTAAAACTTCCTGGTTGTAAATGTGAAAAGGAGTAAATGTCTGTGACCATGTATTTTACAAGCAGTACAGACTCTGTCTTGCAAGAAGAGTACTTCTGGGTCTACAGAAAATCAGAGTTCAGATGTTGGATAATGTTTTCCTGCTCCTGTCATACACTGACAGGCTGAAATTTTATAAAATAATTTTCCTTTCATAGTGATGAGACCGCTACTTAATATGACTATAAAAATTATTCTTTTTATTAACAGAGCATGAGTAATAGTGAAACTCCTTAGCCAACCTATTTCACAGTGACAGTTTCTTGAAGTTCAAAGATAGACAATTCAAAGGCTCCCTATATATATGGTTTTAGAGGAAAAACATAATGTAGCTGGTGCAAAATATTATGTACTATGGAAACTGATGTAACAGAATATGAAACAGAGCACAGTTATTAACTTTTTGGGGAGGTGGAAGAGCATTAATGAGAGTGTGGGATTTCTCCCTACGTAATCTGCTTTAAAACACAATAATCCGACAGCAAGAATATCACGACTACTCCAAGTAGCAGTCACTGATATCAAAACTACTCCAAGTAGCAGTCACTGCACGTTACCTTGAATAACTACTTTGAACGCTGTTTTGGTTGTTGTTATTGTCATATCTTATTTTCTTCAGACCCATGTGTATGTTACTTCAAACATGAACAAAATTCAGCAGCATATACTGCAGGCAACACTAGAGATTCTTAGCATCAGGGCATAGATTTTGCTATACATTTTTCTTGACCAAAAGACTAAATGCTTAATTGTAAAATTAAACTTGTTTTGTATATTCATTGCCTTCTTCAGGAACATGGCTTTCAAAAGCAAACAGATCTATGAAAATATAATTAATGCTTCTATTCTGGGAAGCTCTCCATCTTTATATTGTGCTTCATAGTTTGCAAACACACCCACCCACCTACTCCTGTGGAACTCAAAAATGCTTTACATTAACCCAGTAACTGTCCTTTCCATTCTCTTATCCTCAATATTATGTTCATCTTGCATATGATACCTTGCTGAACTCTTTGCTGTTTATTTATGCTTTGAATACTTCTTGCTTACACTCTGATTACTTCTGTGAGTATAGATTTGTGTTTATTTAGATAGCTAAATATCTTGTGAGTGACCTTCAGTCCATATTGGTTGATGCTTTCTTTCTAGAGCCTGTGCCAGCCCACAGAGACTGGCAGAATGACTCGGAGAGCAGCCCACAAGAACATTACTCCCTAGGGACCAGTCGACTGCTGTATCACCTTACAGATGGAGACAATCCTCTTTTGTCACCACGCTGCTCGATCTTTAGCCAAAGCCAGAGATTTAATCTAGACACAGAGTCTGCCCCTTCTCCACCAAGTGCTCAACCTTTCATGATGTAAGAAAATATATTTCCATTCTTAGATATTTAAAATATTTTTTGCACTATCCACTAACTTTGAATCTTCATGTTTTTTTTCAGTTACTGTTATGTCATAAAAAATAGATTTTCATATTATAGTGTATGGTTAATTTGCAATACGAGAAATAAGACCTAGCATTTTTTCAGTAATAACACTGTACAATTGGGTTTGAAGTCTCTGTCAATTATAGTTAGCAAGGCCAGATTGGATGAGGCATTGAGCAACCCGATCTGGAGAAATGTGTCCCTTCCCCTGGCAGGAGGGTTAGAACTCGTTGAACTTTAAGGTCCAGCCCAAACTATTATATGATTCTGTGATAATTTCTAATGTTAGAAATTATTCTGATGAATGATCACAAGATAGAGGAAAGGGATGTCGAGGTATAATACTAAAAATCTGAGCTGTAATAGAACTGTAGTTCATAAAATCATAGAATCATAGAACAACCAGGTTGGAAGAGACCCATCAGATCATCTAGTCCAACCATTCCTATCAAACACTAAACCATGTCCCTCAGGACCTCATCCACCTGTGCCTTAAACACCTCCAGGGAAGGTCAATCAACCACCTCCCTGGGCAGCCTATTCCAATGCCCAATGACCCTTTCTGTGAAAAACTTCCTCCTAATCTCTAGCCTAAATCTCCCCTGGCGGAGCTTGAATCCATTCCCTTTTGTCCTGTCCCCTGTCACTTGGGAGAAGAGCCCAGCTCCCTCCTCTCCGCAACCTCCTTTCAGGTAGTTGTAGAGAGTAATAAGGTCTCTTCTCAGCCTTCTCTTCTCTAGGCTAAACACCCCCAGCTCTCTCAGATGCTCCTCATAGGACCTGTTCTCCAGCCCCTTCCCCAGCTTCACTGTTCTTCTCTGGACTCGATATATACTCGATATATTATATATTGATAGTTCAAGTCATTCATTGAGATATGAGATCTAAGAGTATCATAGCACATATAAACAGTCAGTGTATGTGATCTCCAGAAAACAACCTGTGGCTATCAAATGGAAACCAGACTTTCTTAAAAGCTTCTATACACAGCTGTCAGCTGCATATGAATTATAATCAGATCTATTGATTTGTAATTGTAAAATGTCAGAAGCTAAACTACCTTCAAAATCATAGAATCATAGAACAACCAGGTTGGATGAGACCCACCGGATCATCGAGTCCAACCGTTCCTATCGAACACTAAACCATGTCCCTCAGTACTTTGTCCACTGGGATAAAGTTTATTCCAGGAATAAAAAAAAAAATAATCCTTGAGCTCACTTCTACAAATTGTGTTGTCACAGTCTCCCTTTACAGCTGGAAGATTTGTGAAATAAGATGTGGGTGTTAAATGATGAGATTGTGACCTACTAGATTAAACTTTTGAAAAGATATTCAGAACTCGCACAATTAATTAAAAAATTTTTTAAAAGGTGAGAGAGTGAAAGACAGTTGGGGTACCTTCAAGCAAAAGTGAATATTCTATGCTTACTTTGGTAAATTAAACTATCTCTGTCCTGTGAAAGAACATATGCTGAAGTCCTAGGAAAGCATTAAGCGTGTCTGAAATAAGACATGGTTCATTATAGTCAGTTCTTTGATCCAGTTACTATCCTTTTGGCTCTTGCAGGCCAAGAAGTTCTTCTAGATGTAACTGTGAAGACTGTAAAGAACCACAAAGAGTAGCACAACTTACCAAGCACCTTCAGAGCCTCAAACGAAAAATTAGGAAGTATGAAGAAAAGTTTGAGCAAGAAAAGAAATACCTGGTAAGACATTAATTGAAAAGATAAATGGAAATACTACAAGAGCCAAGCAAGGATCCCAGTGTATTTGAATTTATACAAAACAATAGGGAAAAGAGTATTTTTGGTAAAATGGAATAGGAAAATCATCAATGAGGGAATACTCTTTTAATGTTTTTCAGTGTATGCAGTAGTTCCGGGACTCTAATTTGCATTTTCTTTGCTGCAAAATAGCCATCTTCTAGACGTGTGAGAAGTGTGAAGCAGTGAAATGCAGCTGACAGGCTTGTGAACCAAAATGATTAAAAAGATGAAAAGCTACTTATTTACTTTGTAGGAAGGAATTTGCTTCGAAACTGTTGCTCTGCTGTGCATGTTCCTTAATTCAGGCAGATTCCTGTAGAGCTACAAAGCATAGGGATTGATAGAAACTGATGGTAGAAATTAGAGAAATAAGAATTGTGATATTGTGGTGTGTTACTGGCGGTTTGTTGCTTTTGAAATCACTGTGTTGCACTGGATTTTTTTCATCTGATTAGTCAAGCAGTTCAGTTGAAATGCTTAAAGTGCTGCTTCCCAAGATAATCCCTGTCTTAAATAGTAGGGGTCCCTGCAAAGGAGAGAGTGCTTTGGTTATCATCCTGGAAAACTCTTAGGAATTTGACTAACAGGTCAAAAATCAGTCCTTCTGAAGTGGCTGAGATTGCTTATCCAATTAGCCATGGACTCAAATAGGGGTTTTTTTAGGATCAGAGCCAAAATACTCAGATCCATGAGCACTGTGCCACAATAGGGAGAGATAAGGCATGATAAATTAGTACCATGATCAAGCCAAATGCTCTGCATGACACTGTGATATAGTGCACTTGGAAATGCTGACAGTTTTTAGCATATTCTGTATGAATGGAGTTTTATTGTATAACCATCAATCCCTTTACCATTCTTTTTTTTTTTTTTTATATCAGCCTTCACATGGTGACAAAACTTCCAATCCTGAAGTTCTGAAATGGATGAATGATTTGGCCAAAGGTCGTAAGCAGCTGAAAGGTACATAATAGCACATTGTCTCATGTTGCTGAAGCTTTTGGAAGTATGAATGTACCTAGAATATTTTAGTGTTAGTTTTCTAACCTCAGTTCTTTGCTTATTTTTCACTAGTGTATGGCACGTCTCCCAATTACAACGAGGAAATTAGGTGACATGCCTTGCCTTGATTCCTGAAAGCAAGGATTAAAGTAAGCCAGTTCAACCTTCATAACAAGGCTGAAAAGTGGAAGGGGAAAAAGACATGATCTCTCCCTTGTAACTATAAACAGTCATGCAAAAAGTAATACTAGTCTGGGTATTTTTGAGAGTGTCTGAAATACAGAATGAAACAGTTAAAAATGCCCTTGTAATAGTACAAATGTAGGTGCAAAATGTTTCTGTGAGTGAGGTTACACAACTGTAAAACTTTCAATTTTTTGATCATAAAAACAGATCTTTCCCAAATATTAGATTTGGTCTTTAGAGTCAAGTTTTACCCTTGACTGTTTGCATACTGCTCCATTATTGTCTGTGGGTCTATCACATGGTTGCCCTCAGGGAAAGTGTAGCCAAGACTGATAGATTTTTTTTGTTAAAAATTTATTTATAATTCACCTACATCTTTTTTCCACATTATATATGGATCCTCAATACTAATTAAATTGTAGTATTAAATTTATTCTCTTGCAAGTTCTTAACTTTAGTTAAGAATTTTGAAATAGAGGATGTCATTATGATAAAGAATTAGAAACCCATCATTGAGTAAATTTCTTATGGAAATTTCTCCCTTAAATACTAGGCTGCTTAATTACAGGGTTTCTTTTTTTCCCCCTCGTCTTGAACTCTGTGTTATAAATCCAGGAAGGTTATGTGAAAAGAAATGGCCAAACTACATTGTCAAATGTCTGAAAATGATCTCTCTGACTCAAATATTGCTTCATCTAGCCAGGAGATCTAGCTTTCCTAGATCAGCCCCACCTGCATGACCAAAATGCCTTGATACTGTGAACATCTTTGATTTTATTATCCTCCAGAATAACACTGCTTTTAAGTGAAATAAGATGCATGAGGTTCATGAGACAGGTGCCGTTGAAATGTAAAAGCGTTCAAGTGGTTGTAGGTCCTTCAGGTTCACAAGGCTTGTCCATCTTTCCTAACTCCATGAGTTTAATAAAGATTACTGGTTTTCCATACAAACCTGGTTTGCATCTTCAGACTGTCACAGTTAAAAATTATGTAACTGTTTCTGCGTTGATTTCAATAAATTTAACCCATTTGTAGCCATCTTCTGCCTTGTCCAAGGTCCTTCACTGGCTAGGCACACTCTAGGAACAAAGTCTGGTTTTACAGAAGCTAATTCAGAGCTTAATTCAATTTTCTTGTTGCTCTGTGCAGGTTCCTAAAACTCCAGGGTCTTTGGCTTGGTGTCAGGCTAATACACTTACTTTATTGCATCTAGGCAGGTTGCTGATGGTGAATTTAGGACATACTGTAACCTAACCCTTCTGCTGGGCCGCTTAGGTACTTTACTGACAAATGAAGTCATTTTAGCCAAGCAGCTGATCTTCCTTGTGAGGACCAGCTTAGTAGCCTGGCTGGGATGGCAATGCAGCCTCTGGGTGGGAGTGTTATGATTTAAATTGCATTAGAGAAAAATGGGGTTGATTTTGCAGATCTGGAGTATATGACTCCAGTAGCCTGGCAGCTACATGACAGGCTCTGTAGCACAACTTAGCCTCCCCAGCCCTTCTTAGGGGAGGGCACTTGCTCTCCTCCTCGCTTGCGCAGCAGCTTAGGAGGGCAGGCAAGCACAGCAGGGAGGAGAGTGGGGCAAGTGGTTGCAGAGACACCGCTTCTTGTCCAGGATAGTGTTTGCAAAGAACTGCATCCTTAGATGACACTCCTCACAGCAGGCTTGGACGTGTTCTTACTTATCCAGACATTGGATCACTTGAGAGTGTGTGGGTTTAATGAAGAGAAAGGGGCAAGTGTGAGCTCTGCTTCCATATATACTCCTTCCCTCAACCGTCCCCATCTTCAAACCTCCCACAAATATTCTATGGTGCTGTTTGGCCCCTTTCTTAACTTCGGTCCCACTGAAATTCTGCCCTGATTCCTGCCCAAACCACACTCTTTAACCCAGTGCCTCTTCAGTTCTCACCCATGGTCACGTTTTCTGTCAAAGATGGGCTTGGAGGGGAAGGAGCAGTGCTGTTAAGTTTCTTTGGTCTGGATACATCTCCCTTGACCCTTGGATTTCACTTTAACCAGGTAAAAGTTTTTATGTGTTGAAGTTAAGCAGCGTTACTTTCCTACACAACTGTAGTATGATAATAATTGTATGCAAGAAGTAGGGGTAGCTTTTTCCTTGCTTGCAAATATTTCTAATGTATTTACTTGGTGGGTAATTTGCTTTTCAGATCTGAAGCTCAGAATGTCAGAAGAGCAAAACTGTATCTCTAGAGCACCCCAAAGAAATGATCATTGTGAAAACACTGGGACCTCTAAAGAGGCTGGGACACAGGAGGCCACAAGCACGGAACCAGCTTCCTCAGTAGAAGAAACCATGGATAGTGTTTTGAGACGACTGAAGGAGAAAAGGCAACAATTTCACCTTCCTGAGGCTATTAAGGTATTTAACAAGTATGGATTTTTCTTTCAGAACTTGATCATTTGAGGCAGATATTAATCAGTATGTGGCTGTCTCGGGGTTTACTAGTGTGTGTGCATCCTTTGTCTTTCGGCTCTGCATTTTCTCCTTGAGATAGGAACTCCAGTGCAGTTTTCTGAACTGTCTTTTTCTATGTAGAGTTACACTGAAAAAGAGGCAGGGGAGGGTTTTTCAAATAGTGCTAGGTGCTTTTTTTTGCTCAGAGATGTGTGTGTAAAAGTGTTTTCCAGGCTCTACTGAGATATGTCTACGTTGTGTGCACAGGAAGTACATATTCCTGTGTGTTGAAGATGGTTACAGCAAAAGCAATCCTATCCTTGAATCCACAGAAACTGTGGGACTAAAAAAACATTCCTGACCTTATTTCAATACTGTAGGTCCCCCTCCACTCAAGAAATGCTGGAAGCCTCTGCCCTTTCAATAGCACTGCACTAAAATCACACGGCTATCGCAAGCATTCAGACTACTTTGCCCTTCTGATCTTGGACATTTACTTGTGCTTATGCTGCCTCTGCTTTTCCACATTCCAATTAGTCTTCTAAATGAAGGAGCAGTAGTCTATGAAACATAATCGCTTGAGTGGGCAATTTATTTTTTTTAATAGTAAATATATTAAACTTCTCCTGTACCTTCACACTACTGGCACACTACAAGGTCCATCTGCAATACATATTGTCCATAAAATTTGGCTGTTTTTGCTGTCAGGTGATTTTGCTATTCCTACTTCTACACAGCCAAGCAAGACAATAAATTCCATCCCTAAAGCAACCTAAAATCTAAATGTTGGCCGTCACATTCAGGCTCCGACTGATGAATGAAAAAGGAAAGGGGTACAAAGAGGAGTGAAGAAGAACTAAATGCCGAACTATTTGAGAACTAAGAAATTATTCTAGGAGAATTTCAATAGCAGAAAGTACCCAGCAGGCACAAATTTGAATTTTTTGATTTGTTTTGATTCCATTCTTAAACAAGTAGTTACTGCAGAATAAGATGGTGAAGCGTCTAGAGCCCAAGTCTCATGAGTAATGGCTGAGGGAATTGTTCAGTCTGCAGAAAAGGAGGCTATGGGGAGATACTATTGGTCTTTACAACTATCTGAAAGGAGGTTGCAACGTGGTGGGCGATGATCACCAAAGTAACAAGTGATAGGACAAGAGGAAATGGCCTCAAGTTGTGCCAAGGAAGGTTTAAAGTATATATTAGGAACTATTACTTCACTGAAAAGGGTTGTCAAGCATTGGAACACGCTATCCAGGGAAGTGATGGAGTCACCATCCCTGGAGGTATTTAAAAGAGGTGTAGATGTGGCTCTTAGGGACATGGTTTAGTGGTGGCTTGGCAGTGTTAGGTTAAGGGCTGAACTTGATCTTAAAAATCTTTTCCAAAATGATTCTGTGATGCTGTGTATAAAAACTAGAACTACGCATAATAATGGTGTGTTTCTGAGAATTTGAGCTCCGCATACATGACTGATTTTTTAATTGTTTCTTTTTATAAACTACTTTTTAAAAAAAATCTGAAATGGAAAAAGTGTTTCATAACCAGAACTCCTTTGTAAGGAAACAAAAGATGACAACAAAACCATGCTGTTCTCCATGTAGTCTGAAAATATCAACAGTGCAGACTGTGTAAGAATATTTTCAGTTGTTAGGGTTTTTTTTTATTATGTAAGGAGTGAGATTACATGGCACCAAACCAGATGCTAGCAGGGAATCATCCAGAAAAACTCTCTTATAAGAGTAAGTTGGGTGTGGTTCTCTAACTCATTTTTCAATTAATTGGACTTCTGATTGATTTTCCAAGAGAAGACCTCCTAAATCTGTGCAACAGCAGTGCTGGCTTGAAATATTCTTGTAGATAATTCCATAATATAAATTAAATGTTTGCAGGAGTTAATATTTTCAATTTTTTTTAAAGTTCTTATTTATTTCCTTCTTATATTCTTGTAGAGAAAATCTGTTTGTTAGCAAAGGTGTTTGATAGTAGTTGTACGAAAATGCTAAGGAAAATGTAAGTCAAATGCAGACTTGAAAAGGAAGTCAAATTGATATATATGAAGTCAAATTGCTATATTTCAAAACAGTATTTTTTAGTAAATCATTAAGTATAACATTAAAACCAACAGCTTTCTGATTATGACTCATCCTGGACTTCTAAGGCAGAATGAGTTTTATCTCACTAATGATGTGAACTGGATCAAGGGTGTCTGCCGGTTACAGCAAAGATCAAAGGCTTCATTTCAGTTACATGCAACTTTGGTGCTACTGTGGATACTTTTTACGTGCAACTTTATTCTGTATATAACATTGAGACTCTGTGCTAGAATCTCAGGTAGATTAATAGTAAATTAATTGCATGTTTCTTTTTTTCAAGATTTAATTGTTTTGAGCAAGGATATTTATTCCATAAAAGCCTGCTGAGTTGTCCTGTGCAGTTCAAATGGAAAGGCTCTAAAGCTCTGCTGAAAAACAGCTGAAGGAGTGTCTATAAGAGATGTGCACAGTTAATACTGAACCAGTATAAGCTCTGAGTATGAAATAGCAGAAGGTAGTTTTTGGAAAAAAAACCCACCCCCTCCACAAAAATGTGAGTGAAATTATTGAATGAGAAGACAGAGAAAATTTGGATTGGCCTGTAAATGATTCAGTAACCCAAAAAGGGATGGTCACCCATTACTAATTTGTGTCACTAGCTCTTTGTGCTGGGAACTGATGATTTATTTAACAGTTCACCTCATTTTTAGGTACAAGGCTTCAGGGGAAAAAAAAAATAAAGACAATGAATGTAGAAGTTCAGGAGCCAAAAAGACATATAGATATAATTTGAATGATATTATTCAAAACACCACCAATCCCAAATCCTAACTCCTGACTTTTAGGCCAATCTGAATGTTTAATGGCTGGGGATGTAATTGCTGCTCTGCAGCTCTGGTGCTCAACTCTGGCCTTTCACAGCAGGGCTGCAGGCAGACATGGCCAGATGCTCACCTAAAGTAAACTGACATCACCCTAGGAATGTGTCAGGTCTCTTGTGTCCTTACTGTAAAATTTTCCCCTTTTTTGTGTTAAATGTAAGGAGGCACCACACATCCTCAAGTGGCAGACTTAGTAGGCACTGGGAACCAGGACTTGTTGCCTGCACGGAAACAAAGCGCTGCCTCTGAGCAGAAAAAGCCTCAGCCAGGGCCAGCCCTCACTACCTGTCTTTTTTGTCTGGAAAAACAATAGAAACTCAAAAGTATAACCAGACAATTGTATAAGATACTGTGTGTGCCTTTGTCCTAAGTTATGACAACCAAACCACTATGTTAGCTTTATATGTAGCCTCCTTCTCTTGCTTAATATATAAGAAACAACTTTCTCCTTATATTTAGTGTTAAGATTTGCAGTCAGTCTCCTGAGAATTTTGTCAGACCAGTTACCTTTATGAATCTGTCCTCCCAGTATTGACCTGCTTCAGTTCATCTTTTCCTTGGCTATGAAGCAGTGGTTTTATTTCATTAGCTCTGAATTTCATATTGCTGCGTGCAGCCTGCGGTCCTAAGATGTCTCAGGCAATTCTGCAGTTTGTGACTCCATCTGCCTTCTCTGATTTTGAAATTATCAACCATTTTGAACTTAGCCGAATACAAACCTGTCTTGAGATTGCTAATAAAATGAGCTAATGAAATAGCCCAAATGCTAAACCCTCTTGAGATTGTTTCTCGTGTGTAAAATCAATATTAATGATCCCTCCCTGTTCCCTCCTTAACCATTCAGCTGCTCCAGGCTTAATAATTTTTGAAAGAATTAAGCTTTTATTAATTCCAGAACTAGCAATAAGTAAATGAATTAGCTACTTATTATTACTCCTACATTCCATTTTGCAACTCTTCTCTTAACGTGAATGACATAATTTTCGAGTTATTAACTTGGGTAGACCTTTAAGGCAAAATGTGATCAGTGGTTCTGCACTGGGTTTGCATTTGGACAGCAAACAAAAAAGGTTCTGCTCCTACAGAAGTTAATAGCAAGGCTCTTCTTTGATATTAGAAGAGCATTACTTCTTCAAGGCTTTTTAAAAAGTAGAGGCTAATTATTAAAAATAATTAATAATTAAGTATAATAGTCATTCTTCACATTACTTCATCTAGTGGATGAACTCATCTCCAATCCTCTGAACACCTCTTAATTCATATAGATCCGTCATGATCTGGCAGAGACTGTAGAAAATTACGTTAACCTCATGTGCTCCTTGGTGTTCCAACCCAGATGAAAATATGCAAATGTCAGGAGCAGGTTTTCTTGGAAAGAGAAGAAAAGGGAGAGGAGGAGAGAAATGCCAGTTAAACAGTGTGCTCCCTGCAGCATTGGTGTATCACCAACGCTGAAAAATTGCATTGGTGAAAACATCAATATTCTTCTTTCTAGTATCAGTGATTCTTAGTGATTTTGGAACAGAAATAAACATCTAGTGTTGAGTGTTAAGCTCAGCAGATCAAGAACTGTGACTGCTAGTCACAGGTAGTAAAAGGCTGCACGTTCTGCATCTTCTCCCTAGTGATTCTATAGATACATATGTCCAGCCATACTTGACTACTGCCTGTTCACATTATTCTTCCATTTCATTTTAGAGATAGCATCTTTTCCTAGTATTAGATACTAGGGATTTCATTGCGAATCTATTGTACTCTGTAAATGCATTGTGTTTGCATAGCTGAAGCTTTCTGTTCTTCATCCCTCACCACCCAGTGCAAATCTATTTTTCTTGATGAATAATGACACAGTTGAGGAATATACTCTCTACATTTTTTGCCAGTTTCTGTGTATGTTGTCTAGAATGGTTGTTGTTCTCATTTGTTACAACTAAACCATATTTAATATATAATGGAGGGTGCTACCTAAGAACTAGGAACTGATCTGGCAAATAGAAGTTAATAACACGCAGATCTCATTGATTTCTCCCTAGAATGGAAGAGAAAACTATTTCTTTAATATTTCATTTACAACATCTATTTATAATTGTTACCTAAACATTGGAAAACATTACAGGAAAGTGCTGGAATCTGTGGGATCTCAATGCCAATACCTTCTACTAAGATGATGCAATTGACTTTTGTGAGCCTGCTTTCCAAAATCCAACCCATGAGATATACCCCATGTCCAAGCAATTTTGCTGTGATAGTCAAGCAAAACCCTCTGCTTGTTGGACTTTCTGTCAACTTGTTTTCCCAGAAAAAAAATTCAGATGCAGGTTCTGATAGAGTAACACACAAAGATTCTTGCCTCATTGACTAAGACTATAGTTAGTACCTCTGCAAATTTTCCAGATAAGGTACATAGGTAGAATCATAGAATTTTTTGGGTTGGAAGGAATTTTAAAGATCATTCAGTTCCAACCCCCCCTACCATGGGCAGGGACATCCCACTAGACCAGGTTACTCAAAGCTTCTTTCAACCTGGCCTTGAACCCCTCCAGGGATGGGACAGCCACAGCTTCCCTGGGCAACCCGAGCCAGGGCCTCACCATAGAATCATAGAATCACCAGGTTGGAAAAGACCCACCAGATCATCGAGTCCAACCGCTCCTATCAAACACTAAACCATGTCCCTCAGCACCTTGTCCACCCATCCCTTAACCACTCCAGTGAAGGTGAATCAACCACCTCTCTCATAGTGAAGAAATTTTTCCTTATGTCTAGTCTAAATCTGCCCCTCTCCAGTTTATACTCATTGTCCCTCATCCTATCACCACAAGCCTTTGTAAATAGTCCCTCTGCAGCTTTCCTGTAGCCCCTTCAGACGCTTGAAGGTCACTCTAAGGTCTCCTCAGAGCCTCCTCCTTTCCAGACTGAACAACCTCAACTCTCTCAGCCTGTCCTTGTACGGGAGGTGCTCCAGGATACAGTATTCTGTCAATATCCTAATACCGTTTCTGGACTCTAAGCTTGTTAAATTTATTTCACAGAATAGTAATTTTGAAAGAAATCAAGGCAATCAAGTAGTAGGTATTTAATGACATTAAGAGAAGTAAGAGTCCAGCATTTCAGCATATTTTCATTCATGTATCTTTCTCCAGAAGGAAGAACTCAAGTGTAGGCCACAAAGGCTCCACTTTGGCCGGACAAAGTAAATACACTGCATTTTCCACTGGTAAAACACTAACCTAACAAATGCTCTAATAAGTAGAAGCATCTCCTAGTTCTCATCAGCTTTGAGAGAGCGACATGTACTTTGGTTGACTTAAAATTTCTGTCATGTGCATTTGGACTCTTGCTAAGTCAATATCAAGTCCCCTTTGACCTCAGTGCAGACAGAAACAAATACATTATTAACGTTTATCTGGGGAGAACAGATTGTTAAACAGATACCTACCTGTACCCTTGTCAAGAAATTCTGACTGATTATCTTATAAATAACTTTTTTAAATAGGATATGACAAAAAAGCAAATGGCTTTGGAAAAAATCAGTCTTCAGAAATGTCTACTATGTTTTGAGAGTATTCATGGACGACCTGTAAGTATACGAAGGGAGGATAGGTAAATTAAAAATTATCTAACTTGTCTAATAAGTATTTTTGGACTCACATATTAAACATATTTAGATAAATTTTACCTGACTAACATCATTTTGGTTGTTTCAAAATAATTTTCATGTCTAGACATTATTGCCTGATATTGGCGAATTTGGATTATATTTTAAAAAATAAAATAAAAAGGCAAATTTCTGGTGGCCCTGCAACTTTTTTTATGATTGCAGGTTGCAGGTTTTGATGATAAAAGTGAAAGATTACATACCCATGGTGGACTTGGCTTATGTATCCGACACATGTAAGGTTAGAGTGCTTAGCATAGAATCATAGAGCAACCAGGTTGGAAGAGACCCATCGGATCATCAAGTCCAACCATTCCTATCAAACACTAAGCCATGTCCCTCAGGACCTCGTCTACCCGTGCCTTAAACACCTCCAGGGAAGGTGAATCAACCACCTCCCTGGGCAGACTGTTCCAATGCCCAATGACCCTTTCCGTGAAAAACTTCCTCCTAATCTTTAGCCTAAATCTCCCCTGGCGGAGCTTGAAGCCATTCCCTCTCGTCCTGTCCCCTCTCACTTGGGAGAAGAGCCCAACTCCCTCCTCTCCACAACCTCCTCTCAGGGAGTTGTAGAGAGTAATGAGGTCTCCTCTCAGCCTCCTCTTCTCCAGGATAAACACCCCCAGCTCACTCAGCCGCTCCTCATAGGGCCTGTTCTCAAGCCCCTTCACCAGCTTTGTTGCTCTTCTCTGGACTCTCTCCAGAGCCTCAGCATCCTTCTTGTGGTCAGGGGCCCAGAACTGAACACAGGATTCAAGGAGCAGTCTCACCAGTGCTGAGTCCAGAGGGAGAATAACCTCCCTGGACCTGCTGGTCACACCATTTCTGATACAAGCCAGGATGCAGCTGAGAAAGGTTTATAAGTCACTGTCTGAGACACTAAATACGTTTGATTTCTATGTCTGTAGTCTTTTGGCTGTCTGTATTTCTGCCTAGGAATTGTTGTGCTAGAGGAAAAGAGGACTGGCACCAGCATGTGTCCAAAAATATGCCAGCTCTTAAAAATTATTATGATATGAATTTCATCTCTCTGCATCTCAGACAAAATCATTTTTATCTGTCTTCTTTGGATCTGGAAGGAGAGCTTAGGGATGGAGAGAATATATAAGAAGAAAGTACGTTTCCTAAGAAAGAGAATAAAAAAAGAAATTGAGTTATTAGTGCTACATAGAGATAAAAGAGACTTGAAGATTCAAAGATAGAAAAAAGAATAACAGGACATGCTGTGTAACATGGGGTTCAGAAAAGGTGTTTATTCTGAAAGCTAAAGCAGTTCTATAATCAGCTAAGACGCAGGATGCTGAGTGCATAAGGTAAGAGGTGAACAGTGATAGCAGCCAAGAGGGAGTCCTAGTTCTGCCAAACAACTCTGATTTCAGGTGAAAGAAATCTCAGGGTCAGTGAAGAACTTAATGCAGGGAAATGGAGTTTAGGGAAGATTTTTATGTCTTTGTTGTTCTTGAAAATAAACAAGCACTCTGGAAATGCTTCATGCAGTTACAGTTGCACAATTACTTACTTAATCATGTACCTTAGAGAGGCAAATTTTAATCTTTGTATCTACAGGGTTGTGTTTTCCTGAGGGAAAGGTGTGAAGAGTTTGTATGCATCCTGGGCACCCAGGAGGGCTGGAGAGTGAGGCCACAAGATCCAAGCTTGGTAGCAAGCACCAGCCCTGTGCCTAGTTCAGAGCTGGAGGGGCCCAAGGGAGAGAGAGATCTGCTGAGGATGTTTGTTAAAGATGAGGGATTGATGACTTGGAGAAGGCAAATTGGTGACTGCCCAGGCAGAGGAGCTCTGGTGACATTAGGTAACAGAACGGGTGCCTCTGTGCTGACAAGGAGTTGTCCTAGTGCAGAAAATAGTTTTTCACGATATTTGAATGTTGATTACTGAAGTCTGAGGAGCCCCTGCTGCAGATGTTTGAACTAGAAACCCATGACATGCCTTGTCATTTAACACATATCATGCCACTGCATTATCAAAAGGTTAATTTGAATGTAGTATACTGGGATTCCATGAAAATAATCAGAAATTTAGCCTGTTACACAAAAAACTTTGGTGGTTTGTTGTTTTATTCTTTGGTTTCTTTTTTTCACTTATTTATTTGAGGTTTTTTCCCTTGTCTTTTCAAGCAAATAGCTAAATTTAATCCTAGACAATGTTGCAATTATTGTAGAAGCCTCCTTTGGGAGTACAAAGAGAGAACCCATTAAAAACATTATCAAGCTGCTCCTTATTCAAAGCCCCATGAACACAGCAGTCTTGAAATACAGTGGAGAGTACTGGTGGTAGTGTTTGCCTTGCTGGTAGTTGGTATGGATGTGCACCATCTTTATCCAAACTTACCTCAGCAAAGTCAGACAGAGAGGCCACTGGCTAGACTTAAAACAGAAAATGATCTGTTCTGCCTTGTTTGGAGTTTCCAGGAGCTCTTATGTGTTGCAATCAAATGGAACTGGGGAAGAGAAGTGGACTATCTGGGATAGGCAGGCCCTGACGTTCTGCACTGAAGCACATATGTGGAAATAGTTCCTAACTACTCAAACTGCTAGTTGATGAAGAATTTACAGGGGAAGCCAGATGAGGAGTGGCTGAAGTCACTCAGTCTGTTCAGCCTGGAGAAAAGTAGACACCTCACTGCAGTCTTACAGCTTCCTCACAAGGGGACCAGGGGAGGAGGAGGAGGAGCAGGCGCTGATCTCTTCTCTGTGGTGACCAATGATGGGACCCAAAGGAATGACAAGAAGATGTGCGACAGGAGGTTTAGGTTGGATGTTAGGAAAAGGTTCTTCATGCAGAGGGTAGTGGAGCACTGGAACACGCTCCCATGGGAAGCAGTAATGGTGCCAACCTGATAATATTCAAGAAGCATTTGGACAATGCCCTCAGACACATGGTGTAAATGTTGGGGTTGTCCTATGCAGGGACAGGCGTTATACTCAATGATCCCTGTGAGTTCCTTCCAACTCAGGACAAGATATGATTCTGCAGTGATCACTCAGATACATGCAGGGTCATCACTCTGCATTTGTCTGCCATCACCCTTACTCTGATGATCAGGTCTTTGTTTCTGAGTAACTCTGGACTACTGCCCATACTTTCAGCTAGCCTGTGTCTCTTCAAACCTGCCCCATGGTCACTCATCCTTCACTCATCTCAGCATGTGTAGCTGGGCTTCAAAGCAGTACTGCAATTGCAGTGCTAAAAAACGCTGTGATTGTATCCAGTGGATGCTGATAGGCATGTGGGTTGAGGAGCAGAGACTGATTGATGGTGGACTGTTTCGCCAATGACTCTATTCCAACACTTCATCACTGAGGAACATGCTGGTTTCTGTGGTGGGTTTTTTTTAATTATTATTTCTTGTGGAATTTGCTCTTCTTTTTTTTTTTTTTTTTTTTTCCCCCCCTGTAAGTCGATCTACTGTACAGCTAGTTTTCATAAGTTTTATTTGTTTATTTATTATTTACTTACGTCTCCATCAGGCTCTTAATACCTGATCTGAAATAATACTCTCCTCCAAATCAATGCTCCTCCTGCTCATAAAAGAGCAAGAGCTAACCAAATGAACAGATGGTTGACCCTGATTGTGGAAAGCAGTTCCAACAAGCGACGCGTGCAGTAATTCTGCGTGGAGCCAGCTCAGTCACTGAAACTGTAAAGCTGCATTCTCAGTGCTCTCCATCCCGCTGGGTCGCCAAGTACATTGGCCCAGACAGACTGTCACATTACTATAGATAGCCTGTTGCCATTATTACAGCTAAGTAAGATATCAATACAATGCATAGTAGAAGCATATCGTACCTCTTACAACTCTATTAGCATCTTCAGAAAAAGACAGAGAATAGTTTACCCTTTGCCTGGGTGGTGTGGCTCAACGTATCTGCACTAGCTGTTTTCCATTAGAAAAATAGATTGTCATTTCCCTTTTTATAAGTAGTATGGTAGTATTGATTAACCTACAGTTTCCATGGACTATCTACGGAAGCAGTGTATACATCAGGTCATACCCTTCTAATAATTTCCTCAGCTTTACAGGAGAAAATGAGAAATTTATGTATTTTTTTAATTTTGGAGGGATATATTTTGTTCTGATTTCTCTTTAGGTAACTAAGCAAGAAAAGAGTCTCATGAAACCTCTTTACGACAGATACAGAATTATCAAGAACCTTCTTGCAACTCCATCTTTGATCACAACAATTGTAAGTTCGAAAGAATTCATATCCATTTCCAAGAAACATAAGAAATGCCATGTTTGATTTGCACCTGTTATGTCAGTCTGGCAGCAATAGAATTAGCAATATCTGAAGAATCTGCTTATTGGTTAACACAGAGTGTTGGTATTTTCAGTCGAGCGAATGCTCTTTAAAATTCAACTTCTAAGCATGCAAGAGGCTGCAACGTGTAGCAGTCTCTGAGGCAATCGCTTCAAATGACTGGCTAAGAGATCAAAGGTTCGTATTAGTTCTCTTTTGTGGCTAACATGCAACACAGAATGGCAAGCCATAGCTTTCCATGCAGCACTATGCTATCGCTATTCTATATTTCGTTGATGATGCCTTTATCAATCATGTAGCACATAAATATAATTTGTAGTACTTTAATAATGTGTCAGTGTAATGTAACGATACTGGTCTCAACGTGAGCAGAGGTAGTGGAATCTGGCTGTTTGGAAGTTAATGAGCATATCTCTATTAAAAATATTAATCTAATAGTAATTGGGGCTCGGTTGATTTGAAAAATGAATGATTCTTATGTTAGATGACAGTGGAGCTTTGGATTTCTTTGAAAAATCCCAGTGTAAATCTTTGTACGCATGCACACGAATATTTTATTTGAAAATGTAACTCAGTTACCATGTTATGTCTTTGGAGCTTTGCTCTGTGGAGTTTTTATGTTGAAGCCTTACTTTCAAAAGCTCAACTTTTCTTCTGAAGATGAAGGAATGTCTGTAAGACAGTGACATCCCTCTATTTTTGCAGGCAACAGTTGCAGCTATAAAACTGTGGAATCTCTACTTCCAACTCTTGTTACAGTCAGAATTTCTGGATATATTGTAAATAGTAGATGGTACATAAGAGGAGCACAAGTTCAAGCAAGACTGAAGTGCTTAAATAAATGTGTAATGTTCTTTAAATTTTTGCTACTTGTAAAGGCTTTTGATTAAACAGAAATTAATTGCTGGACTGGAACTACTCAGAAGCAAGGCTAACTTCTGTCCTGTTCTGTCATGGTGAACAACACACAGTAACTCAGTGAGCCCCATGAACACATGTATGTGTAATCCATTTCAACGAATATATCCAGGAATTTAAATCCTAATTCTTCACAGTGTCATCCTATTAATTGTTAGTATTGTAAATGACTAATTTAATAATACTTTACAATTTACAAGCGGGAGGAGGAAGACTCAGATGAAGACCATTCTCAAAGCAGCCATGAGTTATCATCTGGTCCAATATCTTGCCTCCCTGTTGAGGAGCACCTGTGTTACACTCAGGAGGAGAGTGAGCCTGCGTATGTTTCACCTCTGGATGAAAAGAAGGTTTTCAGGCAACCAGCCTTGTCTATGTCCAATTTACACGAGGCAACAATGTAAGTTCTGTCTTTTTTTTTGTCTCTGAATTTTTAAAAAAATATCCAACGTAGACTTTGTAAATGAAACACGATCCATACATATGGTGCATAGAATATTCCCACCAAAGAGGTGATTCAATAGGCAGAAGATAGTTGTTCCTTGGGCAGCAGATCTGTGGATTGAGCTATTTATTCAAACAACTTTGTGCTGAGTCACTGAAGAGACAGGTGAAGGAACGTAAGCAGACAGGAAAAATAACTAAATCTTAGCAAAGACACGTGAGTCTACCTGTAAGTGCTGCAATCTTTTTTTAGATATCCAGCTACTTCTTATGATCCTACAAACCAGTCATAAACCAAAACCCAGTTTCAACAAGCAGGATAATCTGCTCTTCTGTGTGTGTACTGGGACTGACTATGTAAGTGATGCAAAAAATAGCAGAGACGTGAGGCATAAAAACAGCAACAGGTGAACTGAGTGTAGGATGATGCACCACGTGGGCACATGTGAGGCCATTGAAATGCATGTAAAACTAATTTCTTTCTTGCGTAAGAATAGTGTCTGGATGCCCACAGAACTTAATGCCACCATCCATTATAAAACCAAAATAAAGCTGTCCTGTTTTGTAGTTAAAAAATTCAGGTTGCATGAAACAACGTATCTCAAGGTGGGTTGTTAAGACTCAGCCTCAACACTTGATGAAGAATTATGCCTTCTGGGAACAGCTGTGTTGTCATATCTTATGGGGTGGATTCTTTTTCCTCGTGTTTCGACTGGGAGCTAGTAGAAGCATAAATGAAGTTGACAAGGCTCTACCAAAACTGAGAGTAAATAAAAATGTCTTGGTTTTCTGTGTCACTTAACTACATACGCAATAGTTTGCCCACAAATGCTGTGAATGTATTTCTGTGCATTTTGTTATTATGGGGGAAAAAAAGCCAAACAAACCAAAACAACCCCAAACCCAGCTCCATACTTCACAGCAGAATTCTGCATCAGCTTAAAAAATGTTATTCTTCAATTAACAGCTAAAACATGACCTCTGAAAACATTGTTTATGTTGTTTTCGGGGTACTAACAGCATTTCCACTGCATCACCATAATGTTTGGTAACTTTATGGGAAGGAATACAACTATTTATTGTGATGGTACAGCCATTTATATCCATAGTTGGGGTGGAATGTCTTGGGGCACTGAGATCAGTGCCCGCTGTGGCCCATAGCAGCAGGCTGCTTATTACCAAAAGCCACAGCTTTTACAATACTTCTGAGCACATGCAGGTTTCATGTTCTTGTCTCTGTTTTACAGGCCTGTCTTGCTTGAACATCTCAGAGAAACAAGAGCAGATAAGAAAAGACTTCGCAAAGCTCTGAGAGAGTTTGAGGAACAATTCTATAAGCAGACAGGAAGGTAAATAACCACTCAAGGAAAGCTCTTTTCTTCTCCCCCTTGGGCTCTTATGCAGACCTGTGGTCTCTGCTGGGGTGGGTACTCATAAATGCACAGGGCAAAGAAGCTGCAGTTAGAGACTGGAAGGTACCATGTAGGTGTCTGGTCTCTGTTAAGAAATCCGTCATCCTCCTTAGTTCCTCCAGACTGCGGCCATCCATAAGGACAATCTGGATCTCGGCATCTTCCAGGACATGCCTGCAATGGGTATAAACCCCAGCTCACGATCTTCCCTGCGCAGAAAGGAGACTGTTAAACCTCCTTTCTGAGGAATCTGCAGGGATTACATTTTACAGTTAGGATATTTTTAAAAGTGCAGGTTTAAAAACAAAAGCCACTTTCACCCACAGAGACACGCTAGCTACTTTTCAGTCTTTGTTTATCCTCTTCTCCCTTAATTTACAAAATTTGTTTCATGAAAACCATGGAGTAGATGGGCATGTAGTAGTGTGGTAACAGTTTTGAAAGCACTGTGTAATTCTCTGCATATTTTAGAATGAAGTAGTTATGCTTATATGGCTGACAAAAAAGAGAATTACCTGATAAATGCAAATTCAGTATTTTAAATACTATTATTTAATGCTGTCTGTTAGGAGTATTTTGATCCTGTCAAATTATGTTTAGTCTTGTACAGTTAGTTAGAAAAAGAAAGAGAAAAAAAAAATCCAACCCAATTCTCATTAACTGTTCCAGAATTAAAGACTATTTCTCTTACTCATAAAAGTGATGGCCCTTTTATTTGCTTTTCCTAGGAGTCCTCAAAAAGAAGATCGTGTGCCAATGGCTGAGGAATACTCTGAATACAAGCACACAAAAGCCAAAATCAGGCTCTTGGAGGTTCTCATCAGTAAGCATGATATTTCCAAAACAATCTGAAGTGAATGCAAGGCCGTGGTATTGTTCTGTAGCAAAAAAAAAAAAAAAAAAAAAATCAAGCAAACAAACAAGTAATGACAAAGGGGACGTAATTTTACAGGTCTTAGTCTGCTGCACAATTATTTGACACACTTGAGATTTTTGATGCACTTTACCAATAACACTAGCTGGGATGAGAGAGGACAGCAATATGCAAGAATATTAAGCACGGGTGAGTGGACTACAGTATATATTTTTTTCCTTTTGGAAAAGCCTTGAAGTGCACTGTAAGAATATTGTTACAAATTAAAAGGACACCGAAGTATTGCAGTCTCAGTTTCAACTGCTCTTAGGTTTAAAAAGTGTGAGGAAATGCTCTCCAGTTTTTTAATACATGATAATGTATCACACATTTCTTTCCAGGATTAGCATGCACTATGAATAACTATTATTCTTGGTTCTCAGTGGCTGATTAACTAGATTCAAAGAAATGTGCATAAGAGAAATGAAGGAAGAACTCACAAACATAGTCTGTCTTTCAAGGCAGAGTTGCCATTCAATTGCAGTAGCTTCAGAGAAAGGTGTGCCAAAGAACCAATGCTAGGATTGGATCTAAAGTTCTGGGAGTAAGCACTGATGCTGCCCATGAAGCAAAAGAACGACAGAAGTTGACTGCCAAATGGTGAAAATGTTTGGCAAAACAAATAATTTACAGGGAAGAGATAAAAACACTGCACTGGTTGCTGTCCTTTGCACTATGGCACACAGGACCCAGCTCACACTACTTAAAATTCAGTAAATAGATCAACTTCATGCTATTTTTTATTTCTGTATTAAAATTTGCACTTTATTTTGCCTGATGCTACAATATTTGCTTTTCTAACTACCAAAGCTTGTTTAGACGCATGCACTTTGTAAAATATCAAAGTATTTCTTGTGTTATAAATTGCCACATATGTATATATTAAACCGAGACTAGATTATTGCATTATGTTCAGATATTTTGGATAGACGAAGTACATGGTATATAACTGAGTGTCATGGTTATCTAATGAGGAATGTTAGACAACTTGTTTACTGAAAGTATTATAAAAAAAAGATATTTTTCCATTGGAATTATGCATCTTTCTTAACTTTCAGAGCACCACACTTTGTAATATTAAGATTTTTTTTCACTATTTGTGATAGACCATTTATGTGAAAAGCGAACTATTAACAGATGGATTATCAGTGGGTTTTGTACTAGAAATAAAAAGCAGGGATTCTGGGAAATACCTAGCTCAGGCATAAAGGAAGGAATAATTAAAGGAATAATAATAAAAGGGACTTGAATAAGTAGAATCATGTTTAATGTTTTGCTTTAATTGTCATTTTGTATTGACGACATAGCATTAGCCACCTGTTTTCTACGTTGGTAAGAAGATTTTCATTTTATAAAGCCTATTCTGTACAAACGCTGTTTGTATTTATATTGTACGTGATAGCTTGGCATGATGTTGAAGATGTACACGTTGTCAAATAGTTTGGAGGAAGAAGTATGAACACTAAAAAAAGGAATTTTTTTTATTTCTCAGATGTTTGTTGTTCCAGTGTAATGACTTAATAATTTATAACTTAACTTTTATGAATCAGAAATGGTCTCCTTCGTAAATCTGTTTTAATTAAAGTCATCTAGAGCAACAGGAACAGATACAGAGCTATTTGAAGTTTACAAACTACATCTTTGATAAGGGAAAATGATTTCATGACATATGTATACAATTGATATTAAAATGTAATCTATATATTCTCTATGATTGTATAATATTTTATACAACAGTACAAATAAAATATTTTTCTATTATATTTATTATGTCAAGACACAGTTTCCGTTTTCAGTTAGCTAATATAAATAACATAAATAACACTGTCAAACAACACGTTGGAAGTGCTGACATTTCTAGGCTTTGAAATTGAAATCATGCTGCAATTACAACCTTTCATGCTGTTTGGAGTTATCCCAGTATTTGTTCAGTAGTTAAAATGAATGCATATTTAAACACCGTTTATAAGCCGTTATTTTTATTTTTGCTAAAGCAGTTTATATAGGTTTTTGTTACGTTTGGCAAGAAACAGAAAACAATCTTTGCAGCATCTAGGTATAAATGGTTGCCAGAAAGAAATCCAGGACTTCTAATCATTTAAAGCATCAGGGGAACAGATGGGAAAGAGGGAGAGAAGAAATACTAAAAACGCTATTGGAGATTTCGAAGACTCGTGTTTGCTTTTGGTGACAGCGGCATGTGCATGCTTCTGACAAAAATGTCTGACTATGGAAATGGGCAACAGAGGTTTGAAGGCTCCTAAGTAACGAGGAAAGATTTAACGTCCAACACTGATATTGCAGGTCTTGCAGCTGGGATCTTTCTTTGCGTTTGCAGTAGACAAGCTCATTAGTTGGTGACCGGTAATTTCCGCAACTGTGCCGAGAGAGAGATCCACAGGATCAGTGTAAATTACTTCCAAAATAACATCCTGGGCGTGATGGTAAACCATGACACCGTCTTCTTCATCGCAGGTCAGAAATTTATTATCTTTTATATTTAGCTGAGGAAGGCGTTGCTTGCAGAATTCATCTCCCGGTGATCCAACGGGGGCGATAACAAGAATGACGTAGTGGTAGGCTGTGTACATGCAGTAGAAGTCTCCAAAGTACAAGTTAGTATTTGGGTTGAAGAGTTTTTCAGCTGCAATCTCAAATCTATATCTTCCATAAGGAGAATCTTGCGGTGGCTTCCCAGTGTTAAATTCAGTGTTGCAGCTGAAGAAGATGCCTTCCAGCTTCCCACTGATCGGAGAGCCATGGCTGCCACTGTTATCCTTAACAGAGGGCTGCATAGCATTCCCATGATGCTCTCTACAAATGAACAACTGGTGTTGTTTATTTTGTAACACACTTTAAAGAAAAAAGGCAAGTTAGGATGTTATGCTGTTAGGTAAGAGTACTGAAAGGAACACAAGGGAACGCAGTTAAACTGAAAACTGTGGTTAGCGTCACGATCTTAGGACCAAGAAAATCAAGAGAGGTCAGACTCAAAGAGCTAGAATAACTCCTCATCAAGGTCAAAAAAAATCTGCTTTTCCAGCCTGACCTCTCTGTCAGCTGTGAGCTGTGTGGGTATTATATAGAATAGTACAAATCAAAAAAACCCCTAAACCACCAATATCTTTAATTAGCTGATTTGTTCAGCCTTCCACAACAATTCTAGCAATAAGCACACTTTAGTCTAACCACATGGTGAAAGTTGTAAGTCAGTCTCAAGATGCTGAATGTACTGTTTGTTAATGTGTATTTTTAGCACAGGCAGTATACATTTTATGTAGAAAACTGCCAATGAAAGTTATTTCTGAACAATGTATTTCAAAGTGTTAACAGAAAGGAATGTACTATCTGCTGCATTTTTTTCCCCCTAAATGATGATTTCAGGTCTAATTTGTCCACTGCTGATTTCAGTCAAAGCAAAGTTGGACACACAGTATTAGGTAATTCGCTTAGTTTCCACTTTGATTCGTATCCAGCTTCTGCAGTCACTGGTCCCGAGAGGGAAAAAATGTAGATGAACTCCTTCTTTTTGCCAGCTGAGCTCAATTTGGTTCCAGTGAAAAGAAGCATTCAATCTGGCAAGTGAATTTTTAAGATCTTTAATCAGAGATTACATTTGACAGCGTCAGGCTGCTAAAATTTTAGAAAAGTCCAAACCACTCCACCTAATAATCCTTTCAGCACCTGAGGTTTTATGTTATGGACATTCCCCAGAACCTATGGCCTTACATTTCTCTGGAAGTGCTGTACTGACAGTTTTGACTCACCCTGCACCTGCTACCAGGTGATACCAGAAAGAGACACATTCCCTTTTCTAAGTCCTGCAAAACACTAGATTTATGAGGCATCCTCAGAAAATGCCTTTATACACATTGACAGATAAAACTGCCTGAGGCTGTGGGACTGGAGGAGAGTCTCACATGCCCCTCGTGCTTTACTTGTCCTCATTTTTCTATTTTTTCTTTTTCAAAAAATATCATTTATTTATTTTCCAAGGAGAGGGGAAGCTAGCCCAGTCAGCTGTTGTCTCTACTTTTAAAATGTACCAGCTGTTCATGACTTTTTTTTTTCACATTATTTCTAATCTGAGCAGTGTATCTTAATTCAACTTTAAGATAAATATAAAATGCTACAAAGTTACTGGCTCAAGGCCCTTTCCACAAGACACCGCTGGGAGTGTGAGGGGTTTAAGTGCTCTAGTAGGACTGAAGCGATTACTAGGGAGTAAAAAAACCCAGCTTGAACATCAACCACCCTCTGCAGCCTGAAAAGCCAGGATGCTTGCATTTCTCTTTCTGTGGCAAGATACTGACATCCAGTGGCCAATTAGGCTAATTATAGATCACTCTCTTCAGAGATCCGAGCTGCTTTATGGTGCTCCTAGCCGAGGTAAGCAGCAGACTGACAGGAACACTATTTACAAACTCACACTTTAAACCCAACGTTTAGGGGTTGCAGCTTTAGCACCGTGACAGCTGCTTGTTTGCCGATGCTACCAGAGCTACTCTAGAAGCTTTTCCAAGCTTGTTTACTAGTTACGACACCACAGAGGCCATTGGCAGGCATGGTACGACAAGGAAGTTTTCCTAAAAGGAAGCCTGTGTTAGGGCTTTTAAGATAACATTCAGAAAATGTATTGTGGAAGGACTAACTCTTGTGACTCTATTAGTACCTTTGGGATCAGAAAAGGTGACCATTGGACAGTTACAGGAATTCTAGCTCCATACTGACCTGGTAAATCACAGCTTCTTGTCTAACTCACTAATAAAAGGGAAACCAATCTTGTCTCTATTTCTATCAAACCAAAAATAAGCATGACAGGAGGGAGGGGAAAAGATACAGTGCAATCACTTATAGTCACATGTGGCAGAACAAGGCCAAACCCACAGTTATAAATGCACCTTGGTGGTAATTTTCAAAATGCAAAGGCAGGTGAGCTACGATTACATAGCTGAAACCAAAGCTATATGAGAATCAGAACCACCACAGCCATATATCCCTTCTGTGGTTTCTCAGCAGAGATTTACGACGTCCTCAAAGAGTCTCAACAATTACAGTTCATTCTCTACTTCCATTGAGTTTTGCAGCTTTGTCACCATGTGCAATAAAGTAATTCTTCCAAAACACAGATGAGAAAGCGCAAACCTCATGCTCTGGGACATACGACACTTCCAGAATCAAGCAGATTCTCGTGACTATGAAGGGTGGGTGGAGCCTGCTTCTTGGAGTTGGATTCCCTTTTCTTTCTTTCTTCACTGTTTTAAAAAAAAAAGACTTTCTAGACAGGTACTAGTATGACACCCACCTAAAACTGGAATTCTGCAGCACAGCATCAACCCAATGTCTCAATACACGTTAAAGAAGCATAGTCAGTGCTGCCACTCCCCTGACAAGGTGCTGAAACAGATGTTGACATATTGCTTACCTCTCATCCACGTTCTTCTAATGGTGGAAGGTTACTTCTGCATGCTGGCTGCTCCTGCTCAGTCAGTACATAAGCTTTGACTCCTTCCATTGAAAAGTCATCTTTTCTATTGTTATGACACTTACGGTTGTGTGTGCAAAGGAACAGTGCATCTCCCAAAATGAATAAGGAACCTACCTCCGGCTATCTCAGTGTGTTGCAAAATTGCCTAAACATCAACCCCTCTCCCTTTCTATATGATCTGTAAAATAATATTTGGATTGCAGAGCCCCAGTTGCTATATTTTGGCATAGAAACTGGGTGGTTGTACCTGGACAGCAAATATTTCATAGAATCATAGAATACTTCAGGTTGGAAGGGACCTTAAAGATCATCTGGTTCCAACCCCCCCCTTATTTCGAGAGGAACTCTCATGTGCAGGGAGATGCCTATGCCCACACTTGTGCACTTCTACTGTTAGACATCTTAGTCTGAATTTCTTAGTACACTGAAAGCGTTTGGCTCCTAAAAGGTCTGTTATAATGAGCCTTTAATCAGGCTGGATACCCTATGACTTCTTCAGTTTCTGCTTCAAAACAAAACTTTCATTGCCTAATGAAAGTGCCAAGTTAAGCAATGTGGAAGAAATCGGTTGTATTTTTTTATTTTTTCCCTCCTTCTGAACTGGCAATATAGCACATCAACATTCTGCTCTAGCTTTAGAACAACTGCCTTCGTTTACTTATTTTCATTACTCCTTTAATTTGCCAAATGATTTTGCGTATGTTTACTTTCTTACCTGATGTAATCGAAGTATTCTTTGTGCTGATTACGATAAAAAACAGATAGTTTAAGCATACGGCCTGCAATCACTTCAGCTTTTTCCAATAGCTGTGTTAGGTGAACTTTTGAATAATCTGGAAATAAAAGACAATCTTCTAGTACGGGGGCAGGAAAAATGACAATACTCTCCAAAAGCCACAGAGGCACATAGACTTAAAATTGGGAGCAGAGCCTTGATAACACACATCACATCGTTCAGACATTTTAGACATTCAGACTCTACAGACGTTATACAGCCCAGCACCACCTTCCAAGAGACCGAGGGCAGGAACATGTATATTTATTTGATTCTCCACACACCTTTCCCCACAAGTTCTTTGCAAGCCTATAACAACTTTCAGCTCAGGATTTCCTTTGTTAGAGCTGGTTTCCTTGTATTTGAGACCACAGAGCAGCTGAACACCGCCTCCTCTCTCTCTTAGGGTATTTGAGATGCTGCTACAACATGTCCTGTTGTGAGCCAATAAAAATTCACATAACTGAAAAAGCCTAAATGGCACCTCAACCAACACGGGATTCATAAAGAGGTTGCTTCAGGTCTCAGCATTCACAGTCAAGCACATTGGTGCTAGGTGATGAACATTCAAAGGAAGAGACTCATAAATCAGTGACAGGCTAAACTGATCCTTGAGACAGTGTTGGTGAAGCTCAGACTTTGCAGCGAGCGGAGAAGGGAGAGCAGCACAATGTCTTAAGCAAGCTGTCTGTCAGGGGGCTACCACTCTGCCTTTTCTCCACAGGGGCTAGTAGCCAGCAGCAGGCACACAAGTGGCCCTGCTCCCCTTCAGTTCACCAGTCTCCCTTCCTAGCCTGGGACCAGCAACGGAGCCAGGCACAGCACTTTGGGGCAGGTATCGTGGAACTAAGGGACACTCCAGCAGCCTCCCACCTCTCATTAACACAGCAAACCTGAGCAGCCACAAAGCCTAAAGTTAGAATTCCAGGTGTGACTATTTAAACTCTACTAGCCTAGCTGGTAGATGGCCAACTCACTCATAGAGCAAAATAACATTAAACGCGTACGTCCTACAGTGCGTGTTTCCTCAGCAAGATTACCTGCTGTGCAAAATTCAATGATTTCACTCCACTCAGAAACAACATAATCACCATCAACTTGCTTCGATGCTGTCTGCACTGCTACTGTATATTCTGTTCTTGGGCTCAAGAACCAGTGCCCGCGGACTGTCATAGGCAGAGGAACAGCTTTGGCCACCAATTTAGTTGGTACATCCTGCCGGAAACAAAAAGATGAAACAACACACAAGTCAGCACAGCAACCAAACCAACCCACCACACCTTCCTCAGTTGTTTTTGTAATGTAATCACCCATCCCTGGCTCTTCTGTGTAAACTTTAGTTACTTCTCACAGTCCATTGAGGCAGCAAAGTTAACAGAGTAGCCAAGACCAATGGCCTAAGGTTTGCTCTAAGAGCTCTGGTGCTAACTTGCATGTGTGACTTTATTATTGGTTCCTAGTGACTATTAACCAATACCATTATATAAAGCCCAAATTTCAGACTAGCGTGATCTGTCCTTACATATGCAAACACAAAGGTATCTTAAATTGAGAGCTTCTTATGCTCTCCTTGCCATAGTTTTCTTTCCGTGTAACCAAGCATAGCTGCTTGCTCTTGTTTAAATACCTAATTTCTACAGCACAGACTACCACAGGGAAGAAAATAATGAAGAACTAGATGGTTTACCCTAGAACTTTGGGTGAAAGGACTCACAGAGGAGTTGAATAAGTCTCTTCATGATATACACAAGGTGCTATGATAGAGAGACTCTTGACTATTTATCAGAAATGACTGAATAGTAAGATGTCTGTCATGTGAAAAGTGGGGATTTTAGATAACACCTAGAGCTGTCCACATGTGAATACTGGTCCACAGCCACCCACCCATAAGTACTAGCACAGTACTCCCTTAAGAAAGAAACGGGAAAGAGACAGTTTCTGTTCATCATCTGTACAAAAGACCTGGAACAATATCTTTCTTTTATTGTTTTTCTGTCAGCAAAACATATTCTTTGCTTTCTGCATTAAGAAACCGTAAAATTAGCAGCTTATGTTATTACAATAACTGAAATGTGATTGATCAAGGCTAAGATTTTTTTTTTTGTCACGATTTTTCTTTATTTTCATTTAAATCAAAAGAAGCTGGGAGACAATTTTCTCTATAAAAGACTCCATTGTGCACTCTGAAATAAATAATATATAGAAGGTAGAGAAAAATAGAAAAAAAAGAAAAAGAAAAGAAACCTCGAATGACATTTAAAGCTGTCAGCCTGGAACTATACTGCAAAGGCATCCCACTGGACCCAACCTGCTAATGCCAAAGCAATCAGCAGCTGCTATAGTTACAATCATTAGTCTTCCTGTCATCTTTCCTTTGGCAAATGCAAAAACTGCCTCAACCTGAGTGAGGTCTCTCTGCCTACAACACAGTGGTGGGTTTTGCCCCCATTAATTCTGTCAGTTTTCATGTAAAATTAAAAGCCTCATTGCCCCCTCATGCATCAAAACTTTACCCACCAGCTGTGTATCCAGAAACTCTTTGAACTGCACCAAAAAAAAAATAGGCACAATATTTAAATCCACAGTAAATAGAGAGTTCTATCTCTTGCACAGCTGGGGAGGAGGGGCAGATATGATGCTCTTCATAACTCTTATCTGTCCCTCTTCTTAGCAAACCCTTTCTAGTGCCTTTTTTTTTTTTTTTAAGAAAAAAAGGTTTCTATACTGACAGGAGAAAAAAATGTTCAAATGTTCACGTCAAAATTTCTCTGGGGAGTCTACATTTCTTCTTTTCATCTCTGCTCTCATTCCTGGCTGAGCCCCCAAAATGGTTATCTGGCAGCCAGGATTGTGGAGTGGCAGATGGCTGAGCCACCACCAGCACCCACCAGACAGCAATGATTTCCAAGAACAACCTGGAAGCACTCAATGGCTAAGCAGCAAGGTATATGAGCCACACTACCCTTCTCCTTTTTGGGAAGAGCTGCCTACTTTGCAGAGCCTTTTCGTTGCCAAAGGAGCAGCTTTCAATTTTCAGCTTTCTCCCATTTAATCTTATCCTTCCCTTTGCCAGGTCTGCTTGTAGGACACACTGTGGGAGCTCAGCGCACTCAGTTTCTAGTCCTAGATTTGCTAAATATCTGACCCTCTTATCTTACTACATGGAAATAATCATAGTTCCATATCTGGGTGCAAATTATTTTGAGAAAAAAAGGGAAAGTCTTATTAGAATTCTACACTTTCCATACTACTACCAATACAAATCTCCTCCTTCACAAATATGACAGCAACAGTCGTAAACCCTCAATATGCTGAATATATTTTATATATTTGCCAAGAGAAAAAAGGTATAAAAAGGATGAATCATTCACGTATGCTCTCCTGGGCACACAAGGAAACAAGCAGCGCCCTTTCCTGAACTCCGACAAGACATCCAATTTATGCATAATTTTAATTGACAGACTTCAGTCTCCCCTTCTTACAAAACCAACTGCCTCTCTCCTTTGACTAAACACTTCATCACAGTAAAATGCTGGGGAATTGCTGAGAAAAACAAAATAAATGGCTTATCTTTATTACACTACCAACAGCCTTCCATCTCCCCCCTCCATTTATCATCACAGTAATATTTTGAAGTGAAGAGTGTTTGATCTGCTAGGGTGGTTCTACCTTTTACAAAAACAGATTTTACAACTTTAGACTAGTTTGCACATGAATGAAAAAACATAGTGATCAATAAAATGAAAGAAATTAAAAAGGATCCATCAAGTAAATATGTCTATTAGGAGGGTTATTTACTCCTGCTGTATAAACCCACAATTCAAAGGCTCCCTATCCAAAACCAACAGCAGTAAGAAAAAAGCCAGAACACACCCCATATATTTGCTAGCAGAATTAAAAATGGGTCATAATAAATGGCTATTATAAAATTAAATTTCGTAGTGCAAACTAGCAACTGCAACATCTTGGTCAAGCATAAAATTCTCGATTTCAAGCAGCAAGAAATGATTTTTAATTTGCTTAATGCATATTTTACCTGCAACCACATAAAACTCCCCAAAAGTCAAATAAGGAAATGTGAAATTTATACACATGCTATTAACAGCAGTCACAGGAGAAATACTCTCACAATACTCGGAGAAATTGGTGGAAAATTTTCCTGGTTATCCTACTGGTTTATATGGTTTATAAATCAAGAGCAATTTAGGTTCTGATAAAAGTAGAGCTTTTATATTTGCCTGGATGTTTTTTACTGTGTTGGCAGACCTTATAGCTTAGAGGTATTGCCAACATTGTTTTGAAATCTGCAGATGATTGTGTCGTTTAATCTTCCATCTTATTCCATGTTTCTCTAGACATCTCATTATTTCAGCTATTCCGAGGTTAGAGCAAATTTTTTGCTGGATTTGAGAACTACAGATTCTGCGATACACTCAATATGTCTCTGCATTAGTGGCTTGAGGAAAGAGGCCAGATGAATATTCAGGTCACAGTACAGAATGCAGCAAATTAAAATTGCTGGAAGCCTTCCTAGAAGAACATTAGAATTTGTGATTCTTTTGTTGAAATGACATGTGTTGCTTTTGTTGTACGGGTTCCAAAACTGTTTTAGCATCAAATGAAACAGAAAAAGTAACATTCAGTTGTCTATTAAACAAATGTAGTCGTGTGTACAAGCATGTAAGTTAGAGATAGGGAAGGTATTTGAATAAAATAAATTGTCAATCAGATTAATCAAAACCCACATTTGCTAGATATCCAACACTCATTTCTCATGGTCTGGCTTTGAATGGTTAATAAAACAATAAGATTCATCTATTTAAAAACAAGTACTTCCACTTCAGGTTTTAAATGAAAATTACCTTGTGTTTAAATTTGTTGGAATTCTTGTTTTCTTTCTTGTTGAGATCGATAAAGTAATGAGTAATGCGGTCCTTGGATTTAGAATTCATGTCCCAAGAAATCTTGAAGGAATCACATGTGATGTTGCTTATTTTGATGTTGTGCGGGACTGGAAGTTCCTCCATCTCTGCAATCCCACTGTCTTGTGATTTATTTCCTGCACAAAAACGAAGCATGATTCATCTAGTTAAAGGCCTATTTGATACCTGTTTTCTGTGCTCCAATACAATCACATCTCTAAACAGCCTTTCACAAAGCCTCACAGATTGTACTCAGAAGCAACTATGAGGTACAATTAGGCAAGTCTCAATTTCAGCGATGGGAAATGTTAGGAGGGGATCAAATTCTTCATGTGAATTAGCACCAATAACATGTAAGCAGGCTGCATAAGCAACTATCACAACTACATGCAGCTGCAGTTTGAGAATAAGGAACATCTGAAGCTCTCTGGTGCTACAATCATAGAATCACAGAATCGTAGAACAACCAGGTTGGAAGAGACCCACAGCATCATTGAGTCCAACCATTCCTATCAAAATTACAATGATTAGTTAAGTTTCCAGCAATGTCCACAAGTTAACCTAATGGTCCTAACCATACCTGTCAGTGAAATAAACACAAACAGAAATCATATTCAACCTAAAACTAATTTTCAGGCACGAAGTAAAACTACCATGTTTATAACTAGTGTATGTATATGCACATATGTATACGCAAGTAGAAAACACTGTTTATTTAGAATCACAGAATCATAGAATCACCAGGTTGGAAGAGACCCATCGGATCATCGAGTCCAACCATTCCCATCAAACACTAAACCTCAGGCACCTTGTCCACCCACCACTTAAACACCTCCAGGGAAGGTGACTCAACCCCCTCCTGCACAGCCTGTTCCAGTGCCCGATAACCCTTTCCGTGGAAAACTTCCTCCTAATCTCTAGCCTAAATTTCCCCTGGTGGAGCTTTAGGCCATTTCCTCTTGTCCTGTCCCCTGTCACTTGGGAGAAGAGCCCAGCTCCCTCCTCTACACAACCTCCTTTCAGGTAGTTGGAGAGAGCAATGAGGTCTCCTCTCAGCCTCCTCTTCTCCAGGCTAAACACCCCCAGCTCTCTCAGCTGTTCCTCATACGGCCTGTTCTCCAGCCCCTTTCCCAGCTTCGTTGCTCTTCTCTGGACTTGCTCCAGAGCCTCAACACCCTTCTTGTGGTGAGGGGCATTTAACAATGAAACAATTAACAGTGATCACTTTGTGGAGCCACATACCCACCAATTACATCTTTTGGTCTTTATTCTCTCTGTTCTGTTTGCCCAGTTGAGACCCTGCAGTTTTCTTGGGAATTTTTTTCTAATTTCCCTAAATGCATATGGTGGATGAACAAATCACCGTTGACCCCTAAAAGCATCACTGATTCTAAGACTAGGTCTTCTCATAGTTCCCAAGGCAACTATGGTAGAACATTCTGCAAACATTAATGCTCAGAAACATCAGGTGATCTTGCACTACATAAGACACAGGTCAAAAGTGAAAAAAAAACCAGTAAAAAAATGCAGAGAGATGAGAAATATGATTGAAAAATGGTGAGCAAAGATAAAATAGAGACGATGATGTAAGTAAAGAAACAGAGCATAAAAACTATAAATCATAGATATGAATAGAAACAAACAATGGAGATAAAACAAGGATAATCTCTGCATAAGAAAGAGAGGAAAGCTCTCAAATTCTATCCAGACAAGGAAGACTCAAAGCCCATGAAGAGATGTGAGGGAACACATTTTTAGAATTATTTTTAGTCACATCTAATTATAGAAAATGATAATATTTACATACTTCCATCATAATAGATACAGAAATGGACACAGAAAATAAGTCTAGTCTGCGATAATAATAACAATTTGACTTGGAAAACATTAGGGACATTTCAACCTATCAACATACATTATCAAAGAATTATACCAACACCTCAAAACAGGAATATTAAGGTTGGCTTGACTGTTCAAAATTCTCCTCGTGGATATGAGTCTGCAAAATCCAAAGATTTCCAGCTAGTCTTCTCAATAAAGTAATTTTACTGATGACTTCAAGAATCAATAACACTTTCCTAAAATTTTTTTTATTCTGTTTTATGCAATTACAACCAACAGGTTGTCTATTCTTTAAGTATCCTATTGCTCTTTTTATCTTTTTCAACCAAAATCAGAGTCAGATGATGCATGGTCTTGCTCAAGATCCTATCTTTTATGTGCCATCCACGATGACATTTTCAACACCTGCCCTGCCTGCAACAGGCTCACAAATAGCAGTCATTACTGAAAGCTTTCTGTTCATATGAAATCCATGTAAGTGCTTTTCCCAACATGAGATTGCAGAAAATCAGCAGGGAGAAAATGGTATTGCTTTCTTTCAAAGCATTTTGTATTTCAAAAATGACTGAAAGCTCTACCAGGTACACTGAAAAGGCTATATATGATTGGTCTTCCAAGAGTGAGGCTCTGTGTTTAAGCACAGAATGGAATGATGCTGCTGAGGTTCTCAGACCTCCTGGAGAGCTGGATGGACTTGGACCCCAGCACACTGAATAAATGAATAAAGACCTTAACAGGCAGTCAGGAAATGCAGACAGACATGCAGAGTTTCAGGCTTGACATAAGGTAAAAATTCTTCACAGAAAGGGTCATTAGGGACTGGAACAGGCTGCCCAGGGAAGCAGTTGACTCGCCTTCCCTGGAGGTGTTTAAGGTGTGGGTGGACGAGGTGCTGAGGGACATGGTTTAGAGACTGGTGGGAATGGTTGGACTCGATGATCCGCTGGGTCTCTTCCAACCTGGTGATTCTATGATTCTATAAATTCTATGAAATTCAAGCCATGTATATGCACAATACATTAATGTGCAACTTTTTTACTTCAAAAATAAGCTCATACTCTCTATAACTACATCCATACTACAAACACCCAAAGTAGTTTAAGCTTGAGGAGACATGTGCAAATGAGTGATGACCACTGACAAAAAATAAGAGAGATGAAAAAAGCTTTTGGAGCAGACTGATGACAGCCAAACAGCAGAAGATCTTCTGTAAATAGGACTTTTTTTTTCTGCGCAATTATTGGAAAGAATACCTGGCATAAAACTTTAGATGTTCGTGCTCCTGAACCTTTTATTTTCTTTGCTTAAGAAGTGCAGAAAGAGTTTAAGTAAATGTCTAGTAGAAAATCTCTAGGTGATTTTTAAAAACATTTTTAGTAAGTCAGGAGAAGAAAACACTTGCATTACTAAGTGCTAAGCTAGTCTTTATTTTGTAATGGAAGAACATCCAAAATAAACACTTCTCTGAAATCTTTAAACCTCTTCAAAAGTGGGGAAAAAAAATTACAAATTTTGAATACAAACGGAATACTAACAGATTATGAAATACGAAAATAAAATACCTCAAAATCATCATCAGAAAGCAACATTCCAGTTTCCCTCCTATTTAGGATATGAGGTATTTGTGATATTAGTGATACATGCTTATATTTTGATATGTATTTTTGTAGTCCTGAATGTCAAAATCCATAGAGTTGACAGACAGTAATAGAAACCTGATAATGATACAAATGCAGAGGATGATTTTTCAGTGAGTGTTGGTAAATGGGGAGGCCTGAACAGCAATCTATGTACTGTTGCATGGGAACAAGGGAAAAGAAAGGACCTGAGAAGCCTGCTCTTGCGCCCTTAGATCTGACTGATCATCAAGACCGAACATGCAAGTATTAGACTATTTCTGTTGCCCTACAGCATTTCAAAACTCCAGCTGAAAATAATTTACTACCATTATGGAGGTGAAAATAGGCGGAGAAGCCCTTCGAACTGACTACTTTCATATTTGTCACTTTGCCACTTCATTGAAACTAACTTGATTTTTAATGAATCATCATAATACAGACAAAACCTGAAAATTAGGTAGCATAGGAACGCTGGGAATGGTTAGACTCGATGATCTGGTGGATCTCTTCCAACCTGGTGATTCTATGATTCTATGAAATTTTGCTTTGAACAGCTTCATATTAAAATAGATCAGCTTCCAATTAAAATGGCAACTTCACCTTGCATGTTCATGTTGCTTCAACATTGGAAGCCACTACAGGGCTGGTAGAAACACCGCTTTCAGCTCTCTGTGGGGCAGAAATGTATTGAAGAGTTACTAGTCAAACAAACATTGCCTCCTCTGCCAAAAAAAACCTAGGTATGTCATCCCTGCAGAAACATCTCTGTTTTAACAAAAAAACAGTTCATGTTTAGAAGAAGCAAATTGGTTGAGTGATTCTTGACCTGTATAACAAGAAGTCAAAGACCACTCATGCGTGCACAGGTCACACTGGAAGCATAAGACTTTAAATTTCTTGAAAGCTTAAGAATAAATACAATACGCCAGCTCTACTGAGATCAGCTGGAGAACTGCAAGATTAATGTTCTATGCTCCTACTCACAGGCTTATCTCTCTTTGCCATATCCAGAGTTAAATTTCAAGTTAAATTGTCTAATCAATTTTAAAGCGGTTACGATACTCACTGCTGCAGCTGAGCCAAAATGCTGGCAAATGGGTAACAAACCAATTTTATTTGTATACACACAGACGCACTTAATTTAGTATCCTCATTATATCTCCAACTTACATAAATTATTTCTGAATGGGGAAAAAAGGGGCAGAAAATTCCCACTGAACATTCGTGGCTTTCATCTGTAGCTACTGGAGACAAATGATAAAACATGGAAACTGATAAGCCCACATGTAAAGATTTTGGAAAAGGTTGGGTGTTTTTTTAATTTGCTTTGTCACTCAAAAAAAGCTGAACCAGTATATCTGCAGCAGTGGAAGGACGGTGGAGAAGAACCTTAACATAACCTCTGATCAGGAGTTACTGAGCATTGACAATCACTGATTTTTTATAATTTTAGAACACTTCACCATTCTTTTCCTTAGTTCTGCAAATGCAGAACATCACAGCACGGCAAGGGAGTGTGTGCTCGGTGATTTTTTTATTTCATAAAGTGTTTTATGTTGTTCAAGAAAGATATCCTGAGAAGGCTAATTTGTAGTCCGCTCTCTACACACACTTACAGCTCACAGAAGTGAGGTTTTTTATGAAACTAGACCAGTAAAATAATTCATTTCTGGGCTCCTATGACCTTGCTTATAGATGTTTTGACTCTGATATTACCTTGGGAGACACGTTCCTGCTATTAAGCATGAACCATGGAAAAAAAATAATGCTGATATTGAATCCCTATACACGCATCTGTATTTCACAGTTTGAATGTAATTCATCATTTGGAAACATTAAAGAGACAAGTTCATGCTCAAAGGCTGTAGAGAAGACACACTGCAGCAGAACTCTTAAGTATTCCGAAGTCATGCTGTTTGTATTCAGCAATCAAATCACACCCTCTTTCCCATAACTCCATCCATAACACTAATATGCCACCTCTCACCGCATTAACCGTGCAGCTTGCTGTAGTACTATGCAACCATGAAAAATTATGCAGCAGTCAAGAAACAAATTCACAGAAAACAGAACTTGCAAATGGCTAAGTACAATGACATAATATCCATCCATCAGCAGGGAAAAACCTACAAATATTACAGCCATAATGAGTGCGATTGTTTTTATTCAGTGTGAAGTAAACTCATGAAATATTCATTCAACTGCAACGACGTCCATTAAATCTGGAGAAATTAAAAGAGGGCAGGGCTGGGTGAAATCTTTTTCTCTGCCGAAGCTAAGGAAGCGCCCCTTCAGCAATCAGTGATGACAAAACAGAGCTGTAAAATGTTACTATTAATCTGCAATTTAGACTTGGATACTATGGGAAATGACCACTGAAGTAAGTAGAAGAATGCTGTTCAGGTTACTATTTCCTCTTCACGGGGTTTAGATTCAACTAATTCAGATATTAGTCCAATATCCAGACAAAAAGTATTAATGCATTTTATATATGGAAAAAATGTAAATATCTAAGCAGAATTTGGAATAAAGGTGGTGTCTGTTTTAACCACCATTCAGCCCAATTCAGAGCTGTCCTAAGTCACGGTTGAAATTTCCACATCCCTGAAGCGATGTAAACGCGCTTGGTATCGCAGAGCCCAAGCACGCCAGGAGAACAACCAATAGAAAAGAGAAGAAAGCAATAAAATGGCTTTTCCTAGCATTGCTTTAAAATCCCTTGTTGACCGTGTTTCCTGCTAAGGCTTTGTCCTTCTCTCTCTCAAGATGCAAATTACATCAGCTTAATGAAGTGTAACTTACATTTTCATTCAAACTCATTATGAAGCCCCCTCAACACGTATAAACAGATTTGCCTCTTTTGGCATCACATTGGAAAACCTCCAGTTTTATGGACAAAGACAAATCATCTGGTTCTAAGTTTCTTTGTACTCAGGGATAAATCTTCAGTGTCTGTAGAGTCATATTGTGGGAAACATGGACTTCTGATGCTTTTGGAGCTCACATTCAAAACTCACTATTATGCCTCTCTTCAGCTGCCAAGAGCATTGCCATGGATCTTCGAAAACACGTTCCCAAAGGATTTGTAGAAAACAGTAAGGCATTTTGGGCTGTCAATTCGTACTTCATAAATCACATGCTTTTCCTTGCAGCTGAAAAAGTTGCTATTACGAAGTTTCTCTATTTGCGAATTACACTCCTTGCATTTAACATGATCTAGATTTAAAAGACAACACGAGCAGTGGAATGCTTGCTAATGATGGCAGTTTCCATTTACAACCCTATCATTTCCAGTTGTAAATTGTACTGGAGCATCTTAAGAGCTCACTAGTCTAAGCTACCACATTCTCAGCAGAGGAGGTCACTTGGGAACAACAGTTTCTTAGAATTTTTATTTCACAACGACAAAGCAGCTGTTTAAAACCTCAGTTTAGTCTTCCAGAAGACATATAAATATTTAGAGATTTCATATAAACAGTGTTAAAAGTCATGGAATCTACTAATTGCCAAAGAATTCAATTGAAAATTTGGAAATGTCACTACTTCTTAAAGACAAGGCACTCATTTAAGGCTCAGAAGTTGGTAGAACATCCAGGTTGGAAGAGACCCAGTGGATCATTGAGTCCAACCGTTCCTATCAAACACTGAACAATGTCCCTCAGCACCACGTCCACTCATGCCTTAAACACCTCCAGGGAAGGTAAATCAACCACCTCCCTGGGTAGCCTGTTCCAATGCCCAATGACTGTTTCTGTGAAAATTTTTTTGATAGAAGAATAGTGAAGTAAAAAACAGGTCCTTCTTTTTTTTTTTTTTCCTGAAATCTGCCTGTCCTCTGATTTTACCTAGGTGACATAAAACGTAATAAATACACCCGAAGCCAAAAAAAAAATCCTATAATTCAGAACACATTCTTTTAAATGTTATGTTTTTCAGATTTTGCAATACATCCATTGGGGAAAACAAAAAATTGATTTTCAATACAATGAAATACATTAGCTATGACCGTTTGAAGTGGAAATGTTTGATGAGAAGGCATTACGTTCATAGAGAGCACCTAGGTACTAAGACATAAGAAATCCTCTTACTAGACACTAACAACTGAACCAACTCATTTTGAATAGAAACGTCTTTGCATCTACAGAAACGCAAAAATTTCTACCTTCCCTTGTCTTGATAATTCAGCTGATTGTTCATTTTTCGGTTACATAAAGGTAAAATATTAAATTCATAATTCTAGACAACTGATATAGACTGACAATATTTGAGTGCTATAATTCAGACTGAATCCTCCAATTCATAGCGGAGTTATTTTATTTACTAAAATATTTAATAGAAGGAAGAATTATTCTTTCTCTGCAACCACCAAAAGTGACATGTAAGTGCCAGCAAATTATATATTAGCTGCATATTTTAAATTTAACTAAGCAAAACTACAATTTCATGTATTTCTCCCGAGCTCTGGAATGAATGGGTCCTTGTTGAACTGCTTGCTACATAAAATTGTTTTACAGGACCAGGACAGTATGTCCCTACCAAGAAAATAATTAGCCTGAATATAAAGAATTTCAGTGTTCACTGCAGCACCTTGCTCAAGATAGACAATGAAATCACACAGAGGGAATACAACATTTTATAAAACTGTCAAGTCAAGGCAGCTATTTGTGAGGCCATGTAAGTGGCAGTTATCCAGGATGACTATTCTATTTCAAAGTTCAACTTGCTATCCATAATCACATATGCAACATTTATGCTTTATTCATGCTGCTTTTCTTGTATTTAAAAAAAAGGAAGTGAATAGTTGCAGACTCCTAAATGTCTCTCTCCCCTCTTTCCCCTGGAATCCTGGTAAACTAACTCCCAATACAGATTTTTATATTTATATAGGCATATTTAAGAATATTTTCTAAACAAGTATCCTAGTAAAACCAATACCTACGTTAGATAACGAGAGAATGCCTGGCTCTATAAATCCTGTTTGAAGTATAAACCCCTCTAAATCTCCTCATTTCCTCTCAATGTCTGATACTACAGTTGTGCATTTTCTAGTAAGATAATGAACACTCTGTCCAAAATTTCAAACTAGTTCTGAAAATGAATATACATACGTATTATGTATGGATACCTACATTTCCTGAGTGTTTTATAAATGTTCACATACATTCAGATTTCTTGTTACTTGGTTTTAACTGAAGGTTTAATTCAGTGGTTTCCTACACAGTTGTTTTCCTGAACCAGGCAACCTCAGACTGTCTAGTTCCTCTATTAAAGAATTTCTCTCTCTTATAAAGGATTCTTACAAAGGACTCAATTCTTTCTCCAACTCACTTGTAGAACAAATGTAATCTACAAGTGGTCCCATGATTCAAATCAGGAGCAGACCAATATCTCAATCCTATCACTGACAGCAACAAACGTACATGCTCTCAGTTCCCACTGAGCAGCGTCCTGCTCTCTCCCAAGCCTCATTTCTCACTGCCTGCTGCCAGCTACAGCATTGAGACCTCATTCTGCAAGTAGAGTCTTGGTTCATGAAGACGGCTTCGAGGCTTGGTTGCTACCTGACAGGAGGTGTAGTACAGCCACTGAAGGACAGTGTGCAATTAAAGAATTCAGTGCAGTGCTGAAGACTTGCTACTCACCTAAATACTAACTCATCTGAAATGCTGATTTGCCCTTCACACGAGCATTGATCGCATATTCTGGGATCTTGTGCTGACTGGCCCCAGCAGCTCAGTTTCTTTAAGTGTGTATGTCTACCACTAACACCAGTGGGAATTCACAGTGCACGTGTGGCAAACCTCACAGCTAGGAGTAGCAACCAAAGAGTTACACTACTGTACTTTGGAATACGATTATACCATCAGGCCTTTGGTTTACAGCTCAAGCATTCTCTAACTGCACACCAAATGCAACATTAGCTTAAATAGGAAATCAAATGCATCTATATGGAGTAATTTGTAAGCAGAAATCAAACAGTTCTGCTATAACATTTCTGTGGCATATGTATTTTGGCTTAGATACAAAATTCTCAAGAGTGGATTTGTTGGGCCATATTCAGACTTTCAAAGTTAAAGATAATAAAATCCAAATACTTCTTTTTTTTCTAAAAATGACAGTAGATATAGTGACAAGGAACAGGAATAGGATATAGGGAGCAGGAACAACACCCACTCCTGCCATAAGACCACAGATGTCTGTGGAATTACTCCTGGAATAAATTTCATACAAAAGACGTACCTTCTAATTCAAAAGCAAAGGCTGATGTCCAGAGCATTTTATACGTGAGACAATGGTCATGTGTAATGCTTGTATGATGTACTGCTGTGGAAACCACTAAATACTCTTATTATTCTAAGAAAGAAGAAGAGACGATCAGCCTTAGGAGGTTATTCTAAACAGACTCACTTTCCATTCACTGAAGAAAGCCAGTTTCCTAAATTGGATAATCTGAGTACCTATATTTAGCTCTCACACTTAACTTTGCCCTGACAGAGTCTAATTCAGAAATTAGGAGCTACCTGAAGTTACCTTTTCTACATGAGTCAATTCTCATGATGCAACAGCAACTTGTGATACTTTCAAGATTCCCACCAGAGAGAAACAAGAAAAAGAACCTGGGGGGACAGAGGATGTATTACACTTCAGCCAATTTCTGAACTCCCACAGCAAAGAAATCTACATCCCACTGACTCAGAAACATCCTCTCAACTGATACATTAAAAATAATTAAGAATAATTTCTCTAAATTTCTGTGCCAAATACTTGAGTGGTTTTCTCTCATCACAATATTTTCTTCTGAAAGCATTAACAGGATCAAGCATCTCAAGACCATTTAAGCTTGAATGTCGTCGCATTTATATCTTGCTAACTGCAGTTATAGCTAAATTATTCAATAACAGACATTTAATTAATTTTAATTAAAAATGAATAATGTGTTCAATTGCATCATTGAACTAATTACTCAAAATAATTGTTTCCTCTTTTGTTATTACCATAAAGAAAATTCAGATATATCACTGAGTTCTCCTCTGTTGTTATCAGCCAATTGTTCCAATTCAGTGCAAATTTGTCCTTCGATGTTTGACCCATCCTTACTTGAAGTAAAAATTTAAGTAAGATTTGGTAACCTCTTCAGAAATACTGATTCAGAGAAGTCTTACTGAAGCCAACTGGATTTAAGCTGCGTTACTTGAGGGCTTCTGAAAACTTAACTGCAAAATCTAACGGTTCATTCCTATAGATGAAAGTGAACTGTGGAGGTAACCCACCAGTTTCACAAATGCAAAGCATATGACAAAACCTGACTAAAAATCTGATCAGGAAAACTTTGTGCAGTGGCTATATTGCAAAGCTGACCTTATTCTTTCACTAAGATTAAGTTCTTACTGTGTATCCTGCTATCTTGGAAGTATTCTGTATTTACACTTTATTCATTCAAACTTAAACCAAGCTAAAAGCAGACAAAAACCTAGACTTGCTGGTAGACTGAATACAAAAATGGAAATAGATGCACATCTCCGTAGACACGATTACATTTTTTTAGAGTTTCCTTTACTCCTTACTAATATTTTTTGGAAGAAATTTTTATGGAAACTGGATGTTTCTATAGAGTCCTTGGTGTCCCACAAGGCTGGGCTCCTATCACCTGATTTTTCCTCTTTCCTTCTCACATTTTTACTACACACAAGTTGAGGAGAGCTAATGCAGTAAAATGCTAACCCAAACAATGTGCATGCAAACTCTAATTTTTACTTGTGTCAAAAATTACATGGGGAAATGATGAAAAAGAATGAATTTCATTATCAGATAAAAATATGCAACTGTAAGGTTGAGAATAAACACCCTGTCTGCTGAGTAATTCAGATATGCAAAAGGATTTACATCAACACACTCTCTCCACTAAGTTTCTCTTGGAGTGCTTATACTAAAAATGTGGTTTTATTTTTCACCTTAGCTTTTCATGTTGAATCTAAACAAGCTTCCCTGCAGTTTTCTATGGAATGAGAATTGCAGGGTGGCAAAACCAGCTACAGTTGAACTACAGCTCCTACTGGCCATCAGTTTTCATGCCTTTGCCTGTCAGCTAGGCTGGTACAATTCTACCTTCTCAAAATCACTATAGTAGACCACAAACACTAAGCCACCACAATATTTACTACTAATTAAAATAATGCTCCCATTTTATTCAGCACAGTGAACTTACAGTACATGGGTGGTAAGAGGCTCTCCTCAGCATGTGTTGACTACAAGATGCATTTTAAAAACAAAGTTTAATTAAAATGAGCATTTTGCAGCTGCTGAAAGCTAGAGACAGTAATAAGGGGCGTAAAAGGCTCTAAGCCATCTTCCAGCTTAATTTAAATGTAATTTAAAAATTAAAATTAACTCTAGATCCATTTATATATACTAGAATTTGTGTATAATGCAAGTCTTCAAGGTACACAGAATTCTAGACTTTGAAAGATTTTTAGATTTATCACATGCACTTTAGTTCTGTAGCAAGAGAAGCCTGAGTTCTCAGGTGTCTTAATGAAATTCTGACCATACTTCTAACTGCACTTAGAACCATCCTATGGTAGATTTTTGGAAGGATGCCATCTCAGCACTGTCTTGTTGGAAAACTGGGAGTGACATTTTTTAGCAGACTCCCACCCTGCTGATCACTAGAAAGGCAGATTTTGGAGCTGGAAGGAATCAGGAGCTTCTTATGGCATCAGGCCTTTTTCTTCTGAGGAATAAACAAGCAGAGCTGCCTCTGAGACTGTGGAACTGCCTATGTCTCCCAGAATAACAATGAAAGAAAGCAGATCTTATAGATGAAGTCACTGACTGTGTGACCCTGGACAAGTCGCTTGAGGCCAGATTCTGATCCAAGTTACACTGCTCTGGGTCACTGGTCTAATCGCTCCAACGCAGTGCAACTGAGGGCAAAGCACTGACTTTAATCTTCTAGAGGTTTTAGCACTGACTGTGTATTAGAGAAGTGAGTGGCCTTTACCTATTTGCGCTTTCTCATGTCACTAAACAAAACAGAGAGATGCACTTTCTTGTACTTTATTAGTATGAACCTAACACTCGTTTAACTCATTTGGCTGGTAACAACTTGTGCCATTTATTGCAGCTGTGTCTTAACCAAACCCAAAAATGTGTACTCTACATCAAGTTAAGTCATGTAAATTCAAATCTAGCAAGGAGAGGCAGCCTTGTATTCATGTGAGCTTTAATTTAACCTGCCAGCTTGTCTGGAAACTACAATTGCACAAGGATTTTGTTTAAGACCTACTTTTCTTTCAGGCAAAGGGAAGCCTAGAGAGAAAGGCAAAAGTCGTCACTTGAAGAGCAGCAAAGAGAACTTAATGCTGGGGAACACAATTTTACTAAGAATTTTTCTTCAGAAACTGGGCTGATGAGCATGAGTGGGCTTTTGTAACTCACTGGATACCTTGGCAGTCTGAAGCATGAATGAGCATTTCTTTACTTCAGTGCACTGGTAATTCCTCTGTGCTTTTCACACAGATCTCTCATAAGGAATAAGATCTGTCACTGTTGTACACCACTTTGTGCTTTTTGACTGTGATTTGAAATGCATTACATATTCACAATAGTTTTAGGAAATTCTACTCCGTAACTTCTGCTGCTTTTTTTTTTTTTCTAATTTAATTTTTATGAAGGTTTCACACTCTCTCGGCCCCTGACAAATAAGCAGTATAGGGGTTTTGAGAACCCTTTCTGGAAAGAGCTAGAGTTGTTCTGTTTTGTTTCATTTTTTGCTGTTTCCCTGTTCAACAAAACATAGTCAAGGTCTTTGAATGTGGGTCTGCCACTGGTTGACTTAATAACTTTCGAACCTCTGAGAAAAGAGCTCAGGGGAGGTTTAGGCTGGACACTAGGAAAAAAATTTTCACACAAAGGGTCACTGGGCACTGGAACAGGCTGCCCAAGGAGGTGGTTGAGTCACCTTCCCTGGAGGTGTTTAAGGGATGGGTGGACAAGGTGCTAAAGGACATGGTTTAGTGTTTGATAGGAACGGTTGGACTCGATGATATGGTGGGTCTTTTCCAACCCGGTTATTCTACGATTCTATGATAATTTAGGTTGCTGCCAGCTCCATTAATGTAAGCAAGCATGCAGAAAAGAGAGAGGATCCTGATAAATACTCCCTATCATGAGTAATGATACTAGGAGATCAAGCTTTTCACAGATACTGGAATATAAATATGACACAGCTATGAATATGCTAGTCTAAAGAAATCTTTAAGCAGAGTTTTCACCATATTAGCGTTCACCCCTCACTCAGAGGAATACAATAGAGATTGTGTGGGTTTGTAAGTCTTGACTCCATCTCATCCTATCCTGATGGCACCGGTAACATCTCTCATGTATATCACCAAATGAAGATTGTCTAATGAAAAGTCAAACTGAAGTTTTGATGTAATAAAGTTAAAGAAACATAACAATTCTGAACCATCAGATTCAAATTAGAAAATAATGGTCCTCAACAGTTATAAAATTATGTTTTAAAAATGCACAGCTCAGTTGCATGCTTTAATGAACTTCTATTACAAAGTCTTTTGTAGTCTTATTCAAGCTATCAAAGAGTCATTGGATCGTAACAAGTTATCATCAGTCATGATCATGGGTAAGACAAAATTTAATTATTACCTATAGAGGAACTGCTGCACAATCTACTACAGATTCACTAAGGCAACAAAGTCCCTTTGAGTATGGCACTTAAAAGGAATTCATATTTAGATTCATTTTTAAACTTTAGGTTTCACAGCAGTTAAAAGCATCCCAAGTAATGCTTTCCAGCCCACACTCACTACTACGTAAGCTAAATATAAGCAGGATACTAAGACATACTGAAGAATTTAGTTTCACTGCATGGTTCCCATTGCAAGCACTGCACACTTGGATTAGGGCTGACAGCCTCACTAGACAGTCTAGGTTGTTTGCTCAAGCAATACAGAAACCAGTTGAGTATTACAGAATATATAAAAATAGAAGGAAGAGAATCAGTATTTTATTTTTCACATACGGGACCCGATTCTGTCTTTCTTGCAGTTCTACAGTTATGAGAAAGCACAGAGTACCAGATGTACTCTACTACACAGGTTGTGCTGGAGCATCTGGCTACCTGACGTGGCATGGAACTTGAAACTAAACTCTGCTGGTAGCACTGGCTAAACTTCCAGTATGTTCTAAACAAGAGGGACAGAACACCTCTGTGACGCAATGAATTCAGTGATTCAGAATGGGATATTCAGTTCCTGTGATTAGAGATATGCCTTGAAATGACATTCAAAGGCTAGAAATTAATCAGAAACATTAGTGCTCTGAAAGCCACATGTTTACTACTGAGTATTTACATTAAATTACCAGTATAAACCCCACAATAAATGTGTAAGTATATATTTACTTTATGTCATCAGATGCACCTTTGTAGCATTAAAATACAATCTGCTGTACATTCTGTTCTTAAATTTATCCCTTAGCTTATATAAACTCATGAATAATTTCCTTTTACATAAATTGCATTAAAAGGTCCAACAACATAGCATGAATCATCTCCTGATTCTTCTATACTAGTACTTGTGGCTAGCCAAGGTTGAAAGAGCTTTTTAATATCTTTTTGCTCTGCTGATTTTGAAGTCCATATATCTTCAACTATGAGTATGCACAAAAATGAACTGCAAAAAAACCCAGAATAATCTTTAACAGCAGTTACTTCTAGCACAAAACTCAAGATAGATGAAATCCAGAGAAACTGCAACTTAAAGAGAGACATTCCAAATTAGATGTTTATCTGTATAAAATAAGAAAGAACAGATGCAACAAAAGCTAGGAAAATACAGTAATTTTAAGATCCTAAGCATGCCACGTCATGAACACAAATCTCATCTTATGCAAAGTCTTACTGAAGCCAATGGAAGAGCTCAGGGAATAAATTTATGGGATGACTCCGACAATTGCAAACTGCAGAATTCTCCTAATGAGCGCATTGATACGCAAAGCTTAACAAGGGAATTCCTCAAACTGTGCCTCTCCAAGATCTGCCAGCTGGGTCTGATTTAACAATACTGGAGAAATAAACTCCAGGTGTGACTCCATGCTTGGAACTATGAAAGAGTGCAACTCTGATAATACTTTCTGTCATTCTGCAGGAATAAAAAAGCAACGCTAAGGTACTTTTAAGGTTTCTCCTTGTTGGCAGCAGCTAGAACTGTCAAGGCTCAGAGAAACTGCTGTTAGGTTATATAAAAACAGTATAGCTAATGATTGGTTTTGAAAACATCCGTGCAAAACATCTTGTTCATTCAAGCATAAATAAAACAAGAACATTTTGTAAAAACAATGAAATAAAATTGATTAATGATTCAACTACACAGCCAGCTACAAACTGTACAACCAATTCTAACCAGATCTCATGTGCCAAAGGAAACATTTGCAAGGTCAAATAAAGGATGGTCCACTGTATAGCAAAACCTTGTATCGAAACCATAGGAATTGATCCTGGAGCAGAATTGTCTTTAGTTCTAACACCATGAACACTGTATTTGTTCATGCTTTCCCACAGCAGTGATATATTTTTTACATGCACCTGCATTGAGTTTGCATTGCCAGGTTTTGGTAGTGGGGAGGCTACAAGAGGGGCTTCTGTGAGAAGCCGCTAGAAACTTCCCCTATGTTCAACTTATGTTGGAGAAGTCTGTAGAGGACTCTCACCTATAGGAGGGATGATTCTGGGCTGTGTTCAGTCAGGATTAAATATATCCTTCCAGGTCACAAAGCATAAAAAGGCCACGTGTGCTGGCAGTATGCAAGACCTACCAACTGGACTAAGGAAACCAAACCCAGAGTGTAAGGAATTTTGAAGATTACATCCTCAGTTGTGGTTGAAGATGCTGGTAGTGTGTCAGCAGCACAAAGGGAACTCTAAACTACCTTACTCAGAAAAGCTGGATCCTCCAAACCTGCTGTATAGAGGCTGTGGATAATAAAAGGTGAGAAAATGACAAGAAATGGGTGAGGGAGGAGATCTTTCTAGATTTTAGAGGAAAAAAAGGAAAATTAATGAGGTAGGGAAGTCCTAGAAGGAAAACCCAAGGTCAGGAAAATAAGATTGAGGAAGCCTTTGGAGACAATTGAACACAATGATGCCTGACTGGAACCCATTAAAAAAAATGAATGATGAAATAATACGGAACTCTACATAAGAAGGCAATATAGTCTCTCCTCCCCCCATCTTAAATGACAAACCCAATAGTCTACTCATTCTAGAATCTATGGCTTGGGACCAGAGACCTCACTGGAAAACTGCTGTGAAGCCGATGCAGTCTGTAGGACAGACACTGATCTAGATTATACAGGTATAACTGCAAGGTAAATAGTAAATTTGGAGAAGTGAGCTCAGAACAGTGTTTTCCAGAGGTGGCAGCCATCAGATTAACAGGCTGAGAAGAAAATTGCTACAACTAGTTTCAAAAGGGAAGATGAAACAGATGAAGAGAATACTAATGGCTTAATTCTTACTGGAGAAATACAGGTATTGTCTTTAAGAGTTGCATAAGATCTACAAAATTTCAAGTGAGGGGTTGGCTTGGCATTCCTGCTTCTGAAATGCTGGAGGAAGTAGAATTTTCCCTAAAAGATTCCTCCTGCCCTCGTGCTTATTAAGAACTACTATCTCCAGGGCAGGATGTTGTTTAGCAGAGATGAGGCTGATGCATAGTAAAAGAGCTGAGGAGTTTGGGTGTTTACTGGGCTACTATAGAGCCTGTGGCTAACCCTAGGCTAAATAAGCATCTTAATGAATGATCTGGAGTGAAAGATAAAATTTCTGTATTGCAGACAACATTAACATAGAAGGAGCTGCAAGCACAAGATGGCTTAGAAACATAAGCAGAAAATGGTAGAATGGATTCTGCTACAGAATAAACAAAAGCATGCGTCCAGGAACTGTAATCTGAAACAAACGCAAAGAAGAAAGGCCATATATAGGAGATACTAATGTTTAGAAGCTCTTAATTATACGAATGAATAGAAATTAACTACAAAACCCACGTTATATATTTGAATTTCAAGCTAGCACTAGGCGAGAACAGTGCTTCTGTATGTGAATCTGGCATAATTACACATCAAGCATTTCAGTTGCTTTGTAAACGATCTAGAAAATTTTCGGTGAATATTTATTAAATCAATAGGGGCACAAATAGAATACCAGGCAAGATATGCATAGTTAATAACACATAACTTGGTCATTGTCTGTTAAAATAGTTAATAATCAATTACACAGATTTGAGTGGCATAAAGCTATAAAAGACCACGGAGAGGGAGGAAGAAGGAAGGAAAAGAACTCTGAAAAACAAGAATATGGGAATGATGATGTTTCTTGAGAAAGAGATACTGAATATGCAGAGCAAACGTAAATCTCCAAACTTGCATTTGGTGAGAGGAATAAAAACAATAATAAATATGCCTCTGAATTTTGTGCCCTATCAAATATCACAGTTACAAGTGCCTCTTATTATGCTGGATAAGAAAATATGAATTGTTTATTCCTATGCTTAGAATTCTGATAGTTTAAAAACCCCAAACAACTATGCGAGTCCAACAATTCAGGACACTAAGAATTACTGCAAAATTTGGATCTCTCTGTTGTCCTTCACGTAGGAGTCTACCTAGAAATTCAGTTTTCCTCATCCCTGAGACTTACAGGATAACATTTCAGAAATAGCAGCAATATCGCTCCACAATGCCAGAAAAGGGATTTAAAGAAAACATGCAGAGACCGGATATCACTTAATCCCTTATGTTTGAAAGGCAAATGTGTACATGATATAACCATGAAAACTCCCATTTACAAACTCTGGAAATCTCTCTCCGAACACTCCAATAAATCCAGCATAATAATAAACTTCTGAAATAAATAAGAAGACGTGAGACATGCTCAAATAATGTGGAAAGCCACAGATGCAAATTGTTTATATATGGCAGAAATGACATCTTAGCTTGTATGACGTAATGCTTTTATCTAGCTTTTTAGAATGATTCTGATGGTGTCAAGTGTTTTGGAAGGTGATAAAATTGATTTATTCAACTGAAACTGGCGAAGACACCAAGTCCATTTCTGATCTCGATTGACTTCAAATATATGAATACAGAAAGAAAAATTAAAGGCATTTTAGTGAGACTGTATAGTTTAAGCTGTCAATAATTAGAAAACATCAGAACGAAGCATGCTTGAATAACCTTAAATTGGCCCCTTTGTTCAGAGCATGATATAGTCTTTAACTACATGATTACATACTATTTTTTCCACATAAATTCTGACTCATTCAGCACACAGAATGAATAGTGTGTACATAATGAACTATTTTTCTTGTAACAGCTATTTGCTGTTGTTCAGTGTGTAGTCCCAGGACTTACTTGCTATGCATTATTCATATTCTGCTCTGAAGGCAAAATTATGCACCTCATGGGTCTTCTATGCACCTCATGGGTTTTTCCAGACTACTACAGAGCCTGTCTGCTTAGCAAACATTCATTAGATTATTTTGAAAAAAATCTCTGTGAGGGGAGGCAAGAATACTGCTTCCATTTTACACATGGGAAACTGAGGCACAGATAAGTTAAAAGATGGTTACTAACTTTCAGTGCCTATTTAAAGTCCCTTTTCTTAAGGCATTTATCATCGTGTCTTGTATGTTTGAAGTCTTGCTCTCACTTAAAGTCAACTGCAGCTGTTGACTCTCAGTAGTCTTGAAGTACCAACACCATGGTACCAGGATCAAGCATCCAGAGAATCATAGAATAATAGAATCACCAGGTTGGAAGAGACCCACCAGATCATCAAGTCCAACCATTCCTATCAAAGAGAAGGAGAAACACGAGTAACAAAACAGTTTGGAAAGTGAGTAGCTCTCGTTTAGTTCTGTGCAGAAAGTATAGAACAGACTCCAGGTTAGAACTATATTTCTCTCTTTTTCTTCCCCCACTTTGTTTACTCAACATCCCTAGTACTTCCTGCACAGCTTCTCAACACAGTGCTGGGTTTGTGTACAGGACCAAAATTTCACCATTTCCTAGCTTTGAATGCTTAATTCGGTAATCTTAATAACCTATCATATGTCTGCAATGTCTTAGTTTTTTCTAAAATGGCAACTAATTAAAAAGAAAAAGATTAAAAACCTACCTGTGGCTTCGTATCAATTCTTATATGGGTAACCTGCAGTTCTGGAACACTTAGGAACACAGCAGCTGGCACAGATGTGAGTATCTGAGCTAATGGGCTAGCTCCAAACTGCACCAGACTGCAATTCTTCACATTGATAAGTGTGAAAATTCATTGAAAATCAATATCAAGCTTTGCCAGTGGATTTTAGACCTTTATCTCGCAAATGAACAAGGACAATTCAGTATCCTAGGGTTATGTGGCTTTGGAAGATGGCACATGCCGATACACACAGACCTTTCTCTAGCACAACAAAACATGGTCACTTGTGCCCTGTTCCTTGAACTTGAACAAGAACTCCTTCTTGTCCTTCCCAATCACACTTCAGAAGTCCTGTTCTTCATTCCTAAGGCTGTTTTTTCAGTTCTGGTGTCTTTGTTCCCCAAGTCCTAGTTCCATTCCTTTACTCCTAACCTCTGTGGTCCAAACTGACCAGTTTCCCCTCTCCATATTCTTGTATTTTCGGTCTTCTCTTTGCAGATGTGTCTCCAGGTTTGCTCTTCACAGGTTCCCAATTTTCATTTCATCCTTATGCATCCAATCTATCTCATCTGTGTAAACACCCTCTCATCTTTTTTTTTGCCAGTTTTACTTCCCTAGGCACCCTGCCTGAAGCTGGATTACCTCCCTTGCTCCTTCACCTTCTTTCCTATTCTTAGCCAGGGTCATTTTGCCCACTTCTGCCTTCCCTTTTAATCTAATCCTCATAAACATCTCCAGCTTCTACATCTCTCCTATTCCTCCATCCTTGACCAGCCACTGTTTCAATCTCTATTACTCCCAAGCCCATGTGCCTCCTGGGACAGTTTTCTTGCCCCTCGCCCCAGTCTGTCTGCCAAGCTCCAACGTCTTCGTTGAAGGTTTGTTGCTCCGCTCTTCTCCTTTCTGTGTTTTGATAGGCTGCTTCTGCTTTCCAGCTGTCTATGCCAACTGGAAGAGCACGGAAAGCAGATGAGACGGCGTCACTGCTCTCACTGTGGCAAGACCTCAGCAGTCAAAGTGCAGTATCTGTAGGGGGAGTGCTGCACAACCACAATGTGGAGCTTCAGCAAAATCAGCTGCTAAAATCCGAGACTACCCTACCAAATCAGTGAATAGCACAGGTTTTGTTCAAAGGGTTATGATTTTCTGAAATTAGATATATTCATAAAATTGGGCTGCCTGTGACACAAAGGGCATCCAGCTACTAAGGGGTCACTCCCCAGGCAGAGTTAATACGCTATTTTTAAAAAGGACACCAGAAATTTTAGCACAGATTAAACACTCTTTCCTGACCTAAGTTTACAGAACTGTGGCTGCAATGTTCGAATACAGCAAAAGATGATACGACTTCTTCCATACACAAAGTGAGTTCAGCAGAGTTCTAAGGAACTACATGTTAAAACACTGCAACAGACTCATACTAAGCACTACTAGTAGACACAACTGAAATAATAAAATATAATACCAGATGTGTTTGCAAATAAAAGAGAATTGCGAACATAAAAGATCATAATTGGATTTACAATGGTGCCTTCATTTTAAAATAATCTTATCAGGTGTTTTTAATAAAAAAAATAAATCTCTGAAGTGCATACATTTGTTTTCTTTGTACCTGACATTTTAGAGTTTTCTAAATGGTCTTGATTCATTGAAATAGACGATGATTCTTGAAAAATATGGGAAAAAAATATGAATCGTGATATTATTAATTGCTCAGTCCAAGTCCTGGATTTCTGGCTCTGTGTATACCTCCACAGGAGGTATAACCCAGTTTTTTGAATATGAAATGTTTCAATATTAATTCCCTTATCTTAGAAAACAAGAAAAATGTTTTATCTACATAAATATTCCACTATTTCTCATGTTTATACTGCAGCATTGCCTGGAATTCCAAATTAAGTGTGCTGCAGAATTTATTATAGTTGGATACAGAATGTTAAAATTTCATAGGTTGTCTTTATAGTTACTACAGCTTAGAGATCAAGGACATTTTCAAAATGTGAAAACCTATCAAGTTTTTAATTCACTATGGGTAAAATATTGGTATTTATCACAAAACTTTGATCAGTGATGTCAATATACTAACTTAAGAACCGTATCTTCTATGATATAGATAAACAAAATAAAATTTAAGTATTTTCAATATAAATGTACTAACTAAATCGGTGTAGATGATTAGGGACCTAAATGTGTTGCATATACATTTGCAGGCTTACCTAGAAAGATTAATGCCCTAACCTTTGCTTGCTGGTTTATAAATTCCCATTAAAACAAGCTTTTTGATACATAACTGCCACCTGTAGGAAATGCTGAAGTATGCTCAAGTGCAGTCTTGTGCCAAATTAGGCACCAAGTCGCATATTTTTTCATGCCTGATACAGGTACCTCCTTCAGAAAACCAACTGTGTATTGTAGGAAGCAATGACCCTGTATGATAGTGGCTTGCTTGATGAATATTAGGTTGCAAAGCCAGATCTACAGGAAAGTTGTTGTTTTCCAGTGAAGCCTACTTTAGTTTTAGGAAACAAAAATTAAAAATACTACATTTTCCCATTTGTTTTTCTGTATGACACTATTCCATGGAAATCGAGCAGTTCTTAACTACAGTTACGTTGAATCAAATAGAGTCTGCAGTCATTAACATGGAGTACTTCACTACAACTAACTGGAACAGGCAAAAATGAAGGATTGTATAATTTATCTATTTTATTTTTTCTCTAGAATTAATTAAAAGTTACATGCAAATGGTTTAGTGTTTGATAGGAATGGTTGGACTTGATGATCCGGTGGGTATTTTCCAACCTGATGATTCTATGATTCTATGTGTTTTAACAAAAGGACGGTTTAGTTTTCATTACTACAAACATTTTCTTCAGGCAGAGAGTCAGGTATGAGTGGCTGGAAGCACATATTATATCTTAATTCAAACATTAAAAGATTCAAAGAATTTCTAATGCAGCTGTAAAAATAATTACAGAAAAACCCTTTTCAATGCCTTATCATTTTCTTGAATATTTCAAGAAAAATGAAGAGCTTACAAAGGTCCAGCATTTGAAATATTATGTCCAAAATAGTGAAGTATTTAATTACCAGTAATTTGTAAGAAAATAACTGAGAAAGCTGGGCTCATGCTCTCTATAGCCATCACCTATATGAGTTATGCCCCCAAAATAGACTCACAATAAAGAAATAGTTTCATTAATTCACCTGGTGAATTAATTCACAGTTATTTCCATTCCTCAGTGTATTTACAATGCAACATATATTCCATACCCAAGGCCCATTTTGCATCAACAAATGAGAAGTTATTCTTGATAATTCGATGCCAAATGAGACGATAAGGACAATCTGGCCTCTAAACACAAACTATATGCCACTCCACAAGAAAATATTTATCTATTGTTTGACAGTTTCTCTGTTCTGCTCTGCCTGTCATAGCTCTGCACAAACATTCCTCTTCCACCACAGTCGGCTTCCAGCGCTGTTTTATGCACGTACATTGATTTTGGTGTCCCACCAGCTTACATTCACCTGCTTGCAGGGGATCTTTCATACCTGCACCCGTGTTCTAAACCCTGAACTTCATCGGTTTGACAGTCTAGCTGTGCCTCATAAGGAAAAGGGTTGCCTTCTCCTCTCAGGGCAGCGGCTGCCTTCTCCTCTCAGGGCAAGCAAGGGCTGCCTCTTCCTCACAGGGCAGGGGCTGCCCCTTCATAGAATCACCAGGTTGGAAGAGACCCGTCGGATCATTGAGTCCAACCATTCCTATCAAACACTAAACCATGTCCCTCAGCACCTCGTCTACCCGTGCCTTAAACACCTCCAGGGAAGGTGAATCAACCACCTCCCTGGGCAGCCTATATGGGCAGCCTTCCTCACAGGGCAATGGTTGCCCCTTCCTCTCAGGGCAAGGGCTGCCTTCTCCTCTCAGGGTAAGCAAGGGCTGCCTCTTCCTCACAAGGCAAGGGCTACCCCTTCCTCACAGGATAAGAGCTGTCTTCTCTCAGGACAAGGGCTGCCCCTTCCTCTCAGGGCAGTGGCTGCCTCTTCCTCACAGGGCAAGCAAGGGCTGCCTTTTTCCCGCAAGGCAATAGATGTCCCTTTCTTACAGCGCAAGGACTGCCTGTCCCTGTCCCTGTCCCTGTCCCTGCCTCCCCCCGAGGACCCGACCCCGCGGGCCCCGCCGCGCCGCTGTCCGCGGTGCTGAAGCCCCGGCCGCCGCCCCCGAGCCCCGCTCGCCGCCTTCATCCGCTCGCACGAGCCGCCGGCAACAAGTTTCGCCCTCAGCCCTCAGCCGTCCGGCAGCTTCCCCCGTGCCTCTCGAGCCCAGGAGCTGCCCTGCGATACAAAGGAGTTCAGGGATCGCCGATAAACAACCCGCCCCCCCCCCCCCCCCAACCCCGGCAGGGCCAGGGCTCCGTCCCCATGGCCGGGCTCCGCAGCGCCTCGCCGCCTCCCCCGGCGCCCATGGCTGGCAGGGGCAGGGCTGCGCCGCGGCAGCGCCGGCTCGGGAGCGGCGGCTTTCCCTCCCTTCCCTCCAGCAAGGTGCAAACGCCTTTTTTTTCTTTTGTTCTCAACGGCAGGAGGAGGGTGGCGGCAGCGGGAGGGGTGGGCAACGCTCGCACCTACAAACACACGGCGGGGGGTGTGGGGGGGTGGATAACAAAGGAGCGCACGCCGCGGGGATTAACGTGCACCGAGCATCCGCGAGGGCACCGGATTAGCCGAGCCCAGCCCGGACTCACCGTCCCTGTCGCAGAGCTGGATGGCCTCCAGGCTGAGGTTCTTGATCACCTCCTCGCAGGGGCTGGCGGGGCTGCTGACGGGGGGCGCCAGGCGCGGAGCCTCCATCGCGCCTGCCGTGCCTCGGGTGCGGAGCCGCGGGGCAGCGCTTCCCGGCGCCGCCTGGGCTCGGCGGGGGCGGGCGGGCAGCGGGCTTGTCACCGCAGCGAGGCGGGGACCGGGCGGAGGTGGGGGGAGGCGGCGGAGAGGCGCTCGCTCCGCGCTCCCACGTTTAAAGGGGCCGCGACGAAAGGCAAGGCAGGGCAGGGCGGCTCGGCTCGGCTCCCTTCCCCCTCCCCTCCTTATGTAACGGCGCCAACCGCCCGGCCCCTCCTCGCCCCACGAGTCCCCACGGCCCCTTCGTTCCGAGTCGCGACGGTTCCCCCCCCCCAACACCCACAGCCTTAACGTTCCCTCCACCGCTTTTCTCGCCTCTCTGGCCTTAAACTGAGAAGAAATGCCGGCAGGAGGTTAGAGAGGGCAGTGTGCGGGATGAACCGTGTGTGGCTCTGTGCCCTGCACCCTTCCCTCCTGTTCTTTTTGTGGAAAGGACACAGAACCCACAGTGCTGCTGCTATTCCTACCAATTCCTACCAATCCCTACCCATTCATAGAATCATAGAACAACCAGGTTGGAAGGGACCCTTCGGATCATCGAGTCCAACCATTCCTATCAAACACTAAACCATGTCCCTCAGGACCTCATCTACCCTCACCTTAAACATCTCCCAATTCCTACCAAGCTGTTGTAAAAAGTAAGATTTGTTCTTTTTTTATTATTTTTTATTTGTTTTCATTGAGGAGAAACAAATCCGCCTCAGTTACCATCTTCAGGAATGAGAACGGCACCAGACAAGGAGGAAAGTTAAATAAAGAGCAATAGAATGAACTAGGCTTGGGTAGCATCGGTGGGTGTGAGAGCCCAACTCCTCACAGGGTGGATGGAGGAGCTGCCTCCGGACATTGGGAGCACAGTACTTTCTCCAGTTTACAAATCGAGTTTGGGATCAAGCTTGTGCTGGGATCACCATTCTACAGATAGAATCATAGAATCACCAGGCTGGAAAGACCAACTGGATCATCAAGTCCAACCATTCCTATCAAACACTAAACCATGTCCCTCGGTGCCTCATCCACCCTTGCCTTAAACCCCTCCAGGGAAGGTGAATCAGCCTCCTCCCTGCGCAGCCTGTTCCAGTGCCCAATGACCCTTTCCATGAAAAATTTTTTCCTTATGTCGAACCTGAACCTCGCCTGGCAGAGCTTGAGGCCATTCCCTCTCGTCCTGTCCCCTGTCACTTGGGAGAAGAGCCCAGCTCCCTCCTCTCCACAACCTCCTTTCAGGTAGTTGTAGAGAGCAATGAGGTCTCCCCTCAGCCTCCTCTTCTCCAGGCTAAACACCCCCAGCTCTCTCAGCTGTTCCTCATAAGGCCTGTTCTCCAGCCCCTTCACCAGCTTTGTTGCTCTTCTCTGGACTCACTCCAGAGCCTCAACATCGTTCTTGTGGTGAGAGGCCCAGAACTGAACACAGGGTTCAAGGAGCAGTCTCCCCAGCAGTGGTCTCACATGTGGTTTTAGCCCGTTTCCTACTGCATGTCACAATAAGCATTGCTGACACCTCTTTGTTGTTTCACCGAACTGAAACTGGCAGCGTTTGGCTGCCCATTTTGAGACACCAGCGAAGGCTGCTTCGAGAAACACCAGTTTATTGCATGCTGACCCCTGACAAAGCTTGAGGCAGTGATGCATCCTGGTGTGCCATTGCGTGCCAGCAAGTCCAGAGTACTCGTAAAGCTCCTGTTTCCCACTTTGGAGTCCCAAGAGCCTCCCAGCCTCCTACCATTTCCTCGCTGATCTGGCATGGTCGCGAGCTCCACACACAGCCAGATGTTTGTCACTCACGGGTGGCTGCCTGCCTGCTGGATTTTGGGATTATTATGTTCTTTGTGATGGTTTCTAGGGACCCTAATCTGAGGAAATGAGCTCTGGCATTACCTTTCAAATTCTGCTGCCTGGGAGAAAGGAACAGGTTTACGGAGTTGTAACTCCTTCAGTACCTTCAGAGATCTGTAATGCAGCCTGGGGAGGAAACACAATGCTGAGCACCCTTCCTGCAATGTCTCCTCTTCGCCCTCTCCCTTCCTCACTCATCTTCTATTTTTTCCTTCTCTTTGTCTCTGCTGTTTTTCCACCACAAAGGGAAATGAGTGCAGAGGGGTCAGGGAGAGGAGAAATGGAATGAGTGGGAAGGAAACCTAAAGGAAGAGAAAATGAAAAGGAAGCAGTAACAAACAGGGAGGGAGAGTGTGAGTCAATGGGGAGGTGGGAAGGGAAAGGAATATATGAATGAATGTACAGACAGAATGAGGACAAATGTAGACTCTGAGAGGGAATAAATTAAAGTGGGTGAGGCTGCATTCATCAGGTTTTAATTTTGGCTCTGACAAGCATTCATTTCTTGTACAGAAGGAAAGCCTTTCTCCTTAATATTGCAGCCGTTCTCAGCACACAGTCATCTACGTAAGGCTGAAAAATTTCTTTCTCTGAAGACAGTGTATTTAGTCTCTCAGCCTTATGTTCCACATTCATTCCTTTCCACAATGTGGCAGACACTTCAGCAGCTCACACAATTTTGTTACTTCTTTGATACAACATTATGTAAAGTCAATTTGAAGCAGACCCTGTTCTTGAATACCGATAGAATTTCCATTTTGTTCTCTGCCTCTATTTTATACACCTTTCTGTCCTCTACTTTCTGTGCAACTGAAATCAGATTTTTAAGAACGGATGAATTTTGCATAGCCTTTTGAAAACAGACAGCTTTGGGGGTGGCTCACATTCCTCCAAGGCCCCTCATCTCTCAGCTACCTTTTAGCAGCAGGCCCTGGCTGAGCAATATCTATTTATTTCCCCACACCATTACAATTTTTTCTTTGGAAGAAAAGACTGGTTAGTCTACAAATACTGGCAGACTTCAGTGGAAGACTAGATCAGAGAAACCTTTTTCACAGCTCTGCTTTTCTGGAGCATGAAACAAGCTGGACCTGCCGGAGACAGCATTTTGCAGAGTCACAACTCAGACCTCATCCTTGCTTCAGCCATTTGCTATTCCCATCACCTGGGCTGGGTCTCACTGTTTTTTTTTTTTTAAAGCTCAAATTACACCCAGATGTGATTCCATCATGCAATCATTCTGCAGTGAATCTAGTCCTAGGTATTTCAGTCTCAAGGCACACGATACTCTCTGGGTGCCATTCTTACCTTAAAGAACCGTACCCTGCTTGTCTTAACAAGGAATAGCTTTGTCTGAGGCACAAGTTATGTTTGTGCTAAAAGATGACAGAATCTCAGCGTGTAATCAGAAAGTTTATTCTCTGACAGATTATCCCTGACAGTGTTTAGCCAAAAATGTCACATATCACAAATATGGGTCAACATTATATAACGGGAAGTCTGCCAATGGCATCACAACATTGGAGATGGCAGTGTGTCGTGAATTTAGAAGTGCAAAAGCTTGCAAAGAATTTGCCACAACAGCAACCTTCAGTGCTTTCAGCATTAAACACAGTATTACCAATTCCTGTAGTTCAACAAGAGTGCGTCTGTTGTTATTGCAACCTCACATAAGGAGAGAGAAGCAGTGTTTTCTAGCATGACACATGTACCAGGAAATGTGAGCTGTACCACACACCTCTAGCCTGGATAGGTTCGGCAGTGCCTTAGCCTGGCACGCACAGTCCCCCAGGCAGCTCACCAAGATCTTTCTGCAGGGCTATTGCTCTACAGCAGACAGGCAGAGAGGCAGGCAGCCAGCCAGAGACGTGTGTGGCTTCTTTCCTAAAAACCACAACCTCATTCAAGGCATGAAAATGAGAGGAAAAGGTGCTGGCTGCTCCTCTCCTCCCCACAAATCATCCCACATACCATTACAAAGTTCTGCCCTGCTTGCCACTCCATTTTGGAAAACTCTTCCACAGTGGCAGCAGAATCCAGCACAGACCTGTAAGGCAACAGCATTCTTCCTATTTGAAAGCACTTTTGTGTTTCACTCTACCAGGTTTTTATTTGCAAGTTGTGAAAGAAACCTCCTTTCTCAGACTTCAGCTAGACTCAGAGTTCCAGCTCTTCCTTCCCGCTTGGGAACAAAAAAAGACTTGTGTTACTGCTCAGTGGACTGTGCAAGCAGAAGACAGAAAGGCTACAAACATAGTTTTCAGTAAAGAGCAACAAGGGAGGAAATAAAGGCCACCTTCTTGGTCTGATTTTTTTTTTTCCTATTAATATGTCACTTTTGAGGAGAAAAGCAAAATATTAAGACACAGAAAATGGAAGGGTCAAAACCTATATCCAGAATTTTGACTCAGTCCTAAAAGGAAGACTGAATAAGCTTAGCAACTGACTCCTGAAGTTTCATGGAGAAAAAACACTTTGCAATTCCCCAGTCATTCTTTGTCTTTAGCAGACATGTCAGTGTTTCAAGCATGTGGAGGAACATACTTGCAAAGGACTGTGTGCAAGATATTCTTGAAATACCATAGAACAGAAGTAAAATCCACACACTGCTGACAGAAAGAAAAAAAAAAAGATTTAAGACTCTAAGTGAAAGCTGTGACTATGTACAGCTAACGCACAGTGTGACACAGCTTCCTTTTCTACACAGAGACTGACATTGATGTATGACAATTCAGAGCACTAGGCATGGTATCTTACTGGGAACCTATTTATTTTTTCTCAGCTAGCAGAGCAAGAGGCTCCTCGAATGCTCAGACAAGGAGGATGATGGCACAGGACCCCCTTTTTTCTATAGGAAAATTCCAAGCAGAGCAGCAGTGCTTAGTCTTAGCTCTGGAGTGAGTCTCTCTGCCTCTTTCTCTCACGCTCAGCAAAGGTAACAACTGCAGCCAAGCTCTCTGATGCCAAGTTCAGCAGTCAGGCTGCAGCTCTCTTGGAAAGGGGTCTGTCTGCTGCTTTCTGCTTTGATGTTGCTAGTGATGCTGGGAAGCCCTCACTGTTTCTGGGAACTCTCCAGTGAGATGCATGCAGTAGTTCATATACCTCAAAATGTCTCTCCTTCTCCGTTAGGAAGATTTCATTTCAGCAATTGCATTCAATTCATGCATTCAGGCTTTTCTTGCAAGGCCATAAACCACATTTTAAAATGTCAAAGATACACTTCTGAGGTAATCTTTGGCTTCTGGTGCCAGGGGACCTATTAATCAATCTGCAGGTTTTTGTATAGCATGATGTAAAAATGGCTTCTATACAGGGAAAAGCTAGAGTACTATGCAGACAAAAAACCAATCAGTCTGTGAAAAAGGCAACCAAGGGGATATGTGACAGAGATTCACTAACACACACGTAGCACAAACGGGTTAGACAAAATCTGACTGCCGAGTTTCCCAGTACAAGAGTTAGAGGGTGTCAAATGCAGTTAATAGCAACCAGCTTCAAAACAAACAGAAGGAGGTGGTACTTCTTGCAACTAGTGTTAGATTTATAACGCCAAAGGATAGTGGCAATGCTAAAAGTTTGCATTGGTTCAAAGACAGGCTGGAAATGTTCACGGAAAAGAAATTCTCCAGAGTTACTAAACCCACAAATGATTTGGAGTCCCAAATCTGAAAATTATTAGAGTCTGGAGAAGAGATACAAAGATACAAAGTTCTTGTCTTCATATTCTGTAAATATCCATTTTCAGCCACTGCTAAAGAGACTATACTGGGCTAGGTGGGTCTTTGGTCTGACCCAGCAGAATCAAGGAAGTGTGCTCCGACCTCCAAGACTTTATTCCTTCTGTCACCACATCTTCCTCATCCACAATGAACACTTCAGAGTGTGGAGCCCTCCAACTGTATCCTCTGGGTGTGCAACTCCCAGCCTTCTTTGAGCAACGTAAACAACGTTCCACTCGAATAAACAGAAAGGTATCGAGCAAACCATCCTTTTCTTAATGCTCTTTATACTACTGCTTTCCAAATATCAGCTTTCTGATCAGCTTTATAAAGACTGAATAAGCATTTAAGAAAGACAAATTCTTTTATAAACGAAAATAGCATATTCATAGCTTCATAAAATTCATTTGTTGCCTAATGGGCACAAAGTACTGTTAATGCTTAGCATCATCATTTCTTAATTTGCTTTTCTTTTAAGTTTAGCCTCATTTTGTCAGATCCACAGTAACCTTAGAGAACAGCTAGAACCTTCTGTATTTTGTCTCCTCTGTGCTGTTAATCATTCTTCCTGCTTTAGCATAATTTTCACTTTGATTAGTGCTTTATCCTCCAGACATTGGACCATATCTTGACCTTTGAAAGATAATACCTGCTGCTTATCCTTGACAATGCTGACTGCTATTCAGATTGGCTTTTGTGACCAACCTGTGATACCTTGTAATGAATGTTATAGAATCATAGAATAGTTTTAGTTGGAAGGGACCTTAAGGATAATCCAGTTCCAACCTGCCTGCCACGGGCAGGGACACCTCCCACTGGATCAGGTTACCCAAACCCCATCCAACCTGTCCTTGAACCCCTCCAGGGATGGGGCAGCCACAGCTTCCCTGGGCAACCTGTGCCAGTGCCTCATCTCTCTCATGGTGAGGAAATATTTCCTTATGTCTAGTGTAAATCTGCCCCTCTTCAGTTTATACTCATTGCCCCCCGTCCTATCACTACAAGCCTTTGTAAAGAGTCCCCGGATTTCTTGTAGGCCCCCTTCAGGTACAAATTTTAGCCCAAGCTGACTTGTTTTGGTAAGTTCCTTAAGATATTATGTGGCAGAACATCAAATGTATTTGTCAAGTCTCGATGCTGTTCTGTACTCTACTAATCTGCTGGCTTTGTCTTAAAAAGTAGTGTGGGGATAAATGTTCTAAATTGTTTGGCTTAGTTTACTGCAGTACACCTATGTCACATCTGGGTCTCATTGTGATGCTTACCTCCTTATAAATACATGTGCCCATACTGCTTTAATATTTAAACTATTCATTTCAATTTGGAGCCATGCCCATAAGACAATAGTTTCCATAGTTACTCTTAATTTAATTTTTAAAGACTAGTGACATGCTGACACTTTATTAGTCTCCTGATACTTCCTCAATTCTCTGTGGGGTTTTTTTCAGCAACTGGTTGTTCCATCAGTTCTATAAATACCCCAAGGGACACCTCAGATGCATTTGTTTAAGTGATGATATTTTGTTATGCATTTCTTAGTTAATTTTTCTAGGCAGTTCACAATTACATCAATGATTTCTTAACCAAGCCATTATTCAAAGTTTAATCCCCTTCCCAATAAACTTTGTGGCAGAAGTCCAATTAGTTTTAGTGGGAATAAGAACTGGCCTCAGAATTTATCCCCATATTACAAATTAATTACAATTAATATCTGCTTGGTTAAGTCATTCTGCATTATTGTGCCTTCAGGACTTGTAACACAGTCTCTTCATATTATCTTTAACCTCTTGGCAACTGTTTCAGTGTATCCTCACGCTGTCCCTTTTTTTCTCATGTGCACTAAACTTGGAATATAAAAGCCTGTTTTGGTGGTCCTCCAGTTTTCTGTTTCCAGCGCAGTTCATATTTTACTTCTACTTGCTTAAGTAGCCCACAGTGACCTGTTCTCTCTTCAGTGCATCCCATTTTCGTTGGACCAAGACACGCTTCTGCTGGCTTTCCATTACTGTATCTCATAGAGCCTTTCCCACTGCTCTTTCTCTTTACACAAAGGCTTTTCTTTAACACTCTCAACTGATCCTGTACATTAGATTTTTCCTCATAATACTACATCCTTCCATTGAATGACTTCAAAACTCTTCAAAGGCAGCCACAAAGGAAGTACAGTTCAGTAATATGTAAAGTTAATTAAGAAAGTCTTAAGTGCCTAGTTCCTCAAAATTGCCTAATGATCTAGTTTTCTTGTAACTAGATCCTCAAAATCATCTAATGATCTAGTTTTCTTGTAACTATAGAGCTTTTAGCTTTTTGTATAAGCACAGAAAATAGTCATTCCAGCTTAACGTTGCTTCCCACCAGCTGTTTTCCCATCAAGATCTGCCATGACTGAGGTGACATGGCAAGACAGAAGAGACACCATTCTCTATCCCCCACTGCTGCTGTGAACACAGCTGATTACCTGTTATGGAAACAGAATGAAAAATTATGTAAAATGAATGAGAGGAAGAACACCTAAACATTCCTTCTCCTTGGCTCAGAGCCTGGATGTGTAGTAAGACTAGTCTTAAATCTCATTCACTTCATTCAGTCACTTACAACAAGCTTTTATACTATCTTTCAGATCTATGATTGCTTAAATATGTGATCCATTATTAGAATTTCACAAGGGAATACATAAGAAACAACAATTAGCAGCTATGTTTAGCGTGGTTTTGTTCTGTTAGGAATGGATGCACACTTAGCACCCAGACACAGACAGATGAGATAAAGAATACACACAAAGAAAATAAAGCGACCATTAATTTACAGCACTGTTTTGTTAATATAATAACATCCATAAGCACTTTAATTAAATCATGTTGTCCTCTGCATGATGTCCTATCACTGTTACTTATGTTCTGGATATATGGCAGCTCTGCAGCATGTTATTTTTTGCTATTATAGCAATTCTTATGATTTCCAGTTGCTGTCCATATGCAGTGCCCTGAAAAGCTTAAAGTCAAATGGAGGAATTGTGGCATTCTGGGAACCCTGAAAATCACAGAACTGACTCCAAAATCTGTTTGTGACTGATTCACTGCTCCTGGTTCTTAAACCAATCTGTGCAGGAGGATAGTTGCAAAGGCCACCACTAGCCTAAGGAGCTTATTTGCCTTAGGATCTCTCCACAGCCATAGGGAGCAGCAAAATCCTCAGCAGAATGTCTGAATGGGTGCTCATTCTAGGTTCTCTGGGTTGCCCTAGAGGAAAAGCTTTCTTTTGATTCTTCAAGAAGCTGGAGGAGAAAGGCATCCAGGAGCTAAATCTAGTCTTTATGGATACCCCATAAATTATTCTCATATGTGTCTGCAACAGCTGTTGTTGATAATCTGCATTATATTCTGGAGTAAGTAATGAGAACAGCACACAAATATGGCCAAACTCTCTCTCCTGTGCTAATTCTAGCTCCTTACCTCCTTGTCGAAAGTTCAAGGGGCTTAATCTACACGACACGCTCACAGGGACAGTGCTGGCTGCAAAGCAGAACAAGTAGTCATTTATCCAGGCACAGCTGTTGCCTAATGATAGAAATCTGAGAGTGGCTCCTGTGTGATGGAATATGGGTCTGATCACTGCTTATCTGTGACCTGCTGAACTCTTATCAAATGCCTATCATCTATAGATTCTTTTTCTCTAATTTCCTCCTTTTTTTAACGTTAACTGCTAACTTGATATCCTACATGAGCTTTATTTAGCAAATTTACTAGAGTTACTTTTCTATTTTTTCACTTTAATACCAGTATTTTTCTTCATAATTCTCTATGTTCTTATTTTTCTCCATTTTTAGTCTAATCTCATCTACTCCCATCTGTCTCAATGGCAGCTTCTGATTAATATCTCTCTGCATACATTCAATTTAGCCACTGACACTATTCTAGGTTTGACCACATGACATCCACCTCGTCATTTCTGGGGCAGGGAGGGGAAATGAGGTAGAGAATAGCAAAAAAGTTTAAAAAAGTGCTTTTCATTTTGAAACAGTTGGTTTTATTTAGTGAAATTTGATTTTCTGGTGTCTTGTCCTTAGCATAACTATTTACTGTAGCTGCCACTAGACAAGAAAGCAACAGTCAGATTTTTTTCAGTCTCATGACGTATTCTTTGTCATGCTGTGGAAATATGAATTTGTCCATATAAATGACAGAAAAGTTTTCTAATAGCAGACCCAGCAAAGCGAGAGAAGTAATTGTATGAGGTGGAGCTACACCAAATTTTGTACTTAAAATGCTGGTCACTTACATTAGCTTGACTATTTTGTGTGGACAGTAGCTATACTGCTGGAGTTTATTTCCTTAACTTTTTAGAATTGCCACTACCCTTTAAAACATATTTTATAGCTTTAGCTCCATCAAATTAGTTTAGATGTTACACTAGCCTAGTTAAACACACATCTACACTGATATAGCTAACATTATACAAAAACTGAGCAGAAAACTCTCCTAATTTCTGTGTACCACTAAACAGCTACTGCCAGGAATCAATTAGCTCTGGGATTAAGACATTACTGAAACCGTTGCATATTTTTGGTGCAGAGCCAAATGTTAGTTTATAGTAGAAACTCTAGAAACTTATTACTATATCTATGTTTACATTTGTTAAATTTATTCAAGCAAAGTCATTCAGAAAATGTTGATATGTCACAGAGTGAACCTAAGGAGAGATGGAAAACTGAAATTCTTCAGCACCAACAAAAGACTATTCACATTTGCCTAACAGTGCAATAGAAATGAGTACCAGTCTCAGACCTTAGCAAAAATACTCTGTGACCACTTTTTAATCATCTAGCCCATGGTTTTGTTCTTTCTTGAAGTTGAGTAATATATCACAATAAACTAGTGGGAGCAAATGAAGTATAAATCAACTAAGTCCAAGGGTTAATGAGATTAGCCATAATCAGACCTATAGGCTATCTATAGCCTGACCACTAAGTCTTATGCCCTCAGGAGTTAATAACAGGGCTATCACAAATACCAAAAATGCACGTGACCGGCTTCTGCCTGAATTGCAAGCAAACCTTCCTGCTTCCACCACAGAAGCAATGATTTCTGTTAAAAATGTGAGAGCAAACAACTCAGGGAGGAAAAACAGAAAGGTGCTCCAGGATGTTTTCAAGATTTCTTCCCATGTTTAAGGTGGGATAAGGGATGTTTACTGAGAAATGAGATACACGTTGGGAAGTCCAGCTGTGAAAGCAGAGGTTGGCCCCCTAACTCTTCTCTCCAGATTGTTCAAGACTACCTTCTTAATTAAAACTTGCAAAAAAATTACTTTAAAAAAAATGTACAATGAATTTCATGGCTAGCGTGGTAAAACCCAAACTACCTGGGATCTTCGTTTCATTTTATTGCACAGTGCTTCAGCATTTGAAGCTGTGCCATCTAGGTCTTATGAGAACAGTTGTTACCAGTGAGAATTATCAAATAGCAGGCAGCTTGGGCAAAGGGGCTCACTCCCAGTGTGTGGCTCTTGGATTGCAGAAGGCAAATGCCTGGGAGGTGCCAGGAGTGTCGATACAGAAATAGGAGCAAGCAGTGGGATTAGACTACAGTTTGCTTGGGGTTTTCAGCACTCAATAAAGTGCCTGCCTAACAGGACTGTCTAAGTGGAAATATTATGCAAGCTTTATGCAAACTGTGACTTCATCTTAGAGTAAAACTTCCTTTCTGTATCTTGCTGGTAAAAACACATTAAGGACAAATATATTCTGACTGAAATAGATCATGCAACCAGTTTCAGAGAGAATGTATGGTCTTATCCCTATTTTCTCTTTTTGGATTTCTCCACCCTCTCTAGGGATGGTGGTCTGGACTCCTTATACTGTCAAACTCTCTCTGACCTCAACGGAAAATTGCTCATCTCAAAACACAGCTGATAGAGCAGCCAGCTGCCTCTCCTTCAGCAAATTATTCCCAAAGTGAGGTTGCAATCCCATGCGCAGCTGCAAGGCAGACAACTGAGAGCAGAGTCAGTTCTCCAAACTATTATATGGTAGTTCCACAGACTGTGAGAGCAAAAGCTTTGCTACAATGATCGTGGGTATCTTTCATTGCTTTTAAATTGTTTTCTCCTCTCGCTCCCCCCTGAACTAGCCACAGCGTCTCATTACTGCTTGATCCATCTGAACCCTAAGGCAAAGTTTTCAGCACTGGGCGCACTCCTGCCAAGAGAGTTTTGTATGAATTATAAAGTCAGGGCATTCAAATAGTACATCAATTCCCTTCCCGCAGGCTGTCTTCATGAACGCTTATTCATCTTGAAATGATGGTACGCTAAGAAGTCACTTAAGCTCTTAATCTTCCCTGATCTCATGTCACAACTTCAAGAACAACCAAAAGGGAGAAGGAGAATGCTTGGAAAGCCATAAACCCAAAAATTGTAGTCAGAAACATTTCTGTTCCCGCAACTGCAGTTGAATAAAAGAGATCATACCCTGTGCAGATAAAGCATAACAGTATTTTCTACTACAGAGCTCATAACAAACTTTGATTCAGTCCAACATTTTTCTTATCAAAAGATTATTTCTGTGGTGTCCTCCTTGTTTTGGGAAAGTAGACAAGCAACCTCTCTGCATGCACCCTTCTAGAAACTGTAAAGGAAGACAAGCAAATAGCAAAGTGATATCCAGCACTGTTCCATTGTGGAAGGACTGTTGGCCATTTATGACAAACACAATATCATTCTGACAGAGAATTCTTTAAAATTATTTTTGTCTGTCGTTACGTTTAGCAGAGTCGGTAGCCTTTATAAAGCACTCTGGTATTTCAAAGATAACATTACCACATGAATGCTATCTGTACACTTTCAGAAAGGCTAAGCAACACATTTCTTGCAGCCTTAAATCGTGTCTTCCAGGCCTGCTAGAGACTGAATGGGTTTGCACAGGGGAGCAACTAAGTGCTAGTCACTTGTAATGTTCTACCTGCCAACTAAAGAGCAGACAAACACTGGCAGGCTGAGCTGGAGCTGCAGGCACACAACACTCGCTATGCCTCATTTCAGAAGTATAGCATTGCTTTCCTTTCTCTCATGCCCTCTGCCACATACCAGCAAGCAAAAGGGCGCATGGGAACAGCTGACCGCTTCTGGTGCCAAGGCACTGTATGTGGTGGATGTAATAGCCTGTGCTCGCCAGCACTTCTCAAAGAAGGAGAAGGCAATGTCCCTCTCAAGCCTTGTGCGAGAGCAGGGGAAGGAAAGGGGAAAGGAAGCCACTCTCTGTACTCTTTATCCTCCTGTGGGAGCTAAGGAGAGGAAGCCAGATTTGGGAGAATAGATGAATATGAGATTGTGGAAAGTTGTCCCCTTCTGCACAACACAGCTATTTCTGGAATCCTGTCAGAGCCATGATGCCAGCACTCAGTGCTGAGTTCACATAGTTTGGGAAAGTGGTCAAGAGAATCATAGAATCACCAGGTTGGAAGAGACTCACCGGATCATTGAGTCCAACCATTCCCATCAGTCACTAAACCATGCGCCTCAGCGCCCTGTCCACCCATCCCTTAAACACCTCCAGGGATGGTGACTCAACCCCCTCCCTGGGCAGCCTGTTCCAGTGCCCAGTGACCCTTTCTGTGAAATATTTTTTCCTAATGTTCAGCCTAAGAGAGGCACGCGAGCCCCTCCTGCACTCTGATGCTGAGTCTCCTTCTCTGGACATATACAAATTCATATTTGCTTGGATGCACTGCTGTGCAGCTTGCTCCAGGTGAACCTGCTTTGGTGGAGCATTGGACTAGATGACCTCCAGGGGCCCCTTCCAACCTCTGCCATTCTGTGATTCTCCCCTTTCTGGGGTTAGGAGAGGCAGAGAAGCACGCACACAGCAGAGGTGCTCTCAAAACCTCTTTGCACTTTTTCTCCTTGAAGTGCTTTCACTTCTTTGCTCTCTTTGCTTTCTGGAGAAGAAAGAGAAGAGGGAAGAACAACAAGGGGCAAATATAAGTTACCATGTCCAGACATGACACAGCACTGGTGCAGGGAGCAGCACACACAGGCTGATCGTGTTCCTCTCCATGAGGGCAGACTAGGGATGCTCAGAGAACCTATAACTCTTAGGGATGAGGAGTTTTCAGCTTGACACGTACATCCTGACTGAGTGTCTGGCATGTACACCCCAGCTGACCACCCCCTCCCCATGCCACCCTAACTCTGGAGTGTCAGGGCTCTGATGGAGACAATGGACTCCACACATTTCCATCAGTCAGAGGCAGCTTATCAATTGTTTGAGAACCTGACCAGGTCATGTTTGATTCTATTTTCAGAGCTGCATAATGACTGTTGATGACATCTGCCCATGACTGGCAGCGTGCATTAACGAGTATTGTAAACAACCAGTTTCCAAATGTACAGCCATGTGCCTCCTTTCTGCTGCAGGCAGCTGATAAAGATCTATTGATGGTACTTGCTGTTTAATATGGTAAATGATTTTGCAGATTAGTTGTCTCTTATGTAATCTCCTTATGTAAGGACAGAGAAAGAAAACATTCAAAGAGCAGAATTTGATCAGTGAAACAGCAAGTGATCTGGAACTCAACACAGGTATTGCCATCTTGGAAAAATTTACTGAATATCCAAAGCTAATAAAAAGCCAACAGAAGTAAAATTCACTCTCTCTTAAATATACATAAGAAACTTAAATCAGAGTTGCACCTCACCACAGAATACTGTGTGATTATCCTTTACCTCACATTTAGCTACCCAGATCTTCAAGGAATGAAATGGGAAGTAACTAAGCAAGTTAAGTTTTTATCTTAAGTAAATTGAAAACAAAAATGAAGGGAAAAAAAAAAAAAGCTCCGAGACCTGGAGCCTAGAGACTGCCAACAGTTTGTTCCTGGGGGAGGTTCAGGTTGAATTAAAACAAGTTGTTCTACCTAACCAGCTACCACGTGGTGACACACAGTGTCTGACATTTTTTTAATGTTGATTTATGAAACTGTGCCAGGCTACTTTATTCACAGTCTCACCATGTGCTGCATCAGCAGTGCCTGCTCTAAGTATATTGCTTGTTGCTCCTAAGGAAGAGTATATTAATTCGTTATTGCTCATTCCTCATAACTCATGCTCGTGGCAGAGAAAGATAGAAGGAATTACTTAAAATGTTTCAAATCTTGATAGTAGAGAAAGGAGTATCTAAGACAGAAGGTAAAGAGAAGAGAAAAGAAGCAAAAATAGCAGAATGGATAGAAAATGCAGAGAGTATCTTTTGCCCTTTTCATTCATATTTATTACTGTCTACTTTATTCCACTCTTTATCTTCCTTTACTATATCATAGAATCACCAGGTTGGAAGAGACCCACTGGATCATCGAGCCCAACCATTCCTATCAGTAAACCATGTCCCTCAGGACCTTGTCCACCCGTACCTTAAACCCCTCCAGGGATAGCGACTCAACCATCTCCCTGGGCAGCCTGTTCCAGTGCCCAATGACCCTTTCTGTGAAAAACTTCTTCCTAATGTCTAGCCTAAGTCTCGCCGGCAGAGAGTTGAATATCATGGGCAATACTTCCACCTTTAAGAACACTTTACTCATAGAATGGCAAAAAGCCAACAGATGCAAGACCTGAGCATACCAGAGAGATTAACAATGTTCATGGGTGGAGGTTGGCTGTAGTAATGTGAGGATATCTCAGCAAGTTTCAAACCTGCAGAAATAGTCAAAATTAGAAGGTCTGTTCTACCTTTATTTCTGAGCATGAGGTAATCATAGAAAGCTCACAGATTTACAAGACTTGATAAGTAATGAAGTTTTTTTCACTCTTTTTAGATGAGATTTGGATCAGTTCTTAAGAGAAGTGAGAAAATACTGGAAAAAATCCACCAGCATTTGCTCAAACTTCTGAATGAATTCAGTTCAGCTGTGTTCAGTTCCTTCTATGTTTGTCCTTCATGTACATCCTAATGAATAAATTTTCTGCTGATGAGACTCACAGGAACTGAAATCATTATGCAAATTATCCAGTAAAGGATTTGGAATAATGCATTGGTAAAGACTGGATTCTTAAAGATAAAGCAACTAAGGAAATTTCACCTCTGCCCTATCACTAGCTGTGTACAAAAGGGCTTATAGCTGTGTTTTGTGGGTTTTTTCTATTCAAAAAGTTGTAATTCTGAAAGTGGTTAACATTAAGGTGTTTTTCATGCTGGAATTTATCAGCCCCTCGATGGAAAACATGCATATTTTATTAAAAACTCAAGATTTTTTTTTTCTGTTTGCGTTTTTTCCTTAAAATGCAAAACATTGGTTGATGTACATTTCCTTAGAGCAAGATCAAGGCTGAACTTGAGGAAAAAAAAGTTAAACCACCTTACACTGGCTCCACTTACATTTAAATGTCACAGGCAGAACAAATCCAAACACAGTACTTGCACCTGTCTTCTCTTAAGCCCTGTAGAATACTTCTGATATATAAGATAGAGAGAATGTCCAGAAAGAGGGAAAGTAAGGAGAGAAAAGAAAACCAAACTAGGAGAAGGTACGCTGCATATTCCTGTTTCATGATGGAAAACCAGTACTGACATATTGATCATCTGGCTAGATGCAATCAGTTAAGGAATGAGACTTTCACATGCTTATTGCTGAATGCGAATAGATGTGTCACCACAGCAGCTGATAATGTTCACCCTACTGAATTCTCTGTCTCTGTCACTCAGTGCTGTTTTTCCACACACCAGTGTTGTGAGTCTCTTGCTTTGCTGTCCTCTGCCCAGCAAGTGAATCTGTTTGTGTGTCTTGCTGGTGGTGTATGAGCAACTGAGTTGATCATATTTTAGGCAGACCCCTTGAGACAGTTCTGGAGAGCTGGTAACTCACAGCATGCAGATACAGACTTGAATGAAATTTCCAAAATTCTTCACGGGACAGACATTGATAGCAAAAAATCCTCAATGTTTTTCAAGCAATTTGCTGTTGTCACACCGAGAAACACAGAGACAAGGGGGATTTCAAGAAGCTAACTTTCTGCTCAAAGGCGTCTTTTCTGTTAACAATTTTCTTCAAAATATCTCTGCAATTTTTATATTCTTATAGTGATCCTCCTCCTTCCACTTGGCTGTGTTGTTTTCCATCATGAGCAGTAAATTGGCTGTCTGGATCTCTTCATTCACTGTGACATTAGGTACTTAAGCCTAAGGCACCAATGTCTTTCGAAAGGTTGCACAGGGTAGCAACACTTTGGTTCTGAAGATGAAATGCATCCAGGCACTGAATTTTGAATTTCAATTATTTCTTGACTTATATTGACAATTTGCACTCTTTTTTTTTTCTCCAGTCCTCCTAGGAGGGAGACATCCAGCTATCCAAATATTACTTTTGGACACATATGTAGCTTAGTTGCAAAAATAACCAAATGCATAAGAACGACAGACCTTATTTATAACTGCTCTGCTTCTACGCGTGATTGATTGCCTCTAGTAAGGATACTTAGATGTAGTTGAGCTGTTTGTGTTGGAGGCAGTGGCTGCCGAGGAGTGTCATTTGGCAGTCACTAGACAGCTGAACTTTCTTAGCACTCCTCTGTACGTGCCCCAGCAGACATTATTGTTTAAAAAGTCACTAATACTGCTCATTAGAATTCTGAAGCAACTTTTTTTTTTTCTCTGCTTCTACAAATTTTTTTATTTTCCTTCTGCACTGAAGTCATGGTTTTCCTTCTCTCCCTCTCAATCCTCTTTTGCTGAATTGCCTTTTAAATTATCTCGCCTAATAATACAGAATATGCAATATAACTAATTTTTTTGTATTTGTATATAACACTTTACAAAGTGCAGAATAGAGAGTAAGGAGAATTGTAAGGATAAAATATCTCTTACAAAACATAGTACAGAGATTATGTATTTTCTTCCCAGAGTGATAGCAAGAAGGAAGTTCACTGATTCCAATGCAAGGGTTGAAACAGAAGGATCCAACCTAGATTTTCATAGGGAGACATTCTAAAATGACAGCTGGAGTTTGATGGCACTGTACTTCAACAATGATTGAATAATTGGTTTATACCTGTGTCTCAAGTAATTTAAACATAATATGCTCTGAAACTATAAACAAATAATTGCCAACAATCTGGAGGTTTTCTTTATGTACAGCAATGCTTGAATATACTAAAAGAATGAAGTTATCAGAGAGTCTAAGCAGCTGAAGCCTTGCTGCTGTAGGAGAGGTACATGTGGATATCTTTTTCTACACGTTGCTTCTAAAGTATCAAGTCCCTAAAATCACATTACACCAAAGCACAGATCAGGGTAGAAGGGAATATTGTTGAATACCACCACAATGTAGAGACCCTTCAGGTTTCTGTTTAAGAGTAGTTACACGCAGCCACGAGTATGCAACTAGACGTGCTGAAAGGGTTAATTATGGTATTTCATCTCTCCAGTAAATGTCTTACTGAGAATAATAAAATACTGGATAGCAAAGGCTCTGAAAGTGTTTAAATAGTGATAGTGCAGAAGAACTCCTGTTAAATTAGTTTGATAAATAGTGTTTGATAGGAATGGTTAGACTTGATTATCCGATGGGTCTCTTCCAACCTGGTGATTCTATGATTCTATGATTCTATGAAATTAGCACAGAGATCTCAGACAAGAATGCTACTGCTGGTGTCTTGGAGAGATGTTAGCAGGTAATTTAGCTATATTTTGATATTCCATATTTCTATTCCAAGTGTACATCAAAACTTGCAGGATTTTTTCCTCATGTTTTGATGATCACCACCACCGCAGTATGATCTTTACAAACCTCTTGTTCATTACAAGTCCATAAAGTATAGTATCCTGCCTGATAATCAAAATAAACCTTCATGGACAGAGAAAAAATATTATGCTACCATAGAAATGGCATGCACAAATTAAGTTGATTTTTTTTTCAAATGAGTAATGTAGTTCCATTAGAAAAACCATGTAAATAAAATTAAAACAGGACGCATTCAAGTCTTGAATATATCCTTGCAGCATATTTTGGAAGTCAGCAGGCAGAGCCTATCTTAGATTGAAGATAAATACTTCTAGAGTTGAAAAGTTATCCGGAATTATCATCACCTCCACTTCTGTGCACATAAGAGGGGGGAATGCAGTTCCCATGATTTGGCTTGCTAGTCATCATACCTCCATGGGCTGGAGGAGCAGTCTGTGAGTAGGAGAGCAAAACCCACACATGATGTTCAAGGTACAAATGCTTATTATGGAAGTCACCTTATTATCATAGAATCATAGAATAACCAGGTTGGAAGAGACCCACTGGATCACCTAGTCCAACCATTCCTATCAAACACTAAACATGTCCCTCAGTACCTCATCCACCCATCCCTTAAACACCTCCAGGGAAGGTGAATCAACCACCTCCCTGGGCAGCCTCTGCCAGTGCCCAATGACCCTTCCTGTGAAAAGTTTTTCCTTATGTCCAGCCTAAACCTCCCCTGGTGGAGCTTGAGGCCATTCCCTCTTGTCCTGTCCCCTGTTTCTTGGAGAGGAGGCCAGCTCCCTCCTCTCCACAACCTCCTTTCAGGTAGTTGTAGAGAGCAATAAGGTCTCCTCTCAGCCTCCTCTTCTCCAGACTAAACACCCCCAGCTCTCTCAGCCATTCCTCATAAGGTCTGTTCTCCAGCCCCTTTACCAGTTACGAAGGAGCACAATGCCATGGGAGTCTTGTGTAGCTGCATGTATTTATACTGAATGAAAAACACGTGTCCTCCAGCAGCCACTGCAGAAACCCACTCCTTGGGTTGGACCTGTGTAACTGCAGGAAGACTTCTTCTCCGTTACAGTTATAAGAATAGCTGTCTGCCATATGTGCTGTATATAAGTGCTGATTTTAATTAAAGTTTAATCTCCTCAGTCTCTGCACTAATCCTTGGTTCTCTTTCATAATATTCCCACAGACCACTCCAGGGTATTTTCTGGCATCGAAAAAGTCTTAATTTTGCTGGATTTGGTCTGGTTTGACAGGGTCGTGTCTATTCATCTTCCATCTTTTGTTTTCCGATAGGAATCTGTAAAACATGCAAGGCAGAAGAAAACTACCAATTTTGAGCATTGATTGGCTGAGAATGGTAATTTGTGGATTTGAGGAACAGCAAAGGTGCCACTAGAGTGTGTAAGTGGGCAGCTGGCACAGTAGCGTTTGCCAGCATCTCTGTCAATGTGGGAGTACAGCAATATGGTAGCTGTTAACATTGTACTCAGTAAATATCTCATCATATGTGAAGATTTGACTAGCCTTTTAGAGGAAGAAGCTGAATATTCTCTGTGGCTGCAGAAGGATTTCATGTGTAATCCTAGCAAGTGTGAGCAGGCCTTTGTGGGATGCTTAAATACTTTATACATAACATTTCTTTCTTATCATAGAATCACCAGGTTGGAAGAGACCCACTGGATCACCAAGTCCAACCATTCCTATCAAACACTAAACCATGTCCCTTAGAACCTTGTCCACCTGTGCCTTAAACACCTCCAGGGAAGGTGAATCAACCACCTCCCTGGGCAGCCTATTCCAATGCCCAGTGACCCTTTGTATGAAAAACTTCCTTCTGATGTCCAGCCTAAATCTCCCCTGGTGGAGCTTGAGGCCATTCCCTCTTGTCCTGTCCTTGTCCTGTCCCTATTGTCTTGTCCTGTTCTTGAAACAGAAGTAAACAATGTGTAGGCAAACACTGGCATAACAGTGAAATAATTCACATACTGAATTATCCAGAGAAAAATGGTGTAATGTGCAACATGACACCTTTTCTCAGCTGGTTCAAGCCTTAAGGAAAAACGGAAAGACCTTCCATAGTCAAGTGCATGTGACAAATTTTGTTAATATGAGACTTGGTTTCTGTGTATCATATATTTGTCATATATTTTTGATAGGAACGGTTGGACTCAATGATCCGGTGGGTCTCTTCCAACCTGGTGATTCTATGATTATTGCAACAAAGTTTTATGTTGCTGTTAAAAATAAGAAGGGTGTTAAAATTATCATTTTAGGACAAAGGAACATGAATTTGATAAGTTTTGTAACTATTGGAATTAACCAATAAAGACAATATTGTAGATAAAAATGGTACCCACCTACACACCTTGCAGGGTGTATTTCTGCAACTATTTCTTGCCAGGAGGTTTCCTCCTGTGGATCTCTTACAACTCTTACACAAAGTTTTACTGCATTTTTCTATTAGGAAAAATAATTACCCAGTATTAGGTTTCTGTCTTGTCATGTTTTGGTTTCATTTTACCATGACCTATCTCTCCACCTTCTTCAAGAAGACTTCTTTCTGTGCCTCAGCCCAATACTACAACTCTTTTGAGTACCATCACAATACAATTACTAATTCTCTACAACTCCTGCAGTCCAGTGTGCTATACTTTAAGCTATATACACTCCCTTAGAAGAAAGTTCTAAATAAAAAAAAATTGTCATGACATCAACAATTGAAGCATCACCATTCTGAAGAGACAAAACCACTGAGATTTTCAAGAAACGTTGTCTGTGAAGCTTCAGAAAGATCGATTTACAGACACAAATAACAACACAGAAATTGAAGCAAACTCAAAATGCTTAGTGTAAGGCTTGGCTTGATCTCTTAGTCATTATTGATAATGAAACACTAGATTCCACAATGTGATATAAATCATTATTTGTTTTCAGGACCTATGAAAGTGCCCTGGGTTAATAAATTCCTCATTTCTATTTCTTTCTTCATTGTCCATTAGGATCTTGCTGATAGTATGTACATGAATCAGAGAGTAGGCTTGCTTTTTAACTCTAAAAAGTTCTAAAACAAATGCACCAAAATGTCCCATCAAGCCACTAGTAAACTTAGCTGGCTACTTAGGTAAAGAATATTTTCCATTCGGTAGTACTGGTGCCTATCCACTCTACAAAGCAGCTTCCAAAATGATGATTCTACCCATGGAACGTCACCTATCATGTAATTTTTACATTCTAAAAATCCTACATTGTCTTTTATGAAAGAATTTGGGAATGTAATGACAGTACTAAATGACAGGACCATTTCAAACTACAATGACTTATTGAAGTACTTCAGCTACTACCATGGACAAAAAATGCTCTTACACACATTGGAAAGATAATAACTTGCACAATGTCCAATAAAAGACTTTCAATACAACTCATTAATGTAGCTATTTACATTTACAGTTATTGTCATAAACAAAAGAGGAAGGTAATTTCTCCACCCTGTCCCTTACGATCAAAAACGTGAAATGACTGTCTGTGGAGAAATGTAAAACTACAACATTCCTTCATGCCAAAAACCAAAACACAAAATTACACCTTCTGAATGAAAATGAAGATTCTGAAATGTTGCTCCAGAAAGTGAGATATCAGCAGACTGATTTTAGCAGCAGCAGCCAAGAAAGGCCATGGCAGGGTAGCAGGTGTAGTGTTTTCCTGCCAGTGTGCAGCCAGCACACATGGGGAAGAGCCAGGAGGAGAGAGGATTGGAGAGCCCGACCACCCAGCAAAGTCACCACTTCTCTTCCAGCTGGTGACTAAGGCTGTATTTTAGGCTGCCTCATTTGTTTTTACCAAAGAGGTGAAAGAAGTGCCTCATTCAGCCACCACCAGCTGGCTGGACAGCAAAGTCGAGGGATGAATCTACTACTTGTTCTCTCCCCGGGTGTTTCCAGTGTCCTGAGGACACGGGATTGCCCCATCAGCCTGAACACACCCACTAACACATTGCTCAGAGATGGCTGAGATGCATTGCTATATCTGCTGTTCCCAGCTCTGTTTTCTCTTTTCCAGCAGGTACTACCTTGTGAGTTAATTCTGGCTTATAGCCATTCTGTAGATAGAAACTACCCTGCATATGGTGATGCACGTTTTCTGCATTTGATAATGATAGGATAAGGCTTAAGCCATGGCTGCAGTGGCCAGCAGTCTCCAGCATGCCTTCCAAGTACAAGTTTTAGGAGAAATGCCAATAGGGAAATACTGTAAAATAACATTTTGTATCAAAAGTACTCTGCCATGACATATACATCGAATCATAGAATCATAGAACAACCAGGTTGGAAGAGACCCATCGGATCATCGAGTCCAATCATTCCTATCAAAATATATACAGTGTAGTTTTCAACAAGTTTTCCTACTCAAGCAGTAAACAATCTTGTATCAAAATAGGGGCAGCTGCAACATAATGCCTTGTGCTTCACAATAAGAATTTAAATTACAAAACACCAAACCAGTACATCCAAGCATGCTGACCCATGTGAGATTCATGAAAATGCACAAATTTGACTTACAGTGTGGAAAGTGCAGAGAAATTTATAAAGCCAAGTACTGCGCATTCTTTGTTTTTCAGTGAGCCCCTATTCTGGCAGGTTTTAAAATCCTAAGGGGACTTGAAGAATCAGCTGCACGGTAAAAACACCCATTTATTAAAATAGGGGCCAAAATAAATGATCTAACATCCCAGCCAGTAGAACAGATCATTAAACAAATAAATAGATAGATGAATAAATTAATTCCAGTGAGAAAACAAGCCACAATTAAAAAAACCCCTTTATCCTTGAGCATCTGGGATCCAAAGGCATTCAAATCCAAGGGAACAAATCATATTTGAGCTTTGTCACAAGCTAAAGAGCACGTCCAGCCTTCAGAAGAGGGCACATTACCTTACATCTTATTCCCAAATCATGCGCTTCCATCCTCATACTCCTGAATCATGTACTCCTCTGCTTGATAAATAATAAATAAATAAATAAATGTATTCATTTCTTGGAAGCAGCAATACCCTTTGGAACTGCTGGGAAACCTGTTGGAGCGAGGTCCAGTGAATCCCTTATTTGCTGACTTCATGAAGGGGAACTTTGAGCTTTGAAGGTTATTTTTAGACAGTTTTCCAACTTCATGGTTTAGGAGAAGATCAGAAAAGTAGAAGACTACAATTTTATGCTGTTAAACTCTGAAGACATGTTGGAACAAGATAAAAATACAAAAATATCAGCAGAGTAGAAATTTAAAGAAAAAGGCACATGAGATTTGCCTGTAAAATGTGGGTATTGCCACTCAAATCTCTCAGTCACTGCATACTCAGTATTGCACCAAGCCATTAATTCTACAGTAAATTCTCCTCCTGCTCTCCACATTATCACTATTCCCTATTTTCCACACATCTGAGCTCCTCATTGAATCTCATTTTTCCTGCAGGCAGGGGTCATGTTCTTCCAAGCACCTCAATCGGGTTTCTCTGATCTCTTCATCACCACCTTTCTCCTAGTTGTTCAGCTCTTTTCTAGTTCCCGTTCTTACGTCTTCCCAATCCCCCTCTGCCCTAAGGTACCTTGAGCACAGGGTAACAGGCTGAGATCCTTGCTGGAGGAGCCGCCCTCGCTCACGCCAGAGATGGCAGCTTGTCCGTGGACCCTTCTGTTTGCAGAGGGCTCCGCGCTGCCCTCCTGGTGCTCCTCCCCCAGCTTCTGCCAGTCCCCCCTCATTTGGACACCAAGAAGAGAGGTTTTGTTGAAAGTTGTGTTGGGGCCTCATGGTCCTGCCCACCTTGGCTATTAGCCAAACACCAAAGACACACGAAGTGAGGGATCAATAAGGGACCTGGAACGCTACTAGTTCTATCCCAGAACCATACAGGCACAAGCTTTGAGCTCTGAAAGCATCTTGCCTCCCAAGATGTTTTTGCAGTCAGCGTTCCTGGTGACCTCCTTTCTCAGTATGTGTGCTCTCCTGGTACTAGAACTGAGAAGGGTGAGCAGGGGAGAGGAGGAGGTGGCTGCAAAACCAGCCTTCCCCTGCCACCACTATCATTATATTTGCATTGCAGGGACTTGATGTGGCTGCCTTTGTGGGGCTCTTTGGCTGGAACCCAGCAGCCTTTCTGTGCCACTGCTCACATTGTACTGCAGGAGTATAAACACAGGCTTGTCCACAGTGCTCTCGACAGCTCTGGAGGAAATCCATGATTGCAGAGTGTCAAATAGGCCAGAGAGGCTTGACTACTTTCTGTACACCGTCTACCGTCTGTATCTTAATTCCCTGTCTCTTGTAGGAACATGGAAATTCATTAGTACCAGAGAAGTAGAACAAGGAAATACAGTGGGACTGTGATTATTCTCAGGGTTTGATGCTACAAAATGTAGCACCTTTAATATTCCACTGCTGTAAAGACAAAGCTGGACAGTGTTTAACATTTCCTAGGACCATGCCAAGGTACCATACAGATAAAAAAAATGAGGTAGAAAATACATAATATTTGAGAAGAAGAAGAGATAGTAGTGTGAAAAGAAAAATTATTTTAAAACCAGAAAAAAAACTTCCCAACCAATCCTCTGTCTACCCTACAAATATTCAAAAGCATAAAAGGTGTTATCAACACTCTGCTCCATCCATCCCTCCATCCTATCTAATCTCTCTTTGGTTGAGGATAATCCTTGAAAGGATAAAACCAAGATCTTTCATTTACCTAGAATTCGTAATACCCTACTGCTAGGCACTATATACGAGCTACTAGAGCATTATGATGACTTTGCCAGATTTGAGTGACTGCAAAACCTTCAAGGCCTGAGAACATAAGAAAAACATCATCAGCATGAGCCTGGCCCAAGCTTTGAGATCTCCAGACTGGAAAAAGCTCCCCTGTACTTCCTGTACTCAGTATATGGACTTGAAATCGTGTCCCTCCTTGTTGAGCATTCTGCCTCCTACTGCTTTAACGTGAGTACTGGTCCTTCTGCATATACTCGATGTTAAACTTCACTTGGGCTCCACCATGCACAGACCAAGAGCTACTGTTGCTCCTCCAGTACACTCTGAGGAAATTCAGAAGATTTCATTTCATCAACACACTTTTTTCCCCAAAAAAGACAAAACACAGGATTCACCTGCTGACTTCTCCATTACAGCAGTGATAAGCTGATCAAACTCTTCGGAGGCTGATGTAAATTATCTTTATTCCACTGCTTTCAGTTAAGCTAGACAATTTTTTACCCTGTGAGAAACTAATCCTTATGTATTACTGCAGTAGTGAACTACTGTACAAAAGAATATACCAGTAAAATTGTGATGCAAATATGGATATGAAAAGAAAAAGAATATTTCTCTTTCCTAAAAGCTGTTACACCTTCAGATTTCTACAAGACCGTAAAAGTACAGGCAACAAACTTTTCCTTTTCTACCTTTCCTCTGAAATTAACACTGTCTAAAACTAATCCAAACTTTACAGTTTTTTTCTGATCCCAAATAAGTTACTATTTCCTGTTCTGTGTTTAATATTTAATAAATAATTAAATATGCACTCTGGTCAAAAAATCAATTTCCTTTTGAATTACTCAAATGTTAAAACCACACTTCTGTGGCAACGAGATGGTGCTCTGAAGAACAGAGCCATCTACAGAAATCTTTTTGATAATGGTGTCCTTCTTTCAAATCCAAACATTTACTTGATGTAGAATACAAATTGAGCTCTAGTGTATAAGTCAGCTAGGATTTCAAAGTTGGCCTTTATACTTTGCCATTAATTAATTCCGTCCAAGAAATTCAAACAAAGATACAAACAAAAAAGTTCTCTAAATACGTTACATAAGGCATTCAGAATATTCTAATTCATTCCCCTCCAGGAACATAGCAGAGTCAAAGAATAGTGTACACAGCATGTTTAGACTGTAGAAAATGCACTAGAAACTGAAAGAATAGTTTAAAGCCCATTTATTTAAAGCTCTCCATTATAAGAGCTATTGTAGAGTATTTGCTAATCGATCTACACTTCTGAGTTCTAAACAATTGCAGGCTTAATGAAATGTACTTTTCTTCACTTTCAGATGTAGAAACAAAGAGTTTCCTATTAAAAAGGGAGGAAATGAAAGCAGAAGGCAGAAGACCTCTTTCAAAATTACTGGAGGTTCTGAGCAATTTAAATATTGAATAGAAAGTCAGAAACTCTTCTGCAGGATCTCTTTTCAGGGGAAAAAGTATCTGAGAAAGAGGCCTTCTTTCCCAATACACTGTAGGTAGAGCTTTGAGTCAGGTAGGATGAGTTTTCTGTCTGATACAATGAGGAAAGCCTCCAAAAACCTAGCAGGGAAAAATTGTAGAACTTCATTATATTTTTTTTAAATCTCATTTTGTTGCATCTATCACAATATAACTAAAACAGAAGTTGAAGATTGGGGTAAGAGGTCAGTCAGTATAGAGAGATCTTTGAAGCTGAGTAATCAAAATGTTTTTTCCTGGGGAATAAGCAACACTGCATGGAGCAAGGACACAGCAGATAGGTATATTCAGCCTGAAAGTAGATTAAGAGTTTTCTTTTCCTCAAGATTTACTTAATTCAGTTTGTATAAAAATGCAAGGGAAACTTATTCCCTAATACCTTTATCTTAAACTTAGTGGTATTCACTCACCTGGAAAACAGATCTAGTAGAGAGGGGAAGAGGCAGAGTCAGAAAAGCTATTTCAGACCAAAACCAAAGTGAAAAGTAGACTTTATCGTGTTCTCCACTGCTCCACAATGAACAGATGCCATCTCCCTCCCTATTCCTCTTGTGACAATCTTTTATAAGAGGCCTCAGTGCAAAGTCGATAGAGCACAATGCTACCATTAAGTTCTGTGAGATTTCCCAGCCCATTATCTCCTTCTCTGAGCTCTTTATTCTTTGGAGTCCAACTCACATAGAAGTAATTTCTGCCAGCTCCTTCCTTATTTGTGCTAGGATCTTAAATACTTGTTGGTTTTGTGTAGCTCATCTGATTATTTTCTTTTAATTTTATTTACTATTCAGTAAGACCTAGGAAAGCCCTATACTAAACTGTAGAATTTACATGGCAGTTTCTAACACTTGATTGCAAACATACGGCATGAGAAAGGGGACATTTGACATTCTTTTGACTTTTTATTTAGATGTACAGGAGTGGACAGTCTAACTAAGGTCTTAGGTTAGAACACTTGTAGCATTTCTTGAGATTGCTGCAGAACATGCAATTGAGAAAGATGAGAAATTGTTGCTGGACTTATTGTCTGGAAATTGGGTATGATGTCTCTATGGTCTGTAAAAAGAGAAATTACTTCAAGAAATAGAACTGATAACCACAAGGATTTTGTGGAGGATAAACAAAACCACCTGTGAGTAGCAATGAAATGTTGATTTTCATGGGACGTAAACAAAGAGGAGTTGTACACAAGTCTGAAGCAAGCTAAATGGTGGCAATGAAACCATAGCAACTTCTGATATTAACATGGGGTTCAGAGGAAAGATGACATTCCAGCTTCCTCAAAGAAACAAAGTGCATCTGATCCCACACACCTTTGGAGTGTACAGCTAGATATTCAGACATAAAAACCCAGCTATGCCACTGATCCATGAAAACTAGTATCATATGAGGAAAATCTGTATTTTCATTTGGACTACAATTAATTGACTACATAGTCTGGTGTGGTGACAGATGAATACTGCCTCAGCATAGTGTGGGATGACTGCCTATTATGCTGAGGGCTCTGTAAGGAAGGTTTCCATGACAGCATTCTGTGCATCATTGATATTTTGGAAAACATTCACTTTTGATCTCTGACTTCTACAGAGTTTGCTGTTCCCATGAAATGTTATTTTTGCAAGGAAAAAAGCCAGGGCTAGCATGCATATTTTACATGCAACCAGGACTGCTTGGAAGTTTTATTCCAGTGATAAATGTAATCAGCCACAGAGCTATTTGATAAATGCACCTATTAAAGACATTTAATTACCTTTTCTACTCTCTGGCTAGCAAACATTCTGTCTCAGGACTTGTTCTGGAGTTTTATACATTGAACAGGTTCAGACGGATAACATTTCCAGTCACCTCTCTATATTTTAATCTAGACTTTTCCTTCAAAACTAATTCTGCCTCAAAGCCCAAGAGAAGTTAGTTTCAATGCTGAGCCAATTACCCCTCCCCTGCTTTTCTACAGGTTAAAACATGATGGATTTGAAGCACAGCATCTTGTTCCACAAAGCACTGAGGATGCGTTTAGTCCTGAACGAGAGGGGAGAGTTGGGACATGAAGGGCTTTAAAAATACTTCACATTCAGATGTTCATAAAAGTTGTTCCGAGTTAAGTTTTTAATCTCTTTTGCAGCTGTCTTATTCCTCCATGTTTGGATAGGGATTTTCCAAGGGTCCTGAAAGAGCTAGCTGCTCAGTTCCTATCGAATTTCAGCAGCATTCCATCTTCTGACGCTGATGTGCTGCTCTGAAGGCTACTAGACGTGAAAAATAGCCTCCGTACACGAGTTTAAACTAACGCTGAGTACGTGTGATTTTTCAAGAGCAAGGTCAAAACACAGATCTTATTAGCAGCAGAGGGAGATTTGTGTAACTATCTGCTAGGTTGGAACTAGAGACTTTTCAAACTGTGACTCTGATAAAGTAAACTACACTATCGCATTATGTACATCTCTCTGTATAAACGTATGTACAATTTACATACAATAAAATATCTAACTAGACTCAATCTCCTTAAGGAGCTTTTCTCTTAATCCTTTTGAATTTAAAAGCGTAGCTAAAATTGCAGGAGGATTTTAATTGTATACAAGATTTGAGCTTGGATAAGTGATCCATATGGATTCTTAATCTTTTGTCGGCAGCCAGTACTTCTTAATCAGTGTAAAAAAGAATTCAATAATAAACACAAAGAGTGGGTGACATTAAAAAAACATGGATTTTCATGAGTATTTGGAGGAATGGCGCACGTTTCCTCTGATGAGAGAAAATCGGTGCGCTATTACCAAAGCGCAACTTTTAGTAATTGCTTTGCCCGTATTTCTTAGAGGATTATGATTAAAATCTGAAGACGTGGTGAACAAATAGTACAGCATTCCTCTTCTACTCTCAGGAACAGAGAACTGATCTGCCCATACGCTCCCTTCCTAAAGTAAATCCAAAAGTGTTTTTCTATATAAGTGCCAGTTAGGAGCATTAGCCATTGGTGTCCCACTTTCATGCACGCTCCTCCATTTCAAGCTCACATAACTCAATAAAATATACAAATGTATGTTTCCATTCTTACAAATGCTTGTCATTAGTCCTGCACCACGTCACGAAAGTAGTTCTGCTGTGTCAAGGTGTGGAAACTAGGCATCTGCTCTTGTTTTGAAGAATGTACAGACTTAACTTGTGAAAATCTTGTACGTAAAGGATGACCCGATAGCCTTTGATAACATATAACATGAAATGAGAGCTTCCACTGGAATCAGCAAGAGCGAAATGCGCTGGTGGTACCCAAACCAGCAGTTATTTTGCACTGAGCTATGGTACTACCTAATGATTAACACACAAATATTTGATATGACAGACCAGAGATAAGAGAGAGTCTAAGACCTATAGCACAGCCCTGGCCTTGTTCTTCACCTGATTTCTAGCCACAAATCTGGTCGTACAGGTTTGTTCCGTGTTCTTTGCAGAAGGTCTTAAAAGAAACTTGGTGTGGGGGAAGAGGCATGGTCTTCTCTTTCTGAGGAATGGTGGTAATCACGAGAGCAATCAATATGAACATAGTTGATGGGATTCTGGTGGAGCCTATGGCCCTGCGTGTAGTGCTGTACGTCGCTATCTCCATGTATTCATAATGTGCAGAGCAGTATTCACTTCCAAGTTTGTTATTTTACAGGAAAGAGCAAATGAACAAGGAGAAGACTGCTACTCAACCACTGCCTTCCCCCCCTTTTCTCACCAGGCTTTTGTTTAGTCTTTGAAAATGCTCCATATCCTTGTCTTAAATACAATATAGCAATTTTGAGGAGAAACTGCATATAGGGTTTTGAAGACAGTTTAGGATATAACAAACTACAGACTTTCCCTAGTAGGCATGCACTCTGAGCCTACACTTTGATCTGCATCCCCAGCTCCAGAGATGGTTCTCACACAGCAGGTAATATCATAGAATCATAGAATCACCAGGTTGGAAGAGACCCTCCGGATCATCTAGTTCAACCATTCCCACAGATCTCTAAAGCATGTCCCTCAGCGCCTCATCCACCCATGCCTTAAACACCTCCAGGGAAGGTGTGTCAACCACGTCCCTGGGCAGACTGTTCCATTGCCTAATGACCCTTTCAGTGAAGAATTTTTTCCTTATGTCAAGCCTGAACCTCCCCTGGTGGACCGTGAGGCTATTCCCTCTCGTCCTGTCCCCTGTCACCTGGGAGAAGAGCCCAGCTCCCTCCTCCCCACAACCTCCTTTCAGGTAGTTGGAGAGAGTAATGAGGTCTCCCCTCAGCCTCCTCTTCTCCAGGATAAACACCCCCAGCTCTCTCAGCCATTCCTCATAAGGCCTGTTCTCCAGCACCTTCACCAGCTTTGTTGTTCTTCTCTGGACTCTCTCCAGAGCCTCAACATCCTTCTTGTGGTTTGGGGTCCAGAACTGAACACAGGATTCAAGGAGTGATCTCACCAGTGCTGAGTACAGAGGGAAAATAACCTCCCTGGACCTGCTGGTCACACCGTTTCTGAATACAAGCCAAGATGACATTGGCCTTCTTGGCCACCTACACCACTGCTGGCTCATGTTCAGTCAGCTGTCAACCAACACTTTATGTGCCCTGCAGTCTGACAACTGGCTTCAATCTGTTCCACAGTCCTCTTTGTAACATCATTTTGGAAAACACAGCCTTGCACAAGACCCGGTAAAGATAATCAAATAGAAGCCTACAGTCAAGGGCAAAATAACCTGTGCCAACAGCATGTTTTGGTGATTAAGTGTTCCCAACTCAGACAATCTGGATATATATCATGGTCAAGCCAAAGTCACAAATAAAAATGAAGGATGAGTTAACAAGCTGGAAAGGAAGTCAAAGAGAATTTTGGACTTTCTGGATATCCTGGCACTTGTCAAGCTTTTGAGTTTGGAGAGGCTGCTCTGCTAGCTCTCCTGCACAGGGAACACTGAAGAAAGGTTTCATAGGACTGATACAGCATCCATGGGCTAAAAAAGTAGCCCACTGTAGCAAATTAGGGCTTGTAAGCGTGCAAAGCATTTAGATGCCTTATTCTAAAAGGTAAGTGTTACAGGAAAAAAGAAAATACTTGTTATCTTAGGAAAAGCTTTATTTCTCCTCAAAATATGTTGGCAGCATAGGCCCTGTTACTGTGCACTTAGCAAGATTCCCTAAAAACCTTAAATAAACTGTAAAGTTGCCAATATTTCTTCAGCTCAAAGATATGACCCTATTCTATTGGTTCTTTTTCTTACCAATGAGAAGTGCAATGAGCACCTGAGCTGCAGAAAATACCTTGTGAAACCCCAGCTTTCAATCAGACTCTGTTTCACAGAAGGTGGTAAAGTTCTATGTCTCCCTACTTGTTTTGGCACCTCTGCCTGACTGCAATTTGGAACTAGCTATGTAATTTCTGATGCCTACGATTCACTCAGCAGCAGCCATTTTGGTTTTTTTACAAAAGAGAATACCATCCAACTCTAATCGGAGTTGATGTAGATCAATACAAGCCGTTACTTTCATTATATTTAAAGGGACACATGATTTATTGATTGGTGTATCACATTTTCGCACGCATATTCTCTGTTTTGTCTGCAGTCAATCTGCTATAATGCACAACGGATCTGTAGATCCAAATGTCATTCAGTACAAAACCAGAGTAATTCCAGGCAGATGATTAAGCAACTATATTGACACAGGACATATTTACACTGTTTTCTTCAAGTCCGTAGTATGTAGAGATGTCTACTTGAACACAATGAAAAAAGTTAGTGCCCTACAAAAATAATTAAATCTGGATCATCGAGTCCAACCATTCCCACCAATCTCTAAACCATGTCCCTCAGTGCCTCATCCACCTGCACCTTAAACACCTCCAGGGAAGATGAGTCAACCACCTCCCTGCGCAGCCTTTTCTAGTGCCTAATGGCCCTTTCCATGAAAAATTTTTTCCTAATGTCCAACCTGAACCTGCCCTGGTGGAGCTTGAGGCCATTCCCTCTCATACTGTCCCCTGTCACTTGGGAGAAGAGCCCAGCTCCCTCCTCTCCACAACCTCCCTTCAGGTAGTTGTAGAGAGCAATGAGGTCTCCTCTCAGCCTCCTCTTCTCCAGGCTAAACACCCCCAGCTCTCGCAGCCATTCCTCATCAGGCCTGTTCTCCAGCCCCTTCACCAGCATTGTTGCTCTTCTCTGGACTCGCTCCAGAGCCTCCACATCCTTCTTGTGGTGAGGGGCCCAGAAATGAACACAGGATTCAAGGAGTGGTCTCACCAGTGCTGAGTGAAGAGGGAGAATAACCTCCCTGGACCTGCTGGTCACGGCAGTTGCAGTGAAAGCTGTTGACTTCACTTAAAATCAACTTTGCCTAATTTCACAGGTTCAGTCCAGCCCAAATACCTTGCTTCAGTGTGCATTACAGCAATTTCTGTGAGATTAGTGCAGTTTCACAGGCAAGTGCAGAAAGGACTTGCTGAATCATGCCCTCAGCCAAAAAGATAAACAGATGTTCACTTGTTAAAGCTTGCAGAAATCATATACTATCCCGAACAGGATTCATTAACACAGCGTTAAGGATAAAGAGCAAATATGGACCTATATTGTCTCTAATATACGAGAAGTGCTTTTAGCACTTTGGCCTTTCCTACTCCTGGTTGAAGCATCGTTCTGAAGAGGACAGACCTAAAATGCAACACGATTTGAGCTTATGCGTTACTGGAAAAGAAATTCAGCAAAGATTAGCTAAGAAGTATTCTTTACTCCAGTACACAATTCAGCTTGGCCATGGAAATGCCTCTGATTATTGCTCCTTTTCAAACTGCAGCATTCCTGAAGGCAGGTGTGGTCATTCTAAACTCATTTTAGGAAAGTGGAAGGTCTGAAATGTGTACTAAAGGACAATTAGTTTCATGGTATTATTTTTAAGAAGTTGTTTGACAGTGGCATACTAATTAATTTCTTCAATTATTAGTAGAAGTTCCTCGCTGTGGCTGCTGACCGTGCCCCCACATATGACCTGATGCATCTAGAGGAGCTACTTTGCTTGTGGGACAAGACACACACTTCATCTTGAGGAAGGTGGTGTGTAGGGAGCCTAGGAAGTGAAGAGGTCTAAAAGAGCCCCATTTGTAAGAACTGGTACATTCCCTTATCACAAGGCAGAGTACGTATGACCTTTATAAACTTAGGGCTCTTATTTCTGGCACTGGTTCCCACCGTTTCACCAATCCTGGGAACTCTATTAGCAGGTACTTGCACAGATTTCAGCAATCATAGTCAAACAGGAAAAATCTTGCAAAAATTTATCATCTTGCATACACTGTCGTGCCTAAGAGATGACACAAGAAAAACAGGGCAAACTTGAGAGACAAAACTTGTCTAACAGGTCCTTATTCTTTAGTCATCCAGAACACAATGTATTTCTGTGTTGGTTTGGCTTCCCTGGGCAACTGTGCTGAAGCTGGAACACTCCCTTCACGCAGCCCAAATGCCGGTTTCTGTTTTGTAGAGCTACATGATTCGATTTGCTTCGGTGGTTCAGAAGTTCAATGGGGAAGAGCTCCCGTGGAGAGGAGAGCGCAGGCGGCTCGCGCTAACAAATGGGTGCTTGCCTCGGAAAACAGCACATGTCTGTTCGCAGGCATCCAAACTGCAGGCTGCTAAAGCATCCCACCGAGAGCAAGCCTGGCAGAGGAAGCGACTTCACAGACCTTTGAGTCACCAGGAATAACACCAACAGGGTCCAGAAAAAACATTTTGCTCTTTAGAAGGGAATCGTTATAGGGCGCTTGATAAAGTTTATTGTACCAGTTCGTGGAATCGGGAAGGAAAACAGTACCCGTTTGTCTGAGGAAAGCATTCAGATGTAAAATCTGACCTCAGCTCTCTGTTGTTGTTGTGACAGGATAGAGGCAGAAGGATACACAAAACGCATAGTTAAGAAAGGGGAAAGAAAAGCTGGTAAATGAAAGAATCCCAGCTGCTGCAAGATGAGTTAGAGTGTGCAAGTCCAAATGGAATCATCCAAGTCCAGGGCAAAAATTAGTAGAAAGTCAACAGTAGGTTTAAATTATTGTGCCTTGCTAATATTTTCAGAGGAAATTAATAAAGATCATAGAATCATAGAATCACCAGGTTGGAAGAGACCCATCAGATCATTGAGTCCAACCATTCCCATCAAAGACTAAACCACGTCTCTCAGCACCTTGTCCACCCATCCCTTAAACCCCTCCAGGGAAGGTGACTCAACTCCTCCCTAGGCAGCCTGTTCCAGTGCCCAATGACCCTTTCTGTGAAAATTTTTTTCCTAATCTTCAGCCTAAGCCTCCCCTGGCAGAGCTTGAGGCCATTCCCTCTTGTCCTGTCCCCTGTCACTTGGGAGAAGAGCCCAGCTCCCTCCTCTCCACAACCTCCTTTCAGGTAGTTGTAGAGAGCAATGAGGTCTCCTCTCAGCCTCCTCCTCTCCAGGCTAAACACCCCCAGCTAAAACATAGTATTCTTTTGCACAAAGAACCAGTCAAAACTGTGGTATTCCACAGGTATTATGTATCAAAGAAATACCTTCCTCAAAAATAAAGTGTCCCTCCCTGCTGCTACTAGAGCCAGAGACCTCATTGACGTTAAGAGAGAAGAATTAGACCCATGCAGTAAACAGATATTTTTTTCCACACCAGTCTACTACATTTATATAGCACCTCTTATCCTGACAGGGTTGAAAGACATTTAACATGCTCTGCAGTGTTACCAGGACCATTCAGCTATCAATATATACAAGCTTTTCTTTCATGCCACATCAACAGCCCACCTCTCCGCCTGGAAATGCATCTTAGAAATGCGACAGAATAGCTCACATCATGCAGGCATGCGACGAGCCTTGCAGGAAGTCCTCCCAGCATACGCACTGTGGTTCTGCCTTCATTATAGAATCACCAGGTTGGAAAAGACCCACTGGATCATCAAGTCCAACCATTCCTATCAATCACTAAACCATGTCCCTCAGCACCTTGTCCGCCTGACCCTTAAACACCTCCAGGGAAGGTAACTCAACCACCTCCTTGGTCAGCTCGTTGCACTGGCTTCTCTGAGATCATCCTAGCAACCTCAACATCTTAAATTCTACTTACCAGGGTATTTTACTAATAAACCCTCAACGCTTTCTCGTGGTCACACTACACTACTTGGAGGGGAAAACATCTGTGTGGCAGATGCTAGCCCTGCTGCTCTGCAGCTCCTGGAGGCACTCAGGAAAGGGAATGGGAAGGCAATGTGCAAATCATAGAATCACCACCACCACCAGGTTGGAAGAGACCCACCAGATCATAGAGTCCAACCATTCCCACCAATCTCTAAACCATGTCCCTCAGTACCTCGTCCATCCACACCTTAAACACCTCCAGGGAAGGCAAGTTGACCACCTCCCTGGGCAGCTTGTTCCAGTGCCTAACGCCCCTTTCTATGAAGAATTTTTATTAAACCTGTGGGGCAATATTGTTCTTGTAGCTATATAATCCATCTGCCCACCCAGTGGTGCACTGAAACCCAGCTAACCACGAGGCTTGTACAAAGAACCTCTCCCTGCACGTGGTTTATAGGACGGCATGGAATGGTACATCCTGCAACAAGACACTGTGCATAAGCTGCAAAGAAGCAGCACAACCAGCTGAGCTTGAGCAGACCCAAAAAATTGATACAGACCTGAAATTATCTGTAGGGTACTCCAAGCCTTTTGAGCCCTGTGTTTAATATGCCTCATTCTGATCACTATTTCCTCCCCCAACACAATATTGAAATGATTGTATGATGAAGCCAGACACTGATAGAGGATATTTTGAGGTCAAAATGTTTTATACTTTGTGGATAAAGAAAACCAACACAAAGCAACCAAAATTTCAAATTTCTAATTCTAAAAATCGACTAAATTCTGTGGTTTACGTAAAGTGCTCTTAGTGTTATTTTGTAAAGGCACACCAGTTCTAGAAATATTCAAGCTGGGTGGTCAGTATTTTTATTTCAGTCTCAAGCAACTGGTGGAAAATAGGAACAGAGAAGCCATGAAAGCTTAAGTTTGCCATTGGCTGCTTTTCTGGCAAGAAATCACTGCACAGCCTGAAAATGCTGCCATAGCCTACGAGAACAAAACTGTGCATGAAAAACTGTCTCAGAGTATGTGTCAGTTTTAATGTACGAGGCATTTATTATGAATCAGAGCTATGAAAAAAAAAGTCCCAAAGCACTGAGGGCATTGTGGCATTTTTTTTTCTCCAGACAGTAACAAAACTCCCGCATGTTGCTAGTTGTGGTTTATTATGTGTCTGGGCATCAGGGGAATGTGAATTTTGATTTGTAGTGGTTCAGATGTAGGACAGAAACCCTGAGCCAAGGATAGGCTTTATTTCTGCTCTGAAAATGCCTTTTTTTGCTGGCCTGAGACTATTAGGGAATGACCCTCAAATCCTGGAATGATACTTCTGTGTTCTCATATCAAACAAGCTGCAAATACAGTGAGAGAAAAGTTATGTCAGAAGTCACCTTTAGCCACTTTACTCACTTTCAACCTTTTCCCCACCACTTAAAAAGAAAATAAGTAGTTTCTAACAGCAGAGGTAGCAAAGCCCTGGAGAGATTACCCAGGGAAGAAGCGCTGCAGTGTTTAAACAAGAGAAGCTTAAATGAACACATCAGAGATGTGTTTAAAGCCGTGGGAGCTCTGCCAGAGATGCTACTTTGCAGCTGCAGAGACAGGGGACATCTGTAAAGGCTGTCAGGACAGAGCCTGAAGGTGAAAAACTCCAACATCTCCTCTTGTGCTTTTGCCAGTGCAGGAGGTTTGGCTCGTGTGCTGGGAGAAGTCCCAGAACAGGCAGCCCCTAACCAGTCTAACCTGATAACTTAGTTTTACTAAGATGTATTTTGCTCATTATAACAATAAAAATGTAAGAGAGATTAAAAGGAAGAATCATTACTCAGCATGAGGTGTTAAAAAAGTTTTGTAGGTTCATAGAATCACCAGGTTGGAAGAGTTCCATCGGACCATTGAGTCCAACCATTCCTATCAATCACATCCTAACCAATGTTTAGCAATTTTACTGATAAATCGAGTTTCCTGCTTTTTTATTTTGAATATTCATACTTGTGTATATAGCAAGCCATCTCCCTGCCTGGTTGTGATCCAAGTCCAAAAAAGGTTGTGCATAGGAAGAACTAAAAAACTCTACTTCATCCACAAAATCTTTCATCTGCAGCTTTGATTCCATGCAAGAGATGCCTAATGCACACAGACAGCTATTTTCTCCACTCATGAACATAGCTATTGCTGCTCAGTTTCTAGAGTTCATCTGCAGTCGATTCAACAAAAATACTGCCAAATTCCTTCCTCTGCTACAGTTCTGCGTCCTCATTCTCACTATTAGGATGTTTTTGAAAAAAACTCCCCATTATTTAGCACTTTGAGAGCATGCTGTCTCTCTTCAAGCGTAAAATGTTGGCACTGATGTACCCTGTGGGGTTTTATGCTGTAAATTGATCAGATTATTTTGTTTAAAATTATTGTTCTAAATACAATCAGCGATTTCTGGGTCTTGGATTGTGTTTGCTTTGGCTTCATCACAGCTAAAATTCTGACTTGAAGCCCATATAAATATTTGTCCTTTTAGCATTTATTTTTATTCTAATCATATTCAGAGTTTGTTTGATTGCTTTTAAAAAGAAAATTATGAATCAGATTAAATAGATCGCTTTACTCCACAGTTCTGCTGTAAATCTCTGTACTGTAGAGCAAGATATTATTGCAAGGCTTTTCCTGCAGCCTCTGTAAACATTTACTTTGCTGTCTTATAATTGCTTTAACATGTATTTTCGTGCACAGGCTAACTATTCTCCATTAATTTTATTAGCAGGAAGATTCTACGTAATGTCCAAACTCCATAAAGTTGTACACTCGCTCTCATTTAAATACTCTGAACTGTCCTAGAAATTCCAGTAACCTCCATTTATTAGAGTGAGTCTTGCAGTGGAAGAATTGAACATTTTAGGAGCACATCCCAAGCATAGTCAGTAAATATCCATTTCAACCCTTAAGCACATACTCCTCTGACACTGATGCATCCAGGAACAGAGTTTGCATGTTCACATTTGGGTGCAGATTTTGGCTTCAAATTTGGGTGAGATGAATGGCTGGTTTGTAAAACCAGAGTTTCCGTTTTTCTGAACAGAAAAAAACATTGATTTTTTGACCAACTTCTGCTTGTGGACCGACTCTCCCCACATCCACATGAGTGCTTTGACATTTTGTTGTAAAATAACTCAGAAAAATAATATGAAGCCTTTTAACTCAGTTAACCCTGCTGTTCCAGATGACTAATTTTTCAGGGCGTTAAGAGCAGTGGGCATTTCCTTTTCACGTTGTATGTAGCAAAAGTTAGCATTTACTGTGAAGTGAAGCCTACACACTGCAGTGCTGTGATGTTTCTGGGAGATGGAAAAAGGCAAAGGAGGGAAATAGACAGCAAACATCAGTAGGGAGCTCCCAGCTCCCAATCTGCCTGCACCATGTGTGGTTTATACAATATGTAGGGCATTGTTTAAGAACACTTATTTTAAAATATTGGTATAGAAATTTATAACAATTATAATGAATTATTGCCTGCCTTGACAGCTTCTGCAGTAGTCAGGAATGGTTCTGGAACTATAAAAATAGTCTCAGCATAACGTTTATTGTGGTCAGGACTGAAATACTGGAAAACCTACAGTATTGATAATTCAGGACAGCGGCTCTACAAAATTGCACCTCGAATCCTGTATTCAGTTCTGGGTCCCTCACTACAAGAAGGATGTTGAGGCTCTGGAGCGAGTCCAGAGAAGAGCAACAAAGCTGGGGAAGGGGCTGGAGAACAAGTGTTACGAGGAGTGACTGGGAGAGCTGGGGTTGTTTAGCCTGGAGAAAAGTAGGCTGAGAGGAGACCTCATTGTTCTCTATAACTACCTGAAAGGAGAGGAGGAGAGCTGGGCTCTTCTCCCAAGTGACAGGGGACAGGATGAGAGGGAATGGCCTCAAGCTCCACCAGGGGAGGTTAAGGCTCCACATAAGGAAAAACTTCACTGAAAGGGTCATTGGGCACTGGAACAGACTGCCCAGGGAGGTGGTTGATTTGCCTTCCCTAGAGGTGTTTAAGGTGTGGGTGGATAAGGTACTGATGGGTATGATTTAGAGATTGGTGGGAACGGTTGGACTCAATGATCCAGTGGGTCTCTTCCAACCTGGTGATTCTATGATTCTATGAAAATCACACATGACTTTGATAACCTTGTTTTGGCACTGAAAATATAGGGAATAAGACACAAATCAGAAGATATGAATCCAAAAACTGAAATGTTAGAAGTAATACACTACAAATGTCTGCTGCCACATGGCGCATGTGCCTCAGGAGATTTCCAAGATTCTCTGATGCATCACTCAAAATCCTCTTCTGTGTCTTTTTGTTGAAAATACTTTAAAAAAACCCAAGCATACATTGTCAGAAGACATTGTATTTCCACTAGAGCTTTGAGGAGATGAAGAAGGAATTTATCAAAATTATAAAGGACATTTCAGAATCTTCTATAGCTTTACAGCTTTTAATTTTTTTTTTCCAGAAAATAAAATAAAGTTTCAACCAGTTCAACTTATTACACAATAACAGAATGTCATTATGCCCAACTAGTGAAGTTTCTAGTGTTCTTTACTCAATATATAAGCCTGTCTATTCTGGAAAGATATAAGTAGAGGGTCAGAAGGGAAACAAGCAGATTTTGTAGCCAGACCTGCTTAATAAAGGCTCCAGGACTGAATCCAGTCAACTTTTTGTCAGACAAAAGCATTTACTCTGAAAGGTAGTCAGTAAGGAACTGAATACTTCAGCAGAATACATCACTTTCTTTGATTTCTTGTTCCAATTGTAAATCACTGCCACTTCTCTGTTACTCACTATTTGCACTCCTCTGACTGCAGTTTCCAGCTGATGATCCTCCTCGTGCCTTTCTCCACTAGATTCAAGAGCCTGCTAGAACCCATTGAAGTATTTATATGTTGTAATCAAGTTGGTCCTCAAGCCTCTTCCTGATAAACTAAATATATTGAGCTCCTTAAGCCTCTCCCTGGAAGGCATTATCTCTAGCCCTCAAATCAGTTTGGGATTTCTTACCACACTCTGCTGGGTTTTTTTTTTCTGTTTTGGTTTGGTTTTTTCCTCCCTTTTATTAGCCATAACTAGGGATTAGCTTCCCTGATGCCAATTTGTCAATGCTATACAAAATCATATCACCCTTTTTCTTCTTTCTTAATACGTTTCATTTCCATGTGTGTAGCTGGCAATCCTTCTTCCTAAAGGTGTATTTTTCCAAGGAATCAGTTAACCAGTTTAGCTAGTGGCTCCGATATCCCTGACATCCTGCTCATCCCCTTACTTAATATTTTACCAGTCATTCTGTTATCCCATTTTTCATGCCTGCTCTTAAATTATTGAGAAACTGCACCTACCATTTAGCCTGTTCGTGGTTCACTGATGTCCACTTTACAAGTTTGGTGTTGCAATGCTTAGTTATGAAAATACACATCTCAGTCAAAAAGTAAGTTTACCTCAGAGGCTGAACTCAGGTTTGTCTGACCACATTAATTACACTCCTGTTCTTATTTACTCTGTCATAAATTACGGGTGGATGAGGTATTGAGGGACTTGGTTTAGTGTTAGATAGGAATGGTTGGACTAGAAGATCCGATGGGTCCCTTCCAACCTGGTTGTTCTGTGATTCTGTGATAAATTGTTTTTCCTAAGATTTTTTTTTTTTGCCTTTCTCTACGAAATGAGAACCAGCCCATTTTTTTGGAAATGTTGCTAAACAAATTACCTGGTTTGCAGAATGATGGTGAGACTCTTGATCTTTTCTGTTCCTCTTTTGCAGTTCAAAATTTTTAATGTATGCTGTTTGATTTCCCCCCACTCTTTACATTCTGTAGTTATAATCCCTTATTTTACTTTCTCCTAAAGTAGGATACGCTTTGAGCCAAAACAACATTTTCACGTTGCCACTTAATATTTGCTTTTTGGCCATCTATAAAAATCTTACAGATCTTTGAGATTTCTTTGATGTTTTTCTGTGTGTGTGGACACACACGTCATATTTGTCCTTACTCTTCTTCAGCTCTGATAAAGCAGACCTTGAGAATCGGTCACCATAAGCAACAGTGGTTGAGATTGGTACTCTTTCATTCCATTATTGATGTAATCAGGCCACAATCAACAGCTTCTTTTTAAGCAGTGATTTCTGGCCCACTAAGTAGCTTCCTTCCCCTTTAGAAATTAGGCTGAAAATGCAGCTACTGTGTATAAAGAGCAAGAAATCTTGAAATAGAAAATTTGGCTTTAGAATTAAGAACATTAAAAATTCTTCACTTTGGGTGCCTGAAAACTTCAACATATAACCTTAAGACTCAAACTGATCTTCTCCTGTAAGCCCTGGGTTTTTTCACCAGATTTTGCAGAGGGATTTAGGAAGATGTGTCACGTTCTCCCATTTTATTTTTGATACACAAAACATTCCCCATCAGTATGTTCTGAGGGGCTTTTCAGTAGCAACACGTTTGAATCGGAATGAATATATTCTTATTCACCAGTTTAACCAATAAAAGCAAAAAACTCTATAATATTCCAGTTAACGGACACAGGCATCGTCAGAAAACTAATTCATACCTGAATTCTGTGGAGGCCAGAGGCTTTTGATATACTTGGCAAATTAAATCGTTTCAGCTACCTTAATAGAGATTGTTCCATTCTTTATGGCTTAAAATACTACCTGTTAAACCCACATGACTTAGAAGCACTCTCATAGAAGAAAAAGAATAAGCTGCTTACGATAGTTTGAAAGACATATTAAATTACAGTAGAATTTAACTGGTTTTTTTTCTGAGGGGAATCCATGTGTGCACCCATTGTAGCAGCTAGAATTTGGTCTCCTGGGTATTTATGCAGTTGGAGTAAAGATAAAACTTGCGGTACATGCTGAAGCATGAGAGTAGCTGCCGCATCCACCAGCACAACCCTTCCTGGCAGAGCCACAGGTCGCTGTGCTTCTGCAGCTCTCCCACCCACCACTGCTCAGCACTTTTTCACAAGGGAAGTGCAACTGGAAAACAGCAAAGCCAGAGCCTTCCCCAATCCAGGGAATTTTTTCTTTTACTAAGCTGTCCCTAGGTGCAAAGCTGCATGGTTTATTTTATGACTAACTAACGTGTTTTGTGACTATTTCTATTTTTATTCCTTGTTTCAACTGACAGATTATATAAAACTTTTGCTACAGCTAGATGTACAATGCAAGGAAATTGACTATTTAGGAAGCTTAATCTGGAGGCTTAACAAAGAAAACACTGACAGCAGAGGAGAGCTAACACAAAGAAGAGAACGTAGCTCGGATCAGTGTGCAAAGGTAAGATCAGGAGACAACATGATTGACTATCTATTAGCTACGTAATTTTTGCCTTTAATTGACTTCTTTCTTTCTCTTCTCCCAAGTGACAGGGGACAGGACAAGAGGAAATGGCCTCAAGCTCCCCCAGGGGAGAATTAGGCTGGACATTAGGAGAAAGTTTTTCACAGAAGGGGTCATTGGAAATTGGAACAGGCTGCCCAGGGAGGTGGTTGATTCACCTTCTCTGGAGGGGCTTAAGGCATGGGTAGATGAGTTGCTGAGGGACATGGTTTAGTGTTTGATGGGAATGGTTGGACTCGATGATCCGGTGGGTCTCTTCCAACCTGGTGATTCTATGACTCTAAGTGTATGGAGAGACCCAATAAGCATGATATTGAAAAGGGAAGGGAATAGAAGATTTACCTATCCTTAGTTCCAAAACCATGGCAAACAAACCAGTCCTATTAAAAACAACAGCCTAGGCAAATCCAGCTGACTGATAAAAGCAGCTTTGTGCGCAAGTGCAAAAAATATGCACAAAAAATTACCTTCTTTTTGGAGGAAGCAGGTAGTAGGGACATACACAAACCACACCACGCATTGCTTGTTTTTTCCCCAAGAATGCATCCATTGGGAAATTATTTCAGCACACTTGATACAGTCAGAGCTCCCATCAGATTTTCAGACAAGGATGGATGTCATCAAGCCAAACCTTGCGATAATCACTTGTGGTTAAATTGGCAGTGTAAAATGGCAAGAAAAAGATGAAGACAGCGTGAAACAGCCGTAATAAAAACATTATAGTGGACGGATATTAAAGAAATTTTATTGCGGCTAACAATGAACAGGAACTAGCACCTGCACTGAAGCAGAAAAAGCAGCGAGCGAACACAATATGACCAGTAACTGTGACCGCAGACTTGCTGAACTCATTATAAGCCATGACAAGAAAGGTATAGGCACCTCATGCAAGATTCATGATGCTGCCTGCAGGAGAAAGTCTGAAGAAAATGCTGCCAAAGGAAGCAAACGAGAATTAAAATGATATTACTTAAAAAGTGTATAAACAAAGTACACTGGCAAAGAAAGTGGTCATGGGAATACTGTAGAAAGTGTCCTAGACATTGGGTCAGAAAACACTGCATCAGCACTTTGCCCTACGCTACAAACCGTGAGGAAAGGACACTCACAAACAACTGCACACCTGATCAGTAAATCAAGTTTTCTACTTGTGTGCATCACAGAAAGCTGCAGCAAAGGCGCTTTTGTATATTTTTCGCCCTCCTGTGCCGTCTGTGTTTTAGCCAGGGAACTACAATTCAGAACAGAAAGATCGAATGAAAATGTGAAACCCTTGTGCCAAAATAACAAATCAGAAAGTCTGAGAAATAGGGTTCAGCAAACAGGTCTTGTGAGGAATGGCTGAGAGAGCTGAAGGGGTTTATCCTGGAGAAGAGTAGGCTGAGGGGAGACCTCATTGCTCTCTCCAACTACCTGAAAGGAGATTGTGGAGAGAAGGCAGCTGGGCTCTTCTCCCAAGTGACAGGGGACAGGACAAGAGGGAATGGCCTCAAGCTCCACCAGGGGAGATTTAGGCTGGACATTAGGAAAAAAGTTTTCACAGAAAGGGTCATTAGGCACTGGAACAGGCTGCCCAGGGAGGTGGTTGAGTCACCTTCCCTGGAGGTGTTTAAGGTGCGGGTGGACGAGGTACTGAGGGATATTGTTTAGAGATTGGTGGGAATGGTTGGACTCAATGATCTGGTGGGTCTCTTCCAACCTGGTTATTCTGCGATTCTATGATATGTGTACTGGAGCAGACAGACATCTAATACAATTTTTAAACCCCTAGTTTTCCTAAACCTTATTTATGTATTAACCAGAGTGGACACATGAAATGAAATGCACGTGGTCTTTTTTTCTTTTAATATGAACTCCAGTCAAAACCTGAGATGAAATTTCTGTGCTGTGATCGGCACTACTCATAGCGTATTCCCTCTTTGAGGTCGGTGGCTAGTTGAAATATCACCCTTCTCCATGGCCCTACAGTCACTCTCTGAAACAACAAGATACATGGGTTATTTTCAAGCCCTGTTGGTACTTTTGGCTGCTGTAGAAATTTTTCACGTTTGGTTTTTCAAATTGAACCAGACACTTTCAGCTGACATGACAAACTTTAGGCAGGGTCTCTTAAATCCCTGCCTCCTCCAACTCTCATGCTGTCTGAAGAATTATTGTGACCAGAAGAGGCTGATTTCCTTTCATGAGCTGCAGGTATGACAAGCCAGCACTGATTGCAAGGAGTAGGAATAAAGTCCTGCTCTCAGGCTACTTCCTGATGGATGCCAGAAATGGACTTTCTGCAAAAACCCCATATTGCACTAGAGAGAAAAAAAAAAACCAAACTGTGCTAGTAACATAAATAAATTTGTACCACATCCACAAGGGAAATAGAAGAATTTTTTTTGCACATCTCTTGAAAATGATTTCATGTTCTGCCCCCAGACATCACTACTCTTCTGTCCTCTTGTGCCCTCTTTAAGCAGTTCAGTGCAGTGTGTGGGTGGTACATCCCTGCCCCGTCTCGTTAACTTGGTCTGTGAATGACAATTTGTTTTAGCGGATTGTGGCCGGCCAGTCATCTGGCAACTCAAAGACTCCAGTCCAAAAAGCCAATCTCTCCCTGGCTCCAAATCTGCAGGGCCTTAATGAGGTATTGGGGAGAAGCAGCAGCTATAAGAGATTCATTAAAGACGAGGACATCCTTGCACAGCTACTAATTGCTCTAGCTCGGTAGCTTGTATTTGTTAAAAAATGGAGCCTGCCAAGCAGTGCTCTCAATTTAAATTGCTGTGATGCTTTGTGCCTGCTCTGGAACTTTCCCACTGTCCATGAATCAAAGCACATAATGGATTAATTTTCTTTTCTATCAGGACAGAAGATACTCTGCCGGGGCCAGTGCATGTACTTGTCTAGATAAATATTCAACCAGTAAAAGCGATGCTATTGTAAACTTTCTGAGGAGTCATTATAAAGGTATCATCAATAGTACTTTCCTGTGTAGTGTTTAAATGCTGGACCACATCTTTTCTAAACACTGACATGGTAAATATTTTGCTGCTGCAGCTCTGATTAAAATCAGAGTAAAAGCCTGGCACTTTATGAAGGGATGTGGCAAATCACTACTTGATGAAAATGTATTTTCTCAGTGAAGTCAGAAAGCCTCTGGCTTATATTCATTTTGATCTTATTAAAACAATCCTTTTTGATTTGTCTGCTCATGCTTTTTATGGACTCAATAACTTCCAGTTTACCCAAATGGTCCTTAGTTGTACCTTGCAAACACATTTAAATATGGCACTAGTCATTCATAGTCTATACTATTTAATAAAAGGTATTTAAATAAAGAACTAGGTAGATTTGAGCTGCTACTACACGCATTTTGCTTGGAATTACATGTCAGAATCAACCAAGTAGGTTTTTGTATTAAGTGTGGGCAAATTCTCTCTCAGGCTGCGTTTCCACAGACATAACTACCTGAGAAACTAAAGCTTGAGTGATTCCATTAGAAGCATTTGGGGTCAATATTAACGGAGAGTTTTGTAAATTAAAAGCAGCAAGAACTTTTAGATCCCAGAGGGATATTTTCATAACGGGGAAGTGATGTGCACCCACATCTGCCAATTCAGCACAAGCAGCCAAGTACCTGTGAAATGGTACCTCCAGTCCCATCTTCTCACTGGGGCAGCAGATGGGACACGCACCTGACAGGCACAGGACTGATTGTTTTCACTTGTTTTCTTGGGTTGGGAGTGTTAATTCATGGGAATATTTTGCCAATACGAATTAATATCCCAATAAGCTTTTTCTAATTGCAGTCTTAGTGTAAGAGTAGACTTGAAAGAATGGCAAATACCCAGGGAAGAAAATCTAAGGGAGGAGGAGGGTTCTGCTCCAGAGCATGGATTTTCCTTGAAGTGTTCCACAGGGCCATTTGTGATCTCTGCTCTGAAGCCAAAGGTGCTTTTGAAATAGCAGTTATGTAGATGTCCCTCTATGATACATTGGTTGAAATGTTTCTAGAGAAATAGTTCAAAGCTCTTCTTGGCTGATAGACTGTCTGATGTCCTTGATTAATAGCTTTGCACTAGAGAAGGTTCAAGCTTTGAGCAAAAGGATGAAGTGTACCTAGTTAGAAAAGTTTGTTGTGTGGTTCATGGCTTTGAAACAGTCCTTTTCTCGTGCAGTGGACATCAGAAAACTCATGGTCTACCTACAAAAATGGGAGACAAACACCTATGTGGCTATAAAGAAAGCAGAAAAGGAAAAGAAATTCTGAAATACAGTTATAACATTCTGAAGTACAGTTCATAAAGGCCAGACTGTTGAGGTATTGAACAGAAAGTCCAGGACAGTCACCTTCCCTGGAGGTGTTTAAGGGATGGGTGGATGAGGCGCTGAGGACATGGTTTAGTGATTGATGGGAATGGTTGGACTCGATGATCCTGCGGGTCTTTTCCAACCTGGTGATTCTATGGCACTTGCACATGCTGCTACCATGGCACTGGCTGAGCCACTCGCCAAACCATCACGAGGTGCTGGGTTGCAGCATCCTCAGGCAGCTGCATCCTAGATGTGACTCAGACTTTCACTATGCTTTAACACCCTCTCCCCACTGGAGGAGCATTATGGCTTCCAACTATGCAGAAAATTTGTAATGGCTGTGAGCTAAAATACTTTTCATGGCATTTTGAATATGCCATGACTTTTACTGAACAAGTAAGTGACAGATCATGACAGAAACAACAGTCTTCAGAGAAGCAATGGTTGTCACTAATTACCCTTTCCTATTTCCTGAGGATCTGACAGTCTTAAGGAAAGAAGGACACCCTTTACCTCTCTGGGTTTCTCACTGAGCTGCTGGAAATAGCCCAAGAGAGCAAAAACTGTAGTTACTTTTGCAAAACCCATTGCTACTCCGCAGGAGTTCCCTGATGAACTCTCATCATCCATCCTCAGGATGTACCTGCAAGCAGCATTGCCATAGTGACCTCGCCACAAGAGTCTGTCATCTGCTAAGAGATCTATAGCATAGCTCTCACTGGTTATATCAATTTGATTTTGACAGTGTAGCACTTAGCTGAAAAATCCATACTGCAAAAAACCACGCATGGACACAATCTGGGGTGTCGTCCCACAGATGAGATGCAGGAGCACCTAAAGGTGAATGAGCAGCATATAGTTCCTCAGAAAGCTGCTGGAAAAATCTGCTGGTACGAGGCACTCGTTCAAAAACAGAACAATAAATGCATTTGCAAAATCAGTGTGCATCTTCCAAATTAGGAAAAGGAACAGTATTTCCCTAAGTGCATCGTGTGGTGTGTTTGCTTAGCACTTCTTACTAAATCATAGAATCATAGAACAACCAGGTTGTAAGAGACCCATCGGATCATCAAGTCCAACCATTCCTATCAAACACTAAACCAAGTCCCTCAGGACCTCATCCACCCGTGCCCCAAACACCTCCAGGCAACATGAATCAACCACCTCCCTGGGCAGCCTCTGCCAGTGCCCAATGACTCTTTCTGTGAAAAACCTCCTAGTCTCTAGCCTAAATCTCCCCTGGAGGAGCTTGCGGCCATTCCCTCTTTTTCTGTCCCCTGTCACTTGGGAGAAAAGCCCAACTCCCTCCTCTCCACTACCTCCTTTCAGGTAGTTGTAGAGAGTAATGAAGTCTCCTCTCAGCCTCCTCTTCTCTAGGCTAAACACCCCCAGCTCTCTCAGCTGTTCCTCATAAGGCCTGTTCACCAGCCCCTTCACCAGCTTTGTTGCTCTTCTCTGGACTCGCTCCAGAGCCTTTCAACATTCTTCTTGTGGTGAGGGGCCCACAACTGATTCAACTAACATTGTTTCACGTAGTCTTCTATTCTACTTGAAGTGGCATCGTCCCTTAAAAATACTCAGCAAGGCACAGGTCATCTTTCTGCATCTGAGAAAGTGGTACACAGTCCATCTAGACACAGGGTTTCAATGTAGGTTTTAATCAAGGAGCAGTTTTGTTGTATAAAAGTAGGTGACAAGCAAGGAAATACATCTGCTTCCAGAAATTATAAAGTCCAATGAAGCAAAAGCAAAAAACACTGTGTTTATCTGTAAAATAATACCAAAGCACAAACCTCACGTGCTATAAGAGAGAAACACTACACAAGTAAAAGTAACTATAAAGCTGTTTCTGGGAAGTAATGCAGCTGTCATAATGTAAAACTCATTCTGAGAGAATCAGAACAGAACTTAGGCAGAGAGGAAAAATGTGGTGGGGTGAGTTAAGGGAATTAACACAGCTAATAAGAAATATGCAGAATAAATTAGCTGTGATAGCTAATTTATCTTCGATAAACACATTTTTATATAGGCTTACATGAATGAATCAGATGAGCAGATTTTAACTCTGTGCAGGTAAATGTTCTCCAAATGGCATTCACAGTGGTTCTCTTGCTGCTAAATCTATGTTAAATTTGGAAGAGGACAACAAGATTTTTTCCTTGGCAGTGCTACAGAAGGAAAGGATGTTTGTCTAGTCACCAGAGATAGTCACAAATTCCTTGGGGCAAGTTTCTCAGCTTCACTGTGCCACTGTTTGTATCTGTGGGTGAGAGACAAGAGCTCTGACCACCCAGAGAAAATGAGTACAACTGCAATACAGGTTGGAGGCAGGAGATACAAAAGTTCTTAAGACAGAGACAAGCACCTGAAGAAGTCTAAGGGTAGGCATGAGGAAGCAGAAAGTGATTATTCTTCCTGTTTCATTCCTCAAAAACTTTGCGTCCATTGATATTTCGTATTCTTCCCCTTCTAAGGGATGAAAGTACAACCTTAGAGGCTGCAGCAGGGACAGTTTCCTTCTTGAATGAGGCTCCAGGTGCCTTAGAACAGGGCACATGAACCACAGTAATCATCACAAACACCTCAAAATGCTTCTGCTTAAAACAAAGGAGAAGCCTTTTTGATGACAACAAGCCCTTCCAGCTCTCGAAAGAGAGTGTGGTGTTCAAAATTAATATTCTGCCACTAAAGTGGATGAACACTTGAGTCCACTTACTCCAGTATTCAAGATGCCATCTGCTTTCTTTGCTGATATTTTTATCTTCTCTCTCCCTTTGTAAAAAGGGATTCTAGTTAATGATATGTCATGTTATATCAGCATCTACTGCAGACTATACAAGGCACTCGAGCTGCAGGGTGCAATTCCACCTTAAAGCAGCCCTTGGGAGCACCACATCCTGCAGCCAACGCTCTTGCCATGCACACAGCATCTCACAGAGAGATGATTAAATCTCTGCCTATCAGAGGCAGGGTTTGGCCCCACATAACAGCAAATTAAAAAGGCAACTCACTCTCTAGAGACACCATAATTATTTAGATATCTCCCGTAGGTTTACAGCAAGGATAACTTCTTTATCGCACAAATGTGAAAGTGCTGCAGATTTCAAAGATCTAACCTGTGCCTGTTCTCCGGAAAAATCTATTTCATAACTGAAAATCATACGTGGGCTGCCAGCGATCACCAGCTTAACCTGGAAGCCAAGCTAAATAAATGGTTCATGAACATCACATCATGCTCACGCACAGTCGCTGTAGCTACATGGTTTGACTGTTGTACCATTTAGTATCATCCTCCCTGCACAGTAAATAATTTACAGTCCTCTTTTCGAAGAGGACTTTTCTATACTACAGAACACATGGAAAACTGTGACAGTTTATGACTGACATAAATCTAGCTTTTGAAAGAGTTCTTGCGCTTCTTGACTATGAATAAGTTATGTCCTGTTCACAGGAACTTAGTGTAACTACAATATTTAGTTGCCATAGGATTCTGTATCATCTTGCCTGCACAGTAAATAATTTATCTGTTTATTTCTGCAGGGGACATCTTATGAGTGAGCCTGAATGGCAGTTGATTGCATGCATAGTATGCATAGCCCAAGAAAGAACTTGCAACAGCCATGTGACAGGAGCCCTGGTTACGGCTGCTGCTACAGAACGGCTGAGAAGCGAACACTCCGTCTATTGATAAGCTTTCTTTAGGGGAGCATCTTTAAATAGATGTGCTCTGTCACAGCACACCAGCTACTTTCAGCAGCTAACCAGCTTGCTGGCTGCTTTCAGTGTGTCAGGTGAGCCTCTTAGGGAGAGACTAATGGGTCCTTACTAAGGGTGAGCTTTAGTCGTACTGTATTCATCTTTGAAAATTGCCTTTAGGGTCCTCAAGGGAACATTAAAACGGAATGTGCAAATATCTCTATGGCATTGGTGGTTTTTATAATTTTTTTTAGATTAGTAGAATGTTAGTTAAGTAAATATTAAGTAAATACTGTTGAGGGGCATGGTTTAGTGATTGACAGGAATGTTTGGACTTGATGATTCAGTGGGTCCTTTCCAACCTGGTGATTCTATGATTCTATGATTTTCCCCTCAATAATTTTCATGCATAACAATTCTTTGTGGAATTTCTATCCCAGCAGGGTTCCTCAAGTTAAGAAACTGAACTGCAAGGCAAATTTTCTCATAATCATCAATGGTTTGTGAGGACACACTGCTATACTACCAGGAACATCCTCAAACCTTTTGTGCTCTTGCAGATTCCAGGTTGTAGTCAATTATCTTGCTTCTGGCAGTATGTTCTTGAACAAGCAGCAATTGTCTTTGAGTTGATTATATTTCCTCAATCCACAAGGAGGCTATGAATCTGAATTAGTATTTTTGAGCATTGTTATTGCTGTGTGTCGGTCACCATGCTGTGCTGATTTTAACTGAGAAGTGTTTTACTCCAAAAAACCTCCCTGAAAGCAATGGACTAGTCCATATCCAAAATTGGCTGACCCAAAGGATCAAGTCCTAGGCTGCAGGCTTTATTCCTTAAGCACTCCCCAAAGAAGCCCTTGCAGCAGTGCACAGGTTAGTCTCTTCTCAGAAGAATGAAGGGGACTTGATTCTGGAATCACCAGGTTGGAAAAGACCCACTGGACCATTGAGTCCAACCATTCCTATTAAACACTAAACCACGCCCCTCATTCTATTGCTAGATGAGTAAACTCACTTAATTACTAAACTTACATCTTTTTTGCTTATGGGTCATTGTACAGAAAGGCACTGTTGAATTAGTAGGTTATTAATGTATAAAAAAAATGAGGATTTGTCACAAATGTAATGCAACTCTTATGAACCTCTACAGGAGCTCACAGAATTCAGCACTTTGCACAGCTTCTGAATGTTCTCGGCTTGTTTCTAAAACATTAATTTGGACTGTGAATTCAATGAGATCTACTTTCTTCTCACAGCAATTATTCAATTCAACTGAATTCAATTAAGCTACAACTGTTTATGCCAGTGTAATTAGGAGGAGAAACTCGCCTGATAAGATACAACTTGACTTTACGATGGAGTGCTTAGGCTCCACTGTGAAATACAGTTACATCACGAGGTGTAGGTAGTGTGGCTTTCCCAGTCTGCCAGTCTTACCAACTCTGCATAAACAGACAAGAGAAAAAAACCCATATATGATTGCTTGGAGACTTCAGAATTCCTTATCGACCTGCATAACCAGCAAAACTGGATTATAGACTGGAATGGAAATGAATGGTCCTGCTGAGTTTATTTTATTGACATTATACACTTCTACACCATATGCAGGTCCCCACTGGCTTGGAAAATTCTGATGGCTTTTTATTGAAAGTAGACTCAGTTTATATTAAATCTACAAAGACACATGCCATTGTGTGCACTTGGGAAGACTTTTTTTTTTTTTGAATACGTTAGTTTCAGGACTGTATCGTGAAAGTTTTGCCTCACAATGAGATGAATTACACTGAGGATAACTACAGCTGTGCAGTTTGCAAGCAGCATGGGTTTCTCTTGTTGCTTGAGAAATAAACTATTCCTGGAACCTGGGCACAAGGTTTGCCCAGAGGTGCTAATCAAAATGGACACTGTGCAAAAATTATGCCCGAGTGCCACAGGAAGAAAATTTTACTTCTGGAAGAAACTAACATAGAAGAATAAGAAGTAGAGCTGAATTAATTTTTTTTTTCAGTTTTGATGTTGACCTGGTCTAGTAATTTGAAATGTTTTGTTACACCTGAAATGGAACATTGAGCTTCTATTTTTTATCAGCTATATCCCTGCCTTTCATTTAAATGCTTTCCTAACAGGATAATAAAAATTAATTTGTATAGCCTCATGCGCTACGCCTTCTTATTTATTTTTTCCCAAAAATTCTGCTCATCAAATCCAAAGTGAACACGGAGACAACTTTGGTTATATGCAAATAGGGTATTTTTTCTGACCCTAATGTTAAAAAAAGTTTGCTGTTTAGAAAAAAAAATGTTTCATCAGCAATGAATCCTTCAGTATACTTGTGCGGATTATAATGATAACCAGGTATTAATTGTGGCACCAATTTCTTGGAGATGGTGAGCAGAGCTGAGCACTTCTATTGGGGAGTAGGATTATTTTGATGAAACCTGAAAAGGCAAAAAGGGAATCTCCATCACAAAAATCTTGGTGTGATAAACACAATGGACACAAAGTATTATTTTATATTGGGAACTAATCTCAGCAAACTTGCACATCACAGCAAGCAAGATCCACACTGCAGCCAGAAATCCCCAAGATCCAGCTTAGTATTTCAGCCAAGCCTCTCTCTTTGGTGTGGTCTACAGAACGACTTTGTATATGAGTTTAGATCATATACTTTATAATTTTTGCTGACCATAAACTATTTTCTCATAGATTCACCTCTGAAAGAAAAATTAAATAACTTATGCTTGGAATTTGTCCTTTCCAATACAATGTTAAAAAGAAAAATTGACATTGATACCAATGTTTGGCCCCGTTTACTTAATATTCTGACTTTTTTTTTTTTTCTCCTGTGAGAGACTCAATTGTCCCTGTTTCGACCTTTCCCTGGAGAAATTCTTTCAATAACTTGGGTCAGAAAAGTAAAATAAATAAATCCTCAAACTGTAACACATTTCTTGACACACTAGCTGTTTGTGGCAACTGTAGCTCTAAGAATCACTCCAATGCCTGCTTATAGTTCCCTCAGAAAGTAGAGTTTGGAATGAAACAACCTCTTGTCCAACACATTTGCCATTGAAAGCATTTCACAAGTATTGGCCAAACCAGCCTAGTAGTAGAACAACAAGATAAGTAATAAATGGTCTTTACAGATAGAGGTAGGAGATAGGATCTGACTTGGGTGAAATATCACCTGGTGGCTCACCATAATTTCGTGATATACCATGGTTGTAGTGTTAAGGCATTGCAGAGAGACATGTGAATCCAACCACTTTGAAGTTTGAAGTAATATCTGTGTGTTTATTTTAGCCCTGAATTAAGAAAAGCCTTATCACAGCCCAGATACATTTGGAGTCAACAGCTGGGTTAAAAGACTGAGCTTGTGGGTGAAACTTGCTGGTCTTTGGAGAAGCAATTAGTCTACATTCACACATACAAATATTAAAATACAGGGGTTGAAATTATCATAGAACAACCAGGTTGGAAGACACCCACTGGATCATGGAGTCCAACCATTCCTATCAAACACTAAACAATGTCCCTCAGGATCTCAACCACCCCATGCCTTAAACATCTCCAGGGAAAGTGAATCAACCACCTCCCTGGGCAACCTATTCCAGTGCCCAATGACACTTTCTGTGAAGAATTTTGTCCTAATGTTCATGCTAAACCTCCCCTGGTAGATCTTGAGGTCTCTCCCTCTCGTCCTGTCCCCTGTCCCTTGGTAGTTGTAGAGAGCAATGAGGTCTCCCCTCAGCCTCCTCTTCTCTAGGATAAACACCCCCAGCTCTCTAAGCCGTTCCTCATAAAACCTGTTCTCCAGCCCCTTCCTCAGCTTCGTTGCTCTTCTCTGGACTTGCTCCAGAGCCTCAACATCCTTCTTGTGGTGAGGGGCACAGAACTGAACACAGGATTCAAGGAGCAGCCTCACCAGTGCTGAGTCCAGAGGGAGAATAACCTCCCTGGACCTGCTGGTCACACTGTTTCTGATACAAGCCAGGATTCCATTGGCCTTCTTGGCCACCTGGGCACACTGCTGGCTCGTGTTCAGTCTCTGTCGACCAACACCTCCCCGATCCCTCCCTTCCTGGCAGCTTTCTAGACAGGCTTCTCCTAGTCTGTAGCTCTGCATAGGGTTGTTGTGCCCCAAGTGCAGGAATTATTTTTATAATTGCACAATATCTGTTGTGTTTCTAGCAGTTCCATACTGTCTGACATTGATATATCTAAATTTATAGCGAAGACAGAAATAAAAGGTGACAAAGGCTACTCATTTTCCCTCAAAATATAAATTATTCAGTAATACTAAAAAAGCATGAGCAGCAGTCAGGTTTCCCGAAATTCTGTGGCATCTTCATCTTTGGCAGTGTCTGTTGAACTCAACCCAAGATACTATAAAGTCTTCCTACTAGTCAGCTTTTTGTTTGGGTTTTTATTTTGTGTGTGTGAGGTGGTTGTTGCTTTAATAATAAAAAAAAAAGTAACAAATAAATCAGTCGAGCAAATGTGAAACGCTAAGAGCAAAAATAGCAAGCATCGGTAGAGAACACATTAAGAATGAAAAAAAAAAATCGATTTTTTTCGTCTTGCAAGAGTGTGTCTTGGGAACACTAATAATAGGTGCTTCTTTCCTCTCAGAGAATGACTTTTTCCCTTCATTGCACATGACTTGGTGAAGAAGTCGTCTAACTGTGATATCTAGATGCAAAGCAAGAAAGAAAAGGAGCCTTTGTCTGCTGTTTTAAAAGCAGGAATTCTGACTGGAGAAGGGATGATTAAAATGCTCCATGTGGCAATAGGAGACGAGTGACTGTCTCCCTGACAACAATGATAGTGCTTATATGAATAAAATCACATGTTTGCATAAAGACTGGAGGTTTAGGTCCTAGAAATGTCAAAAGAAGCTGAGTGTGGCGTATCATATAGTATTGTTATTGATTTCTTAATTATCAGGTATGACACATATTGATATTCAGTTTATTCTATTTATAGATGAGTTGGTTGGGGGTTATTTCTGTTGCTGTCTCAGAGAAATGTAACATTTCTAGAACCGTGGCTCTTAATAACATAATTTTTTTCCAGTGCGTGCTGTTAAATCCAAAGTCTGATACATTTACTGCTTTACAATTTCTTAACTGATTCATTACATTAAGGAAGAACATTATTTGGTTTTCTTTATTGCCACAAGGTGTATTTCTATCAATTAATTCCATTAGATGCACACATAATTTCCCCTCATTTGTGGAAAAAACATACAGAGTTAATGTTGTGTAACCTTGGGGAAATGATGCCATTAGGCCCTTTTGAAGAACTCCGATGGGAAAGGTGCTTAATTTCTGCAGAAATATGGGTTTAGGCTTCAGAGCCAATCGTTTTTTCTCATACTTTAAATCAAACGGCATGCATCTGTAGCTTCATTATGGCAAAGAAAGTACATACTTTTGAGCTGTAATCAATAGAAGAGTGCCAGTTCCCTGAAATAAAATCTATCTATTTGAGTTAAACTGCAAGCCAGAGGGTTCCCAGGCTGCGCAGCCTCAGACTTTCCCATTTACTGTGTATGCTCTGAGGACCATGAGAATATAGAATCATAGAATAATCAGGTTGGAACAGACCCACTGGATCATCGAGTCCAATCACTCCTATCAAACACTAAAACATGTCCCTTAGCACCTTGTCCACCCATGCCTGAGTGCCAGGGTTGACGCGTTGCAGTGGGTCGTTCTTCAGCAGAAAGAGTGTGTGGGACTGGGTTGACAATAAACCCTGGGTGTCAACATACCCTGCTAAGCTAAGATGTCAAGTAGCAGCTGGAGCAAGGTCTCTGGCTTCTGAGACTCATCTAAACACTGGGGAGAGGCAGACTCCCCATGTAGCTTGGCTCTTACCTCCCAGTAGTCTTTATACAAGTCAGGAACACAACAACGTACAGAACATTTTTTCCCCTCTAGGTCTCCCCAGACACCACACTTGCTGCTATGAGATGCAAGTCAAATGTTGCAGTGAAACTCCACCAGAGCCAAGAACAGACAGGGAATCTGAATCTGACCACTCTGACAGCTCTTGCTGCCATCCTTCTGTCAGCCTAACTGCTGCAGCAAGATATACGACACCCAACTCACACAGTACAAAGAGTAGAATTTAGAGTGCTGTAGAGATACAACTGCATTTTTTACCAGCCCAGTTTTTAGGAGTGTGCCCGTGGCAAGACGAGCAGTCACCAGGATGATGTAGCTGCACTTGTATCAGGCAGAGTGCTGCTGGCGGAGCTCACAGCCGCAAGGCTGCTCTGAGCGCTGGTGAGAGATTGGTGATTTCTGAGAGCTCAGTGCAGTGACGGGAGACAGGGCAGCCCTCGAGGCATGACACTGGACACAGGATGGTGTTGAGATGTGCAGAGCTGCACAGAAACAGGTTTTCATCTCTGCCATGCCACAGTGGATCTAAAGTAGGCTTACTTAACCTAATTTACATGGACCTACCACAGTGTTTTTGCCCTGCTTTTATAAATGACATGTCAGCAAGGTGTTCCTGGAGGCCACAATCTTCCTCATGAAATCTCACATAATATTCAATATATATGCATAGAATCATAGAATCACTAGGTTGGAAGACACCCACTGGATCATCGAGTCCAACCGTTCCTATCAAACACTAAACCATGTCCCTCAGCACCTCATCCACCCGTGCCTTAACACCTCCAAGGAAGGTGAATCAACCCGTTCCCTGGGCAGCCTCTACCAGTGCCCAATGACCCTTTCTGTGAAAATTTTTTTCCTAATGTTCAGCCTAAACCGCCCCTGGCAGAGCTTGAGGCCATTCCCTCTTGCCCTGTCACTTGGGAGAAGAGCCCAGCTCCCTCCTTCTCTACAACCTCCTTTCAGGTAGTTGAAGAGAGTAATGAGGTCTCCCCTCAGCCTCCTCTTCTCCAGGCTAAACAGCCTCAGCTGTCTCAGTCGCTCCTCATAAGGCCTGTTCTCCAGCCCCTTCATCACCAGCTTTGTTGCTCTTCTCTGGACTCACTCCAGAGCCTCAACATCCTTGTTGTGGTGAGAGGCCCAGAACTGAACACAGGATTCAAGGAGCAGTCTTACCAGTGCCTAAAGCTCCCCTGGTGGAGTTTGAGGCCATTCCCTCTTGTCCTGTCCCCTGTCCCTTGGAAGAAGAGCCCAGCTCCCTCCTCTCCACAACCTCCTTTCAGGTAGTTGTAGAGAGCAATGAGGTCTCCCCTCAACCTCCTCTTCTCCAGGCTGTGCACACATAGAAGCCGAGGAGAAGCAAGTTGACCCAAGATCACATTGAGAAGTGCTACATGGACAGGTACTTGTTCCCCCAAAACACCAGAGTCAGTAGATCACCTAGGACCGTTGGCCCTTTCCAGATGCAAGAGTTGGCTGCACAGTGGTGCTAGTGACTGCAAGGCATGTTTGCTGCAGCCCAAACCTGTTCTCAGAATCTCACATCCTGATGAGCTCCCTGAAGGATCTGCCTTTCGAAAGAATTTTCCTGCACCTCCAATCCTGCAGTGACTGGCAACAAATGAGAAAGAAATTATTCATATGGCATCAACTGTCATTTTAATTGGCTACTTATCACACCATTGCTACTCGTGTCTGCTATAGTAACGCTCAGGTGCGTAATTGTTCTGAGCACTGTACTAACATAGGGAAAAGTGATTTCCTGCATGCTAATTGCCTTTCAAAAATTATAGTATATTTTCCTTTAGTTATAGGGTAGGAAAAAAGAAAAAATACACCTGTAGATAAAGATCAGTTTTCAAATTCAGCTTTGATAGTGAAAGAAAAGTAATTATTAGTGTGGTCCCTGGCAACTTGAAAAGAATCATTTGAGAGGTGTACTTTGGATACTTACTTCCAGAGTATCTATTCAGAATATACCAGTTTAATTTCTAGTGGATGACTAGAAGATAGCAAGGCGAATAGTTCTCCCTCCTCTCTTACAGAGAATTGAAAAAGAACTTGAAGTAAATTAGTAAAACCATATTTAAAGTAAATGAAGCTCTACTTTTAAATGCTTGCTAGAAACATCACTAATGCATATTAGTTGAACGAAGCAAAGTCAAAATCATGATAGCGTTAAAGGCAATATCCAAAGATAACTATAGCATATGCTTGTTTGCGTAGCTGATTTTTTCAATTGACTTTAGCATAACTACTACTGCTTTTCAATCTGTGCATAACTGGGCATTACACTGAGGCTTTGGGAATGCCACAGCCCGATTTGCTACAGGACCCTCTTTCCCAAAAAGCTAGAAATAGAATCATAGAATTTCCAGGTTGGAAGAGACCCGCCAAATCATCGAGTCAAACCATTCCTATCAAAAATAGGGACTACGTAGCTTTTGACATTCACCTCTTCAACCTTTGGGCTATAAATTATGATATTCCCCCTAGTCCTCTGGCCTTCCAAGTGGGGAAGCAAAGAGAGGGCTCATCTCTTTGGGATGAATAATTAAGAAAAAGTCAAAAGAAATATTTCAGACTGGGATTTTTAGTATAAAAGCATTTATGAAGTAATTCTGAAGGCTGAATTACTTCATTAGAACCATCTGTTCATCAATAATTCACAATAAACAGGGAAATAAAAGCCTAATAGCTTGTTTACTATGAGTTGTTTGCCAGGTTGCAGGCACAGTAGCAGCAGTCCCTGCACGTTTGCCTGCTCCGAGTGCTTTGTGAAACGCAGCTGGGGCTGAAAAGTTGACAGGGATGGATGCTCTGTTGCCTAATGCACAGCGAAAGGCTACTGTAAGTATAGCCGGTGGAAGTTTTCCCACATATTTCAAAGAGTGGCACGGTCGTTTTTCAGTGGGAACCATGACCCAACAAAAGGCTGTATCTCCACAGGCCTATTAACAATATGTAGATTGGACCCTTGAGTATAAAAGTTTCTTCAAAAAGCAATGAATGTTTTGCAAACACACAAAAAACACTGCACCTACCATTCTTCAAAACCAAATAAAAGTCTTCAAGCATTCCTAAACAGAGCAGAGTCATTGAGTTTTGTCCCACTGTGCCTTTGTTCCACAGCAGGTAAACAGTATTTAAAATTCATCACTTGCCAATACTATTTTTTTCCTTAGAAAACTGAAGGTTAGAAGTTATGATGTTGTTTCCATTTTAGATTTGAGACTACTTTATACCTACTTTTCCTTATGGCAGCTTTTCATAGAATCATAGAACAACCAGGTTGGAAGAGACCCACCGGATCATTGAGTCCAATTGTTCCTATCAAATATAGTTTTTCCCTTGGTGTTTCTTTCCCCAGTTCATCTAATTGAAACTGACCACAGACCTCCTTGCCCTTTTCTAGGGGGAACAAATGAAGTCATTCTGGTCTTATCCATATGATACTCTCCACATCTCAGTCATTAGGTCACAGCTGATCCAGTTTCACACCCTCTTGCATGCACAGGAACAATCCAGGCTCCAAATTTTTTTCCAGGATAGCTCTTAGGAGTTATTTGTATGAAGGCATTATTAGAATTACAGCTTTCAAAACACCTTAATTAATGCTTTTCAGCATTTCCATCTGTGGGAGAGGTGCCACGTGGCACCCGTAAGGAATGTACCCAACCATGCCAGTCAAGGCTGGGAGGGTGTGTAAAATCATCAAACCACAACATTACATTCTTCAAGCTTTCTTTTCCCAGTATGTCTCCTAGTTCTATAGCATCGTTTGGAAAGTGCAGGGGGAAAACTATGGGGAAAAAAAAAAAACAAGACTTGTGGAAATAGGAAAATATATTCATGATAACACAGCAAAGGTTTTCTTTAAGGCTAATGCAGCACAGGCTATTACTGCATAAAACATATACCACACTGCATTTAGTAAAGTTGAACTATTTTTGGACCTACATTTTATAACCGATACTCTGTGTCTTGCACCTAGTCCTACTAACTGCTAGTGAGACCTAGTAGGCAAGCATCCCATTTATTTTGGTGCGTTCAGCTGGAGTTTCACTAAGAGATCACATGTGGTATTTTAAAGAGATTTTATTTTGGTAGGGAGGGAGTCTGTCTCACGATTGAATGCAGGTTTTAAGGATTAGTAAAAGACTTTTTTTGGAGCAAGTAATTTCAAGGAATTAAACATCTCTGTTATAGGCTATGAAGACACCACAACCAAGAATTTGGACTGAATCTACATCTCCCTCCATTCCTTTGCATTTCTCATGAGTATTTGGATACTGTTCCTCTTTCTAGATGGCAAGAAGGAAGACAATGAAAGATCATAGAATCATCACGTTGGAAGAGACCCAGCGGGTCATCAAGTCCAACCATTCCTACCAATCTTTAAACCATGTCCCTCAGCACCTCAGATGAGACAATAGAAGATCAGCCTCTCATCAGCACGAACATTCAATTTCCAAACATTCTTGGTTAAAAGTTATCTGTTAAAAGACTTTAAAAGTTATCAGGTTTTTGCAGAGTGACAAAGAATTGCTTTATTTCTCTGCTCCAGGAAAGAACAGGCTTGTGTTAATGTATCTGGAATAAACATGCATACAGCCCACATTGTCCTCCAATAATGCTGTTTACCGTTGTTGTCCAGTGGTTTGTAGACGTGGACTGTTATAGATACATGGAGTATTATAAAGGACTATCTTTCCTAGAAGCATGCAGTCGCTATTGCTCTTTGTTTCCCTGTAATTTTCATTAGGTCTTATTCATGTGCCCCTGAGAGTGAGAGAGGCAAAGTCATCTGCCCACTGGTTATTATGCTGTTGCACAAAGGGGTTCTTCAGCTTAGAACACGAGACTGAAAACAAGTCTGTTGACAAATTATTGTGACCCGTCCTATTCCTCTTTAGAATCACTGCAGCTGTCTGAAGCCAAAGTTAACACCCCCATCTGCACATACCCAGGGCGTTTTTACACCCATAAATAGAACAAAAGCTCCATGCATGAAGATCACATATTAAGAAATTCAAGCAAGCCCTAAGCTATTTCACATAGTTTCTTCAAGTATTGAAAATTATTTTAATCCCATTTAAAAACTACTACACATTGGGAGGAATTTCTCTCCCCAGCTTGGTGTCACAAAGCTGAACGTATCATTGGTCTCAGGTTTTAATATTAATAGAAGATTGTATCAGAACAGGTACATAAAACTGCTTTAGCTAATTGTAGCCAATGAGAAGACTGCTAATCAGCATATATCCTGTTCCATCGACTTTTTCTGTATGCCGCAAAATTACTGTATCATTAAATGCACAAAATTTCCTGTGGTCTGAAATATAAATATGTTCACCCTCAGGTGTTTACTGGGGTCAACAGGAAGTCAGTATCTCCCTGGTTAACTCAAAATTAGTGTCTACTGCAGTTATTAATATTTTTAGAGGCAAATATATATAACATCTACCAAATGAAGATTAAATCTTCCTGCTGTTGCTGGAGAAGCTATCATGGAGTAACTGGCTGATCATTAGAACATTAGAAACTACATTGACTTTCAAAGATGCGTTTGCTTCTGATGTGTATCTTTCTTGTCTGACACAAGTCAAAATGTTTTACCACATGCGAATCCTTATGCTGACGAAGGTAAAACCAAATACACAGTATGCCAGTGATAACTACTCAGACAACGACATGCAGAAAAGTGTTAGGAGTCATCTTGAACTGAGCTTTGCAAAGCAATGCTGATAACAGGAGGCGGGTTAAAGCTGAACTGGAGACTCTCCAGAGGTCCCTCCCTGTTGTCTATAGCATGACTTACACCTGTGAACATCAGGGTTAGTGCTCCTGATTATAAATAAAACAAAAAAAAAATTGTAAGAAAATGTCAAAATTAAACCAGGAATCTAGCGCTGCATTAATGGGGTTTTGTGCATTGACTTACAGCTGGTATTAATAACTACTGCATCAAGCATTTCCCCTGAAGACTTGTATTATACAATGATTTATAAAGACACCAAACATGTTTAAAAGTCCTTAGATTTTAAGATCAATAAGCCTGTCTCCTCACTACAACTTCCATCTAATGATGTAGATAATTTTTCAGAACTTAATTATGAGATGACAGCCACACATCCTTCCTGAAAACAAAGGACTTAGAGAAGAAAAGGGCAAACATCATCCTACTGGTGCTTTTTCTCTGCACTTAGAAGGACCCTTCTCTTTAGAGTTAATTGCAAAGAAAGAGCTCTGGCAGAAGTGGATGCTCTCTTTACCCTGGGAACGAAATCTTTCTACAGGAGTAACTGAGTTAGCACAGGGCAAGTCTGTGAGCGTAGCCAGAAATGGGGGCTGACAGCTCTGCAGCCCAGGGAGTGCACGGCCTCACGCAAGCAGGTTTTTCTGGGTCCTAGGAGAGCCCACAACCACTTCATTTGCTCTGCTCTGATCACGCTGCAGCACTGAGGCAGAATCCAGGCTGAAAGCTCCTCTGCTTATCAGACAGTGAGGATGGAGCAGCTGCAAGTGATGAGGATGATTCATCGCTTGCCTTTGGGTTTTTAGAGACACAGTTCCAGCTTCCAGTCAGAGCAGTTCAGACACAAAAAAAAGCCCTTGGGTTGTCCAAACACACCCTCCCCTGCAGTCAACTCAGCCTGATTGATTTAACAGGTATAGGACAAATTGAGTCTAATTCCCTCCTGCAGCTCTGTCATCCAGCTCCTCGTAAACAAAATCCCCTTTAAAGTGGCATTAAGTCAGTCCACACAGAGTTAGACCTGGAGTTATAGCCCCTGAGCACTGGTGAATAATTTGTTTTCCGTATTTACCTACGTGTGGATTTCTGGCTATCAGGTACCAAACCCAAAGCAGCATAAGGACTACACAGTTATTCAAACCTGTCAATAGGAAATAATTTCAGTGAGCAGTTTACTAATTACCTATAGAGGGAGGGAGTAGTCTGAGAAATTTTATGGCCTATATAAATACCTTGCTTTTAGTAGCTTTTTAACTACCTTTACCTGTCAGCTTTTTGCTGATGCAACATCAGCTTCAAAGAGAAAATTAAGCACACGGATTTCATCTTAGTAGCAAAGTGGTATCAGCCATAGGACAGAAGAATGAATCCTACAAGGCAATATATATCAGGAACTGTGAACATCCACTCTAAACTACACGCACATCGTGCCCAGTGAGTGGGCAGCAGGACAGAGGCTGGGCTGGTTTGGAGGAAAGGAAAGCTCATCCTTTTCCTCATAGCAGCACCAGCAGTGCTCCCTTCACTCAGCAGTGAGTTCAGCCTTCCCAGGACTGTGCAGGGTGCGTGGCCACATCATCCACAAAGGTGCTCCTCAGAGCAGACAAGGTATTCACAAGGTCCCTTAGACCAGTAGCCAAAACAAGCTTTCTGGATCATCTCCGAGATCCCTCCTGCCTTCAGTGTTCTCTAAACAGACCAGAGATTTACCTGCTTGCATTGGCTGCCCTGCTTCCCAAGGCTGTTGGAAAACTGCTCATTTACCAGGGGAACTTGCACAGAAGTCCAAGATCTCCAGCTATGAAATAATTTATATTAAAATTTTACAGAGAGAAAAAGTTGAATCAGAGGGTTTGCTATCCCAGATTTGTCAGAAGAGATGTTTCAACTAAAATAAAAGGAAACTTCTGGATAAAACAAAAGATGAAACTGGCTTCTAGGAGGTCAGAGCGTACAGCAGGCAGTGGCTGAGCAGAATTCTTATTCTGTTGCCTTTACTCCTCAGCTTCCAAAATCCTAAACTGGCTTCAGTGGAGGTTTCCTTGAACTAATGGCCATCCTGCCTGCACCACAAAGAAGATTTTGCCTTCTATGCCTGGACCCAACACCTATTTGCCAGGGGAAAAATCTCCATTTTGTGTTATTCCCTCTGCGAAGAGCTGCTGCAGGGCTAGGTGGGACCTGCCCCACCAGGATGCCCTGCAGTGGTTCACCTGAAGTACAAACGCAGAGAATTAGTTGTGTTGGATGAAGCCTGCAGGAGGGAAAAGGCTTGGGGAGTTGAGGGGTCCTACTGCACAGTTTGTACCTAGAAAAGATCTCACCCTAGATAAGCCACTAGATTTTTTTTTTTCCCACCAGCCCGAAGGGGAGGACTGGCTGGGGCAGCGTAGCTGCAAACATTAAAGGGTGAGATTTATCGCACCCCATTCCTTTCTCCAGAAAAATCAAATTACACAGATAGCTGAATGCAGATAGCATCGCCAGCTACCGATCTGAACAACTGTCCATCCTGAAAATCAAGTCAAAATGTCATTACCTACCAAGAAAGATGGTATCCAGCAAGGCTTTTCAAATGTTATGCCAAAGCAGGTGGGAGGTGTTTGTTCAAATGCAGCACACGTTACCACAGCCTTTCTCATGCCACTGAGCAGAAGTGGCCTGAGATATTCTGGGTGTTTTTTTCTCAGCCCTGCTGTGGTTAGCATGAAAGATTTCTGTTTACAAGGAACCCCCAAACAGCGTTTCCTATATAAAAGAAACAAAGAGCACAAATTTGAGTTCTTCATATCATTTTTCTGGACCTCCAGCTGCTTTGACACTGGGGCCAAAGGAAGTAATTCACAGTCATCCCAATCAAAAAACAAAAGAGCTGAGGTTTCACAAATCAATATTTCTCTCTTGATGCTCTGCACCTTTCCAGGTATTTCACAGAGATTGCTAGGTAAAGTGGCAAAAAGGGCAAATGTACAGTTAATACACCCCACGTGAAGCGTGGCCTCGGCTGCAGCTTTGAGGAGTTGTTATGATGATTGTTCACAGCAATCAAGCTCAGCAGAGGTTTTTGCGTTCAGCACATTGCATCATCTCCAGGGAGCTTCCTTTACAACACTTATAAATGAGAAAACAAGATAACTTTAGACTGCACAGCTGCAGGGTGCAGGAGGGAAGCGGTGAAATAACACTGAATTAATCCATTCATTCAAAGGCCACTGAATTGTCATGCATGAATTTAATAAGGTTAGACGTTAAATAGTTAACAAATAAAAAAAAAAATGTAAAAAGTGTCGTTTCCTCTTTACACCCCACATCCATCTCCTTCTGCTAATCTCCCAGGAATAGGTGCAGGCAACCCTTCCCACATTATATAGGTCAGCACCTACTCTAAAATTCATCTGTTTTGGTGAAAATAGAAGGCAGGCACTGGAGATGTGCTCCCCGACCCCAACTCTTCAGAACTATGTAGTTGGAGACTGGTTTGTTTTTTTCTGGAACTCTGCATTTTGCCCCTCGGAGTGCTGGACGGCACCTGCGCAGCACAGCTCGGGCTAATGCTCTGTCTCAAAGCCAGGCAGGGCTCTTACAGCCACACTGCAATTCTTTATGTCTGCTGGGATGAGCCGGGAACTCAGAGTTCAGACACATGCACTGCTAATACTTTTTATAGTGACACGTTATAACTTGAATCAGGTAAAACCAGTATTTTACGAAGACGCTGAAGTAAAGTTTTCAGTAACTGGGAAAGCATTGAACGAAATCAATTACTACCACAAATTCCTGCATACAATCTGTGTTGAGCAACGGCCCTGTCCTGGCATGCAGCAGCCCCTGGGGACCCACAAAGTCAAAATATCTGTTCACACAAAAAAACCCCCAGTGTTCTCCCTCTCTGGGAAAGACCAATATGGGTAACAAATAAGTAACATGGTATTTAGAGCATGAGGCACTTGTATTTCAGGCTGGTCAACCTACAATAAGAACCTAAACAGGATGGAAGCGGGGAAAGAAATTTGATTTTTTCACACAAAATATTTGGTTATATCATTCTTCAAATCGCAGACGTGTACCACAGAAATACTAAGGCTGTTGCATCAGGATGGATGCATGTCAGGGTAGAGAGAGGGGCCTTTTATCATAGAGCTGCTTTGCTGAGTCACAGCCAGAGCTCACAATTCGCCACAAAACACTCACGTTCTGCTGGCTTCGGCTACCCTTGAGCAAAAAAGCTCCTGTAGCATTTTCTGAAGGGACAGCTGTAGCAACATACAGTCTTTCTTGAGTAACTGAAACTTCCCTAGCATTTCAAAGAGATCATTCAGTCTTCATTTTTAGCTTGTATAGGCTTATAAAGGTAGATGACTTCAGCTTGAACACTGTGACTTTCATATAAACTGAAGTAACTGTAATCTGCTAACATGAAAATTGTTTATATAAACAGATGATTCCATGCATACAGTGAGTTTATTTACATAAGAATTGGTATTTTTCTAAATATCACAATGTGAAAATTTCCTCTACTAACAGTATGATTCTTCCTGTGCCAGGAGGAATTTGCAGTGAGAAAAGGGTGCACCACAGAGCAGGTATGTGTGTGTAATTATTAGCCTGCTGACCCCCAGTATAATTCAGGGAATGGTAATGGTCTTGGACACTGGAAACTTCTGCAAGTTGGGTATTACTTACAAAACCTCCAGCACCACATGGACATACATCCATGTACTCAGTATGAGATTCTGCCCCATATCATCCTCATGAGAGGGCTCTCCAGCTTCTTCACACACCACCCTCACCACAGGAGCCTCCCAGACTCAGTCCTTATACTTTGTGACCTTTGTTAATGCCACCAAAATCACCCACTACAGCCTCTGCCACAGGTCAGGTGCTCACAGGCTTCTGGTGTGAAGGACTGAGTCCTTAAATTAGGCTGGATTTCAAACACCAGGTAAAATTCCACAATAGAAAGTGTCACACGCACACACTCCAGCACAGAACAAATTGTTGCAAACTTTGTCACTGCCTGGAACAAAAGGCTGTCTGGTTAGGAAGCCCATTCCATCTCAGAGAAACAAGCCTCATTTTGTTCATTCCTAATGTGCATCTTTCCAATAATTTGTCGCTTGTATAACCTACTACCCTAAGAAAGATAATTTATAACCCTTAGGGACATGATGTGTACTCCCAGGGAGAAGGGAAGGACGCAGAGTGTCCAAGCTGGAGAAACTGGAGGTGTGACCCGAATTGTCTTGGTTAACTTAGCCCGATGTCACAACACAAAATCACAATCACATAAAATCTTAAAACCATGTTTTTGGCATACAGCAAAAAAAGAGATCAATATAAACTACACAGATTATTTCCTCCCTCAATCAAATGAAACAGGTTTGCAAAGCTAAGAGCTGAATGTAACTCAAATGAACGTTTTGAAAAATCAGAAGTTCTTCATTTTCATAAACTTAATCCTAGTTCAGCTGGCTAAGGTATTTCTGGAATTATAGTTCAGATGCGCCAGGCTTTCAGTCCATACACCCAAGGCATCTTTACAATCTTGGCTGCACCTTAGCACAGCGTGTTGCCTAAGAACTGTGCTGGCAGCAGACACAATCTGTACTGGAATGGGAGCCCCCCTCTGGCTTCTAAATATAGTTCTAATCTCCTGAAGTCTCAAGATATTCTTGGTCCTTTCTTACAGAAGTGAACATCAATTCAGTGCATACTTATTTAATACATCTCTGAGGTAAACACTCAGTGTGGGTGTGCCTCAGACTACTAAAAAGATGTGCTCACAGAACTGTGAAGAACAAAAATAATTCTGTATGAAAAGGCTCTCATGTATGTGTTTTTGGTGACAGACCCTCTTGAATAGATAGGAAAGGTGTTATTAACACTGTGTTGTCCTAAAACCATCACAACCATGTCCAAAACAACCTTTCCCTTCACCCTGCCCATAGCCTTCTCTCCCCCCAGCAGATGCAGTTGCTGTCATCGATGCAGCCTTACAACTCCTGAAAGCCGATCTCACAAACCTGGTGTTTATCCAGATGAAAGAAAGCAGACGACTGCTTTAAAATCCATTACATGACACGTCTGTGATGCACAGAGCGTAGACCCAAGAGTGATGCAGGGAAAGCAAACAGAGCATACTGAGTATGAGGCTTAAGGAACTGCTCCCACATCCAGGGTGGACCCAGAGCACACAGACACACAGCATTTTTCTTTTAAAACAAACAAACAAACAAAAAAATAAAACAAAAAAAGAAAACCCAAACAATTAAGAGCTTAGGTTCTCCTTGATTAGGTTTTACTACTGTTTGTGTTCACATGCTACCGGGTACAGTTGGACAAGATCGATGAAACACAGAAAAAGGTGAATCAGTGTTTAACTCAACTACCACTCGCTTCCAGCATGTGGTTACTAATGAAAAGCAATATTGCTGCTGGGGGTGTGTGCGTGTGTGTGTTTGTTTTTAAATGGAGCATGGTTTATACTTCCTAGCAGCAGGCAGGATTTTTGCTAAGCGCTATATTTGCAGCAAAATTAGAGTAATTTACTTGAGAGCACACAAAGTTTTAACTCTCTTCGGTGTTTTGTTCAGAAAGTGCATATTTATTCCAGTGCTTCTGCGTAAATCTCTTTGATTAGATGAGCCATTACCAAGAAAAACTGAAGTTTCATTTTAATGTTGTCTGAGGCTAATCATAATAACAGAAATATCAGTCTTACTAAGGACAGAAAGAGGCAAGAGATGGGGAGAGTCTTGTTTTGTGCTGTATTATTCAGTGGATAGTGCTAACTTCACCTTGAAACATTCAATCTCTTCTCTTACCAATGCTTTCTCCTCTCATCTATTTCCATCTAGAGACAGAAAAGCTCAGAGTGAGACACATGCAATTTCTAGCCCCCAGGTAATGGAACCAGCCCTTGTACACTGCCTCATGGAGCAGCAAAGACTTCATTATTCTGAAGGGGTTTGATTTTAAAATGTCTCCTATGCTAATGTTAGATTAAAGGAATAACCATGGACTTGCCAGCATGGGGTCATGTAAGCCATTACTGAATTACCACGTTTCTCAGGGGAACACATGGTTTTCCCCATTGCTGAAATTTTCCAAATTCTCCATTTCTTGACACCCTTCGGGCTCATGACTCTGTGCACCAGAGTAACTGGGAGGTTTGCTCTCAAGGTGATGGGAGGAGATTATCAAGGTGTTCCTTGGCAGCAGCAGAGCATCACTTCCAGCACCTTATGGATCTGTGAAGGGAGAACCAGCCTTGCTGTCATTAATCAACAGGGCAGAGAAGTTGCTTTTTATAGAAAAAACTGTTTCTTCTTTTGTTCTTCCGCCCAAGATATTGGCGGAAATTTCAATAGCAGCTTTGAATCAATGCCCAGTGATGCACAGCAGGTTGAGCCTGAATATACTTCAGGGAGCTGCGTAGAGGTTTCGGCATATTCCTGGTGCAACCTGACCCACAGCCAGGGCTGCACTTTCCCTCGCATGAGAGATAAGGGTCCCTGAAGAATATGTAAACCGTATGTGAATTCCCTGCCCATCACTCTCCCCATGGGTTGCTCCTTGTGCCCCTTCTGCTGTTGCCACCACCGTGTCCAGAGTTGTCCATGTTTGCTTCTGCTCTGCATCATGCTGTCCTGCAGCTGCACAGCAGTGGCTGGAGTAGAAGATTGAAATGCAAACTGACAGCTTGTATTCCCCTTTGAACTGAGACACCATTTTCCTCAGACCAAGGAGAGGGACTGCTTTCAGCAGATTGCTCTACCTTGGAGGAGCTGAAGCTAGGTTAATAACGTCACTACTACAGTTGAGAAGTGTCACTGGTAGCTAGAAAAAGTGAGATATTTCACACCCTGAACACAGTTTTCTCCTGAGAAAGTCCTTGTGTTTTCTGTCCTCTCAGAAATGGAAATACAGCTCAAGAGTTTGCTGGCTGTGGGAGGCAGGGGATGGGGAGGAGGCATCTTGGTCTCGGCTTCCTCTTGTCTCAGAGGGAAATGCCTCAGTTGTTTCTTCTCCCTGCTGACACATACCAGAGAGAGAGAGAGGGGGGTGGAGGTGGGAAGAAGGAGAAAAATCCTCTTATAAGGCTTCAGGTGTTAATATGGGATTTGTTTCATTTTGACCATGCAAATGCCGTATCCCAGATTCATGGAATCATAAAATCACCAGGTTGGAAGAGAACCACTGGATCATCGAGTCCAACCATTCCTATCAAACACTAAACCATGTCCTTCAGCACCTCGTCTACCCATACCTTAAACCCCTCCAGGGAAGGTGACTCAACCACCTCCGTGGGCAGCCTGTTCCAGTGCCCAATGACCCTTCCAGTGAAGAATTTTTTCTTTATGTCAGGCCTGAACCTCCCCTGGTGGAGCCTGAGTAGATTCCCTCTTGTCCTGTCCCCTGTCACTTGGGAGAGGAGGCCAGCTCCCTCCTCTCGACAACCTCCTTTCAGGAAGTTGTAGAGAGCAATGAGGTCTCCCCTCAGACCTCTCACATTCTTGCAAGCCAAAGCAAAATATTTTCCTTCATGTTGTCTTGTATATTTGGAATAAGTGGCTTTTGTGGTTATTAAATGTGTCCATGATGTGCTGACATTTAACCATCCCTATAAGCTGTTTAGTTTACATTCCAGACTGCACAATTTTTGGCATGACATTACCCCTTAATTCCCTTAATATATTGTGTGGGGTTTTTTTGTAGTAAACTGGGCAGCAAATCATACAGGCTTTTTACAATTGGTTTTACAAAATGGCCTTTAAGGACAGCACAGGGAGAAGACCACACTATTAAAAAAAACCTGATAGGCAGTTCAGTTACTTCCTGCAATTTTCATAGAATGATAGAACAACCAGTGTGGAAGAGACCCACCAGATCATTAAATCCAACCATTCCTATCAAACACTAAACCACGTCCTTCAGGACCTTATCCACCTGTGCCTTAAACCCCTCCAGGGAAGGTAAATCAACCACCTCCCTGGGTAGCCTGTTCCAGTGCCCAATGACCCTTTTTGTGAAAAATTTTTTCCTTATGTCCAGACTAAACTTCCCCTGGCAGAGCTTAAGGCCATTCCCTCCTGTCCTATCCCCTGTCACTTGGGAGAAGAGCCCAGCTCCCTCCTCTCCACAACCTCCTTTCAGGCAGTTGTAGAGAGCAATGAGGTCTCCTCTCAGGCTCCTCTTTTCCAGGCTAAACACCCCCAGCTCTCTCAGCTGTTCCTCATAAGGCCTGTTCTCCAGCCCCTTCACCAGCTTTGTTGCTCTTCTCTGGACTCTCTCCAGAGCCTCAACATCCTGTGTGTGGTGAGGGGCCCAGAACTGAACACAATATTCAAGGAACGGTCTCACCAGTGCTGAACTGAGCTCATACCACCTACTTTCTCCTGTTTCTCTTTGAATTTCATACTTTGCCAGGGGCTCACATGCTTAGAGGCTGCATCACACATGGATGCCCCATAAGCACCCTCAGCTCTTGCTCCCTCCTGCTGCCCATCAGCTGTGCAAGCCCATTGTTTCTCTGCTTTTCAGCTTCTCCAAATCTGTTTCTCATAGAGTTGGAGGCTGCACTTGAGCCTGAGCTTGGCTGGATAGGACAAACAGGGTTGCAGAAGACACAGCCAGTGGCTGCAGCATTTTATAAACCTTTCCACAGTCTCGGAAGTGCAGGGCCCAGCCCAGCACACCTGGAGCAATTTCAGCTTTTTCCAAGCAGAGCTCAATAAAGTTACTCAGAGGATGCAGTGCAAATTAATTGAGCAATGCAAGTACTTTGATGATGCTGTAACGCTTTGTAGAGATAATTAATACACTCCTGTGTGCAGAGAAACTGCTGAAGCTTTGTATTCCCACTGCAAGAATCAAGCGGAGCAAGTTCTCAGCTTGCAAACCACCTTAAGCTGAATCCCCAAGAAGCTTTGGGAGTTTAACAGCAGGGTTAGGACACAGCACACTTAGCTCTCTGCACAAGCTGTCCTGCGCTGACACCCCACAACCTAGCGTGTGCAACAGGGCAATCAGGTATGAAAAGGGTAAGTATTTTGATCACAAAAGCAAAGAAATTGCAGAACAACAACAAAAAAAAGAAAACTGCCGGAAAAAACATGGGAGCAAGCAGTTTGCATGCAGATAGGGAAAGAAACTGGAAGTCCCTGTAGGATATGTGGAGTGGGAGGACCGTATTACCTCCCAAGAGCACCAGCTCACACCTTTTGGCAGGTGGAGAGTCGTAAGGAGGTGGCAGATTTGGAGAGACGTGAAGATCTGGCCGCTTCTCTGGGCTGTGCCATGCAATACCACTGACGTATCAGCCAGATTATAGAGTGTCCCTGTTCAGCCTGCAGCTGTGCGTATTACTGATGTAATTGAAATCCAAGCCAGAAAGAAGATTAAAAAAAAAAAAGAGGGGAAAAAAAGCGAGGAAGAGAAAACAACACATTTTAGTTTCAGCCTATGACACTTGGGACATTTTATATCAGAACAAGTGAGCGTTTGTCTGGGGTAGGTCTGCACAGACACATCAGCAGAGATGCATATATTATTTATCCAAGCTCTGAGCCTAGAGAAAGCAAAAGGATTATGTAAACCCCCAGCTGGGACTACTAGATCCTCACTTAGACATTTACTGTACCAACTCTGCGTGGAGACATCCCACTCAATTAGGGAGAGAGGGCAAAAGATGCCTTCATCAGAGTGTGGGTACTGTTAAGTGCATTACTTCAAGCTGCTCTTGCGTACCTGAACTGTAATTTTCCCCAAAGTGGGGAGAGGAAGAGCCCTAACTATCTGCTGCTCAAAAATAACTGCAGTTATTCACTCTGCCACACAAAGTCGTGCAAGGCTCAGCTCACTGCTCTACTTTTAGCAGGTAAGAAGGCAAAGGGATTCCTTTCCCTTCCCTCTTAATAAGGGGGAACAGTCACAAATCCTGTATCCAAAATTAAGAGTGAAATTCTGTCATCTCAACCTGATTACCACATAGTGATGCACCTCAGGCAATCCCCATAGCCTAAATATTGACCTTTAGTTAATAGTTACTTTGACAAGGCAGAGGTTGGAGAGATGGAGATGTACTCTGTTCTCCTCATGCATTGTACAAGTTTGAGAGCAGTGGAGTCACAGAGCTTAGGAACAGCCATAGGCAGCATCATAACATTTTGGCACTTAGCTTTGTAAATGTTAACACACAGGAGTTCAACCATATCTCAATAATTAAAAGGCTTTTGCTAATAACGTTGTCTACGAAAGAGTAGGCGGTCAAATGAACATCACATTGTGTATTGAAGGTCAAAGAAGGAAATCATTTTTAATTGAATATGCAAATTGTACAAACTGTCTAGATGTCAAGAAGTTTGAAAGCAAAGCTGCAAGTTCGGTAAGTCATTCCAGAAATCAAATGAGATACATCTATCCTTTGATTAATTAATCGCAATTAGAGAGCTCTCGTAAGCAATAGGGGGACCACTCCCAACTGCATGGGGAACTGCAGCCTAACCAACAGGGAGGCAGCAAGGTAGTATGAATTTGCACTTGCAGGCTGAAGACAGCTAGGGCTTTGAAAGCACACTTCTGTTTACTACAAATCCAGCCATTTTCAGTTTTTAGATAGCTTCAGGCACTGCACTTGTTCATTCCAGCATTTTATTTTGTGATTTTTACAATCCTTATGGTTTCCTCCATTATCTCTCACCACACACATGAAAACTCCACAACACCAGGATCTGTCAGACCGTGCAGAGGAACAGTAAAACTGAGCATTGGCAACGCGTTCTGAAATGCAACGAGCTAAACAAATAGAAAAGCAGGTGGTATATTTTCTTAATTTGTTTCATCTACCTTGGGTGTTGCTTGGAACAACGTTAGGTAGGCATTTGCTAACAACCGTGTGTGTTAGCGGCAGATGGTCCTCCATTAAAAATGAGATCTCGGAGCTCTGGGAAGCCCTTGAGGGACTGAAGAAACTGTCAGTCATGGATTTATGCTTCTTCCCAGAATTTAGTCTCTAAGGCCAGGCCATGTGAACCATATACCCAAATGAGAAGGATAAGCAATTCCATCCTATCTCTATCCTGCCAAGGTACAGATCCTTTACATGGAATATGTGGTCTGAGGCTTTTTTTCTTTAAGCAGTGGTTGCAAAAGGTTGTCAAAAAACAGCAGCAAAGTCCTGTACCGGCCTAAGATAAATAAATCAAGGTAAAAGAGAAATAGTTTCTTGACAAAGAGCATAAAATACAATCTAAGACTGTAATAGGACATGTCTATTACATTTCAATTTCCATGGAAAGCTAGACTGTGGTTACCTCACTTCCTAGATTTCCCTGTGCTGGCTCATGGATTATTCTTCAAAATCTAATTTTGATGCAATATCTTTGAACCTCAGTCCCATCAGACATGGTAGGGAGCCAACAGACATTGTCTAACTCTGCACAACAGACCTTTTTTAGGGTACAGGATAAACCTAGATTTCTGGAAAAATAAGAGTGCTGAAAGCACATTATGCACATCAGGTATGAAAGCTAGTTTGAAAGAAGAAAAAATGTTCTGCAGTGTCATTACTGCGGTGCTACTGGAAACTCAGTCTGGCTTTCTGGGATGCCAGAGCAGCCTCAGTTTTGCACCCTGCTGCATAAGTCTTTGAGATCCAACCCCATGCTGTAGCTCCATCCTGTGCTGCTGCCTCCAGCATCATCACCAGCATCCTGCATTCACACCACAGTTGTCCCTCCATCGCAACAGAGGGAAACCCAAAGCCTACTCTAAGATCATAGCAGGGGACAGTGATACTCATCCAGCCTGCAGTCGAATCGCCACTTGTTTTAAGTGACTTAGCAGTGCAGCCTGCTGTGTCATATTATTGTATGTCAGGAGGTGAGGGACTCAACACACTCTGGAAGATTTTCTAATAGTAAAATCCCTGGAGAAGGTTTGCCTCTTCCTCCTGTCACTGAAGTGTCGTGGGAATATGCATTTTTCTCATTTGAAGTCAGCTCACAGGTTGGGCTGGTGAGGGAGAGGCTGTTTCCCTGTGCATATCTACATGCTCATCACTCTCTACAACTACCTGAAAGGAGGTTGTAGAGAGGAGGGAGCTGGACTCTTCTCCCAAGTGACAAGGGACAGGACAAGAGGGAATGACCTCAAGCTCCACCAGAGGAGGTTTAGGCTAGACATTAGGAGGAAGTTTTTCACGGAAAGGGTCATAGGGCACTGGAACAGGCTGCCCAGGGAGGTGGTTGATTCACCTTCCCTGGAGGTGTTTAAGGCACAGGTAGACGAGGTCCTGAGGGACATGGTTTAATGTTTGATAGGAATGTTTGGACTCAATGATCCAATGGGTCTCTTCCAACCTGGTTGTTCTATGATTCTATGCACTCTCCATTTCCTCATATTTAAGATTGACATAACCCTACTTATATCCAGTGTGAATCATTTTAAGATCTATGGATAAAACACACAGAAGCAGATGATTTCACAAAATAGAAAGATTACCTCTGTTTCATGGCATAGAAAAGATTTGCTGCTACCCAAGCACTTTGGCTTCCCTGAGTACACACTGCATTGCTGCTCCTGTGCCAGAACTTTCTCAGTTTGTGAGGAGCCATATCTTAAGTTTTCCCTTATGGAAGCATTTCTATAAATCAAAAGGAGAAAACTTCACAAATCATCCATCTCCAAGCGCACTGTGACATGTGACAGAGTTCTCCTAACCAAAGGCATGGAAGTAGAGGACCTTGAAGAATTTCCTCAGTCAAATTCATAGTCCTAGTGGTGAGTCTGGTTAAACGTGTTTTCCTTAACAGCTAAATGAAATCACTCAAAGGATGATTTTAACTGTTGGTTGCAGGCATTTTGTTTCCATAATATATCCAACTTCTAGATTCCAACACAAAGACACTGTTTCTCTAATAAAACATATGAACTAAAGGCACACAACTGCTGAAATATCATCATTCCTCAATGATGATATTTGAAAGGATATAAACACTCATCCGTATTTTGGCTAAGCTATTTACTGTAGCTCCAAGTACCAAAAAGATGCAGATGTGCTTATTTAAACATATTACAGGGGCAAAGGTAAATTTTCATGGGATGGTTCTCTTCCCTGCCTGCACAGGTAGAGGTGCGAGTGTTTATAACTGCTATCACAATCCTATAGTTGCATCGTTTTATATATCTTCCCAAAAATACTGCAGAAAATACCTTTAGAGAAATAAAGCTGCTTTCCAAAGTTGCATAGAAACTCTGAAAAACTTTACACCCCTTAGCAGAAGGCACATCTCTTCTGTAAGTAGCACTGCATAGAGACAGTTGATATCGAATTACTGTAACATTGAGGCAAAAGCACTGCAAAAGGCTTTGATCTCACCATTCATGCCCTGTAGCGAGGAAAAAAAAAAAAAACACACCAAAAAACTCATCGCTGTGACCTGCACTCTGTCTTTTTTCTTTCCTCTAAAAACCAGGCTTTTAGGTAGCATTATAAACTCACCAGTCACCTTATGGACCTACAGCTTTGGGTAATCCAAAGTGGACTATAACTTGTCTTACTGCTTTCTTACAAGAAAAACTTCCCAAAAAAATACTTGCTTTAAATCAAAACAGTTGAGAATCTATTTCCACCATGCTTTGTGCAAAGATCGTTAATCCCTGACTTCCATAGAATCATAGAACAACCAGGTTGGAAGAGACCTATCGGATCATTGAGTCCAACCATTCCTATGAAACATTAAACCATGTCCCTCAGCACCTCGTCCACCTGTGCCTTAAACACCTCCAGGGAAGGTGAATCAACCACCTCCCTGGGCAGCCTGTTCCAGTGCCCAATGACCCTTTCTGTGAAATTTTTTTCCTAATGTCTAGTCTAAACCTCCCCTGGTGGAGCTTGAGGCCATTCCCTCTTGTCCTGTCCCCTGTCCCTTGGGAGAAGAGCCCAGCTCCTTCTTCTCTACGACCTCCTTTCAGGGAGTTGGAGAGAGCAATGAGATCTCCTCTCAGCCTCCTCTTCTCCAGGATAAACACCCCCAGCTCTCTCAGCCATTCCTCATAAGGCCTGTTCTCCAGCCCCTTCACCAGCTTTGTTGCTCTTCTCTGGACTCACTCCAGAGCCTCAAGAACTGAACAGAATACTCAAGGAGCGGTCTCACCAGTGCTGAGTACAGAGGGAGAAATATTTTAAAATATTCATGTGCCTACCAAATCTCCTCAAGCTTGTTCTATGGAATACACTGCCCCATAACTACCCATCTCCTACCTGCAGGCCTGTCAGATCCATTGTCACCAAACAGCTGTCACTTCTGACACTCTGCGCAGTAATAATTTCATCACGAAAAAGCCAACTTCTTAGCACCAGCAAAACACTGAAAGCCCTGGGCACACACTGACTTGTATTTTTGCTTTGGACCCAAGGTGAGCTCTCATCCAAATAGCTTCCTGGCCTCAGGAACAACCTGTTCAGAAGGTTGTTGAAATATTTATGCCCTCTCTCCATTTCTACTATGAAGCTGTGGAGTGCGTGCAGGGGCTGATGGTGGGGTAGGCACCCACTGGCCCCAGGGAGCAACCTCTCAGAGGCCCAGCAACACAGAAAACTTTCAAAGGAGTAGATATCCATAAAGGTCAGTTTTGCATAGAATCATAGAATCATCAGGTTGGAAGAGACCCACCAGATCACTGAGTCCAAAGGATGCTGGGCCCCAGCCAGGCTCAGCCTGGCTCCTTGCAGAGAAGCTGTGGAATCATTACCGAAGAGGGGAACAAAGTCTGAGTCATCAGCACACACCTCTTGCAAATGACAGGCATGATACGCTTCATTACTATCAAGAGCTCCATTTTACAACCCAAAACTGTAAATGCAATTTCCCCATCTAGCGGTCCAGCAGAGTAAAAATGCCACTTTTTAATCCTACAGCTGATGCGGGAGCTGCATCTGGCAGGGAAATTTCCCAGCTAAGCGCTCATCCAGCCCACAGCTCCGTCCATTCCAGTAGCAGGCAACAAGCAGAGGAATAGCAGAGATAAACCCCATGACAGGTTGCAGACCTGCTCAGAAAAGCTTTTAAAAACCAGATAAAGTAAACACATGAAGTTGCTTTGCATGGTCCAAAGAAAAGGGAGCATAAAGAGGTACAGTCCTGAGGGTGATGCAGGACTAAGCCCAGGGCATTTTCAAACAATCAAGAAGCTGTTCTCCTAAAATATCTGAATTACATTGGGAACTGACAAGCTATTAGCTGTGACAGCAACAAAATAGCTTCCTAGGGCTCAAATCCTCGTTCACTGACTACAGGCCTGACAGCCAGTGTTATTGGAGCGACACACAGAAATAATAAACTAAATCCCTTTGGAGAAGCAGCTTTTAGCTGCCTTGCCATAATTCTTCTCACCATGATGGGATTAAAGCAATTCAGGATGATAGGGCAAGAGTACCTGGATTTTCCTTCCTCTGTCAGTGCCAGTTGGACTTCTCAGAGGTTTTTTAGGAGTGAAGGATGGGGCAAGAGCAAACATAGCCCACATCCAAGGTGACCTGAGAGGAGCAGTGCCCAAGCATCACCCATGATTGTTGAGTCACTTTCCCTGGAGGTGTTTAAGGGACAGGTGGACAAGGCACCAAGGGACATGGTTTAGTGATTGATAGGAATGGTTGGACTCGATGATCCAGTGGGTCTTTTCCAAACTGGTGATTCTATGATCCCTACCAGCCATGAAGATACAGAGTGGTAGCTGCCACCCTTGCTGTGCTTCACAACGTATTGTGTTTGCAGAAGCAAAGTTGAGAAGCAAACTTCTGGCACCACTGAAGAAGCAGGAATAGTCCCATCACATCACAGCCCCATGCAGTGAGACCCCAGCCTCGGTTCACGTTTGCCTCCTTTTCCCAAAAGCTGGTTCTCACAGAATTGAAGCTAAATCCCACACCCAAGATGGACCATCTCTTTCCAGTCCAAGCCTAAACCACAGTCTGTTCCCTTTTGTTTTCCACTTTGTATAATTACACAAACATGGTTTGAAACGGATAGTCTGTGACCGCTATGATTAAAGGTACTTATGGCCACGAGAATTTAATATCAGAAGTAATACAACCAAACTCCCTTGATGCCTAAACTGATCCCATCGGTATGCAGAATTTCTGACTTGTTCAGTTTACTTTTGGAAAGTGTAGCCAGCAAGGTATTTTTGCTTGACCAATTATAATTCAGAAACTTCCTCCTCCTCCTCTGTCATTTTACTTCAGCAGCAGAGAAATGGTTTCTTTTATCCCGTTTTGTTTTACGGGTTTTCCATAAAGACCATCCCATGCATGAAAGAATGGGACGCACCCAGTTCTGCTATATTAAAAAAAAAATCCACTTCTTTTAAACACATCACAACTTATCTGTTCCATGTGGTTTATATGTAGCTTTTGTTCTGCTCCTGAAAAAAATAGCTTTATAGAGAATGAGATATTCCCATAAACATTAGATTTAATTTTAAGAAATTCTCGTTAAACTCACAAGAAAAAAAAGAAAAGAAAAAGAAAGGAATTATCCAACTTGATCCTGTCTATTCAGAGCTTATATTTGAGGATTTTCTTGACCACTCACATTAACGTAGCAGACAGTGTTTCTTTATAACAGCCTTTGTTTCAAACTGGGCATAGTTGGGAAATAGTTTGATACCTCAGCTTAAGCCACACAAAATATTTTGCTGGTGACTCTAACAAGGGAAAATCCTCCTAGGGCGATTTGGTCCATGCAGCCCAGGGAGAGAGAAGCTGCTCCTGGCCTGTGACTTCAGATGACTCCAGGCTTGGAGAATGTGAAACACACATGAGACATCAGAGGTGGGGAGCAATGGGCATCAAAGGGAAAAAAAAATAAAAATCCCTGGCCAGCACACGCTCCCCTGAGCTGATGCTTATCCCAGTGATCAGCTGTGCTCATTCCTCACAGGGAGGACTTGGAGGGAGAGAGAGAGGAGGAGTGTTGCCAGATATCTGAGGGGAAAAGCACGGCTAAAACTACATCCATTTTGTTGTAGCTGTACAGAGGACAAAACAAGCCTTTTAAGGTTTTATTATTATTATTGGAAGCAACCGAAGTTGGGGACTCAGGGAGTGCAAGGATGTGGTGGTGAACTTCAAGTACAGGAAGCTAATGATTTTTTTTTTAAGATAAAAAATTAATACTTTTTAATTTTAAAAAGGGAAATTTAATTGAATAAACAACACAGAAGATAAAGTGGAAGGAGTTAGTTGGGTCCAGGGGAAATGGCACAGCAGGCTCAGCTGTGGAAAGCCCAGAAGCAGCTGCACCCAGCTAAGCATGCGCACAAGCACAGGGTGCTGGGAGCCCCATCATTCACCAGTCTGGAAAGTGCCATGAGAAAAGAGTTTCCACTCCACTCAGCTCTTAGAGACTCCCAGATTTTGTCTCTGTATAATTCCCAGCATCCTCAATACTCATCAGCCATTTTGCCAGCAGGAGGCAAAACCCCTGGGAAGAGATTGTCCTGCTCACTGCTCAGACAGCCTGGATCCCAGATCACACCTGGTGTTTTACACATTTTAAGTACAAGGCAGCTCTGAAATCCTCCCAGTGTTTTCCTGTTTTAACGCAAACCATCAGATGAGGTTTTGTATGATGCTTTTCTGGAAAGCGCTGTCAAAGGGCCATCACCCCACACCTCTGAAACCACCAGGATCTCTTAGCTTTCCCCTCAAAGAGGAGGCTTTTCTTTCCACCATCCCCTAAACAGATGAATAATTCTTTCTCAAACATGCAGTTGAATTCAGGAGACCCAAACCACTCTCTCCGCAGAACATAAACAACTTAAAGAGCAGCCTGAAAACTTTCCCACACTGAGGTTATCACCTTCTCCCCTCCCTTTTAGGAGGATCTCTCTGAAACCAGGACAGCAATTCAGTTTTCTGGCTCTCTCCCTTTTCAGCCCTTCATTCAGTGTTAAGAAAACAAGACCGTGTGCCAAATGCAGTGCAGAGTCTCTGCAGAGGAGACGAATCTGGGAAGGATGAAAGCAGAGGCTGCAGTTCATTTCCCGCAGGCCACCTCGGAGGCAATTCTCCCCCTGGGTCACTGAGCCTTAAGCCAAACCACTGCTGCAGGCACAGGGCAGAGCATCCCAGCAGTCAGGTTGCGCAGGCAATTCCGCAAAGCTTTCATGTGACCAACAAATACAGATACCAACATCCAGCAAGCAAGCAAGGCAGGGAAAAGCCTCTTTACAGCAAGATCAACATGCTGGATGAAGTCTTGCCCCCAACGCTGTGGGGCAGCTGCTGCAAACTGCTGGTTCTCGTGTCCAGCAGCATCACCCAGCCCCAAATCAGGCACCTGCCCCTCCTAGACTATGTGACTGTTTTCCACTTTTTCCTCCAAGAAGCTTAGCAGTCGCTCAGTGCTAAGGATCTCACTAAAAAACATTCCCTCAAGAACTAAAATGTCAAGAAGAGAGAGACACAAGAAAGCCTGGGCTGGAACCTTTCGCAACAGGAAGGAGGTTGTTAGAGCAGTAATTTACTGTGGTAGGTTTTGCAGCATGATTGCAACATATCATTACACCAGTTTTATCCTTTTCCATTTGGCAGATGCTGATTCCTTCCCCCTGTTTCTTGCAGAGCACAAGCCAAAGTGGCTGCATTTCAAATGGTTTCAAACTCTGCCAATGGCAATAAAAAAAAAAAAAACTGAAAAAGTTCTCACAATTGCATTAGCTTACCCAAAACTAATACATAGTTATATACACATATACAAGTAAAAAATATACGCAGCTCAGCCAACTTCAGGGGCGGCTCCAGAGAAATGGTAGGGTCGTTCTCCTCTCCGGGTAAAACAAACAAAAAGTAGGTTAGATAGTAGCCTGAAATGAGACAGACTATGCAGATCTCAGGTCAGATAAATGCTTATTTGATAGTCTGCAGCCTCAAATGCATTAGGTACTTTCCAGGCACAAAAAGAGCCCTTGTCCCCTCTATGCACTATAAAAGATGGGGTCAAAAGTCACAGACCACACGGAGAGCAGTGGATCAATGTTCTATCCGTACTGGGAGGAGGGAGCATTCAGGAAATCAAATATTTTCTTGTGGTGTTTCTCTGCCTACTCCCAGGCTCATCTTTACTCTTTCCACAGATCAATAGAATCCAGAGGTAGAAAGTACATAGTGGTTTGTTATCAGCCTTTGGGAGGATGAAATGAGCATTTTTGTTGCCGAGTCCTTTACTTACATCAATGGAAATAAGAAATAGCTCCTATTAAGTCACCAGAGTTTGGAGAAGGCATAGTTGAGGAGAAAGGGGAGCTCTCAGTCTCTAGGGAACTCCACAGTTTAATTGCAGTGAAAACCTTGATGCAAGATCCTGAAGTCACAAATGGAGAGAGCGGACTGGATGGACACGGGGCTGTCACTGCCTCCACAAACTGAGATGAGGTTAGGATTTGTTACACTCAATTTTATATTTCTTCTAAGGCTTTTTCTCCTTTGTTTTCAGCTTTGGAAGGATGTGGCAGGATATTTTCTCTGATGTTGGAGCCATTTCTGGTCATGTCCAGTCACCTTTTCAGAGGAAAAGTTTTATCACCAATTATCATCATCTTGCAGAAACTGCTGTTCCTTTCTCTTATAGAACTGCAATTCAGGAGTTGGCAGCACACAACACAGACAGCAAGAAGATGAGGATCACAAGCCAAGGTGGGGAAACACTTCTTTGCAATGTGATTACAGACCTGCCACCTACAAGAGCCTCTGGATTTCTATGCAACAACTGTGCAGGGAAAAGGCATTTTCTTTCCTTGCTGTTTTGTGGAGCCAGGAGGGAATGGGGACAATGTTTGAAAGCACCCCAGATGAAGGGAGGTGCACTAGATAACATGAAAGTCTAAATTCTCCTATCTGATCTTATTCAAGATCCTATGAAAGGATTCCTACTTGAAAGCAAGGCATTACATTAATATTCTCATCTAAGTAACAGCGAAACCGAGAGTGGATATCAGCTCAGATTAGCTCTCACTTGATGGAGGATGCTACTTGGTGATACTGAGATATTTCAGAAGACGATGAAAGGACAATATAGTTCTTAATTAAAGAAAAATAAATTGCTGCAGAGTATTAGGCTCATCTTTCTGAGCTGTCTGTAATTCAGCTGAACTAATGCGATTCTCAGAAGTATTTATACATTCTAAAAGATTTCATTTTAAAAGATATTAGAAAAAAAATATTTGTGGCACTTGAACCCATTCTATAGCTTAGCTCTAAATATTAGCCATTAATATACAGCCATAATATATATATATATTATTATATATTTGTCTTCTAGATTTGAAAGTTTGATTGAGATGCAAAGCAACTATGAAACACTTGTTTCTAAAATAGCTTATTTAGAACTTGCATTTATAGTTGTATCAGACCTGGAGAGGGGAAGGGAAAGAAGATAAAAACAGAAAAGCTGCTAGTCTTTCTTCTCGTTATATTCTCATTTATGATTTCAGTAGTGTGGCATAAGTAACCACAAGCAATGATATAATTTATATTTTCTCATGCAAGAATGTGAAGCTTAGAAAAAATATTTTCATTTAAAAATGAACTCTAATGTCTCATCAGAACAACAAACCCATTCTTTCAAAGGTCAGCTATTGCACTTCCATTAAAAAAGGAATAATCGTATTAATCCTAAGTGACTTCTTCAAATGAAACGATAAATGACTTCTTTCCATCTTCCTGCATCTATTATCAGCAAAGCATTAATGAAAAGCAACTCCGGTGAAAAACCCTCTGAGGGTTTTTTTTTAATGTGGATCAGCACAGTACAAAATAGAAAATGCATCTGTGTGGTCAACAGGGTGAAAAAAATCGCAGGAAACAAATCTGCTGAATGAGTATCTCAGCACAAAGAAGGAAAAGCTTGTATATTGTGTAATATTTCTGTATGAAATACATTAGAGCATTAAGATTTCTTATATGCAGATAAAACCTTCTTTCAGTCATGAAAACACTGGTTTAGAGTTGATTTTGTTGCTCAGATTTCATAAAGCAAACAATCTACTCCCTCACGCTCTCTGCACTGCGGTGGCCTCGCTTCCCAGGCACCTGGTCGGTTGCTCCTGGGCACAAATCCCAGAAGCAGTTCCTTGAGGAGATAAATTTCACCCACCCAGCAGTCTGAGTTAGCAAAACCGAGCTTGAATGTGGAGTTAGCGAATTTCTCTGTGTGTAATGATCCAGAAATGGAAGAGACGGAGATTTACCATGTTTTGGTTATTCTCAAGTCAGTGAATACAAGAGACTTCTGGAAGAGCTTCTGCTCTGGTCAGCAACACAAACACAGTTTCAATATTCTTGCCCATGTTATAATGCTGCAAAAACTAAAACGTGTTTTGGTTTTTTATTTGGTTTTATTTTTTTAAAAAAAATAAAAAATGGTGAAAATCACAAGGGAGATTTCAAGAAGCTTTTATACCAGAAGGTTCTTTCCTCATTATTTAAGGGAAGCTTATTTTAAACACTGTGCAGTCAACCTGTGAACGAAAAGCTCAAAAGACCTAATCCTTCAGAAATTAAACTTTCATGAAATCAGTTTGCTCTTCTTATTAAATAACTGTTTCCAGTATAATTCTCAAACCAAGCTGACTATCATCAAGAGAAAACTGAGCAAACAGTAGTAGCTGTGAATAGGTTCGATAGATAACCAGTGCCAACAAAACCAAAAAAAGAAATTCTTTCAAGAAAATCTGTAAATGCCACCAAGTCTGCAAACTATAGATCACCTCAACTGCGTAAAATCCTAACCAGTGGTAGATCTCCATGGAATTAAGAAAATACCTGGTATAGAGGAAGTAAAGGTTTCTATCTCTGAGAAAACACTGCATGAACAGATTGCATGAAAATACTGACAGAAAGCTTTTGAGAAAATTCAGAGCACAAACTTTATACTAGAAACCAGCTTGGACCCAAAACAACGAATTTTAAAATAGGAAAGCACACACTCACTCCCAAATACCACATGATTAAATTGGGAGGTTGAAAGGGAGAGATAAAACATTTCATGTCCTTAACATGAGAGCAAGAGGAGGATGCTTTGCTTGAAAATAGGATATATTATGAGGAAAATCCTACCTGCTGGTCACCAAGGAGGAAACTTTCATTAGCTATATTCATTATATATACATTATTATAGTATTATATTTATTCATTTTATATATATATTATATGGCACTGAGAAAACCTTTTCAAATTTCCATAAAGCTTTTACCAACTCCTTCCTAAAGGGGCAGTAGCTCATTTAGAATCATAGAATAACCAGGTTGGAAGAGACCCACTGGATCATCAAGTCCAACCATTCCTATCAAACACTAAACCATGTCCCTCAGCACCTTGTCCACCCGTCCCTTAAACACCTCCAGGGAATGTGAATCAACCACCTCCCTGCACAAGCTATTCCAAAATCTCCCCTGGTGGAGCTTGAGGCCATTCCCTCTTGTCCTGTCCCCTGTCACTTGGGAGAAGAGGCCAGCTCCCTCCTCCCTACAACCTCCTTTCAGGTAGTTGTAGAGAACAACTATTTGAAGCCTGCAAGTGTGTTTGCACCACAGGAACTGTTTCCTACCACTACTGAACTTAAAATTCAGTTTTTATCAATACAAACTCCTCACTGTTCCCTCATCTAGCTGCTCAGAATTTTATAAGCCACTTTCCGGCCATCCTGAATAATAGTGAGTGACATCTTGAAATATCCTGAATTATTTGATGTATTCAGCAAACTAGTCACCTGTTTTCCCACATAGCTATGAATTCATTGAACAGTGGGATGTTGTGGATTCTCAGTGGAAACCTTGGAATGGTTTGTGGGGGAGAAGGGATCTTAAAAGACCATCTAGTTCTAACATCTCCCACTAGATCAGGCTGCTCAAAGACCCATCCAACCTGGCCTTGAACACCTCCAGGGAGGGGAAAGCCACTATTTCCCTGGGCAACATGTGCCAGTACATCACCATCCTCATCATGAAGAGTTTCTTCCTAATGTGTTATTTACATCTTCCTCCTTCCAATTTAAAGCCATTACACCTCATCCTGCCACCACAAGCCTTTGTAAACAGTCCCTCTCCAGCTTTCTTGTAGGCTCCCTTCAGGTACTGGAAGGTCACTATAAGATCTCCTCAGAGCCTTCTCTTCTCAAGGCTGAAGAACCCCAACTCTCTCCACCTGTCCTTATAGCAGAGGTGCTCCAGCCCTCTGATCATGACATTCCTCCCTTGCGAAGATTGACCATTTGTTCCTTTTTTCCCCACTTCACCTACTTACTAATTCATGGGGGGAAAAATAGAAAATCCCTCTTGTCCTACAACATCTTAGCATCTATAGGAACATGTACTGAAGTACTTCACTTTTCTACATACAAAGACACCACACAAAGTGGATTATGTTCTTGATACCACCTTATAAAACCTGAAATATGATTTCTCATGGTGGGAGCTGTCACACCTGTACAATTTTGATAGGAATGGTTGGACTCGATGATCCAATGCATCTCTTATAACCTGGTTGTTCTATAATTCTATGAATTTCTTTCTTTTTACTACAGCATCCCACTTCCACCAAACTTTTGGCACATCACTACTCTGATTTAAACTAACAATTTATTTTCATGCACATTTGTTTGTTCCTTTTTTGTTTGCTTTGATCTGCAGCATTTCTGTACAAAATGCTTCTACATGTGTTTCTTATCTTTTTTTTAAATTGCTGTAATTATCAGAGGCTATTTACTTGTAATATTCTTTGTTATTCCTTCACAAATTTTATTACACGCTATCATTTTTAGTCCTGGATTAGAGGATTTTCATTATTTCATCTGCTTGTGATATATCATCCAGATTTGCTCATCCTTCCGTGTAAAATAGCTTTTCCATTTTGGAAAAAAAAACCAAAAAGCATATACACCATGTTTTTTTATAATGCCACTGGAATAAGTATAACCAATTGGACCTGGCTGAGGTGAGGGTTATTTTTAATGCATATATTTAATCTAAAATATAATCCTCTTCCTAAGAAACCTAAAGTCTGCATCCTAGTGCTACCTTTCCTCTCTCTCTGCATCATGAAGGAGTTTTAAAAGTTACCAGAAAGGCAACTGTGGTAACTTATATGAATGTATTCATTAAATTAATAAATTGGGTGAAAGTAGGTATCTGTTTACACAAAAATATTGGGCTAAATATTACTAACACACCAGAGGTACATTCAAATAAACCTACACAAGTAATGGTTTATAGAACTTTGATCTACAGAGGGATCTGAACAGGCTGGATTGACGGGTCGAGGCTTAAGAAGGCCTTACGAGGAGCGACTGAGGTAACTGGGGTTGTTTAGCCTGAAAAATGGGAGATCTTAGTGCTCTCTACAACTACCTACAAGGAGGTTGCAGAGAGGTGGCTGTTGGTCTCTTCTCCCAAGTGATAGGGCAAAAGGGAATGGCATCAAGCTGTTTCTGGGGAAGTTTAGATAGGACATTAGGAAAAAATTCTTCACCAAAAGGGTTATCAAGCCCTGGAACAGGCTATCCAGGTAGGTGGTTGAGTCACTATCCCTGTAGGTGTTTAAAAAGCAAGTAGAGTAGGTGCTCGGGAACACAATTCAGTAGTAAATATGAATGGTTGGAGTTGGTGATATCTAAGGTTTTTTTCAACCTAATGATTCTATGATTCTTTCCAAGTAGGTCCCTCCATTTACTTCTTATCCATGACTGCAGTTGCTTGCATCCTGCGTGTCTGTGCAGCAACACCCTCAGCATGACAGTGCAGCCATCAATACAACAGACACACAGGGTCCTTCCCTTTCCCCTGTGCTCCTGAGCAAATCTCACCTCCACTTCAGCCCCACAGTTCTCACAGACTGACATCAAACCCTTAGATGTTTTCATAACAGTGAGGTTATGAAAGTGAGGTTCAAAACAAACAAGCAAGAATAGATGAAACCTCCTTTATCTAGGAAACTGCTGTCATAGCAACAGCAGAGAGGAAAATCAGAGTAGAATATTTTTCAGCAGTAAATCATTATTTTCAAGGAGTCTAAAGCTAACCCTTCTCTCCTTAGTACATGCTTTGACAGAGGCTTGTCTGTGTGGAAGGAGAAAAATTGGTTATTTGGCAATTTGGAATTAAAGTTTCCAAAGCCTCACACGAAAAGCAAATTTTCAACAGATGACATGCAATCTTCTTCATTATTGAGCACGAAATGCTAATTGAAAACAAGGTCAAGGTGACTCACGTCTTGATGATCAAACAACATATGTTCCTTAACGGAAAATATTGCCAAACAAGTTTGATTGTATTTTGTTAAAAGAAAAAAGGCTAAAGAAATTAATTGGAGACAATTTGATGTTTATGGATTTCAGTAAGAAATCTGATATACTGCTGTTTGATATCCTTAGGGAAACCATTAATTAAGTTGGCTTGCTCTGAAATCCAGTTAAATTGGTACCAAGTAAGCTGCAGAGCTTCAGAAAAAAAAGTATATTTTTAAACTGAAATCCTCCTATCACCTACCAAAGCTTTGACAGAGCATGATAAAGTCCTTCTGACTTTGCATAAGGGGCCTGAAAAGACAAGTTGGATGAAGCTTCTGTTTTGAAGTAGAGGGAGAGTGCTAAAGGCTCAAGGAACTGCACAAAAGGAGAGAGACCTTAAGATGCCAGAACTAATGAAGCAAAGTTTCATTGGGAAACACTAATATGTCTGGGAAACAAGGCAACTAACCAGTATTCTCTCAATCTTTAAAAGCAGTGAGAGCAAAGACAATCTGGCTGTGACAGCAGAGGAAAAACTACATTTCAGTGCACAGTGATGTAATAGCTGAGTAACTCAGGAATTAGGCAGCTACTGTTGCCTTTTTTAAAAGTTTTGTGCATCCAACACCACCAGTTGATGCTTCTGAATTTTACTGATTTGTGTATCCAAGGTCTAACAGTTTCTCTAGCACATACATGCATATCTCTGAAAAATGGATTTCTGAGTTTGAGCCGGTGTGGCTGTCATCAACCTTGCAGTCAGAAATCAGGTTGCCAATATTCAGCTCTCTGTCAAAGAACATTCACTGCAGCCCCAAATGCACGTAATTGGAGAACAAATGGAGGAACTCAGCTATGAGTACCAGCCCCAAACATCTGGAAACTGCTTTATTTTTGAAATAAACACGAGTCCATGCCAGAGCTGGATATGGATATTGGAGCCACAGAACTTCTGTTTGGGCTCACAGCAAAAACAAGAGGTGAAAAAATATTTTCTGCATTTGGGGATTTTATTTTCAATGTCAAAAAAAAGAGGAAATACAGAAACTGGTAAATGGGAAATGAATGCTACATAGGAATGGTTTGACTCCATGATCTGGTGGGTCTCTTCCAACCTGGTGATTCTATGATTTTTCTTGTGGCTTTAGAATACATTTTCTATGGTTACAAGAAAGGCTGGCACTGCTTTATAATCGATTTCTACTTTAATGGCTTAACATGCATTTAACAAATATTTTATTCCTGGGTGAAGGAGTTGTGCAATTCTGCTCTTAATGATGTTTTTTTGCATTCACAACCTTTGACCTGTGCTCCAGAGACCTTGACATCCTATTCAGAGCCCATCAGCAGCACAACAGGAATGAGCAGCACGTTTGACACAGAAATAAACATGGCAAATGCCCTCTACCTTTCCCCAGACCTTATCCAGCTACGCATGGAACTTCTCACCTGAATGAATATTTGACCTGAAATCATCACTCTGGACCACTGGACCCTTCTTCTCCCAAACAGACCTGAGTGGTGACATACCCAAAGTCCAAAGCCATAGAGAAATCTGAGCTAGTTTCCATATTTCACAGAAAGGGCCTTTCCATAAAGTGTAGTGCTCCTGATCTGTGCAAGCATTAAAGTAGGATTTTTCACTTCACAGTTAAAGAAAAAATTGTCTGACCTGAAAAACTGTCCAGATCCCTGCAGCTGCTTAAGTACTCTATGCAAACCAGAACAATTTATAATGTTCAAAACATTTTTTTTAAAAAAAACATGCCTCTAACAGGTTTTCATCAGAACAGAGAAACAACTGCTACTAAGACATCCACACATAGCTTATTCTTTAACCTGGGGATGCAATTTCTTCCTAGTCCATGCAGGAATGTGCTTCAGGTCTCTGAAAGCTTTCCACTGTATAAGGAAAACTAGATCAAAACCAAATGGACCAGAGACATTTTTGCGTGTGAAAAAGAGTTCATACAGTAGTCACACTAAGTTTCTATTTGCAGAGTTGGGGTTTTCCCCTTTTTTCTTTAAAAAAAAAAAAGACTAGTGCCATTTCAATTAAGCAGGATATTGAAAAGGATGGAAAACGCACTATAGAAACTTATATCAAAGTTCTGATGAAACACAGCATTTTGCACTCTCCGTTGTATTATGAACGACAATAAAACTGTTCTGGTTGATAACATGGGAATTTGTTCCATCCTTGACATAATTTTTGGACATGCAATAAGTTTCCCACAAAGACCAACATGCTTGCATTGTCAGCAGTAAATGTTTTTAGAAGCTGAGAGATTAATGCATTACTGCAGTACACAATTCACAAAAATCTCAAGCAAGAATAGCTCTCAGGCCTCAGAGCTGTACTGAGGCTTACAAATACCACAGCCGTTGCTCTCAGTGATGAGCTGAGCAATGGACGAGATGCTGAGGGACATGGGTTAGTGACTGATGAGAATAGTTGGACTCAATGATCTGGTGGGTCTTTTCCAACCTGGTGATTCTATGATGTCCCCAGCCCTTGGTCCTGCTCCATGGCTCACACTGACTCACACCCAGCAATACTATGTTGGATGCAGGTCCTCCAAAGCATATCTGCTTTATAAGCAAGTAATTTTAAGAGTAAATGCCTCTCTCCTCAGGAATTGCCACTGCTGGGGCTGGGGCAGAAAGCACAGACACACCTGCAGCAAGCGCTGCTCCAACAAAATGTACCACTGATATCTGCACAACCAGATCTATGTTCTTTGCATCCTTCCTCTGTCAGTCAAAAAGCCTTTTCAGAACTTGCTGGGTCTTCAGAGGCCCTAGTGTCCTTGAAATGGTTGTACAAGGAACAAGTAGTCTCGGTTAATCAAGATGCTATTTATCGAAGTGCCTCAGACTGAAAGGCGAATGCAAATATTTTGATGATATTGCTCCTCAGGAAAAAAAAAAAAAAAAAAAAATCTACCCAGTAAAAGTCCATTCACAGCTCATATGTAGACAGAAATCAGCAAAAAGGCATTTGGTAGAGGGTTTTAAGCAGAGAAAATCTTCTACATACCCCAGTTCCCAAGATTTGTTTCATTTTAGTTTCAAAATAATATATATTCAGGTGCAAGCCAATTTGAAAAGTCTCCCTAAATAAGCAAACACAAAGCACCAGTCATGTTTCTGCAATATTTGTAAGTTCAAAATAACTTCATAAGCAGCAGTAACATATAGGGCTGCCAAAATTTCAAATCAATGCTTTAGCCGAGCTGTCATTCTTCAAACATGCGCTGACCAAACTGTCCTGGGAATAGACAAAGAAGCTCAGACTGAGCTGGAGGGAAGAAAAAAAAGTTCAAGCTGCTTTTGGATTTACTGAGGGTGATGGGTTTAGGTTTTGTTTTTAAACATAAAGGCTTTTTTAAATATAAAGACTTTTGGCAGCTTATTAAATGCATTGGTTTATTACATTAAATTTCATTCTGTTGCTTCTTACATTATGATAAGGATAATAAAGCAATGGAAAAGTTGATTTGGATGAGAAAAACCTCTTATCTTATAGCACCAACATCTTCTAAAAAGATTGACTTCGTTACTGTGGAGACAATCTCACTTTTTGCTGGGAATTAAGTACCTACATGGATTGAAAGCTGTCTGGCAGGTTTCACACCTAAGCAGAGGAACTGAGAACAGATTTCTTTTTATTTCCTGCTTTATAGGAATAAAACCCTATCCTTACAGCCACAAGTCACCCATTCTGTCTCTCTTATTTTCAGCTCATTTCACCGTGTAAGAAGACAACTAAGGGAGATGGAAAAAACAGTGGTGTAAGTGCTATATGAGATATTAGTGGAGATGTGAGATTTTTTTTTACAGATGGATGTGTTCTGGGTCTTCACCAAGTGAACTATTTTGTCTTTTAGTATATAGGAAGCCCAAATCGCTGTAATAGGGATGTAAGAAGGAAGGAAGCACACATTTACTTTTGCTGGGAGGACTTGAATAGGTCCAAGTTTTTAATCTTTCTTCCAGCTGGAAGGGGACCCATAGCAGCATGAGACTTAAAGAGCAGTGGAGGATTTGCCCTCCTCCCAGGTGAAAAGCAGCCTTTGGTTCCAGGCAGCCTCTGTGCTTTAGTGAAGCAACAAGCCCTGTAACAAAAAAATTGCCTTGCGCTTCTGGAAAATAACAGCTGTTGGAGCATGCAAGAAGGACACAAGGAAAGAAAGGAGAGCAGCAGGGGGAGTCTTTTATTTTTGACATTAGGACCAAAACTTTGTATTTGCTGGGGTCACAAAAGATGTTGGCAAGCTCTGTCTGCACCTCTATTACCTGCTGTAAGCAATCAAGGTTTTGCACTGTCTGTGAGTCACAGTTTCCATCTACAGCCCTGAGATGCAACTGGAGCTGAAAACTTTTCAGAGACCTCACAGGACTGAACTCCCACACATCTTCAGCTCTGGGTCAGTCAAAATCCTGCATCAAAGTTGTGTTCCACGTATCCCAATAGACTACAAAAACTCTCAAATGCTAAATTTCATGTCCAGATCTAGATCAAGTACTTTGCAAAGCTGTAATCATCTCCAGTTCAAACGTGGACAGCAGGAGCACATAGCATTGCAGTCTGAGCATCCGTTCTAGCTACTGGGCCCATTAGAAATGGGCAGACAAATACTAAAAGTGTGATTTCACTTTAGTTATATGGATTATAATGGTCAAAGGAGAACAGACTCGTGCAAAACCCGAACAGTCTGGGGGCAAACAACAAGCTTTACTGATGTGCAGAACAATTCGCTTCTGCTTTGTCGTTATTTAGGTACTGAAACCATCCAGCCCCTGTTGTGTACTGGAAGCAGCCAAGTATTTTCCTTGGAACAGATTGAGAAATGGTGTAGGTTTTCTCAGATTTTGAAAACTTCAACTTTCTGAAGTCAGAGCCCAACACAGCCCCACAGACAAATCCAGGGACGTGTTTGTATCAGTCACCTGATGGGTGCTGCTCTTCCCCTTTCACATGAGCCCTCTCCCCCTGTGCTTTCCTTTGGGACTGGGGACACACTGATGTGCGTCTCAGCAGCACAGAGGCTCAGCTTTCCTCCACGCATGAGTTGGCTCCGAGAACGCAATGCCTTGTGCGCCCTTTGCAATGCTGTCAGAAATCAATACCAAGCAATGCTGTGCCTGCAGCCTTACAATGGAAAATTAATTTAAAAAAAAAAATAAAAATCAATAGTCTAACAGATCCAGGCCAGTCTTGGTCTGCTGGAGAATCGAGGCAGAGAGAAGAGCTCAAGCACAGGGGACCCACAGTGCAAAATGAGTGTTTTTGCAGCAAACAGAGCAGCAGGCTGGTTTGATGAGGAGTCTTGCTTTCGGCAAAGTGAAACATCTGCAAATCTTCTCAGCACCCACCACCAGGGAAGCTGTCACAGGCCAGCACTACTGAGGTGACAGGACAGGAGCAACCCTGATAAGTTTATGGAAATACACTTGAGATCCTGTGCTTCTCTGCTGGCTACAATAACAACTACTTTACCGACAGGACTTTAGAGAGGCACCAAAGACAAATATTAAGATGTAAAAGTACCTAATAAAGTGTTAGAGTTTAAATTGAATGGGAACTGCATTTTGGCTCCCTAACAAGAGCAGATGCAAGCCAGGACCGCTTTCATCGGCGAGGGAAGGTTAACACCCTGACAATTAAAAGTTTTTCCCATGCCGATATTTTCTATTTGTTTCTTAATGGGTGAAATAATCATACTGACTTTATACTCATTTTATTCCTAGAGCATAGGAATGAGAAGTCATGTGCTATCCTTCCTCAAAGACATCATGATGTTTTTGTCTGGAAGGGCAAGTGGTCCCCAGCGGCTAAACAGACCCAGATGGGCAGTAGCTTGGACTCTGGAGGCTCCTCTCATGCCTGGCCAGCAAATCAATGCCAGAAAACAGAGTTTCTCTTTACAGCCCTCACTTAAAGATCGGGTAAATCTTTGCTTTTCCTGTGGCAAGAGAGTACAGCTCTGCTGATGGCAGCAGTCAGCATCTTCTGGAGGAGCTGCTGTATTTCTTCTCGTGTCCAAAGTCATCAGTTTATTTTGAAACTGCTGCTCTCCAGACAAAGACTGCTGCCATGTCAGTACAAAACATCCCTCCCTCCTCTGTCTCTGTCTCGCCAACCCTCCCTGCATCTGCCTGCATGCGATGAGTGGGAGGAGAGCAATTTCCTTTTGCTAAATTATCCTTCTAAAACCTTACCTCGGTTGTTTCTGGACAAACCTAAAATTGCGTACCTCTTCCAGCCACATGCCTCTGCTGTTCTCTGAGCTGTGGCTTCATTTTCTGGGCTATGAGCATAACCCCAGAGCACAACATGCTGCCCGCACCGTCCCAGCTGCCTGACATCAACCAGTTTTTTTCTGGGCTGGAGAGAAATTCTCCAACCATTTCCCCAGCGTGCACAAAAAGGATCCTTCTGAAGGTTAAGTGATATTGTACATGAATATTTTTTCCTTATGTTCCTAAGATGAGAGCAACATCAGTCCATTACATTTCCAATGCTGAATTTGTGGGTGTTTAATCAAGACAGAGATCAGTGTTTGAGAGAAGGAAGGCTGCCAGAGCTGCCAAGCCCTGTTAGAAACTGCAAATGAGCAAACAAGATTACCCTTAACATTTCTCAAATGTCACAGAGCTGGCAAATGGAGTATTTAAGCGACTCAGAAAAAGGTAAAGTGATGGGGATTTATATCTGAGTGAAGCTAAGGTGTAAAGTCCCCCTTAAGAGTCAGGGTTTATCATTTGCAGTCTCTTTTGGATGCTGTAACACAGGACACTCATTGCTCTATATTGCATTCCATACATTCATTTGAACGATAAAAATGAACCCAAGATAAAGCCCAAGCCAGAAATTTATAGCAGCAGTTGTACACTTCACTTCTAGAGCAAAACACATCAACTGGACCAGAGCATGGGGTCCACATATTGAGCAATGCTGGACAACACATCCCAAAGGACGATGGTGCTGATCTGGGATTTACATACAGCACAGACCCAGCACTCCCTAAATCACCCTCACTGGAAGGTGAGGGTGCACTGGAGAGCACTGCTGTTATCCAGACTCTATGAAACATACAGCACAACATTTCACGTGCATCTCTATGGAGTTATTTCTCATAGTAAATACTTTTCATATATTTTATCACAGCAAAAGAATGACTGAGGGTTTTTGGTTTTTTTTTTTTTTTTTTTTAAGAGATGGGTTGGCTTTCACCTGCCAGGGTCAGGTTTGAAAAACCTAAGGTGCTGGATTTACCTGACAACCTCCTCTCCTCCTGCATTATTGGTATGAGTTTGTCCCACAGCTCTGTGCTCATGGGAACAATTCCACCACTGAATGATGATAGGAATGGTTGACAGGAATGGTTGGACTCATTGATCTGGTGGCTCTCTTCCAACCTGGTGATTCTATCATAAAATCATAGAACAACCAGGTTGGAAGCGAGCCATCGGATCATCAAGTCCAACGATTCCTATCAAACACTAAACCATGTCCCTCAGGACCTCATCTACCCGTGCCTTAAACGCCTCCAGGGAAGGTGAATCAACCACCTCCCTGGCAGCCTGTTCCAGTGCCCAATGACGGTTTCTGTGAAAAACTTTCTCCTAATCTCTAGCCTAAATCTCCCCTGGTGGAGCTTGAGGCCATTCCCCCTTGTACTGTCACCTGGGAGTAGAGCCCAGCTCCCCCCTCTCCACAACCTCCTTTCAGGGAGTTGTAGAGAGTAATGAGGTCTCCCCTCAGCCTTCTCTTCTCCAGGCTAAACACCCCCAGCTCTCTCAGATGCTCCTCATAGGGCCTGTTCTCCAGCCCCTTCACCAGCTTTGTTGCTCTTCTCTGGACTCGCTCCAGAGCCTCAACATCATTCTTGTGGTCTTTGTCTGGAAAGCCTCCCCTCACTCTTCAGGGATCCTTGTCCTTAAGGGAGAAGAGATCTGCCACAGGAGGGGATTTTGTCTCCACACCTGCAGTCTCATCACCACTGCAAAGAGATGTGCAGACCCTCATTTGCACAGGATTCTCCATAAGAAACACCTGTGAACCCCTTAGCAGATGGCCCTTCACCTCCCCTTCATCATCCTTTCTGCATAATAGTCTCACAAGGACTGTTCAAAACGCAATTTCCACATTGAGAGTGTTTCTCCCACTGCACATAGTTACACAGGGACAAGGGGAAGCTGCTTTCTTGAGGGCGTGCAGCCCTGGAGAAAATACAGGGCGGTTAGGGGTGGACTTCAGCTGCCTTCACCAGCACAGTGCAGTCCGGTCTCCTCTTGGCAACAGCAACGGGAGAGAGAATTCAACACCGAGAAATGCTCAACCCCAGCCAAAACTAAAAGCCAACGGAGCAGGCAGCCAGCAGGGTCACCTAAGTATGCGATACGTGACTGTTTGCTGCGTTTTATTAAACAGCAAGCACCTCGCAACCAAAGAACAGTCTCCAAAATGTTAGTTTTCCTGCAGTTGATTAACTGTCCAGCATCCAGACTCACATCCCCTCCAAGAATGAGCAAGCGTGGGAGGGAAACTGGCAGCAACCACAGAGAGCAAGTGCCAGTGTGTGATCATGAAGTGCTCTCACACCGTGTCTGGGATTACTACATTCCTTAGGGACATGCCAAATAATCCTCCCCTTAACTCCCCCAGTTTTTTCCTTCTTTTTTTGGTGGACAGGTATTAAGATGAGAGGAAGTTGGTGCCTGTTTGTTTTAGAATTGGATGGTCCTGCCTCGATTCTTTCAGGCAGGCTGACAGAATTACCAGGTATGAAGAGATCCATCAGATCATGGAGTCCAACCATACCCATCAAACACTAAACTATGCCCCTCAGCACCTCATCCACTCATCCCTTAAACACCACCAGGGAAGGTGACTCAACCCCCTTCCTGGGCAGCCTGTTCCAGTGCCCAATGACCCTTTCTGTGAAAAACTTTTTCCTAATGATCAGCCTAAACCTCCCCTGGCAGAGCTTGATATACCACCTACCCTCGAAGCGCCTGCATGTGAGGCTCTCGGGAGCCTCCTGACATCAAGTAACTCTGTTTAATAAAAATGATGCCTCTTCCAAGCTGTTTAACTGTGTATTTTAACACAGAAAGGCCCCTTTCAGACTACAGCTTTTTTATTTTGCTTTTGCTGTTATTCGTTTGACTCTGCAAACAGGAAGGGGCCTGAGGTTGTCCCCATCTCCCAGAGCATGTGGCTGCAACACACAAATGTCAGCCTGTTTCCAAAGGCCAGCACGGAACAACAGGAATTATCTTGTTCCCGAAAGTCAACAAACAATATTTAGAAAGGTCTGTGCTGTGGAAGGATTTCCTAATGTAATACAAGTCATCAAACTTAAAACACATGCCTACTCTGGCGAAAATAATAAAGCAACAAGGCTGGGTAGGAAAACAGATACAAGAAAACAAGAACTTTCTCTTGATGACTTCATCATCCCACAGAGGTTAACTGCAAATCGAGAGCAGAGTTGGTTGGGAAAGGGAAGCTCTGGAGATTTCTTGGAGAACTTGAAAAGAAACATGTAATGTTTAATAACAAACCCAACATTCTTCTTCTAAAAAAAAAAAATAAAGAGAACATTTTCCCAGCACTGTACCATGAGAGCATCACTCATGGGGAGAGTGTTGCAACCTGTGTAACTGAGGAATGAGCCTGGTTTGAGTCACTGAAGTGTTTGTTTCACCTCCTCTTTACTGTGTGGGTAGAATAGGACCATGTAGACAACACTGCTCATTGCTCCCCACCCCTCCTCTTCATCCATCTATTTACTCAAGCAGTGTTAGGGTAGATCAAGAAACGATGCTAACACTTTAAAACATGGAAAAATCCTCAAAGCCACAACCTCAAACCCACAGCCTCTAAACCCCAAGAAGTCACATGTTTGCCTGAAGAAGCTAGGGTAATGTTGCAACAGCAATGCAAATTTGCCCCTACCCAAAACAAGCAGCCAGAGAACGATGGACACCCCAGAAAGGGGCAGCCAACCTCAAGCAGGCACACAGGCTTTGTGGTCCTCACACATCACCAGAAAAAAAAAAAACAAACAAACAAACCCAAACCCCACCACCCTCCCCAAACCACTTAGAAATTTAAAAGGTGTACCTTTTTCCCATGTTCTCAATGTAACTATCAAAATGAATCTTAGAACAACCAGGTTGGAAGAGACCCACTGGATCATTGAGTCCAACCATTCCTATCAAACACTAAACCATGTCCCTCAGAACCTCATCCACCCGTGCCTTAAACACCTCCAGGGAAGGTGAATCAACCACCTCCCTGGGCAACCTGTTCCAGTGCCCAATGACTCTTTCTGTGAAAAACTTCCTCCTAATCTCCAGCCTAAATCTCCCCTGGCGGAGCTTGAGGTCATTCCCTGTTCTCCTGTCCCCTGTCACTTGGGAGAAGAGGCCATTACCCTCCTCTCCACAACCGCCTTTCAGGTAGTTGTAGAGAGCAATGAGGTCTCCCCTCAGCCTCCTCTTCTCCAGGATAAACACCCCCAGCTCTCTCAGCTGTTCCTCACAAGGCCTGTTCTCTAGACCCCTCACCAGCCTCGTTGCTCTTCTCTGGACTCTCTCCAGAGCCTCAACATCCTACTTGTGGTGAGGGACCCACAACCACACACAGGATTCAAGGAGCAGCCTCACCAGTGCTGAGTTCAGAGGGAGAATAACCTCCCTGGACCTGCTGGTCACACCATTTCTGATACAAGCCAGGATGCCATTGGCCTTCTTGGCCACCTGGGCACACTGCTGGCAAAATGAGAGCTGATTCTGTTGTGTGGAAGCCTCTAAATAATCTCCTGAGCTCAAAAGAAAATCCTTGAGAATATTCATTGCCCTTAGCAGCACAGACTCTGACCTGCCCCAGCACAGTTATTCCCAGGTATGACATTGTCTACTTTGATGAGGCAGAGCTTTACAAAGTTGAGTTTTTAGTACATACAGCTGAAGTACTTGAGCAGTACATTGCAATTATAAAAGTTCTACCCCTCCTCTTTCTGTTGCTTGGAGAGCACAAATGTGTTTCTCATTTATTACCAGGAAGATCTCCCTCTCTACAACTTCAGGACCTCTAAAAATGAGTCATCAGCTAATCTTCCAATTTAAACAAGACAAAAGGAGCCAAAATTGTTGTAACCTGCATTAAAATCCCACATTCACAGATGCATGAGAAAATACCTTTCCATAGTTTTTTTAAAAAAGTAAAACCTTCATCTACCTTAAACTTCAGTGCAAACAATGGGAGATGCACTAAATCTCCCATTTCTGGTACAACATTTTATTCAGTATTAACCCCTGAGAGAAGCAGCGATAAACACACTGAGAAATCTAACACCATCAGCACCAAGTCCCTGTGACTTGGGTAGCTGCTTTCTGAAAAAAGTTAGAAGTTATTTAGAATACAATACAAAAATCACAGAAAAATACCATTAGTCACTGGCTCCCTAACCTCATCTCAAGTTTTTTACCTGTCTTCCTCAAGTTACATAAATCATATGCTCAAATAAAAAAAAAATGAAGCGTAAGACACTGCAATTCCACAAACAGGATGAAATAGAGAGCTATTTAGTATTGAAATGTTTAAAATATGGAAATTTTTAACTTATTTTCTTCTCTTTGCTTAAATAGAGCAATAGCTGATGTGTTTCAGTGTTGTTGACTACAGAACTCAGAGGATGGAAGAAAGTTTAATAAGCACTAGGTATTTTTCCTCCGACTTCACCAGTTCTAAGGCCTATAAGCATGTGATGGTTTTATGTAATCTTGTAAAAGTATGTTTTAAATTCTTCAGTATGTGTGTAGCTACATTGACCTAATGAAGTTTATCGTTTCAGCCAGAACGATGTTGTTTTGTGAGGCTATTACCAGGCGAGTTTCCAGACTCTTATGAAATACAGCTGCTTCACAATTCCTGACAAGCCCAGACGGTGCCTCTGGGCACCTCAAAGCTCGGCGACAGATTTAAAAATACAATTCACAGGTCACTGTCCTCAGAAAAAGCTTCAGCTAGGTGTAAAAGTGTATCCTGTTAGCAACCCACTGAGTGCAATTTTAACCTACTCTATCTTTATGTGCAAACGAAGAATATATTTCGCTTTAATGACCGATCAACGACGTTCACAGGGAGTTTCCTTCTATTTCTTCTGGCCTAAATTAGAGCTACAACCATCCTTGTGTTCCTCTGACACCAGAAAGTCTTTAGCCTCCCACACAGCAGTCTAACAGCTCAGTGGATGCACATTTTTCACTGCATTATACCAGAGTAATTGTGAAGTCCTAACACAATGCTCTGCAGCTGCATTAGAAGATTCATCTCTGATAAGCCAGCCCCATCGCTGCCTGAAAAAACACTTTTTATTTCCACAAACTGATAGTAAAGCCTAAGAAGCAGGGAAGAAAACACTCTAAATGTCTTCCCCTTCAATGTGTTCTTTATTCAGCAATACAAGCAATCAACAGCTCTTTTAAAACCCTTGATTTTTCAAATTAATTTATTTAGGACCCTTCTAATTTGTGCTTCTTCGTCGATAAGGATATTATAGAATGGACTGAAAGAGGGGTTCTTTTTCTAGCATAGTTAAACATTATTTTAAACACTTCTGATAGCAACTGCTGGTTACAGCAGTTATCTGAATGATGCACCGAGTTATTGAGGCTTGATCTGTCCCAGAAACAACATTTTAGAAGTTTCTACAAAGGTTTACAAAAATGCTGCTATGCCTCTCTCTGCACATGCACACAGATTTATAGGAAGCGACAAATCTGATATTTTGCCTTGGAAAAAGTCATAAAAGGTCAAAAGTAAGGAAAACCTCAAAACCCTATTAGGAGTTCTGCTGCATTTTTGCGGTGTCTTTGGCATCCCTTTTCTCAACATTTGCTACTCTTCCCTAAGCCCTGACTACTGCAACGCACTCAGCTCTGCCAACCTCAGCTCACCCGGCAAAGCCCGTCTTTCGAAGCACTGCACACTATAAAATTAAGGTTCTCCCTGCTTGCCAATCCCTCCATCTGCTGCCACAGCAGGGATGTTGGGAAAGCTCTGCTTACATGTCATACTGCCTGTTGCTGGAAATTTTTGCCATCTGCTATTGCTTTTACTCCCCTGCCTCACAAAAATGTCAGGGACTCTAAACGGAAAGCAATTTCTTCATCAGGTTTTAAAAAAAAAAATACTGTTAATTTGAATCAGGAATACTGTTAATTTGAATCAGGACTGCTTTTTGATTGCACTCCTATTCACACAAACACAACAAATCAGTGCTGCCTAAGGAAAAAGGATGCAGGGTTAGATTTGTATGGATTGAAATTACTAAAGATAGTCAACAGTCTACCCCTAACTTATTTTTCAGAAAAAACAGTTCTGGTAAACTATGATGTAGGTCATTTTGACCTGTGTGAATTACACGATTCTCTCCCAAAGCCAAGATCTAGATTAATCACGCAAATTATCACCCTGGAAGGCATTTTAAAACTATGCAGTGGCAAACACAGAAACAAAATGTCTCTGCCCATGTAGCAGGAGGGGAGGGGACCTTCCTCAGGGTGCTACGATTTGATTTAATATACATATTTATACTCATACCTGACTAACCATGCCCTGGATGAGGCTAGATCTGTGGCTGAGAACATGCCTGACTAGAAAGCTAAAACAAGAATTCAGAAACTAAAGCATCCAGGCAACAAAACTTTGAAGGATGACCTAAAACACGGACCATAGATTTCCTAGAGGCACAGCAGGTCTGATCCCCTGCTACAAAGCACCACATCACACACAACAAAGAGCAAAATGAAGTAACATACGGCCCAGGCCCAGCTGTGCCACAGGCGGTTTCACAATCAATGTGTTTCTTCTACATTATTTTAAGAGAGAACTTACCTTTGTGGGTGCTCCTGGTGCATCACTGCTCCTGTCTTGCCACATCTCTCTCTGCTCGGCAGGGCTGCAATTCCTCATTTCAGGATAACTCAGGCAGGAACTTGTGGCAACAAAGGCATCTTCTTCACACACTGCTCACAACCACAAACCACGTTGCCGAGAAGCCCCATCCTGCCCTGCTCTGGGCAACACCTGGGGCAGGTGGGAAGGGCTCTGAGGGCAGCTCGTCAGCAGTAATGGGCAACACCTGCCTGGCCACAGCTGCACCACATTGTGCATCCAAACCAGCACTTCCAAACTACTCCCCACAGATGAGACAACTTCACCTTCATGTAAGGGTTATTCTCCCTCTGCACTGGTGAGATCACACCTTGAATCCTGTGTTCAGTTCTGGGCCCCTCACCACAAGAAGGATGTTGAGGCTCTGGAGAGAGTCCAGAGAAGAGCAACAAAGCTGGGGAAGGGGCTGCAGAACAGGCCTTGTGAGGAACGGCTGAGAGAGCTGGGGGTGTTTATCCTGGAGAAGAGGAGGCTGAGGGGAGACCTCATTGCTCTCTATAACTACCTGAAAGGAGGTTGTGTAGAGGAGGCAGTTGGCCTCTTCTCCCAAGGGACAGGATGAGAGGAAACAGCTTCAAGATCCACACCAGGGGAGGTTCAGGCTCAACATAAGGAAAAATTTTTTCACAGAAAGGGTGATTCTATGATTCTATCCTATGGTACCCAGCTTGGGACTGTGGCACGAACAGATTAACTGGAAGCGATCAATAAGAGTGAGCAGTGAGAAGAGAGGGAAATCAGCCAACCAAGAACTCCTTGGTGATGCTTTGTGGAGAAGTCCTCTGACACTTACACCAGTAAATATCAAAGCCAAAGTCAGAACTGACTGAATGTTATTGTCTTAGGTAGTGCCTGGGCTGCTGTGTCCATTGCAGGGGTATGATGAAAAACTGAATTGCAGAGCACAGATAGGAGGGAGAATGGGTTACAAAGGCCCAAAAACCTTTGGTAAAAGTTCTGTGGAACTCCATCTGGCTAACTTGCAGGGGAAAAAATCAAAGCGTGACTTTATTGCAACCCAGACCCTTGTGGAAATGTGAGGTATGATTTCATTTAATTTATACAAATAATGGTTATAAGTGGGTGGAAACAGATTCTGACTTCATCTTGACTTAAAGTAAACTTAGACTTTTTGCTTAGAAGGGAACCTGACCATTCAGACACTTACTAAAACTGGCAAATCATTGAAAATGAAGAGTACGTTTTTCTGTTGTTGCCGTTAACTGAAACCTTTTACTTTCTCAGTAGAGGTATGAACTCACATTTATCAAAATTAGGCTCAGTACTTAATGATATTAAAAACACTCATAAAACATTACTGCTTTCCCTTCCGAGAGGTAATCTGGTGATGCTTAAGAGATGCATCATACTTCTAAGCAGATGCTCTCTTTGCACATTTTCAATTGAGATAAAGCTCCCTCACAGTACGCCGCACAGTTGGTTTCCTCCTCTCAACATTTATTACCACTCCTGCTAACAAGCAGCTGCAAAGCCAAAGTTTGCAATATTTTCTGTTCCTTCAAGATATGTAGCAAGTCTTCACAAAGTCAAACATGGATACTTCATCCACAGATTTCTGAACAGGTGTTAATTTTGGGCCATCCAACTCCTCACTTTGTTTGTAACATGGCAATATACCACCTTGTAAATAAGAACATCCTATTGGAAGAGTTCTCAATTAGTATATTAATGAAACTTGTGAATGCTGCAAAGGAAAAGAAACCACTAATCAAGCACTTGCTACTGTTGGTTTCAGTTATGGGTCCCTATGGAGTAAACCTCACATTTACAGACTCGAGTAGCCACCAGGAGAAAGACCATAACATTTGCTTTGACAAATAACTACCTAACACAAGCAGTCTACTTAATTTAAAAGGAATTGAAAGAATTGTACTTTCAAAAAAAAGCAGTTTTGCAAAAGACAGCTTTTATGGGAAAACAAAGACCTGAAAATTTATCCTGTCTTGGAGTTCTGGTTTTTCATGCTTGAGCATGAAACATGGGCATAAATTGGTTCCCTTGGGTACACAAATTCAGAGCCTGTTGATCATTTAGAAGCCTCTAATCTCTTCATAACCAAGTGAATGCGTAGCAGGTGTAGGAGGCTGAAGAGCTTGTTTTAAAAAAAAAAAACGTAGGCAAGATCACAGCATGCATAGAGGAAGTATTTCTCTAACATGGATTTCTTTTCTGTGCTTAAACACAGAACAACTTCACTAGATCAAAGCAAAAGGAAAAGGTGAAGAGTTAGAGGTCAAGCAAGAAAGCTTTCAGCGTATTTTTGATATTTCCGCACACCTCCCACATTGAACAGCACACAGAAACACATCAGAAAGTTTATGAGAACATTATTTGCTTTCAGGAACAATAAAGAACATCATCTGTCGCTTGGGAAATCTTAATTAGATTTTAAAATGCTTTAAGACAAAACACTTTGTTTTGTTATCTGGTTTTGGGAAGCAGAAGCGACAGTGTCTCAGTGACATAACATTCTGCCATAACATTCTGTGGTTTTATGTACAACACAAATTCCAAAATGCCCATATAAATCCACTTAAACTCCGACTAGACTAAGGATGCAAAGCCCCTCCAACACTCAGTTTCTAGTAGAGCCTTGAAAAGACAACTCATTTTCATACATTATTTAATATCTATTTTATCTCAGTTAGTATAATCATAAAAACTGAACACTTTAAAGTGATTTGATGAACAGAAACAGACGTAAAATGTTTCGAAGCTTCCAAATGTGTCACATAATGATCAAGCAGAGAGGATTGGAAGATTTTCAGTCTCAAAGTTTTCATTTCAGTAGTCAGTCCAGAAATTCTTTAATACCATCTGACGTGTTTACACCACAATATGATGCACTCGGAACTAGATCAGAAGTGATTCTGGTTTTGGGCTTTCATTATCTTGTCTCTGCAGTAGCTCCAGGACAGAGAACAACCACAGATTATTATACAACTGAAGAACATGGATGCTTCGGCCACTGATCTCAGCAGAAACACTGCATATGGGAAGCAAGGAAGAAATGTGCTTTTTCACTTCAATACATATTGTTAAAGAGAAAATGGGCAGGCACTAAATAATCCTTCTATCTATGAATAATTATGTATTTATTACTGGTTACAGGAAGTAGCCTATTGAGTCACATGCATAATTGTTGCTAAACTGTAATAAACACTATGCAAATGGACAGATGCTCCTTTCTGTGAAAATATATATATATATAAAAAAAAACAAAACAAAAAAGCCAACCAAACAAGTTAATGTTTCCTTTACTTATTTCTCCTGACCTGAAGAAGTTATGCCCTCATCTAAACTGATATTGTAATCACAATGTACTGTTTATGTTGTGATTACAAACTTCTTTTCTCAAGCTCACCAATAACGACTTTCAGTGTGATAGTTTAAGGCCAACACAAAAAGCAAATGGAACACGGGTCTGCCTGAAAATTGAGAATGCTTCAGACTTCCCAACAGTATTTTTTGAAACTTGAGTGCTCACCAGAAGAGAGCAGAAACCAGAGCCAAGTATAGGACAGCCAAGATCTAGGAGAGGTGAGCAGACACTACCACCAGCCAAGGAAGGCAGCGATGCCAAAAGTCTTCTTTCCAGTCTCCAATGATTACTTCTAAATCTCAAAAAAATCCTTCAAAGCTCTCATCCACATTAGTGGTTCTGGATACTCTCCACATTAATCACTCCAAGGAAAAGAAGTGAACATCGTGCCTGTGCAAGCAAAACCTCAAGATACTGCATGTAATTTTTTTTTATTATTTATTTTTTAAATTAGCCTATTCTAGCATTTGGAGTCCTCAAGTATAATGGAAAGAAAGCACTGAGTGGAGCATCTGTGACCACTTTCAGGAAGATAGAAGATAAACCAATGCCAGAGGAATGCTCAGGCAGAGCCTTCCTACATGCCAGACCCTTCAGGATTCCAGCTTGCTGACTGTTGTCACCATTCAGTGCAAGGAGAAACACTACTGGGACAAAGATAACTTTAATGCATCTGCACGAAAATATCTATTGGCCCACAAGAACAACTTAGCTAGTTGTCTCTCTTCCAGCTTCCAATCGAGATTCAAATTTATCAGCAATTTAGCCTTGCTTAGCATTTTAGCTTTGTACTGATTTCTAGACACTGGACATAAATAAATCTCTCTTAGCACCAAGAAGATCAGCATTTTTTAGTACTGAACTGTCAATTTTAAGCATCCAATACTACATTAAAACTATTTCAGAGTAAGGGTCTTGGCACAATAACTTCACACTGAGGTAAGCTTAGGCATGAAAATAAAGGCTTACTCTTGAGAAACCAAGAACTGTTCTAATTCATGGCACAGATTCCTACTAGGGAAGAAGGCTGTAAATGTTTTCATTTGCTTTAATACAGATTCATTCATACTTGAGTTCCATGAATCCTTTTTGGTTAGTATGTTCACATGTCGCAGACAGCAAGATTTCCTGTCTGCTCAAAGTCTCTTGTGCCAGCCCTCCCCCCAAAAAAATCTTAGATCATTACCACTTCTCTATAGAACCACAGAACAACCAGGTTGGAAGAGACCCACCGGATCATCAAGTCCAACCATTCCTATCAAACACTAAACCATGTCTCTCAGCATATGGTCCACATAAAGCATGAAATTACATTTTCTGTAGATATTTCTAATTTTGGGAGCCATAACTTAATGCCATGTGCATTTCTCTTGAAATTTTCTGTCCTTCGTAGATGACAAACTGTGAATTTCACTGTAGCAAGAAGGGGTAACACCACCCATATCAACTAATGGTCCTCGGTTTGTCATCTCAGTGGCAACATTATTTCTTTAAGAATTCATCACCCATTGTTAGAAGTAACAAATTTTTACTTCATTACATAATTGGTTCTTTTTCTGATATTATGTTTTGCTTTTTTCCATCTGCTAGCTTCCGTGAAATTGCAACACAGTTTTGGCACCAAGAGGGCAATTTCCATCACAATGTATTCATCTTCACATTTCTGTCAAACATCTGGAATCTTTCTACATTTCTCAGCAGAGCAAATATTTCTAAAGTGTAAGATCTGGGCAGAGTGGAGAAACTTGACAGCAGATGATGCTTCGATGAGCACATAAGTTTCTGCATCTTCATAACCAAGTATCTTCATTTCCTAACATAATTCAGATCTGCACCGATTCAATTAACTATCCAAATAAATTAATAGAATACTTCTTGTAATCACAGCTTAAGATACTCTAAAGAGTGCTGGGAATAAAACCCCAATATATTTAAGTATGTTTACAATGTAAACCTCTACACAGCTTGCAGAATCCATCTCTTTTCACCTCTGCATTAACAACATTTCTTAGCAGGCGTCTTCCTCATGAGAGTGCAAATCACATTTTGCTCTTCTGATTGGTAGCAGAGAGAAGGGATGAACACCAGGATGGTGAAGACTGTGAAGGCTCTTAGTTCATGAAGCAATCCTGCTCATGCCATGCCATGCCAGCTGCTGGGAACACTGCCCACACTGAAATGAAAGGGTCCATCTAGCTCTGATGCTCCATCACCTCTTCTTTCTCACACCATCTTCACCACTTTGCTGACTGAAGCCACATGGTTGTCCATTAAAAGCAATTCCCCCAGATGAATGGTCCACAAAAGAAACTATTTTGTTTTAAACCTCTGTAGTTCACTGTCTCGCAGGCAACAGAAATACTCCGCAACTTGCAAAGCCTGTGCAGTTTCTGTGTAGTTTATGCCAGTGCCTTGTGAGTTGTACTAAGTACCATACTCTTCAGTTGTCCTCAACAGAAAGGTTTGTTGATTTGTGCCCTACCCAGACTTGTTCTCACATCTGCAATTCCCAGCAGGTATTCAGAAAAGCAACTCAGATTTTTAAAAGGTCAGTGAGCCAGGAAGATAATAACTTAAGTGGAAACCTGTGTGTATAAAACAGTTAAAGAAAACACATTAGGCTGCAATAACGAAATGCCTGAATGCACCGGGTGAGGTGAGTAAGATTAAACTTTTATCACTACACATCAAATAGACAACACTGATGTAATGTCACGCACGTGTTACCTCAGAATGAAAGCCATGCCTCTCGATAGATTCCGACTGGTTACGTGGCCAGCATCCCAAGGAAAGAATCCCTATTGCTTTCTTTCCACTTTTACACTGGAAGTGACCACTACGAATGAGTAGATACGACTGCCCCGCTAACTGCACCAGGACACAGTCATTTAAATGTGAAGACCAAAGAAAGAATAAAACTTGCATAAGACAAACCATTAAAACCCAGTATGAAGTGAACCTGAGATAATCAAATGCCTTTCATATTTGTTTATCTGAAGAGGTATCTCAAAAAAGCATTCTCGTTTAAAAGTCATAAACACACTGTATGTGATATAAAACGAATTAAAAAAGAGAGCATTAGCACGTGAAAGAAATATGTTGCAATTGTGTCAAATACTGCTTTTTATATTTTATTAACAAGCAAGCATCCCTGGAACTGGGTCCATATAAAAATACTTCATTAACCAATCAAAATACAAGGGAGTTACATAAATTTATTTTTATGCAACATTGATTAGTTTGGAAAATTCCCATTTTTAATGTTTTAATTTCATCTTTTATTTAAAAAAGATCACTAAAAGGACACAACCCACAAAAATACAATCTGTATCTGCTCTATATTTACAGATAACTGGTCACTATTAAGGCACAGATTTAAAACTAACATTTTTATGTAGCATGTCAGATATTTGTGCATAATACAACACTAACAATATGGTACAATGTACTGTCATATTCCCTTTGTGGAATCAAAACAAGTGAGAATTTTTTTTTTTCTTCCAGTGTGTTCCTTTTTGTGTGAAGCCCTATTGAAAAATAATGTTGTTAATGGGAAATTCATCACTTTGGTGTAGATGATATAAGCACTGCTCAGCAAAAGACCACATCAACTTAATACTGTAATAAAATCAGTTTCCGAGTATAGTACCGTCTAGATATATAGTATGTACTTCTGAAAGACTAAAAAAAAAATCTAAGAGCATAAAGGTTTGTCGATGCTTTTACTTTTAGGCAAAATAAGCAAGAAGGGATTGTAAAAAAAAAAAATCTGTACAGTGTTGCTGAGTATTTAATTAAAAATATTTTATAAAATTAACACGGCTGAATACAATTTGATTTGCAAACACTGGTCTTGCAAATGCAAAGGTTTAAATGACAGCTTACCCGTAAGCATGCAAGTAGACAACATTAATGAAGCTAACTGCATGCTTAGAAGTAAGAACTAGTGTAAATAGTCTTAAGAAATAGAAGTTGTGGCTTCCACAAGGACTTCCATGAAGTTTCTCTTGCCTGTGTAACACATGCACACAAATATCTCAGCTATGTGGATAGGGCCTTCTGGTATTTGAGGATAGTAACTTTGTTGTGAACGACTGTGCGCGTACAAGATGCAGTTTTATCCACCCGGATCTGCAGTACAATTTTAAAACCAGAGGAAGCTAACTGCTACTTGATCTACAGGGGAAGTCACCCAGCTATACACCATTAAGTAGATATGGCTGAAATGAGTACTGAGCAGTTATTTTGTTGCTAACTGCAACAAGACTTGGTACCATTCCTTGATCATATATGCCCTCAAGTAATAGTTTTTTAAAAATTCCCTTTGTGTGTGCAAATTTCTATATACATGATTCTGTATTTGAACCTCCAAAGACTTTTCCATGGAAAGTGTCAAAAGTATTTCTCACCCATTTTTGCATAAAAACCAACTACTGTAAATGTTATTCTAATGCCTTCTGTTAAGAGCACTTGACAGTGGTTTATGTCCATTTCAAAAGGCTTGTAGGCTGAACATAAATAATACATTACAGTAGAGGTAATTCACAATAATTCTTACGGGAATGCTTTTCAGAAACTTAATGCTTGAAAACTTCATATTGCATTGCAGAAAGAGGCACTTTATGAATTCCTTCATTATATAAGAACCCTTCATAAACCCATAACAAGACACATGTAAAGACAGAGGAAAAATATTGCCGAATTATTTGGACTTTCACAGTATAAGAACGCAATAGTTAGCTCTAGCCACTTATAATACGGACTCTTTCTGTTGAACATAACTTGTTTCAGAAATAGTTCATCTCCAGAGTTTCAAACACTTCTGCAGCTGAAAATTACAAATCTAGATTGAACAAAACAGATGCTATTACACCTATTTTATGTAGGTCGCTTAATTGCTGCATGCATAGTCATGTAGTAACATGTGTCATTTATTACATGGCAACAGTGCTGTCTTGTCAAATTAGATTAGTTGTCTGTTTAATCAAACTGACAGCCCAGAGCTCTAGTTTGATGAAATGCCTTTCATTCTCTACCATAAATCTGCAGTAGATCAGTTTAATCTTATCTATTGTAGGTGTATAGAATCTACAAATAAAAGTCTGATATAAATAAGTGTCTTTCGGTGGCAGGGTACTAAAAATAGCCCTTTGCTTTGAGACAACCATTAAAACCAGTTTTAGCGTAACAGGCAGCAGTTAACTATGATGACCGCGAAGGGTTAATATTACAAGGGCCATTTTGGTCTTTCATTGCATCTGTTACAATGAGTGAGTATTGCAAAAAGAGTTAGACTGTTTTGTAAGAGCATAATAGCACTGGTCCACTACCAAGTGGCTTGATTTTGGAATAATCTCTTCAGATAAGTAGTGGGGAGACAGAGAGAGGGAAAAGTCTGCTTAAGAACCAGTTTCTAGTACCATTATAGTGAGATGTGACCTAAAGTAGAGACACCTGAAAAAAAAATTTTTGATTAGTGCCAATATAAAAATTGATATGGAAATGAAAGAGAGAAATTTCCACAGGACAAGAAATCAGAACATGTAAAGTGCAGAAAGACCTCAATAATTATTTTAAGCAGTACCAGAAAAAAATCCATCTTGATAAAACCAAAAATCTATGCTGTCTGGCATCCCAGCTCTTCATTCCTCCTTCATTCAACAAAGTAAAAATTCAGTGCATACATTAGAGTTATAGGTAATAAAATACTAAACAGAGAACCCTATATTATTATTATTATTATTGCAAATTCTGTCCAATCTACACAAGTAAAACGTAACCCACATTTGGTGTTTTGAAGGACAACAGACAAAATGTGTTCTCTTTTTTTTTTTTTTGGCACAGGGTCGTGCAGACAAAATGCTTTGGTCCTTGACACCCAAACTCCCAAAGTGCAGAGGGTGGTGTGCAGTGAAGGCTGTCCACAGGATTGCCATGTCCATCTTTACAGGTGACTGAGTCCCAACGTGCTGCTACCAGCGACCGCTGACACTAGCAATGTCCGAATGATACTGACGTGGCAGTCTTCCACTAGCTCCCCCTTCCAGGAATGAGGCACGTAAGTTTGACGGGTCAAAGAGTTTTCTTCGGTTTTTATTCAGTTCTGTACAGGTCACAGAAACAAAAAACCAAAAAATCATAGAATCATTAGGTTGGAAAAGATCCACTGGATCATTGAATCTAACCATTCCTGTCAAGCACTAAACCATGTCCCTCAGCACTTCATCCACCCATCCTTTAGACACCTAAAAAAGAAAGTCACTCAACCCCCTCCCTGAGCAGCCTGTTCCAGTGCCCAGTGACCCTTTCCGTGAATTTTTTTTCCTAATGTCCAGCCTGAATTTCCCCTGGTGGAGTTTGAGGCCATTCCCTCTTGTCCCGTCACCTGCTTCTCATGAGAAATTAATTTTAATGCTGTGATCTAAACCAAAAGCAAACCTTCAATTTAAACAAAATATCTTAGAACAGTTTGACCTGCAAAGCGTCTGTGAGGTACTCATTCAATTTAACAGTTAACAGAGTGCCAAGTTAAGACTCAGAGGCTGCTTGAGAGGCAGGCATCTATTTAGTGCAAATCTTATTTGGCACTGACAGCATGTGGAGAAGATAATCTTTTGCAGTATTGATTTAGATCAAGTTGGCACAGCTTTAAAAAGGCTCTGTTACAATACCCAAAGGCTGTAATCTTCCTGAAGGTGCACACAGAGTGTATGACTGCAGCAAAACAATGCAACACAAACCAAGATGGTAGGAAAGTGTATTAGCATCTTGATCATTTCTCAATGCACAATTCTTTAGTTTAAATGCAACACTGGAGCAATATTTTAACAAGGACTTTCAGAAAAAGCAGATTCTCGCCTCTCATTCAAGCACTCACCCTAAGCTTCTATTAATGACTGTTCATCCAAAATGTTTTACCTTACCCCACTTTTCTATTATTGTAAATAAACCATCATAGATGCAAATCACTAACAGATTACACACATTTTCATGACTGCCACTGAACTAAGCACATGGAGTTTTTAACCTCTTTATGCTACCAGCGTTAAATTCATAAAGTATATTCACTAATGGCCTCAGTAGAAGAGATGAAATTGGGAGAAAAGTGATCTAGTGTTTCAATTAAGCACCTGAAAAAGCCTCCTCTTCTGATACAGTTTCATTGCCTAGACAAAGATGACACAGCACTCCTATGTAACACAAAATGTCATGCTGTTTATTCCAGTTAGGAAAACAATAATTGGGCATTATTTATTTTAACACCTTCATCTTTCTGCATGTATGGTACAGTATAAGCTTTTGAAATGAAGTGGAAAAATTACAAGAGTTACATGTTCCTTTTCAAATCTATATATTTTGCAGACTGGTCTTAGGGAGAAAACAAAAAAGCAATCAAAAAAACCAAACCCTGCCAAAAATCAGGCACTTCTTCCTAGTAGAATGTTTGCTCTGCTAACCAATAAAGCAAAGAACAGGAACCATAAGCCTGAAGACATCCATTCTTGCCTGGTATGTAGTCCTGTTCAGACTCTGCAGAGCCTGTAATCCCAGAGCTTCTTGGATCCACAGTTTTGGAGCATAAAACAAAGGTCACAATCTACTGTGAAACAAACTTTGCACCAAGCCTCAGCTTTAGAATGGGATACAGGACTATACAAATCTTATTTACTAATGTCAAAACTCTAAGCCCTGGGTTTATGTGCCTTTTGATGAGGGAGGCAAGCCAATACGACCACTGGGAATTAGATTCTTAATCCTCAGTCTTTCTGTGATCCTTTTTCAACTACAAACACACGACTAAAGTGAGGATACCAACAATATACAAGTTACATATTATAATCTGTGTTATCTACCTGAGATTGCAAGCAGCATTTTTCTTCTGGCACCAAAAGTGGTAATTCCCAACTCTTTCAAATCTTGATCAGTAAGAGTAAGGAATGTTTGCAGATCAATCTAGAGCAAAAATAAATACGAATATTACACAAAACAAGTCTCTTCCCAAAACCATTAAGCCATATATGTGGTTCAGAATAGCTTCACAGAATAGCTCCACCAACCTATTCTTGGCATATAAACAGCAGCCTTTGCTTTCCAATGGCTTCTTCACACAGTTATTCAATATACTACTCTATTTTTGACAGATAACTAATGACCAAGCAGTTTTAGACAAGCACAGATTAATTTTATTTATTTGTGACTTTGAGATTGAGTATTTACCATAACTGTTACAATGCACTTGGGAATAGCCAGGTTCATATGTCTGTAGGTACAGTAGGTACTTCAGACACTAGTAGGTTATCTGAGGATGATTGCTCAACTACTGCATTTGAGTTAAAGTGCTGAGTACTTCCTAACATTCTGAGGTGTGTGCCACCATCTATGCTCGTGGCTTTTTGCTCCCAATACAATTCACAGAAATGCAGTGGAAAATCAGTTTAGTTTTCACTCTAGCTAAACCACTTGGCTCATCACACTCCATCAGCAGCTTGTAAGGTAACAAACACTGAACTTTCGTGGCACAGCTAAATCCATCACCAGAAAAAGCTTTCCAAAGACAACCAAGCAGACTCTGCATAGGTAGTACTCTATCAATATGAAATACTACCACTTGGACTAAATTGAGATTAGTTGGTGTGGAAGTGGAAAGCTCACACAGATGTCTGACAGGGAGATAAAAGAAGTCAACCAGCACACAGAGAAAGAGGTAAGGGATGAATATATGTATTGGCTGAGACAAGACATTATTTCTGAAGGCAGACTGGATTTCCATTATCTATATATGAAGTCTACCAAAACCTATTAAATTCTAGCGTAGGAGCCAAGCGTAGGAGCCAAGCTTTAAAACTTTCTTAAATATCCCCTTTATTAAGTATAAATGAAAGACACAGGGCAAAATATCACGCATGTCTGCGGTGGCTACCTGGAAACTGAAAGATGTGTAGTACAGTTTTGAAAGAACAGCCTGTCAAAATCCTGTCACAAAGTGAGACTTCTCAGTGGCTTTGATCAAGAGAGAACAACTGCTGGAAAACATACTACAGACACAAAGGTGTGTTTCAAAGGAATACTAACCTCTTGCTGTTGGAATACATCTGTGTATTTGCCCAAACCAAGTTTGCTGAAAAGCTCAGGAAGATCAGATCCCTTAAACAAACTGTTCAGGCTACAGCCATTGCTTCCCGTCAGCGAGGAAATGCAGTCCATGTAATTACTGCTACTGAGATAGTGTTCAGCTGAAAGGCAAGAAGAGCATTTTTCAGTCATGTCACAGAAATGCACAATTTTCTGTCACAAAATCATAGAATCACCAGGTTGGAAGAGACCCACAGGATCATCGAGTCCAACCATTCCTATCAAACACTAAACCATGTCATATCAACCCTGTTTGCAATTAGACCATTTAATAAAATATTTTAAGTCTTTCATTACGCAGCAGAAAAAGCTTCTCAGTTGTCTGTGAGAATGAAGAGCATAAAGCCAGTTTTTTGTTAATTAAGTTCCAATGTTTGTTTTCTATAGAAAGAATAAAATCACATTATGTGAAATGTCACACGCATAGAAGTCAGGAACTCATACAAGGGTAAGAACTGCAAGATCCCTTTGCTTCTCCCCCAGTTAAGCCCTCTCCTCTTTTCTCCAGTGAATATTTTGGAAAACGCTATTTCACACAAATGCAAGCACCCCTTTTTGGTCTGGACGGGGAGAAAACCATGCTGGAGCAATTCCTAGTAAAGGAACCACTCAGTAGTGACACGATTTGTTTATTATTTTATTACAATACAGACAAAATAAATAAATTAATAAATACAATAGTTCTATAAGGACTAAAAGTGGAGATACACTCCCTATACAAATTTGAAATCACATTCTTAAATGGCATATATTAAAAAAAACCCAACAAAAACAAAACCCCCACATTTGCAGGGAGAGCTTCTTAAAAAAACCCAAGAAAACCTGATTTAGCAATGCAATCTTTTTGCTCCCTGTATGCATCCTGATCGCATGTAACCAAATAGTTTATAATTACTTTTCCCCATGCTGTGTGAGAAAAGGATAACTCCCAGGGAGCGCATCAGGCATTTGTGTAAAAGGGGCCACTGTGAGTGCTTCCTCCCTTCTTAAAAACACAGGAAAATAACAGTGAATGGATAAGAGGATTGCAGAATGTAAAAGGCACTTTCCTTGCTGAGTAAAATTATGATTGCCCCAGACACTTATGGCCAGTAGAACATGAAAAACACTATTTTCCACAACTAGCTATGCTACATTTCTAAATTTTCTGGCCACAGACTACTTAGAAGCATTTGGGATCAGACTTACAGAGTTGGAGCATTTCTAACAACCATTTTGAAAAGAGTTTTAGAATACAATAAATTGTTCAATGTTGAAAATGTGAACATTAAGTTCAATAACTGAAGCAATAACTAACTTGACATTTATAGACTATAAAGGGTGGTGCTTCAATGTCTTCACTATCAGAGTACGGTAACATTAAAAACACCCAAACAGAAATTCATGATTCTACACTCAGGGCAGATGATGCAAGGTCCTGTACTGAAAACTGAATATTAGAAAATCATAGAATCATAGAATCACCAGGTTGGAAGAGACCCACCGGATCACTGAGTCCAACCATTCCCACCAATCTCTAAACCATGCCGCTCAGTACCTCATCCACCTGCAAATACTTCTTACTTCAAAAGAAAGAAGAAATCCAACACTACTATACAACTGTGTCAACGAAGACTTACATGATATTACTCCAGCACCTATACATTAAGGTAAATACATTCGTCCAGACAACTCACAGCTATTTCTTTAGTCCCTCCTCCACACATTTTGTTCTCTGGGAAAGCTGCAGCTGCTATAGAACTGTTCCTCCCACAGTGTATTCATGTTTCTAATTTACTTCTAAGGAATGTGAAAATAATCCTTATTATTTAATCCTTATTTATTTGGATTAAACTGGAGCTTCCGTTTTTGTCCAATTACCTTGGAAATATCAATGGCCTGATAAACTTCTCATCTCTCTTGAGTAAGTACTTAGAATATGGTATGTGGCCATTTACAACCGAATGTGCTTTTTAAAATCATGAATAATTACAACTATACCAACCATGAGTATTTTCTCTAATTGAAGTTATACTTCCTTAGGATGCCCAGCTTCTGCTATCTATGTACTGTGCAATTAATCCAGTATTTAGGTTTTATTCACCTTTTTAAGAAAAATGCAACAGAAAAAGCAGAAACAGCCATGGTGGTTATTTCCCTGTAGTGCAGCTAGTTAGTATGGATCGGTATTCTCTACCTCCACTTTTACTTTTCAGAAAAGCAATATATTAAGTAATTACCAAAAAAACCCCAAAACTATGTTTCCAAGAGTTCAACTGAACTAAAATTTTAATTGGCAATTTTCAAACATTGTTTAAGAAGTAACTGCAACATTTATAGCCTGTATCCACAGAAACCAGTACTTAAAAATCATGTGCCAGGCCATGCCAGACACGCATAGTCTTCTATCATCACAGAGAACTGTGCTTTAAAATTTAGCATTAACACAGCTTATGGCATCTCCAGCAGGGAGAAAGCAGCCCAATAAAGACGTTGATGTTGTTGCTGCAACGATAAAAGAGTAGACTGATGGTAGTCTAGAAATAAGCTTTAATGTAAGTCTGTTTTCAGTGTATCTTGAAAAAAAAAAACCCTTCCAAGACTGCAAAAAACTTTAACCAACAATGTCTCTTTTGAAAGTTCTTAAACTTTTCCTTTTAGACCATTATTCATATATCATGTTACACAATCTTGCATCTGCTTTCACTTTTCAATTTGTGAAAGCTTACAGAGGTGGGAGATTTAAATCTCTAGTGATGTCAGGAAACATTTAAAACAAAGATTCATTTATATCCCTATATATCTCGAAGACATCAGATATAAAGAAATTATTAACCTGATTTATTTTGCTTCCGTTTGGGACTGCCAATTGAGGAGACAAATTCATTATGAGCTGTAGGTCCAAGCCCATTATGATCTCTCCAGTTGTCAGATTCACTGCCATTTCCCAGGTGCTCCCGACTGTTGGACCGAGACAGAGACATCGATGAACCCTGGAAATCACAAGAAAATTTGGGCAGAAAACAGAAGTTTTGTTGTGACTCAGATATATTTTTGAAGTAGTTCAGTTGAAAAAAAAAAAAACAACCCAGCTTTTAAGCACTGCTTGCAAACAGCCTTTGGAGAGTTGACCAACAGACAATAATTGTAAACGGGACAGAAAAACAACAGGTGTGCTTAAAACATATGCAGTTTACAGATTTTAAGCAGAAGTTATTTTAAAACCATTCCTCAAAATAAATAGCTCTGTATTTCCAAGTTTGCTTCCAAAACATTCCTTGGTATCAAATTCCTACACAAATTCTAGACAAAGCAGTTTATTCACTACATTCCTCTAAGGGAAAACAACAGAACATGACATTTATCTGAAAGTATGTGGATCAAGTACACAATACTTGGCAATTTTGTGCATAATACAACATCAATAATTCTGCAATAATTTGTGAATTTGCAGATATATTTTTTTTTAAAAAAGAGATTTTCGTATTCCTGTAAAGTATTGTGAATTCTCCTCACTGTGGGTCAGAATGCTCCAAAGCCAGGCAGCAGTATTGCCTGAAAGCAGCAGTTAACTGTAGTATTGGGTTGGGATGTAGCCCATAAAAGATGGACAGTACTGACACCACACAATTACATGAACTAATAATTCTTCAATCAAACAAACAATTTAATTCCAGAGACTCCAATCACTCAAAACCCATAAATTAAATTAAGAGGCAGCAGTCTTTTCTGCTATTTGACAGGACAAGGGGGAATGGCCTCAAGCTCCACCAGGGGAGGTTCAGGCTCGACACAAGGAAAAAATTCGTCACAGAAAGGGTTGTTAGCAATGGAATGGTCTGCCCAGGGAGGTGGTTGACTCGCCTTCCCTGGAGGTGTTTAAGGTGCAGGTGGATGAGGCACTGAGGGACATGGTTTAGAGATTGGTGGGAATGGTTGGACTCAGTGTTCCAGTGGGTCTCTTCCAACCTGGTGATTCTATGATTCTATTTGGGAAAACTGACACCACTGAAGAAAAAAGGCAAAGGTTTCTTGTCATTGGCATAATCAGGAAGGTGTGAGTTTATGGTTAGCATTGCTACAACAAATGAAGAAATGCAGGAATTTACTACAAATCTTACAGAAGAGCAAGAGACAGGGCCTCTATGTTCTGTTAAACAGTGATGATGGCTAAGTGTTGTGAAGTAAAAGAGATGTCATCTGCTGTTTCTGGAAAACTCAATACACACCAAAAATACAGTGCAATGAGATATGTTTGGTGAGGTTATTTTACAAATTAACTTCCAAGACCTTAAACTGTAATACCAATACTGCATCTACCCAAAGACTTCAGACCATGAGCCTCATCAAATGTGCACACGTACACAGGAAGAGTGGCAGGACTTCCTCTAATACCAATGATATTCAAGACTACTAAACAGAAAAAGGATACAAGGAACACAAGATGTTTAGCTTCCTCAGATGCTTCCACAATAACTCATACCAAATAATGGAAACTGGAGTCCTAAGATGCTAACATTTCACTGGAGAGCACTAAGCCTGCGGTTTGCACACAGGCAGACTCCAAGGGACTAAGATAAATTGGTTTTGGTTAGAATGACATGCCTGGTCTGAGGCTTTTAGTACTGCATCATGTCTTGGGGGAAATCTCCACCCCAGCTCCATCAGTATAGAAATTTAAGTAAAAAATTAAATTTCACAGAGTTTGGTTGTAGCTTTTTTTCTGCCTATAGTTAGAGCTTCAAGCTCATTGTGTGTATCCAAATTTGTTACACATAGTTGAATGACAAAAAGTTCACACACCAAGTGAGGAACAACAAGGCACATTTTTACCATGGCTGAATACTTCTTTTGCATTAAAGACACTTATATCCTAGAGAAAAGCTGCATGAAGTCCCAGTCTGGAAGGAACACACCATTTTATCTAAGTAGGACAGGAATAAAGTGAATAGTGTAAATAGAGCAAGCTCTTTTGTACTACAGAAAATAAGATGAGCTGCAGCCATTTCTTGTTTTAATATTCTGTTCCATCATGTAGTGATTTACATTATCACACATTGTTTTAATTGGGTTACAGAATTTCTACCACTTGTGAACAGCTACTGAGACATTTGGTCCTATAAGTTGTTTTAAGTTGCTTTAAACATATATTTTCAGGAGTAAACTTCTATGAAGCCAAAGCAAGATTTATAAAGTGGATAAAATTTTGAGTGTCTGGCTGAATATATTCCATAGACCTTAATATTTAGAGAAGATGAATTTTTAACAGTAAAAGAATATTTAGAACCCTAAGAGGAAAGCAAAAAAATGTATCTGCCAGACTTCTTTTTACAAAAAAAAGTTAAAAACATTTCTCAAGAGAAACTCTTATCATTCGCTAAAACCAAATTTCCGTTACAGTACAGGGTTGGGTTTTTTTAATACCTCATATGTAGTTGTCATAGATGGCTTGTATGATACATGGTTTGCTCTTCTTAGTTCCTTGATAGTTTCTGCAGGCATCGATTTAGAAAACCCTAAACCACTCCATGTATTTGTTGGAGTTCTCACTTCTGTAACAACTGGCTTCTTTAACATAGCTGAAAAAAAATACAGAGACAAATTAGTATATCTCAACCTTTGTAAAAATACTGGGATGATAACCCCATACACTAACAGACTTCAACCTATCAAGACAGTAAATTCTGTATACTCCCTCCTGCTACACAACTCAAATTCTACCCTTCCTTAAGGCAGTTAACTGTCAGAAGATAATTAAAACCATAGGGCTGAAAAAAAAGCCAAAAGAATAATATGTTTCAAAAAGAAAGGTTTCTGGTTTTGTTTTGTTGTGGGGGTATCTGGTTTGTGTTTAACAGGGTCAAAGATATGGTCAAGTCCCTTATCAATTTTGTAACATAATTCATCCCTGAAATAAGGAGCAACTCTGCCAATATGACCAATATCTTTATTTTATTTGGATGCAAATTAAACTTTGGATACTACAGCTATGAGGCCTCTGAAAACAAACCGGATCATTTACATATGGAAATATTAACACAGAGAACATCCCATCTGCAAAGTTGTTAATGTGATATTTTATGCCACATTGCCATTAAGACAGTTTTGGAAAGTGAAAACTAATATACAAATGTTTCACCGTTGGCTTTCTATTTGATTAGAAAATAAAATTAGAAAACTGAAACTTTAAAAAATTCTTGCAGCAGCGTACAAATTTGCAGAAGCCACTGGTTATCCACATACCTTTGGTTGCTAGGAGCTTCTTCTGTTCGTAGTCAAATGCCTAAAGAAATAAACATGCAGAAAAGCTTTATTGCCATTCTAGCACTCAGCTCTTTATAAAAACAAAGCTTTTGACGCTGGTCAGTGACTACATTTAGGAATCTAGAAGAAAACTGAAGAACTGCATAATCATTTGCTGGCAGACTGGTTAGAGCCTTAGTTAAACCACTCACTCACACATTGACAACAAAGATTTTAAATAACTAATATGCATAGTTTCTATTCTTTAATCGCCTATTCTTTGCACTTAAAACATTCACCAATGATACAAAAAGATAATATACATCTTGGACAGCAACATAGTTATTTTTAATACTATTCCTTCAAGTTTAGTTCTTTTCCATGCACTCATCTTCCGAAAGGACATTAACCTAAACTTTGAAAGAATTAAGGAAAAAATAAAACACAACCTATGACAATGAGAGGTTTGAAGTTTAAATATCCCTGGTTAGATGAGTTACACTTTTAACAAGGATTAACAAGTCTAAGCATACACACAAAAAGGTGATGAACTAGAACAGTATTTTGTCTGCGGATTGCCTGTAATACTGCATGTATCTAGTGTCAAATTCCACCATTATTATAGGTACAAGATTATTAAAGTGTACTAAAAATGATATAATATAGGCCCAGAAATCTAAGTCAGGGCCGTCTGTGTTCAATACAGAACTAATTCACATTGGCACGAGAAACAGTATAACTAAGTTCTGAGTCTCAGAGCAAGCAAAGATGCCAATAACCAAGCAAGTGACATTGTTTGTCACCATCCCTAGAAGTTGTCACCATTCCTAGAAGTATTTAGAAGAAGAGTAGATAAGGTAGTTTAGGATATTGTTTAGTGGCAGGTAAGTATGGTTGGACTCAATGATCTCAGAGGTCTTTTCCAACCTGGTGATTCTATGTTTCTAAGTAAAACTACAAAAATGCAGTATTTAGCCTGAAGCATCAAATTCACTGCTAGAAATAACTAGAGCTCTGATAAGAAAAAGGGCTGCAAAACACTAACTAATGTTATCCCACTACTCCATACTGTCTAGTGATGCCCACACTGACAGATCTATACTGGAAACTACCCTGTTACAGCTGCTTGACAAAGGGCTCTTTCTCACCGGGGAGATTTGCAATAACATGGAAGTAGTATATAATAAAGCAGTAGGCTGTAGTTTACTAAATAGGAACTGTACAAGAAACAAAAAGTGTGTGTGTACAGACCCATATTTATAGAGCAAAACCAGTGTAGTTACTCCAGTAAATCACCCTGTATATGAATCTGAAGTTAAATCAAAAAATTCTGTTGAAGCTGCTTATAAAAAGTTGCAAGATGTCTTTTGTGTACATAATTCTCAAAGCACCAACATAAGATTATTTTTTTTACATACAAATGATGCTTGCCTAGACTAATGCAGCCATCCAATTCATTCTGTAGTTTAATTTTTCTAATTCAACAGAAGCATAAGGGCTTTTTTGTGTTCAAGACATTTAGCTAACAACCCACTCTTCAGCTGAAAGAGTTAATGACTTCACTGGTTTTACTGCAATGTTAATGGCAAGTCAGTTTGCCAGTCCACAGTCATCCGCTTTGCAATTATCAAATTTTGTACTAGATTTGAGTTTATTCAGAGAAACGTACCTGTATATTTACATACGACGGCTGTGGAGCTAGACGTGCTCTTTCAGAGTTCTGCTGGGCAGCTGCTGCTCGCTCTGCTGCACGTTCACTTCCAGGAGCCTTTTTATCAGCCACAGGACTTTCAGAAGCACTTAACTCTGCATCCGAGAGCAACCTCTCTGCAGCACTGTGGGATCAAAGTCAGTATTAACTCCAGTTTTTTTCCACAAAAGGGGAACATTCAATGCCATTTTCATAACTAAGCTTTACCCAGAGAACTTTAGCAACAAAATTCAAGAAATGCCAATACACAAACATCTCTGGTTTTAGCAATGCTTCCAAAATCTTAGCTTTCCTTCTCCTGTTTCTCTGTCAGTGAAACAAAGCATGTATTGCTGCTTCCTATATTACAAAGCATGAGCTCAAATCCGAATCTATATCCTCTGGCTATCTGTTACTGGAATTATCACATGTAATCCTTGCACAGTGTAACTTCATATCGTTTAGCTTCGCTCAGGCCAGGAGTTCTGACAGACTGATAGTACCAGGATAAGGAGAAATGCATAATGAGGACTAAGAAAGTTAGTAGGGGACCTACTTGCTTTTAAAGTTGCAATAATTGCAGCCCTATGTGCCAAAATAACCTCTTAACATGATCTTTTCGTTGTAAAAATAAGCCACATACTCTAGGAACAGTACAAACTGTTCCTACAAAGCAAAGTGACTGTGGCTTAGATGCTGTGATGACCCCTGAAAAATGCCCCAAGGAAACTGTGAGCGCTATATCCTCAACAAAAAGAACAAGATATACAATAAACAGCGACATATAAACAACCGAGTCTGGTTAGCAAGAAGCTTTGGATTTCTAAATTATGAGAGCAGAATTAATAAAATATGTATTACAGCTTTAGCAGTATAAATAAATGAGGTAGGGGAAAATATGCACCTCAAAAGAGTGATGATAAACAGATCCCGAAAGGAATAGTGCAAACACTAAAAGTAGATCGGACAAAACATTGCATTAAGCACGAAACCTGGGTTGCCAAGACATATTATGACTCAAAAGAGCCTTTCCCCACTGCTGGCTCATTAGAAAAACCAAATAAACAAAAAAATCATTGAGACAAGTGTTTGAGAACATGCTGTTATGCCGAGTATCATTTTTCTAAGAAGAAAACAGCTTCAGATACACACGAGTAAAAAGGTTGTCAGTCAGGAACTCTTCTCAACGCAATAAATAAAGAAAAAAAAGTGCAAAAATGCATCCTTTAGAAATGGGTAATGACAGCTCCTCTGAAAAAAAACATACCAATTCTTCTGTGGGAGAAAGCAGCATTTATGTTTTTTTCAAACCAGAGAAAAGTACTTAGTACATATGTAGAAAAAGCATTCAAAGTTTTCAGTTATCAGTCAAACTAGGAAGTATATTAAAGCCCAATATGATTAAAAAAATATCAAGACAATTTAAATCAGCTTTGAGTATTTTACAACTGAACCACACCTTCTACCTCCTAAGACGTGAAGATTTTTGCATGTTCAAAACTCCATTACTCTGTATTTGTACAATCAACTTACTGTAAGTGAGAGTTTTTGGTGCCTTGCAGTAATTCAACCGTTTGCCTCTTAGCACAGGCCTGTTTGGAAGAGTTCATCATTTGCTTCAGATCACTAGTGTTTGCTGAATGGGACGGACTTCTCGGCATTCCGACTTCTACAAAAGCATCATTGCAACCTACAAGCCCGATAAAGAGAGTAGTGAAACAAAAACACTCTTGTCTTTTAGTGAACTTACTGAAAGAATGAAAACTATGGAACGAAACCTGCCCCTCCTCCTCACAGAATCGCTCTAGTCTTCAGGGATAACAGCTTGGTCAAGATTAAGAAGTCAGAAATTTAAGTTCAAATGCATATGAAAAGGTGTTAGTATCCACATAAATAGCAGATACAAAAATGTTTTTAATGTAAACTATTTTAAGTAACATTAATTAGTATTAAATTTGAAGACCAACACTTAGAAGTGATTAAGTATTTCAAACAAATTTGATTTAATATACAGTTGTAATAAACCTTGCCAAGTGTTCAGATAACTTTTGCTGAAATAAAAACTCCCCACTAGATATTCAAATCTCTTTAGAATGTGTTTTTACACATTCTATCACCTTAATTACGTAATGTACTTTTAATTCAAATAACCACAAACCTCAATAAAAGAGCGTCTCCTTGTTGATCAATATTCACAAGGGAATCAAGGTCTTTGTGCATATTTATTCAGATTTAAAGTGGAACTGGCCTTCCCTTCCTCCAAGAATGACAGGAACAGTTCAACAGTTCCTTTAGCTTCTAAGGGTTACATAACTAAAATGTTGCTACAAAACAACATTTAAAATAATCTGTTTGTCAGCGTCATTCAGGTTTGATCTACACAACTTCCTGCAATAACCTTCTCAAAGGCATTAATTCTTTCATTAAAAGTCAAAACATAACTTTGTTTAAATGAGCTGAGATTGCTTCAAGCAATGAAGCTAAGCTGCTGTAAAACACGCATTTTCATAGATTACTTCCCTTTGCTCCTAGGGAAATAAATAAAAGGTTACAAGTGCATTTATGTTGACTTAGGGTGTTTCTATCAACAGTACAGCTCAGATATTACAGCTTGTATTTACTTTGTTTGACAACAAATCTGGGAGATCCAGCAATAATTTCCTTCAACGTGCCCGCAACACAAATACATGAGCAATAAATTTACATTTTGGTTTCATTAGAGAACACGGACTGCACAAACACTACCAGACAAAAGAATAAAATGTCAAAATCTTACCTTCTGTACTATTTGATTTGGCAGCTACTTGTTCTGAGGCACCGTGAGTACCTGTTTGTCTTACCGAATCACTGTGGTTTGTGCTCAACACATTTTCTCCTAGTGATGTGGCAGACAGTGCAGCATACTTGATATTTGAGGTCTGAAATGATTGTGAAAAAAATCACTAAAGTGATTGTTATGCTTAAGGAAATATTGAAAGAATTTCCTTTTTCTATCTGTACAGGGGAACAAGCAATTCATTCCTGATATAGGAGAACAATATGTTTGAATGTTCCATTTTTAAGTCTGAGTAATATTTTGAAAACACTGCTGTTCTATTTCTAAACTTAGTAGCTTTAAGAATCAACTAACTTAGCTTTCAGCTTTACTTAGCAGAAGTCTATGGCAAACAGATCTGATTCTCTAGAGATCATATCACTTACCTTTACGTGACCATTTAAAGAAGGTGAGCCTTTTTTACTCTCCGATTGCATGCCATTAACATGGACTTCAACAGGAGTCAAGCCTGGTGGTGGAGATGGAGTGTTTTGACTATAATTAGGTACTCCAGACAACAGAATACTAGTTAAGGTTGCTTGAGCAGTAGATGGTATCATTAGGTGTGGAATAGCAGAAAAACCTGTAATAAAATTTAGTTGTGTTCTGATTAAGTTTCTCATGTAACTTTTTCAGGCATTGCAGTACCTTATATAAAGCTCTATTTTGATGTAGCTTTGATACATCACTAAAGTTTCCACTAGAACAGCCACAAATGCAATGCTTTATCTAACCATTACTTTGTAGGTTAATGGTTTCCTATATACAGCAGATTAAAACATTGCATGTGACAGCATGTCTTAACTTTCTATTAAGTTATATCTTTAGATTTGGGTATTTATACAATTTATTACTAGGGTTCTAAAGAGTGAGTTATTCTGGACTTTTACATAGTTCACTTAATTCACATTTAGCTTCTACCAACCTGTAGCATTTGTGTTAGCAATAGACGTTGCCCACAACGTGGGACTAGGCGTGCCTGAACTTGGACTCTGCAAGGGACTCACAGAGCTATTAAGGGCATTCAACAGAGAGTTTGGAGCAGTTGAGGTGTTGACTGACAGGGCTGTTGGACCTAAAAGGCCTGCAAAAAATAATGCAAGTGAATATTTTGATACGACTTACAGAAAACCTTTTCCCACAAAAGTAGCGATTAAAAACAAACTCCTGCTAAACTGCACCTGCATGTATTTCGAAAGTTTTAAGAGAGCATTTAAGAATGCTTGCTCTGAAACTAGGAATCATACATCCAGAAGAACTGGAGCACCTTTTATGTCCTTCTACTGGACTCTAACTACTGTCATAACAAAGTCTGTGCTGGCAGCTTTTCAGACTCGCCTGCCCCTCCGTTGCTTCCGTCAGCTTGTATCAGAGAAGCATCTCTAGAGAAGAGGAAAGCAACTGCACCTCATAACCTTGCTTTCATTTCAGACAATAACCTTTCTCTCAGCTCATATGAATGACTCACCACTTCCAACTAAGAACTACACAATTTCTTTTTTCAACTTCACTACTGACTGCAAATAACCCCCCAATTTCATTGTTTGTTTATTTCCCAAAGCATTCCCTCAAACCGGTCCTTCACCATATGAGTATTCACAAGGCAGTCAAGTGCTATGCTAACCCCAAAAAGCAGGCATGAGAAGAATGGTAACAAAAGCAGCACTAAAACCCATGGTCAAATGGCACAAACACTTACTCCTTTGTTACCCCCTCAAGAAAGCATGTGACATAGAACTGCACAGCACTCCTGGATGGCAAGTTACAAGGGAGCACAGTGGTTACATGGGAACTGCGAGTTTCAAGAACCAGTGTTAATATTTATCACTAAATCCTTCTGGGACTGTTTGGTTTTCTATATACTTTTGATGATATTTGCCAAGCTTGAAAATAAAATAGTAATTCCAGTCTGGACTACATGCTGTTTCTATGGAATTACATTAAGACACAAAACTTACATATTTCTGTCCTAAATTTCATCCTGATAATTAAGTTCTAAACTATCAGGACACGCACCCCTCAATTTCAGCGAGACACAGCCAGAACTGAAATGTGGCATTAGCTATGTTACAATTCATGGTATTGTCAACAGGCTTAAATACCTTCCCAAACTCACTACAGCCTGAGACATCACAATATCGTGAAAGAAAAACTTCATTTAAAAAGGTTCTTCTGAAAGTTGTAAAAGCAATGTCCTACTTCACCTATACTTCCCTCCCTTTCACTTTCAGCTGAGTGGTCTGTGAGCTTCAGAAGAAAGTTCTACAGAGATGAGTCACACAGCTGATTACAAAAGCCTTGGAGAAGTTTTACGGTAACAGCCCCTTGAAAGGACAGATACTTCTGGAATCCTCTAATGCTTTAATGCAATTCCTTAAGCAAAACACACATCTGGTCCTTTTTTCTTATGCAAGTGAGTTAAGTTTTAAACAAACACATCTATAACAATAAATAAAGATATATTTAGAACAGAATGCATACCAAGCCCAGTGAGTCCTAGTCCTGCTGAGGACAAGATATCCAACCCAGGACAAGACAGACCAACAGGGCACGAGACAGTAGAGGGATTAGACGCTACGGTAACTCCACTACTTTCAAGTCCCAAGAGACATTTCCGTGCCTCATACATATTTAAGGCATTTCGTTCAACACTTTTTACAATCACAGACTGTAGAGAAAGAAAACGAAAAACAACAAAAAATAAAACCAATGAATAACACAACTATACAACATGGATCTGCAACACATATCTCTTCTACCTCATGGCTATTAATAACAAAGCAGTGTGAAACAGCCTGAGATAATGTGCTCAAATTCAGCGGCCTCAGCTGTACATTTAGGGACTCTGTGCATTTGACAATGAGAATGCTGCAAGTCCTTTCTGTCTATGAAAAACAGTTATTATTATGCCTTGGTGTTATTCGGTGTATTAAATCCTAAGTGTCCCAAGATTTAAAGAAGATGACCCATAATTAAAATCTGGTCTTGGAATATATCATAGCTTTATACTTCAAAGTGGACAAAAAAGCTGTTCATATTAAATCCAGCTATTACTGCCTGAGAATAAGGTAGCAAATGCCTGGAAAATAAAATTACAAAAAACATTATTTGTTTCTTGTACATTCTCTACATGTATTGATTTTATAAACATCTATCCACAGAAGGCTGCTTATTGATATAATGGAATGGTCATTTAATACTTTGAAATTTTTGTCTGTTATGGCATTCACTATAACAATGCAGACAACTAGGAGTCTCCTATCCATACTCGTCAGAATATTTCACAATTAGCATCTCCCATGTGAGGTATTTCATAATCTGGTTTTTGTGGTTCCTTTCAACATCTTGTGTAGAACACAATCAGACTTCTCTATGTCATATTTGGTTTTTTCAGGTTTCTTTTTGTTTAATTCTGATTGCTAAAGAACTCTGCAGTGATGTGGGGGACCTGCAATTTAAGATTAATTTCTTTAAAAACAAATCCAGAGTACTTCTAGTCAGATACAATTTATCTCCTCATAGTTTACTTCTTTTATCAGCATCTCCCATACAAAAGCTAATCTCTGTATTGTCAATTGTTTAATGAAAAAGTCAAATTACCATAAAGGAGAGCTTTTGTAACATATAAATTGATATATCAAGTAGAAGATACATATTCCTTTTACAAGCTCATGAATCTGTTAAGCTAGAGAGGAGGAGCAGACATGTCAACTCATCAGCTCTGTCAAGTTGGGATGAAATCCTAACAAGAATAGATTAGCTTTTCACCAACCTTGCTTGGTTGCTTTGGCTTCGGTTTAATGCTTATAAAGACATCTAACTGTTCCATCAACTGTGTTATAAACTGTGGTTCTACTTCAATTTCTTCCTTCATATCAAACATGAGCACAAGAGGAAGGCAACCCTGAGAAGACAAAATGCAAAAATTAATAGGACTTATAATCTACCCTTTTCCCATGAAAATGCTAGCAATAAACTGAAATACAAAGACTAACTTGTACATCACAACAAAGGAAGTTTAGAACAAATGTCTGGTGCTATAACAGTGAAATGATTTGCTATGATGAATGATATGCTATTCCAATCAGCACATACGCACCCTGCATTAGCTATTTATACAGACTTAGAGGTGTTTGGAGGATTCTGATTAGGAAACTACTATTACTCATTAAATCAGAACAAGATATTGTCAGAAACTGATAGCAGGACTCTCACATTAAACTACAGTTGAGAAAAGGAATCAATTTTGCAAAAAATTCTCTGTAAGTGACAATTACCTAAGTCTTAATTTTTACTTTTCCCTTTCCTTGTCCTATATCAGCTATGGATGACATCCCTGAAACACTCAAATTAAGGCAACTTTAAGTGAAAAGGAAAAGCAGTCCCAATAAAAGCCTAAACCCAAGAAACAAACTCAGCAGTCACAGAATATCTAAAAATTATTAGATCGCTACCTCTCATAAAGCAACAGAAATAGAGGACACAATTTTGGTAAAAAACAAATCATACACTTTGTGAATTTAGATTCACAATAAAATAAGCATAATCATATGTCTCGGGGGAAAAAGCCACAGTAAAATCTATTCAAGAAAGTGGTCTTGCTTAATGAGTTCCCAGCTTTTGCTTCAGAATGAAAAGCAGTGAATTGGTATATTTATTCTTCAGATCAGTAGTTCAGTATAATTTTGTATTTAAATAGTACTTCTCAACAGTACCACCTACAGCAACACTATACTTTCCAAACTGACATTAAAGTCATTTTAAGTTAAGGAAATTTAAAGCAAAACATCTTAAGTATTTTGAAGGGAGACTGAATAAACACAGCGTAGTCCACAAAGTGAATTTGCCTGAAAAAAACAATTATGAATCAAGTCTATGTAAAAATGAAAACTGGGGTTTGAAAGGGTCAGTCAAGTCTGGCAAATCAACAAACAGCTGCAGAACTGCTTTGGCTCCTTAGACCATGGGACTTGCCTTGAGAAACCTGGTTTACTGGTGGCTGATGGGGTCAGTCTATCTGTCAGAGAAGGGGAAGAGCATCTTTGGTCAGAGGCTTGCCAACCTGGTGAAAAGGGCTTTAAACTAAAGTTGCCAGAGAAAGCAACCTCAATCCACCCCACTCCTACCAGCTTGATGCCAATTTTAGCAAAAGATGCCAGAGCCTGACGAAGGGTCGTAAGTCAGCAACAGAGCACTTGAAGGGATATAACCATCAATATAACTGCACAAACAGAAAGGCACCGTGGTTTTTTTTTCCCTCTGTACAGCTAAGCACAGTGCAATGCAGGAGATACGGGGATAGAGATGTCAACTTTTGGACATTTGAATTGGATTTGAGTCAAATTCTCCCATGTGTTGTTCTTAAGTATCCATATATATAAAAATCCGTGTACATGCATTAGTACTACAACAACACTTGAAGGCTCCTATGAGGCTTAAAGATCAATGCAACATGTACAAACGATAATAATATTTATTACCTGAGCTTTTATTTATAATAGGTCATATAGTTCTCAGGCTGTGGTACTAGAAAGAATGTTAGAGTGCAGAATGAGTAAGTATTTCCTATGGTCCCCTAGATTCCCTAAAAACTTGCCTACATTGGAGCCAAGGAATTTCTGCCACTTCCTTCCAAAAGAAACCTCCTTACCTTATAAAAATGGAAAAAGCAGGTTGGCAAAGCAAACCAGACAACCCACCACCCAGTAACAAAACCCTACAAAAATCTGCCTTCCACTCAGAAGCATATTGTTACCATAAATTTAAATTGCTTATGCAGCACTTACATTACCAAGGTAATTTTTCAAATCATGACACCAGATATTACAAGTATTTTAGATAACTACAAACACTTAACGCTGACAAAAATAGAGCACTCAACTGAATCAGCATTTTGCTATGTGAGTAGCAATCCTTCTTTGCTGAGGCTAACTTGCTTTTCACCCATAAATACATGCAGAATGAATATGGCATTTTTATCAAGTGAGTTTCACTGGAAGTATTTACCATGAGATATTGCCTGGCAAGACAAACAGACTCAATTGTGCCTTGGAGGTAGACAGTGGATTTCTTCTGTGGGTTACTAGGGTCAGGGAAGTGGATCTGAGCACCAGTCCTCTGCATGATATGTTTGATGTTACTGCCATTTCGACCCATCATAAAGAGATGATGCTGCGCCGCGATGTCTAGTTGTGTGCTCACAGGGATTGCAGAAGCCAGGCTCCCAGCTAGGTGTTCTAAAAGCATGGCTGTTCCTTCCTGCAGGGGAAATGCAGGAGACGAGTGAAACAGTGCTCACAGGCATAAAAAGACATTTCAGACGGTTTCATTTCATGAATTCCACATTCAATACAAAGAAAATTCTGGTTTGTGTGAAAACCTGACTGATTTGTCAAAGGTAACAGATGGACTAAGCTACTATCTTCATTTTATGACCAAATGCATTGTGTAACTGCTGTTGTAAAAGTTGCAAGACTGTCAAAAATGTGGTCCCAACAGACTTTTGGCGCCTACATACAGCAACAAAAGTCAACAGACATTTATTTGGGTAGGTACACTTGCAAAAACATCTTTCAATTTTGAACAAAGATGTTCTTACTGGCTTGAGATATAGCCATCCAAGACTGTTATTGGTCTGTCACATGGTTAAAAAGGAAGCTTTTTAATATTTAACTCCAATAGGCTCATGGTAGCTCCTTTACTTGACTGTCAAATTCAAATCTCTCATGCTGGTTTTGCAAGACCACTTTTATTGACTGTTAGCTCAACTTTCAACATTATGTATTTGAGTACATGTTGACAAGATCAAAGCATGAAAAAGTTATGGGGGCGGGTGGGGCTGGTGTTTTTTTTCTTTGTCTTTAATTTTGTGGGGGCATTGTTTTTTCTTTTTAAAGTAAAAGATGGGCAAGATTAGCACATTTACCAGAACCACTGGAAACCCAAACAGGTGTACAAGGAATGAAAACCAGATTAGAAGCTTAGCACAATCAATGCTAAATTGCACATTTAAAACTATTTCCTACACATTTACAATTTCATTTATACCACTTAAATTTAAAAAAGCACAAGCCCTCAATCTTCAAAAGTGATTATACAATAATAACGTGTATTGATGAGGCAAGATATAATATTAACATAGTTCTTAAGTATCTAAATTATGAATATATTTATGACACGCTACTTAAAAAACCACATACCTTCACAGCACTAGTATTATTTTGTGACCCTCTGACAATGACTGTAGCACCATACATACGGGAGCGTTGTTTAAAGGAAACTGAAATATTATATGTCTGAGATATATGTTGAATTGTGGGAGAATTAGGATCTGGGATTGGTTGAAGAATTCCAGCAATAGGCAATTCAAACATGAGTACCAATGGAAGCAGCTCCTACAACAACATTGAAGAGCAAATTTGAAAACTGAAATAATACTCACTAAGTCTACAACCATCATACTCACTAAGTCTACAACCATTATATTATTGAATCATAGCCTATTATCAATGATGATTGAACTGACATAACATATCCTCTGCTCAGGGTCCATTGATAAAAATATTATACCTTAAGTTGGAAAAAGGTACAGATTTTTCCAGAGACATGAAACATATTTCATTTGCAGTCTTTTTTTGTTTGTTTCTGATCCCTCCTTCCCAAACAGCAGGATATTTTACAACTATGTAGCAAAAATTAAGCCAGGTAATTTCCCATACTTATCCATGCAGACACACAAACAGGTGAATGTTTGTATGATTTCCTGTAAAAGTCTTTTCTGTCATGGATTAATTGGAGCTCTGAAATCAACTACAAAGCTACATTAACATCAGTTTCTTTTACAACTGTCAAGACCAAAGCCTTGTAAATGACAGTGACCAAAGTGTTGTTGCTTTGACAACAACTGCAAAAAAATTCTCATAAATTATTAGATTTATAATTATCCATGCTGGAACACACACACAAATCAAATCTAGAAAGTAAAGTGCTATGAGTGGAGAAGCCTAAAGAAGAGGAGGTTGAGAGGAGACCTCATTGCTCTCTACAACTACCTGAAAGGAGGTTGTGGAGAGGAGGGAGCTGGGCTCTTCTCCCAAGGGACAGCGGGACAGGACAAGTAGGAATGGCCTCAAGCTCTGCCAGGGGAGATTTAGGCTAGAGATTAGGAGGAAGTTTTTCACACAAAGGGTCATTGGGCATTGGAACAGGTTGCCCAGGGAGGTGGTTGATTCGCCTTCCCTGGAGGTGTTTAAGGTGAGGGTAGATGAGGTCCTGAGGGACATGGTTTAGTGTTTGATGGGAATGGTTGGACTCGATGATCCGATGGGTCTCTTCCAACCTGGTTGTTCTATGATTCTATGATTCCATGAAATTATTTACGCAAATTGCACGTGCAAATGCTTAAAATAAAAAAAGCAGCAATAGCCTTTCCTAAGACATAGATTCACACACGATGCTGGAGCTTCTACAGGCTGTCTTGCAGAGGGCAGATTAAGATGAAACATACTATGTGATGCTTTATGTCTCATGTATCCTGTAGCCTTCACGTTCAAGGTCCACATTGGGCTATATGCGAATACAACCAGAATGCAAATCGCTGTTCTTGTAATGCCCTGTGCATTTTACTCATATGGATACTCATATTTGTTCTTACATTTCTGGTGTCATAAGACAGAGCCAGACAACTCTAGGGTCCTCAAAATTTTTCTTTTTTTTTTCCTTTCAGGTGTTTTCAAGGGAATACTATACTGAAATAGACAATTACCCGAATTCTAACTCTTGCAGACTCCACTCCAGCTGGCTGTCCTGCAATAGACACCTGGAAGAGCAAGAATATAGAAAACATAACATTTTCAAATGAGGCATTGAAGACTTTATTCAGGTACTTGTACTGTCTTTTAAATTTTTTTTCCCAAAAATTAACTTATTTTACACCTAGTAACAAGCCAAGTGTTCTCTAAACAGTAACTGAAACTAAAACCAGTTTAAAAATAAATAATTAAAAAAACCAATCTATGAATATTATAGCATCTTAACTTAAATAGGTTTAAGCAATTAGAAAAAATGGATACATCAAACAATACAGTTGTTTCAATAATGATGGAATTACTACTGCACATATCAGTTCAATGCTAATATTGAACAAAAGTAGGTTTTCTTGAATATTTTGAAATTACTGCAGTTTGCTCAGCAGCCCCTAAGATGCAAAGAGGGAATTCTGAATACAGTGATGAAAGACTTGAAAGTAAACATTCTGGTAATATTAGCATTACAAAAGAGGTACAGTTCAGGTTCAATGACTTATTCTAATAAAGCTGAACTCTCATAATAGCACATTCATTTTTGCTAGCTAGTCAAAGAGTTCAGCTTTCAACTAAGTTACAACATACGCCAAAACCACCAAGAAATTAATCAATAAGCTCAATAATTCATGTGTTGAACGGGAAAAAATTTACAAAAGCAGTGCTTTCATACCACTTCTCTACTATTCACAGTAAGTTGTTGACCTTGTATGCTCCAAATAATTTTAGTTTTAAAAAATTCGAGAGATTCATGAGCCATTACAAATTATTTCCATCTGGTTTTAAATAACTGTTGACTTAGGAAGCCCAATGCTTTCCACACTGTGTAAATACCAAGCCCCAACCTCCCTAAACACAATTCCACAGCCCTCCTCAAAATGAGTTAAACACTAATCAATACTTACTTGATTGCTTTTCTCTGCTTGATTATTCCTGTTTGAGTCTGGAAAATGGATATGGCATCCCGTTTCCTCCATCACCTTTTTAATATTATTGCCACCTTTACCTATCACATGAGAATGTTCTGTATGTGAAACATCCATCTTCAAGGTTACCCGATTGCTCTGGAAATCAAGTACTCATGATTAGATCAATCCAATTCACCAACTATACACATTTCTAGCTATACACTGGAAAACATTATTTCTATACAGTTCAGATACAGAAAATGCAGTTTAAGCAAATATTTTCTTGTAGCATGTTTACATACATGTGTATACAACAACTGCCAGCATCCAGAAGGAATATATTGCAGGTTTTGCTTTGGTGCCCTCTATTTAACTGAGTAGATTTAAAAAGATCATTGTCACAAGATCAAGACATCATGGTGATATTCAAATTCAGTTCTTTCTTACTTTTGTGTCCAAGACAGACATGATTTTTTCTTTCGCTTCTTTAACATTCTCCTTTTTTCCAGAAACTTTAATATGGGGATCTAGAAAAGAAAAAGAGACTGGTAAGAAAAACAAAGTATTGAAAATTTCCTCATTGCTCTAAATCTATTTCAGTAATGTACCATCAACCTTTGGGATTCAGCTAAAAACCAAATTCATTGTCCTATCCCTTCAGCCTCACAATTCACATTACCAAATGAGTCTATGATTCTATGATAACCAAACTTGGAATATAAAGAAGTCAAATGCTAAATGTACATCACAGAATTATAAAGATTATCTGCAATACAATCACATAGCTAAGCCATCGTTTCTTCTCAATCAAATACTAAGAGGACAACTAAAAGCTTTTTGACAGCCTTACTCAAACTTTAGACAATGTCTAAGAAACTCACACCAATCTCAAACATACTCTCATCATCACTCCATTATATTTGTCTCCAGAACCATCCTCTGCACTTTCAACTTGAAAATAACGGTGCTTCCACCACAAGTTCTCTGACTGAAGTTATTAAATCAAATGTAAATGACACTTTAAGAACTCAAATCACTGAAGTGTTAAGTACATAAATGAAGATTTGTCAAGGTATATACCCAGAGGAAACACCAGCTGATGGCCCAGTAAGATCTAAAATATCAATTCTACAACACAGTTCAGTTTGCATTTTAATTTTCCAGTCATTGTCCTTAAAGAGCAGAGGATGCTGTGCTGAGCTATCAGGTAAGGTTTTGCATTCTGGAACACACATCTGGTCAGAAAGTAGAGAACTGATTTTGGAACTAAAACAAGTGTTCAATTACTCAAAAACGTGTGAAAATTACATGTTAGATAGTTTAGTAGCACCATCTGGTGTCCAAAAGCATCAAGTGCCACAATGCAAATCTGTTGTCAAAACATGAACTATAAGTTCTATTAAAGCAAACAACAAAGTACCTACCTACCACCCAAATTTCTAAGTAGTAGAAACAAGGATATGATTTCACAGGTGATGACTGCCTTTCCCCAGTTCTTGACTGCTCTGCCCTTTTACAGCATAACAGTGCTGCTTCTCCTGTGATAGGATGAAGTGTTCTAAAAAAACCTGTAAACCCTCTTCCAGCTAGTGAATTTAATTACGCTAGACTGATACTTACACTTTAGGGCACATAAAAATAAATATAATCTCAATGGCATGAGAAAACATATCCCTACCACAACATCTCTACCTTTCTCATCATGTCAATGACTGATCTCACTACTAATGCCAAATAATACATCTTCAGTTTGAAAACTCGTTTCACCTGGTTGAAAATTTAAACTGTTTAAGCCATGCATAGATATTCTTTTTGTTCCAACAATAAAAATCTCTGCAAAAGTTCTGAGCACATTCAGCTGGGGATACAGACAAGCAGAAGGAACAGAGGATTCAGTGCCAAGTCTCATGAAAGTCAAGAAAAATGCAGCATTCTGAGTTCTAAGAAGCATATATTTAATTTTTAAAAATCTATACTCACAAAAACATTCACACAGCATCTACAGAAGCTCAAAAAAAATCTGCTGCTTCAGACTTTTCACAATGGGGCAAAGCAAAAAAAAAAAAAAGCAATAAAAAAGAAAAAAACCACAACGAAATAGTCTTAAGGGAATTTTTTCTCTTCTTTTTTTTTTAAGTTGACAGTAAGCCATGTGGTTCTAATGTGTTTAAGCTGAATGATATTTGAAATGGATGTCACAGGCAAAAATTCCCAGAAGCACATTCTAGCACACTATGTGTGCTTCAAGTGCTCTTTAGAGACAAGCAGGAAAAACACAAAACCAGACCACCACCCTTTCAGGGCTGATTTTCACATATTTGTAAACATTATATTTTAATACACATTTTGTTACAAATATGAAAAATATCTGAAATCAAACCTGGTATCCTATTTGTACCAAAGAAGTTTACCACCATCCTGTAATACTATTTGTTTAGCCATGGTTGAAAATACATTTTAGAACACTTATTTTTTCCATTTCTCATCTTTCTGTTGATACTGACAGCTTTAGCAACAAAAAAAACCCTCACATATTTCTACAATTAAACCTTTCTTTGGTCTTTTTAGGGAAAAAAAAGCTCAATTACTCACTTTAAAAACAAAAGGAAATTGGAATCCCCAAAGCAGAAAGTAATCCAGTGACACCAGTGACAATTCTAAAATATGCTATGAAATCTTTGAAAACTGGTTTTACATATCCTTTCATTACTTGGCACAGCGGTTAGTAACAGATATGAATTAGCTCATTTTTAATTTAAGCGAGTCTTTGACAATCACTCACTCTTTCCATGAAGGAAATACAATTTAGATATGACATCCATACCAAATTTTGCATAAGAGGAGTTACTTGAACTCTTTGAACTGGCTTTGCAAGAGTTGAAAGTACATTGAAATCACGTATGATCTGCCAGGAAATCAACAGGTATCCAAATAATACTGAATCAATCAACAAAATGAATTTCAAGAATTATTTAACAATTCAGGGGGACAAGCAGACCTTATAACCAGATTTTCTGTATATTACAGGCCCTTACATTTCTTCAATGTACCTCTTGATGGAATTAATGAGCTTGTTTGCAGTGTAGTCCCTCTGGGAAACATGGAAAAGGGGAAAACTAACAGCTCTAATAGTTCATCACTTTCAGCCTCCCAGATTTGTACCTGATTGTGACAAGTTTTGCACTGAAGCTCTTGTTCTATCTCCCTCTTGACTCCATCACCTGTACATGCTAATCAAATCACTTATCAATACACTGACTTGTTTTGTGGAATCGTGTCTGTTTATCAAACTCTTCTTCTGAGCCCAATCCTAAATGCCATATTTTGAGCAATTAAGAAAAATAAGACAGAGAGGTTGCTCATTTTCTCCTGGTTGAATTAACTGTCAAAGTAAAGACATTCCTGTTTCTGTTTCTAAATGCTAGACCACAGGCCAGTCTACTGGGAGATGCTTAAAGGTAACTCCTCTGCAATATCTTGGAAGCTCAGTGCAGATTAGGTTGCATTTGATCTCAAATGACTGTCTTTTAAATAGAGAAATCCTGTCACTAACTGAACTAGCATTTACATTCAGTTCCAGTTTTCTGGTTAATCCAAATTATTTTGTGGAAAAGATTGAAAAGTGGTGTTCCCCAGGGCTCAGTGCTAGGTCCAGTCCTGTTCAATGTCTTCATCAATGACCTGGATGAGGGCATTGAGGGTACCCTTAGCAAGTTTGCAGATGACACAAAGCTGTGTGCAAGTGTCGATCTGCTGGAGGGTAGGGAGGCTCTACACAGGGACCTAAACAGGCTGGACCGCTGGGCAGAGTCCAACGGCATGAGGTTTAACACGGCCAAATGCTGGGTCCTGCACTTGGGGCACAACAACCCTATGCAGAACTACAGACTGGGAGAAGCCTGGCTGGAAAACTGCCAGGAGGAGAGGGACCTGGGGGTGTTGGTCGACAGCCGACTGAACATGAGCCAGCAGTGTGCCCAGGTGGCCAAGAAGGCCAATGGCATCCTGGCTTGTATCAGAAACGGTGTGACCAGCAGGGCCAGGGAGGGGATTCTCCCTCTGTACTCAGCACTGGTGAGGCCGCTCCTTGAATCCTGTGTTCAGTTGTGGGTCCCTCACCACAAGAAGGATGTTGAGGCTCTGGAGCGAATCCAGAGAAGAGCAACAAGGCTGGTGAAGGGGCTGGAGAACAGACCCTATGAGGAGCAGCTGAGAGAGCTGGGGTTGTTTAGCCTGGAGAAGAGGAGGCTGAGAGGAGACCTCATTACTCTCTACAAGTACCTGAAAGGAGGTTGTAGAGAGGAGGGAGCTGGCCTCTTCTCCCAAGTGACAGGGGACAGGACGAGAGGGAATGGCCTCAAGCTCCGCCAGGGGAGATTTAGGCTGGAGATTAGGAGGAGGTTTTTCACACAGAGGGTCATTGGGCATTGGAATAGGCTGCCCAGGGAGGTGGTTGATTCACCTTCCCTGGAGGTGTTTAAGGCACAGGTGGATGAGGTATTGAGGGACTTGGTTTAGTGTTAGATAGGAATGGTTGGACTAGAAGATCCGACGGGTCCCTTCCAACCTGGTTGTTCTGTGATTCTGTGAAACTGGATACAATCTGAAAATTGTTTTCAGGATCTTTGCATGAATAGACCATGTAAGGTTTTTGTGCATCCATACAAGGGATTAATTAGAACAGCTGACTTAAGATTTCTAAATGCTTTCTGAAGCTGTTGCCACCAATAACAAACCAAATACATCAAAAATGGCTCCAGACAATTTGTTACTTCTTGGCACCACAAACTCAGGGTGTCCAGTACTAGCATATGACAAGTGATGTTTGTCTGCTCTTATATTCACATTGGACTGGGCTGAAATTTACCCTTCCACCTATTTTCCACACACAACTATTTGTTCCATTTTTACAGCTGTCTTTTGTATTAGAAAAAAAAAATTACTACATTGCCTTAGCACTAAGGCAAAAACGCTTGTTAGATAAAGCTCTAAAGTTTACATTCGAAACACCTGCTGGGTGTGACTGTAGCATTCTCAACAGACAAGGTCAAAAAAAAATAAGACAGAAGACAAGTCTCAAGAACATGAGGAGAACTGTCAGGCATGAAGGTATAGCCGGTGTAATTTATGTATAGTTTTATCAGTAAAGATAAGCATAAAAACACCCCCCAGTCAGTACCTAGAATGAGTACTGGAATGAGATCTTCTCATTCACTGAACATGACCAACTCATTCCCACAAAAAAGGTTCTTACTGAGACCAGGGTCATAAAAATGCCATTTTCATCAAGATGCTAGGCCATATTTCAACCCTCAGGAACACTGGTTTTGGAACCTATTTTTATTGATGAAAAAAAAAATCCCATTTAAGCTTCTGAACACAACTGCAAGGATACTTCAAATAAAACTAGAATCAGAGTAAAGAGCAGATGTCTACCATAAATGAAGAATTGATACACTAAAGATTTAAAAGCTATTTGCATACACAGGACCAGCTCTTCAGAAGAAGTCTGTGTGCTAAAAGCATACAGGGCTCTAATGCTTTACATACAAGTGTGGTATCACGAACTGTAAGATTCTGACTCATAAGACACAACGTGATTAGTGTCTATCAAAACAGCAACAAAAAAAAAAAATCGTGTGGTAATCTATCTTTTAATCAATTCTGATGAGCAGTATCTTCTTGCCTGAAGGAGAGGAAAGAAATTTTATTTTAACAAGTTCCCCTCACTCTCAAGAAAGGGGGAATATTTATCTAAAATAGAAAGCTACAGTTACACAACAGAAAACGCTGGAATTTTTTCTCAGCAGTCTTCATCCTGCCAGACTCCTGCCTTGAAGTGGTCTTTTATAGCTCCTATCCTCAAATTCCTCACTCCCCACTTTGGCAGAGCTTCAGCCTCCTTGGTCTTTGTCCACAGCTATACCAGGAGCCTCCAGCCTTTTCGCTACTATTGTGTGCAACATTTCAGTAAACAAAATAAAATTCCTCCAAGCAAAAATATATTTGTGCCAGTGACACCAACTTTTGCCAGACAAGTACACTTCAAATAACTGGGACATTGAACTGTGCAGGCATCTCCTGCAAATCAGATGTTACATTTAACATCCGTGCAACCTCTTCAGACCACAGGTATGCATCTAGCTTGTTTGCAGGATGAAGAGACTTCACTTAAATTACAGAAATATCACTATTCTAAAAATAGCCAGGCAACTGGGCAGCACCAGGGCAGATGGCAGTCATTACAATAAGTAGCTGACGAGGATCTGAATAGCGCCTGAGTATTACTGAACTTGAGCCATTCAAAGAAAAACAAAAGACAAAAGAGACCTAGCATTTTTAAGGACAAGTTATGAAAATATCTGCCCTCAAAATTACTAGCAAAACCACACTAAGCTATACAAAAAGTTTAAAGAAAAAGCCAAATAAACATGTTAAGTCTGTATGTTCAACTGGAAGAGCAAGCACATTATTCACCCTACAAGATGAAACATAGGTTTATAAAACAAGCAAACCAATCAACTGTTGGTTGACAGCTGACTGAACATGAGCCAGCAGTGTGCCCAGGTGGCCAAGAAGGCCAATGGCATCCTGGCTTGGATCAGAAACGCTGTGACTAGCAGGTCCAGGGAGGTTATTCTCCCTATACACTCAGTACTGGTGAGACCTCTCCTTGTATCCTGTGTTCAGTTCTGGGCCCCTCACCACAAGAAGGGTGTTGAGGCTCTGGAGAGAGTCCAGAGAAGAGCAACAAAGCTGGTAAAGGGGCTGGAGAACAGGCCTTATGAGGAATGGTTGAGAGAGCTCGAGGTGTTTATCCTGGAGAAGAGGAGGCTGAGGTGAGACCTCATTGCTCTCTACAACTACCTGAAATGAAGTTGTGGAGAGGAGGGAGCTGGGCTCTTCTCCCAAGGGACAGAGGACAGGACAAGAGGGAATGGCCTCAAGCTCCACCCGGGGAGATTTAGGCTAGACATTAGGAAGAAGTTTTTCACGGAAAGGGTCACTGGGCATTGGAACAGGCTGCCCAAGGAGGGGGTTGACTCACCTTCCCTGGAGGTGTTTAAGGCGTGGGTGGACGAGGTTCTGAGGGATATGGTTTAGTGTTTGATAGGAATGGTTGGACTCGATGGTCTGGTGGATCTCTTCCAACCTGGTTGTTCTATGATTCTATGCAGCATGAGCTACTTGAACTATCAAGCATTCTTGGGAGGTACTTGGATCCAAGGCAATCTGGAAAAGCTTATGGATTTATAGCACCTAGAATTGTAAAGACTTTCTCCTGCTGCCAATTTAGAGCACTTTTTTTACGGATGCATGTATGTGCTATATCTCATTCCAGTATTGTTTGTATCCACTGTGTTGCCTTAGTGAAGAAGCAAATAGGATTTCCCAAATGGAGTAATTTAAGTTAGAAAAATAATATAATTGTTTTAGATTTTTTTGTTTCTCTCTCTAAAATCAGATAGAAAATGAAAATTCTATGAAAAAAAGGCAAGTAGAACCTCCTACTAGTTTGGGGAAAGGGATAACTGAATAGAAACAATTTATTTTATGCTTTTAAATAAATTAGAAAATACTGTGCATTCAGTCATTAGAGTGGATATTTACTGACCAAATCAGATGGAACGATGACAGCCAAAAGAGACTTGAAATAGGCTCAATATTTTCCCATGGAGAAGATAAAATTAAGGCTAAAAGCATGCAGAAAAGTGCTCGCAATTAAAGGTACATGCAAGTAAATTGATTGAATAAGAAAGGAAATCTGTCACTTGGGCAGTGCTTGCTGTTTGTTTATCAGTTTAAAAGATTTCTCACCCTCTCTCCAACACACCTCAGTGCTGTTACTTCACCTGTGCTATCTAAACCTGAGAAGGAAGAAAACTACTCATGTATTAAGGCAGAACACAAGGAGCATTTTCCTACTACAGACTCCCCAGGTATCCTCAGACCTATTACTCAAGAGCACAGGGTTTTTTTGTTTTCATTTGGGGTTTTTTTTTGTAGTTTAAATTAGGCTCCATCATCATTATCTCTGAACGAGATTTCAACCAGCTAACTTGGGCATGATCAAAAGCCAAAGCATCACACAAATCAACAGGGGCCACAAGCAATTAATAGTGTCTTCAGAGGAGACATATCCTGAGGCTCTGGGCATTCTAGGGGATCCATTTGCTGTGGACAAACAAGTGATTATGAAACGTCTTTGGTAAACACTAGAGGCACCGTCTATAATGTGTGCACACATTTGAAAGACTGTTTTCTCAGAAGTTTGACTCTTAGCTTTCCCCCACACTGACATCTGACTCCAGATCATCTTGAGAAGAACTTCCATTCTAATAAGAACATGAGAAGGAAGTTGAGAAAAAGTAAATACTTGTTGCACTGCTTTTGCCACAGCTCCAGGGAAAGCAGTTTTCATGCAATCCTTTGCTCTTTTAACATTTTGGTTGCTCTTACACAGTTACCTGAAGAACATGAAATATCAGAGCACTGCTTACTTTTCAATCCTGCACCATAACAACTGCATAATGGTGAAACCTACTATTACCTCCTTACTTCTCTCCAGCATTTCTAAAAATACATGTATATACACACATAAATACACAGACACGTGTATACACTGAGATTCATGAAGCAGAGACTGGGTAAATACTGACCTGACACACACACAAAACAAAAGAAATGCTGTGTAACAGCTGGTAGAGCAAAGAATCTTGTTCCTCAAAGATTTCATAGTGTAGGTCAATAGAAAACTTTAAAACTTGTAACAGGCTACTTTAAACTAAATAGCCACACAAATGAAACTAAATAAAATTAGGTAAACTTCTATATCAAACAAAGCTGAACCCCACATTTGGGTCTCTTAGCAGTCTTGAAACGTCCCAGCAGAACATCAAAAATTCATGCTCAAAATGCCCAGAATGAAGTGAAAATTTATTTAAATAAAATAGATTACCTGTACAACATATTATTTTTGGAGAAATAAACTACAGATGATTGGAATTCGGACCCAGTGACAGAAGAAATGAAGTTGAAAAGACTTCTCAAAGCATAAACAAAGAGCTAAGGACAAGGAAGAGATAACAGAACATATGACAATTTAAACAGAAAAGTGACGGGATTTGAAGGAGGAAGGGGAAGGCCAAGGTGGAGAAGAAGAAAACCTGAAAAGAAGAAATGAGAATGAATTAATTGTAATCACCCAGAGACTCCATTTCAGTTACACAATTTCAGTTTCTTACCACCATAATTAGCTAATTTAGGTCATTTTATAAATGCATTCAGACACCAAAAACATGCCATGATGCAATTCAGATACTTCTTGCGTAGCTGTTCTTCACTCTTTAGCCTAAGGAGCCACCCAAACCAAGGCAATATCTCAGCACGACACAAAGTCTGTCCTGTCTTATTTTTTCAGTATGGAACCAATTAACTCACGGTTCATTATTTAATTCACTGTTGCCATTGAATCTCAAAGCACAAACAGAACCACAATGCCTGGGAAAGAAAAGAAATTAAGAGAAGAAAAAAAACCCTATAAGATCAATTTAACAGAGGATTTAAAAAACACAACTCACAACATTCAAAACCAACACCCTTTTATCTTCAGTGCACGCAGACTCATATTCAAGGTTATAATTTTAATGCACAAGCTCCAAGGTAATTTTAGTTTCTTACATACTTGCAAAAAAATTATAGTGACTGTGTTTTGCTAAATAAAGAGCATCATAACATCTGACTCATGAGGCTAAACGCATGCCTCAGGCTCAATCTTCTTTGCAAATTCTCCCACATGTAAATCCAAGGACACTTATTTTGCATCTTCTTGCTTCCTGATTATTGCCGTGACTTTTAACATCTTATTGCTCTGACTGTATTTCACTGAGAGAACTGATTTTTATACAGCCACTGCAAAGGGTGCAGCTAGTCTTCAGCAAAGACTATTATGCCAGATACACCTGAATGAACAAGACAGACAGAACTGTCCTCTTGACAATCAGTATGAAAAGTTATCAGAAAGATGGAAAAGAAAATTTCTCGAATACAAATTTGTCATGATCTCTCCATGAAAAATGAAATTAACTGATGTATTAGTTTTTGATTTTTGGTCATTAGTAGATACACTGCAGTGTGCTCCACACTGTGCTTACATGTAAACTAAAGATTGATAGTAGATCTGTGATCTCCATCCTTCTATTCAACTCAACTTTGGGACATACAAAAAGCAGTTTATCGGGATCACTGCTGAAACTTCCATCACACAGATATTCAAAAGACAATTCTCTAGAGGTGAGTTTTGCTATTGGTCTAATACTGGAGAAAGACAGATGGAAACAAGAGAGGCACAGAAAATTCACCTGAGAACAGGGATAATTTCCTGATTTAAAAGGCAACACAGGACATCTTTCAGGGGTGTTTTTTTAAGTGTATCACAAAGAAATTACTCTTGGAGAGAAAGAAAGTGACTAATGTGTTGTTCACTGCTATGAAGAGTGAACGAGTTTTCTTTTCCCTGAAAAGAAAAGCACAAGCTAGGTTAGTGAGCTTCAGGAGATGAAGGTTTTCCCAGATCAGCTGCAAACTGCCTGTCACTCTAGAGAAAACCAGTCAATATCAAGTAGTTCAAGTAATATCAAGTAATTAAATTAATTTTATTACAATGATAGAAGTTTAAATGCTATATTCCAGAGCTTGAATTTTCAGTTTTTACGACAGTTACTACCAAGCACTCTCACTGGATGTCAAGCCCCTTGATAATTTCCTTTGTATTACAACTTTGCGTTTTGGCTCTCCTTTTTCTGCCCAAGTACAACCAAATTCCTGTTCCTCACAGTAAGCCCAAAACTTCATTCCTACTCTTCTTGCACAATTAGAATCACTCTACTATAAAGTACTGTGTCCACCTGTTGGCTCCCTTGCTACTTACAATTTGTGTCCTTAAATCTTTCAGAAATGTGACCATAAATGTGTCTTTGAGCTGATACAAATTCACATTTTTTCACAGTATTTACTGTTGCAGGCACACACATCCTGAGCACAGAAGAACTCATAAGTTAACTGCAAACAAGATAAAAAGGTCAAGCAAAGGTGACTTTATTGAAAAACTCTCTCACCTGTCACCTACCCTGCACACAAAGTGGGGAGAATTAATTGTTCTGGCCATTTTCTGAAATGGTAGCAATCTGGAAGCTCATTTAAATAACTCCAGTAAATGAAGTATTTACTGCCAGTTGCCAGCACAAGGGATGCTGTGGATCTGTGTGTGTCTTAACTGTCCAGATCAAAGAGAATCATCATGAAATCCTGTGGCTTAGTTTCAAATGCTCTAGGACAGTCTTCTGTTCATTTACTTATTACAAAACAAGGAGGAGTCATCTATGCTTGGATCAGCTCCTCCAGAAACAAAAGAAACACACAGACTTGTGATCTAAACACAACGGTTCTTTAATTTTTAAAGTACACAATTATAGGATTTGGGGGATTTTTTTTTTCAGAATGAGTAACTGTTGGCTGTTTCTCAATTACAGAGAAAGTTAACAAAAAGCAGATGCAGCTCATAATACAGCGACTGCAATAGATGCTGTAATTAATCTGGCATTCCAAACAATAAACACAATGTCAGCAAGAGACTTGCTTTAAATTTTTAAGTCAATTATGTATTGATCACCTTAGAAGCACATTAAAGAAAATATTTACCATTTGCAAAGTTGTGTTAATATAAGCAATAGTTTAAAAATGGCAACAGGTAGTCTGAGATACATTAGGAAGCTTAGAAGCAAATACTTGGAGAACTGTCAAAAGTACAAAGACTCTTTCCTCAATATATTCATAAGCCAAATACAATAAAACAGACAACGGTTGAATTTTTTCAGTTTTGTACCTCAACCTGAGGAAGGATGCCTGAGGAGGCTATTTTGTACGCATTCACACATTTCTGATTGCAGAATATGCAAATACTGTCAATCTTGGCAAATTACAGAAAAACTTGATATGATAATAAAGTATATGAACTTTAGACATTTAGGTAGAGAATATGCCTACTTAGACTAAGGGTGGAGTTGTTTTTTTCTATAGTAATAAAATAAAATTACAGCCCCTTTCCAGCATCTCCTATAAATCCGTCATGTCTCATCAATTTAAACTAGGAAAACACAGAGCAACAGCTGTGGACAAGCAACGTAAGACAGCTGAAAACTGTCCCCACAGTTTAGCTGTCTAAATATTTGTGGGATAACCCAGATTTTCCTAAGTGTAGAAGACTCCAAGTCAAATTCTAGCTAACAAGCCGAGTAAAAGAATTAAAAACTGATAATTCGATCAATAATAAATTTAGGCCATATTCAAAAAGTTAACTTCAACTGATTTTACGGCAAAAAAACTCCAAACAAAATTAAATAAATAATTTTTGTAAATTCTTTTTTTGTTTACCATATGCTACCATGCCAGTTTAACTCTTGAATTTCAATGCTGGGCATAGGATTATGTCAATATTCTTATTAGCAGCCTTACATACCTCACTGTCTAGATAAATTTTAACCTGCCCATGCCAAAAAAGAAAGAGATGTATTCATAGAATCATAGAATCACCAGGTTGGAAGAGACCCACCGGATCATCGAGTCCAACCGTTCCTATCAAACACTAAACCACGTCCCTCAGCACCTCATCCACCTGTGCCTTAAACACCTCCAGGGAAGGTGACTCAACCACCTCCCTGGGCAGCCTCTGCCGATGCCCAATGACCCTTTCTGTGAAAAACTTCCTCCTAATCTCCAGCCTAAATCTTCCCTGGTGGAGCGTGAGGCCATTTCCTCTTGTCCTGTCCCCTGTCCCTTGGGAGAAGAGGCCAGCTAGCTCCTCTCTACAACCTCCTTTCAGGTAGTTGTAGAGAGAAATGAGGTCTCCCCTCAGCCTCCTCTTCTACAAGTTAAACACCCCCAGCTCTCTCAACCGTTCCTCAGAAGGCCTGTTCTCCAGACCCTTCACCAGCTTCGCTGCTCTTCTCTGGACTCACTCCAGGGCCTCAACATCCTTCTTGTGGTGAGGGACCCACAACTGAACACAGTATTCAAGGAGTGGCCTCACCAGTGCTGAGTACAGAGGGAGAATAACCATCCCGGACCTGCTGGTCACACCGTTTCTGATACAAGCCAGGATGCCATTGGCCTTCTTGGCCACCTGGGCACACTGCTGGCTCATATTCAGTCACTGTCGACCAACACCCCCAGCTCCCTCTTCTCCTGGCAGCTCTCTAGACAGACTTCTCCCAGTCTGTAGCTCTGCATAGGGTTGTTGTGCCCCAAGTGCAGGACCCGGCATTTGGCTGTGTTAAACCTCATGCCATTAGACTCAGCCCAGCAGTCCAGCCTGTTTAGATCCCTGTGTAGAGCCTCCCTACCCTCCAGCAGATCGACACTTCCAGCTTAGTATCATCTGCAAACTTGTTAAGGGTACACTCAATGCCTTCATCCAGGTCATGGATGAAGACATTGAAGAGGGCTGCAATTATTAGGGTGATGAAGCTGCATATAGCAGCCTTGGTTCAAAAGGCACAACTTATCTAGGTAACCTGCCAGCCACTAGGGAAATGGCTGGTTTCAAATATCTAGGCACTAATAGTGGTTGTGAAATAATCCAACTACACATGGTTATGGCTGTGGCAGGAGAGGGAAACAGGAACTTAAGAAAAGCCAAAATATTCTGTAGAGTCTTACAGCGAGGAATGCCCCCTCCAGCACCATTTCTCAGCCCAGATGTGCGCTCACATCTCTTCTCAGTTCACAGATGAGAACACAACAGCAAAGGACACCAGTTGCACACACAGATTTACGAATCTAAATTTAGGCACTGAAATACAAGTTAGCATGAGTACATTTTCAGCTGCTGCTGAAGCCAGTGAGGATTGTGCTTCAAGTTTTGTTTATGAAAATGACAAAAGATGAACAAGAAGAAAATATGTAAAAAAAAAAAAATCCTTGTTATGTATTTGAGACAAGGGAAGAAGAAAAGTTAATAGCCAAGAAGCATCCTACTTTGTGGCAGTATTTAATAGAGCAGAGCACTGATGATGGTTATTTAATCTGTCCTGATAAATCTTCATTAGTAGGGACCCTGAAGCACACGCAACTTAGCGCAATAATTAGTTACCCTTGTACTTCCTAAGATCCAAGAAATCTCTGTGACAGAAATGTTTGGTTTCAATTCCATCTTAAGCAGACACTGATAAGAATCACCTTTTTCCTATTCCCACATAGCCTTCATTGTTATTTTGTCACATACAACACATTGTTTTGTTGGTTTTTTTTTTTTAATTCTATTCAACTCTTGTCTCCAAAGCATCTTTGCTTTCCCCTGCATGAAGATCGTCACTGGTAACTGGTATTATTTCACTGGTGAAACCTCAGCAGTACTAAGTTATACAAAATAAATATTTGTTTTATTTACAAACAATGAGCCTGAATATATGTCCCAGTTTGGCATATTCTGGGATATAGCATCACACTCCAGTGCCTGTTCAGTCTGTGGTACATGATAACATTTAGACCCCTTTCTTCAATGCTGTGTGCCTCAGCTTTCTTCTCCAAGCAGCCTGTGTTGAATTACCCATACAGAGATGTTACTAATTTTGCATAATTTCTCCTATTTGTTTTGAGTATTAATTATCTTCTCTGTCAATTTGATGCCAGTTGCGTATTTTATATATTTATACTATCCCATCAATTAACGAGCAATGAACACACTGCCGCCTATGGGACAGTATATCAGAACGTCTAACTGAAGGAAAGATGCTAAATCATTTCAGGAATGGGAAGTCACTGGAATTCCTTAGGTTCCAGGAAAATTTCCTTCAAGCAGAAAAGAAAACAACAAATACTATATGCAAAGAGTCACATTCAGTGTTTTTTCCCCTCCCAGAAAGTGTATACTCATTAGGAACGTTTGGATTTCTTTGAAGTGATCAAACGTATGTCAATAAGCAAGTCAATTCATGTTTGTAATTCTCCACATAACTGTACCTATAGGCAGAAAAACTAACATGAGCTTAACTTCTGCCTGCATTCCATTAAAACAGAAACAGGAGATGAGAAATATACACAGGAATGTATAGCTTAGCATAACTCTACAAATTTATTGCTAAAAATCTTGGTGGGAAATGTTCAACATTTAAATATTTCAAGCAAGTTGCACAAAACAGCTTGCATTTTCTTAAATTCCAGTGTTTTCTCAGCTTACTTTCTTGGCTTTCATTCTCCTCCAGTATTGCGAAACCAAGTAGTTTACGTTACTCGACATTGCACTAGACACAAATCTAATAAGTTGGATAACGGCTGCACTCAAATTTAATCCTTTTTATTGCTGTCTTGTTTTATTTGCACACATTCTAATTCTCTTCTGTGATTTTTAGGGGAAAGTGCCAATATCCTCAGCTCCCATGGATTAAAGTTTTATGTTTCATTTTCCCAGTATTTTAAATCTTATATATGTTTTGGTGCAAGACATCTGTTAGATGTTTAACAAACTGAAATTTCAGTCATCTAAACTGCATCTTTATGGACATAGCACAAAGATACTAGAGATGAGAACAGTGACATGTTACATACAATATGTAATCACTGTTCTAGGACAGTAATGAAAGTTTGCATCAGTACAGTGGTGTCTACCAGCACTTCCCCACGATATTCACCAAGTAGGAACTTCTGAATTGTGTCTAATCTCATTTCCAAGGCTAGAATATGTTTGGGAAGTCCATGCTAGACACATACAAACACTGGACTATAATTCTCTCAACTTCTTGATAAATACATTTTCATCTGGCCCTTGCCCCCAACCTCCCTCTTCAACTCCCATCATCTTTATGACTTTTGCATTTACTCATCATTCTTTATTTTGATCTTTCAAAAGCCTTATTTCCTCAGAAGTCCCACTCTAACCTCACTTTTCCTGTCATTCATTTGCTGAATCACATCTACCTCTTTGCAACTGTCTTCATTTTCTTCATCAGTCTCATTTCCTCTCTGCATCTGTTTCCCAGACACACTTCATTCCCATTTTTTTCCTATTCCCGCAGCCTTCCTCCTATTAACAGGAGATGATTTGCCTTTTCCTTTCATAGGAGACAATATGGGGAGTATGTTTCGAACAGTCCTCAGTGCCCAGACTTAGTTGAAAACGCTGCCAGATGGTATCAGTCTCACTAGTTAAACTAAACCAATTCAGCAGCTTCAACTGCTGCCACACAGCCAAAACTACAGCCCATCAGAGTTCTTGAGGAGTATTTACCATAAAATAACAATTATTTTCTAACTGCTAAAAACTGGTGGCGGGTGGTAGGTAGGGTACAAATCACTTTATTTATGCCCTGGATTTGGTTTTCTTTAGATATGAACTTGCTTTACAGGAAATGTTAGACTTGCCAATAATTGAAGAATAAAATTACTAGCAGTGTTTATACAAAGTTAAGTTTGTACAGATGAAAAGCTTAAAATTCTGAAAACAATATTATAATTACTTTTCAGATATTACTTCCTACTGCTACTCCAGAAAAATCAAGTGATTCAAACTGTAGTCTCCATAGGAAGTCATTACAGTGACTTTTTTTATCAATGACGGTTTTCTATGTTTGCATTCAGTCTGTGGCACAGTTCAGTCTATATTTAGAATGCATGTATTAAAGAACGTTTGAAACCAAAACAAAATAATCAGAATGTCACTTATAATACAAACATTTGCCAAGACAGGAGGATATTCCCTTACATTGTAACTCCAGACACTTTATTGGAGTTTCCTACATTTGAAGAAGGAAATGCAGTAGCCAGCCCTACCTGCAAGTGCTACTATTAGCAGGAAAGCCTGGAGAATCGGATGAGGCACTGGCTCCCTTTAGGGAAGAATGATCTTTGGATGGCAGTTACAGAAATACAGTGAGAACAAACTAGAAAGACTATAGAAAGACTTTATTTGCTTATGAGGAAGGCCTTATGAGGAAGGGCTGAGAGAGCTGGGGGTGTTTAGCCTGGAGAAGAGGAGGCTGAGAGGAGACCTCATTGCTCTCTACAACTACCTGAGGGGAGGTTGTGGAGAGGAGGGAGTTGGGCTCTTCTCCCAAGTGACAGGGGACAGGACAAGAGGGAATGGCCTCAAGTTCCACCAGGGAGATTTAGGCTAGACATTAGGAAGAAGTTTTTCACAGAAAGGGTCATTGGGCATTGGCAGAGGTTGCCCAGGGAGGTGGTTGATTCACCTTCCCTGGAGGTGTTTAAAGCATGGGTAGACGAGGTGCTGAGGGACATGGTTTAGTGTTTGATAGGTATGGTTGGACTTGATGATCCGGTGGGTCTCTTTGAACCTGGTGATTCTATGATTTATTCTTTCAGCATATAATAATGCAGTGTTCTCCCCAGCAAAGCCAGTGGGCATATGATTTGTTTTTATTATTATTTTTTTAACTGTGACAAGATCCTTAAGCAGATTTCTGTGAAACATGGATTTAAAAGCTGTTTTGGGGTTCTGGTCTCCTCCTCTGAAGTAGCTACAGTTACAAGATACAATCACTTCACCCCCTTGAAACCTTATTGTCAGTTCAAGAGACATTACAGGGCAACTTTTATCTCCTGATGTGACAATATGCAGAAATTGTTATGCTGTGAAATTAATGTGTTACCAATATACGAAAATAACGTAAAAATAACTCTACTTATACACAATTATCTGCTGGATAATTGATAACAAGATGAATCTTTTTTCTTGCTTTTAGAGAGGTCAAGTAAAAGCTGCAAAGGAATTTTGGTCCCTGTATAAAGAGCGGACGCAGAATACCCAAACCAACAGTTCCTGTTGTCATGGGCACCAACAAGGAAAAGGCATTTAAATGCCAACATTTTTAAGAAAACCTTTACTGGACTGGTATAAAGTCAGACCTACAACTTTATATCTTGGTAACCAAAATTAAATCACTTTTTAAGAAAATAACTGCTGACAAAAGAGTACAGGCCTCAATAAACCAGTGGACCTGAATGCCCTCTTCAGCGAGCACCAGGACATGCCAGGCTCGAAGGCTGAGCTGCCTAGCAGGTAGCTAGGGAGGTAGAGGAACAGACCTGAAGCATGCAGTAAGGAAAGAGAGATAAGACCACAAAATTGTGCTCTTTAGCAGCTGTGAACACAGGTCTGTGTCTCCCGATTTAATTTCTAGCAAAAGTAATGACTAGTCTTCAATTTAGGAATACCTGGAAAGCTCACATCTGAGCGTACCTTTACGTTATTCATAACATACAGAATGAGGCTGTCCTAAAAGTACTGCTATAAAAAACTACTGTGACTACTGCTATTGTACGACGTTGTTTCAAACTGATGTACAAGGATCCTATTTTCACTTACAGATGGGAAAGACATGGATTAACTTCAAAACCTCATCTTATAGAACTTTTTTGCTGGTCTATGTGTAACCAGGTGGAGACGCCCTGTCCTGAGGGAGCAGGTCCCTACAGCACAGGCATCAAATCATCACCCCCACCCAAGCCTGCCTGGCTGGGTAGTGACAGGGGACTACCTCCCTTGCCCTGTGAAGGTGGTGATCCACACAAACAAGGGAAAGCACCCAACAGCATTGTGAGAGCCTAAATCAATCCTCAGATTGTAACTCGACATGCTGGCTGAGTTTCAGCTGGTATACAGTACGTTATCTGCTTTGTAATATGCATCATGAAATCAGGCAATTTCAACCCATATTTCCATTTATCTGCACTGAAGTCAATGCTAAGACAACAGACATTAGCACTTGATCATGAACAAATAAAGAAGTTACTTTTGTATTTAAGCATCTAAGCAATTCAGAGGCTTAGGTACTCTTTTCTACATCGTTTCACATCCCTAGTTAAACATGACAAAACAGGCTGTGGTAGTTCAGAAGTGGACAACACTTCATATGTTTTAAGTTTCTTTCACAGTTAGGGTACAGCCTTGTTGGGCAGTTGGCACAATTTTGAAAAGCATCTTAGACAATTAAAAGCTGCTCATCAGAAACATCCATATACTGCTGCAGACCTCCAAGGGCCCAATTAACTTATTTCTCACCCTCCTCCTCACCCCTATTATTTTCCTAAGTTTAAGGTTCTAAACCAATTAAGTTTCAATTCATAGCACTGAGTTTAAGGTAAGAAAATTACTGCTTGATAATATGGCATGTTTAGCCTCTTCTATTCTATTTGGTTTTGGGGCTGTTCATTTGGGGTGTTTTTGTGAGAATAGCAGAAGCTACAAACATTTTAAGCAGAAACAGTACACAGAGATGAAAGCAGGACAAGAACAAAAAAACTGACCAAAACTATGAAAAAATTATTATTACAGCAATGTTTCATTAATTAGTCTGAAGTATTTAGTAATCCTGTGATGCCATGTGACGTTAGGTGGGATTGACTCAGTATTTAAGACTGACATGAAAATAAAACCCACTAACAGAAACACAAACTATGAAATCCTTTTACAGTAATGCAGAGCAGTCTTAAGCTTACAGGCTGATAAAGACAGGTATGTTCTGACAAGCATAAAAGCAGTGCCAGTACATTAAAGTTTTGTTTCATACTATTCACAACATCGTGTTTATGGAGTCTCAGAAGTTATGTTTGGTTACAAATGAGACTGTAATTTTAGAATGAAATTATAGGAGGATTTTTAGAACTTACACATGAAGACTTAACACACAACTTACATGGGCATATTCTTTAAAAATGCAGCAGAACTCACTTCTATATTCAAAGAATTAAGATGATACCAAGTGTAATTAAGAAATTCTGCCTTGTAAGAAAGTGTTTTCATTGAAATTAAACTATCTCTGTAATTATCATAGAATAACCAGGTTGGAAGAGACCCACTGGATCATCGAGTTCAACCATTCCTATCAAATACTAAACCATACCCCTTAGCACCTTGTCCACCCGTCCCTTAAACACCTCCGGGGATGGTGACTCAATCCCCTCCCTGGGCAGCCTGTTCCAGTGCCCGATGACCTTTTCTGTGAAAATTTTTTTCCTAATGTTGAGCCTGAACCTCCCCTGATTATCAACCTTTAGTTAAAGAAGAAAACCACACCCACACACTGATGCAGTAGCTCAAGTTTACATGTAGATGTCTCTTGCCCTGAGATTTAAGTCTCAATTTGCCAAGCAGATAGCATATAATAAATGCCAACAGTTCGATCTTCACTTCTTTGGACTATAAATGATCCGAAGCCTTGAGAACACGAGATTTTGCTATGGTCTGAAATCTTCAGCTCCCCTGAAAAGCAGATTCAAGCATGCCAGTGCCAATTGTTCCACTACTACTGGACAGGACTCAGTCATTACAGAAGTACTTTAAGCTGTTTCACATCCCTCTCTGAAACCTTATCACTAAGGGATCTCTGTCAACCTGAGCAAATGGATTGTGTAAAGATACTACTGAAAGATTTATATCTGTTTGTGTGTTTTCTGAACATGTATTTCAAAATACTTTAACCTCCATCACCCTTCATCACTAGAGCAAGACTGCAGCATCTGGTGTTCATTAAAGCCAGCAAATTCCTATTTTGTTCTTTATGAAATTGTCGAAAATTGATAACTGATTTTTTTTTTTAATTCTAGCCTTTGCAAAGAGCTATTTTAGCAATTTCATACTACATGATATATTTTAAATAGCAGATATTAAAAATGTTGTACATGCTAAATCCAGACACTAGCTTCTTGCAGTTAAAAAAAAATCAGAAAATATTAATCAAGTCTGAGTTAATGAATTATCATGATACTCTTATACAGTATTTTTCAGTCATCAATTTCAGAGTTGTAATCCATTTAAAACAGAAAAGAAACAATTTGGCAGCTTGCAGGTCATCTACTCTTAATGCTTCAGCTTCAACACAATATTTTTTTTTACCAGAAAATCACTGAAAGATTCTGGGTCTTGTACAGAATTTAACCTTCAGATCCTTGCTGAACCTCATCAACCATGCCTTGTCTTCAAATTTCAATACCTATTTGTTGTAATTAAAAAGAAAACATGTACTGTGTTCACTGATTTAGTACCAATGATTTCAAACTAAAAACTAATGACAGCAGCGCAAGCACTACTTTAAGTGCTAAATGTTTCATTATAGGCTGAAAATCATGACATAAACAACAGCGCAGCTAGAGATGTCTTTCTAGAGATTGTTTTTCCCCCAGTGTCTTGGGAGAAGACACTTCACTGTGTCTTGAAGGCCACAGCATACATCAACAGAATGTGAAGCTACTGAAACTTCAGGCAAATTATATTGGAAAGTTATTTGAAAATTCTGATATGACTTGATTGTGACAGGGCACAGCGTATGGCTAGAGTACAAATCTGTCCATCTGTAACTGCTTCTCTCTCCCTGAATGATTGCTTATCAGGCACTCCGTTCCCTGTCAAGCAGACAGGGGAAGATAGAGTGTTCTGACTTCAAGCCCCTGGAGAGCTGGCCAGTTATTTGTTGCAGACTCTAGTCTCCACCACAAAATATTATTAAGTGAAGAGAGAGTATGTTAAACACTTAGAATATTTTCCCTATATAAACAGCTGCTGTAGCTGTAAATTGAAAGTGACCAAACAGCAAACAGTTGATAGTAAACTTTAATAGAATATATAAACTACGCTATTTCACAAGAAATAGGAAACTCAAGGATAAAGGGATCTTTCCGCTTGTTTTGCTATTTTCTTAAGTGTACTTATATACACACAACTTGCCAAAGCAAAGCTAGCCAGAGCGTCAAAGTCTTTACTCTAGAGCCACCCTGTAGTCCACAGTCATCTGAAACATAATTTTAATAATATATATTATTGCTAAAGTACCTAGTTTGCAGCCCAGCACTACCTAAAGTTTCTTTTTGGTATAAAGACTTTCCAGGATAATCCTTCCCACTGCAGATGCAAGCATCATGCCCAGATGTATTATGTGTGCCCTCTCCTCAATTTTCAGTTTTATTATCAGCTCTTAACTTTTAGCTCCTTTATTTCCCCTGGCATTCAAATCCATTCCCTATAGTGACAGGGCTTCACCACAAATCTAACATTATCTTCTCACTGAGATCACTAATAAAGGGGTTAAATAATCTTCATATAAAGGTGCGTCTCTAAGTACCAATCCAGAATCCCAGCAGTTACCTCTTCCCCTCTTTTCATGGCCTTTCATCCGCACCTTTCATCTTCAGTACTATCCTCATTTAATTTTGAAAGAAAACAAGTGCAGGTACTGCTTTATTTCGCTTTTACCCTCAAAAGAATAACAAACTCTCCTGCCTCAGCTTCCTGAGGAGCTTTAGTGGTGTATCAAGTCACAGCACCTGAGGCAGAAAGTACGAAGAACAACATGGGTAAGCACAGGTTTGCACAGGGACCTTGTCACTCTCACATTACTATAAACATTAGTTCCACATATGTATATATACAGACACATGACACCTGCATTTTTTTCCAGTCTGAATTCCTTCCCTGCTTTTCCCCTCTCAAGTGAGACACTTTCCATGCAAGTGAGCGGAAAAAAAAAATTAAATCAATTTGTCCTTCAATACCATGTGGGCAAGTACCCAAGACTGACTCTCACCTTACACCACAGAAGTGTTACTAAACCTACACCTTTCATAAAGTGATTATTTTTATTCCCATGAGACCTCCTTCATTTACAAAGGTCGTTAGCCAACATCTCCACCTATACATTCTTATAAATATAACGCACACAGAAATTATTTGAACTCCATTGTCTTTTTAGTAAGTATCAGCCTGAACAGAAATCCATGAAATCTTGGAAATCATTCCCAACTTTATTTTTCATGCAGAAGAATTAAGAATTACTTTCATTCAGTCACAGCTATGATTCTTCAAGAACAAAACTCGAAGGCTTCTTTCAAAAAGATATTCCAGACTGTATACTCAGTTCACGTTAATGGGATGTACTTTCCACAGAAACAATTTATGACACATAAAATTAGCCATTCCTAAGAAACAGTTCTACTTGGGTTTCTTAAAGAAATCAAAAAAGCATGCAGACTGTCTCTGTCAGAGACCAATATATACTCATCATGTTCAGCTGGGCTTCACCAAAACACATCTTTGCATTCCACAGAAACAAACAAAACCCCCTATAAAACACCCTCTCATCTACAACGCTGCCAGAAAAACTAACTGGTTTTGGCTGCTGTAAAATAAAGAAACTTTCAGATTAGACACAGAACTATACACAAGAAAGCTCACATGAAAGACACTAAGTACAACAGTATTAATAAAATACTTGCAAAAGTGCAAGCTACTTAAAATGGGTTTGTACATGAAATGTGGAATGCTGAGATAGTTTTGATTAGATATTCTTATAAACACAACAGACTGAAATAAAAATATTTCAGGTGTCCAGTATTGATATGGTGACTACAGACAGATCTGTTTTTTTCTTCTACTCTCACAACTTACCTGACTCCATAAAAAGAACAAAACAAATACCTTTTTTCGATTTTGCTCCAATCTTCAACTTCGATGGCCAAGCGATCTGTGTATTTGTTTCTTCCATAATCTGTTAAAAAGAAAGCTTTCATGAAAAACTATGTTTTTATTGTTCTGCTACAAAGGCAAAAGCTCACTTTTTGAAAATATTATGTTTACCACTTCTAAATCTGTTCAGTATTATTACTTATAAATAGCACAAAACATCAATTAGTTTTCTGGTTTTCTTGAGAAGAATTTTTGTCTCGTGGTAGGTAAAGCAGAGTTCTAATCATTTAGAAGGCTAGAAGAGAACAAACCAAGATGCTCAACAGTTCCCATGAAGTTCAAATGATCACTTCTTGCTACACCATACTTTAGGGCCATCTCAGAGGGAATTAAAAAACTTTACAATTTGATAAAAATATTTTTAGTTATCTTAAAATGGCTTCTAAATGAAGGCTGTCAAATTCAAATCAAGTCCTTCTAAGTCTCCATAAGTTGATACATCTGTTTGCTTCACAGGCTTGGAGTATTTTTGCCTTACGTTTACCTGAAAGCAGCTTTTCCTTGAAGGCTTATCTAGACTTCACAAATTTTACTCCTTGGTTTAGCAGCTCAGAGAAGAAATTTATCAGCATTTGCCACTACACAGTGCATAATCTACCTGTAAACGTCCAGCAAGCCAACATAGGAAAAAACCCTACATACACACATATATTTTGAAATCTGTGTAGTCATATGGCTTAATGTACATTCTTATTCCGTTGTCACCTTTTTGTTTGAGTAAGTCCACTAGCCAATGAAATTTAACGCTGACACAGACTTACAGTGCACCACTAACACATTTAGTATTAGAACACAGGAGAGGAATGAAGTGATATTGAAGTCTTCACATATATGAATTGAAATTCAGTTCTAAGAAATCCTGAGCACGTATTCTGAGACTAAAAGGACTGTTCTTCATATTGAGACCTCATCAGCAAGTATGATGAGATTATACCTTTCATTACACTTGAGAGATGAGACTATCTGATCATAATGAGTAAGAAGAGAATATCTCATCATCACGAAGACTTGAAGAAGCAAGAAAGATCTATCCATATTAGTCCGTGACAAGGTGGTTGTAGAATACCATGGAAATGCATCTATTAAATATCACGCTAGGCTGCATCAGGTAAGACACTGAGAGATGTTGATTATAGAAAGTCCTGATGAATTTTCACCTGGAACAAACTGTACTATTCTCCTAACACATCAACAAGAGTTTGACCAGCAAAAAGCAAAAGGATCCTCACTCCTTTGAAAACCAGAGTAGCTTATTATAAAAGCGATGAAGAGCAATCAGTTTCCTCAGTTTGATTAAGAGGTCCTAGAATCACAGAACAAGTTTGTAAGAAAGGGACCTCTGGACACCATTTAAGTCCAATCTGATTTTCCAGTCCAAAGTTAGGTCAGGTTGTTCAGAGGCCTTGCCCATCAAGCTCTCATCACCTCAAAGAAAGAAGATTACTCAACCTCTCTGCATAGTTATTCCAGTACATGACCACCTTTAGTGAGCATTTTTTCCTTGTATCTGGTTGATTTTTCCTTTGCTCAAACTTTGGGCACTGTTACCTGTGCACTCTTACGAGAAGCCTGAAAGAACATTTCATTTACTTAACGAGGCAGAAAAGGAAAAGGAGAAAGCTTAAAAAAAAAAAAAAAAAAAGGTGAAAAGAATATTTGTTCAAGTTCCTCAAAAGGACTAAGAAAAAAAAAAATCATGCTCTTTTGATTGCTGATACAATAAACAAAGTGGACACCACAGAAAAAAAAAAAAAAAAAAAAAAAAAAGATCTGCTCACCAAAATGGAGGGGGGAGGAGGGATAACTAAGCAAAGTACTAAATTTCAGGACTTGTAGTCATCTGCAAACAATAACAACAAAAAAATAAATTCCAAAATAATTAGAAAAGCCACTTCCAAAAAGAATGTGAATGCATTAATAAAACAGCTCCAAACCAGTAAGTTTTCTGTAACAGCAGAATTCAGAACTAAGACAGACTTCTCTAACAGTTCTTAATTCTTATCTTTGACATCCAAATCCCGAGCACACCACAACAACTTCCAGATCAGAACACCATGTGGAAAACTGAAAGTGTCAACCACACTTCAGTACACTAGATTTTTTTTTGTTTCAGCAACTATTGGCTAATAAGGCACAGCTGAAATAAGACATTTCCAGTAAGGTGAAATTCTATCAGCAACATACAGATACTTTTCATAAGTTTCCAAGCCAGATGAATGGGGGGGAAAAAGCAAAAAAGTATTTCAAGGAATTCAGTTGTGTCTCAGAGAGTGCTCTGGGCTTAATTGCACAATAGGCAATGAAACAGGCAATGAAACAGCAGGTCCAGGGAGGTTCTTCTCCCTCTGTGCTCAGTACTGGTGAGACCGCTCCTCAAATCCTGTGTTCAGTTCTGGGCCCCTCACCACAAGAAGGATGTTAAGGCTCTGGAACGAGTCCAGAGAAGAGTAACAAAGCTGGTGAAGGGGCTGGAGAACAGGCCTTATGAGGAATGGCTGAGAGAGCTGGGGGTGTTTAGCCTGGAGAAGAGGAGGCTGAGGAGAGACCTCAATTGCTCTCTATAACTACCTGAAAGGAGGTTGTGGAGAGGAGGGAGCTGGGTTCTCCTCCCAGGTGACAGGGGATAGGATGAGAGGGAATGGTCTCAAGCTCCACCAGGGAAGGTTCAGGCTTGACATTAGGAAGAAATTTTTCACAGAAAGGGTCACTGGGCACTGGAACAGGCTGCCCAGGGAGGTGTTTGATTCACCTTCCCTGGAGGTGTTTAAGGCACAGGTGGACAAGGTGTTAAGGGACATGGTTTAGTGTTTGATAGGAATGGTTAGACTCAATGATCCAGTGGCTCTCTTCCAACCTGGTTATTCTATGAAACACACAGAAAATAGGAAGGCATTAGCTAAAAGGAGAAAGTAGACGTTAAAAACAAAGAACGGTGGGTGCAGGACTGAATTAAAGAGGATACAACACAAAAGGAACCACAATAAAAGAGACACAGAGAGAGAGAATGAATGTCATTCCAGACAAGCATTGCATCTGATCATTCCTTTACCCTTTCAATAAAGTTGTAAGATTTCTGTCTAAAGAAATTAAATCCTCATTTCTGATGCTAAACCAGAACAAAATGAAACTCCAGAACTTCAGAGATGCACACATTCTGGGGACATAAGAGAAAGCTGCATATGATATCTTCAAAGCAAAAGAAGTTTGACTGCCAGCCACTGAGATTTGCCCACTTAATATTCTTAAGCTCTTCAGAGAATGCAATCCTAAAAATTACCACATTAAACCAAAATGATTACTCAGTTTGGTCACTACAAAGATAAGTTTATCTCTTGTCTTAGGCAGCTAGGTTAAAAAAAGTCTGGATTGAGTTAAATGAAACATAAAAATACTCAGTGTATGTGCTGGCTTTCAACTCCAAGGAGTAAACTTCATTATAAATTCCAATCCAATCGCAAAAATAATATTTTCCACAATTTTGAAAACCATATTTTATTTAGGAAAAAAATAAAATACTTCTTGCTGCAGCACTTATTTTCTCACCAGTGAAAATAATTTATCTCGCCCATAATATAATTTGGGAATTTTAGCTGCCTAAAAAGTTTGCAAAGGAAAGTAAATTCTGTTTTTATTTTTGTGGAATCGGGGGTTTCACATGAACCATTAATAAGATTTTTAACTATGTAATTGCTTGCGTTCAGAACTATTTATTGTATTTATTTCATTCTTTATGTACTTTATTTACTTTGACAGCAGGAGTGTCACAAAGCTCTAGAAATCAAGAAACAGTTTTTACCCTCAAGTTTACATCTGTAGTAAAGTTGACATTGAAACTTACATTACAGTAAAATTCTGCATAGTTTGGTTCTCTGCTGCATCAACTTTTAGTCCTTTTTTACCGTTCTAACCCAGGCAGTTTTAAGTGCCAGGATTTATTTATTTGCACTCTGAAACAAATTTGGATTCATTCCATAAAAATCTCAAGTGCGTGTTGCAAGGAATAATTTAATCGGTGAAAATGCAGTATTATGCTACATAGCCTGAAAACAGCAGTACTGCTCTCAAATGAACAAAACAGAAAACACAACTCAGTTCACAAGCAATGCGGCTATAATACTTGTATTTTAATTGTAGAAATACTTTTGTTACAAAACATTTAGAGAGAATTCTGCCTAGCGATGACTGATTGAGAGTTCATGATCACTGCAGAACAGCATCTCTGCTTAGGTTTTGCTTCTTTTCCTATGAAGAAAGCAACAGGATTTATACTAATCAGGACTCTCCTCACCCTTAAGGGATCAAGTGCCCACAGCCAGTAGACGTATTTGGCAGCAAGATGTAAGCCCATAGTAAATAATCTTGTGCTTCTTCTCAAAATGAAGGGAACTAAAACATTTTCTATCTACATCTCCCCTTCTTCCAGTTTCCCCAAGAGAAACTGTAGTGTTTATGTAGCCAAAATATGTAAGCTATTGTCAGTGGAATACATACAGAAGATGACACAAGATACTGGAAGATATGAACAAAACAAATAAGACCATGCCCTGACCCTGGACAAAAAAAATTACTCCAGTCACAAATCACGTGGCTTTCAAGAAAAAAACATCTAGCTGTAAGGCAGCTGGAAGCAAAACTTTCAGCTTCCTTCTATTCCAGCTTGAAAAATTTATAGTCTTACCACTTTGGGGAGTTTTTACATTAAGAAAGCAAGAAAGTATTTTTTCTTAGGTTCTAATTTTTTTTAGCTGATTTTGGATGGAACCTGGAATGCCCTGAATGCAACAAAACAACCAACCAAAACTACCCCAAAGCCCAGAGGCATTTCAGAATTCGAAGGAAGTATTTTACGTGCAGTAGATGAAAAAGAACAACATATCAGACAGACGTTCCTTCATTTAAAACAAGCACACTAAATGAAGGTAGCACTCTTTATAGTTAGTGTTGGTAAGTGATCTATTTCTGATCTTTCCACGTTTGGGATTTGTGCATCTTGGCTATTTCTGCCTCAGTTCTTATTCACAGTGAAAGGAAAAACAGGTAAGAGTGAAATTGTTGATATTAAAACAACAGAACAATGGGTACAGCTGGAACCAGATGTATTATACTTAATAGTTGGTTTTGGTAGTTGAGGGAGAGGAGAAGGCAAGAGAAGAAAAATGATAGGAAGGAAGAAGAAGACACAAAAAGAAAATGTGTAAATTTACTTAAGAAATGATAGCGTGAATTCAGCCTGTAAAACAGGTGAGGCCAAAATAAGTGCTTGTGATGCCAGAACACATCAATGGTGCACCATCAAGGACTACTGGGTTTGGAGAGGAGATACAGAGCAGAGAAGTCAAAAACGAGCAGATGACAAAACCTACAAACTCACAGTGCTCTCACAAGCCTGGGTTACATTCAGCATATAGCAACGGATTCCCATCCCAAGTCCTGTTGTGGTTGTTGTTCCCTTCAGTGGTCTTACACATGAAATTCAGAACTAGAATTCACTGTTCATATTACAACTACTAATCAAAGAGAAAGAATTACAGTACATCTGACTGCACAGAATCAATGCTGTCTTTCTCCAGGTAGGGGTGAGGGGCTCTTTCGGAGCAGGGGCAGTGGCAGATGGCCCCAAGGCACCCATACATTCCAGACTAAAATGCTAATTTAGAGGCTGTAGTTTTTGCTTCTGCTTGGCAGAAAAACTATCTGGCATGCAGAGTAAGATTTAAAACTGTAAAGCACTGAAAACACTTCAATGAGTTTGTTCTTAGTTTAGGTTGTTGATACTGACAGCTTACATGTAGGCGTAAACACAAAATGTTAAGTGTAGCAATAAGATGGCACAAAACGGGACTTCATCAACTAAACCCCCAATTTACTTGGAACTTAAGACTGTGTTCCAAGCAGTGATGCAGAGAGTCACTCAGTGTAATACTACGGGTTTAAAATCCCTACTGTTTCTGGCCAAGGGAATTATTCACAAGCTACTCTACAAGGACAGTTGCAGTTTTAAGACTCCTACCTGCAGTGGACACTTAGAGGATTAGGCCCAGAGGCCATTTCCATATTACAGGTAAAAACTCTCAAGATTGTCCCTGTTATATCAAATGCAATAACAGAAGAAACAAAAGATGAAAAAAAATCCCAACCTTGTAATTACTCCATTCCTTTATAACAGAATGATGGCTGTACTAAGAGACATGATGAATGCAGTTTTTCCACAAGAATGAAGCCTTCCTACCACTTTGCTCTGCCTGAACTAAGCAAAAAGTTAAGTAAGCACTCTTGATTTACCTTTTTAGAGAAACAGATCCAACCTAAACAGTTGTAGTCTTTCCAGTGGGTGTGGTTTTGGCAAAAGGGAGACAAACCTCACAATCTCAAGATATTCTGTGAATGCTGACTGCCTTTTCTCAACTCTCTAATCCATACCACCTCTCCAAGCACTTGCTTCCTCTTCCCAAGAACCTAAATCAGAGGAACCTCAATGTAAATGAGAAGCACATGCCAGTGTTCCCATCACACCCTGGCACAGCTGAGCATTTCAAGCAAATTCTGGAAATGTATGGCATTAATATATCCCTGTCACATGCTGTGAGCCAAACCCTACATCAAGAGGTTACTTTAATGGTATTGCAGGTCCTACTGATCTCTACCCAGAGAAAGTGAAAGGTATGGAACCAGTTTCTGTAAATCAAAACTGCTCCTGCGGCTGAAACAGAGTCAAAAAAAACCAGAGCAGTGGCGCAGGTGGCCAAGAAGGCCAATGGCATCCTGGCTTGTATCAGAAACAGTGTGACCAGCAGGTCCAGGGAGGTTATTCTCCCTCTGTACTCCACACTGGTGAGACCTCTCCTCGAATCCTGTGTTCAGTTGTGGGCCCCAAACCACAAGAAGGATGTTGAGGCTCTGGAGCAAGTCCAGAGAAGAGCAACAAAGCTGGTGAAGGGGCTGGAGAACAGGCCTTATGAGGAGCACCTGAGAGAGCTGGGGGTGTTTACCCTGGAGAGGAGGAGGCTGAGGGGAGACCTCATTGCTCTCTACAACTACCTGAAGGGAGGTTGTGGAGAGGAGGGAGCTGGGCTCTTCTCCCAAGTGACAGGGGAAAGGACAAGAGGGAATGGCCTCAAGCTCCACCAGGGAAGGTTCAGGTTTGACATTAGGAAGAAATTTTTCACAGAAAGGGTCACTGGGCACTGGAACAGGCTGCCCAGGGAAGGGGTTGATTCACCTTCCCTGGAGGCATTTAAGGCAGGTGCTGAGGGGCATGGTTTAGTGTTTGATAGGAATGGTTGGACTTAACGATCTGGTGGGTTTTTTCCAACCTGGTTGTTCTATGATTCTATGAAAATCCATGATAATACAGAATCAACATGAACTTACTATGTCTCATTGGAAAGATAAATATCAATGAAGACACTAATAACTAAGTAGTTTCCATCAGAAATGGGAATATAGCCTTAGGGAAACTATAGATATAAATAGGCAGTTTGAGAGAAGTCATGGATGAAGACACATGGAAAGCCCTTCATCTTAGTGTCAGGTCAATGATTAATAGTTTTTATGCCTGAAAATGCCCTAAGCATTCACATTTGAAGCCGCACAGACATGTTTCACATTCAGAGATTAAACAGGAATACCAACCAACTTTCAGCCTGATCTAATGTAGAAAGAAAAAGAGATTTTTATTTATTTAACTTTATTTGTATCAGTATTTACTACCTATATTTAAGAAAGCATTCACGTATACACAAAAAACCACTGTATCATTATGCAGAATACTTATGCGTGATTAGAAGTTTCACTCCAGAACAACCTAACAGATATTTTTTAAAAGATATGAGTGAAAACACAGGAAGTTGCAAAACAAGCTCTTTTACTGTCTTAGATAAACAAACAGGGCTTGAGGCAGCTTCCTTACTGCCTTTGCTGCCAGACCTTCCTAAACAAATAAAAGGTAATATACAGTCCTTAATAAATTCTGCATACAGAAAGGTGATTAAAGATGCAATTAGATATAGCTGTTTTCCACATCTTCAAATAACTGCAATTTCTTTGCTTCATTTCTAATATTTTAAAAATCTCTAACTGCTTCTGCTTCCAATAACTATACTGAAAGAGCAACTCATTTTCAAGGACGGTTTCTCCAAATATTGCTTCCAAAATGCTCTCGGTACCTTTTAAAGCTACTCATGTAACGAAATAAAAAGCTGCAGATTAAATATGTTGCAAATAAGGAAAGGGAAAAAAGAAACCACCTAGTCTTCCTTTACATTCATAAGTTCCTAACAGTGAATAGATGATATTTTAGTAGATACATACAAGATTTGCTCATTTGCATCTTCACACTTCCAAGCATTATTACACACTCTTCAGGCAACAACAGAGTCTGCAGTCAAGAGAAGCACAAGTATCTAAACACATTTTGCCTAACTCCAGTGGTATCCAAAAAAAAACTTAAGTGTCTGCAACTGTGCAAATGAATTTATTCCTATAAACATCATTTCTTTTTGATTAAAGAAAAAGCAAAAGCCATCACAGAAAAAAATCCCCACAAAACCTAAATAATTTCAAACATTCTAGAAAATAAACCCCAGAAGTTAGAGCTGCTTGGTAGCATATTATGCTTTCCATAAAACCAAATTCTGCAAATGAACTGCTGAAAGCAGGAAAGGAAGAGCTGAGGAGCCCCTTCAGAAACACTCTAAAAGCCCATGACTAATGCGCGAATTATGAGGAAATTAGCTGCTTCCCATCTGAGCTAGAGTTAAGCACTGGGCAGAGGGCTACATTTGCATCACTTCCAGTCACTACCTCTGAACATGCAGCCCCACGTTAGCCCAAAAACTCCACCCAACTTCTACTAAACATACAACCTTCACCTCTCTCCCCCCATACTGTCAACAGTCTCATGATTAAGGCTAGTTGTAAACTCCAGCCCTGAGAAATTTCAGAAAGAAAGGTTATCATCAGCATTAAGATTTCCAAGTGTTTAAGAAAAACAAAAAAGACTCCTTCAAGCAAGAATTAAAAGCAGAGATGATGCATTAAATTCCATGTTGTCCACATAGGCAGCCCTCATCTGTTTTGGATTATTAATTCTTCAGGGCAGAGACCAACCACCTTCTTACATTTTATATAAGAGTGCCATGCATATCTATAGTGCTACATAAATTATATGTTCCTTGGAACAATGTCCTGGCTTTGTCTGGGAAGGGCCTTGCTTGCCTGTGAGGCGTAAACCAGATGTTACGGAACTCAATGGAAAAATTCCACCATCAACTGGAAATGGGCTTTGGCTCAAGGACAAGTAAAAACTTCATATTATGTATTACTCTCATGGAATAAATTAGGACAAAATTATATAGAGCAAGGCCTACAAAGATCTTTAACATAAATAGCATGTAATACGACAGCAATCCTATCCATGTTTATTTAAGCTTACCTGCCACTGAACTGCAGATCAGAGAGCTCTAGAGAGAAAGCTATCACATTTACTTATTTCTCGCTAAATTATTAGCAACTCCCAGCTGTTTTGAAAAATTTGTATTATACAATATTATGTTTTCTTCCATTTGAGGTAGTGCTATATTGTAGAAATATTAAAAGAAAGTAAGCTGAAGTCTTCAGTTTTTTCAAAAGTAACACTACTAAAACACATTTCTCTACTTTTCACTTTGATTCAGGAGCAGAAGAAGGAGCACTTCACCTGATCTGCCCCACCATGACAGGTCAGAAGCACTAGTTTAATTTGCCCCTTGCAGCTAAGAACTGAGATTTATTCTATAACTCCATCAACAACTGCAGAGCATGTGCTTATTTCTACTAAAATGCTCAGTGAAATAATGCATTTTGACATTCAAATTGTTATTACTCAACATCATAAGTAAAAAGTTGATAGGACCAGTTCACATCCACAGTGTCTGCCTGATTATGAAAATGCATGTAATAGTGCTTACTCACACTTTTGAAGACCAGTAGAAAACTAATTAGCACCAAAATGTTGCATTAACTTAACTTTCTTTAAAAGCATGACAGATTCATTAGAGAACACTATGTTGCTTAGCAATCCAGGCTGGGTCCCTGGTTTGGAGAGCATATGAGCAACTTCTGTTCCTCCTGAGGGCAAGGCTAAAAGAACTGAGAGCTGTCCCCCACTGATCAGCCACCAAGCAAGACCCAGCAGCCACTTACCGAGACACCGACAAGAAGTCAGCACTGTCTCACTTCCTCCAGTACCGGCCTTCTCTCTCCTCTCTCCATGTCTTAACATATGGAATCACCTTCTCGACTCTCTGCCTTGTTACTCCAGTCACTTCAGCATTCATATGAAGACTTCCTTCACCACACACATCCCTTCCACCCAACAATAACTTCAGCATATTGAGGGTAGAGTTTGTCAGAAAATACTACACATGGCATTATTTATGCAAACGACACCCTCAGTTCTTGATGTGCCTCTTACATTATGCACTTGCCCTCCCCATTCCACTCAAAATCCTACCAATAATGCCCTGAAGAAAGTCTCATTTCAAAACTATTTAAAAAAATCATTTACTATGGCTTTGTACTTATATTAATTTCCCGAAATATCTTGCCGCCTTAGTTTGCAATGCGTTTCTAATGCTACAAATCACTTTCTTCCTCCCTACAAAACATGAAACACATGAAGAAAGTCTTCATTTTACCTCTAGAAACTCCCTTGTTCATTTCACATGAGAAAGGAAAAAACTTAATTCTGATTAAAGGAAATTGCACAGACCAAGATGGTGAGTAAGCCATGAGCAACTGTCCAAAGATTTTTTTGAACAAAAGAAAACTTGCAAACATGATTCTTTCCATCTGTTTTTGTTAGTTGTAGTATAATGTGTATGTACTTGGAAATGACAGTCATCCAGATTATAGAGCTGATGAGGCTGTAAAAAGAACACCAGTCAGAAACGAACAGCTTTAACCTATCGCAGCATCCACACTATGCCTACCATCAATATGCATCAGTAGTTCACCGTTCTTTACATACTTGACGTTCTACCACAATTCACTCCCCTATTAATTTCAAACCAGGTTTTGGTTTAGTTTTCCTTTTGCTACTACATGATACCTTACAATTATTTAGTTGGCATCTACAGCAAATAATGAGGTAGCCAAGTACACATGTCAAATACATATAAGCCACTCAGAGGAAATGTTTCGTCGACAACTTCAAGACTTATGAGCAGATTTACCCAAGTGTGAGAAAACACTGTGTTGTAAAACGAATGATGTGTAGAATGAAGTATGCGCTACTATGGCTTAGTGTTGTTGAAGCAAGTAAAAGAGAACATACATTTTGATAAAATCCTAAAGAATCATTGACACATTCTCCTCTGTGCACACTACTATCTGACATTTAAGCACAAGCACCACATTCCAAGAAGAAACTCTCACTGTCAGTCAAGAGCAACAGAATCTGAAGACTCCCATAAAAATACATTTTGGCAGCATACATGCTCCTCCCCACCAGCCTTCACCAAAGCATCTGATAACCATGTGGAGGGTGAAGTATTCTTCCACACTTAAAAAGAAACCTTTTGGAAGTATCACTCAAATACAAAGAAAACATGGCAAATGAGGCAAGCTACTTGTTTAACAGACAACCAGTCGAATAGGAGTTTCAAGGCTTTTCAGTATACAGCATGGAAATTTACACTGTCTTCCCTACAGCAGAGAAAGTGAAAATGAGCAGCTTATTTTCATTAGTATACTATACATACATCTTTACACACTATCCTTGGAAAAAAAAAAAAAAACAACGTTGCTTTGCAAAAGTAATTTCACAGTCATCACTCTTGACCATGTTCTGGGCCCCTCACCACAAGAAGGATGTTGAGGCTCTGGAGCGAGTCCAGAGAAGAGCAACGAAGCTGGTGAAGGGGCTGGAGAACAGGCCTGATGAGGAATGGCTGAGAGAGCTGGGGGTGTTTAGAGAACAGGAGGCTGAGGGGAGACCTCATTGCTCTCTATAACTACCTGAAATGAGGTTGTGGAGAGGAGGGTGATGGCTTCTTCTCCCAAGTGACAGGGGACAGGACAGGAGGGAATGGCCTCAAGTTCTGCCAGGGGAGTTTTAGGCTGGACATTAGGAAAAAAATTTTCACAGTAAGGGTCATTGGGCACTGGAACAGGCTGCCCAGGGAGGTGGTTGATTCACCTTCCCTGAAGGTGTTTAAGGCACAGGAGGATGAGGTGCTAAGGGACATGCTTTAGAGATTGGTGGGAATGGTTGGACTTGATGATCCAGTGGGTCTCTTCCAACCTGGTTATTCTATGATTCTGTATTTCTCTGTACTTTACTTGCTGCAGAACTATTTTTTCCAGTCCTTCCATGCCTCTGTCTAACCACAAACTTTATTGAATCACTCTGTGGACTGTGCATTGCTTTCTTAAAAGCCCTTTGCATTTCTCAACCAAGTATTTATGCTTTCAATGGTATCACAATAAATTTCATGTTAGTTTTTCAATAACAGGATATAGCATTTAATCATAGACATAAAAAAAAAGAATCTTACAATCACCTCACAGCAACTTTTGGATCAACCTCCTGCTATTAAGCCAAATACTTTCATAATGCATATTTTGACATTTTCAGTTAAAGAAAAATGAAGTTGTTGTGCATGAATGACAGCAACATACACCAGAGACCGTACTTCTCATCACATGCCACAGCTGATGGTTAGTAGGCATTAAATTACAAACATTTTTATAAGATTTGATTGATACAGTAGAAATGGCACATTAGGCTTAATTAGTTGATCTCATGAATGAGCAACAGACATATTTTTTTCCTCTAGTCAAATGATGTTATAGAATTAAAACCTCTTTCTTACCTTCTGAAAAAAGTCTTCCCCACTTTTCCCTTTGCCCTCTGCAGCAGCTGTAAAACAAAAGCAGGATCTGGTTACTAAATACACAGGGAAAAATTACAGGTTTACATACAGAAATTATAAATGAGTGCACACTACTGTGAAATTTTAAGTCTGGGTAATTTTTTTCTCATTTGGTAACCATCTGTCAACAACTAACACCCAGACTGACCTTTTGCAAGACCCTTCCAAAGATTGGGTTCCAAGCAGATACTTGTATTTGCATACTAAAGCTCCAATATACTGAGACATGCTTTAGTTACAAAGTAAATATGGTTGTTGCATAAGACTAATGATTTATTCACACTGCATACATGCAATGCCACGTAATTCTACCACTAGGAGGATAAAAAGAAAGCTAAGAGGGCACAAGATTTGCTATATCGAGATTCTAAATTAAAACCAAAACAGGAATAAACATTATGGTGAGCCAGAAGCTTGTTAAGAATATTTTGCCTTTATTCTGAATTTTTTTTATTGATGTGAAATATGGAGCTAAAGGTATGTGAGAAAGTGTCACAAAAATCTATACAATTATTAGTGCTGTCAAATATTCCTCTCGGTTTCCTGTTATCCAGTAAAATTTTGCAACATACTTTACAGCAGCCAATGTTTATGAGCTTCTACATTCAAAGCAGCTGAGAGAAAAAGAGGGAACTCTAGACAGTTACATTGGTGCCACTGTACAAACCAGAGGCATAAGCCCATCTGAACATTTGAGAACAATGTTCAAGATGATATGAGGCTAAAAGTGGCAGGGCTTGGTGACTATGATCAAAGAGGAGCTTGTTAGGCTTGAATACTAACAAGAAGTTATCATATAATTCATATAAGTGACTTCAAGAGCAAGATCTGGATTTCCTCCCACATGTATTTAAATCTATAATTGTATATTTATTTATGATAAAAGATTACACTTAAAATGGTATCACTGCATGTAGCTTATGTTGTAGCTTATCTATGTTGCAAACCAAGATGTAGCAACCAATTCAAAACATCAAGAAGTCAAGATAATTATTAAAAGGAGAATGCCTGTTTCCGTAGAGAAATGGACACTTGGAAATGGAACAATAAGAGTTTCCTGAAGGGTACTGGATTGCTGAAGAAACTCATCATCACTTTGATTTTCCTGTATTTCTCACACACAAATCAAACCTTTAGCTCATCTCACCCTCACCTTTCAGGACAAGAGGGAATGGCCTCAAGCTCTGCCAGGGGAGATTAAGGCTAGACATTAGGAGGAAGTTTTTCACAGAAAGGGTCATTGGGCATTGGAACAGGCTGCCCAGGGAGGGGGTTGAGTCACCTTCCCTGGAGGTGTTTAAGGGACGGGTGGACAAGGTGCTGAGGGACATGGTTTAATGTTTGATAGGAATGGTTGGACTCAATGATCCGGTGGGTCTCTTCCAACCTGGAGATTCTATGATTCTAAAATTCTAAAAAATTCTCACCCCCTGGCTTCAAAACTGCTTCAGGCACTTAGTTCTCCATGGTCTTCTGATGACACAAAAAATCCCAGACTCTTGACATTAATTCAGCTAATGCAATATAAGAAAAAAAATGCAACCAAGCAGATAGAGGCTAGAGGCATGAGACACTTTTTACTACCCGAAAGGATGCAATACCATTACATTTGAAATTGTCTCCTCAAAGTATCAATAACTACACTTCGATACCATGGAGAAGGTGTACACTATAATGTTTTATATGATACAGTTCATAAGTTCACGTTATTTAATTCTAGTGCAGTCAGAGCAGAGGCAGTGGATGAAGCCCATCCAGCAGTCATCTCACTGCAGAGCAATTCCAGACTGCTTAATTCCACAAATCTAAGAAGTAAACAAAAACCTCCTTGCCCTCTAAACCCACAAGTGCCTTGTAAGAGAAAACTGGTGCAAGTTTCACCAGAACAAGATTTTCTGGAAGCAGAAGAGAAAAAAAAATATGGGGAAAACTTCAGTTCAAGCTACAGACAGCAGCAGAAAAACACAACTTTCTTTAGTCAGCAGCCACTTCATAGACACATGTTGTTCTACAAATTTTCCATTAACTCAGTAATAGCTATGAAATACTTGGAAAATTAGTACCACCACACTATTTCAATTAAAACATGGGACCTGTGTGTTTTCAATCAGAGGGTACAGGAGATAAATTGGAGATGAGCATATGACAGATGTGAGGCTGAAGCTGCAGTTTTGAGGACAGATTTTGTTCCAGCTGCAAATAAATGATTTCTAAAGTGAACACAAACAAGCAATGGCTTAGATAATAGCACTGGTGCTCTGCAGGACATTTATAAAGAAAGCTGACAAAGCAAATTCCAAGCTTTTTATTGTAGATTTATTTTTAAGCTGAATCACTCTGGTGACCTGATTTATAGCTTGGCCCCACCAACATCTGTATGGCACAACAGATGGACTCCAACAAACACAGACAAAATGTGGAAGATGAGAGGGAATAAGAATATCCTAAACTGAGTTCACAGGGGAAAAAAAAAAGCGTATAGAGAATAGTAAAGTTGGAGGAAACAGCACTGTAAAAAAAATCTTCTTTTAATCAGTTGTTTTAGTTGTTACATCATACTGTATAGTTTTTCATTATAGCTTTTCAATATGTAAGATATGTTTCATGGTAACTCATTTGTCAGGTCTCATAATATCTATCAAAAGGCAGGGAAATGAGTAAAAGAAGCATTCCAGAGTTATAAAATTTATGCACAAGTCATTAAAAGTGGAAACTATTTACAACGTTCCCTACAATGAGCTGCAGTTCATAAGCCACTGAGGTTTACCTCAAAACACAGAATCATAGAGCCACTAGGTTGGAAAAGACCTTTGAGATCATCAAACCCAACCGTATCTGTCCACAACTAAACCATATTCCTAAGCACTTCACCCACCTGTCTTTTAAACACCTCCATGAATGGTGACTCAATCATCTCCCTGGACAGCTGTTCCAGTGCCTGATAGCCCTTTCAGAGAAGAATTTTTCCTAATGTCCAGTTTGAACCTCCCCTAGTGCAACTCGAGGCCACTCCCTCTCTTCCCATCACCTATCATTAGGAAGAAGAGACCAGTACCCACTTCTCTACAACCTCAGATAACCTGAGATAAAAAGCAAGTTTTAATTTCTGTTTAGAAAAAGTCTGCTAAGTCATTACATCCTAACATCCATTTTTTTTCTAAATAAATCATGAGAGTATTAACCTTGACTCTCAAATAACCGTCAAAATAAATCTCATCTTTGAAATATTATATTGAGAAGCTCCCAAAATTTACATTTGATGGATGTACCCTGACAGATTATTTTAGTAATCTTAGCAACATTAAAATTTTAATATGAAACCCAGCTTTCTTCAAAAAGCCCTGTGTTCTCAAGTTCTCAAAGACACAAGAGAATCACAGGCCCTTCATGGGGGGTGAAGAGGGCCAGCAGTGCTGTACCTATGCTGTATGGCAAGCATAATACAGACCCACAAAATTCATTAAATTTTAAATAATCCCTCAGTTTTTAATAGATTGGAGTTTTGCATCTTCTGACTTTGCAAACAGTAACAAACAACACTAAGAAGTGACACCCAGGGAGGTAGTTGACTCGCCTTCCCTGGAGGTGTTTAAGGTGCGGGTGGATCAGGTATTGAGGGACATGGTTTAGAGACTGGTGGGAATGGTTGGACTTGGTGAGCCGGTGGGTCTCTTCCAACCTGGTGATTCTATGATTCTAATGCCTACATTTACTATGTTACAATCCTTAATCTCTGTTTAGGAAGTATTATGTCAACAAGTAAAGTTCAGTTATTTGATGGCTTCCTAAATTCCACTTCAAATAATGATTAAAAAACACTTATAAAACTTTCATCCTACAGACACAAGTCACTAGAGCCCCACTATCCTCAGTTGCTGGGGGAATGTTTTTATAGGAGAAGTAGTTACTTGTGGAAAACAGACACTTTTATAAGAACACTTTCAGCCACCAGAAGAAAAAGCCTTTGCTGCTCACTTCCACCTTGTGCTTTCCTTGATGTCACAAGCTGTCTGTGCAGCCACAGCCGTGACCAGGTCTAGCTTTACAGTTGGCAGTAAAAAGCAGGCTTTACTGCAATAGTCCCTCTGGTCTTCTCCAGTTGGAAGGGTGGATGGAAGGAAATCTTGGGGCTCACTCAGCTGGTGCTCTGGCCTATGCCAGCTGAAGGTGTGCAGGCAACCAAAGCTTCAAGATGCAGTAGAAAACAGAATTATCTTTTTGTAAGTCATAGGAATCATAGAATCATAGGACAAACAGGTTGGAAGAGACCCATCGGATCATCGAGTCCAACCATTCCTATCAAACACTAAACCATGTCCCTCAGGACCTCATCTACCTATCCCTTAAACACCTCCAGGGAAGGTGAATCAACCATCTCCCTGGGCAGCCTATTCCAATGCCCAAAATAACACTGTGGTTATAAACTCTAGTCCTCTCCAGAACCCGAGTCTCTTCCATGAGCAGGACCAGACCCAACAAATACGACCCAAGTAGGACAACAGCAGTTATCTTTAAGTGTATTTTTCAGCAGAAGTGTTATCAAGTCAATGAAAGTACTCCTTGAACTCAACCAAATGTGTACAGTGACAACTACTTAGTGTCTCTAATGAGAAAAAGGAAACCATCAATGCTTTGACAGGATTTCCAGACAAGGTCTGGAAAGCCACACCTAGTTATCCACCCCAGGAGAGTACTCCACCCTTCTGCCAATGGCCCCAGTCCCCAGAGCAGATTTGAGAGAAGCCACAAACCAGATGGTAATTAATACAGCACACAAACTTCTGACTGCCACAGTTATCCATTTCTGCCAACCTCTGCTACTCGGGAAATACTGTTTTCTTAGAAACAGTATTTATTTTATGGTATTGAGTAATCACTTACCTGACCTTCACAAAAAAACTAGGTTTATTTTCACACAAAATGGTTTCAGAAACAGAGACAAAAGACTATGTAAATGTGCATAATAAGCATTTTATATTTTAAGCTGTACTCTGTTTATTATAATTTCTTCCATACCATGAAATATTTTATATCAAGTTTTAGCTTTTAAAGATATATTGGATTGCCGAGGTTATATCCAATACAAATATAAAAGAGTTGAAACAGGTGTTAACTATTACAGTACCCATGAAGTACACCACTTGTCTACAAATCATAGAAAAGCCCAATTGTAATTTCTATGTTCACATGGAAAAATTAATCTGAATTTCTACTTTGAATGTTATTTTAATTATAAAAGAAGTTACAATAGAGGTCATATTTTACATGAACTGAACCCAATAAAAGTCTTGTCTACATGAATGACTAACTTTGCGTTGATCTCTCATCAGCTTTATCTCATTGTCTAAACTCTTCTCATTGTTATTGAAAACACAACGTAATATGTAGTTGTGAACTTGCCTTTTTGCTGATTAGCTTCTTCCTCTGTCTGCACTGAATGACTATTTATAAGAACATAAAAGCTTGTTCTGCTCTTTAGCTTTCCGCTATGATGAAAAGAAAAATCTTTCATTCCTTGCATCAAAACACTCCTTAACAAGAGAGATAACTAGATACTATTTTTATTTTAGCAAGACGAATCAACTTAACAGGATTCAAGCTGGCCTCAAGCTCCACCAGGGGAGATTTAGGCTAGACATTAGGAGGAAGTTTTTCACAGAAAGGGTCATTGGGCATTGGAACAGGCTGCCCAGGGAGGTGGTTGATTCACCTTTCCTGGAGGTGTTTAAGGGATGGATGGATGAGGTGCTGAGGGACGTGGTTTGGTGTTTGATAGGAATGGTTGGAGTCGATGATCTGGTGGGTTTCTTCCAACCTGATGATTCTATGATTCTATGATTTTTGAGAAACTGCAGAATAATATACCTGAACCTAAGTAATTTGATTATCCTTCACCTTTCCTGTCCTCTGAATGAGAAAGAGCACAGAACACTTGTTTTGAAATTATCCTTGTGTTAGACTTTTTCTGAAACTGCCATTGAAACATGCAGGTTACGTAGCTGTGTTGCTTTTTAATTACTTTTTAAAATGAAAAGGACAGTTATTCATACTGAAAACCTGAGCTATTGATCAGAAGTTACCAAACCGGCTACCATACACAAAAAACCCCTCCAACCAGAGTTTTTCATTGAACTAGAAACCACCTGACAAAAAGATTATGTTTCCAGTGCACAGTCAGACACTAACCCATACATACTCTGAAAGCTTGCATATATCAAGCCAAAATAAAGAATTCCACCCCAATAAGCCACAGGGTTAAGCCAAATTGCTGAAAATATGCCTTTAGGAACAAAAAGATAGAGAACGCATTCTTAAACAAAAAAAGTGTCCTTAAGCTGAATTTACTGAAATCCAAACAAAACAAAACAATTTCCCATTCTTCTTGTAGTTACAAAGCTAACCTCAACTGAAGTTTTCAGCTTAGAAACTAAGGAGTTTGAGAGGCAACACAGCTGAAGTGAAAAGGCTTGGGAAAAGGTATCAAGATCTAAACAAAAAATAAATTTGTGTAAGAAATATTTTTCAGTTGCCTTATGAATAACATAACTATGTATTATTCTTTATTATAATAAATTTTATGAAGTAACCTGTAACACCTATCAACAATCTTAGTGTTTCAGGGCCTCAAGTGGCTTCATAAGTATGACCACATTTTCTAGTCAACAAATGAAAAAAAGGTATTTAAACTTTCTTTAATTCATAAAAAAGCAGTCTTCAGGTTTTGAGGATGCTCACCATAGACATAGAATCTTTAGAAGATTTGCTTTTCAGTAATCTTTTTTTTCCCCTGCATACTACATTAAAATTAACATTGTTGGCAAATGACTAAAACCATCCTACAACAAAAATTCATAAAACCTCAGCCATCTATCATCTGTGATGAACAAAGAACAGCCCAGAGAAAGGGGGAAAGCTTAAACTATGCTTATTTCCACTACTTCTGCATACACTGCCAAGAAAGAATGCAAGAAAACCATATGCACTCTAAAGACCAAAGACACTAATTTTCAACAAAGATTCCTAGAGGTTTCTTTCTAGTTTCCTTAAGGACTCCATGGATTTGGTGACTAATAGCATTGGGGCAGGAGGGAGAATTGAGTTACACTGAAGGCTACTTGCCTTGTCAATTTTTTTCCCCCTATATCAATATTTTCAGAATTGCATAACTGTAAAAGTCCATCCAGAACCAATAATTTAATACAAAACAACTGTAAATTTCAGATATATACCAACAGATTTTTCTAATTTCATAAGACAAATTTATCTCTAGGGAAAACAAGCCGTCTGCCAAGTTTCTGCACAAAGTCTGTTTATTTATTTATTTTTATAGCCAAGGCACAGCTTGAAAGCAGACTGTGAAGTTGGGGTTGTTCCGGGAGCCCCTTTTTCCTTGTTAGAAATCTCTCCTTTCAAAGGCACACGTGGGTCTAGCTCATCCGCACAACCACAGAACATTTCCTTATGTGATGTGGAGCGCAATCGAGTGCATGGCACAAGACTGTGGATTTTAATGAATATAATGAAGCGAACATTTTGCTTCCTGCCAGCTCCTCTTAAGAATGAAGCCAGGAAGATGGATTAGCTGTCAGCACTGTATTTACCTGATTAAAATTACTCTATTAGCTGCCTCAGCCTGACACTTGTTTGCTATTAAAATCCCAAACACGCTGACATCTCTATTACTTTGCTTTTCTTTCCTTGCACATGGAAATCCCAGTAAAAGAATTTTCCCCTTAGTAGCCTGATTAGGTTTGTTATGATAGAGCAGCAGTCACAGATCAGGAAGAGGCAATAAAGCAAAAATTATTACTTGCAGTCTATCCCAATACTGTACAGTTCAATTCACCTTCCTTTTCCTTCACCCAAATTTTACCTACTTCTTCAGTTTGATGCTAGCATTTCTAGAGCCTGTTCTCACATTTCTATTTCTCACTGGTTTCAACCTAATTTTTGACAAAGCCTCTCTTCTGAGAATCCCCTTCCAAATTCTTAAGTTCCATGACTGATATTAAATCAATGGCCCTATTTCTGACAGCAAAGGGCTTCCTGGAAATTCCTTAGCTAATAAAAATTCAACTGAAGCCTGAAAAGGACTCACTCAACACAAAAAAAACTTAAGCTCTTCCTTTAAGTATAAGGAGTTTCAAGCTAATGCAAAGATCCCATTTCAAGTTTCTAAGCAGCTGAACTGTTTCGTAAAAGGTTAAAAGTGATACCCATACAGAAAGTTTAGGCAGCTGCTAGGCTGTAGGAAAGGAGATAAGAATTTAAAGGAAGAAATAATTCAGCATAGAGCATCCCAGCTGGAGGACCACAGGTCATAAAAGACGCTGGGTATTTTTCTGAAATAAGAAAGACAGCTGGCATTTTATTGTAAGCATTCTTAAATTTTAACCTTAAAACTGATAATTTTAACTAACGCTTGTGTTATCACCAGGACTTAACTAACTGCTGAAGTTCAGGATATGCTATATCAAGTTAGAGAACGTACTTGATGTGGGCAAACTGATGTTTACTTTGCTTTGGGAAGAGGCTTCTTTTTATGAACAGATGTAACTTCTGATAGTTTCCACGATAGTTTCCACCTAGAGAACCAATTACTATCACCAGATGCAATACTTTTCTTCCATTTTAATCAAAGGGTGAAGGCAGCTTTCCAGGATCTAAATACAGTAGCAGCCAAGTTTAACAACCTATTTCTAGTTAACAGAAAGTTATATGTGCTACTGATAATCACAGATAATCAAAGAGATAATCTGAGAAAGATAGAGAAAGTATCAAACTGTCAGAATGAGACAGCTTTAAGATCCATGGCTGCTAGCAGGAATGAAATCTGATTATTTTATCATGTACATTCAGGTACTGTAGCTCACCCCAATATTTCCCCTCAGTTCTGAGAAAACATTTTTTGAGAATATATTGGATACAGTACTGAAAACGGAGAATAATGAATCATTCTAACATTCACAAAACATTTTTCCTACCTAAACATGTAAGAACAAAGCATGCATGACCTCAGTCTTCCTATGCTCCTTGGCAAAGCTGCCCTCCAGAAGATGCAAAGTGACGTCACATTCCAAGAAATGTCACCTGCGCTAAGACGTGGTGAAGAAAAAAGGGGTGGGTTAGCTGTTCTTATTTTATTCAAGGACTTAGTTAATTGTCTGCCTTCCCTCAAACAGGCCTTCCTGCATTTTGGTTTTTCAGGAAACTTTGCAACCTGTGGTCAAAGTGACAGGCTGGCCAGAAACAAATTTCATGTTGTATTAATTTGTTCCAAATCCTTTGTAGGCAACAAAAACGACAGAAGCAGTCAGCAGCCAGCCATGGAGTCAGCAAGAGTGCTCTCCCACATTAAACACAAGCTAGATAATATCTATTCCCCTGACCCACGATCCAAAGAAAGGTCATTTTGGAGGAGACAGCTGGAGAAGGGCTGCTGTGGTAGCTGTAGGAAAATCTCACCAATATCCCAAAGGACCCACTTCTGTTACAAAATACTCACCACGGCAATGAACATTTATTTATACCAGCAACTGACTATTCCATTACTATATGCTTACTCCCTAACACAAGAGAAGAGATCAAAATAATGTGGTAGGGTTAAGCCATTCCAGCCATACTTTCATCTTGCCTACTTCAGTTGACTCCCTTGTTGTTGGTGCATGAGCTGACATGCACTTAATTTATGCTGAATTTAGGGACTGTTGTTCACCTAGGAAGTATGTAGTGGGAGCCAAAGATGGAAGACAAGAACCCATCTTTTTGTCTCTAGTAATTTTCCTCTTCCCTGCATCTTACCCACCAAAAACACTCTAGAAGGGACAAGACAGTTGATTGAGGTCACCATATGCTGTCACACATCTGGAAATGGGGTCCTGAGGGACATGGTTTAGTGTTTGATAGGAATGGTTGGACTCGATGATGTGGAGAGTCTCTACCAACCTGGTGATTCTATGATTCTATGTAAGAGTAAGAGAAGTAAGAGACATAAAGCTTGGCATCTTTCTGAAAAGCTCTGCAGTGGGGCTGCCTTCTGAAGTCAATGGATGCTGTGAAAACTTTAAAAAAAAAAAAAAAAAAAAAAAAGAAACTAACAAAACGCCCTTGAGATACTCAGGAGGCAGAACCTCTCTTGCTGCCAGTGCCCGACAGAGGCAACTCTGCCTCCGAGCAAGAGTATCTGTCTAACAGAACTTGCTGTTTACATGAGGAAAGAAAAATCATAGTATCAGACATGCCCCAGGGGCTGACAGAGGATAACTGCCAAATACCAAAAGCTCTGCTCTCAGCAGACTGATGGCCAGGATATTCTTTCTATTGATTTAGCATTCAAACTTCTTTCAATGCGCAACAACTTTTCTTGTCAGGTGTGTGTGTACAGATACTGTATGATTCATTACATGGGAGGGAAGAACATAGCAAGACTATAAAAAAATTAGAAACAAAAGCCCTACAGATTTGGATAAAGACGTACACAATATTTTTCTGATTGCCCTGCTTATTATGAGTCATTCACAGATGTGGAGTTACAGAAGAGAAGCCAACATTAAGTCAAAGACAAAGCTTTATACAGGAAACCAGTTTAAGTCTGTTGCAATGCAGGTTACATGCTGAGCTACAAGGAAAAGGAAGACTTTTCAAACAGTAACAAGACACCGCATATCTGGAACCATTATGCTGAACAAGATTCTGCAAATACATATGGACATGCACAAAAAACATTTGGAATTAAGAGGTCCCTTTTTTAAAAGCCAACCAACCCGACATTCTCCAGCTTCCTGGACGCAACTACAATATTTGGACAACAAACCACAAACCCCTTTTCTATCCAAAAATCACTTTCTCTTCATTTCTGTCTCTTTATCAGAATAAAAAGCCAACAGCCTCAGAGTATTTAAAGGATACATGTTATGAATCCTTTTCCAGGCATCTGAGCTCCTATTTCCGCACACCTACACAGCTGGAACACCTCATAGAAAAACCCTCCACACTCACAAATGCACATATTCAGCCTGCTTAGTATATTTTTTTCCCTTCAATCTGAGCATTCTGAATGTCTGCCTTTTTCTTTTTTGTGTTAATAACTTTGAAAACTGATAGAACACCTCAGATGTAAATTCATTACCAGCTACCATTCACTTTTTATACTTTTTACTTCACATCCTCAGCCTCCTTAGAAAGTATTTGGTACTCAGGTCAAGTATTCATTACCTATTGCACTATGTGCAATTATCATAACGAAAATAAGCCTGTTAATTATAAAACAGATGTATTACTTCCCTGGAGGTGTTTAAAGGATGGGTGGATGAGGTGCCAAGGGACATGGTTTAGTGATGGATGGGAATAGTTGGACTCGATGATCCAGTGGTCCTTTTCAACCTAGTGATTCCATGATTCTATCTTGTCATCCACTTTCCCATGCATTATCTAGTCAAGAAATCCAAACTATGTATCAGCACAAAACCATGGCAATGTAAATCACCCAACTCAAGTTTACTCACAATATCAAGATCTATCTGCTTCTAAGAAACTAAGGAAATGAAGTAATTGTTTAGGTAAGATCAAAGCACAAACAGAAGTCTAGAGCCTTCTGGTAAAGGTGAAGAAGTTTTATTTTCACAGCTGTTATGTCCACATTGTCAACATCCACATCATTTTTTTTTATTCTTATGAACTGTTCCCATATTAAAAAATCATAACTGGTATATACAGCTGACAAAGCATTAAATGATTATGTTTATGTGTATGTATATAAACAAGAACACATAAACATATACAAAGAGTGAAGAAAGAATGCCATGTTGTATAATTAGGATGTCTCGATGCAGACTACAGCAAGATAAAAGCCTGCCCTAGTTTACATTGCAGTGGTAAAAACTGTCATGACCCTAGCATCAATACCAGCTCAAATCAGGCCATATTACTGCATTTGCTGTGAAGCATAATTTATTAGCTTTTACTTTAGTGCTGTGGAATGTTCAGTGGAAAAGAGGACATTTATCTGATTTTAGAGAGAGAGAGAGAGAGAGACAAAAAAATCTAAAACAATTATATTAATTTTCTCTTCTAACTTAAATTACTCCATTTGGGAAATCCTATTTGCTTCTTCACTAAGGCAACACAGTGGATACAAACAATACTGGAATGAGAAATAGCACATACATGCATCCGTAAAAAAAGTGCTCTAAATTGGCACCAGGAGAAAGTCTTTACAATTCTAGGTGCTATAAATCCATAAGCTTTTCCAGACTGCCTTGGATACAAGTACCTCCCAAGAATGCTTGATAGTTCAAGTAGCTCATGCTGCATAGAATCATAGAACAACCAGGTTGGAAGAGATCCACCAGATCATCGAGTCCAACCATTCCTAACAAACACTAAACCACATCGCTCAGCACCTTGTCCACACGTGCCTTAAACACCTCCAGGGAAGGTGAATCAACAACCTCCCTGGGCAGCCTCTGCCAATGCCCAATGACCCTTTCTGTGAAAATTTTTTTCCTTAAGTCTAGCCTAAATCTTCTTTGGCAGAGCTTGAGGCCATTCCCTCTTGAACTGTCCCCTGTCACTTGAGAGAAGAGCCCAGCTCCCTCCCCTCCACAACCTCCCCCCAGGTAGTTGTAGAGAGCAATGAGGTCTCCTCTCAGCCTCCTCTTCTCCAGGCTAAACACCCCCAGTTCTCTCAGCTATTCCTCACAAGGCTTGTTCTCCAGACCCTTCACCAGCTTTGTTGCTCTTCTCTGGACTCGCTCCAGAGCCTCGACATCCTTCTTGTGGTGAGGGGCCCTGATCCGAACACAGGATTCAAGGAGCAGTCTCACCAGTGCTGAGTACAGAAGGAGAATAACCTCCCTGTAACCCTGCTGGTCACACCGTTTCTGATAGAAGCCAAGTGGGGACTCCTCAAAATCTAGGTTCATTAAGAAGAAATAAAAGTAGTCAAGGATGAAAATCTTGCAGTACTTGAACAAATAAAAATATGTGAACATGCTATAGTAATAAAGATTACAAACATATTTGTAAGTCAACCATCAAACTCCACGTGCATTCTAAGGCCATGCTTCCATATACATAAACGTGCCCAAGTCAATTCTTCTTGCTTTCCAAATTATGAATTCTGTCTCCACGGGAGATGTACAGAAATACAAAGCTCTGCCACCCCAACCCTTTTAATGGGCTGGTGTTTAGACAACCAGATCTATAAAACGTCAGACTTCTTGTGATCTCCACCCCACAGAGGTACAGTCTTACCATAGGGCAGCTGAAATGTTCCCAAGAGACTGCAAAGTCTTGGCAACACTGTTGAACTGCTACACTTAAGATGTGAAAAAACTTCATTTTCACTTTTCAGTATTCAGGAAGCAATCCTGCAGAGGACTGAAACCTCTAAAGGGTTTGAGCAGTCAAAGCAAATATGCAAACTGCTATGGGTATCAGGCTAGTTCTAAATAAACATCACCCATGAGCACGTGTAAAAGAATTTGAAAGCCAGCCTTTGTGTACTGGTGAACCTTTTATACAATCTTTATTAAACTGTTCAAGGCATTTAAGAAACAGACAGGAAGCGGAGAGTTGTTTTTAAGTTATGTTGCCCACAAAAACAGACCCAAACATGCTACTCAAACCTTAAGAATCCTCCTTTTACACACAATATCTAGCCTTCCACTAGCTAATTTGTATTTTTAGGGACACAAAGTCATTTATAAAACTGTTTTCAAGAAATATAGAAGCCAGAGAAATTCTACAAAACTGCATTTACACAACCTTGTGATACAGCACAGGAAATGCTTAAGCTAAATTAATGACCACAAATAAACCAGGATACATTGTTTTGTGGTTAGACAACTATAATTCTGATTCAGGCAACTCATTTATCCAGGAATTTTAATTTCAGAACCCTTTTCCACTTTTAAGACTCAAAAGTCCTGCTTAGAAGAACTGGTATGATACCAAAACCCTCTAAGTTCATGCAAAATAAACTGGAAAGAAACTTGTAAACTTAAAGGATATAAAATGTCAAGTGTGGGGAAGTGAAAAATTAAAACAAAGAATGTGCAATTTCTGCCAAAATCTAGAAAAACAAACGATAAAGAGTAAGGAATATTTGGCCTGTTTCTGTCTCCAGTTCCTGTGTGGGAGCTTTAGCTCAAAAAATACTGTATTTTTGCAAACAAAACTAATATTAAATAGCAAGACATAAGTGCAGCTGATTTAACATAATGCTTACTTTATAATATTTTTTTACCACTTCTGCTCAGTATTATTCAACCCAGAACCTTTCAGTAAAAATTCATATCAATATGTTTTCTTGTGTGTTATGTCAAGCATCAACTCCTTTTTCAGTGTTCACACAGTAATAAAATAACCTGTACACAGGATAACTAAGTTAATCAAAACCTAATCTGGAGCAGAAAGTTTAATACATTGTAATGCACATCTATAAGCAACCTTGAACATGACTTAGTATTTCAAGTTGCCATTTTTAGGTGTTTGCTGATCAGCACAAGGCACATCTCAGTAATGAAACAGTGAGCATCATAGCAAGCACTTAGCAACATGACATCTAACAGCAGAAACAGTGCCCCTAAGGTCTATATTCACATTTTCTTCTATACGCACATGCAACAGTAAAGGAAAAAGCTTATAGAGCCTGAATCATTGTGGTAAGCACCTCTTTACTCATGCAGCTTAACAACCTCCTCCAGGAATTACTAAAAGACAGCCTACAATACACCACATAAAAATTGATAAGGCTTGTGAGTCTTTCAAATTAGAGCAGATTAAGTAATGGGGCAAGAAATACAAAAATTGTAATTCTTTATCACTACACACAAGGTAATGTTAACACCTATCAGTAGAAAGTGCTAGGGACTAAACGCTGTGTAATGTCACTTAACATGTACTCACAAAATATCTCAGTTTTTATGAATATTGTCCATGCATTTCATGTCTAAACAGAACTCGTGCCTAAACAGTCACTTTCTAAGTGACATGGAAATCTTGCTAATTAGGAAAGAATGTCTATGAGTCAAGTCTCCTTCAAAACCTTGGGGTTTGCCCTGTTACCTGCCAATTTGTGTTCTCTGGAGTAGTTATATTTAACTGACATAATTAACGCACTCAGATCGAATGGTTAAAGCCGAGTTGACCTAGTATGACACTCCTAATTAAGATATGTGAAGGAGTATAACATCACTCTGAGGACTTAGCGAATAAACCAAAACCACAGACAGTTGTTGGACAAAAAATGTCAACAAAGTGTTCTCCAGAAACATGTAAAGATCAGATTGCAATGGCAGCAGATAATGTTAGATTGTTAACTACAGGAAAACATGTTTTTATTTAACAGGCATATAAGTATTGATAAAGTTACTTCACAGAATCACAGAATCACAGAACAACCAGGTTGGAAGGGACCCATCGGATCTTCTAGTCCAACCATTCCTATCTAACACTAAACCAAGTCCCTCAATACCTCATCCACCCATGCCTTAAACACCTCCAGGGAAGGGGAATCAACCACCTCCCTGGGCAGCCTATTCCAATGCCCAATGACCCTCTGTGTGAAAAACCTCCTCCTAATCTCCAGTCTAAATCTACTCTGGTGGAGCTTGAGGCCATTCCCTCTCGTCCTGTCCCCTGTCACTTGGGAGAAGAGCCCAGCTCCCTCCTCTCTACAACCTCCTTTCAGGTACTTGTAAGAGAGTAATGAGGTCTCCTCTCAGCCTCCTCTTCTCCAGCCTAAACAACCCCAGCTCTCTCAGCCGCTCCTCATAGGGTCTGTTCTCCAGCCCCTTCACCAGCCTCGTTGCTCTTCTCTGGACTTGCTCCAGAGCCTCAACATCCTTCTTGTGGTAAGGGGCCCAGAACTGGACACAATATTCAAGGAGCAGCCTCAGACCAAGAAAAATACAGCCTATAATAAGCCTGGCAAAAGGAAATTTATTATCCAAAAGCCTTTCAAAAAAGAAGCACAAATAGATGCAATCTGGGAACACTAAAAGAGATGGTTCTTGAGAGTTATCCTAGCTAGGAATGTAAAGGCATGCAACACAAGAAAAAGGATTCCTTTATTTATGGAGCCACATTTGCTCTTGAGAAGTACCTAACTGCATTTGATTTATAAAATATGAAAGACAAGTGTGCATATACATATAAATTATTTTCAGTTCAAGCATAGAAATAAGTTATTTTTAATTTACAATAATCATATCTGCAGCTGATATGGGGAAAAACAAGAACACTGTATGAATGCATATTTTCTAATTCAACAAGTTTTGTTTTAAACAGGCAAGAGTCTTTGAACTGCAAACTTTCCTAAAGAAATACAGTCCACCTGAGAGCAAAATATCTCAAAGTCAACACTCAGACATAAGCACGTATTGGGCTCAGGCTTCTGTGAAGGACAAGCTACCCATCTATAAAAAATAATTACTATATGCTTGTTTGCTTTGGTCATCAGTAGTTTCTTCAGCCAAAAAAAGCAGCTTAGCATTTTATGTTTAACAGAATTAACAACAAGCCAAACCTTGAGTACACAGTTTTGCTGGAGAGTAAATTCATAATGGCACATTGGCCACTTGGCAGCTCAGGTTTTTATTTCAGTGAAAAAACACCACACCAGCAAACAAATCAGAGTTACAGGTCAGTCAATACTTTTTAGGTGCTCAGATTTGGCTACAGTCTCTGCTAAACACAATTTAGTATCTGATTTTTTAAATTTTTTTTTAATAGCCTTGCTCTAGTTACTAGATGGATCCAGTTAAAAATTGCTTTGGGTTTTCACTCTCGACTAAAGTCTCTATTAAGGCAGTAATAAATATAAATATAAATATATATATAAACAATGAATAGCAGGAATACAAAAACTCCATTAAAAATTGTACAGTTTACCAAAGAGGTAGACACATTTGGTCTCACTCTCCTTCTGATGACTATTTCAAGCCACATGATTTCAACCCCAAATTGCAAGGCACGCAGGCAGGTATCACAATCACAGAAAAGACTTGATTTTAAGTCCTCCGTTACTTCCTCCAGGCTTTATCAAGCCCTCTGTCCTGGTTTTGGCTTGGAAAGAGTTAATTTTCACCCTAGTAGCTAGTATAGTGCTATGTTTTGGATTTAGTATGAGAATTATGATGATAACACACTGATGCTTTCAGTTGTTGCAAAGTAGTGCTTACACTAAATCAAGGACTTTTCAGCTTTCTGTGCTCTGCCAGCAGTGAGGTGCACAAGAAGCGAGGAGAGGACACAGACAGGACAACTGACCCAAGCTGCCCAAAGGGATATTCCATATCATACAGAGTTATGCTCAATATATAAACTGGGCAGTTGGCTGCGGGGGTGGACTGCTGCTTGGGGATGGGATAGGTACTAGTCATTAGGTGGAGAGCAATCACATGGTGCATCACGTGTTTTGTCACAAGGTTCTGCAGCAAAAAATTGTCCACAGAAGATTCCCAGCATTCCTCTTCCATTGTCATACAAACATCAAGATGTGAACAACAGCTTCATGCAGTGCACATCCGCTAACAGAAAAAGCGCAGTCTTCAACCAGTTAAAATGGAAATTGAGAACTTGCTGCTCTAGTTCCTCAGTTGAATGCTTGGAAAGTTAATTTTCCATGAGTCTTTAAGCAGCGTAAACAGTATCTCAAGGCTGCAAAAGACTGCACTTGAAGAGGAAAGAAGGATAATAATACTGTAAATTATACTGAGTTTTCTTGCAAATGTATCATACTTCCACTTCCAGACATGAAGTATTTGCATACGAAATAGCTCTTGCAAACTTTAAGGAGCCCTCCTGCAGTAATCTTACACCAGAAAGGCATTGAGAAAGCATAAGTACAGCTTACGACAGAGAACTCTGGCAGCAGAGCAGATGTTCATCTCTGCTGTCACGCTGCTGATACAATGGGCACAGCAGGAAGCAAGCACTTCAAGTTCAGAACTATCCTCCTGTAAGTGGAAGCAGTGGAAGTGCCCACTTAGAGTAAGAAGCATGCAATTACGTTATGCCTACTCCTGAAAAGCAGTACACACAGCCCTGCCCACACATGTTGTGTATCAAGCAAAGCCTCCTACTATTGACTTTATTTAACTGGGTCTTCCTAGAGTCACAAAAAAATCTGTAGGAATGCTCTGAGTTTCTCAGTTAGTGGAGACTCTGAACTGTTTTATATCAAGTCTATTGACAGATGACACTAAGCTGGGTGGAAGTGTCGATCTGCTGCAGGGTAGGGAGGCTTTACAAAGAGATCTAAACAGGCTGGACTGCTGGGCAGAGACCAGTGGGATGAGGTTTAACGAGGCCAAATGCCGGGTCCTGCACTTGAGGCACAACAACCGTAAACAGTGCTACAGACTAGGAGAAGTCTCTCTAGAAAGCTGCCTGGAGAAGAAGGACCTGGGAGTGTTGGTCGATAGCAGAATGAACATGAGCCAGCAGTGTGCCCAGGTGGCCAAAAAGGCCAATGGTATCTTGGCCTGTATCATAAACGGTGTGACCAGCAGGGCCAAGGAGGTTATTCTCCTTCTGTACTCAGCACTGGTGAGACCAAACCTCGAATCCTGTGTTTAGTTCTGGGCCCCAAACCACAAGAAGGATGTTGAGGCTCTGGAGCGAGTCCAGAGAAGAGCAACAAAGCTGGTGAAGGGGTTGGGGAACAGGCCTTGTGAGGAACGGCTGAGAGAGCTGGAGGTGTTTATCCTGGAGAAGAGGAGGCTGAGGGGAGACCTCACTGCTCTCTATAACTACCTGAAAGGAGGTTGTAGAGAGGAGGGAGCTGGGCTCTTCTCCCAAGTGACAGGGGACAGGACAAGAGGCAATGGCCTCAAACTCCACCAAGGGAGGTTCAGGCTGGACATAAGGAAAAAATTCTTCACTGAAAGGGTCATTAGGTGATGGAATGGTCTGCCCAGGGAGGTGGTTGACTCACCTTCCCTGGAGGTGTTTAAGGTGCAGGTGGATGAGGTACTGAGGGACATGGTTTAGTGTTTGATAGGAATGGCTGGACTTGATGATCCGATGGGTCTCTTCCTACCTGGTGATTCTATGATTCTATTATTCTATTTTTGCAGTTAAAAAAAAACCCCTGAAGTCAACATATGAACAAAAATGCGAACTCAAGATTCTGAATACTGAAATGCAGATATTCTAACAAAAAAAAAAGCAACATACACAATTTATTCATTTGGCTACAATCTAAAGACAATACATACCACCAGCACTACTTATTCTTGAGCACAAGAATTTACAAAAGTGCAACCATCAACTGCAGGCAACAGCATAAGTACAACACATCAGAGGCAGCTCATTCTTCATACTTCATACAGCTCCATTATCTGATAAAAACAATTTCTTCTACTGCCTGTTCTTGAGATGAACATGACAATACTGTGTTCTCGACACTGAGCAAACAATGACTTTATCACTTATTGACGCATTTGAGCTTATTCCCTCGTGCTGTTTTTACGAATGCTACTTCAACTATTTCAGCTGTGTCTTCAAACCAGAATTTAGTTATTGTTTGCCCTTTTTTTGGCAAATTACCAAAAACTACTAAAATAATTAAGTTGCATGGAGACTAGTAGATTTTTCTGCAAGGACAAGCATGTGTGTTTATAAATTATTCTTTTTTCATCGATACCGCAAAGCTCCCAAAGCTGTCTTGACAGAAGACATAACACTGCAATGGTCAGAATAAAAGTTACAAAAGCTCAGGAGATTCTGAAATTCTCTGCAAATTTTAATCATGCATAGTAAAAAAAATAATCTAGAATTAGAGGAGAAAGCTTGGATGGTCTACTCCATTTCAAGAGTTCATAAACCATTATTAAGACTGCCAAGAAAAGCAGCATTTCCTGTTTGCATTTTTTCTTTTATTTTGATTTTGGTTGAATTCAGGTTTCCTGTTACAGCCCAACTGACTTAAACCATAAAATACTTTTCAGCTTTAAGTTTCCACCCTAAAATCACGAGACAGCTTGGCTACTATGAACCCACAGCCTTGGCAAAACCAATTTGCAGAAAAAGATAGAAATAATTTCTCTAACTTGCTGAAAAATAATGACCAAACCTAATGTGTCGGAAGAACGTTTGTTCTAGAAAAAAACACAAATTGGCTTCTGTTGCTTAAGCTGTCACAGAGAAATGTTTACCAGCTCTAACTGTGCCTGCATGAGGCCACGATCACAGATTAGAGGTTTCTCCAAAAAAGAAAACTGTGTTTGCATTGCCAGAGAAACATCATCAGGGAGAGAGCGCAGGCACTGATCTCTAATGTATTCAGTGTGGATGCTCAGTCAGTTGCCAACCTCTACTTTGCAGCAATTAACTAGTTCCTGCCAGAAAGTCTCATATTTGAGCAAAAGCAGCCAGTAACACACTAGTCTGGGCCTGTGGTCCATCTTAGGGAGTAGCTGTCATTTACAGAACTATTAAAGTCATCAGAGGACATCTGAAAAACTGAACTTGAAGTTACATAACAACTTGCCTAAAAAGTCGTTTTCATCCTAAGCAAGCCTCTTCAATACTTTTTCTGTCCTCAAAAACGCTGGAATACTATCCACTTAAACCCAACAAGGTTTAACCGACTAGCTACCTTTTTAGGTAGCTCTATATTTCTGAACCTGAACTAAGGAGACAGAGCCCAAGCAAAGAATGTTTGGGAAAATTACATCATTTGGAAATCACAAGAGACCACAATGAAAGATTTTTCTATTTTAGAATCAAAAAAGACTGTTATGTCTTAACTTTAGTTGACACCAACTAAACTCCTTTGCAGAATATACAATTACTTACATGTTAAGAATGCATTCTTAATCCTTTGATCATTAAAATTATATAAAAGGATAAATAACATAACGCTAAATAATATCATAGAATCATAGAACAACCAGGTTCAAAGAGATCATCGAGTCCAACCACTCCTATCAAACACTAAACCATGTCCCTCAGCACCTTGTCCACCCGTGCCTCAAACACCTCCAGGGAAGGTGACTCAACCACCTCCCTGGGCAGCCTCTGCCAGTGTCCAATAACCCTTTCTGTGAAAATTCTTTTCCTAATGTCTAGCCTGAACTTCCCCTGGTGGAGCTTGAGGCCATTCCCTCTTGTCCTGTCCTCTGTCACTTGGGAGAAGAGGCCATTACTCTCCTCTCTACAACCTCCTTTCAGGTAGTTATAGAGAGCAATGAACTTATGAACTTAAGTGTTTCAGAAAAAGAGCTTCAGTCTATAAATTTACCATTACCATCATACTATCAGATGAAATTGATCTGCCTTAAAAATATATACGTTCTCTATATTATTTTAGAATAATTTAAAAGGTATTAAGACAATCGGTAAAACAGCACAATACTAAAACCTTAAAAAGTGAATAATGAGCTGCACTCAAACCCGGTTAGCTATAATCCTAAAATATCTAGCATTATCTAGAAGATTAGAAAATATATTTTTAAAATTGTTGCTTTTCTCTTCAGAGTACAGCAATGCAAATCAACGATGAGTGACCCACAGCAGCAACTCTATACCATGGTCGTCCAAATTAAACCTTAAATATGGAAGTCAATATGCACTAAGGCATCTGAACTTACTTTACCACTGTGAAGAGAGAAGGCATTAGACCAAACTGTCTTACCACCACCTCCATGCCAGTAAAGCAGATCCGATCAACTGGAGTAGCTCTTCTGACACACAGGTCTCCCTACTCAACACATCACATGGAAAGAAGGCAAGTAGAAAAGTATTTACAGGGTAGGAGAAGAGGTAAGAAAACTGAATGTTTATCTGCCCCCTGTGGGTTCCCAGCTCCTCACGCCTGCCCTTGTCCTCCTCTAGTTCACAGAAAGCAGCAACAGCACTGAGTCTGTGTACCAGCTGCAAACATCCCAGAGTGTGCTTCAATTGATTTTGATTCATCGCACTGCTGGAAGGAGGCAGAACAGAGCTGATGAGTGGTTTCCCCTCCTCTCCCCTCATAAAACAGTACGAACAGAAAGAAAGCGGATGAGGAGGTGAAGAGAAGCGCCAAGAGCAGCTCCTCTTGGAGCAGCACGTCTGGCTGCCACAGGACAAATGGAAAGATCCTTCCTGTATGCGTCCAAAGCTACTCAACTTTTATAACCCTCTTAGTCACATCTCTGTTTGCCTCTTGGGTCCCAGGATATCCCACTGCAAAAAATCTTTCCTATCCGCCTGAAAACTTGGCCTTTATCACCCTCTGCTAGAACTCTGGTCTAGCTAACCTGCACAGTCTTTCCTTCAACTCAGCCACGCGCATCTCCCTCACCTCACCCAGCCCAGCAGCACTAGATCCAAGCCACTGATGGGAGGATGAACATCCCTTTAATTTGCACAATGTAGAAAGAAGGTAGTGGGGTACAGAGATGCTAAAACCATCCTGTAAGTCAGAGGGGAGCCACAGAAAGGAGCTGGCAGCATGTGATGCCTGAACATGTATTAAAAGCAGCCCCAAACTCTCTGCTGGGTATTCAAGTCAGAGTGGAAGGTGGCACAAACACCAGCTCTGCACCAATACAGGAGATCCACACTATTAAGATTCCTGTAAATATGTGTTTGACTTCCCAGAAGGAAAAAAGTATACTTAATATTTTACATTTCAGTTGGTTCAAATTATATTCTCAGCTCAAAATACCACTAACAATATTCTGGTCTGCACATAAATATAGAAAATGTAATTTCAAATTGCTCATTGCTCTCTACAACTACCTGAAATAAGGTTGTGGAGAGGAGGGAGCTGGCCTCTTCTCCCAAGTGACAGGAGACAGGACAAGAGGGAATGGCCTCAAGCTCCACGAGGGGAGGTTTAGGATGAACATTAGGAAAAAAAAATTCACAGAAAGGGTCACTGGGCACTGGAACAGGCTGTCCAGAGAGGGAGTTGATTCACCTTCCCTGGAGGTGTTTAAGGTGCAGGTGGACGAGGTGCTGAGGGACTTGGTTTAGTGTTTGATGGGAATGGTTGGACTCGATGATCCGGTGGGTCTTTTCCAATCTGGTGATTCTATGATTCTATGAAATATAAATACCAATTTAAAAAAAAACTTAATTCAGATACAATAGATCTGTATTAAAAGTTAGTGTCTCCGAGTGTCTAAACCATCTAAAACTATTATCAAGCACGGAACAGAACAGTTTTTTGCACTCTCTTCTCCCAAACATTTACAAGAACACAGAATATAATGTTTGGAAATATTTAAATATAAACAAAACTTTACAATAAGTCAACCCTACTTTTTTCACCACTTAATTGATTCCTCATGTTTCAAACACTGGAATGACTATTCTATTTCTGCCAAATAGCTGAGCAATCTAAAGATGTCACTGAAGGCTGCTTAAAGCAAAAAAAAAAACTCTCAGTGTTGCTAAGCAACCCAGAAAATACTCTTACATATTCAGTTGTTTCATGCATTAAAAAATTTCACACATATTGAGAATCCATGGATTCTGGACTCTAATCATGGTAATGCCTTCCACACCAAGCAGGAAAAAAAGAATTCTGCAGGATATGTTCATATTTCAAAAAGGAATTGCTTATAAAGGACTAAAGATTTGATCAAATTTATTCACTGTTCCTGCACATGGAATAGATTAGAAACAGATTCTCTCCTATCTACAACTACACGCACACTCCAGAAGTACATTTACTAAGGAAAAACAGCACTTAGGTTTGTTTTATAAAAGTAAAAAAAAGTATGGAGATTCTTTTCCACTACATAGAATAATTTTTTAAAAAATATTCCACATTCTGACTCTTTAAATGACCTTTGTTTATATGCAGTTAGAACAGTTAAAATAGCCTAGATTTTGGCCTCTTCTCCCAAGTGAACAGGGGACAGAACAAGAGGGAATGGCCTCAAGCTACACCAGGGGAGATTTAGGCTGGACATCAGGAGGAAGTTATTCACAGAAAGGGTCACTGGGCATTGGAACAGGCTGCCCAGGGAGGTGGTTGACTCACCTTCCCTGGAGGTGTTTAAGACACGGGTAGATCAGGTCCTGAGGGACATGGTTTAGTGTTTGATAGGAATGGTTGGACTCGATGATCCAGTGGGTCTCTTCCAACCTGGTGATTCTATGATTCTATGATTTAAAGCAATTTAATATTTCTTTGTCCTACAGCACTTCTCACCCATGGATGCACTTAACACATCCAGAAAAATAGAGACCAAGTTGTAGAATCTTTGAAGCAGATTAAATGAAGTACTTCCAAGCCCTAGTAAGGTCTAAGTGCATATGCACCCTTCATTTGAATTATATACAACTCTAAATACATTTGTTATTTAAATATATGATTAAACACACAGATAGAATTTAAACACAGATTTTTTTTTTCCCATTAAGTGATTAACCTTTCTCTCATCATGGCTTTTGTAGTACTCTCTATAGGAACTACCTTACAACACAGCCTCTGGTTTAACTGTACTGCAAAGAGTACACTGAATCCCAGTTCATATGCCCTCAAGCAACTAAATTATCTTACTATACAGGATGTGGTGAATATCTTCAGAAGGCATCAATCTGCTAAAGCTTTCCATAACATAAAAATGCATCACTTAATTGCTGTAATATTTATTTTGGAAATACGGATTTAATTTTTTACATTTCTCAAGATGCTTAAGACTTAAATCACCAATCTCCTATTCAATTGCCACAAATTTATTGCGGACACAGTCTGTACAGAGCAGAGCCAATGAAAACACATATAATCAAAGCCCTCCATTCACACAAAGTTATTGGCAATAGGGAAAAAGGCAAATTCAAAAGTTAGTTTAAACCACTGCTTCAGAGTGGCAACACAGATCCTTAAAATCAGACTCATCACCACCAACAAGTAGAACTAAAAATTACATTATAACCAAAAAGAAAGGAGTGAAAATATATTTAAAATTGAAATAGCTGGCAACCTCACCATGAAACTTTAGAACATCAGAGCTATTAAGATTTTTAAAACTTTAAGGAGATATAAATATAAAAAGGAAGATACTAATAGCATGGGTAGATCATACAGCAGACTGTGTATGCAAGTATTACATCAAGAAAAATATCATGTATGTATATCATGTATGTTCAAAAGGGCTGAAATGACACTTCTTAAAACCAGAACAAATCATTAGTATTACAAGTTTCTACCTCCATTTTTCTTTTCAAAAGTGCTGTAATATTCTGGCATCCAGAGCAAAAACTTCCTGTGGCATTGTAACTGTTACAGGCTATCTTCGCGAATTAACAAGCTTTAGGGAAGGACTGAAAGACCAAAATAACTGACCATCCCACAGATTCTTAAGTAAAATGTTGGGCAGGCCCACAAGAGAAAAAAAAATCATGAGAAAAGCCTATCTGTGGGACGCGGAGGGAAAAATGCTATAAAAGTCACAGTACACAAATTCTTCAATACCTACACATTGCAAACCTGACAATAAACACACAACTACAAAGATTACTGCTTACTTTCCTCGAAAACAATTCTTACAAACCTGATTAATATCACATTTTTAGCAGAAAAGGGAACCAAGACAGCAGAGCCTCCCAGGCCTGGCCCGGACAGACGTTTAGCAAATGGAAAATGGATGGGTCAGGCTTCACTTGCATCTACACGTGTTCCCAACAAGCAAAAAGCCAAAAGAGGAATGTTTATAAACATTTTTTCAAAAAAATTTTGCCCTTGAAAGAAAAAAAAACCCTAAAGAATGAGTTCTCTTCTGTTTGTTCTCACTCACATGTGCAAGGTGGAGACTGCTAGGAAGGGCACATTGAGCAACAAGTTTTCTGTAGTTTATACAATTGAATCCAAGAAATAGAGATAACATGACTATGCTCCAATCTTAGGTACTCTAGGGTAACTGGTTTTCCCAAGTTGCTCAATAAGAATGCAAAACTGAGTAAGACACTGTAAAGACAGCACATCAATAAAGAACACCAGTGGAACCATTGCTTGGTCGCTGCACCTCCAACTGGCTCATCCAGTTCCTGTAGGGGAACCTGAACCCTGATGCCCCCTCAAGCAGTTAAGAAGCACACACAAGCTAACCAGTATAACTGACCAATAATCATCATTGTGTGATGATGATTTTAAAAGTTGCCAGACGTCAGCAGAACAGCAGCGCTCAATGCATTGCTGCAGGAGACCTGTATCCCGATTTGCCGTGCCAGGCTGCAAGTCCTCTTCCTGTGGTCACGCTTCCATGGGACAAACAGCACCCACATACCCCTCACAAGGACAAGAAGAGGCTAAAAGGTGCCTGACTGAGACCTGCCCTGGAAACAGTAACTGCCTGTCCCAGTGCTGTGGGGACTTCCAGGCATGGGCTGCAGCTGAACCCACCTTAGCTGGACCCAGCCCACGCACACAGCAGACCCAGGGTCAGCTGCCCAAACATTTTAATGATCATTAAACCTGCAAAGGCAACTTAAATAACTTTTGACTGCCGGAGAACAAGTCTTTGGAGGAGTGACTGAGAGAGCTGGGGGTGTTTAGAGAAGAGGAGGCTGAGGGGAGACCTCATTGCTCTCTATAACTACCTGAAATGAGGTTGTAGACAGGAGGGTGCTGGGCTCTTCTCCCAAGGGACAGTGGACAGGACAAGAGGGAATGGCCTAAAGCTCCACCAGGGGAGATTTAGGCTAGACATTAGGAAAAAAAATCTTCACAGAAAGGGTCATTGGGTACTGAAACAGGCTGCCCAGGGAGGTGCTTGAGTCACCTTCCCTGGAGGTGTTTAAGGTGCAGGTGGATGAGGTACTGACAGGCATGGTTTAGAGACTGGTGGGAATGGTTGGACTTGATGATCTGGTGGGTCTCTTCCAACCTAGTGATTCTATGATCAGTATTTTAAGTTATATTGACATGACAATGAAATATCAGTAATGGGGCATAAGACATTTGAAGTTTTAAAAAAGAATCTAAATTCTACCAGGACTTTTAAAACAGGGATGTACAGACCATTTTTACCCAGTAGGTATTTCTCTCTGCCTTGGGGAAGACAAATTGTCCCTATACTCAGTCAAAATGGAATAGAGTTTAGGCTGTAAAGTGCTATTTTTACTACTGGTATCTGATCAAGCATCTACCCTAGATTATTCAATACACAGCACTAACACATATTATGCTCTAATATTACAGTCCAATAAGACTTAGTATTTTAACTAACAATTGAAAATGTAAAAATAACGTTAAGCTTCACTGTTAAGAAGCAGGTGACTGCTCTCCAAACTGGTCACTAGCAATCTCCTTTCAGTGCTGAACACTGCAAAACTGACAAGTCTTTACACTGTACAAGCGGTTTTCTTTCCAGAAAGGGGACAAAGGTCATAAAATGAAACTTTGTCTCTTGTCCTGTCATAAGGCACATTGAGAAAAGTCTGGCTCCATCTGCCTGCATTCCCTGACACATACAAAAAATTGATGTCTTCTCTTCTCAGGACTAAACTATGCAGTCCTCAGTTTCTCAGCTTCCCCTCCTATGTAAGATGCTCCAGTCCCTCAAGAGCTTCATTGCACTTTGCTGCACTTGATCTAGTATGTCCATGTTTGTCTTGTACTGGGGAGCCCAGGTCTGGATGTAGCCCTCCTGATGTCCCACCACGGCTGGGTTGCAAGCAAGGACCACCATTCTCAGCAATGCTCTTTCTCACACAGCCCAGAATGCTGTTGGGCAGCTTCGTCACAATGCCACACTATGAGCTTGCTCTTGATCAGATTGCCCATTACGACCTGCAGAGCCTTTTCTGGGATGCTGCTCTCTAGCTTGGCAGATCCAAACTATGATTCCATGTGAGATAATTCCTCCCCTGGTGCAGAACTTCATGACTGCTCCTGTTGGTCTGTTTTTTCCAAGATGGCTCTGAAGAGCTGTCCTTCCTCTTCACATCCCTGATCAGGTTTTCCCTGCTTACAAATGCCAAGTCCAGCAGAGACCTCCTACTGTCACCAACCTGATCACCTATGTTTGAAAGTTCGCCTGAACATGCTCCAGAAGCCTCCTACATTGCTTGTACAGCTGTGCTGTTCCTCCAGTAGAGAGCAGTGTGGTTAAAATCCTCCACAGGGACCAAGGCTTAGAGACACGACACTTCTTCCAGCTGTTCGAAGGCCTCATTTGTTGCTACTTCTTAATCAGATGGTCTTTAGCAGACATCTCTAACACCAAATTGGTCTACCCAATAATCCTGGAGCCATGTACTCTCAACTGGTTCATCTGATCCAAGGGAGAGCTCTCAAAAAAACCCGAAGGGCAATATCTACTCCTCAGCATCGCAGACTGTCCATACTAAAGAGCGTGTGTCCAGTCACTAAAGGAATAGGGTCCCACAGGCTGTCCCACCACACCTCTCCCATCTCAACAAGATTATAGCCTTGTGACTGCATTCAGATCTGTTCCCCTGTCCAATATCCATGCTGCCTGCGTTAGTATTAGGCAATTCAGGGAGGTACTCACTTGTGGTTCTCCCAGAAAAAGTATGAGGACTTCTGTAACTGTCCTGCAGTCACATGTCTATCATGTGCTTTCCTGATTTCTGTGCCCTGGTCTCTATTATACTAGAGTTACACAGTCAAGACAATGACTAAGACAGACTAATGCTGTTACTTGCCCATCAGCCTCTTCTCATGAGCCAACAGTGTGCGCAGGTGGCCAAGAAGGCCAATGGCATCTTGGTTTGTATCATAAGCAGTGTGGCCAGCAGGTCAAGAGAGGTTATTCTGCCCCTGTACTCTACACTGGTGAGACTGCACCTCAAATACCGTGTTCAGTTCTGAGCCCACTGGTTCAAGAAGGATGTTGAGGCTCTGGAGGGTGTCTGGAGAAGAGAAACAAAGCTGGGGGAGGGGCTGGAGAACAGGCCCTATGAGGAACGGCTGAGAGAGCTGGAGGTGTTTAGCCTGGAGAAGAGGAAGCTGAGGGGGGACTTCATTGCTCTCTACAACTGCCTGAAAGGAGGTTGTGGAGAGGAGGGAGCTGGGCTCTTCTCCCAAGTGACAGCGGACAGGATAGGGAGGAATGGCCTCAAGCTGCACCAGGGGAGATTCAGACTAGATATTAGAAAGAAATTTTTCACAGAAAGGGTCATCAGGCACTGGAACAAGCTGCCCAGGGCGGTAGTTGAGCCGCCATCCCTGGAAGTATTTAAAAGATGGATAGACGAGGTGCTCAGGGACATGGTTTAGGGGCAGACAGGAACAGTTGGACTCAATGACCCAAGACCTCTTTTCCAACCTGGTGATTCTATGATTCTGATTCATGAAGTCTGGTTTGCAACAGAAAAATTAGAAATCATTATGCAACTAAGTGACACACCCACTCAGACACTCGGCATTATCTCTGTACTTTACTTGTTTTAAACAATTTGGCCAACACACCCATCTCTTCTTGCACAGACATCAGGAACTTTCCCTCCTCAATATCCAAACCCTACACTTTTATGTGTAAATATGAGAGAACTGGTCAGATACCAGATTCCTCAGACTCCATTAGCTAGACAGAGACCAGCAGAAAGGATACAGCTCTGTGTTTTCCATGATTACAGTTACTCCAGTAGCTCCACATATACAGTGACCTGGCAGAGGGCTGCTACCACACATAAGCATTCCCTCACAATACCAATGAATCTTTAACAGGAAACAGGTTTTTTGAAAACTATGTATCCCTATTCCAGTAAAGGGGATAAAACTGCAGACATCTTTACATAAATCAGCTATAAAAAGCACTGAAACATGAAGAGTTACACTGCCCCATGCAATACAGTCATACTGATCTGAACGAGAGACAAGAAAGTCTCACAATAAACAAAAAAATTTACTGAACAAAAGTTGCAGATATAGAATCATAGAATCATAGAATCACCAGGTTGGAAGAGACCCACTGGATCATCGAGTCCAACCATTCCTATCAAAAAATGTTCAGGGAATATTTCTAGTTGCTTATGTCAAAATAATTTTAAAAACTACCAGTGATTAACAGGTAGCATCTTAAAGAAGAAATTCTTAAATTAAGTACTCATTTCTTCAGCTATAAAAAGGGAACTCCAACTAATGTGTAGTCACATTAGTTTTCACGCTTAAAGTTCATTAGTCATTACTGGGTCCTCACAGTAAGAGGTATTACTGTAAAAAAATTAAAAAGCTATTAATTTTTCATCACAGAGGTCTGAAATGAAAGAAAACTAGTATGTTTGATTGCTTGACAGGCATAAAGCCAAGAGCCTGAAATAAGTACTCAAAATAGGACATATTTTCCAATGGAGGTAAAGATTACAATATAACCAACAGGAATGTGCAAGCCAGCAATACTTAACTTAGCAGTTCATGCCAAACCATGATAGTCCGTTGTAGTACTTAAAAAACACTGAAACTTGAGAAAGTGGTATTATTACAATTGTTAACAACGGAATGCAAGAACATTTTTAAACTACAAGTCACACAAATTCATTTCATGTATTTATTTTTGTAGAAATAGACTATTCAGCACTTCGGGGATTTGAAAGTCTGACAAAGAACTTAATATTTTTTTTTCTGCTACATGCAAGTTAAACACCAAATGTAAATGCTATTAAAAAAAGTTCCAGTTTCCTCACAACTATGTCCTCGTCCAGGTTATGCTGATACATGGGAAGGAACAAAGAAACAATGAAAACACTAAGAGAAACTTTACAATTTAGTAGGAAAAAAACCCCAAATATTTTCTTCCTCTAGGAAAAGGAACTGTTTTTAGGACCTACTAAAATAAAGAATTTGAGAAGATATGAAGAGAGGCTGAGGGAGCTGGGGTTGATCAGCTCGGAGAGGACTCCGAGAACAGTACAGGAGTATAAATCAACAACATTGAGTTCAGTTGGAAGGAAGGTACATGAATTACTGAAGGATCACTGCGCATATAGTTTTATTATATGGATTTCTGCCATCATCACATACCAAAAAAAAAGAAAAAATGTAGAAGAGAAGCAGTAATTTCTGATAAGACATTTTAAACATAAAGATCCAACATATATTTAACACTGAGCTTGCCATCCCAACAGAGAAACCATCACTGTCAGGACCATTCTATTTAAGTCACAACTGCCTATTAAGCAGCTAACTTGCACAAGATCTATTAATTCATGTCTTCAGGGCCCAACCTCTAATAAAACTATTGTTTGTAGCAAAGTCTCAGCAGAGGCCCATGTTTCTTAGAACATCTCCATCTTCTTTAACACACTGAAATATGAGCATTTTCCTTCCCTCCCAGTCCCCTTGAAACTTCACTTGCTGCACATCAATTTATCATTCTCTGTATCTGAAACAAACTAGCAGAGAAGTGTAAGAAAAGTATGAAGAGCAGCTTTCCGGAATAGTTATGCATTAAGCAGGGAAAATATACTTGTTTAAATACAAAGTTTCACCTGATGGATCAGCAAACAAAATGAATTGGTTATCATCTAAGCATCAGAACTAGGCATTGCATAAATACAATCTTAGGACGGGACAATGGCCTCAAGGGTGACCTTTAGGCAAAGGAGTTAACAACTGATTTTCCGTAGATTTACAGTTAATAATTTTCACCTAGATTAAATTGTGCAGAAAAGTTACCTAAGTAGTTACATCACTTCCCTCTATGAAAAGCAGGACTTCTGTGGGTGAAAAAAATCATTAGTGGAGCAATTCAACTCCCCACAGCAGGCAAAGGGCATCAGAATCGAGAAAGCAGGACAGGGAGGGCTCATCCAGCACTGCGATGGCAGGAGGAAGAGGTACGCAAATTAACCCAAATGAGCTGCTTGCATTGCCTGCTCACACTAAATTGCAATTAGAGTACTTTTACCCTTACTACAAAAAAATTAGAAATCAAGTCTACATTATGTAAGCTAAGGTTGACATGATCCTTCTGAGTTCTGACAAGCTGCAGGCAACACTATTTTCCAAGATTACCACTCAGTATCAACACATCCTGCTCTGGAAGATTTGCTCAACAGCAAACGAGGTGCTTGTGGTGCTAAGTATTCCAGTTTCCCGAGTTCTGTGCTTTTCTTCATGGGATTGGTTATCAATAACCCCAACAAATGCTGAACTACCTCATGAGAGAAAACGCAAACCCAAACACAAAACCTCCCACTGAATCAACTCTAGACACCAAAATCAAAGTTACCCGAAAAAAAAAAGATAACAGAGAAAAGCTGAATTCTAACAGGCAGAGAGAGTTGTTCTCTTAAAGAGCTGTACATAGTAAGGCAACTACACCACTGCTAGACTCTTTATACAAACAACTATGGGGATTTGTTTTCTATCCAAGTACTGTTGCGTGATAAAACCATGAAGTATTTAACTATGTGCTGCAGATAGATCCCATCAAAATCCCAAATATCTGTTGAAGAACATGACATAGAAAAAAGGATTATCTGAAACCCAAACTGTTGAAACACTGTGTAGCCAAGAATAAGGTACATCACGCAAGGCAAAGGTTGTAGTGGTTTGTTTTGGCATTTTTTGGATGCGGGAAGTTATTGTTTGTTGGGTTTTTTTGCTTCTTGAGGTTTTTTGTTTTGATTGTTGGTTTGTTTGATTTTTTTTTTTTTTTAAGGTGCACAGTTAGCTTGTCCAGACCTATTGATGGCTGCAATATTAGGTTATACTTTTTTGGACAACTTTTCTAAGTTTAGTTTTTGCATTTTTTGGTGATAATACTCAGCTGCTATGGTAACAGGCACTGAAACATTCACTACATCATTCCACAGTATTAAGTCACCTGAGCATTTACTGGAATTTAGTGCAGAGCAGTTCTAATTAATAGGGCTACTATGAAATATTATCTGTCACTGCTGAGAACAGCTGGTCAGCATTGCTGAAGTTTGCTTCCTGAAAAAAACAAAAGTTTAGAATAAAGAGACCTGTTCGTCAACTAACTCTGATGAAGACATGCAGCATAAGATAGCTTATAACCCACTGCACACACTGAGATTTGTTTATGGAACATTATTCCAGTCATCTACAAGGAGGCAATAACACAGTCATGCAAAATTGTTGGGCACAACAAGAGAATAATGTCTTTTATGTTCGTGTTTTGCATTTTCTGATATTCCAAACACCTGAATTCTGACACCTCAATTCAAATTTGGCTTCTGCTTCAGATACAGCTGCTGGCAAACCGGCCACATCAACTCTTCTTGGAAAGAGACCTACCCAGAGGCCTGCTAAACAACTTACTCCAGCTGTGAACTCAGTATCTGATGGTGAGGAACCCCACTCCCACGCATGAGCGGTACAGTCTGCTGTGTCCAGGTCAGTCTCACTGAAGTCAGTATTGTCCCTCAAGAAACTAACCATCAAAGGTGAGGCACAGGAAAGATGAAATAGCAGAAATGCACATAAACTTCAGCACTGCAATCCCAGAATGTAACAGAAGCACAGAGCCAAACACTGAGCTGCTTCATATTCTTTCTGCTCAATTGTTGTTTTACATTTAATCATTAGTACAGTAAACAACAGATGGTGACTAGCAGAAAAATAAGGGATCCCAGAACAAGAATGAGAACTTTTCCTGATAGGTTTCTTGAACAGATGCTGTTTCATACTTAGCTTTAAAGACAACTGAACTAAAGACTACATATTCTCACTTTCCCACAATGTAAGAAAGCTATGGGGAACACCAGAACAAATCACAAGCTTTTAAATAACTTTAGAAGTATCTCTCAGAAGTGCAAACATAGCAGCTGGTAAAAGCAAAAGAACAATCTTTGAGCATCCAATATGAACGTTTACTTCAGTTTGAGTTAAAAAAAAAAAAAGCAGAAAAAATGAATAACTTTTGGAAATCAGAAATCTGGTCAGCACCACTTAAGACCACAGGGATGTTTCCCTTCCATAATGCAAATTCCTGAATATTTTAAGAACTTCCAGTGAAGGATCTGGTATCAGAAACCATACGAAACATGACCCCATGAATTGTCCAGCAAAAGTTAGTTTCTGGAGATGGCACACTGCCTCCTTTGCACTATTCCTTTCCTACTAAAGGGAGTTAAAATGTCAGTTCTCAAAAGGTAGCCACAGAAAAAGGGGCATGGGGAGAGTGGGAAGGGGAAGAGGTTAAAAAAAATAAAATCAACTTTGGCTTATGATCACCAGTATAACTGACTGAATTTCTGGGCACCGGCTGGATCTGGCTTCATGATGCTCTTCGTGACACCCTGGCAGAGTTGCTGGATGCTTGAGGATTCTCCTACAAGAAGAGGATAACTAAAACCTCTCTTTTAGGAAGACAGGAGATGAGATAAAAACTTGTGAAGTGTGGAATGGAAACTGAATTAAAGTGATAATGCTTAACAAAGAGGTCACAGTTTTCTGACAGAAAGAGCTATCAAGTTCGTTTTCAAGAAGTGGGTTTTCATTAACAATATGCCAGAAAAGTTAGGTTTTCACACAGAATCAATTACAAAGTCCACTACATACTTTTCTTCACAAAACTCAATTACTATTCAATGCAAACACTCCTCAAAGCATCATCTGAAGCATGCGTATTCTAGACTGGACACACAGTAACCTCTCAACAAAAAGCAGGCAGCATCCTGCTTGCTTTTACTCACTGTGCTCTATCAGCCACACACTTTTTAATACACTCTTACGAGAAAAGACGACAGTTTTAAGAGGAGAAAAAAAAAATATAAGTTCCATGTTGACACTGGCTACCACTGGATGACACAACCTACACAGCATTCAGATTCTGCTCAGGAGCTGTGTTTACCCTCACATGCCTAGTACTTCAAGCGGTAGAAGGAACAACTGACTGCGTGGGATGAGATAATGGAAATTTATTTTGCTACTAGAGGAAAACGTTACGACAACCTTCAATCTCCTTACAGTACTCTGAAAGTTTTGACCCTTTCTCCTACCACTTCATACACAGGCGCAGTTTTTCTTTGCAATACCCACGTTTTTGATTTTAAGATACTTCTGATGAGCCCACGTTTATAAATAGCGGTTGCTTGTGAGGCTTCTGTTTCTCCAAATTCCTTTCTCTTTACTGCATTACATAATGAGATTTTTCAACTAGCACTAAAGTATTAACTGCTTAAAGATTAACTCGCCCCCAGGAGAGGGAATCTCAATTAAAAAAATTCCAATCATTGTAGTCACCCAGTCAAACCGCAGCTCTTCAGGGACCGACAGGACCCACTCCAGGAGCTCCCGCTCCCTGGAGCTCTGACAAGGGGTTTCCAGTAAGGGAATGAAAAGCCTTCCAGAGTGAAATATTTCACACGGGTTTATTTTGTTTTGAAAGTGCCAGTGAATACACGAGTTACCACGTTAAGTGTAACATTAGATGTTTACAAAACAGTCGTCCCTGGGACGAGGACCTTCTACTCACCATCCTCTGTCCTTGTTGATGCGAACACAGCCCAAGGTTTGACAGGGGAGGACCTGAAACTGACCCCGGCTCTCAGGGGCAGCCAGCGGGCGACACCCACGGGAATCGCCTCGCTCAGCAGCAGCCTCGGGCGCTTTAAAGCCATTTATCTGCTTTTTGGGGGGTACAAAACATTTTGATAGGAATGGTTGGACTCGATGACCCGGTGGGTCTCCTCCATTCTATGATTCTAAAACCAGCCCCTGATGTTCTGAGGCTAGTTTGTTAAGAGGCGCCTACGTCGCTTCCACTGAGATAAGTCAAAACACACCAGGACAAGGTAAAATTAAAGAGAATCACTGAATCGCCAGGCTGGAAAAGACCTCGGATCACTGAATCATAGAATCGTAGAACAACCAGGTTGGAAGAGACCCATCGGATCATCGAGTCCAACAATTCCTATCAAACACTAAACCATGTCCCTCAGGACCTCGTCTATCCGTCTTTTAAACACCTCCAGGGATGGGGACTCCATCACCTCCCTGGGCAGCTGTTCCAGTGCCCGATAGCCCTTTCTGTTCATTTTTTTTTTCCTGATATCCAGCCTGAACCACCCCTGGAGGAGCTTGAGGCCATTCCCTCTCGTCCTGTCCCCTGTCACTTGGGGGAAGAGCCCAGCTCCCTCCTCTCCACAACCTCCGCTCAAGTAGTTCTAGAGAGCAATGAGGTCTCAGCCTCCTCTTCTCCAGGCTGAGCACCCCCAGCTCTCTCAGCCGCTCATGTCGTTCCCCAGCCCGTTCCCCAGCTCCGCTGCTCGTCTCCGGCCCCGCTCCAGCCCCTCAGCTCCCGTCTGGCAGCAATGGCCCCGGGACCGGGAGCGAGCCCCGAGCGGCCGCGGCGGCGAGTGAGCGCTGGGCTGGCCGTTCCTCGAAAGCCCCGCGGGGCCGGGACGCGGCTGGCGCTCGCTCACCTTGGAGCATGGCCTCCAGTTTCTTCCTGTCCACCCGGAATCGCTCCTCGCCCCACTCGGGGCCGCGCGCGGCCGCGTCCTCCTCGGAGCCGGGCGCGGGGGAGTCGGCGCTGCGCTCGCTGTTGGAGCCCGGCTCGGGCGGCGGAGGAGGCGGCGGCGGCGGCTGCTGCTGCTGCGGCTGCTGCTGCTGCTGCGGGAAGGCTGCCCGCGGGTCCCTCCGCGCCGCCATGGCGCCCCCGGCCGCGCCGCAGCGCCGCCGCTCCGCGCCCCACGCCGCCTCCCCGCGGGTCGCTATCTGCCCCCAGAGCCGCGCCGCCGGCTCATCGCCCGCCCTTGCCCCGCCGAGCGCGCGCGGCCCCGGCCCGGCCCCAACGGCCGCGGCTCGGCGGCGCCCCCAGCCCGCGCGCAGCCCGCACAGCAGCTCCGCCTCCATCGCCGCCGGGAGGGGCCGCCGCCGGCCCCGCGGCCACCAACGGGGGCGGGCGCCCGCGGCGGGGGACGGGCCCGCACCGCCCACGGCCGCCCCCGCCCACGGCCGCCCCCGACCGGCGCCGGCGGGACCGGCAGCCGGAGAGTCGGGGGACAGGGAGCCGGGGAGACGCCGAGCTGCACAACCAGGGAGTCACAGACGGCCTAGAACTGTAGAACCGTAGAGCTTGGTTAATAAAATCACGGAATTATAGAGAGGAGGGTGCTGGCCTCTTCTCCCAAGTGACAGGGGACAGGACAAGAGGGAATGGCCTCAGGTTCTGCCAGGGGAGATTTAGGCTGGACATTAGGGGAAAAAAAATTCACAGAAAGGGTCATTGGACACTGGAATAGGCTACCCAGGGAGGTGGTTGATTCACTTTCCCTGGAGGGGTTTAAGGCACAGGTGGACAAGGTGCTGAGGGACATGGTTTAGTGTTTGATGGGAATGGTTGGACTCGATGATCCAGTGGGTCTCTTCCAACCTGGTGATTCTATGATTCTATGATTCTATGAAAAGAGTCATAGAAACAATGAACCATAGAGTTCGATTCACAGAACCGCAGAATTATAGCATCAAAAAGTCATAGAGTCATAGACACACAGAACCATAGAGTATGATTAATAAAATCGTAGAATTATAGAATCAAAGGGTCATAGAAACAATGAACCATAGAGTTCAATTCACAGAATTATAGCATCAAAGTCATGGAGTCCTAGACACATATAACCATAGACTATGATTAATAGAATTGTAGAATTACAGAATCAAAGAGTCATAGAAACAATGAACCATAGAATGAGTTTCATAGAATCCCAGAATTATAGAAGAGTCATAGAGTCATAGAAACATAGAACCGTATAATTAATTTCATAGAATCATAGAATTATAGAATCAGAGAGTCATGGAGTCATAGAAACATAGAACCGTAGAATTAGTTTCACAGAATCACAGAACTGTATCATCAAAAAGTCATAGAGTCATAGACACATAGAACCATAGAGTACGATTAATAGAATCGTAGAATTATAGAATCAAAGAGTCATAGAAACAATGAACCATAGAGTTCGATTCACAGAATCACAGAATTGTAGCATCAAAAAGTCATAGAGTCATAGACACATAGAACCATAGAGTATGATTAATAGAATTGTAGAACCATAGAACCAAAGAGTCATAGAAACAATGAACCGTAGAATTAGATTCATAGAATCACATAATTACAGAATCCTAGAATTGTAGAGCCATGGAACCATAGATTTCTAGAATCAGATTCATAGAATCACAGAAATAGAGAATCGTAGAACCGTAGAATCATGGAATCATAGAATTGTAGAAAACTTCAGAGTCACAGAAACAGAGATCTATAGAATTAGATTCATGGAGTCACAGAAATATAGAATCATAGAACCATTGAATCATAGAATTATTGATTCATAGAGTCACAGAATTATAGAAACACAGAACCGTAGAACCTCAAAGTCACAGAAACTTAGAACTGTAGAATTAGATTCATCGAATCACAGAATTATAGAATCATAGAGTCATAGAAATATAGAACTGTAGAGTTAGATTCATAGAATCACAGAATTGTAGACTAGTAGAACCATAGAATCATGGAATTATAGAACTGTAGACCCTCAGAGTCACAGAAACAGAGATTCGTAGAATTAGATTCATAAAGTCACATAATTATAGAATCATAGAACCATAGAAGGTTCCAAAGAAAGGCAGTTGGCATAAAAAGTTTGATGAAAGCATATTAGTATTTCGCTTAGTTTGACATGAAGCTGTGTAGAAGTAAGTGAATAGGAAACAGATGTTTTTTACTTCTGATGCCTTTTTATACCTGAATCAAGATTATCTGGAAAGTTCAGAGACACTTTAATTTGTGTGTGCAAAGAAGGGCAACAAAGCTGGTGAGAAAGGGCTGGAGCACAAAGTCTCATGAGGAGCAGCTGACATAACTGGGGCTGTTTAGTCTAGAGAAGAGGAGGCTGAGGGGAGACCTCATCACTCTCAAAAACTACTTGAAAGGAGGCTGTAGTGAGGCAGGTGTCTCCATTTCTCTCAATAGTTTGCTTGTAGCATGATAATATTTTCGGAGTGCACAGAAGTGTGAGGAAAGACTGAAAATCTTTTTCTTTGTATTCAGAAGTTTATAGTTATCAAACTTTGCTTGCATTCTATCAGTTCCTGCAATATAGCCACAGAAACCTTCTTTCTCATCAGTTAGCAGTGGTTGAACTCAGCAGTAATTTTTTTCAGCAGCCGTGTAAACAATATAATAAATCAAAGACATCTTAAAAAATAATTATATGTACAGTATTTATTCATTTAAAATAACTCTTTTGTGATCTAGGTTTATAATAAAAATAAGAGGCAAGCCTGAAGCTCTTTGATTTCCAATATAAATCAATATAAATGGTCAAACCCTCCCCCCGGTTTTAGTGATTGGGAGTTACCAGTAGCATATACTCAGTAACGTTTAATTTCTGTCACATAAATGGTATTTGATTTCTGCAGTATCTTGAAGTGGGAGAATAAAATGTCTGTTACCCAGAAAACTTGAACCAAGTAGAAAACCACATTTCTAATGGCTAAAAGAGTATTAAATATGGGGGAAATGAGTGGAAGTTGGCAGATAAAAGATGAGATGGCTAGAAAGAACATCAGCTGAAGTTGACTTTGGCATATATCATTTATATTGGCCATTTTTCTGTGGTCAGTAGCTTGATCAAGGGAAAGAATAACAAGGTCTTTCTCATTTTGGCATACCATGTCTATTTTGCTACATACTCTTACTCTTTTTTTCACCCTGGTCTCTTTTCCTCACCTCACACATGTATAATATCTGCAAATCTCAGGAAGAGCTTAACTGAATAGAAAAGTGTTTCATTCTCCCACTCATCCTCTATGCAAAGTCTCTTGTGTAATATCCATTGAGGTGAAAGGCATACTCTGAATTTAAAGGAGGCGAATTTGAAGGAGTTTTATGAATTGGTTGATCAACTGTAATAAGCAACATCTCTTTAGGACTGCATAAATCCCCCCAAACGAGAGCAGTATAGGATGTCTCCTGTGAAGAATATGGTCTTGGGACCTTAGACAATCTCCATGCAGGAGCACCATCAGTTGGCTTCGGCTCTGCCTTAGGGCTGCTACCAAAGCCTGAACCTGGTAGCTGGCTACCTCAGCACTCCATGAATGCAAGATATTTAAGTTATCTATAAATAAAACAGAGACACAACTGTCCTGGTTTCAGCTGGGATAGAGTCAATTTTCTTCTCAGCAGCTGCAGCATTTTAGGTTCAATGTGAGAATAGTGTTGATAACACCTCTTGTTTATAGTTGTTACTAGCCTGTGGCAATGTTCAGCTAGGTAATGCTTGGCTGGGATGGAATTAACTTTCTCCTCAGCAGCTGCTGTTTCTCCAGATTTTGGTATGAAAGGAATGCTGAAAAATACACTGATGTTCATAGTTGTTCGGGAAACCAAGGACATTTCTCATGTTTTACAATTAAGCAGGTGCAGAGCGTGCTGGGAGGAGCAGATCCAGGACAACTGACCCAAACTGGCCAAAGTATTCTCTACTGTAAACTTCACACTCAGTATAAAGTGGGAACATTTCTAGGAACAGCTCTTCTATTGCTCCTTCTGCCTTGCTCTCAGCAGTCCCTTTCTCCCGGCACTGCGGTTCTTTATGTCCCGCTCCTGGTGCTCTTCTCAGTGATCTTTGCATCTGCTGTGATCCCTGTACCTGCTGTGATCTTTGCATTCGCTGGAACTGCTGTGCTTGCTGTGTCCACCATCTGGACACCCTGCTTGGAGCATACATTAAGAGACCACTATCTGGGATGACTAGATGTTGTTTTGTATATTTTGTGTATTTCATTACTGGTTTTATTATTACTAATATTATCATTATACTTTAAAAAAGTATATTATTTTATTAAAGCGGTTTTTATTTCAGTCCACAAGTCTTCCTTTCCTCTTCCTTTCCTTCCCCCAAAGTGGAGGAAGATGAGAAAGTGACTGCCTACAGTTTTGGAGACAGCTAAGGGCTAAGCTACAAAAGCTGTGTAACTTATCATTAATAGAGCATAATCTATTAATGATAAGATTAATAGATTCCATTTATTTATTATTCCTGATCTTGGATTTACTTCACACCATCATGAAGAAAATTGTTGTTATTGGTATTTTTCTGAGGTGGGAACCATCTCAGATAGTTACCAAGTGAGAGCGGGGAAGGAGAAGGAGGCATACAACATCTTTAATGATCTGCGGTATCTAGAAATGAGTTTCTAGTGAGAGTTTTAGTTATTTGGGAGAGGTTTATTATTGGTTAAAATTAATGCTGGTGGTGTGTTTCAAAAAGCTTTATTGCATTCATCTATTCTGCGGAAGTAATAGCCCATAATATTTTGTCTTTCATGTTTCTATGCCGTATTCCCCAGTAGGCCCCATTAAATCCAATTTCTTAGAATAATATAACACAGCCTACTGTGTACTATAGTGCTGTGCACTTAAGCACCCCCAGCAAATAAATAAAAGTTCCTCCACAGCTGTTTGTTATAAAAACTTTTCTGCCCCTAGAAGTTCCCAAGATAAATTCTTTTTCTATCCATAAGAGCAGAGAGATTCTGAAACATGTTTTTAGCTATACTGAATTACAGGACCATAAAAAAGGGTTGAAAGACATCTCAAAAAGGTCATCTATTTCATCTCCTAACTATGCTGAGTTCATTCCTGACAGATATTTGTTTATCCACTCCTTTACTGTTCCTAATGATGAAGTCTCTGTGACCTCTCCAGGAAATTCCTGTGCTTCACTTACCATCAAGAAATACTTTTTCCCTTAATGAGTAACTTGAATTATTCTTGATGCAACTTAAAGCCATTAGTTCTTGTCCTGTCCACCATGAACACGTTGAATGCATTATTTCTTCGTTTTATCAACCTCCAATGCTTGTTAAGACTTTTATCAGGCATTGGTCAGCCCTTACGTGTTCTTTTTGTTTATGTAGTCACTCCTCCTGAGTCTCTCATCCCATTCTCAGAGGTTGTGTTTCTTGTTGATCTCCAACAAACTCTGTCCGTCATAGTCCATGTCCTTGAAATATAAAAGACAAAATAGAGGGAGTAGCCCAGCTGAGACCTTACCGGTGCTGAACAGACTGCGTGATCTTATCAAGCGTCTCACAAACTGTACTCCTGTTTGTTCATCTCGGTGCATGCTTATCCTGACTCCGTAGCATGACCTTACTGGCTTGTGTTGACGAACCCTTGTCCCTAGGTCCTTTTCTGAAAAACTACTGCCTATCTAATTGGTCCTTGTTGTGTATTTGTGGTGTTGATTACTCCTGCTCAGCATAATCTCCTGGTCTTGTCCCTATTGAATTTCATCCTTTCTTTTTTTCCTTAAAGACTGTTTTCCTGATTTTTTAACATCTACTTGCACTAATGCTGTATTCTGCTCTTCTATTTTTTTATGCCTCTAAGAAGGATATTTCCAGTTTCCTCACCCAAGTCATCAATGAATCATGGAACATATATGGTTCTGGGAAAGAATAGCACAATCTTATTTGATACATCTTTCCATTTTGACAGTGAAACAATGATAATGTTCATTCACCCATGTTTATGTCACTGACTGACAATTTTTAGTATCTTTTCTGGGAATGCTATAGGAAGCAGGGTTAAAACTCTGAGGTCCTGAAGTATGGACTCTGCTGCCACTTCCCTATCTGTTGATGTTCCTGGTCTATTATAGCACCACATAAGTCTGTTAGGATTTACTCTTCTCAGATCTATATTGGCTGTGTATAAATAGTTTCATTAAGTTACCTGTTCAATTACCTGTTCCAATGTGCACAATACCTTTTTTCCTCCAGAATATTTCTGGGAGCTGAAGTCAAACTGACTAGGCTAAAATTTCCTTTCCTTCCTTTTTTTTAAAGAAAGTCGCTATATTTGGCCTTTTCCCATTTTCCGGCACCTCACTGGTTACTAAAGAATTTTAAAGAAAGCCATTAATGATTGTGAGAATGAACAGGGGAATAAACACAGCCTTGGAAAACCTGACAGAAAACCAGACTATCTAAAAAATCCCAGCCTTAAAAGTCTGACTGATCACACGTAAGGTGTTAACATTTGGTAACAGTCAATGTGCTGTATAACCTTATACATACACTGCTATTTATTACAGCCATGCGGAGTTAAACATCTTAATCTCCAGTAGACTTCAACAGACAGACTTTGTGAATCTTGTCTTTGCTTAAACATTAGGAGAATTAGAAACAAATGTAGGAGACTCAGAAATCTAGGAATTTTCACTCTTGGAAACTGCAGTGGCAATTTCTGCCAAGAATGCAACTTGTCTCTTCAGGCTTTCAGAAGCAAAGTAACTAATTCACAATCTAAATCTAACTAGAAATCATCTATAAAGAGAAATTTATATATTATCAATTGGAAGAAATAATATTGATATTGTCTAGTTTGCAAGGACGGTAGCTAATAAATAATAGCATGAATTATAGTGTAGTTTTAGGTGTTACTGTAAAGAACCAAAAAGACTGAGAACACGAATATGGCACTGGGAATCAACTTGTCATGTCAGTTAATACCCTGCATTGCTGTCAAAGGAACAGCATTATTTATCTGTAAGTAAAGAAAAGTTGTTTTGTAGTGTTTTTAGCAAATTAGAATCTACATACTCAATCCTAGATATTATAACCGTATTATTCTCTTAATTAAGAGGAAGAGGGACTGTGTCGCTCTCCTATTTTAGAAGCCACAGGAAAAAAGTCCTCATGGCTTAAGAAAAATTATTCCTGTTCTGAAATTTCCCTCTTGCCATTGTACGCTTCACAGGGGATTTTTAGGTAATTCACATTCTTTCTATTTCATTCAGATAGGCTTAAAGTGGCAGGCAGGAAAGAGTGTCCTTATTAATAAAGACTTAAACAAAGGGATAGGGCATCTAAATTAATTTCTGATATAACTTTACCACTGAGAGGAGTCAATCCTTCACTTAAAGCCAAATACATAATTAAAGATTTCCTCTGTGTTCCCAACAATAACATGTTGTTAAAATCTATTATTTCATTTGTATCACTAAGTAAGATTTACTAAATTGTTATAATTGTCCTTCAATGAAGGGAACTTCTCCTTTACACTGCACAGGCTGCCCTGGTCACTCAAGGCTTTCATATTGTATAAAATGACTGGTATGCCTTTCCACTTCAGTAGTAAAGGCTAATGACTGCTGAGATCAGCCTAGTTTCTAGCTTAAATCTAACAGGAAAATGAGATTTGAGGAATTTTTTTAATTTTCTCATACAAGTCTAGCAATTGATTTCACTACTAAAAATATGCTTATACTTAGCGAGTTGCTATTCTGCCAAAAACCACCTAGATATACTTAGTGATTAAAATATGCTGGCATTTATTCCATACTACTACTCATTTGTTAATCCTCAGTAACCACATTCTTGTGGTACCAGAGCTCTGAGTGCACTAATAGGCTTTAATTTCTCTGATTGGCCTCACCTGCACTCTCCACCCATGGGCACAAGAGTTCCATTTAAGCTTGACTCGAAGGATTTGTTCCTGGTTTGACCTACATTAGAGCTCAGTCTTGTGTTCTCTCTGGCATGGTTGGATGTTGGGTCTGTGTGGGTACGTGCTTTTATTTCCTATCTTTTGCTATTCTTGCATGGGCTCTGGGGATGAATCTTGCTGATCCATCACTGACTCATGCCTGAGACTGTTGATAGGACTTGTTATCAGTACCCTTTTCTTGGTCTGATGAGACAGTGTTGCCAGGTTCCAGATTGCACCTGGATTGGTGAGGCACTGTTGTCCTGCGTTCCTAGCTTGCTCTTCCTTGTGGAGCAATCCTGTCCTTATTGCTGCTTGTTAGGAGCTTCCTCCTTGTTACAGGAATGTCCCTGACCAGCTGCCTGTCCTGGATTTCTGAATAGGAGCCTGATGCCCAAGTGGGTAAGTGTCAGTACTGCAAACTTCAGTTGTCTAATTGTGACTGAAATGTTAGACATGATGCCATTGGAGCTACACTGAGGTTTAGATAAGGCTTTTCAGTAGCGCAGCAATATGGACAAGGTATTAGGAAAAAGAGAAACTCATAAGCTGTAATCTGAACTCCAAGTAACTGTTTCTCCAATACCCTTCAATCTGTGTAGTCACTTATTCCTCCAGTATGGAATGCTACTATTTCAGAATTCCCAATGATTTATTGCCAAAGTAACACTGATGTCTACTTTATGTGGGTGCAGGTAGCTGAACAAAACACAGAGAGAGAAAAGGCTTATCTGAACAAAAAAAAAAAAAAAAAAACCCGAGGATTTTTATTTTATTTTCCCTCCAGAAATGGAATTGTGTTTAATTTGTTTTCATCTAAAATAATTTGTTAACTTGAGCAGATCTCTTGAAAAAAACCTTCCATTAGTTTTCGTAGTTTTCATTCAGTTCCAGTCCTCTTCTAATACTCTGAGTAACTTTGATATCTTTGGTTTTACATGATTCCTGAAGAACTTTTTGTTTTGTTTACAAAAACAAAATAATCATATGACTTCTGGTGAAGGAAGGGAAGCAAAGGGTCCGTGAACTTGTACCTCATAACTTGGTATGAGAGCAAAGATTTTCTTGTACTTATGAAAAATCATGCAAGCATTCATTAAGAGACAAGGAGAGTTCCTTATTGGAAACACAAGGGAACTGATAGTTGAAATAATCTTTCTTTTGCATGATTTTTTTTCCGCACTGCAGAAGCTTGGTTTTGCTACAGCAATTCAGAACAGGCAGAGTTGTTGGCCAATGTTTCTTGATATTTTCTCTTCCCTATTTTTATAGCCATTGCCATATATTCAGCATATCTCCTCTCTGAATGCTAAATATAGCTATGTATAAAGCAGTAGCTGAGCTGTACAAATTGTAAGGATGCATGAAAACTATCCTGTTTTCTTCTTTTTCACATCTTGTGCTTTGTTGTATGCTGTGAAATTTGATGATTTTAATATCTAATTTAGGAATGAAAGAGGGAAAGACTTCTTTTTCAGAGTGTTGGGCCTATCAAGGGCAAGTAGCTATTTTGTACTAAATTTTTGGTAGAACTTGTTTATTTTGATGCACATATTAAACATGGGCCGTGACTGGGAAAAGAGCAGCTGTGGTTTTTCCAGTGTCATTCTGTCTGAGGCAAATGCAACCACCATCTAAATGATCAGGGGAGGGGAACGGGAAGAGAAGGAGCAAGGTTGGCTTTGTGACTACATCTGGTTCCTGTGATACTAGAAATATGCATCATTCCTGCTGGTGCTTGTGGGAAGGTCACTGGCGGCTGGAGTACCCTATTTGCCAGTATGTTTGCCTTATACAGAGTTAGTTTTAGCAGTCATTCTTTTTTCTCTTCTTTATCTAGTACTTTGGTGAAGGAGACACCATTTGGTATTTTAACACTTTCGTGGAGTCTTTCAAAGTCCACTATCAACAAGAACCATTTCAGTAGGGGTAGCAGTCTTGAGGCAGAACAGTTGAAAAATGATGCAAACCATCTTGCCCGGTCTCAGCTGGACCTGACATCTTGAGCTACGTCTGTCGAGAAGCTCATGTTCTCTGGGTTTATTTATTATGAATTGAGTTCTGTGTGGTCCAGTGGGGAAATAGATACATAAAGAATCACCATAGCCATGAAAAGGCATCATCAGACTTTACATATTTGACCACAAAGATTTTTTTCCACTTACTCCTTCAGTCTAAACTGAGGAATGAAATGATGGAGTGACACAGCCGCATTTCTAAAGACATGGGAACCAGCTACTCATCTGCAAGTTCTTTATCGGAACTGTAATAGAACATAGGGCTTGAACCCTCAAGAACTTGTATGGCTTCAAAGAATCTATGCTGCTAGATGAACTTAGCTAATTTACATTAGGTAAAAAAATCTAATTGTTTCCACAAAAATACCTGAGATAGAACTAATATACCAGAGAAATGGTTCTAGCACACAGTGGAATTAAAACCAGAAGTGGAAGAGGAGCATTGGCAGTTCCTGCTGTCCTGAAGAGTGCAGCCAAACCAGCAAAGATTTAAGGAAATGAGTCACAGTACTCAGAAGAAAGAAAAACATCATAGTAATGGCAAGAAAAGCTAGGTTAATGTAACCAAACTGTTGAAGTCAAGTTTACTAGCCCACAGAGGCAGAGACAGGAAGCACCAAAATGACTAAATTACATTCCTGAAACAAGTCTGTAATAGTGTTTTATCAAGTTAGTGACTGTAAATGACCAAGAACTTCAGTGGACACGAAGGAATACATTTTACTCTTGGACATTTTTACACAGGCATGTTGGAGTAAATGAACTTGCACACGTAATAGATAACGATGTGATCCAGAGATCTTAGCATAACAAATACTCTTTGGCAATCCCATGAAGCATGTTCTTTAGCTTGCTTAAGAAATGCTTGACTCTTGATTTGCTAATATACTAATTTTTAAAATGTTACTTTCAAAAAAAAATCCTGTTTTTTGATTGTTTGTAGGATGTTTTTAATGCTTTTTTTTTAAAAAAAGGGTATACCTGAACGCCATTATTAGGAAGACTAATTGTGTAGGAATGCTTATTGTGTGAATGGACTGCAAACAGAAAAGCCAAACTTTGGCTTCCACTGTTCTTACAAAGATTCTATATTGACATAGAATTCATCTGAAAAATAACTTAAATCATAACTTCATATTTATTTCCAAATGGAAACCATTAATACAGCACCTCTGCTATGATAACTGGAGCTGCTGCTTTTCTCTTGTTCTGCATAATACTTTGATTCCTGTAGATGGGGAGGCATGGGGACAGAGTTAGATTTGGCATGAAAGCACTAATGGACATGGCAACTAGGCTTTCCCCTGGAGCTGCGTATCATAATTGGCTGGTGGGAAATAAACCGTCATCTTTTGTAAGGCTGGACATGCTTACATTGTTTTTCTGCTGAGCAGTTTTCTGGCAGCAGACGAGACAGATCTGCTCATCAAGGTGTTAAACTGGAGCTGCTGGGATTGTTGTCTTTCTGCTTTTGTTGGTGTAATTGAGTACATTAAAAAAGTTCTCAGAAAATTGATGGAGTTAGGCAGTCAAATTAATTCACAATAGAAATCAGGTACATAGTTTCTTTCTATGCCCTGGAAATGTTTTATCTACTTGCTGCTTTCTCCAATGTTTTAGTCTTTCTGCAAAGCTGCATACGATATTGGGATTGTAGCGGATTTGCTTTACAAGCATTGTTTGAGGTGGTGAATGCGGCTAGGACTACGAGTCACAAGTCACTATGGACCGTTCAGAAGCTATGAAATGCCAGTAACTTTGCAAATGTATTCTTACATGACCAAATCTGCCTGGATTCTGAGTGAAAGCCATGGTGTTTGAACTGGTGCAGTCACCAGGGTCGTTTCAGGTATGCAAATACTTCTTATATAGCAATCTGAGGGGCACTGTGAGGCTTAGGTGGCTTCAAGGTATGTGTCTCTCTCAGCTACCAAAGTATGTAGCAATATTTTACCTCTCTGGATGCATATTGCACTTTTGTATGTAGTTATAATATACAGCTATGCATGGATGCAATGCAAAATAATTAGTCTTCCATTCTTTTTTTGTCCCAGTATGTGCACTTTTAAATGAGATGAATTGCTAACTTGACTTAGTTAACCCTAGGGGAAGGCCTTTTAATAATTAACTGAAATAGTTGTGGGAGGTTTGCACATTTTGCTCTAAGAATGTTATGCATTTTATACCAAAATGGGCCGAGTGTGTCTTATCTGACTCTGTCGGCATCTTTAAAATAAACAAATCTCTTGATATCCAGTACAAAATGACTGGCTGAGAGCATTGATCCAAATTGCTCTTAAGAGGTGCAGCAGTGATACCAACTGACAAGAGCAGTACCCTCCCATACAGCCCTCCTGCCCAAGTTAGTGAAATACAGTTTCAGGGGGTGATGTAAGAAAGCAGGGAGATGGGGATTCTCATTTATGGGTTGTAATATCGCAGTACAAGGGTTTCTCCACAGATTCCGAGTGCTAAATGCTCATTTAACTAATCTGTGCCACTTCTGAACTCATTTTGTAGTAGACCGAATAGTGCTGGAGTGGCAAAGGGCACGTAGGTCTTGACGTGGGAGCAGATGAAAGATGTGTAATAATTTATATATAGAAACAGTCCAGAAATATGGTACAACAGACAATCTGCTGGTGGATGTACAGTTAGTGCGGTGACTCTGAGCATTGATACAGAGAACTAGACTTCTTGAATCCTCTTTGAGAGTATGCTAGCCCAGAGACTCTCCTGGAATAACATGTTCCTCAGAAGGGAGGGCAAGCAGGATTTAGAACCCTAGGATAGGCACTCTGTGGTACCACAGTATCACTCTTCAGCTAATACCATAAAAATCATGGGCTCAACTGTTTAGAAAAAGCTAAAGCTGATTGGTTGCCCATACAAATCGTGACACTCAGATAGCTAGGTGATTCTAGACAATATATCAGATTATAAGGAAAGGCCGTCATCCGCTTAAGCCTGGCTTTATGCAAATAGGGTCACCAAAATCAATGGGCTTACATATGTGGTTGAATTCATGTCTACGTTAGTGTGTTGCTGGAAAGGAGTCACATACTGTTAAGGTATTGCTACATGAAACATTTCACCTTCCCTGGAGGTTTTTAAGGCACGGGTAGACAAGGTCCTGAGGGACATGGTTTAGTGTTTGATAGGAATGGTTGGACTTGATGATCTGATGGGTCTCTTCCAACCTGGTGATTCTATGATTCTATGAAACAATGTGTTTCAGGGAGAAAGTACAATCCCCAACAAAATTAATAGCATGAAAAGGAGGAGATAAAAATATGTATTTGGCTGTTGCCATAACGCAAGCCTAAGAGAGCACAAGTTTGACAAATGGAGCATATAGCGCAACGGGGACTAGTGTTTTGGCAGGTGGATTGTTGCTGACTTAGAAGTAGATATTTTGATTCATGGCACAGTCTTCTGAATACTTTTTCCACATTTTAGTAGGAAAAAAAAAAGGTGCATAAAAAACAGGTTGGAAACCTTGTTGACTACTATTATTTATTCGGGTGGTGATGAAATATTGCCAGTTAGATACTATTAACATTCTGGTGAAAACTCATCTTTTTGCAACATGGAGCTGATAAAAGAATAGCTAATCATTGAAAAAAATGCCATGTGCTCATACCAGGTTAAGTTTCACAAGGAACATTCCTGTGCCTTACAAATGAGCTGCCATGGCACTGTGATTCCTGAACTATGAGAAAATGTTTTCTTTGGTTTACAGGTGGGTTAATATTGGAAATTCCTATGAACATTGCCAGATATTATTTGTTCTGATAAGGAACAACAGTTTAGTTTTTATCTTGTGTTTGGGAGAAATACATCAGTCATCTATACTCAGATAGCATGGAGATTATTTCAGAATGATTTTTAGGGTTTTTTTAATCTTCCTGCTGTAGTTTGAGATGACTTTAGGCAGGTACAAAATGTGGGTTTCGACCTCTCTTTTTTTTTTTTTCAGTTCCTCATGACACATTAATCAGACCAAAGTTTTGTTTTAAAAAGAATCTTTTTTTTCTTTACATTTTTTAGCTCAGGTGCTACTCTTAAAAGTTAATACAATAAGTGAGGAATTAGGTAAATTAGTAACTCTGTTTCATGGAAGTGAAAACTGAGCCAATAGGAAAATATTGCAGTTCTGCACTTTTAAAATATCTTTTGTCCATGCAGTTACTTCAACGTTTAGCCTGTTTGAAGTATTTAGGGATAATTTTCCATGAAACTTGTTTACTTTGTTGGAATGGACCGATCTCCCTCATGATCAGCTTGTCTAGATGGAAATATTGATAGCGAGGAGATTCTTGGGCTTTACGGGGCTTTTTGTCCTCACTTCACCAGTGGCATGATTTTTTTCAGGGTTTTTTCCTCAGCAAGTGGCCTGGTAGGGATGTTCCTGCAGCCTAATGCCCTGTTCAAAAGGCTGTGCTTCCACTAGAGAAAAGCCAGAGGTTTGTGGTGTAGTAAGTGAATACAGATCTGGTAAGGATTGCCCAACTTGACCCAAGGAGGCCTTTGCCTGAGAAGTGACCCTAAGGTTGTGATGAATCACCAGGCAAACATCTCGGTAATTGGCTTTGCCTATGGGTAATTATCATTTAGTATGTTTTGCTACCACCCGTGGCTTAAATCTTAGAACAGTTGCAGTAGTTGGAAGCTAAATATAAAGTCACTAGCAGTGGCTTTCAACTTGCTGAATTCAAATGTAAATGCAGCACCAAGTAACCTGTGGACCTTTATCATCCTTGCAAGGTGAATGTTTGGTTAAAACAAAAATTAACCCAGAAAAATACTTAGCAAGAAGTATAAACTGTCATTGACTTGAATCAACACGCTGACAGTGGGGAATTCTCCTTGACAGTTTATGTAGCTCATTTTAAGATGTTATTTTACAACATGAACACGAAATATTGTTTCATTTGCAAATGTGTTCCTCATGGGTTTTTTTCCTTAGTGGTTCTAGGAATTCTGGTTCATTGTTATGAATATATCATTATTTTTTTCCACTTTGTTGCCAAGTAGAATACCTGGAGTTTCTATGGTTAAGGTATGGTAGGAAAACACATTGTGTCCAGAGTCAGATTGGATCTAAGTACTCCTGTGAGTGAGAACATGGGACTGGGCTCAATTGCTTAGTCAGATGTATCAGGAATGTGCATAATGTACTAGTGTTCTGACTGCTAGTTTTAGCCTCGTGTTTATCTGGCAGTACAAGAATGTTGCCTTAAAAAGCAATCTGTAATTAAAACTTTTTAACAAATAATTGAAAATTGTCTGGTACACTTATGTAAGAAACGGGTTTGGGTATTTTTTTTCCTGCTCTGACAACTGATATAGACAAACTGCTGAAGGAGATTTCTGTAACGCTGGAAAGCAAATGTACCTCTAACAGTTTATGATGGCTTGAAATCAGCATTGGTAGAATGCCGAAAAATTCCTGCTTCCTGTTGAAAGCACATTCAGCACACTGGGACACATTTGTCTGGATGTGATATATAGGCTTACTTCTTTTTTTTTATTTACACTAAGTTTTCAGTGATTCCTGTTACTTCAAACCACATACGCCCACACAACTATGGTTACTTGGAGTCTGTCTTGACTGGAATATATCAGGAGTAATTGGGTTGGTATGCCATCTTTTGTTGATAATTGGAAACTCTTGGATCTGACACAAGAAGTTAACAAATTCCCTGTACTTTGCCATATGTTTTAGAAGTTCTTGCAACAGCAATTTTCAGGTCATTTGTCTAGCTGGAATTCGAGGAGAAACATATGGCTGCTGCCTATGTCCTGCCTTACTATTTTTAAGAGTATTATTTCATAAACAGAAAAGAGCTCGTTAGCTGGTAAATTATTCATAGACCTACCCGGCATTGCACCAGATATGCACTGGGACTCTTGAAAGGGTCTTTTTAAATAGCATACCTTTGGAATTGTCTGCACGGAGGTAGATTTCTCTTTTCCGTAAGACAAACAAAACTCTGTGAAGCCATTCATCTCATCTAAGTCAAATTGTATGGTAATTTCATATAAATACTTCTAATGTGTGACTAAGAATAGGAAAAAAAAAACTTGCTAATAAAGAAAGTTTAGATTTAGCTGTGACTTGCATTCTGATGAGCTGTGTAAAGCTATCACTTATAGTCAAGTAATTGAAGTGCACATATGCATAGCGAAGATGACTGTTTTATTAATTTAGTGGCTGCATCTGATTTAAGATTATTCCAGATTTTAATTCCAATGGTCTTTCGTATTAATGTTAAAATATTCTCTGGTGCCACCTAATGGTAAAGTTAGCCAGTTGCTTTAAAGTAAGAATAAACAATGGGTACCCACCACATTTATTATTGCACTGAGGTCAATCAGAATCAGTGCTGTGGGCCGAATATACATATAATAAAAAAATTGCCCTGACCTAAATTGCTTCCAGTCAAAACATTTCTCTGTTAAAGGAAAAAGTACAGTAAACCCTGTACTGCTTTCTTTAGCTGCTTTAACTGGTTTTTAAAAGGTTTGGATACAAGCCTGAACAAAACCAACTAGAACTTAAATCAAAACCGCATTATGAAAATAACCCCTAATTTTGAAAAAGAACAAATAAAAAAATCGATATGCTGTTCACTCTTATGTTCTGTCGGGAATAGAAATTTCAGATAGGGATCCTAGGTTTGTTTCTACATCTTTTTTTCTGTATTCTTACCACAGTTTGCTCATTCTCTGATTTCTGTCATGCAGAAAAATGCCTCTTTGAATGTGGGAAATATTGTATGGATATACAGCAATAATGCCACTCAAAATTTGATGTTTCCATTATTTTATAATCCCATTTGCTTAACTTTAAATACATTTTAGCAGTGGGTGCATGAGCATCCTTATAATTTTAGATGTCATCATGCCTTGCTATGATAATTTGTGTAGTTTTCTTGGAAAGTGTATGTGTCACTGTTCTATTATGGGGAAAAAGTGTAGCTTCCTGCTCTAAATGAAGTAAAAGTAAATGTGACTATTTTGCTAAAGTAGAGGAGAAAACTGTAATAGGATGAGTGTGACTTTTTATCCATGTAAGAAGCTAATGGGAGGGAGGGTGTAGCCAAAGGATGTTGCAAAAGAACTGCTTAAATGAATTATTTCTCAATCCTCTGGAAAAGAATGTTCGGTATGTTTTGACTGATCAATTCTGCTATCACACATTTTCTGAATACCTGGTTAAAATGGAATTAATAGAGTTGAGGCAAATAAACAGCAATACCCTAGAGAAAAGGAACAGTTTCATCTAAATAGCTGAAATATTAGGTTTGCTGCCAATTTATAAGAGCCAAAAGGCTGTTAAGTAATGTCATTGTCAGTTACTCTAGTAAGAAATGACTGTGCCCAACAAAACGTGAGCTGCTGGCTTCCTCTGTAATGTCTTGTTTTGAACTACAGGTGTACAGTTTCATGCATGTTCTGAATCATTTTCCAGTTTAATCCTTAACTCCTTTCTTCCAGAGTAACTACATTTGCAAACAAACTATTTGCATGACTAGGAGTCCTTATATCACTTTTAGAAAGCTTTGTTTCAAAGTGAAGCTGTCTACCTTTCAGCCAAGGAATAGTTGCATTTTGGGGTGACTTTGTAGCGAATTCAATTCTGTTTGGGGATAAAATACCTGCCACCTTGCTGCTTCTCTTCAGGTATTCTAGAGAAATAGAGCATAATACATGAGAATATAATGGATAAAGTACTTGCTACAGAAGTCACATTTTTTCCTTTGCATAAGCATGACTAGCGAAGGAAATATTATGGGCCAAATTATTTGCAGATGTAACTGTTGTGGTTTCATTGAGTTACAGACAGACTTTAGAAGGTTTTTGTCCCAGTAGGAGATAATACGTGCAAAGAACTTCTGATGAGCTAGCCAGCTTGTGGGTTTTCAGTCTGAGCTGAGTAACTGGCACACTGTGCTTTTGGAAATCTGGCTTTGCGGGCTGTGCCACATTACAAAACCAGAGGTTTGGGCCCACTTAGGAAACTAACAAATACAAATCTTCAAATATTTTTTTTAGGTCAACTCAATAATAAATTTCTGTTTCCTTCTGTAAGTTGTAGATAAAGAAAGGAATCCTTCTCTGCGAGTGGATAACTGTTGTCCTCAAAGGCACAGATCGTTGCCAGTACTGCTTAGTATTGGTTTCCTCTTTAGTTGGGATCATTGTATATGAAAAAAAAGGCCAAAGAATCCTCCAAGCTAAAACTTTCCATCATTTACAGCAAGAATCCTGAGGCCTCCTGATTGTCATTGTAAGCAAACTATTCTTGCTTTATGGTCCTTCATGAATCTGCAGCTTACAATCTGCGCTCATGGGTATTGTCAACTCCAAATGTTTAAAAATCATGAAACCGGCCCTGACTCATGACACTGAGATACTATTAAGACAAACAGCTCACGCATGTTACTTTCTATGTATCAAGAATGGAAAAGGTGAAGGAATTAATACCCCAGTCACAGAGGTTTAGTTGGTGAAGCCTTAGGAGATGAACCCTTGGCACTACTGCAGCAAATAGAGTTAGTTCTGCTTGTCCCACACCACTAATCTTATCACAGTATTGCAAGCATCCTGGAAACACAGGGAGAGGCAGTAATGCTGTGGATGACGTTAGTAGCTTTGTTCCTGAAATTATGGGAAGCTCAACTCTGACTAAGAGACTCTATTTAGTCTCCTTTACTTTTTTCATTTCTGAAACATCCGAGTTATGGGGTTTTGCTAGGTTTGGTTTCTTTTTTCCGGTCCTTGCTCATGATTAACTTCAGAGACAAGTTCAATGGGATTTGAAAGCATTAATTTGTTAAGTATCTGGGTGAGTGTGTGGAGAGAGGTTTAGCTCCATCCCTTAGTAGTGCCTAGAGCAGGGCTGGCTTTGCTATCTGTACATACCACTTGTGCAACTTCACATAAAGTTGCTTGGAGTATCGCTTTTTATGAAAATGAAGATGGATTCAGGAGGAGGCATTACAGATTCCAACCTATAGATCTTGCAAATGTACTTAGTATATCATAATGTTGCAGTTATTTGCATGCAGAAGTGTTACCTTTGAGTAATTTTTCAACCAGATGGCACTCGTTCTCTACAGGTTTGAACTCTCCTTACCTCATTCATGAGGCCTAGGAAAGCAGTCAAGTTTCTAGCTATGCTTTTCAGCCATTTCTGGGAGGTGTACCTGTGAAACTGCCCAGTGGGACATGGCAGGAAAGCTGCTTTTCTGCACTCCTGTAACTGATCTACTCACTCAAATAGCTGACCTTAAACTTTCCAGTTCTGATGTCTGTGGCCTTAGAGACAGATCATGCCCTAAGCTCGCAGTGGAAATGCATTTCACCTGTTTAAAGCCTTTAAAGGTTCTTCATGTCTCCTCAGAAAGGATGGGAGCCCACACTGGTACTTGCTATCTTTAATTTGGATGTTTTTCTCAACAATGGTACCACCTCAGCTGTTGCCAGGCTGGTTCTGACTTGGGCCTCCCAGAAGGAAGTGAAAAGCAGAAGAGTTAGGCTTTGACTATTTACTTTAAGTCCCTGTTTTGGTTTTGTGGATTTTTTTAATGAAGCTGATCTGTTAGATATTAGATCCAGGTCTTAGAGCACATTACTTTAACAGTGTGCTGTGTGTGGTTATTTTCAGAGGCCTCTAAAGGAGATTTAAAAATTGAGCATTTCCTTAGAGCCTTGGTCTCGGTACAGACAAAATGCTGCATGCTGACTTCTGTTTGTGTGAGTCACGAGCTGCAGGAATACAAGGGGCTTAGTGGGTTTATGAACTGGCTCTGAATCTCAGAGGCAGAAATGAATTGGTAGCAAAGCTCAATCAAGCACTATCTTCCTCCTGCTGGAAAGAGAATGAAAAAGTGATTGGTATCAGTTACCACTGCAGTGCTGGTGCCTGGAAAATGCTGCAGGAAGGGCTAAGACCGATGTGTCTGACTGGCATCACTCCTGAAGAGCCCTGTTGAAGACGAATGTCATTCTGGTGAAATCTGCCCAGAAAAAGATGCTTCCCGAGTCATAGGCAACTTAGAAAAATGGGAGCTGGGTGCAAAATGTGGATCCCAGCTGGGCCCTTTATTTCCATGGAAGCTTCTAACAAACTCAAGTTTTGTCTCCTTAGCATTATATTCTTCATGCTTCTGCTCCCATCCTGTCCTCCAAAGGTCTCATAGAATCATAGAATAACCAGCTTGGAAAAGACCCACTGGATCCAGTCCAACCATTCCTATCAAACACTAAACCATGACCCTCAGCACCTTGTCCACCTGTGCCTTAAACACCTTCAGGGAAGGTGACTCAACCCCCTCCCTGGGCAGCCTGTTCCAGTGCCCAATGACCCTTTCCATGAAAAGCTTTTTCCTAATGTCCAGCCTAAACCTTCCCTGACAAAACTTGAGGCCATTCCCTCTTGTCCTGTCCCGTCACTTGGGAGAAGAGCCCAGCACCCTCCTTCTATCCTTTCTGCCTTAATAATCTTATCAGCAAGATAGTTGGCTTGTTAAATTTGCTGAAGCATTTGCTCCTGATAAGCTTTATCAAGGAAGCTCTTTCCCTTCTCATACAGCGTGATGCTGCCCTCTGGTGCTCACAGGCCTGCTGGCAGGGCAGCTGCCTGCCGTGCTCCATTAGCCCCTGGCATCACTGGCTACTGGAGCGAGAGAGGCTTATGCCAGCAGTGGTTCTGAGCCCACTATCCTCTGTGTTCATCCTTGAGTTATCATGTTTCTTTGCAGAAGAATGCAATGTAGGAGTGTGACATACTCCTGCAAGTCCAGGGAGATTATTCTTCTGTACTCAGCACTGGTGAGACTGCTCCTTGAATCCTGTGTTCAGTTGTGGGCCCCTCACCACAAGAAGGATGTTGAGGCTCTGGAGCAAGTCCAGAGAAGAGCAACGAGGCTGGTGAGGGGTCTGGAGAACAGACCTTATGAGGAATGGCTGAGAGAGCTGGGGGTGTTTAGCCTGGAGAAGAGGAGGCTGATAGGAGACGTCTTTGCTCTCTACAACTACCTGAAAGGAGGTTGTGGAGAGGAGGGGGTTGGGTTCTTCTCCCAAGTGACAGGGGACAGGACAAGAGGGAATGGCCTCAAGCTCTGCCAGGGGAGATTTAGGCTGCGCATTAGGAAAAATTTTTTCATGGAAAGGGTCATTGGGCACTGGCAGAGGCTGCCCAGGGAGGTGGTTGATTCACCTTCCCTGGAGGTGTTTAAGGGACGGGTGGATGATGTGCTGAGGGTCATGGTTTAGTGTTTGATAGGAACGGTTGGACTTGATAATCCGGTGAGTCTTTTCCAACCTGGTGATTCAATGATTCTATGATACTGTCTACCTCCTCTAGTACGTGTAATTGCTTTTTATGATGCCATTTCTTAATATTCCTTGACAGACTTGCCTGTTGTTTTGCAGGAAGCAGCACATTCATCTGTCTATGCTTTGTTCCGCTTATTTCTTAATCAAACATGTGCAGAAATGGTGACACTGATGAGCATCCGTATGTCTATTTTTCACCTTCATACCCCAAGATACAATAATCTATTTTGGTTTGCCTGGGTTTGTTATTTTGCTGAATGAGTGCTCAGCTGCCAGAACATCCCTTTTTCTCTAAATACCAGAGAGCTTCAGTTGCTCTAACAGCACCTGAAAGCCTTTGGCATTTTGGGGTCAGTGGTTTGGACTTGCTGTCAGTGCTAATATTGTTTGACTTTTAAAATTAGGTTTTAAGCCTTGTGCAAAGCTACATGTGGCCAGGGTGTTTAACCTTTATGGTTTTGTGGGCAGATAGGGAGAAATTTTTAAAAGACTACCAGATCCACATTGAAGGCTATCTACATTTACCAGGAAACTCAAGGTAAGAGGGAACTAATAAACGGCGTATTAAATACAGGAGGAAAAAAGGAATGACGAAATAGGTGATTCTCAATGTCAGTTAATATTTAACTCGTAAAGGTCATCAGCCCTTGAACCCAGTGTCAGAAACCTCTATGCTGCTTTTAGGTAGCAGTATCTTTCAAGTGTATAACTTAAATGAGAACTATCACTGTCTTGAGTTACATTTCAAAGTTTTCATAGCATTTGCATGTAATGTTGGAAAGTGATGCTGATCAGCCCCTTGCTGCACTGTTTTGCATCTTGCAGGCATACAAAACAGCAAATTTAAAAGCCCGTGATTTGTTTTACTGTTTCAGATACCTGCATCTCATTTCCAGAATGTAAGTGATCATTTGTGAGACTGAGCCCTTAAGGGAAGGGGATGTGTATATGAAACCTATTTTCTTTTATTATGTGCACCCTCTGATTTTGGTATCCCTGACCTCCACTTCCTGTGTGGAAGGATGGTTTGGCAACGGGAATCATTCTGTAAAAATGCTGGGAAGAGATGCATGGCCTCAGGCTTTTGTTTTAACTGTGACAGGACTTGAGATGTGATAGCTGGAATCCCACAAAAACTGGAAACCACCACTGAACACTAGGAAAAACATTTTGGCCTGATAACACTAAGAATTTGCTTTAAATGATCAAAAAAAAGGGCAAAACAATGCTCTTGAAATGCTCTTCATAAAGATATATGACTGCATGTCCTACGTGACTCAGATTCAGTGGGGATGGGAGCAGATGGGGAAGAGCTGATGACAGCTTAGGGCAGGCTGGACATAGTCAAATGGACAGAGGAGAAGATGGGAAGACAGCAAACACCTTTGAAAGGGAAGGACTTCTGACTGCTGAAGACAGGGTGCTGTGCATGTGAGCAGTTTGTATGGGTAGGAAGAGCACCAGGGGTCTAATGCAGCACCTTTGGTTTTGTTGTGGGTAAATCATTGACTCTTCACTCCCAGGACAGCAGTCAGTAAAGTGAAACCCAATTTAAAGATGTGTGCACCCACAGACTGCCTCCTAAGAAGGTTATGGTAGTGAGTGAGTTGAAAACGTGTTTGCAGTCTAGTGCACACGGGCAGACTCACGGTGGAAAGATCAGCCAAGAGGAATATTCCCTGATCATAGGGTCTGTTACAGACCATGGCTGGTTGCACGCATAAGCAAAGTGGGCTGCTACCTGGAAGGCAGGTTGCCTGTCTTGCACATATTCAAGGTTATGGATTTTGACAGAACAACCTGTTCCTCTCCATAGCCAAGCTTTCCCCTTTGTGCACATGGGTTGTTGCTGATGGAGGGGCTGGGATGCATGTGTGAGCTTCTCCTGTGAGTGAGAGATTAGCATTAGCTCTCCCAGCAGCAGCAGTAGTTGCTGCTCTGCTTGTGCTACGCACTGCACTGCAGGAACAGTAAGTTGTGGTCTCCAGAGGTCTCTGCTGGTCCCAGTTTCAGCCAGAATTCTGCATGTGGCAACAGCTAGAGGGAGGTGGAGTCAAGAGGGTATTGCTGGGGGGAGGAGAATCCCTTGTCTCTTATCAAAGTCTACGTGAAATATCTGCTGATCTCCAAACCTGCGCTTCCTTCCCTCCAGATTGTGATTAGCTGTCAGTCAACTCAGTGCTATGCTGAGCCTTTGCTCTTCTGTCACCTCTGACTGCTCAGGTCTCTCTGCCCTCTCACAGATTCTCCTATCCCTTCCTTGGAGCCCTTGGCTACAGCCCTAAACCAAGGTTTTGCTGAGAAGTTTAAAGCCAGTTCTGTTGTGAGAGATGCTCTTCAGTAGAGGCATTAGTATTGGGTAAGGTGCATTTTATCTTCCTCTTCCAAGTGACTTTTCTGTGGCATTGGTGTAGAGGGGACAAAAGGGTTAATCCTCTGACAGGCCGAGGGCAGTGGATTAAGGGTGTATTATATCTGCAGTTAAAAGAATCCTTCTTGTTTCTCCCTTATTATTATTATTACAATTGTTATTACAGTCACTTGTAGGGCATGTAAGGGAAATTCATCCAGAATATAAACACCTGAAATTGAGGGGGAAAGCAGAAGAAAACATTAATATTTCCAGGTGGACATGACCTCGATTTTTCTTTGAGCTGAAGCTACTTTTGGCAGGAGCAACATGAAGGGAAGGCTTCCTTTGGAAAGGAGGCAGCGCATCTGCCAGCCCCTGTAATTAGCCAAAAGGCCTGGAGTGTGGGGAGAAGGTCATAGAGCACGTGGCTTCTGCCATGGCACTGCTCGATCCAGAATAGTGCCTGCAGGAATGGAAAGCCCAGATATTGCAGCTGATCCCATGCGAAGGCCAGACCCCTTCTTCTGGGACTAATGAGTTTGCTAATGTACAGTGTGCATCGAACAGGGTGTGCAACACTGAAGTCTTTGGAGCAGGAAGCGCAGAATTGCAGAATGCACAGAGGACTTATTCAGTCCTTACCAAATGCCTCCAAACGTGCTTAGAGGGAATAATTATTCAAAGTAATTTAGAAGTTTGACAACTCTGAATTGCAAGCGAACTTTTGAGATACACAATAACAGAATGAATCATTTATAACTCTGCATAGTGTAATTGTAGAGGAAAAAAGTTACGGCAGGCAAGATTTCTCTGGCGACTTCTGGGTCAGTGAATCTATGGTATCTCTTTATATGTAAATTCCAGGCCTGCCAAGATCCTATGTGCAAAATATTTTCTGCTGATAACTGAAATGGAGCATAAGGGCTTTTTTATAAAAAGACTTTATTTTTCATACTGTCTCTTGTGATCTAAAGAATGTAATCAAGGAAACAAGACAACAAAAAAAGTTTATCAGGATCTTTACTACAAATATTTTCCCTCTGTTATACTTAATAGGAAAACCACATTTAATTTTTCCTAAGCAACACATTCATTGATATAGGTTGGGTTAAGGATAGTAAAGAGTGAGTCTGTTACACTCAGGAGTCATACAGTGAGAGACGTGGGCTTAATATCAGAAACTATAGATAAAAACCTCCTTACCATGGCGAGATTCCTTACTGCTTGCCTCAATGGGCAGCAGCACAGCAGTGTATTTGTATACTCCCTAGAAAAGTGGGATCCAGAGCCAGGTCCTGGTCTGCATTTTGCCTGTTTCTAACCAAGCACAGTTTCTCTAAAGCAAAGAAAGTCAAGCAAACATGCAGGTAGTAGAGGAAGGTGAATTTTAGCCTGCATCACTCAAGGTGTGGTGCTTTTTACACCAGTTCCACTCTCTTGGTTTTTTCTTATAAATTTGTCTCCATCTCTGTTTGAACAGTGGGGAAGTTCAGTTTCTCAAGAACAGCCTGGTTTGTGGACTCTCTCAGTTCCTCATTAGCAGATGGAAAACTCTCTGGGACTTCCAAGAAGCACACATCATTGTTTTAGAGGCATTTCCCACCACTTCTGTATTGGATTTCAGAAGCATTTTAGTTAATGAATCTGTTTCTCCTAGGTGCCATTAGAGGTATTTTGTTTCCATGTTCATGGGTTTGTTTCACAAATCTGTTTTTGATATCCGAATGAGATAAATGAAGGGGAAAATTCCACCTTATACAGGAGAGGAGATGCAAATGTAAACATAACGATCTGGAGAGCTAAGATGTGTCCTCCATAGAATCTCACAACTTTAGATTTTTTTGTGAGTCGACGTATTTTAAACTGCATGGGCTATGGCATGATTGGCATTGGTTTTGATAACAGTCTTCATTCACTCACTTCAAAACATTTCTTTGAAAAACCTTCAGCATTTTTTTCTGGTCTTCACAACTTTGCTGTGATATCTGACAGGGATGCCAGATGGCCCAAAGATATAAACATCAAACAAGTAAAGTGTCCCCGAGTCCAGTCCTTTGATGGTCTCTGTGGTGACAGCTCGCTGCAGGTTCACATCAAAGAAGTACTTGCACAGCACTTTTTCTGACTTGTGCCGAGATTCAGGTCCAGAGCACCTGTCCACACTCTGCAGTTCTGTCCAGACCTGCTCTTCTTCAATCTTTTTCCTGTATACACAATACTTGCTCTCCTCTTGTGTTCCTAACCAGGCAATGGTAACAGAGTTGCAGGTCCTCAATTTACTGAAGGACTTAATTTTTAAGCTGTCTGGAAGAAGTGGGAATGAGGACTTGTAGAAAGGGGGGGACACCTGTACTTTCACAGAAGAGTTAGACTCCTCTGTGGACCTCAGCTGCACCAAATATGTGTCTAGAAACTTCCCCTTCAGTGAGAAATACTTCAGCCCCGAGATGTTTTCCAACACCACTGTTTTACCATTCTTTGTTATGTGAACCTCTACTTGTCCACGACACAACTGAAAGGCAAATTGTATTTTTTTGTGCCTTGCCTGGTACTGCAAGGTACTGAATTTCTGTTTTTTCCCTTCCAGGACAACCTGAATCACTTTCCCATCTTTCAGCTCCAACACCTTAGGTTCAGGCTCATCCAGGGTTCTTGCAAATGTTCCGGTGTAAGCAGCACTGGCATTTGTGAGGAGATTGACAACAAAAACATCAAAATAATACTGAGTGCTGGGACTGAGGTTGGGCACTGTGTAGGTGTTCTTGGTACCCATGCAGATCTGCCTGACTTCCCCACTATTTGCTTTGCTGATGATGCTCAATTCGCTGTTGGACAATATCATCACCTGCTGTGGTTCAAGAAGGTATGGTGAGAGAGACAAAGCTAATGTAGGTGGCAGTTTCATTCCAGAGGATCTGATTGCTGTCTCAGCAGCACATAAGCTCTTGTAGTTGTGCTTTTCATTAACTAGAAGACAGTACTGGATATTTTCTCTGTGTTGCAAGACAGAGGGACTGTGTTTCCAGGTCAGAGTCACTGTTGTATGCCCAAGGCCAATAACATCTAAGCGTGGATCTGATGGAAGTTCAGGAAAGAGGTGCCCAGATGTTGTGTCAGTTGTTAAGTACACAGTAATATGTGTGTCTCGCTCAGTGGATAAGAACTCAAGAATGTAAAGGGCAGAATGAGGAGACATACCCATATAAGTCTCTACAGAATTTCCCTTAAAATTAAAAATTGTAGACACCATGCTTGGAGCCTTCTGAGATTTTGAGACCTCTTGTGTATCGCGAACACCTGCAGGCAAAAAGCAGACTTGGGCCTTCTATTTAAAAGACTTAAAATAAAGCACATTGCATAGATTTTATTGTACATATGTAAGGGAACATTCTATTTTATTCCTGAAAACAGTAATTATAACTAAAAATACTTTTTGCTGCGGCTATTTTGTTAAAATAAAATTTGAGCAGTTTTTATTTTAGCAATGCAGTCGTATAATTATGTTTTCAAAAAGAATATAGCTATAAAACCACTGACTGTCACCTATGAAGATGGGAAATATATTACTTCAGAGGAATATTATTTGCACTCCTCAGTCAGGTGTAGCTGCCTGCCAGGTAAGGACTTGTTAATGGCAGCTTTCAGATTTTAGTTTTAAATTAATTCAAAAAAAAATCATTAAAGAGTGTCATTTCCTCTTGGGCTGAAGACAGCGTAATGTCCACTGCCATGGCAGATGATATTTCTAGAAAAATAAAGGGCTCAATCTTCTGCATATCACAGCAGGGAGCACCCTGGAGGTGTTTAAGGCACAGGTAGATGAGGTGCTGAGGGACATGGTTTAGTGTTTGATAGGAGCAGTTGGACTTGATGTTTCAGTGGATCTCTTCCAACCTGGTGATTCTATGAGTCTACGAAAATGACCAGTTCAAGTGGCTTAAGCCACAGGAAAAGAACTAAGACAGCAGAGGGAAGTTAGGGCCAGTAAAAAGGACGTGGGAAGCTGATCTGTGTTTGTGGAGCTCCAAACACCCAGGGTTGTTCCCAAATGTTACCCTGTGATTTTGACTTTTCCAGATAAAATCCTTAATTTACTTGAATTGATAGCAAAATCCCGTGGGCTCCCAGATTTCATCCAGGGAGGCAGGGATGTCCTCTTCAGCCCGTGACAGTTCACAGGAGAGGGAAGCACGAGACGTTTAAGCTTGTGGACCATTTTTGATAACACAGCTCCTTGTGCTTTCCCTGTCCTAGGCAGACTGAAGTTCTTACCTTGTGCTCCTTTTCCAAGGAAACTTGCTGAAGCCTTGTGCACAAGAACGCTCCATTCGATGGGAACATCACAGGGTGTCACTGTTATTGTGAAAGGTGCAAGGGCTCTGCCTTCCTCCAAAACAAAGTAGTACCTGCAAATGTAGATTAAAAACAGAGGATAAGTGTCAGGAAATACAAGTCTGCCTGAGACTCCTGTAACAAGCCATTCTGATGTGGTCACTCTGCTGTGGGTAGAAATGACAACTCCCCTTTGAGATGCATCAACACAAGGCAGTGGTGAGTGTCTGAAATCCTCAGCTGAGGGAAGAACAAATGCTCTGGGTTATTTTCTAGTACACAAATATTTGCTGGAAGTTTTATCTGCTTAACATAGGCAATATTTTTCCCACTGAATTTTAACATACTTCAGGTGAATATTGTATTTCAGTATTCCAGCTATTTTGTCCGGTGCATGAAACAAACTGCCTTCTAAATAACCTCCTGCTTGCTAACTCTGAGGAATTTGGTTCTTTGTCTCAGAATTTCCTGACTAGAGTTCAGCGAAAGCTCTTAAAACACATACTCTGTCGTACGTCCTTGAACATTTAGGTCTTCCCGGGAGTCAGATGAACTGGATGTAACAATAATTTTAACCAGTCTTGAAGATTATGAGCTTCATCTGGGCCAATTTTAACTTACTTTTATGACAGAGGCTGCTGCGCATGAGCAGTACAAAGCAACATCAGTCTACTCAGTCAGGTTTTTGTTCCTGCTTATTTACAAGAAAGCCCAGCCTCCTGTCTCATTCCTTTGGCCTTCAGTTTATTTCTGTTGTTTTGGTATATATGGACTGCATGCAGCTGCAGAAATGTTTGGACTTGAGTCAGTCACTCTGCAGTTAAATGAAGGCAATTTGAGGGATTTTTTGTTTGTTTGTGAGACAAACCTGACTAGTCATTATGGATAACTTATGTCAGACTAGAGGTCTGGCTGTCTTTCAGGATATGGTTGCTGTGCTAGAGTCGAGCTTCTCTGGAAACAGCTCCACATTTTTGAGTTTTTTACTTTAAGCCAGAATTATCATCTCTTAGTTTCCTGTCTGGGTGATTCTGGGGTTCATAATGCCCTTACCTGATTATTTAAACCAAAGGGGGTTTTGTTTCCTAATTGCAGGCTTAATGTTATGCCACAAGAGCACAGCAAAATTCACTCTTCTCTGAGATTTCAATGTCCATTTGCCTTTAACAAAACGAGTGCCTGTTTTTGCTCTTGTGAACATTGCTGTGTTATATAATATGTGCCATGTTGCAGTTCTTTTTGTGCAATACGTATCAGGACTGAACCATCTGGTTCACTCTCTGCTCTGTGACTGCTCTTCTCGGGTGTACGTCAAAATCTGTATGTGTTAGTCACTGCCCAAGGTGGAGTCTGATTCAACCCCTTGAAGAGCATCTCTTGCCAAACGAGCAGATCAGTCTTTGCAAAGCAGATGTAATTCCAGTTGTAATATCTAGATCACCTATATATCTAGATATGACATCAAACTTTGCAGGTATTTTGGGGAAGTGAAGAATCTGTGGAATTTCTGCATGCAGAGCATTTTTGATCTTAGAAAGCTTTAGTGCCATTAAAAAAAACCACTTCCAGCCTGAAGGACATTGGCAGAAGTTTTCTTGATAAATCTGTAATGATAATCTATTGATTTTTTGTGTGTGTGTGTGTGTCATTTGCTAGGTAAATTATTGTATTTTACAGTGAATGTAGGATGGCCAGTGCGTCTCTGTGGTTCTGAAGCCAGGCTGTTTGTGTGACACAACTGTTTGCAGCGTGAGCTAACCTGCTCTGTGTCAGCTTTGCTGCCGCTCTGAGGAGCACCACAGAGAAAGGTGCCTGAAATATACACGTGAATCTAAACTTCATCTCAGAGGGACATTCCAGATTCTGGGTAATGAAATTACGCTCGAGTTTGACAGCAATGGAGCATTTCTCTGGAAATTCAGTGGACATTGACAAAGTTCTGCAGGTGCATAGCAATTCTTGGCTCGTATTGGTACTGTGCAGCTATGGATGTCAAAGGGAAGTGTCTCGGAATAGGAGTGACTGATTTGCTCTTACCTTTTAGGTATATCCTTCAGCAGGTGAACTGTTGTTTCCTTCCCATCAGCAAGTAGCAGGGAGTGGTAGAAATTGAAGAGATCGGTCTTGAAGTTCTGTTGGGAACTGGTGGTGGGTGCTTTTATGGAATGACACAAGCAAGCCACTGCTAGGAGATGGAGAGGCAGATAAAGCCAGAAGCAGGACATCTTCAGTACTGTAAAGCAAGATGACAAAAACTGAATGGAAACTGCTGTCTCGGGGGAGAAAATAATCAGAGATCCTCTCTTTCTGTGCTTTTCCTGGTATTTATCACAATCACAGCAAGCCAAGCATTCAAACAGTGCTAGTCTCCGTTTTCCTAAATCGCTTAAAGTTCACAGAGAAACATTTCTCTGAGGATCTCTCAGAGATTTAACAGTAGAAGCTGCTATGAAGACTTTTATTTATAGAAAAATGTAGCACAAGTGCAATATCACAACACAGTTCTAACAAAACCCACTTTGCTGATAAAATGATTCAAGAATTACAACTTAAATATTTTTCCTTGTTTACAAGTGTTCATTTGATAAATTTCAAGGCTGGGTTGTTTGCAGTGGAACAGTCACTTTCAAACTGACAGGAGGCCACTATATCCCACACACTGCTTCTGCCATCCATTTGTTGGAGAACAAAATTTTTATGTCATCCATTATGACTATAGGTATCTGTGCAAAAGAGGATCATAAAAACTTGCTCAGGGCAGTGTAGGATACTGTTTGAAGAGTGGAGGATCCTGGATAAAAATCCCTAAACTGATACTTAGGTTTTGAGCAATTTGTGTATCTCATTTGGAGGAAGGAGTTTTAATGCTGTAAAGCAGCTGGATAAGTTATTTTGAGTTTTTTTTTATTGTCCATCCCTTTCACACCTGTATTGCTTCAAACCCATCTCATCATTTGCAGCTCACTGAAGCTGTAACAGCTGTACTGTATTCATAAGTGATATAAGATTTAGGGAAAAAATCATGTATGCCTTTTCCTTTTGCCCGGAAGCTTTATTTATCAGCTTCAGATCTATGAAAGAAATGCACACAAACAGTCCCCAAAATCATCCGTGCATATGCTGACATGATTATTCAGTTTCGGAAAGAAAGTGCCAAAGTGGGAAGAACATAAAAGGGAGAGGGAAGGGCATAGACCTTTAATACAGGTGCCAGCTGTAGCACAGGGATTTGGAAAGCAGAGGGAGCTCTGTGAGCGAAATCCCTTTTTTGAGGAAAAAGTAGCTTACTGCATCTTACAAGCGGCAAGGGGTAAAGATCCTGATTAAGTCTGATTATTGGCTACTGATAGAACGGAACATAAAAGACAAAGCCTCGATCCGTTTTAATTTTCACTAGTTTCTAAGATCAGCCCTTTCCTTATGGTGCTTGCAAATGTGAGATCTAATGAAGTCAAAATATCTGCAATTCAGCTGATCCGATGCCTATTACAATTAAAGCAACTTTATAAAAGGACCACTTCCTTTATAAATCCATTTCAAACATGCATGTTTAAACACAGTATTGAGTATATCTGTAGATTTTTATGTACAAAACTTGTTTTCATCTGTGATTCCCCAAGTAACACACATCTTTTAGCATCTGTGATAATATTATTGAAATTATTACTGTCAAGTCCTGAATGACCTGCTAATAAAGGTAGGATATTCTCTTTGTCTTTAATATTTTTAGCACCTGGCTGTATGCAAGAGTATATGACTATCTGAACAAGTTGAAAGTATAATTAAGATTATTATATCAATTCCATTGTTAATGTTCTTATATCAAAGCTTTCCTCATGATTGAGTCACTTCTTTGCCACCTTTTTCTTGTAGTCAACGATAGTTTACAGATCCAAAATATAAGCCCAGATATTTTGTTTTACCTTTGACAGTGGAATCTGAGTTGCTCCACACTTCGGAGAGGATTAAAAAAAAAAAAAGCCCAAAAGTCTTTCTGCTGCTTAAATGACAGGATCTTGCAAACTGTGCTGCCAGCACAACAGCTGAGCTTTTCTTGTCCAGGAAAACAAACAAACCAAGCGACCCACCAACCTATAATCAGCTTATCCTGAAGAGAACATCATCCTAAAGGCTGATTTCACTCAATTACACAAACAGTATATTCTCAGACTCTTGGCAATGTGTTACACACACAAAAAAAAAAAATACTCTGCTTACCTATTTTGTTCCTGGCCAGATGATCTCCAGACCACTCGCTTTTTGTGCCGAAAAAGCATAAAATAAAACAACATAGACTGTTCAGATCTCTGTAGACAGATGAAAACCAAAACGGCGCAACCAGTTTAACAGGACAGAACTGATTTTTCCATATGGCTCCTGAAGACACATAGTAACTAAAAATGCTTGTAGTCCTTAAGAACACAGGGAAGGGAAAATAAAAAATTAAAATTAGAGTGTTGCAGTATTTTAAGTTGGGTATTTTCAAAGGTTATTTCAAATTAGCATAATGTTGAAATCTTCAAAGGTCCTGATTGTTGCTCTTTCAGTTCTAGAGTTGCTTCTGGAGGGCTGCGAAGCACATTTGAGTGTGCTGCCTCCAGACAGCAGGACTTTATTCCTGCACAGAGTGTCAGCCAGACTGTTAGAGCAGCCTAATCCCAGGATGGCTGGCCGGAGAGTGGGTCTTTGACAGAAATGCACAGAGAGGAGGAGGGGGAGAGATGGAGAGAGAGCAAACACTGTTAACCCTTGTTAGCCCTTAATACAATCCAGCCAGGAGCATGCTGATCTCCTCCAGAAAACTGGTTTTATGTTAGAAGCTTGATGGCCCTTCTATGGAGCATGTGATGATCTTGCCTACAGCACTGCAGAAGTGCCACCTAGCTTCAGGTGCACCATGTTTCTACTGTGGTGGGTTTTTTTATGGCTTAACAGGTGCTGACTGGCTTGCAGAGTGGAAGGAAGAAAAGCTGTGAGGGAGAGGAACACCACATTTTTTTAAACAGACTGGAATTAGCAGTCCTTTGAAGGCTGTTCCTGAGAGACATGGTTTAGTGTTTGAGAGGAATGGTTGGACTCGATGATCCAATGGGTCCCTTCCAACCTGGTTGTTCTATGATTCTATGAATCTGCTGGATAGAGCTGAGCAGGTTTCTTAGATCTGCATAAGAAACTCCAGAAGTATGTGGTGCTGGGAAGTATTTCTGGAGTGAAAGTATTGTGGCTGAGGAAGCAGGTGGGAAAAATCATAGAATCACTAGGTTGGAGAAGACCTGGCCAGGATTCTTGTGCTGCTTGTATTTCTTGGTCTCTTTGCCTGAGATGTCAGAAGAGGAGCCCTGGGGTTGTCCCAGAGAGGATGCCTACCCACCTTCATTGCACGAACTTCTAGGCAGGCAATTTGCAAGGGCAAAACCAGAGCATAGCAGGGAAACAAGACCTTTTATCTCTTTATTTTAAAAGTCTCATGTTCAGTGTTAAGTGACATGCAGTAACCCCTCACCCTTGTCTCCCTGGATTTGAAGATGCATTATTTAAGCCTTCTTGAGACTGAAATTTTGCGTAGAAGACTAGAAGGTCAGGGAGAGTATAAAGATTTCAACAGAGTCTACATAGCAGATCCTTATGAAAATGTAAATTTGCTCGTCAGTTGATGTAATTGAGAGAAATATTTAGTGTGTTTGCTCTCATTGCAGGAGATGGCAGGAATAATCATGATGTTGTTCACCAAATGTTTCCTAATATTTTATTTGCAGAGAAGTTTTTGCTTAACAACTAGAATTTTTAAAAAGGGACAGTTTTGGGGCACTGTGTGATCAATGTATTGGCACCATCGAGTTAGGAAGGGACGTTGGGCTAGAGATTAGGAGGAGGTTTTTCATGGAAAGGGTCATTGGGCATTGGAATAGGCTGCCCAGGGAGGTGGTTGATTCACCTTCCCTGGTGGTGTTTAAGGTATGGGTGGATAAGGTCCTGAGGGACTTGGTTTAGTGTTTGATAGGAATGGTTGGACTCGATGATCCGATGGGTCTCTTCCAACCTGATTGTTCTATGATTCTATGATTGCAAGATCTTTGCTAGACAACGAGAAAAACCAGGGTAAACAGAAAATAGGACCTTTCAGACAAATTTTAATTCTTGTGTGAAATTCCCAACAGGTGATGTCTGGGTAACAAATGTAGGAACTAGTGAAAATATAAGTGCTTATCCAGAATGAAACCATTCCCCTGCTGGACAAGAAACGTGAGAAAAAGGTGCTGCAAAGTCCAGTTTGTTTCCAGAGCAGTCCTGGAAGAGGAAGATGTAGGTCAGGTGAGGTGCATAAAAAATGTAAATTGAAAACAGGGCATGAGAGAAAAGGTAGTGGCCATAACAGAAGTGCATGGAAATAGTGTGGTTTTGATTAGGTTTGGAGGGACTTACGGATGGAAGTGAGCAGGGAGAATTGTAAGGAAGTAACCAGTGGTTTTAAGTAGGAAGATCTTTGGGCAGGGTTCAGGGGCAGATGTTACTCGTGTTTGGTAAAATCCCTGGTCAGTATGGACACAGTGGACATGTTTGTTATACAAGGGATGGACTCATGGTCTCATCCTCCCCAGCTCTCCTCAAGACAACAAGCTGCTACCTTGGTCTCAATTCAGCATCCAAGGAAGGCAACAGGAGTCTTTCCATTGGCCATCATTTCAGCTGTGTTAAGCCAAATGCTTGAAGGAGCATTCTGTCTCCTGCTGAGTAAAATATGAGCAATGACAAAAGGTGAAAGAGAATGACAAGATGGTTTAAGTAGGGATGGAATCCATGGATGTTCCTCTCACAACTATTTCTTGCATGCTTCCCACATGCATGTGCTGGAGCAGTATACATATTCATAAATTGAGAGGTTCACTGAAGCAGTATCAAAGGGGAAAACAATATTCTCTATGGAGAAAGTTCAGAGGTAAATTCATGACTTGTATATTATTCTGAATGCAGTGGAGTTACAACAGGGACAAATCAAACCCCTGATATGGTGCAAAATTGATACACCAGACTTCCCATTAGAAAAATACTGTCTGTAATGAGCAGGCTCTGCTGCACCTCAGAGCAGAGTCGGTGACTTCAGGCAGGCTGCTCAGAGATTCTGCTTTTGTACTGACCCTGCTGGCCATCAACACTTTTCATGAATGCAAGAGATGGACACCTGCAACACCAAGGATTTGATTTATACTCTGTTACGTAGTAGCTCTGCTAAAAGATCAGTAGTGCTAAAAACAAAGGAGCTTTGTTGAAATAGGAACAAGTAGTCAGGCTGTCAGGGGCTTAGCTTGAAGCTCTCAAAGACACTTCAGATGTGTATTTGCTGGAATTACAGTCCCAATTTCCACATTCAGATGAGGGATTCTGTAAGCCAGAGGAGTGTCCCAGAGTCCTAACAGCACTCCCTACCCACAGCATTTGGTTGGTTTTTCACAGAATGCCTTGCAAAAGGATTCTCTGAATGCCTCTCAGGCCTGTGGAGCTGGCCACATCTTGCCCCATGCAATGCACCTCTGAGAACTGTACCTAGCAGGGGGAATGCAAAAAAATGACCAAATATGTTCCTGACATATTGTACCTGAAAGGTGGTTGTGGAGAGGAGGGAGCTGGCCTCTTCTCCCAAGTGACAGGGGACAGGTTGAGAGGGAATGGCCTCAAGCTCCGCCAGGGTAGGTTTAGGCTAGAGATTAGGAGGAGGTTTTTCACACAGAGGGTCATTGGGCATTGGAATAGGCTGCCCAGGGAGGTGGTTGAGTCACCTTCCCTGGAGGTGTTTAAGACACAGGTGGATGAGATATTGAGGGACTTGGTTTAGTGTTAGATAGGAATGGTTGGACTGGAGGATCCGATGGGTCCCTTCCAGCCTGGTTGTTCTGTGGTTCTGACGAGGTAATTCCCCTGCCCTAGCGACCCATTGTCGAGATGGTCAGATCAGCTTCACTGGGAAATGTTATCAGTGTGAAGGACCAGGGGAGAGGCAGTGCCCCCTCCATTCGCACAACACATGGGAGAGTGGTGACAGGACTGCACAGTCTTCCCATCTGCTGCTCAGCTGGATCAGGCCCTGCCTGTAACCTCAGCAGTTACCCAAACAGACAACTTCCCTGTGCCCCCAGCCCTGCCCAGGGAGTTCTGTTTCATGAAACTCTGTAAGCACATAAAAAATGCATGGAGAAATAGAAATCTGATCTTTCTGGTACAAGACAACCAATATTCTCCTTGTCTTTTACATGTGCACACGTACATCCTATGAACAACTGAGTTGAAATTGTTAGCCTTTGACTCCCAGCTACATATGGTTGGACTCGATCTGGTGGGTCTCTTCCAACCTGGTTATTCTATGATTCTATATCTGCCTGCAAAATACCTTCTTGACCAATTAACACTTACAAACTATGTTCTTAGACCTGAGTGGAAGTCTATGGATATCTGATATTTTCAAATGTGTTCTGTCTTCCGTATCAGAGCTGCAAGGAGGATTGTAGCATCCAAATATATTTTGCATTTTCCATGGCTTCTCTCTCTTGGCGAAAGAATCTAGTTTCTAAATTGTCCTTGTGGCTATGGGAAGTGGGCTGCAAATTTCTGTAAAAAATGCTTTCCCAGGTGGTGAAATTGTCTAAATCATTGCTTGACAACCACTGGAGCTACTATGTCCTTCAGAATTTAACACAGTTCTGTTTAGTATTATTGCTCAAAAAAATTTCTTAGATGCACAGCTGGGCTACAGAAAGAATAACACTTTCCTTTGAAGCAGTGAAAGACAAGCCTAAGCAGAAGTCTGGCACTTAAGACCTATCAAGGGTACTGTAGTGGGGCACCTGCTGCTTCCATTTCTTCCAGATTTTGTCAAATCCTGGTGATGCACAAGCCCTCAAAGGACTGTCTGATAAGAAAAGCCCTAGTCTATTCCTATTCAGAGGCGTTAATAAGCCAGAGAGACTGGGAATTGCCTACAAGTCAAAAGCAGATCTGGAATTTTCTTTCAGTGTGTAGCCAGGTGAGAGTAGAGAAATAGTTGATTTGCAAGCTGGTGAGTTGTCCTCGCAGTGCATATTGATTTTGTAGCATAAAAAAACCCAGTGACCTTCCACATTCTGGATCTATAGCACCCATTATGGCATGTCGATGTTGATAAGCTCTCTAGGGAATTATATATTGATAATTGATGTATCTACTAAAATTGCAAATAAATTTTTTGCTTAGCAGTCCCTTTCCAGGACAGGATGCTGGCACCTTTGCACTTGAAAATGACCTTTTTCTGATGCTGCTGAACTGAAGATAGCACTGAGGGGACTTTTAGTAAGCAACAGTCTAAAGATTATGGACGCATGGTTATCCCTTGCTATTTTCATATTCCATATTTTTAAGAATCATAATCAGTCAGAGAAATACTAGTTGTGATGTAGTGGAGATTTCCTGTGCAAAGCTCTGATCTTGCAGGCTGTGAGAGATTGCTTCTGAGGTTACTATATCCAACCTAATAGGAAAATTCTCTATTTTTATGACTGATTTTTTTTTCCTCCGCAAGCGTAAATTCAGTACAACTGAAAAAATCTTCAAGTCCCTAGCCAGCAGTCAGTATTCGAGTAACAGCTTCTTTATGAATTAAAGAGCAAAACATATTGAAGGTCTCAAGCTGCTATTTTCATTTCCCTTTCCTTTCCACATACCTCTAGGCTTTCAGGATTTTAGGTGAAGTCCTGTTAAATAATGCCTTAGAAAACAATATTCCTTTCAAGCCATCAAAGCAGTATAACAGTTTGGGAAGGTATAGAATAATAAGGTGTGGTTTTCAGCTTAGCTAAAAGCTGCTGATTATTTTAGTTAAGAAAGTCACAGGATGGAAAAAGGTGGCATTTTCTTTAATCAGAGCTTCGTTTTAATAGGGTAATCCTATATTTTGTTTTTACCTAGTGCCGCCTGTTTTATATACTGAAGTATTAAAGTCATGCTAATAGAACTAATCCACCCTGGAGCATCTAAATGTTTCCTATGGTGGAGGTTCTTAAGTGCTGATTTAACTCCTTTCAGTTTCAAGTTGGAGAGGGTAGGGGAATGCTGAGCAGCCAGACTTGCTCTTAAATCAAGCACAGGTCTGCCAAATTTCATGCATCTGGAGGGAGGCTCCCTGATCCTGAACTACTCCAGAAGTTTCTTAAAAACACCTTTGATCTGACTAAAAGACCTTTTTTTTTTTTCTTGTAGGTGCTGCTTGAATTTACAGCATTTCACTTTCCTCTTGGGTTCCTAGGAGCCCTTTATCCTTCTCATACACAGGGGAATTTGTGAGCAACCAAAATGTCCACCCACAGCACCGAACAATTTTCAGAAGGATGGGATTATCGGTTCTTGCTTTGTTTGTCCCCACTGGCTGCAGCAGTTAGCTCCTGGGAGCTTTAAACTATAAACTGCCTTTTACAGGACTGGAAAGCAGCCTGCATTAATTTTCCTGCCCTGACCTCCAATGTGGTCACCAGCGGAGAAGGAGTTAATGACTGTCCTCTTTTCTGCCTTTGCTGGCTGGAGTCACTGGTATCCCATCTGCTCCGCGCTGTCCGTAGCTCTTCCCAGTGTTCTCTGGGGAAGGCACTACAATATCCAGGAATTTTAACAATCCTAAACAGATTGGGGGCCACATGTGGAGTAAAATGATTAGATTATAAGAAATCCAATCACATTTGGAGCCCTGGCCTTATATTTTTAAGCAGTTGGAATCAGGCTTTCTCTCAATTACAAGTATTTTACATGCAACAGAGATAAAGTTATTAGGCTTGTCCATCCATCTTGTCCCCAGAGGAGTAATATCCATTTTAATATTTGATTGCAGGAATTTAATGAATAAGTTAACATTATGTCTAATAAAATCTGCTACCTATGTCATAAATTGTCACAGCGACTTGCTGTTCATGATAGTCAGACTGCAGAGAAGATGGAATAACAAACATGTTCATACATATGTATACAGAAAGGGAAAAGTAATCTCTGTGCTTTTCTCATTCCTCCTTGTTTAATGTAGGTTTTTTGCCATTCAATTACAAAGTTCTGGGTAGTTCACGAGAGCTGAATGATAGGGTTATTTCTGTGAAACAATTTTTTTTAGTCAAAATTATTTGTTGAGTGAATCCTTCCAAAGGTTAAGCATAAGTATAGAAATCATGTAAAATCATAGAACAACCAGGTTGGAAGGGACCCATTGGATCTTCTAGTCCAACCATTCCTATCAAACACTAAACCAAGTCCCTCAAGACCTCATCCACCTGTGCCTTAAACACCTCCAGGGAAGGTGAATCAACCACCTCCCTGGGCAGCCTATTCCAATGCCCAATGACCCTTCCCGTGAAAAACTTCCTCCTAATCTCTAGCCTAAATCTCCCCTGGCAGAGCTTGAGGCCATTCCCTCTTGTCCTGTCCCCTGTCACTTGGGAGAAGAGGCCAGATCCCTCCTCTCTACAACCTCCTTTCAGGTAGTTGTAGAGAGTAATGAGGTCTCCTCTCAGCCTCCTCTTCTCCAGGCTAAACAACCCCAGCTCTCTCAGCCGCTCCTCATAGGTTCTGTTCTCCAGCCCCTTCACCAGCTTCGTCGCTCTTCTCTGGACTTGCTCCAGAGCCTCAACTTCCTTCTTGTGGTGAGAGGCCCAGAACTGGACACAGTATTCAAGGAGCGGCCTCACCTGTGCTGAGTCCAGAGGGAGAATCACCTCCCTGGACCTGCTGGTCACACCATTTCTGATCCAAGCCATGATGCCATTGGCCTTCTTGGCCCCCTGGGCACACTGCTGGTTCATGTTCAGTCGGCTGTCGACCAACACCCCCAGGTCCCTCTCCTCCTGGCAGTTTTCCATGCAGCTTATTCTGTATACTCTGCACTCCTCTGTTGTGGCCCTTCATGACTCCAGTGCCTCGAGTCCTACGCCTGTTTCCATTTGTTTCTCAGCCTACCTGTCTCCTACTCCCCTCTGATTGTCTTCTAGCCTTCTCTGACCCTTACATGGGATTTAGTAAATTCGTTCCCAGTGGGAAGGAATTCAGGTCCTTGCTCTGTTGCAGGGAGCCTTGCAAAATGACCAATGCAGCTTTTAGTACAGAGGCAAGTCCAAAAGGTCACAAAATAGTGAAAGAGTCCCTTTGGGAAACCTCTTAGTAGGAATACAGAGCTATCTGATCTGGTTCTGCACATTTGCCTTCCCGCAGACTAAAAGTTTTGCCTGGGGTGAGTTTCCCACTTTAGAAGATTTGATTATAGAAATTGCCTTGCTCACTCTTCTCCTGTGTCTTGGATAAGGTGCAAAGTCCTCAAGCACTGCCTGAAGGAAACAGGCTGCTTAAAGCAGGGATTGCTGTACCAGGACAGCCTAATATAAGGCTGCTTTCTCGTGTCTCTGGCACTGGTCTGCTGAAGGAATCTTAGCAGAAGCTGGAAAACCTTTGCTGTATAATAGTAGCACACCTAAGGCCAGTGATTAACTGCAGTGGCTGCAGCCAGCTAATGCATCAGGGTCTCTACAAAATTGCACTGTTGCTTTTTTTAAAAAAACACGGCTGTTCTAAATTTACAAGCTATTTTATAGACTCATTAATTTTTCATGGGGGAAGAATAAATGATTGGCTGGAGAGGAGCTCTGAATATGGGCTATTTACACTTAATTTATAAATTATGAACTTGAAAGCTGACGCTTTATGGTACTTGGTATCATTTTATAATGAAATGGAATGAATCTCTCTACTTCTACACCAGATCTGGCATAACATTAACGTCTATGCTTCCAGGCAGTTTCTAACAGCAGTGACTGAGCACTGATCAGCCCTTGGGTGGAAGACACATTTCCTTTGCAATACTCTCAGGTCATGCTCCTTGTCTTCCCTCTTTCCTGTGGCAGATGTTTGGCCCCATGTTCTGCAGATCACAAGTTATCCAGCGGTCTTCTGGCATGGTCTGCCTATAAACTATTTCCTATGTCCTGACTCCAGAACCATGTGGCTTCATATCCATCCCCAGGGATGTGCAAATCAGGCTCATTTATCCTATGGTGACTACTGAATTATCCCATGAGGCTTTCGGTTTAGTGTTTGATAGGAATGGTTGGACTCAATGATCCAGTGGGTCTTTTCCAACCTGGTGATTCTATGATTCTGCAGCACAAGGGGGAACTAGGGAAAACTAAGGCAGCTCCAATGACAATTCTTTCTGGAGTATTACGTGAGTTACCTGAGGCATCGTTAAGAGGTATTGTCCTCTTTGTGCCTCTGCTGTATTCAGGGGACCCTTAATCCCCATGGGCAAGTTCTTGGACTCTTAGATAGACATCTGGATAGTCCTATGCCAAGAGAAGAAGCAGTGATAGCATTGCAAAGGCAGGACCACAGAGGATTTGGGGAAAATCTACCCTTTACACGATGCTTTCTGGGACTGTATTTGCACTGAATCGGAGGCAAATGCATGCAAAGGAGAGGTTTGGGGGATGGGTGGACGGCGTGCTGGGGGACATGGGTTGGTGGTTGGTGGGAATGGTTGGACTCGATGATCCAGTGGGTCTCTTCCAACCTGGTGATTCTATGATTCAAAGAATGAGCAGCCACAAGCTCATGTGGGAATAATTCTCTTTTCCACCTTCACTGACACAGCTACTTATGTGTCAGGCTCAATCTGTGTTAAAATACTGGTTCTGACATTAGATTAGCTCTGGTGTTGTCCAGCTTTTCCGCTTTGTTCCTGTTGCTGGCTTCATTTATGTTACCTCTTGGCCAGTGGCCATTTCTTACTGAGTCTTATCTTTAGATTTCGGTATGAAATGAAATTTCCCCACCTTGTTATTGCTCCCTACCAGTGTACCTCTTCCCAGGAAACTGTTCAGAATAGGACTACTTCAGCACAGAACCATCTGAGAAGCCTGTCCCACGACAGATGACCTGCGCTGCCAGCCCCTCTCTCTGGAAGTCATAGAATCATAGACTAGTTAGGGTTGGAAGGGGCCTTAAAGATCATCCAGTTCCAACCCCCCTGCCAAGGCAGGGACATCTCACTAGGTCAGGCTGTCCAAGGCTCATCCTACCTGGCCTTGAACAAAGCCCCTTGGCTCTTGCTGAGATATATGGCTGGTAGCATGACCCTTTCTGTCTGTGTATCTCAAGATCCTTCTACGCTGGAAATAGTTTGGAAAGACATCAAAATTTACATTAATCTATTGCACTTGGCTTCTAGTTGTCCCACAAATTACTCCAATCATCAACTATAATGTTAGTGGGGTTGCACAGCCAATTCCACATGACTGCTTGTGTGGCCTTCAAGCCACTCTTTAAACTGTGCAGTGCTGCTTCATGGTTCTTTGCTTCCACATCCAGTTATCTTTTGGGAGTTCTGGTAATGCCAAGTTATTGCAGGCCGGAGTTTCCCAAAAGGTCTGATAAACAAGTTGCTAAAGAGAAGTAATCATCAGGAATTATTGAGCTTTCCTTCTCTATTTGCGAGTGTCTGTGAATTTAATTGTAATGCCTGTGTTGTTCTTGCTCTACATCAAATTGCTCTTGGCTTGGGTTGGACTTCAAATTTGTGTCTGCCTAATAACACTAATGACACTAAGAATAAGCTACCTAACTTGGCCTCTGTATGTCTGGATTGCATGTCAGTTTATGTTTTTTCATGCTTTCCCTGAGTGATGATTAGAAATTGTTTCTTGCTGGATTTCACTAGCCAGAAAAAACATTATCCATCAGCACAGTGTACCCTGTGCAATAGGAAGCAAAATCATGAGGTTTTGACATTGCCTGCCCTGTATCTTTCATGCAGAGGGCTGATCGTGTCTCCATGCGATCTCTTCACCAGGCTCTTGGGAACTAATTTTTCTGGTTGCTGTGTTACTCACAAGTTGGAGAGTGAGAGGGGAGCTGGAAGGCATCTGGCCCTTCAACATAGGAATAAACCAGATTTAATTGCTTTGAACACACAGGATCATGACCAGGCCAAGGGTGGGATGTTTCTCTCAGAGGGGCTACCCTAGGATGAAGCTACAGCACGAGTTGGCTGTACAAGAAAGGCATAATTTCATGATATGATGGGCCACAGGGTAAATAGCAGGCAATTGTTGAACTTCTGGAAGCAAAAAAAGAGCACATCTTCAGGGGGTGTTTGATTCTCAGATATCACATTTGGAGGAGCCATAAGGCAGGGTCAGGAGATGTTTCTTCCTAAGGGTGATCCCCTGCTTCTCTTCAAATTCAGTTGGGCACAGAACAATAGAAATGCAGCTCCAGATGGCAAGGGCAGTATGAGAGCAGTATCTGCTCCTCGTGACACAGAGAGCAGCAGCGAGGAAGAGAGAGGAGCTGCCATCTGAGCAGCAAAGGGAAGGAGTTGGTGAAGAGAGAGCCAAGGGGTCAGGCTGAGGAGGGATCCGCAACAGCCATGTCATTTATCTCCAGGTCGTTGCCTCTAAAGGCTGGGTGCTGGTGGGTGGGGAAGGAACTCTTCTCTTATTTCCATTTTTACAATGCAGGTCTGTCAGGTTTTCATGCCTGGAGCAGTATGTGTGATCTGTTTTATTATCTTCCACGACTTGGTACTACATAGGCCAAAGAATCACAACGTGAGCCACCTCACCTGGCTTCTGGGGTGAGTTGGTCTGACACACAGTATCCCAGATTTATACTTCCGATTTATGCTAATAAATCCCCTTCTCTCAGGGGAAAAAGGGGAAGAATCGGAGAACTGGAACTTCTAATGAGGGACAAGAAACAGCTGGGAAACCAAGCACTGGTAAATGTATACTCTGGGATGAGGTTGGTGAGGGTTCTGGAGAACAGGCCTTGTGAGGAACGGCTGAGAGAGCTGGGGGTGTTTAGCCTGGAGAAGAGGAGGCTGAGAGGAGGCCCCATTGCTCTCTACAACTACCTGAAAGGAGGTTGTGGGGAGGAGGGAGCTGGGCTCTTCTGCCAAGTGACAGGGGACAGGATGAGAGGGAATGGCCTCAAGCTCTGCCAGGGGAGATTTAGGCTAAAGATTAGAAGGAAGTTTTTCACAGAAAGGGTCATTGGGCATTGGAATAGGCTGCCCAGGGAGGTGGTTGATTCACCTTCCCTGGAGGTATTTAAGGCACAGGTAGATGAGGTCCTGAGGGACATGGTTTAGTGTTTGATAGGAATGGTTGGACTTGATGATCCAATGGGTCTCTTCCAACCTGGTGATTCTATGATACCTTTCTAACCAAAACAGCTCCCAGCACAATTGTCAGGGAAGCAATCATCAACTCCTAAAGGAATTAATCTCTTCATAATAGCTTCTGATGAGCGCCTTTATCATACTAGCTGAGTGATTGCACTGCTGTTAGCAGAGGATTTCCATTAATTAATGATTTTTTTTTTTTTATTTTTTTTTTACTCCCGACTCATTTATCTGATGGAAATAAAAATATCTGATAAAGCATCTTGGCTCAGAGAAAGATGCTAAAAGACAGTCGGGGGAGAAAGGTGGGGAAAGAAAGTTGTTTTCCCTCAAGGGACCCACTCAGAAGTAAAAAGCAGGTTGTCAAAGAAATGCAGTCAAAGGAATAATGTCTCTCTGCCATTGCATTTCAACTATAAGACCACAAGGAAATGAAATTAACCTTCATGTTTCCAGAATGCTGATCTGCTACATCCATAGAAGGAAGCTAAACTAGGCAACATACATTGCACTCATATGAAGGCATGAAATTTAACAGGCAGCTAAGGAAAGTCAGCAGTCTAGATGGTAATGAGAAATGAGACGACGTTTGTGCCACGTTTGCTTTATTCCTGTGTTTTAGAAACCCACACATGAGCTCTTTGAACTTTAGAACATATGATTTAGCTCCATTGTGCTCTTAAGAACAAGCCAACAAAGTCTTTTCACAGTTTTGTTGTTTGTTTGGTTGGGTTTTTTTACATAAATCTCACACCTTTACAAAGTAAACCCTTTTATCCGTTCTTCATAACAGCAGTAAAAGTGCTTGAGGGCCTCGATCTGCAAGCGCTAATCGTGATTTATTAACAAAGCTTTTCCTGCCAGTGAAGTTATACACAGAGAGGTGAGTGGTTAGGAAGCTGAGCCTTTAGCCCGGAGAACGCTTTCTGACTTAGGAAGGTACTAAAAATGTGGTTGTAATTGCACAGTTATAAATGCCAATTAAAAAATTATTAGTGGCGCAAACAGCACAGCTTAACCAGAGGTGGGCCCCTTATCTTTGAGAAAGAAGCCTAACACAATTTCATCATCCCTACAGAGCTGCTTAAAGCACAAAAAAAGGCTGACAAATCTGGCAGTCTCACCACATATTTTCCACTTATTAAAATGAAATGCATGTGACCATTTCTCCAAGCTGTTTCAAGAGTATCTACCTATTAACTTTCCACATACGAGACTTCCCTGAGATTTTCCACATCTCAAGAAACCCTTTTCCACGTTGGCAGCTCTTGCAGGAGGATCTGAGACAGCAGCTACCTTCATTATTTGGAAAGCCTGAGGGACATAAATCCACACTAGGTACCACGATGCAGAGGAGAGGTGCTCAGTGAAAGAGACTCCTATGATGTTTTGGTGAAAAAAACCTGCCCCTTCTGAGCTCCACAAGTGTAAACTACACTGCAAAGAGGTTTTTGACAGCAAAGAATGGCTCAGTAGCCTTAACTCCCTGATTGCCCCTGCTAGTTCAGGGTCTGCACTCTGCTGAAGGGTCCAGACTTCTTCCAGATAAACAGGGAGGAAAAAGTGGAAGCTGGTAGGAAACAGTGTCAGAAGATGCTCTTCCCTTGGACCATAAATTAAATAATAAACATGGTTTGCAAGATATGCTACAAGCCTTGAAATAGAGGATAAAGCTCCTCTTCCTCCCAGAGGCACTTCATAATGTCACCAACCCTGGCCAAGCCGCTGCAGGTCCAGAGCTCAGTTGTTGTCAGGATCTTTTAGCTGATATAGTCTAAGCACCTATGAAGGATGTGCTCTCATTTTATTACACCAGCAACAATGTATATCAGTATTTCATTATGCAGATGCAAAGGCTTGAAACTGCATGCTTATAAGTACTTCTTTGAGAGGTCCTCTGTCTGGTTAAAATTGGGTTTGACTTTTGTTGCTGATGATGTTTTATTTGGTAAAAAGAGAAAAAGACTTTCTCCTAGATGCTCTGCCCAGGTTTTTCCTTCCATGGGCAACTGGGTATGAAAACTGGGATGGCACAATGTTAGCTGGTCAAAACAGAAGAACACAAGTCACATCTGGTACTTTGTTGGTTATGTTTCCTTTGAGTTCTTGCTCTTCCATTTTCCTAGTTTCTCTGTGTGTTCCCATCCCAGTTAATTTCATTTTATACCCATCACTGGGAGACTTTGCACTGAGCTGAGCATGATCTAGGCTGGCTGCATGCCTGGCACACGGGAACACACAGCCTTGGGCGGTCCTGACCGTGATTCCCTGTGATGCTGTTTGTGAAGATGACACTTCCCCATAAAGAAGTGCATTTCTGCAATTTTCAGTTTTCTCCCTATTTCTAACTTGTCTCCACTGTTAACATTGTCCTTCTGGGCAGGTGTGTATATTTGGTCTGCCTTTTCCATTCAGTGCGAAATATGATCCTTCTGCTTTCTTATTAAAGTCGGCATCAGGCAGATTAAAGTTTGAGAAATGTTGCAAATCCTGGCAAAAACACAGACTGTTCTAGGTGCCAGAAGTGAAAAACAACTAAATAAACATCTGGAAATAATCATAATAGTTTCACAGCAATATAACTGCAGAACTTCTAATATTCATAGCATGGCTGAAGCTGCTTGTGTTTTCTCTGCATTAAAGTAGCAATTTATGAACCATATGTAGAGAAGTTAAGATGCAGTTTAACAGGTTGTGCTGTCCCTGCAAATTTTATTGTCAAAAATATTTTAAAAAGCTGTTTGATGACTCTGGTGTGGCAACATTGCTTTTAATTCTGTTTGTTGGTAATGGACAGCAGACACCTGTGAGAGATAATGTATCAGTTTCTCAATTGTACTGTATCTATGTAGTTTCTCAAGCACGGATTAGGCTTCTGTCTTTGATCTTGAGAGTCCTGAGGCAGCCTGTTTCCCTACCACTTCTGTCAGGAGGTGATACAGTCAGGCGTGGTTTTAACACTTTACCTCAGCCCCTGATGGGACTTGAAGACAGGCAGGAGATTAAAGGGACTTGGCTGATTGATGTACAAGCCTCAGTTGTAATACTCTGGTCTGAAGTGAGGAGAATTTTTTTTGTGAGGAAGAAGGCCCAGGCTCTGGGTGCTCTGTAGGGTGAGCCCATGTATATGACCCTCTGTATTTTACTGGGGAGACTCTTAGTATTTACCATGCACTTAAAGTGAAGTCCTAAATTTCTTTGTTGTGTGTTTCCAAACTAGTCCTCAGCTCTTAGGTCTGTTTTCTGACCTCAGATAAGTGACCTGATCGCAAGTAAGATCCCTATTTTGGGCACGCCTGACTTCACATCACACGATAAATCTTAAATTCAAGCCTTAGGTTCCTAATGCTTCATTTTTCCTTCTCATTCACTTCCCTTTCAGTCTGCAGGAGAGGAATGGTTGAGCGTTTCCTGGAGTTCATGGAGCCCCTGGTGAGAAGCCAAAAACCGTTATTTTAGCTCAGGACAAGTTGATGGGCCTCTAGGAAGTTTTGGTGATAGATGGAGATGCAGACAGTCAGATGCGTACTTGTCCTCAATAGTAACAGCTGACAGTAAAGCCTGAGTTTTCTTTTTTTTAACACTATTCCACTTATATTATTAATACCATGAAGAAAAATGACAAAATAATGTCTCTAAAAGAATGAATACAAGTATAAAGCAACAAGTGGAAGCACTGATCGACAAGGTGAATTATATTATCACTTAAAACTCAATTTAAGTTAGAAACTGCAAAATGCCAGTAGTGTAGCATCACTCTGAAGAGTTAATAGCACTTTTCAAAGCATCCAGAGTATTCAAATAAGAAACAAAATGCCACTGTGTGAGAGGTTAAATTACAGGGTAGCTCACTTTCCTGTCCTCTGGTAATGGAATATGGAGCTTTTCAATTCTAGGCAGCTTTGTGATCTATTCATGTGATTGAGAGTTACAACTTTCCTCTGTAAAATGGTGTAAGTCCTGTTCTCCAAGTGAGAGATAGCTCTCTCTCTGTTTCTCCCACAATACTCCTCTCATTGTAATCAGGTTTGGGAACTTTTGTTCAGGAGAATATACAGATGCCTCACTAGCACAGTCAGAGGCTGCGCAAAACCTGCTGCCACACCAGGAATGGGAAGGAGGTTGTGCAAACTGGATGGAAGTCTTTCTTACCATGAAATGTCTGAAAAGATAACCTCATTTAAACACTTAAGTTTTAAAACTGCCATTTAAGTACTATTAAGTGAGTAAAATCTAAGGAATCACACTGCTTACATTCTGTGGAGGTGAGACCACTCTACAGAGCAGTTTCTGCCTCACAGCATGGGAGAAAAATCATCACTATCTTTCTATATCCAATGATATAATATTTGTCATGCCCTTACTTGCAGTGGATGCTCCCTGTCTGGACACTGAATATCTGTCTGCAGAGCTGCCAATAAATAATTTTCATCAATATTCATTTAATTTTTAGAGTACAGAACAATCACATTGCACCAGGAGATAAGGACACGTCAGCTTGGTGTGTTTTGCTATTACCTCTCTCTCAGCGCTGTTCTGAGACACTCCAATGAGCATAAACCAGTCCTGGGATAAAAAAAAAGTCCTGGGATAGTTCAGTTTTCCTGCTGGATACCAAACTGCCATCTTTTGTAGAGAAGCTCATCCTAACTTGCGCAAATAATTGTGGCCCTGACCCACCTCTCTGGGGCTGCACCCACTGCCTCTGCCCATGGGACCAGGAGCTCTAATTAAGCTCAGCCCTAGTGTAAAGTTACTAGTGTAAGTACTTTATGCATTGGTGGAAGAGATGCTTGCATTTGAAGAGGTGGTTTACAGGTGTTGCTTTCCCTAGGAGGCTGCTTTGGGTTGAAATCTCCATGTCCCATCCACTTTGAATCATAGAACAACCAGGTTGGAAGGGACCCATCGGATCGTCGAGTCCAACCATTCCTATCAAACACTAAACCAAGTCCCTCAAGACCTCATCCACCCGTGCCTTAAACACCTCCAGGGAAAGTGAATCAACCACTTCTCCCTGGGCAGCCTATTCCAATGCCCAATGACCCCCTGTGTGAATCTACCTTTACAGCTAATTCCTGAAAGTCTTTCTGTTCAGTGGCATCCCTGTGTGCACCTTGTGGGCCAGCCCAGAGGTTTGTGAATGCTGCTTCTTTCCTCTGGCACAGAAAACTTGGCACACGCGCACCACATGCAGCACAGTGGGAACTAATCTGAAGTCTGCTGCTTGGCCTCTGTGCGTTAGCGCTTCTTGTCAGGGTCCAGAGGACATAAATAACAGGCACAAGGGCAATGACCTTGGCAAGCTGTTTTCCCAAAAGGCCTGGAGTCGGTCTCTGCTCTCTGACACTTGCCAGTCCCAGTGGGATCAGCAGTGAAAAGTAGCAGTAAGGAAAGGTCTCACATGACAGATGCGCTGCCGCGGTCGGGGCAAAACAGCAGTTAGATTTTGTATTCAGCTTGCAAAATTACCTCAGCTGAAAGTGATTTTTGCAGCGACTCTGCACAAACTCAGCAATCAGTAGTCCTGCAGGTGCATTTGAATTACTTGATAAATGCTCAGTAAGTCTATCTGATTTTTTTTTTTATTATTTTTTTTGAGGAATCTTTTTTCTAAATCACCCTACTGTGTTGGTTGTGTGCTTCCTATTTTGAGTGTGTACTTTGTAATTGGGAGAAAAAGGCCAGTGTCTTAGATCTTCAGTGAAGGCAGATGCCCTTTTTGGTTGGTACCTTTGAAATGTTCTTGAGGTGGGATAGTGTTTGTGGATAGAGCTATTCAGTGTTGTTTGGTGGGAGGGAGGAAAATACTGCCACGTATCAGCTGTGAGTGTAATAACACCTCCGACTAGTGACTTTTCATAGAATCATAGAATCGCCAGGTTGGAAGAGACCCACTAGATCATAGAGTCCAACCATTCCCACCAATTTCTAAACCATGTCCGTCAGCACCTCATCCACTTGCACCTTAAACACCTCCAGGGAAGGCAAGTCAACCACCTCCCTGGGCAGCCTGTTCCAGTGCCTAATGACCCTTTCTGTGAAGAATTTTTTCCTTATGTCAAGCCTGAACCTCCCCTGGTGGAGCTTGAGGCCATTCCCTCTTGTCCTGTCCCCTGTCCCTTGGGAGAAGAGCCCAGCTCCCTCCTCTCCACAACCTCCTTTCAGGGAGCTGGAGAGAGCAATGAGGTCTCCCCTCAGCCTCCTGTTCTCCAGGTTAAACACCCCCAGCTCTCTCAGCCGTTCCTCACAAGGCCTGTTCTCCAGCCCCTTCATCAGCTTTGTTGGTCTTCTGTGGACTCATTCCAGAGCCTAAGGGACGAGGTGCTGAGGGACATGGTTTAGAGACTGGTGGGAATGGTTGGACTTGATGATCCAGTGGGTCTCTTCCAACCTGATGATTCTATGATTCTAAGTCACACATGCTGTAAATGATTACTTGGCTTCAGCTTTTATTGGATTTGACCTAGATGGCTCGGGCTGGATCTGTACCTCCAGCTGTGCCATGGTGCTTCTTGAGAGAGCTTTCGTTTCAAAATGAAGTACAAGCAGGATGCATAAAGGTGCCAAAAGAATTTTAATTCAGGGTGGAATAAGAAAAAAAATCAGGTAAGGTTTAGGGAATTATGCCAAAAATCAGCCATGCTAACTGGCAGCTGTAGTTCACCCGTCCAGCCCTATGCTCCTTGTTGTGTGTTCACAAATAAATTGGATAGAAATGGAGTATAGACCACTCTGTGAGCTCAAAGGGATGTGCTATGTCAGATGATCCTCTTATGAGTTATTTGCCTGGCACAAATGGGAACATAGCAGCCATGAATGGATAAGAATGCCCTCCCCAGGAAAAATTTTGTTCCTTAATGGAGTTGCAAGGGAAGTCATCCATCCTTCTTAATGTTTAAAATAAAAATTGCCTGCTTGTTAGCTGCGATTTATTGTTTTTGCTTGGGTCCTACAAATGGAATGGATTCAGAAGGTTAAGCCCAGATGAGCTCATGCTGTTCAGCTGGATGATATTAGGACTTAATCCCTTTGCATGGTTCCATGTTCTGTAATACCTCTCAAGCCTGATGATTGCAGCTGTATTTTAAAAGCTTTTTTTTTTAATATAATCTGCTGGAAATGTGAAGCTGGTAGTAATAGAAAATATTCTTTTATTTCCATAGAAAAGATACAGTATTTATTTCCATATTTAAACTTTTCTTTGAACTGGCTTGCAAAACAATTTCAGGATTGATGACAGGTTTCCAGTGATGACCTGCAAATTCAACTCTATTATTGAGATGTAACTGGTAATGTTTCCCAATGGCTGCAAGTAATTAAAGGTCTCCCTCACAATTTTAATAACCTGCTTGTTTCCTGGCTACTAAATAATTCTTCTGTTCCACGTGATTTTATTTCGCTTTATGTTGCGAGCGCTTAAACTGGCTGGTTCCTGGGAGTCCATGGACTCTGCTGTGTTTTAACTGTAGTTTATCAACCAGGCAATTTTATTGCCTTCTGGCTATGATATAATTATATAGATGTATAACAAATCTACCCTGTAGACTGAAATTCCAAGTGTGTGCTTGGGTGACCTAGAGGTCCCAGCAGGGGTTATTTATTTGATTTCTATGCTAACAGAATGGGTAGAGATTTGCTATTTAAGTGAAATCCCCATACCAGGTTTCTGAGCCATCTACCAAACAGCTGATCCACTCATCCAGGTTAACCTTCTTGTTTCCATCTGTGTCACAGAGGATGGAAAGTGGATTGTAAATAACAGGCTTGCTCTCTTAGAAGAATTGTGGGGGCACTGCAGTGGCCCAGATTTTTGCAACTTGTGCCAGTGCCTCACGACGCTCATTGTGAAGAATTTCTCCCTAATGTCTAATATAAATCTTCCCCCCGTTCAACTTAAAGCTATTTCAAGACCTATAAGTCCAACAAGTAATTCTGCAGTCCTGTAATTGTAATTTAGAATTGTAATTGTAATTTAATTGTAAATTAATTGTAATTGTAATTTAGAAATGCTTAGTCTTGCCAGTGCCAGGAATGAAGCAGAAAGTGGCTGAAGAAGGTGACAGAGTGATGGTGGAGAAATGGATGGGATGAGGAAAAAGCACTGTATCCTTATGCCATTCATACCTTTCTTTTCAAGAGGTATTTCTTTTTCATATGGCTCTTTGATTCCTTTCCCACTCCTTCCTCTGCTCTCCTTTCCTGCTTCTCACCTGCTTAAATTCAAATAATAAGGAGTGCTAGAAAGCACTGGTTCTACTTTTTACCTGCAGAAATGTGTAGAAGAGATTAGAGTTTAGGGGACCTCAGTTCTAGGCTGAATTTTGCATGACTAACAGATTAGCAGTACACAGATTTGGCCAAGACCATAATATTGTTAGAGAAAAATGGGTCTTAATGAATCTGGCTCAACAGGGCCAAAAGGAAGGTCATCTGTGCTAAACATGATACTTTGCCTTATTGTTTAATTGGAATAGTTCTCAAGGTTTAGTCTTTCGGTTTGTCCTCTCCGGTGTAGGCTAAAAAGCTTCCAAGTTGAGGCTGAACTGAGACTTGAAAAATATTTTAGTTCTCCACTGCCCCTCTGAGTGACCTTGGGCAAATCTGATCTCAGTGCATCTGTGCAGGAAAAGCAGTTCATCTCCCCCAGGAATCGGAGAGGCAACTCACTGATGTTTATGGTGTCTGAGTGTTTCAGAAAAATGAGGAGCAGATACCTACAGATAAGGAAGACTTCTAGAGCTGTATATTGGAAATACCTTCCTTATTTAGTATATAATAGCTAATAACTTGTGAATTGCTTTAAATGAGCATGGCTAAAGTCTGCTTACTTTTCATATAAAGTGTTAGTAACATGAGCTGTGAGCCTAAATAAGGCCATGTCAAATATTTGCCAGTAAGGTTATCCATGCTAGGATACTAGCCAAGTTTTTTTAGGCTTTTCTACACATCACCACCATAACAAGCAACTCACCAGCCTATTCTTCATATCTCATACTATAACTTACATTGCCCCAAAGCTACCATAAATATTGGCTAAGTGAGACTGAGCATCCAAGCTCTAAACTTTAATTTCTGTACTGTGCTGGCAGGATGAGTAGTCAGACTCTAGTTCACCAGCATTGTGCACCTAACTGAGCCACGAAGCTGGTGAAGGGGCTGGAGAACATGCCCTATGAGGAGCAGCTGAGAGAGCTGGAGGTGTTTAGCCTGGAGAAGAGGAGGTTGAGAGGAGACCTCATTACTCTCTACCACTACCTGAAAGGAGGTTGTAGAGAGGAGGGATCTGGCCTCTTCTCCCAAGTGACAGGGGACAGGACAAGAGGGAATGGCCTCAAGCTCCACCAGAGGAGATTTAGGCTAGAGATTAGGAGGAGGTTTTTCACGGAAAGCGTCATTGGGCATTGGAATAGGCTGCCCAGGGCGGTGGTTGATTCACCTTCCCTGGAGGTGTTTAAGGGACGGGTGGATGAGGTGCTGAGGGACACTGTTTAGTGTTTGATAGGAATGGTTGGACTCGATGATCCGATGGGTCTCTTCCAACCTAGTTATTCTATGATTCTAACTGGGTGGCTGTGTAAAAGCCTCTAGGAAGTATGAAATACGTAGCTGAAAGGTCCCTGATGTAGTATTTTTAGTTAAACTTGGAGATGCAGCAGGTACTGCTGCCTGCTGAGCACTCAACACATCAGCTCTTTGTTTCAGCCTTTGACCATACTTAGAGAAGGATGGAGGAGTTCTCCAGAGATGCAACATTCACGAGGTAAATTGTCATCCCCTGAGCACCATGTTAATGCACTTAGGAATTAAATGTGTTGCATTTAAGACAAATGAAAACAGAAGCACATCTGGAAAAGGAAGCAGAACTTTATAGTTCTGCCCAATTTATAGAAATGATGTGTTGTTGTTCAACAGGAGGGGATTTTTACTCTTAAGATTTAGTGGAAAAATGCTTCAGCGCACTGTGAAGGTGTAGATAATGAAACTTTTTCAGCTCTTGCTGGCCACATTTGTAGGGGTTTTTTATGATCTGAGATCTGGACTGTGCACTGCAGTGTTCCCAGAAGGGGAGGAATAAACTTAGACAATCAAAGCATTTTTTTAATACTTGAAGTTTAGCTACATTCTACGTATTTTTAAAAATGTGAGAAAGCAGGAGTGATACAAAGGCTCAGAGCTGTAAGACTTACTTCAACCATCATGCATTTTGGCTGGAGTGGTAGTTAAATGATTTTTAGAAATTCCTTCAGATAATGTCTTCTTCAAAGGAAACTATTTTCCCCTGTTTTTCTGAATCTCAACTACATCAACAAAACAATGGACAAAGCCATACTTTGCTTATGATCTCTGAAGAAGCATTAAAATACTAAACTATTATGGATTAGAGCAACGTTCTGGTTTTCACACAGGTTAAAACACAAATTGATCATAGAATCACCAGGTTGGAAGAGACCCACCAGATCATCGAGTCCAACCATTCCCACCAATCTCTAAACTATGCCCCTCAGCACCTCATCCATCTGCACCTTAAACACCTCCAGGGAAGGCAAGTCAACTACCTCCCTGGGCAGCCTGTTCCAGTGCCTAACGACCCTTTCAGTGAAGAATTTTTTCCTTATGTTGAGCCTGAACCTCTCCTGGTGGAGCTTGAGGCCATTCCCTTTTGCCCTGTCTCTCGCTAAATAACTTGGGACTTTGTCCATCTTGCTGCTAATACATTGAAGCTGATGAAAAGCTTTTTAGTTAAATTTCCGCACAAAGCTAGGCTAATTATGATGTACCTCAAGATTTTGTTAAGCCCCAGGTTAAATTACACAATATGCAAGGAACAGTGATTTTGAGGTTAAATGAGATAGAGATGATGGAGTTTTCAGATTTCAGTGTGTTGTAATAGCAAATTAAATATAGAATTGATAAATGCTATATAATACTAATGAGGAGAACAAATTAATTTAAACTATGCAAGTGTACCGAAGACTTCTTAAGTGATTAGTCCTAAAGACTCAGGAAAAGGCTTGGATGTCACTGTGAATTGCTCAGCAAATTTGAGTGAGAGGTCAAAAAAAAAAAGGCAAGTGACAGGACAGAAAACTGAATTGAATGAAGGTCCGTCTGGGCAGTTCTAGGTAGGTGATGCCTAGTAACTGCTTTATGTGTTTCCTTCTTCCCCTGCAAACCCTCCCCCTTAAAAATAAAAAAATAAATAAAAAATAAAAAAAGGAGAGAAGGAATATGAAAGATCACAGAATCACCAGGTTGGAAAAGACCCATCGGATCATCGAGTCCAACCATTCCTATCAAACACTAAACCATGTCCCTCAGCACCTCATCTACCTGTGCCTTAAACACCTCCAGGGAAGGTGAATCAACCACCTTCCTGGGCAGCCTATTCCAATGCCCAGTGACCCTTTCCATGAAAAACTTCCTCCTAATCTCCAGCCTAAATCTCCCCTGGTGGAGCTTGAGGCCATTCCCTCTCATCCTGTTCCCTGTCACTTGGGAGAAGAGGCCAGCTCCCTCCTCTCTACAACCTCCTTTCAAGTAGTTGCTCTCTACAACTTTGCTGCACTTTTTTTTCTCTGCACTTTTACTTAGAGATCCGTATCCTTCAAAATTCTGGCATAAGGCATGGGTGAAACCAAAACCAAACCAGCCTTCTGGTGGAGGATCACATGAGATCTAGAAAGCTAACAGTTACCTGTGGGGATTAGGAAACTTTCCATTGTCTTGGGGTAAATGGTTTAAGAAAGGAAAAATCTCCGTAGCTGGCAAAGGCTGTGACAGGACCTCCACCTTGCTGCTTGCTGGAGTTTCTTTCTGCTGACAGAGAGTGTTTCAGGCATATTACTGGCTTGGGCAGTCTGGCAGAACAGCTCAGGGGTCCCTGCGGATCCTGCCAGAGCCTTCTCCTTCCCAAGGTGCCACCTAAGAGCTCAGTTCATTCAGCCAGTGGTTGCTTTGGACTTAAACAGTTGTTAAGGTTGTGACTTTGCTTCAAAATACCCATCTGGCAATGGTTTACAGCTTAGTTCACAGGATTATAAATGAAACCAAAGCCAGGTCTTCGGGATTTTGCCTTAATAATGAGGACATGGTTAAAAGCTACTGTCTGATGAGGCTAGACCATGGTGCAACATATTTGGAGAACAGGTCTTATGAGGAACGGCTGAGAGAGCTGGGGGTGTTTAGCCTGGAGAAGAGGAGGCTGAGAGGAGACCTCATTGCTCTCTACAACTACCTGAAAGGAGGTTATAGAGAGGAGGGTGATGGCCTCTCTCCCAAGTGACAGGGGACAGGACAAGAGGGAATGGCCTCAGGCTCCACCAGGGGAGATTTAGGTTGGACATTAGAAAATATTTTTCATAGAAAGGGTCATTGGGCACTGACAGAGTCTGCCCAGGGAGGTGGTTGATTCACCTTCCCTGGTGGTGTTTAAGGCACAGGTGGACAAGGTGCTGAGGGACATGGTTTAGTGTTTGATAGGAACAGTTGGACTCGATGATCCGATGGGTCTCTTCCAACCTGGTGATTCTATGATTCTATGATATCTGATAGTGAGTTGCTTCTCTGATGTGGTTATGAAGAAACAGTAAGCAAGGTTGGTCTTTTTTATGTTAAATCCCTATATGATACTTTTCTCCTCTCTTTTCCCCGATCTCTGTGCTGATTGTTAACTCCTGGTAAACTGTTTTGGCCTTGCTTTTATGAGCTGTAAACAAAAAAGAATCATATACCATCCTACTGAGTAGTCAGAGGTTTCCCTGGAGTGTTTGGATTACATGCTGCATCCTGACCTGGGCAATGCTGCTTTTTGTGAGCCTGCAGAATTTTTTCCTTAAACAGGAAAGAAAATGCAAGAGGAGATTTCTGAACTTTACCTTCACCTGTTTGGGCTGAGGATGGTAATTTCAAGAGAAAAGCAGATGCTTTTGAAGGATCGGCTGCCATGGCCAGCAGTGAAGGTTGCGCTGGAGCCCTGGATTGGGAGTGGAGCCTGATAAATATGTTGCTCTGCTTGGTTGGCAGCTCTCTCTTGAGCCAAACCAGTCATCCTACCAGTTTGTAGGGTGAAGTAAAGCCTGGGATAGAGGAATTAACACAATCTGCAGGAAGCCTTTTTCATGGGATGAAAAGCAACAGTGAACTTTGAGCGGAGCACAGGTTGGGAGCAATTGCTCGGAGCTTACCTTGATCATATTTTTGTGATACACTTAAGCCTTTTGGATTAGGGATAAATATTTATTCTGCTCCTAATCAGCTGTGCATAAAGGTGAATATTCCTGCTATCTGATGGCAAAACCTGGAATAGACAATACCCTGTCTAGCAGGCATGAGTGCACCCTACCTGCTTGCTTGGTGATCATAGAATCATAGAATCACCAGGTTGGAAGAGACCTACCGGATCATCGAGTCCAACCTTTCCTATCAAACACTAAACCATGTCCCTCAGCACCTCGTCCATCCATCCCTTAAACCCCTCCAGGGAAGGTAAGTCAACCATCTCCCTGGGGTGGTTCATGACTTTAGCTGTCGCCAGTACAGTTCATTGCAGGAAATCTTCATACACCGTAGCTAAGATAAAAATTCTCACTTAAAAGTTTCACTGTAGAAAGGGAGAAGAAGGGAAGATCAGGTTATAACGTGGTTCACATACATTGCTCCTTGAGCAGAAGGAAAAAGAAGCAGACAAATACCTAACGCTTTCACTATTCCTTCCAGGTGACTAAGCAGCAATTTTATTTTTAACACTAGCTAATGCCAAAAAAATGAATTGAGCTGATGAGAAATGTCAGAGCTCTTGTGCCACTTTCTGCACTGCAAAAATGTGCTCAGCTTTTGAGATGCATTGCATTGTATTGATTTTTCTGCTTCAGGTTGAGAGTGCTTTCTCCCTGGTGACAGATTAGGTCATCTCTGCTGAAGGTCACTGATGTTTTTTTTGGCATCTTTTTCATTATGAAGGCTGGGGCTTGGCTTCCCTGCCTCTGCTTGTCTTGGCCAGCAGAGGGTACTAAATGAAAGGTTAATATTGAAAAAAGTTTTCTTTTGCTCTCAGGCTGAACTCAGAGTTGATGACAAAAGCTGCAGTTCTGATCACTGAAAGGCCTATAACAGACAGAAAGACAACTAAAAATGCTTATGTCCTTAAATTGACTTTCTATGCTAATTTGCTTTGCTTTATAATTAAAATATTGGATTTAAAACTTGCCAGTCATGTAAATAACTGCCGTTTTTATTGGGTATTCAGTTAGCAATGGCTGTTGCTTCAGGTCCTTGATGACATATTTTGTAGAAATTAATAAATCCTAGTAACAATGCTTTTAGTAAAAAACAAAGCCATAAGAGCAGTTATGAAGTGATTTCAGTGTTAAAAAAATATTGTGAAGAATGTGCATCTAATGCTAGTGCTTGACAGGATCTTCACTGAATTTCACTGAAAAATTCTTCACTGAAAGGGTCATTGAGCACTGGAACAGGCTGCCCAGGGAGGTGGTTGACTTGCCTTCCCTGGAGGTGTTTAAGGTGTGGGTGGATGAGGTACTGAGGGACATGGTTTAGAGATTGATGGGAATGGTTGGACTTGATGATCTGGTGGGTCTCTTCCAACCTGGTGATTCTATGACCAACAGCCAGTGTTTATCCTCAAAAATTAATATAGAATTTTCACCCACTATTTGTATCCTCTTGGCACTTACTTTCTCTTACGTCACAGCTCACGTAATCCATCTCTCATTGCCAGATGTTGTCTGTCCTGCACTGGGAGGGGCATGAGACCCCTCACTCTGCCTCTTTTCAGACAGGTTTTTTGCATGGGCTGGGATAAAGATCACGCTCTGCGTTTGCTCTCTTGTTGCTGTTAGGCTTGGATATGGCCTCACTGTGTTAGTCACTGTCTCAACATGTAAATACTTTAGAGGTCCCTGTCTGGAAGGTTTTTAACTCTCGGAGTGGCACAGAGGCTCTACCTGAGATGTTATCAGAGTGGCTGTGCTGCCCCTGACAAGAGCTGCTGTGCTTCATCACCACCACTGAGTCCCTCTGAGCATCCTCGTGCACGGCTGTTGCATCAAGCATCTCAGACAACATCTGGAGTGCTCTGATAGTGGAGGCTGCAGGGAACAGATCTGCCCCTTTTGAATAATTTCCCAACATCATCCCCATGGATTTTAGTTTGTTCCTCTCTGCAAAACAAGGTTAACAGTTTAATATTTCACACTGCAAAGTGGTGACCTGCATTCATAATTTCAGGAGAATATGTTATTGCTATTTTGTTTACTTTTCCAGTCCAACCTTGTGTTCTCATCTGGGAGGAACTACATGAGGAAAAGTGAGATACAACTGTTACCAGGAAAACAAAATAGGACTTAGAGAATACATTGTTATGGAAAAAAAAAAAAAAAAACAGGTTAGGAAGATACCCTGATGGCATTTTTCAGCTTGAATTATATAAGAATTTTATGTTACATCTGGAAAATGCTTTTCCTCTACTAGTGTCAGAATATTCTTGGGTATATTTCACATATAAATATGAAATAGTTCACATTTACTCTTCCGTATTCATGTTTTGTACATATAATACTAATAAGAATAGGAAAACTGAATATCAAGCACTTATCAGGAAATGCAATTTAAGATTGAAATCAAATGTGCAGAAATTCAGAATTGAAGCTCAAGGCCAAGATGGACCTTGTCATTTCTCATAGAACTTGAGATATTTCCTCTCTGTTGCATATTATTTTCCAATGTACTATCAGTGATGCATGGAGTGTGTTTAATTATGAATATGTCTATGCATCTAGAGAAATATAGTATGGGGTGCAGGGGGGAGCTACAAGCATTGCATGCATTGTTCTGAGCCTCAGTAAGCTGCAAAATTAAAATCCTTAAGGATTTTTTTTCTAAAGAAAGATGTAACTCAATACAAAATGTGCATCTGCTAGCTGGTAACACAAAATGTGAATGTTCTTTAGAGACCTACACACACTCTTAGCTAGTTGCAAAATTGTGAGAGGATCATGGGGAACGAAGTCTTGCATCCCAGATGAAACCAGCTCCACTGCTAGATTTTGAATTGAAAATTAATCCAACAGCCAGATGCCTGTTTTCATCTCACTGCACTGGAACTGGAATAAAGCCTGCAGAACCTCCACAAAAATACTTTCTTTGAAAGCTCTCTGTTAATGCCTTTCCAACTGCAGGGAATGAAGGCGGCAAACGTGAAAATCTGGTGCCATCTAAAGGCTGCTTGAATTTTCACCTTTCAAAGGCTGTGCTTGACTTTGAGACTCAATCACAATTTCTGAGAGTGAACTCTTGAATTTATATTGCTTTCCACAGGCACAGAAAGATGGGGGCAACCAGTTGTGAGGGATCTTTGAGAAAGCATCCAAGGAAATATTTTCTCTAATCCCTCAGCTCAGTATAACTCAAGCCTCAAGCTCTGCCAGGGGAGATTTAGGATCATAGAATCATAGAATCACCAGGTTGGAAGAGACCCATCAGATCATCGAGTTCAACCATTCCTATCAAACACTAAACCATGTCCCTCAGGACCTCGTCTACCTGTGCCTTAAACAGGATGGACATTAGGAAAAAAAACTTCACGGAAAGGGTCATTGGGCACTGGAACAGGCTGCCCAGGGAGGGGGTTGAGTCACCTTCCCTGGAGGTGTTTAACGCGTGGGTGCATGAGGTACTGAGGGACATGGTTTAGAGATTTCTATGATAACTGCCCTGTGTAGCACCCACCACTGTAGCACGAGTGTGCTTGAAGGATTAAACATCTACATGGGTAACACCAGAGTTGAGCTGCACAAACATGTCTGGAAGCATAAGCTGTAATTAGGTTTCCCCTCTAGTTCTCATCATTAGGCTTTGTTTTATTCACTTACAAGTCGATCAAACTTGACTGAAACTTTCCGTGCTGGTCCAACTGAGAACAGCTCAGGCATATTTGGATATACGGTTGGCACACAAAATGTAAAGCAAATGTAATCAAACACTTCCAAAGAACAAGGCTGGAGGAAAACACAGATTTCTTCCCCATTACATTCTGTCATTTCTTTAATTTTAGAAGTCTAAATTGCTGCTGGCCTTGCAACTGAGGTTAGAAATTGCAGCGAAGGACTGAGCAACCTTTATGTTAGTGATGTACTTTTCACTGTTCCTCTTAAGAGTCTGTGCAAGTTCAGACAATCTGCAAGGCTGTGAAAAGAGGAGTTTATACCAGCTCTATGGCAGCTGAGGTGTCAGAAGCATCCACCCCCAGCAGCTGCTCTCCTGGCCTCCCCTGCAGGGCTCCTTGTTCTGTGAGCTGAGCACAAGGCAGTGCCCACAGACACACTCATGTGCTCCAGCTGCCTGCACACATATTGTCAGGCAGTTTCTAATTAGTGCTTTCTAATGAATGCTCCATCTCATTTAACATACCAGATCCCTGAAAGAACAAACACCAAGCCTGTAAGCGAGGGGATATAATTCTCTACCCATTTGCAGGAAGGGAGAGGAGGAACATCAGTAATTTGCATCAAACCTTCGTGCCTTGTCTGGGACACAGTGTCCCTTTCTCCCTGGCCCTGAATACTTAGCAGTACCTTGTACTTGAGAAGTGTCCTCAGGCTCAAACGCTTGAAAACTCACCAGTTTTGCAAACTGCACTTGCAGAAAATATAAAGTCCTCAACGACTGCTGAGCCCCAGAGAAAACAGCGGTTTGTGTTGATGTGGACCCTCATCAACGGTGAACAATAACTCAGCTGGCAAGGCAGGAAAATAGCAGTCAAGATGGCTTCTTAGAGCTTTCGCCACAACTTTACCCTGTCTCCTTGCAGCATTTAAAGCCTCATCTGAAGTACACCTTCTTCTGCAATTTTTGGAAATCAAGCAAAATACGGTTGGCTATGTAACACTTGTCTCCAGAACAGGTGAGAGCCTGTAGAAGAATCATAGAATCATAGAAGAACCAGGTTGGAAGGGACCCATCGGATCATCGAGTCCAACCATTCTCACCAGTCTCTAAACTATGCCCCTCAGCACCTCATCCACACTCACCTTAAACACTTCCAGGGAAGGCGAGTCAACCACCTCCCTGGGCAGCCTGTTCCATTGCCTAATGACCCTTTCTGTGAAGAATTTTTTCCTCATGTCGAGCCTGAACCTCCCCTGGTGGAGCAGCCAGACCCCAGTACAGACTTCAGTTTGCCCATACACCAACAAAAGTGGGGTAGAAAGATGCACATTATAAATCCTTTGCTTTCCTTTCTAGGGTTCTCACCTGGTAGCTGATATGCAATTCTCCATAGAACACACACTGCTGCTCCTCTGCATTGCTCTTCCCTTGGATTAAGCATCCTCATGGTAATTATTTCCTATAATGTCAACAACCTGCTTTGAAACTCCTCTTTCCAAGGGCTCCTATTTTCCAAGATTTAAACCTTCATAAATGCTTCGCCTGCTATGAATATGTACTTTACTTCCAAAGTCTGGCCTGCAGAATCTCAGATCCTTCTTGTAACGCTGTGAAGGAGTAAGGTCTATGTGAAAATGAAGGATCTGCTCTGGATTGGACCTCTTGGGAATAAAAAGAGTTCAAAGTGTAAAACTCTGCACTTGGGTCTTACAGCGTAAGCTCCTCTATGTTGATGTAGTGCTCTTCACGTTCATGTAATGAGGACTGTGACTGCTCCTGGAGGAAAAAAAGCAATAAGAAAATTAATTCAATCTTGGTTAAGATTAATTGAAAACGCTGAACTAAAACTATGCTCCCACACGGGAACTGAGTTCATGAGACTGTCACCGGACTTGGAGAGCTAGATTTTTACTTCCTTGTAAATAGAAACAAAAGGCTGACTTGTGGTAAGGCAATGAAAATAAACATTTGCTGAAATCCTTAAAGACATCGCACAGAGCTGATACAGCTATAAAAACAGAGCACTGCAACTTCTGGAGGCTCAGAGACTTGGAGGTTACCATATGCTGACAGGGCACGACACAGATGTCTTCAAATAACTTTGCATTCAAAACCTCCCCTACAAAAAAACCCTTTGTTTCCATTACCAAAAATGAAAAAAAAAAAAGAGTGATTTCCCACAGGCTATTTCCCTGCTCTGTACTTAACACAGCACTTCAACCATCCGTGTCCTGCATCTCAGGCTGTTATATATAAACTCACTCTGCAGAGCAGAAGAGAGACCCAGAAGACAGGGAACCATGTGCTGGGAGAGGAAAGTCAACTGGTGCTCAAAGCATATTTTACCTTGGGCCTGTGCTCTTTCATCTCCAGGATCTGTGACAGAGAAAGCAACTGTTCTTTAATAAGATTGGACTATTTTCTTATGTAGCTTTCAGAAGAAGCCACCTTCAGAATAAATTCTTGAGAAGTTATGTGCATAATAATTCCTTTGATAGGAATGGTTGGACTCGATGATCCGGTGGGTCTGTTCCAACCTGGTGATTCTATGATTCTGTGATTCTATAATCCTATAATCAAAGCATCTTTTCTACAAGCAAGAGATGCAAGAGCACTGTACGAACAAAAAGGCTGCTACGCAAACCCCATCTATTTAAAATACTGTTTATTTGTGATTTAACATTAATTAGCATTACATCTATGAGCAATTTCAGATAACATTTATATATTTTCCACAGGACACAAGAGTTGGCTGGCTCATTCTTTATGCCAAAGCAAGTAAATAGAGGCATTAGCAAAAGGTGCAAATAGTTCACGGTTGCATTTTAAAAAATATTTATGCACATTGCATTCATTTAGATATATTTTTAAAAAAGTTATGAAAAGCGTAGTTCACAGGTTACTTTCTCTACACATGTTGTGATACAACACAAATAATGTAGAACATAAAAAAAAAACCAAAATAAGCAACTGAAAGTTTCCACTATGATTAAAAACACTGATTCCAGTATTTAGTGATAGCTAGAAAATTGTTTCCAGGATCCATTCCAACATCGCATTATCTCACTTACACGGCCAAAGCTAACCAGCCCCAAAACATGCTATAATCAACATTTTGCATGCCAAACCACTCTCCAGCCATATTTAACAATTATATATTGTATTATACTAGTTCAACCGGCAATTTGGGAATCACATGGATCTTTAAAATGTACTTCCTATTGCGATGACGGATTTACAGACAGTTTGACACAGCGAAGAAACCCCTATGTTAATGTCTATGTTTAGTTTGTATTTACAATACAGTAAAAGTACTAAAATGACAATATCAGTAAAAATGAGTAAGCGGCAGTACCGCCCTTACCCACGCATGGCACGAGGCTCTGATTTGCTCTGGGTTCATCCAAAGGACAACACAGATTCACGAGACCCTTTTACAATTCAAACGAAAGCGAAGGAAAAAAAAAAAAACCCAGAGTGTTGCACTCTGTATGAATCCATACAAATCATTTCAAATGTCTAATATGGAAATGTCACTCTGCTGATTTAATAAAAATATCCCATAATCCATATCATATATTTAAAAAAAATAATCACCAAACTTTTACTTTCTTTGTCTCCTCCTATTTTCTTACTATTTCACTTTCCCTTTTATCGGTTTTGTTTCCTTCATTTGGTTAGGTTAAGAGATTATATTTCTTCATTCATTAGCAATACCATGAGAGAAAAAGAAACCCCACGAGTAATTTTTTAAACGTGAATCCAGTTCAATTTTAAATGCTTTTATCTTCTGACTTCTACGCCTCTGGATTCTTGAATTATATTTAAGTATACTCTAAACCAAGCATTCTTAAAGACACTCTACTATTAAATGCTTGGTTCACATGCTTATAATACCTTTATACTGAATGGTATACAAACATTTGAACATATAAAATCTTCTTTTGCTTTCCCAGTTAAACTAAATTATCAATGTTAAGTGTATAAAATCCCCCCTCTTGAAAAATAAGGGTGTGTGTCCCCCCCCGCAACTGATAGAATAAAAAAGAAGTCTTCAAAAATTATATTTCACTAAAATGAAATATTTGGCAAAAAAGTTACTGAAGAATGGAATTCTGTAGACATTTTGTTTAATTCCAAATAAACTTTCTCTTACACAGTTTTCCCCCTAATATTATGTGCCAGTGTATAATATTTCTATATGATCTAATCTTAAAAAAGATTTAAAGGTGTGCTGTTAATATTGCGCCCACTCAAACAGGGGCACAGGAACAAAATACATGGTCAAAATCACAATACAAAAATGTACGATCTGGTTACCAAATGAGACAGCAGTTTTTTTAAAAGTTGTACGATCACTCAACAGTAACTTTAATGAAGGCTTTAGCCCTACTGAAAAGTTTAAGGTCTGCAAAATACTCCAAGCAGAACTCGCTGTGATGGTATCGATCTTGCTGTGATGGTAACTGAGCACCTGCCAGTGTAGTTCTACACGAAACTAATAAACGTGTCCAAACCTTATAGCAATTTTGGACACAGGTAAGTGAGAGATGAATAATTTTTCAATTTTTAAAAGGTTTTTTTTATTATTTATTTTTCGTTCATTTGGTTGTTTTGTTTAAAGCAAAGCTTCTTCCAGTTCCTTTTTATGTTAAAAGTCCAGTTACTGCACACCCCTAACCCTACGCTGTTAATGGTCAACTAAAACATTTAAAATGTGCAACGTCTCCTCACAACCGAACTGCACTTATGCTTCTACTTTCTCCTTCTTTTTACTCTTTTTCAGGAAAGACGGAGTGCGGAATTTCTTCTTCTTCTTTGGGGATTTGGAAGGTGACCCTTCAGGGGACAGGGCCTCTTCGATCTTCTCAGAGCTTTTAATGGTAATCTCCACGCTCTCCACAGTACTGGTGGTTAACTGACTGACCCTCTTGGTGAGATCTTCCACATCGTGTGCGTCATCCTTGCCATTCACCACCACAACTGGCATCTCCACAGATATTAAGTTAACATTCTGGTTATAGAGATCTTCATGATTTTCTGGAAGAACAGACAATTTTGTGATTATTTATTTCATGTAAAAAAAAAAAAAAAAAAAGTATTGAAAATACCTGCAAGTCTGGACTGTGACCCAAAGAACAAAACCCGAAGTGCTTAGATGCGGGATTTTCCCCCCTTTATCTACACTCTTACTTGTAAGCACAAAATACTGTGAAAATGTCATTAAAGGAAAACAAGCTGAAAAAGCCAACCTTATCTCTCCCAGGTGTGTATAAAGCTCAAGCTGGAGGGAACATATGCAGATACAGTCTCCAGCACACTCAGAATTACGCTTTACTACTGATTTATGAAAATGCAGCCATTCTGTACAGACAGCCTTGCAAAAATGCCTTCTTAGACTTTGCTGGCAAAGTCTCAGGCAAAACTCCAAATATTAACACTTCCAGTAAAAATATAGTATTTATTTCCTGCACCTTATTTAATATCCAGGTTTCAGCACGTCCTGTGTTGTTTTGTGAGAATTAGGTATTAGAGAAAATTGGGGAAAACTGCTTTCTAGAAAGAGTTCCATACCCAGACTTGGTAAAAGAGGGTTCATTTTGGCCTAGTTGACTTCATGCAAGGGTAAGAACACAGTAGAAAAGTGGATGCCTCAAGTTACGAGAGCCACCGGCATTGTACAGAAATTACATGGAATACCTTCTAATTTTTCTGGGATATTTTGCGGGGACTGAGTTTGTGACTGAATTTGTGACACAGATGAACCTTCATCTGAGAATAATTCCTGTTCAGCATCTGCAGGACAAGATTTGAATTAGTAGCCATGCAAAGATAAAAATAAGCAAGAACGTCAGTACTAGTGCTACGAGATTTACAGCTCTGCGAGCCTCGCGTTGCTCATGCTGACAACATCAAGAAGCTAAAATGCACAGTTTAAGCCCTATAGAATTATAGATTTATACATTTTATCTGCCAACAATCATCACATATTAGTTGTTTAATAGAAAGCATTAAAAAGGGCAGCAGGGTTGGATTCAACGCCCCCTGGGGTTACCTAGCCCTAAGTTTGCATTATAGTCAGTTAATACGCTATAGCCTGAATGTGTTATTACACAATATTTTGTGTAATGTTTTATTACACAATATAAGCAAAGAAGAATGCACAGTGTTATAGATAAAATATTAATAATTCCATATGCATAGTAGCATTGGAAACAAAACAGTGAAAGTAGATGAGTCTTGCACACTGAGAAAATAGAAGAAAAAGAAGCCAAGGCCAAACTTATCAGTAAGCTTTTGCTCAGCTGGGAACAGACCCAAGCAACTTGGTCTAACTTTGGTGTCAGCTTTGAGGAGGAGGCTGGACTGAGATGAACTTCCTGGGCTCTTCCAACCTATGTTATTCTACAATTCTGATTGAAAAGTCATTACATCAAAGTGTGTTTTTGTCAACCCCACTTCTGTGCAAACCTTTCTTTGCTTTAATTTTAGCACTAAACAAAGTAAAAAATAAACTAACAACAAATTTGACTGCCTCAAGGAATGATGAGTGCTAAAGTAATTGCCAAAAGCATATGCTAGTAATTAACATATTTTTACAGTAGGTATTTTCAAACTAAAAATGAGCTGCTTATTCAAATGTAAACCCCAATATTTAAAAAAATCACCACTGACCTTCCAGTCCTTGCTGCTTGCGCTCAATTGTTTTCTTGTACTCTTCCAGTTCCTTTTCTGTGAGATGGCTGAACGGGTTGGGTGGTGCTGGCGGTGCGTGCTCATCTTCTTCAAACTGCATTGGCTGAGAAAATATAACAGTTTAAAAAAGAGAAGCAAGCGCGATGTACATGGGTAAGGTCTCTTTTTTTGTTCAAAGTTTGGTGGCATCGGCCTAGCAGGGAATACAGGAGAAATACACAGATGCATCCAGATGAAAATTACCCCATTTAATAGGCATTCACACAGTAACAAATAGCAACTACTGAGCTGTAAATCACCAGCCTTCTGCAGCAGCACAATCATTATATGAGGGGAGGGTTATATCAAGGGAGACAGCTTCAGAGTAAAGACCTGCCTCAACTAACTAGTCAGGGACTAATATACTTTTCAGACATGAAAGTCCTTTAAAAATAGGGATTAAAAAAAAGTTTTCCCGTATTTCCGGCAAATGCTCCAAGTTCCAGGATTTTTTTGTTAGAAACTAACTGTGCTTATATTCCAGGAATCTAATTGGAAGAGTCCTTGCAAGATGAATGTTACAATGACAAAATTAAAGTGATTCTCATATTGGAAAAAAGCTCATTTGGAGAATATTCTTTTTGCCTGACATAAATAAGCAGACTCAATGTTATCTCAAAAGAATACTGGAAACCAAAATCAGGAAATAGATGTGCATGGACAGTTTGAAACTCTTTAGAACTAGAGAGTTCCAATTACAATTCATCACAGTTTTTAAGATAACCTTATTAGGAATCTCTCTACTGCTTCAAGTAAGTATATTCAAGTAAGTATATTCTGGCTTATATCAGAAATGGTGTGACCAGCAGGTCCAGGGAGGTGATTCTCCCTCTGGACTCAGCACTGGTGAGGCTGCTCCTTGAATCCTGTGTTCAGTTGTGGGCTCCTCACCACAAGAAAGATGTTGAGGCTCTGGAGCAAGTCCAGAGAAGAGCGACGAAGCTGGTGAAGGGGCTGGAGAACAGACCCTATGAGGAGCGGCTGAGAGAGCTGGGGGTGTTTAGCCTAGAGAAGAGGAGACTGAGGGGAGACCTCATTGCTCTCTACAACTACCTGAAAGGAGGTTGTGGAGAGGAGGGAGCTGGGCTCTTCTCCCTAATGACAGGGGACAGGATGAGAGGAAATGGCCTCAAGCTCCACCAGGGGAGATTCAGGCTAGAGATTAGGAGGAAGTTTTTCACAAAAAGGGTCATTGGGCATTGGAATAGGCTGCCCAGGGAGGTGGTTGATTCACCTTCCCTGGAGGTGTTTAAGGCACGGGTGGATGAGGTGCTGAGGGACTTGGTTTAGTGTTTGATAGGAATGGTTGGACTCGATGATCTGATAGGTCTCTTCCAACCTGGTTGTTCTATGATTCTATGACTCTATTCAAGAAAAGATTAGTGTGGACAGTTAAGAAATTGGAAACCCTCTCAGTAAGAACCCTGTTTCTAATGAAAGCTGCCTCCTGTATGGTCCCATCCCATTTTTTAAACTTGTGTTATTTCTGGGCCTCAATCATTTCCTTTAGCAGTGGTTCCCCTGACTAATGAAAAGATTATTTTTGGCACCGGGTAGTGCGAAATTCATCACTCTTTAGCTTAAATGGTCTTAGCCAGCGATCCTACATCATCGATATCAACAGCAGGCAAACTGCCATGTGTATCTCCATTGGAAACTAACATTTTAAACCTCTGCTACGAAACATGAATAATAAATATCCCATATTCAAAACTGGCATTAAAATAACCAGTTTTAACAAAGTATTTTAAAAGGAAGAAGTCCAAAGTGGAGTTTGAAAGACAGGCAGCGAAATAACCCTAATATTTGTAAATCAATCAGTAAGGTCCTACTTACTGGACTTGGCTTTTTATCCACAACAATCCCAGCAAGCAGCTGAGACTGTGGTCCTGCTGTCTTCAGGTCGTATCGGTTTTGCTCCCTTATCTACACAGAAAAAATAAACTGCATTAGAAACAGATATTTGTTTAACAGATCCTATACTCATCACTTTTGCAAAGCCAATAACGCTGCCAGCAGTGAATGGCTGAGGATCAAGCTGTATACTGTTTCATCTAAAAATGAATATATTTCCTTCCACCTCTGAATACACTGCATGTGTTGTTTAGCCCTTCGAATGCTTCCGAATATCCATCCTAGTCCCAGCTCCTGCACTTCAAGCAATCAATATTTAGGAAAATAAGCTCCAAAGAACAGTCTGTCTCTGTACCAGCCCATGAATGACCCATGGTAAGCTACTGGAGGGATGTCCGCGGTCATGACAGTTGGTAAAGTTTTTCTTTCTGTGAATAACTCACTATTATCCCCAAACCAACAGCCCTATAGCTTCAGCTTGTCAGTGTTTAAAAGACAGACAGGTCAGATATAAGTACAAATACAGAACATAAAAAAATTCTGCAGCAGAAAAATAGGAATATACTATCTAACGAGACAGTGACATGCGTGAATGTGAAAATCATTATACGACACTTGTATTATTAATCTCCAGATAATTAGAGGGTGACTTTCCAGTTCTACGGAAGGGATTTGCTCCTTCTAACCCCATTTCAGTTCCCATGATCACTGATACGGTGCTTCCCAAAAAAGAATAAAATATGTAATCAAATAGAAAGTGTCCTGAATATCTGTTAATACAGTTGTGCCTAGGGTGGAGTACTTGGTCAGTCTGACAGTCGGCATCTTATCTCACTGATTTTCCCTTCCAGCACATATTTGTGCTTACAGAGAAGTCCAATAATAATGTCTCATTTTCTTTATTTATGGCCAACACTAAGTGGAAAACCATAGCAACTCCAGCTTAATAAGTGCTAGGAAATTAATAGAGAACAGAGCAAGAGAACAGTTTGAGCCTGAATGATGTTGAAGATGATGCAGAGCAATTCAGTTCATATTGATACTTAATTATCCACTGACACTTAATTATCCGCTGAACATAATGCTAAATAGCAGCAACTACCATTTCCAATCTATCATTTCCAGAGTTAATATTCATCTTTTCTTAACTATTGCATTCAAAATTAAAATATATGTGTACACACATATTTTTACATGTACCTACAGAACATACGTATCATGCATTTAAATACATGTTTTTTAGTGCCAAAAATCACATACGATGTAAGAAACTTCTTAGTAAAATCAGAATGTGTTATCTTAGTGTTGTGTTGAATTAATATTTGAACATAGAACTTTACTTGGAAATGTTAAAATAAAATTATAATTATATTTGGAAATGTTAATATTTTGATTTCATTACACTTCTTTTACCTTATTTCTCTTTTCCAACACTTCACTTGGGTTTGTGTTCAGAGGAACAAATTGATTTGGATCTTCAATTTTGATTGGCGTTCCTCCACTCGTCTTGGAGGAGTCATCAGCTTTCATCCACTTGAAGAGAAAAAAAAAATTTCAAAAATTGACAGCCACAACATAATCCCAACAGCTTAGAAGTCTGTGTGTTTGTCTAAGAGGATCCAAGTTGCCTTGAACATGTATCATCAAGATTACTTTTTTAAACACTCAAATATATTCCTGAAAAATGCATCATTGTCTACTAATGAAGTCATATTTAGAAAAGCTCACGCTTCCTAGTAACTGGTACCTAGATCCATCAGCTCCAGAGCCCTTGTTCATGGAATCAACTTCCACCTCTGCTAACTGATGTCTGTAGTTTTTTTCCTTTGTAAACAGGGTTCTAAATGAGTTGCTGAGAGTGCTTCTTCCAAATTTAAGATTAGAAACTGGCTGGCTTGCCAGCAGGAGGAGCTGTTGTTTTTACAGTTGTACCACACAACTTGGAATAGAGAGCGATTTCTCCAGGCTGGAAACAGTGGAAGCCTCTTGGTGAGCCAAAGGAGGAGGAAAAATCTTGATTATCGCTAAAAGCAGTAGCGTCAACAGACTTTTTAAAGTCTGTTTTCAGTAGGGTCACAGTCAGGAACAAAGACAGAGATGAATTAGAGCTTGTGCATCCCATCCCTCATGCAGAAAAGAGAACAGCCCATGGGTGATTTAAACCCTTACTATGTTTCGTGGATAATCAACAGCGCAAAAAGACACAGTAGAAAAACTGTTTTCTACTCTGGGAATCAGCAGAGCTAGTAACAAAAGGGAACTCATTGTTTAATTTTATGATAAACTGCTATTCTTCCAATTACTTCCCTTTCCCCAAACAGTGACACCTCTTAGTAGTAATGTCATTAAGTTTCCCCAACTGTATTTTTATTTGCTTGATAAATTTATTTACTAATCCTGTTAAGGATTTCATCATATAAATTATGAGTAGTTTACTTTCTCTTAAGTAGCAGAAAAAATAAGTAACTGCCTAAAATATCTACCTACCGTGATCTTAGTCCTGGGACTGGCTTCTCCGTTCCAGGACTCCTCAGGCACGTTAACTTTCAAGTATGTGTTTGGAGAGTTCAGCCACCTTGTCTTTTCTCTCTGTTGCCTCTGCGCCAGGAATTTCAGGGGGGAAAGTGGGACTGTATCATCTTCAAAGGAAAAGGCAGTCACAGTGGCTGGGATCTCAACGTCACTTTTATGTCTGGGTTTTTCCCTGACCAAAGGTTGCCTATAGGCATAGCCAGTTCTGTATCCCTACAAAAAAGGGGGACAAAAAGTGTTTTAAATAAGTTTAAAAATAATAATAGTAAGTAAAATCAGAAAAAAATATCCAAAGAAGTCATGGAAGTTTTGTGCTGCCCTATATGCACTGAACAGATCCACTGAACTCTTCAGGGAACAGGCTAGTGTGGTTGTCCATCATTCCTTCATACTAGGAACATTTAAAATACAGCACAGCAGCAGCTGGATATGACCCCACTCACACTTCACCTTCCCCCCACTTTCATGTGACCACCAAATGACTCCCTGCTCAGGTTACGACCTAGGCGGCTATCATGAGGATATTTATTTGTCTTGCACAAGGGCACTTCCCAGTTCATGGCACTCCCTCATTCCTTGCTCTATTTGTAGTAAAGACTGTTCCAGAATTCATACTGCAGTCTTCAAACAGATCACTATCATCTCAGTTCCTAATATTAGCGTTAATAACAAAAGCTAGAGGAATCTTCTATGTTTATTTACTAGGCTGTGATTAAAATATATTTTTACTATTAAGCTACTATAAAAAGCAAATAATTCACGGGGTAAGCTGGGCAAAATTTAACTCCAAAGCATTCTAAGTTCTTATCAAGACAGAATACTATTATCAGATACAGTGACATAATAAAAACTAAACCAAGCAGAAGAGATTTCATACACAACAGAAGCTACTCCATCTTCGTTTTCAAACTCGCAAAGGAACCAGAAAAAATAATTTGGTTTACAGAAGCGACTCCTGCACTTAAAGGCTGACAGCAAATACATGGACAACACCACCACTCAACATGCTCTCACCAGGTTGTCCAGCATGCGCATGAGGGCTTCAAATTCTTGCTCCCCAACTTTCCATTTCTGCTGCGAAGCCATATTAACTCCACCTCCTCCGGTCGCTGCCACAGCATGTGTGGAAGGCTTGAACTTCTGCAGATCCAGTAGTAGGAGATTGTCTATCCCACCTGCTCCAGCTAATGCATGAACCTAGGAACATCAATGAGTATCTCATTTGTGGAAAAGTTTTACATTCTCTGCTTTTCTGAGTTCACAGGAGAAACGTGCTCAAACACACGCTGCAGTTATCACTCAGGCTAAACTTCTACTGTGCAAAAATGTATTAAGAGGTACAGCAAGTGATTCTTATGGAAAGGATGACAATATCTGCTAATAGAATCATAGAATCATTAGGTTGGAAGAGACCCACCGGATCATCAAATCCAACCATTCCCACCAATCTCTAAGCCATGTCCCTCAGCACCTCATCCACTTGCGCCTTAAACCCCTCCAGGGAAAGTGAGTCAACCACCTCCCTGGGCAGCCTCTTACACTGCCCAATGACACTAGCTGGGAAAAATTTTTTCCTCATGTCCAGCCTAAATCTCCCCTGATGGAGCTTGAGGCCATTCCCTCTCATCCTGTCCCCTGTCCCTTATATAATAATAATAATAATAATAATAATAATAATAATAATAATAATAATAATAATAATAATAACAACAATAACAACAATAATTATTATTATTATTGCATTTTGAAGCAGAGTAGACTCAAACGCTAGGTTTCAGAGCACCTTTCTGCATCACAAGACTAAAAATTTCTTGGTTTTCTATCTGTTTCAAAACGAATGAGTGATTGAATTCAAGATGAAAAACATGTCAAGGGGGAAAAGGAAAGGAGTAGGAGACTTCCATCTGCCGTTCTTAACACCTGCCTGGGATGACAGGATTGCTGGAGAAGTTAAAAGCAAAATGGGAAAGTTTCTGTGGCTGAGCTAAAGAGTTATGGGAGGTAAAGACACATTCAGTGGTCTCTCTCCACAGATTACAGATAATAAGTAGATACCTACCTAAACAGTTAAAGTTAGACAAAATGGAAATAACTGATTATGGAACTCAATATATTTTTAAATGCACTACTGTCTGCCAGTTCTCCAAAGACCTTTTGTTTATTCGGTTTTATAAATATTTGTGATTATGAAGAGCAGCATCTTCCCTTGTCACAACATTCAACTTCCACAAACGACAGTGGATGTCGAGAGATTTTAATTCACACTTACACATGCAGCAAGTGCCACTGAATCAATTATCCAACAGCTTGCCTGCATGATGCTTGCTCTGCACAGCAAGGAATTCCAGGGAGAGCAAGACAGAATTTATGCTGCTCCTTCTATGTTTTCCTCATTATTCAAATTTCTCTGACTTTGACCTGGCAATTGGTTACTGGATCCACAACTCCAAATGCTTTGTTATGTTAGAGCTTTCCCATCTGGGATGTAATCTGTAACTCAGCAGCCTGAGCATTTGGAAGTAAATACAGATAAATTTTCTCTCACCTGTGTTTCACAGGCCAGTTGCACATTGAAAATATAGTGGAATGCTTCTTCCAGCGTCTCTCCCAGTGCTACTACACCATGGTTTCTCAAGACCAATACCTAGTAAATGAAGACACTAATGTTAAATGGTAGAAACTGGCGCAGAACATGAAAATTGGTTATGAAGAGCATGAATGAGGTTGAATACCTTGCAACTGGGCCCAAGAACTTTCTGAAGCTGAATTCTCTCTTCCTGCTCATCAAGAGATCCCTGGTAGTTGTAATAAGCAACATCTCCCAGAATCAGAGCCTCCTGTGATATGGGAAGGATGCCACACTTCATGGATGAAACCTGTTTTGAGAAAATGAAGTGCCAATAATTAGGAAAAAAAAGAAACACGTAAAACCCACAGTTCTGCCACCCAAGCCTTAGCAGGATGTACTTTGTATCTTTGCTAGGCGAGAAAGAAATTCTCCATTGTGAAAGATTAGAAAGAATGCCTCCCTCGCCTCAAGTCTAATTTGCAGTAGGGTGAGAAGGCAGCTGCTACCCGACCTTGGGAGAGATTCATTATAGGACAAGATAAATTATCCAAACTAAGTTAACTTTTGTGATTTTTCATAGAATTATAGAATGGTTTGGGTTGGAAGGGACCTTAAAGATACCCAGTCCCAACCCCTGCACCATGGGCAGCGACACCCGCCACGGCATCAGGTTGCCCAAAGCCTCGTCCAACCTGGTCATGAACATTTCCAGGGATGGGGCAGTCACCTCATCTCTGGGCAACCTGTTCCAGTGCCTCACCACCTTTTTTCAAGTCTAACATTTTTATCACTGCTATGCAGACTATTTTTAATGTATACATTAACTACGACTTTTTCATAGTCAGCTAAATCCAAACTGAACATATTACTAATTAAGCCACTTAAAAATGGAGTTGAATAATGAAAATGATGATATATACATCACGTTATATGGTCTAAGATGCTATAAATGAAGTCTGTGTAAACTATTTACTTTTATAGCCTTCTCAGCCTGAGTACAATCCTATCTGAGCATCAGTTTATTCCTATTCATTTCAGTGCTTGGCCTTCCACTCCTTCTCTGCTTATTTGATAACCTCAAACCTTTCTTCACCATTGCAGGGTTAACGTTAAAAACAAAACTGCCATGAAGAGTGATTCAGATCAGAAATGTGCTCTAAGATCATAAAGTAAACCTGTTTTCTTTTTGTCTTTATGTCAGAAGGAAGACTTACAGCTGCTGTTGCAGGGGTGTGTATGTGTATTACACATCTGACATCAGGGCGTGTGGAGTAGATGGCGACATGTGGACTGAATCCTGCGCTGTCAATACTTAGAGTTGTACTTCCCTGGTCAACTACATCTCCTAGGATATTCACTTTAACCTGGAAAAATCAAACAAATGAACAACATTCAAAAAGCTTGTGACAACTGCCATTATATACAAAATACTCCTCTTTTCTTACTTGGCAAGAAATTCATCCCCACATACTTGGGGCATGAAAAATGTAGAAGAGCAGTCACGAATCTATGTGTCAATAAATCATCCTGCTGTTCAGCTACTTGATAACTGTTGGAAGTCCAGCCATGAAAGAAGTAAAGATAAGACCCAGATACAACATATATTCCTCTTTGGTACAGCTGACCTGTCCTTGTTTCTGACGTTCAAAAATGAAATTCGTTAACATTTTTTTACGTTTCAAATATGAAGAAAATTCTGCCTCTGAGAAATTTCCAGTAAGAAAATTAAGCGCAGAGGGAATTTTCACCACAAGAAGGATGTTGAGGCTCTGGAGCAAGTCCAGAGAAGAACCACGATGCTGGTGAAGGGGCTGGAGAACAGGCCCTATAAGGAGTGGCTGAGAGAGCTGGGGGTGTTTAGCCTGGAGAAGAGGAGGCTGAGAGGAGACCTTATTACTCTCTACAAATACCTGAAAGGAAGTTGTAGAGAGGAGGGAGCTGGGCTCTTCTCCCACGGGACAGGGGACAGGACAAGAGGGAATGGCCTCAAGTTCCGCCAGGGGAGATTTAGGCTGGAGATTAGGAGGAAGTTTTTCACAGAAAGGGTCACTGGGCATTGGAATAGGCTGCCCAGGGAGGTGGTTGATTCACCTTCCCTGGAGGTGTTTAAAGGACGGGTGGATGAGGTCCTGAGGGACATGGTTTAGTGTTTGATAGGAATGGTTGGACTCCAATGGGTCTCTTCCAACCTGGTTGTTCTATGATTCAATTTGATAAGCTTCATCAGACAGGAGAACAAAACTTTGCTGCTCCACACTGAAGCCGACAACAAAGCAACAGAAAGCAAAGCTAAACCATAAAAGAAATGCTGAGGACAAAGGATGCTAGAAACTTAAACAGTTAATCAGCTTTTCATGTGGTAGGTAAAACATTAAAAGACAAATCACAGCATGATTGTAGTTTACAAGTCAATTTTAGCAGCCAGTAAAGTCTTTTAGAAAACAGGCTGATCTTTGCTGGTTGTAACAGCAGGTGAATCACATACCAAATTGGAAGCTGAAGCTTCAGAAAAGGACAGACCTCTTGGAATGATTAGAATATGGTCATGTTCTTTGCTTACTCTTACCTGCAAAGGAGGAAGAAAATGGATTAATGATCTATTTCTATTATTCAGAGGGAAAATTATTTTGAATAAATAGGTAAGATTCCAAATAAAAACTTTTACCATCCAAAATACTTACTGTGATATAGGCATTTGGCAAATGTGCCCACCCAAACAAGTCAGCCAATCTATATAAACTGGCTAACTTGCAACGAGTAAGTTTTTCTCCTTTAACAAATGAGGAGGTATCTATTCCAGGTAGATCATTGATGGGTGTAATCATCCCATGGCCTGAAAAACAGATTAAAAAAAGATGATGGCCAGACGGACAATTAGATGACTTCTAGCTAGTTCATAATCTTCCAGAAGCAGTGTATTTTAATTGTTAGCAGAGCAGTACTCCCAGAATTTAAGTCTTCATCACTTTTTCAAACATGACAGAGGTGGAATATAGGTTTCCTTAGAAATGCCATTTGGATTGTGAGCTCTGTCCTAATTCAAAGTTCCTATATAGGACTTGAACTATGCTTTAATACATTTGCCAATAACGAAGTATTTTCACATGTTACATTGAAAATTGCAGGATTTATATAAATATGCACACCTGCGGGATTTCTAACAAAAATATAACTAATCTGAAGAGATCTCCTAGTCTAAGCACTTTAATTTAGTTGTAATGAAGAAATTAGGATTAGTGCAAGAGTTCTCCACTAGACAGAGAGGATCACCTCATAACAGAAAGAGCACAAAGATCCATTTATCTCTTCAACTTGTAACTACGTCTGCTCTTCATGAATGCCTGATACTCTTTGAGAGTTACAGCCTTTGCTTACAGGGAAAGTTAAGACCAGAAGAGGTGAAAGTCATCTTGGTTTTCAACAAGAAGAGCTGCCCTGTCCAAGTCTCCAACACAGATGCAGCAGAGACAGCACTTGGACTGCAGTCTCAATAACCAGCTAGAGACGCAGAGACAAGATTATTTGGGTTCTCTGCATTTTCCTTCAACTGGTTTGTTAAAATCAACTCTGAAAAGCCATTTTGGAACCAACTTCAGGTAACCTTTTGTTAGCAAATTCTAGAATAACTCAGTATAAGGACTGCAAACATTTTGGATATCATTATATAAGTCAAAGAATTTGAGAAAAAGAAGCCTAAAAAGGAAAGTTAAAACCACCACCTCTACTACTTTATGGGTGAAGCAAACTCTGACAGAACTTTTATTCAAAGAAAGAGGAGATCCCAGCATTGCTAAGCCCCCGTGATAATCAAAAAAGGAAGAGAAAGAGTACAATTATACGCTTAATTCACTTACTGAGTGAAGTTGAGGAAAAACCTGAAAAAGAGCTTGCTGTAATGTAGTCAGCAATCTGCTGTAATGCAAGCAGTCCAGTGGGGTTATTGCCCTTCTTCATCTGTTCTTGAATAAGGCATTCCAGATCCTCTCTAAAAGCCTGCAGAAACATTTGAGAATCATCAGGGAAACCTGGCATTGACAGAAACAAGACTATTTTGGGTGGGGCTGGTATCTTTGCCTGTTACTAATGTTACATGACACTTCCCCTTAGACCTTGTTTTTAGCTGCTTATAGCTTTGCCAAACTTCAACCATCTGACCTCAACTTTGTATGCTAAGTATTGGCAACCTGGTGGGTGGGAGGAAGGAGTTTGGTCACCAAGGGTTAACTGTTTCCCAAACCAAGACAAGCTAAAATGTATTTTTGTAAATGATAACAAAAAACATTTTTATCAATAATAAGTTATCCATGTTTTGGAAGAGGTACTTGAAATTCGACCCAGATGTGTTGCTTTTCATGCTGGATATTCTTTAAATTCTGTAATCCCTCTGAAAATCCATCCAAATTTGATAAAGTTACAAACAACTGGAAAACTGGAGTTCATCCATACTCAAGTAATATCACAGGCATGCAAAAAAAAAAAACAGAAGGAAGGTTGACATGCAATCTCGTCTCTATTTCTTCCCTTCTCCCAAAGCAAAACCCCCTTTCTTCTTCTCCTGTATAAAATGTCCGCAACCCCAAGAGAAATTCATGAAAAAGGTTTCACGGTATCAAATCTAACACACAAAGCACTGTGGACAAAGTCTGTTCCTTCTAGATGACAGATTAACCACTATCTACAACACATATGTGTTCTAGGTCTACTTCAGCCCTGACATTTCTAGACTAAGTAAATTCTGTTCCTTCCAATTTTCCTTAGAGGTTATATTTTCTAACTCTCATTATTTCTTGGCAGCTCCTTCCAGCTTTTGTCTGAATGAGCAGAACGTAAAGCTGCATACACCACGAGCTGAGGTGTATTGCAAATGCTCTTGCTGGTTCATTCCAGAAAGACATTTGGTGTCTTTACCACAGAGCTGACTCTAATTATAACCCCGGGCTATTCCCAGTAGGTAATTGTTCCCTTCAGTTTGCCTTTCTTAGCAAAGTACTTGCTCTCAATTTAAAAAAAAAAAAGTAGTTATGTGTGGCAAATGTAATTTCTTCACTGGATTTTATTTCAGTCCCCCAACATGCTCGATTTGTTTGGTTAAATCCACCAATCTCATGGTATAGTCTGCTCATCAACAGCTTTGACTCTAAAAGAGAGAGTGATAACAGGTGTCCCAAAAAAAATCATAGAATCACCAGGTTGGAAGAGACCCATCGGATCGTCGAGTCAAACCATTCCTATCAAACACTAAAGCATGTCCCTAAGGACCTCATCTACCTGTGCCTTAAATACCTCCAGGGAAGGTGAATCAACCACCTCCCTGGGCAGCCTATTCCAATACGCAATGACCCTTCCCGTGAAAAACTTCCTCCTAATCTCTAGCCTAAATTTCCCCTGTGGGAGCTTGAGGCCATTCCCTCTTGTCCTGTCCCCTGTCACTTGAGAGAAAAGGCCAGCTCCCTCCTCTCTACAACCTTCTTTCAGGTAGTTGTAGAGAGCAATAAGGTCTCCCCTCAGCCTCCTCTTCTCCAGGATAAACAACCCCAGCTCTCTCAGCCGTTCCTCATCAGGCCTGTTCTCCAGACCCCTCACCAGCTTCGTTGCTCTTCTCTGGACTCGCTCCAGAGCCTCAACATCCCTCTTGTGGTGAGGGGTCCACAACTGAACACAGTATTCAAGGAGCGGCCTCACCAGTGCCTAGTATGGAGGGAGAATAACCACCCTGGATATGCTGGTCACACTGTTTCTGATCCAAGCCAGGATGCCATTGGCCTTCTTGACCCCCTGGGCACACTGCTGGCTCATGCTCATGTTCAGTCGGCTGTTGACCAACACCCCCAGGTCCCTCTCCTCCTGGCAGCTTTCTAGACAGACTTCTCCCAGTCTGTAGCTCTGCATAGGGTTGTTGTGCCCCAGGTGCAGGACCCGGTATTTGGCCGTGTTAAACCTCACTCAGCCCAGCGGTCCAGCCTGTTTAAGGTCCCTTTACAGAGCCTCCCTACCCTCCAGCAGATCCACACTTCCACCCAGCTTAGTGTCGTCTGCAAATTTGCTTCCTCAATACTCCGTTGGGTATGGCCTCTCAGTTTGACTGCTGAGCATCCACACCTACACTATAATTTCAATTTTCCAGACACCTGTGTTCTTCCCTTGCCATAATTTTGTCAGGATCATATGTATATTAGACTTGCTAGATTTTCAGAAGTAAGGCCTCCAAAATTCCTGTGGAGTGACTATGCAGTGATCTGTTACATGGATCACAGAATCATTTAGGTTGGAAAAGACCTTTAACATCAAGTCCAACCCTAGCACTGCCAACTCCACCACTAAACTATGTCCTTAAGCACCTCATCTACACGTCTTTTAAACAACTCCAGGGACAGTGACTCTACCACTTCCCTGGGCAGCCCGCTCCAATGCTTGACAACCCTTTTGGTGAAGATATTTTTCCTAATATCCAATCTAAACCTCCCATCATGCAACTTGAGGTCATTTCCTCTCATCCTATCGTTTGCTACTGGGGAGAAGAGACCAGCACCCACCTCGCTACAACCTACTTTCAGTTATTTGTAGAGAGCTATAAGGTCCCCCTTCAGCCTCCTTTTCTTCAGACTAAACAGCCCCAGTTTCCTCACCTGCTCCTTTTTAGACTTGTGCTCCAGACACTTCAGCAGCTTTGTTGCCCTTCCTTGCACACACTCCAGCATCTGGCCTCACTGAATCCCATCCAGTTGGCCTTGGACCTTTGATTCAGCCTCTCCAGATCCCTCTGCTGATCCTTCCTTCCCTCAACCACATCAACAGTTCCACCCAACCTGGTGTTGCACGTAAACTTACAGAGGGTGCACTCAATTCCCTCATCCAGACCCTTGATGAAGATATTAAACAGAACCAGCCTCAACACTAAGCCTTGAGAAACATCACTTGTGGTGAATGGAGTTAAATCCTGCTGGCATCCAGTCACAACTCTTTGGGTTTGGCCTTCCAGCTAGGTTTTTACCTAGTGAAGAGTACACCTGTCCACCTCTCCATGCAGACCAGACTATGCATGCAGCATCCCCTAAGCAGCTGAACAGCCTCTTGCTAGCTTGAAGACACATGAGCAAACTCAGATTTTTCTCTTTAGTAGCCGCTGTAGGCAAGATCTATGCAACAGAGGAAAGGAGCAGATGGGGAACAAGACATTAGAAACAGAATTGAGTGATGAAAGAACCTAACTGGGGCTTGGAAAAAAGAAGTGCAGATATGGGAGGTGGATCAGCACTGGGAGCCTGTAAGGGAAAATTATGGGAGGTAATTATGGGGAAGTAATTGCAGAAAGACAAACAAGAATCTGTGGAAAACAGCAAGTGGTTGGAGAAAACATCATGACTTTGATTCTTCATCTATCAGCAGACAACTGTGAAACCCACTCCCTTCAACCTGATTCAGCTCCAAGGATGGCAATCATCATCATGACTCCGTTTTCCAACAGCAATGCGGGTATCACCCTTACTGACACAATAACAAGAACCATTCCTAGCCTGGGACTCACTAGAAAAGAAATCCATTGTTTTTTTTTTCTCTTCTCATGCCTCAGCACATGGCCCCATGCCTTTTCTGCATGGTACTCATACTCTGTTGAGATGACAATTATTGTTTATCTGATAAGATTTTCTCTGGGCAGGTAATTACTGTAAATCCAAGTGCTTCATAATCGTTAACTCACTGATTGCCAAAACATGCCTTTAAGGTGCATCATTTCCACAGAACAGCAGCGATGAGGTTGAGGTTGGATGCTTCCACCAGTTCAGGACACTAATTTTGAGAGTTCCAGTTCCTTAGTGCTACTGATCACTAAGTGGCTTTCTACATACTCAAAGCACAACTCTCAGTTTAAAACCGAGTGCAGAACTGAATGTTCTAACACATCTGCCACACCAAGGGGCACACACAGAAAATCATAATCTGAAAAACCAGGAAACAGGTGATTCAGCACCATCTCTGACAGACCAGTTTACATCCTTGAGGCTGGTTGCACCTGAACCAGAGCACCTCTCGCAACAACAAAAGGGGTTTTGAATGAAATTCAGATTTATACAATCCCCTGTAGAAGACAATGATTTTTCACGTAACTGGAAGAAAGCATTTTGGTGGTAAAACACCTCACCGTGCATAGAAAAAGAAGGCATGATCCATGTTCTATTACGTTCTACTAATCTGCTTGAAAGTGCAAAAAATTTAAAATAAAAAGAGGTACATTCTTGTCCCTTTGCACATCATCACCCTCACATTACAGAGGGTGTTCCTCTACATCCTAAAAACCTCCAACACACATAAAACTCTTTCAAGTACCAGCTACCCCAGTGCCAGCTCACCTTTCTGTTAATGGTTCACCATAAGGCTATGGTTATATGGCACTTTCTTCTTCTGTTACTGGGATCTACTAAAATGACAGAGACAGTGCCAGCCAATATTTTTCATCAGCAAGTTACACTAACACTTATTTTCAAATTCTGTCATTTCAAGTTATTCAATTACTTCTGAAATATTCCTGAAACAGGATGCCTACCAGAAGGCTCTGCAAGGCTGAAATGCTCTTTCATTCTTGTTTACATTCTGTATATAAGAAAACTGCACATTTGTAGTCTCCTGGGGGCCACATGGAAGACAGAACTCACAAAATTTATGGAACTGCTTCTCTGGGAGGAGGTGGAGGAAAACAGTTATCTGTATTGCACTAAATCACTCCAATTTCTATCCAACAACGTCGCCAAAAAGAATCTGCAAAAGCATTTACAGTAAAGTCTTATTAGTCATATTCAGACCATTTTTGTTAAACTTGTACGAGTAATGTATCTTCTATAGCAGATAAAAGGTAATGTAATGTATTTTGAGTAGTTTTTGACAGAAATTTTTTCTTCTTGTATTTTTAATTCTTCTGCTTTCTGTTCATGCTGGTTTGATTCTTCAGAGCTTAGTTTTGCTCTTTGATGCTAACAGTAGCATGTACTGATACTACAGATACATACTACAGATGAGGATTCAGTGTCGTATCAATAATGCTGTTAAACCAAACAACCAGCTTTCCTTAAAAAAATTATTTTAGGAATAATACAAAATAGGTAAAAGCCAGGGCAAGTAGCAAGTATGAAGGTTTGGAAATGAGCTGCAAAACAGAATTGAGGATATGGATGAAATGCATAAAGTATACAGTATATGACTCGCATACATTCCTCTCTGCATAATTATGGATATTTCAATACCTTTCATTCACTGCTACAGACCTCTTAAAACTCAGATTTATATGTCTTCAAGATAACCATCCCACATGTGCTAACACAACCTTCTTCCATGTCTGGTAATTCCCAATGGGATCATGTGAAGTGCATCACATTCTTCTGGGGAACAATTTAACATAAACACTAGCTATTAAATGAATGATATTTATTGAAGCTTTCACTGTACAGCACTCAGTTCTGACAAACCACTACCACAATTTGGGTATCTGCTTCTGAAACCTTAACAGCAGCCTCGAGTTCAGGCTGTTCAGTTTTGCTTTCATTCACAAGACTGCAACATACATGTATATCTCACATTACACTGCAACTGCCCACAAGTGATCAAGTAAAACTCGTAGCTGAGAGAGATGTTGTCAAAAAGATGGCAAACACTCTGCAAAACCCAGACATTTTTGAAGTGGAAAGGTCACTAGTAATTGCAGATGTAGTATTTGACAAGAAAATGCTGACAAAGGAAAAACTGTATTGTCAGATGAATGAAAAATTACGTTAGTGAGCTTTATGCTCTGCATATCTCAATAAAGAGAATGTTTCAGCTCTGGGATTCAAATAGTTCTTTGGGCACATGTTTTGCTTGTTTGTGTTAAAATACTAGATTTAAGATCATAGAATCGAAGAATCACTAGGTTGGAAAGGACCCACTGGATCATCGAGTCCAACCATTCCCATCACTCACTAAACCATGTCCCTATGACGCTGTTCAAAGGCTTTAGCACTGCATATAATTCCACTATTACTGTTGGTCCTTCTATTATATAAACTACGCAACAATGATACAACAATGATGATACTTCTTTTGGGAGAAGCCTGGCTGGAAAGCTGCCTGGAGGAAAGGGACCTAGGGGTGTTGGAAGACAGCTGACTGAACATGAGCCAGCAGTGTGCCCAGGTGGCCAAGAAGGCCAATGGCATCCTGGCTTAGTTCAGAAATGGTGTGACCAGCAGGTCCGGGGACGTTATTCTCCCTCTGTACTCAGCACTGGTAAGACCACACCTCGAATCCTGTGTTCAGTTCTGGGCCCCTCACCACAAGAAGGATGTTGAGGCTCTGGAGCGAGTCCAGAGAAGAGCAACAAAGCTGGTGAAGAGGCTGGAAAACAAGTCCTATGAGGAGCAGCTGAGAGAGCTGAGGTTGTTCAGCCTGGAGAAGAGGAGGCTGAGGGGAGACCTCATTGCTCTCTATAACTACCTGAAGGGAGGTTGTGGAGAGGAGGGAGCTGGGCTCTTCTCCCAAGTGACAGGGGACAGGACGAGAGCGAATGGCCTCAAGCTCCACCAGGGGAGGTTCAGGCTCAACATCAGGAAAAAATTCTTCACACAGAGGGTCATTATGCACTGGCAGAGGCTGCCCAGCGAGGTGGTTGTCTCGCCTTCCCTGGAGGTGTTTAAGGTACATGTGGATGAGGTACTGCGGGACATGGTTTAGAGATTGGTGGGAATGGTTGGACTCGATGATCCAGTGGGTCTCTTCCAACCTGGTGATTCTATGATTCTATGAATAAGGGCAGTGATTTTTCACACTGGGGTATTGAGTCCCAAAGTGAGAAGCACAGCAACCTCCTGGCTGCCCATCGACATCGCTGCACAGCTTCTGGACTCAGCCAACCTACCTGTTCCTGTACCAGTGCAATGGCAAGGTCACTGCCTTGATAACTCACCCCATAGTTTCCTATTTGCAGAAGCATCCAGTGAGCCAACCTGACCCAGCCAAGCAACAATGCATCCACTTGTTTGTGCTGGAACAGCACTGCAAGCATCCTGCTAAAAGTTTGCAGAGAAAATAGTCCATGGTATGAAAACCAGGCCCATGACAGTTACTAGAATGGAGGCAAAGCCACACTTCAGCCAAAATGCCAAGCAGGGCTTTTCTTCACCTGGCAGCAGCCTCTGAAGTGAATAGCCTGACTTCCACATGCAGCAGGCTGCAATCTCCCCTTCTCCTACTGCCAAATGGGGTTGTTCTTGTCAAAACTGCAGCAAGCTGAACCACACCAAGTTACACCAGAGCTGGAGCACATATCCCCTGCACCCCCAAGACTTTCAAGTGTCCTAACTGCCCTGAGCTGGTGGCACCTGCTGCTTTGCTTCCATTTTGCCACCTTCCGAACATCACACCACTACCTTGCACTGATATATGAATTTCTCCATGAGTCACCAGAAAAAAACCATACAGGGCAGCTCAGTCTTTTCCTAAAACTGTTCCTAGAACTTTGCTGTTTCTCGATGTTCTACCTGTTTCCAAAATTCCCGCCAGCTCTCTGACACCAGCTTTGAAAGCTTGAAGAACAGATAACAGCTTTTCTTGATAGAGTCATTAGTTGCAGCATTCAGTTAATGTCTTTTGAATACAAAATCACTTCTCCAGAAATATTTGCCTTCAACTTCCAAATACACATCACAAGCTCAAGCAGTTTAGATGCAAAAATCTTTAAATTTAGACATCCAAAGGCTCTCTGAAACTCGAGAGTGAAGTTAAAAGCCTCAGTTCCGACTCATTTACTTCTGTTTTCTTGCACAGGACAGTCTAAGTGTGAGCTAACAGTGTAAACTGGGGCTTTTAAGAATCAAAGCAACATTTGCATGTGCCATAATTGGTATTTTTCCATCAACATAAGCAGAAGAACTAGAATAACCAACTTGCTAGAATAACCGATTATACATATATATATAGATATATATATAGCACAGAACAATAATGTTGCTAGAAAATTTTAGTGTTAACGTCTGAGGATGTTAAGAAGTATGCAGATTCAAAAGTATTTTGACTATCTTTTATGCCGTTTCTTGTCTCTTGACCATTGATTTCTCCATGTAGCCCTTAGCCACACGGAAAAAGCAGAAATAAAACAATAAGAAAAAATTTTTCCTTGTAAATAGCAAAAACAGTTCCATACAGGTCTCCTGCAAATACTCTACATGATCATACTATCTGCCCACATCAATACTAATTAAAGTCCACACAGTTTGATATGTCAATCTACAGGAAAGTAGTTAGAGAAAACACGTGAGATCCTTGCATTTAACAGCAGTGTTGCTGTTAGCCTAAGAGCTGTGAAATAACACAAGAAATCTCTTTGTCCAATTTCACTTTTGCCCATTTTTTATCAGAGTTTATGTATCTTAAATCCATTTTTTTAAAAGGGTCTAATTCAAACTACCTACATATAAATGCACACTCAAAAAGTCTTTAAGCCAAATCACAACCACTGAAAAAACTTTTCAAAACTTAACTGATATTTTGTTCTCGAGAGCGAAGAGATGTTCGTGTTAATTCCTGTGCTTCAAACGCTGCTGCCCACGGAGAGGAAAACCTTCTCTGAGACAGCAGATACAGCTTCGTAACAGCTTGTTTCAAGACTAAAGTTGAGATACAAACAACCGGTGCCCTGAGTGGAAAAGGGTGGAGCCGGCCACAAAAAAACCGCCAGCAAGTAAAGGCTGGTGGGGAGAAGATAAGAGTCAAAAAACATGTTTGCTAACGCCATGGAAAAAAAAAAAAAGCAGCATCTGTATTAAGACAGAAATAAGGTAGTATTAAATATGGGGAATTAGGGAAAGTTAGAATAATCTCTTCATTTGCAGTGAAGCATGTAGGTATCTGGGCTGGATGCAACTTCAGTGACAATAAACTGGTCCTGTACAGAGCTCAGCCTGAGCTTGTTTTTCCAGCTCCTCTAACCAGGTTCACGATCACTTCCTTCTGTGAGCTGAAGCTGCGTGTTTACTCCCACAATAAGCAGCCTAGAGATACCCTATGATCAAGGCAAAACCTGAAGCACAGAACTTCTTTGCAAAGCTCATCTTCAGCACACCCAGTTGCTGAAGTCCCAGCACCAGCGATCCCTTTGCTCACACAGTCACTGTGTTCTGTCACAGTAAAGCCACGTGACGCGTCTTGCTGGATGAAATCCAAGCATCGAATCTTAAAGTGTTAGTGGTCTTACATGTTTCTGAGCATAATCAACCAGTTTTTCACTAAGTGCATGAGTAGGGCAGGTGGGAGCACACATGGTGGCAACGCACCAGGATAGATGATGCGCAGAGCTCTGGACGCAGCCAGGGATTATCTAGGCACTTGTTAAGAGCTTGTACTAAATCAAAGGATTAAAAAAAAAAAAAAAAAAAAAAAAAAGAGCTACTTAGCTGTATTCATTTTAATTATTCTTCATTATTTGCACTGCAGTGGGAATTAGACCAACATGATGCCTTTATTGGACTGAATTTACAATACTACTGAATGAAAGAAATACGGTGGATTTTGTTACAATGCTTTTTATTTCATGTCTCCTTATCACCTGCCTAAGGAATTAATTCAGATTGGAGTGTTACTTACAATTAATAACTTCAAACGTATAGAGGACCATAGGAAAGTCATCAGGCAAAAGGGGATGGATCTGAGTTTTCTAATTATTTGAATAATCTGAAGAACATGGAGCCAAAAGTACAAGATCTCCAGATACCTTACAACAGGACAAAAGCCCAAACCCAAGCAGTTAACAACCAGAAGGAAGATTAGAAATATGGATGATGAAAAAAAGAATTGATATGGAAACTGTTGCTATTTACACCTAATGAAAACCACAGTTCAAACTAAACAGAAAGCTGCAATATGAAAATAAGAGAGGGTGTAAAGATAACTTTCATTTTTAACATAAAAAAGCAAGAATAGCACAAAATTCTACACACCAGAAGATGGATATGAATAAAGTTTGCACTGCCACAGCTATAAAAATGGAATTTATACGATGGATTTCTTGGTTTCCTCATAGAGACCTAGTGGATAGCCTTGACTGAACACAGCACATCCTGAGCACACATTCCCCCTCACTTAAAATGCTGAACTCGCCTGGCTGCTGCTCAGCCCCAGGCCCAATGGGATATTGTCACGGCTCTGGAAGGATATTTAAAAGGCATTTTCTGACATGTCTTAAAAAAATGTGCAAAGTTGAGCTTATCTGCTCTGGTGAATGAAATGCTGCACAGGTTGTACAATGAAAGGATGGATTAAAAAAGCCATTGTGAGGAGAGGAGGGTCAGGACTCCCCAGCAGGAAGTCATAAAGGAGTCAGAGAAGAACAAATCCAGGCCAGGGAGCTTCTACGCTAAAGGCTTGTCCAGTAAGGAGATCCCCAGGGAACACGGAGGGTTTGTGAGCATTCGTGGCCAAAGGGTGATGCTCCTGAGGGCTCTAAATGGCATTTGAACTTGTGGGGAAAAGCAGAGGAAGTTGAAACACGAGGAACTGAAAGCACTTTGATAATTTAAAAATATAAACTGCTCCAAAAGGGAGTGGTGTTGCGGAAACATTGGATGTTCACTCAAAATAAAGCAAGCCAGACAACTGCAAAAAGCTGAGAAAAAGAAGTAAATCAAACCATCCTTAGTCTCTGTCCTGATGGCTTGAAAATAACATAGCCAGAAAAAAATTCAACTGTGGGTGGGTTTGCTTGTTTTTGAGGAGAAAAATCTGGCCAAATGCTTTGCGTGTTAAGGCAGATCAATCTCTGAATAGAGGAGCTGCTAAGTTAAACCGTTATCTCCCCAGCTTTCAGGGTGAGACCTGCTAGCATGAGAGGCAGTGGTGAGTGCTCATGTACAAAGCAGGAAGGAAGAGAGGCACAAGAGAGAAGTACATTTTAACCCTCAGTATAAAAGAACCCTCGTTTTGCAATCCAAATGGCCAGACCTGAACCAGGGAGCTCATGCAACAACAGCACTGAGGCACAACTGCCCCAAACACCCTGCAGAGCCTCGGTGGATTGGGAAGGGCTCCCTGCATCCAACATGAAATTGAAGCAAAGCATGATGAGATCCTGCCAGCAAAGCACTCAACTTCAAATCAAACAAGCTGCAATTAACTGTGTTTCATATATAAAATTAGCAAGTACACATTCAACATCTTGACAGGCTACAGAAAACGTTCACTGGTAAATTCAACACACAAACAGGGCATTTAAATTTCAATAACCAAGTATTTTTCTGTTTATATATTTCAGCTGTTCAACTCCTCACTTTATACACAAACCTGACTACTCCAACTTTTGCTTATATCAGTAAAAATAATAAAATATATGACTATGTAAGATATATTTCATAGAATCATAGAATCACCAGGTTGGAAGAGACCCATTGGATCATTGAGTCCAACCATTCCTATCAAACACTAAACCATGTCCCTCAGCACCTCGTCTATCCATCCCTTAAACACCTCCAGGGAAGGTGAATCAACCCCCTCCCTGGGCAGCCTGTTCCAGTGCCCAATGACTCTTTCCATGAAAAACTGCCTCTTAATCTCTAGCCTAAATCTCCCCTGGCGGAGCTTGAGGCCATTCCCTCTTGTCCTGTGCCCTGTCACTTGGGAGAAGATGCATTTCATGTATAAAAATGCATCCTCTTCTATTTTCCCTCTGACTGGTAGCTCCTCTACAAATACAGTAACATAAACTGGATGTAAGCTATTCCTCATTGCAGTTTAAGGAGAGATCCTCATTTCCCATACGGTTACACATATAGTCCTGTTAGCTAAAGCCTGTAATTAGCCTTCCTGCTGGTTAGGTAATTGTTTCATATGGTCTTACTTCCCTGGAAGCAGCATGACATTACAGCCTGTTTGCAGAAACATCCAACACCCACCCTGGCTCTTCGGGGAGGGCTGTGGGGGGAGTTCTTCCCATCTGTATGTTCATACAGCTCCTTGATGAACTGACTGCTCAGTCTTCACACACTCAGTCTTCATGCACCACAACTGCGCAAACACTGCTTTTTTTTTTCTTTTTAAATTAAAAAAAAGTGTTTTCGAAGCTTTGGGTTGCCATGGTGAGGGCACCAGAGAAATGCCAGAAGGAAATGAAGGCCAGGAGGAGTTGCATACCATCACTAAAAAAGGGTTTTGATGATACAGCAAATACATGTCTACTCTTTGAAAGAGGCAGTTACTGTGTGTAACAAGCCATAAATGATTGTTCAGCACATAAAAAGACAAAATTGCCTTCAATTTCAGTGTTAAGTTGGAAGACCTAAAATAATCCTCCATCTTTGCAGATTTTGGATATATTATAGGTCAAGTACCTCAGACCCTGAGTAAAGCAGTAAAATTAGTCCACTGCCTAAATGTAGCACCTTTGCTGTAAAAATAATGACACAGTACCTGAACCTTCTGAAATAAACTTAGTTTTACTGCTAAAGATTGGCCAGCAGTACCTCTGGATGCTACCAGGCTGCTCAGACCGAGCTAATCTGCATTTCTTCCCACCTTTCTAACAGACAGAGAACAACACAGAAGCAGGTCCTGTCAGATTCTCCAGGACATCATGGGTTACACGCAGCACTAAGCAAACATGTCTCTGAATTTGTTGATAATGTCAGGACATTCTTTGCAGGCAGTGCTCATGAAAGTCCTGTAATTTGCTTAGGATTTATTGTGAACAGACTCTAAAGCATTAGAGATAATGAGAATTGCTTTTCAGTAGCTTTTAAATTATTTAATTCAGGAAAGGGAAATTGCACATCAGAGAGGAGTAGCGAGATTGCACATCAACATTTGCATCAAACAGGACATCAGAGAGATGCAGTAGTTTGATGTCTGAAGATGTCTGGTCAGGGCTTTAGCCCTTACACTAATATGCACTGCGCAGAATATATTCTCTAATTTATTTTCTCGCTAAAGGATTTTGATTTTCCTACTTGAAAGAAAGAAAAAACATTGTTAATAAAACAGATTAAATCAGTACCTGAGCTTCCTAGTATATGACACTGATTAACCCTTTAGTTTTACTCCATGATCCTGTGCTCAGAGAAAATACATGTTCAAACAAGCTCCATACACGCTTGTGTATTTTTAAGAGAGGTATTATCTTTGCTAAATACACCTCATAGTTACTAATACTTGTCAGAAGATGAGTGAATGACTATTTCTCTGATCTGAATGCATGTATTCACACAGGGTGAAGATATATATAGATATATCTAACACTAGGTGAAGATTTATCAGCTTAAAAGCTCTTTAAAATGTGTCTGACAACCTGTCTTCCTCTTCTTCCAAACACCTTCAAACTAATTCCTCCTTGTCTACTGGAATAAACCAAAGAAGCAACAAAGCTCTATGCAAACTGCTAATGCGATGTAATTCTGCAGCTATAAAAAAAAAAGAAAAAAAAGTTATGCACAATACTTGTTAATTCAATCCTAAAGCTGTGTTAGGCAGATTGGTAACAGGGAAAATGCTTTCTGGCTGTTTTGTGACAAATTTAAGGCACAGGTAGACGAGGTCCTGAGGAACATGGTTTAGTGTTTGATAGGAATGGTTGGACTCAATGATCCGGTAGGTCTCTTCCAACCTGGTGATTCTGTGATTCTAAATATTACTTTCAGGAGGAGAAAAGGTAATTGTTTTCAGTCCTGACTCTTTAGAATACTGTGGCACATCGCAGCTGGACCCTGGACAAAATAATGCAGGTTCTATCCCCAAATTACTTATGAAATTTGCTTGATGCACAATAAGTCACAGATATTGTATTAAAAATGCTTTTATTTCCTTACATGAGAAATCATAGCACAGCTCCTCTAAATTTTCTATCGCAAGAAAAGAGACAATAAAAAGAGATACTTAAGAGGGGGGATCTGCTAGGTCAGACACCTCTTCATGCCTGATCACATACTCAGCTCCCACTCCCCCAATTCTCCTTTGCAGATGCCAGGAGCCGAGCAGGCCTCTGGCTTATTTGGACAACTGTTCCTTACACAACAAAAACTCCTAACTTATTGGCAGCTCCAGTCACTTTCTAAAAAGTGCTGGGCTCAGCTCCTCCTGTAGGAGGACGCTAACAGTAGCCCAGCAGCTCTTTTGTCTTCCAACCTTCTGTTAAAACAGTTACCTAGACTCAGGGGTTGCCCCCTCTTCACCCCCCTTCTCAAAATCTGCAAGCTGACACTGCCTATTGAAAAAAAAAAACAGAGAGGCTGTGGAAGAGAAACATTTGTTAAGTTTAGCAGACTTGGCAAAGGGTCCCCAGAACGTTAAGGAAATAGTTACGCTTATCAGATTCAATACTGCTTTTCAATAGAAATAACGCACATACAATCTCAAGTAAGGCCTCCCTAAGTTATTTTTATCTGTCAGGCTAAAGATCTAGTTTTTTCTGCGAGTCCTGACCTCTCATAATGTGAATATTTTCACAGGAAGCAGCAGACTCCGATCAGATTTTACAATTGAGTGTTTAACATAAAATCATCATGATTAAAGCATTATGCAATACCTCCTTAGAGTATTTTCTTTACAAAAGGGCTTGGCTGCAAACCCCAAGCCTGCACAAACTGACTTAAAAGTAATAAATTCCTTGGTCAACAGGTTCACATTATACTAAGAGCAACACACAGATCCAAGAGGCACTCCATGACAACACTTTAGCAAACAATCCCGTTATTCATGGATGGCTATAAGAGGGTGATTACTAACAGCTGTTTGCAATCTCATTATGTATGGAAAAGCTTCAAAAAATTGCAACTGACTGAGGAACTGAAAAAAGAAGGATCTGTAAAGGTGCTACTGCCTTCCCAGCCCCGTTACCCTCATTACTCACATTCCACCCCACTCATTCACTCTCACAGTCCTTACTTCCTATAGACTCCAAATACTCAAAGCAACAGTATTATTTTCCTATTTATTCATCATATTAAACCCAAAGAATGTATGTATTAAAATATAAATTAAAACTAATTTGAGGGTGGTTCAATGGATGCAAGTACTAAACTCACACAACCAGTAGATGAGTGCTAATATGGCTCACTATGGGTACGGTCACCCCCAAGGACATGAAAAGAACACACAGTCTAGCTTTTAAACAAACTTAACCCAATTAAAAATGTTAATCAAAGCATTCCTGATACAAATGGTAAGTTAATATTCAAACCCAGAAAGGAGAACACCACATAAAGCTCTAATTTGTTCCTACTTGACCAGCGACTCCTTCGCTCTCTTCCCTGCCCCTAAGTTTTAATGAAGTACCCTGCAGACAGCCAGATCTTTTTGTGGTACTGCAGTGAAGCATAAGAATGTAAATACGTCAGGAAAAAAAAAAAAAAGCAACCCAAACCAATAAAGGCTGCTTGTTCACAGACAAAAAAACTAAGCAAACAAAACGCTAGATAATCTGTTTAGCGACTCTTCTTAGAAGATGGTCCAGAGTTATTCTAGCCAGCTGTGTGTCTCAAAAAGTTAATAAAGAAAACAATACTTTTTCATTCTCATCACTCCTTAATCCCACTCACAGGGCTCTGCAGTATCTGAGTGACTCTCTTCCTTTGCTCCATCATATTGAAGTCCTGTCTCAGGTCAGGAGACATGTTCCTCTCCCGAATATACTCTGGGTCATTCTCATTGATGCGATCAAAGTACCGCTCTTTCTGAGGCATCGTGGCCAGGGGAGGAGTAGTGATCACCACCTGACTGGCATCAGTACTCATGCTTCAATGCTGCAGATGGGAGCCTTCACCTGAAACAAATAAAAAAAAGAGAGAGGAATGACTGACCATCGAAAGGAGAGCATTGAATACAAATTCCAAGTCTGGACACAAATAATGCTCTTTTTCATCTTTGCAGAACAACATCCAAAATGAAAGGAGAATGAATGAATGATTAACATAATCAGAAAACTACGCAAAAATTCTAGGAAAGTGTTTAAAAAATATTCATGAGTTCTCAGACAGTGCATAAACATCTCTGTTCAAATAAAGAACAACATATGCCCAAACAGCATACATCTGAAATGACCATAACCTATTTTATGACAAAATTTCCTCTATCATTTTTACATTGCATTCATGACCCTCTCAAGGTTTTTATACAGCTCTCCTTCCTGACACGTCCAGCCAAACACACCCAGAAGATGGAGCCTCTGTTTAACATCCACTCAGAGCTCATCTCCCAACTCGAATGAAGATATTCCTCAATTACAGCATTTCTGAAGTATCTCATAACCCAGCTTAAAGACGAGACATCAGGTTGTTCAAAAACCAACACGGGAATCTCTGCAGAGCACCGGCTAGTGCCAGTGCTTTCAGGAGACACTCAGAGATACAGAGGGAACAGCAGAAAAGGTTATATAGTTATATGTTGGGTTGCACAGGATTGAGGTTGCAACTGCTCCAAAGCTGAGCTTTAGCTTTTCTCCTCATGTGTGCAATTGTATGCGAAGATTCTCACTGAAGCTCATTAGGGAAAAACAAACTTTCATGTCTTGGCAGAAAGCTATGCATAAAACCTCATTTGAAAAACTGATAAGCATTTGTAAACACAAGCAGAACTGGATCAAAAAAAGCAGACACCTGAATTTTCACACAAAGGATCAGGCTCAAAAGTGCACTAAGGAACACTGTTCCTCAAATGGGTACCAAGGTGGGATGTTTTCTCAGGTCTGAGGAACAAAGTGAAACAAGATGTGTAGGAAGAGATAGCGTATTATGAAAATACATTTCAACATGCAAAAATCGACATTCAATAACATATTTAATACAGAAATATTTGCATGCAAATGTATTTGGTATGTAAATGATTCACATCTTCAGAGGAAAAAAGCCACACAAAGGAATAAGCGTGGTTGAGCAGTATTAAACAGCCTGATTTGACATTATGATAGGAGCGGTGTAAAGTGTCCTTGCTCCACAGCACCGTTCACCTATCCCTTGTTTGAGTCAGTGCAACTACTGTTTCAGGTATTCTGTGAACAGTGAACTAATGTGGAGCAGCATGTGAACTCCTCCAGCTATAACCTTGCCCATTTTCCAGACGAAACCACTGGGAGCCCTGTTAAAACCAGCTCCAACAACCCAAGCCCTCCTCCTACAGGCGATAAGCCCTTTCAGTCCTTGTGCTGCACCCTCTGCTGCACAGCCACACCACAACCCAAGCTGGCAGGAGGATGCAATTTGATTTTCAGCCAGTTTCCCACACTGACACCCAAATGGCTTTGCTGGTGCACTGCAAAGGACAGCGCAAGGACAAAATCCTGTGGCACTGCAGGATCCGAAACCCCAGCCAGAAGACAAGTCACACACCACCTACAGAGTTAGGAAAGCAGTAGCAGAAAAGGTACAAGGAAAAACACCTCCATGATTTTCTTATATATTGCAGATTGTGATAAAATTTGGGATTAAGATGAACTTGTGTTTACAACGAACCACCTTCTAAAAAACAGTCATTACAAGTTTAGCCTAGAGAAGAGGAGGCTGAGAGGAGACCTCATTGCTCTCTACAACTACCTGAAAGAAGGTTGTGGAGAGGAGGGAGCTGGGCTCTTCTCCCAAGTGACAGGGGACAGGACGAGAAGAAATGGCCTCGAGCACCTCCCTGGGAGGTTTAGGCTGGACATTAGGAAAAAAATTTTCACGGAAAAGGGTCACTGGGCACTGTCAGAGGCTGCCCAGGGAGGTGGTTGATTCACCTTCCCTGGAGGTGTTTAAGGGATGAGTTGACAAGGTGCTGAGGGACATGGTTTAGTGTTTGATAGGAACGGTTGGACTCGATGATCTGGTGGGTCTCTTCCAACCTGGTGATTCTATGATTCATTCAGCACTTGCTGACTGACTACCGGGAGGCTGGTATGTGTGATCAACTTGGGGATGCTTGAGAGAAGACAATGGGCTAACTTCAGGGAGATTGGGGTTGGAGGAAAATCCAGGAAAAGTATAAAAGGAGCTCAAGTTTTGCTAAAGAACAAACTACCATCTTTTCCAGCTAGGAGAAGGATAAACCCTCTTGTGACAGCTCAGAGACAATCACAGCTCAGCTTCCCTCTGTTCAGATTAGAAGAGACACCCTTAAGAATGTAACCACATACTTATTACGTGCCCTCTGTTTCATGTGCACCCCACAACACACACACCCGCCCACACACCCCTAAAATGGCAGGGTTTAAGAAGCAAAAGAAAAAGCATCACAAGAAGACACAAATGTCACAAGGTGTGTAAAGCCTGAGACCAGACTCTCACTGTTCTCCATCAGTGTCAGGGTAAATACCTCATCTGAGTCAGAACAGACACCTGCTGGTAACTGGGAACAGTCTAGAAATGCAGATGGTGAGAACTTTGGATGGATGACCAGCTGTGACTGCTGCTGTTTGGTAACCTCTTCCCAGGAACTGCCTTATCCAAATGTTTTTCCTAAAATGCTCCTGATAACCCCAAGTGGCAAACTTGCTCAACTGCTGAACCACTCAGTTTGCTGGACCAACTACACGCATGCCTGAGCTTCAAAAAAAAAAATTTACTGTTATTATTATAGGTTTATAAGATATTAGTTCAAGTCCGTTACTTTGCAATTCGTTCCTACAGTGGCAGAAAAGCCCATTCATCTGTAAAAGACACAAATGTGGCTGGCAAGAACTAAAATTCACAAAAGAGATTTTTCTAATTGCTTCGGACTTCATTTTTTTTCTTCTTTCCTTTCATTTGTTACCTCTAGTCATTAAAACTGCAACATTAAAGTTCTTGTACTACAAAACCCCCTTCTTTACTGACCATAATATGGGTATAGGGCCCAGTTGTTCTTATTAGGTCTGGTTCAATGCCTGTTCTCTTGGGCCCAGGTTGATGTTCATATAATCTCTACTGTTCAGCAGGAAAAAAATTCAAACAAATCAGCCATTCTTTTATTATTTATTTGCATCTTGTGCCTCTTTAAAAAAAAAAAAAAATTAAAGACAGTTGTTAAAACTGTGCTCATCTTTTAGGGATCCAAAAATCTGTACTTACTTCTCAGGCCATGACTGACAACAACATTTACAGAAAGTCCAGATCTCAAAAGCTATGAATTGTGATGCAGGATTCTTTCCTCTCTCTACATTTTTTTCGTAAGTTTCTTTTGTCTAAAAGGAAAATCAGCTTTGCTGCGAGGCTACTTTTGGCTCCCACCCCTTCCAATGACAGTCATGAGAGCTATCACCTTCCTCAGTGGTACAAGCTCATGTTTCTTACGCATGCTGTACATCTGGCATTGGGGAAATCTGTTGTTACAGAGCCTGAGGCACAGGTGGAAATGAGAGACTGTATCCCCCTACAGTAACCAGGCACTAAATCCTCACTCTCTGGAATGTATATAGAGGAATCAAACCTAAACTAGGATCTGGTTTTGTCCTGGTGAGATCTATCTCCCTTGCTCAGCTAAGACAGGCATTTTAACTCACATTTTGGCCCAACAGGCATATGCTCTCGTGCCAAAAATTGATTCAAAGTGTACAGAAGAGCAGTTTTCCCAGCTATGGTTCAACTATTCCATTGGGGTGAAAAAGAAACTACAAAAAGCAAGTCAGCATACATGAGTTTTTTTTAATACAGCATCCGCATCTCAGCTGAAAATACTTTTCCAGACCTGGGAAACAAAGAAGCTCAAAAGCTCTTGCTACAGGGTAACTTGTTAATCTAACTCAGCTTCCCCCTGTCTAGATATGCACTCCTGTTCCTGCAGAACTAAACTCTGATACTGCTACAAAAGAAAACAGGTCATGTCCTCCTGTGCCTTGATGCTTTATATAGCTCAGGGGTTTGGCCTCTATATTCCGTTCCATATTTTGTAACCGTAACTGGGCTACAAGGAGAAAGTAGAACCTTCCCCCTTTGTCAGGAGGATATGCATCTCTTCACTTAGAAGTAAGTTTTATTTACCAACAAATCAGTTTATTCCAGGACCTTCAACTGTTGATTTCAGGCTGCAACCTTAAGTCCCCATCTGATATTTTGTAAAGGCTAAGTAACATGCTGTGCTGCTTTTGTTGGAATAACTGTTTTCAAAGTTAGATCACAAAAGCAGCACAAAACTAATGAGGTCAGAGATGGAAGGAGTGAAGAGGGGAGGGGGAGCAAAGAGACCAAAGGCAGGAAATATTTACCTTGCCAAAGAAATCTCAGAAAGCACTGACTTGACATATTTATATCTTTAATAATGTACAGGATGTACAACAGAAATAAACGCCACCATAAAAGACAGACAGAGCAAAAGAAAAGGGGTAAAATCATTAGATCACCTAGCAACGAATCATTAACCTACCTTTTACACTAATTTTGGTTTTTTATGGCTAGTTTCAGGCATTCCCATTTTCTCTATGCAGTGCAATCCATCGGTCTGAGTTTCCAGCACTGCAAACCAGCAGTGTGCACACCGCATCGTTAACCAGTACGACTGATTTCAGGTCTGAGCACTCAAGCTAGACTCTGCAATCTGAGCATGTAGTTTTCGAGGAGTGCATTGTGTTATTCTGCTATTGTTATTTATTGCTTGCTTGTTTGTAAGGAACAATCTGCTCTTTTTTCCCCCCTCCCTTCCAGCATCTTGTCTGCCAGAAGACTTGTTGGAAGCAAACTGGATGTTCTCTTGATCTTGGTTCCAGCCTCCTATGAAACAGGCAGTTTCCAGGTTGAATCAAAACCTTGGCTTTAGTCAACACTGTCAGCTACATAAGTTAGCTGGCAGGAAAAAAAAAACCAAAACCAAAAAACCCAAAAACAAGCTTAAAGAATATGAAAGAATGTTTAGGAGGACTAGGAAAACACATAGGAGACTACAAAGACTAGGGTTTCCATCACTATCTTCTGGCACTAGAAAGTCAACCGTCCATACTCTCTCCCATAAATTTTAGCAGTGATCTCTGCATCAACAGGGTAATTGCACCTGATCTAAGAAAAAACAATTATGTGGATAAACACCTCAAAATTCAATTCAGTTTTTTAATTTCCTTGCTCTCTCCCTGCAAGGAGCTTGTGGAGAGGAGGGAGCTGAGCTCTTCTGCCAAGGGCCAGGGGACAGGACAGAGGGAGTGGCCTCAAGCTCCACCAGGGGAGGCTCAGGATGGACATGAGGGAAAAATTCTTCATGGAAAGGGTGTTGGGTGCTGGAAGAGGGTGAGGGTTGAGTCCCCTTCCCTGGAGGGTTTAAGGGACGGGAGGACGAGGTGCTGAGGGACATGGGTCAGTGATTGATGGGGATGGTTGGACTCCACGATCCACTGGGTCTCTTCCAACCTGGTGATTCTATGATTCTATGAAATATCTGATACGGCACTGACAGATAATTATTTACTTTTTTTTTTTTTAACAATACGGTGGGTTTGGGTTTCATTTATCAGACCCACCCTACCCACTGATGAATAAGATGCCTGTGCAGACATCAATATTTTGTAGATGCCATTTGTGGGACTGAAAAAAAATTCTGCTATATTAGATAGGTAGCACTTGTTCAGAATTATATTAACTGATTTAACTAATATGCAATGATTCTCTGCACAAGCACTCAAGTCAAACCATCAAACTGCATCCTTATATTGACACCAGGTAGGTATTTGCATTAAATAAAGCAGTCTCACCTCTTCTCTTCTCACCTCTTCCACCTCTTCTGGAGAAGAGGAGGCTGAGAGGAGACCTCATTACTCTCTCCAACTACCTGAAGGGAGGTTGTAGAGAGGAGGGAGCTGGGCTCTTCTCCCAAGTGACAGGGGACAGGACAAGAGGAAATGGCCTCAAGCTCCACCAGGGGAGATTTAGGTTGGAGATTAGGAGGAAGTTCTTCACACAGAGGGTCACTGGGCATTGGAATAGGCTTCCCAGGGAGGTGGTTGATTCACCTTCCCTGGAGGTGTTTAAGGCATGGGTGGATGAGGTCTTGAGGGATTTGGTTTAATGTCTGATAGGAATGGTTGGACTAGAAGATCCGATGGGTCCCTTCCAACCTGTTTGTTCTATGATTCTATGATTCATCCTTCCCAGACATTCAATCTTTCTCCCTGTATCACCTCTTCAGATTCATGCTGACAGACGTTTGTAAGGTCAGATGGCAAAATGGGTAGGATAAACTACTCCTTGGCCAAGTTTAAGTTTTACTTTTGTCTGGTTTTTAACTCTGGGGTTCTAAAAATTGTTTTAGAATCATAGAATCATAGAATCACCAGGTTGGAAGAGACCCATTGGATCATCGAGTCCAACCAATCCTATCAAACACTAAACTATGTCCCTCAGCACCTCATCCATCTGTGCCTTAAACACCTCCAGGGAAGGTGAATCAACCACCTCCCTGGGTTTTACTTTCAACTGTATCAGTTACCCAGCTGGTTAACTGTGTATTTACACAAACATTCATTCTGAAACAAAAACAGTGATGATACAGGGTGTCTTGTACTGCTTCCTCCTGTAGCAATGCAGACAAACAATCTGTCATGCTACAGCCCAAGCTGGTTACAACTCAAATATTCTAATCCAGTGATGCATATTTAATGTAAATCTTTTCATTTAAAATGGAGCAGGCTAATGAAATAATCATCATCTCCTTTCAGACACCATATTAAAGAGTATAGAAGCAGCAGTACAGAAGCAGTATAGAAGTTCTTATTCCTTTGTGGGAAAAAAGTGTTGTTTTTGTCTTCCTGGGTTAAGTCTAAAGCACTATTTTTGCCCCAATACACAGTGCAATATTAAAGTCAACAGAAATAATCAAGCTGTGCCACTTGCACTTTACTCAGTGTAATCTGGAGCTGAGCCAGCTACTATCAAAAATTGAGATAAGATATTGGGCTGCTGAGAGGCATCCAAAATACGAGGGCTATACCTTTACCTTTAACTGAAGGTGTGACATTTTCCCTCTTTTAAAGAAGGCTCCTTATAACGTGCCCAGCCAGTCACAGGTACAGTCTGCACCTCCAAATTTACGAGCCAGCCCACCAATATTTTGTAGTATAAGCACTTTGGGGGGAAAAAACCTTCAAGCCTAGAATGATAAGTTTGATGTATCCAGTACGCTGCACCACATGGCCATAAATGCTGTTTGCATGTGTTACGTCTCATAAATGAACTTGTATGCTTAACCCTGCAGACCCAAAACACTTTAATCATTCACGCTCTGGCATCCCCTCAATGCTGCGTGACAGTCTTTAATGCTGGAGATAATTCTTGATAAATGAGTAATCCAATTACTATCATGCAATGACAGGATGATGGAAGACAAACACAGCATCAAAAGGACAACTTCCAGTTCAGATCCAAGGTCCATCTCACCCAGTATTGAACTTCGGCTGATGGAAGGCTGTGTGGAACCAGGTTGCTCCCATCATTGCATTGAGTGACCCTGAAGCAGTCACCAAAGAGGCTTCCTTGCTTCATTCCATAAAGTAACGTTTTCTTGTTTTACTAGGAAATTGTTGAGGTTGTTCAGACAAAAACAACATTTTGATATCTCACTGATCCTTATACAAAACATTCACATCGGCACAAATCCAGTCACACAAACAAACTGGTTATAAAGAAGTCACAAAGGAATGAATCAGTGCAATGATGCACTCCTGCACTGCACCAGGGAGGGGCGGCTACACCACAAGAAACACGAGAAAGCACTGAAATGTCAGAATGGCAAAAGGGAAATTCACGTCACGTGCTGATTTTTCACTATATGTCTCTCACTGCTGAACACTTTGCCACAGCAGTTACAGACAAACAGTATGACAGGAGTGAATATGAATGACTAATCTGCATCTTTAAATAGACACAATAGATTGAGCCACTAAGCCTTCACTTTAAGAGGTCAATCACCCACAGATACACGTCGGTTTGTTTTTTTCCCTTTGCCTAAACTTGTTCCTTCAAATGAAAAATCTTCTTTTCAGTATTTTTATTTCCTCTTTTTGTATATTTGATATTTTTAACAATACCTGCTTCACTGCAATTTATCTGAGACAGTTTTAAAGCTCAATCATATTTTGCTCCTACGTACGTTTTATTTACACATGTAAGTGCATGCATATGAGGTCTGACCAAAAAAAAAAGGTGCCTGTAACTTTATTTAACAAATTAAGAAAATCAGCTGCGATCACCTTCAAAATACTTCCCTTCCGAGTTAACACAAAGCTGCACAGGATGCCACCAACATCCAAAGCGATTTTGCAGATCATTTACTGACAGGCTATTGAGGTTCTCCATTGTTTTTGCTTTCACTTCTTCTAACAAGCAAAATATTGGTTCCTTTGAGCATTGACTTCACTTTGGCATCTCTACACCTTCAGCATCAGCCAACAGTTGAAAAGTTTCCATCACAAATTTCTCCAGTTAACCAAGAAATGTGATGTTAACTCACCGTTCACTCTTGCACACCAACACTTTCCTACAATGGGTAAGAAACCATCTGTATTTGAACACGTGTCCACTTGTACTGAGTAAAATGATCGTGTTAAATCTTGTCTTACTATGACAAGTTAGAACATGTTCTATAACAATCACTTTGTCTCTCCACTTCCAGTCTCTGTTTCCGAGTTACAGGGCTAGTCACAAGTTGGTTTTTTTGTGTCAGACCTCATGCATTTTGAAAAAATGCTCAGTTGCACTTTGGAGGGCTGATAGCTGTCACCTCTGCTGCTGTATATAGGGGGAGAGATCCTAGGAAATGCTAGGGAGTCTGTGGGTATGGGCTATTGCTAATTTAAAAAAAAAAATCACCTCTTTAAATAAATACACCAGAACAGCTAATAAATTAAATTAACTGTTAAACTGTAAATGGTTTCTGCACTTATTATCCCATCAGTCATACCTTACACCCACTGCTCCTCTGCTTTTCTTTCAACTTCTGTGTTATACTGAAGTTCATGAAAAAGCACAGTAAAAATGAGCTCTGTGATAAGAATGTAAGTTTCTCTTGGTTTAGCTGGTTTTCTATAGCATTATTCAATTAATGTCACACATAAGATCCCTCAAAAATATCTGAACACAGAGCTTAAATAACCTTCTTCTACCCAAAGGCAAAACTGGTGTCCAAGAAGAATGTAGCAGAAAGGTGAGGGGATGTACAGGAACTGCCTGGCAAGAGAAAACCTCCCCCTGTGACATACGCAAAAAGTTGCTCTCACCCAAAGCACAGATGCACTGAATTACAGCAATGGAAACAAAGTTTCCCCCCCTTTTACATTTTTCTGCTTGTTCCCACTTGGCTCCAGGATAAAAAAAAAATTGCCTGCCACTCACAGGAATCCCTCACCCACCTCCACTGCTCCAGAGGATGTGGCAAGAAACAGCACAGCCTGAATTGCTGCAAATTTTTAAGTTGCAAACTTTCTGAAGCTCTATTCCTTCACAACACCTAGAACTTCTACAGAGAAAGAGGATCTGAAGACAGAAGGCCTCTGGCCGAGATGCCAGCTAGCTCGCAACAACCCTCAGTCAGCTCACAGGCAGCAGAAGCCCTCAACCTGCAACAATTCATAGAATCATAGAATCACCAGGTTGGAAGAGACCCACCGGATCATCGAGTCAAACCATTCCCACCAATCTCTAAACCATGTCCCTCATCACCTCGTCCACCTTAAACACCTCCAGGGAAGGCAAGTCAACCACCTCCCTGGGCAGCCTCTGCCAGTGCCCAATCACCCTTTCTGTGAAGAACTTTCTCATGTTGAGCCTGAATCTCCTCTGGTGGAGCTTGAGGCCATTCCCTCTTGTCCTGTCCCCTCTCACTTGGGAGAAGAGCCCAGCTCCCTCCTCTCCACAACCTCCTTTCAGGTAGTTGTAGAGAGCAATGAGGTCTCCTCTCAGCCTCCTCTTCTCCAGGCTAAACACCCCCAGCTCTCTCAGCCGTTCCTCATAAGGCCTGTTCTCCAGTCCCTTCACTAGCTTCGTTGCTCTTCTCTGGACTTGCTCCAGAGCCACAACATCCTTCTTGTGGTGAGGGGCCCAGAACTGAACACGGGATTCAAGGTGCAAATTCAATCAAGTCTCATCTGGAAGTGATTTCTTTGGTGAGGTCAAACAAAGATAGAAGCATTGGCTCTTTCCCACTGCCACCTCAAGCTTAGACATTACAGAGTGTAAACAGTGCATCCAAACTAAACCACTTCTCAAAGTATACTAATAACACATGAATTAATGCAATCTCTGAACAGATGATGAAAACACACGAGCATGTGCGTGACTGCAGTGTGCCAGCAGGTCACTGGACCACAGGAAGGTCCCAGCATGTCAGAGCAGCTCCGAGTAGCAATAGCTCATTTTGCAGAGCTGGCTTGTAGGGCAGTGCAGCCCTGATGGGCTCTCCCATACTTGGAAGTGCATTTGGCTGTCGCTGACCTTGTTTTGTTATCCCCCCTTTCACCGATGACAGCATTTACCCATCCATGTCAAATCCATTTAGACGCTTAGAATAAAAGTCATAAATGTTATTAGCAAATATTTACATATTTCAAAGAATCCATCAGCGATCTCGGCACTTTCTGGATATTAGCATCCTGATTTTTTACACACTCCTGATACTAATGGATCCCCTGCAGAGTTACTGCCAATATGGGATACAAGTAAACTATATTTGCAGAGCAAAAAATCAAGATTATTTGTGTTTGACCTTACTTATATCTCCCAAAATAACACCAGGCAGCTTTAACCTCAAATGCGTACCCCAGTTTTATTTTAAAACCAGAAATAAAGACATAAGACCTAAATACCAGTTTTCAATAAGAATAACTGCTTGTCTTTTTCGGTTTTAAAGATTCTGATGAAATGCAAATGCTGCAGCATCAAAGCAGCTTCAACTTTTGGTTCTCATGACCCAGCTCTTACTCATGCAACAAAGAGGCAGAGTAGATCACAAGGAGGCAGCATGGAAGGACAGGATATTTTGAATTTATGTAGTTGAAAGGATAACTGAGATGCTGGTAATAAAAGGAAAGGTAGTATTTTCTGGAATATTGAAACTTTAAGGCAATAAAAAGCTTTTTTTTAAAAAAAATCTCTGCTTATCTACATAATCACTTGTGGATAAGTTACTTAAAAATATTTCACGGGTCAGTAGACAAGAGGGATCTAAATTAAATGATTATGTTCTGTTAGTACTTATCCGTATTAAGCCATGAAAGTACCCAAACACAAAACCTCCACATATACACAAGCAATGCCTGAAAAATCTCCCTAAATCCTTTGAAAATAATGTAACCTAGGCTCCTCTACAAAATAAACTAAGAACTTATCTGTGAGAAAACCATGTAACTGGAAAGGCTGATGTCAGTTGAAACCTTTTGTATTTTGCAACCTCTTCCTCTCCCTCTCTTGCAATGTAAAGTCTCCAACTTCCTCCAGCAACCTCTTAGTTGGGCTTCCTCTGAACTGCATTCATAGAATCATAGAACAACCAGGTTGGAAGAGACCCATCGGATCATCGAGTCCAACCATTCCTATCAAACACTAAACCATGTCCCTCAGGATCTCATCTACCCATACCTTAAACACCTCCAGGGAAGGTGAATCAACCCCTTCCCTGGGCAGCCTCTTCCAGTGCCCAATGACACTTTCTGTGAAATTTTTTTTCCTAACGTCCAGCCTAAGCCTCCCCTGGTGGAGTTTGAGGCCATTCCCTCTTGTCCTGTCCCTTGGGAGAAAAGCCCAGCTCCCTCTTCTCCACAACCATCTTTCAGGTAGTTATAGAGAGCAATGAGGTCTCCTCTCAGTCTCCTCTTCTCCAGGCTAAACACCCCCAGCTCTCTCAGCTGTTCCTCATAAGGCCTGTTCACCAGCCCCTTCACCAGCTTTGTTGCTCTTCTCTGGACTCGCTCCAGAGCCTTTCAACATTCTTCTTGTGGTGAGGGGCCCAGAACTGAACATAGGATTCAAGGAGCAGTCTCACCAGTGCTGACTACAGAGGGAGAATAACCTCCCTGGTCCTGCTGGTCACACCATTTCTGATACAAGCCAGGATGCCATTCAACTTCCTTATAACAAGCATTTTCATTCAGCATTCAGTTCCCCAGCTCAGATGTTACCAGTGAACTTTCAGTTCAACTGTGCAAACATAACCACAGTCCAAACTTCTACTTACTGGGATCCAGGCAAGAATCAGCTTTGTTATCCCAGACCCTATAAGCAAACACATGACATCAACAGTGATGCTTTATGAAGTCTCTGCTGTCTACAGTACAGTGACTGATATCTTTGAAGGAAGATACTGAGAGAAAGCAACTTCACTCTTTACGGAGACCTACACAGAATTATAGAGGAGAAGAACCAAGTCTGTCGTGTAAATAATTTTTTTTATAAATCCCATTGATTTACATCAGCCTGGATAATGCTATTTGGAGTGATGCTACTCCTGGCAACCTACAAGAGTCCTCCTTGGTGGCTGGTAAAATGTGTGGCATTAGATAGCAGGGAAAACTCTTATCAATCCAAGGGCACATCAAAGCCTTCTTAATTTATGACAGTTTGATTATCCTGGGAAATGTCATGGCCACAGCAGCTGCCTCCTGAGTTTTGCTGGAGGGTCAGAGGCTGTGATGGTGGGCAACCCAGATGATGGACATGAGGCAACTGCTGGATTTTACAAATGTTTACATGAACAACCGATCTCCTGTGTGGCAGCATGCAGCCAAACCTTTTTATAGTCCAAACCCCTGCAGCTCCTCCTCTTCCCATCAAATCCTGACCTTTACCACCAGCAGCAGCTCAGCGTAGACCCCATTTAAGACCAGTGCCACGCATTGATCATGCAGCACTGCAGCTCGACGCTCGACCTCAGCTGTAAGTGAGGAATGGGAAACTAGGCCAACAGCTAATCTCAGCAGGGACATTTGTAACTGGAGACTTGAAGAAAAGATGAAATTGTTCCAGGCCTTCGATCATAAAATCTTCAGGACAAATTGTATCTTTATTTATAATATGCACCACACCCTGCATGATCCCCCCCGAGTTCATCTTGGGATCTCTGAATCACTCTACCATAAATTTTAAATAAGAAGCAATAACATAAGTCACACTAACATACCAATATCAGCTTGGCCGTGTCAAAATAAATTGGCTAGATTCTCAAAAAAAGGAATTATAACATTGTGTTGGCCTGCACATACACTCCCACAATAAACAGAAAACAACAGCATTTAAAAGAAGATGATTTATGATGGCTATAGTCAAAAACTAAGAATGTTTTAGGTAAAATAACAGTTGCACATATTGATTTCATCTATGTAAAAGAGGCATAGCGGGAACATTATGGCTATCTTAAGGCTTTTAATTGTAATTTAAAAATAGTAATTTTAAGGATCAATAAAATGTGAGACCAATGGTACTCGCCACGCCCAGGTCTGACTGTGCAGTGGGTACACTGACAGTGATAAGAGGCATGGAAAAAAAACCCTAGGCATCTCGAGAAAAAAGTGACACTCCAGTAAACACTCCCAAAAAGCAAGCCACAAACTGAGGTGTAGAGGGGAAGGCTGTTGGCACTTTAACAGCTTATATCAGCCATAGGATGGCACAGGGGACAAAAAAAATATAAACCACTATTCTCCAGTTACACCAACAGTGTCTTTTCTCATCATCTCGAAAGGATCTTGCTTTTTTTCTCCGTTACCAGAGCTACTTTGCTTTAACATATGGGAAAACTTCTTACCTTCTTGGTCCATTTGCAAATTTAAAGAATATTCTGAAGCCAACAAATGTCTTAGATGGATCTGTCTCTTAGATAAAATTATTTCAATATAAATGTATTATGACAAAAATTCATAAGAAAAAGTTGCTTTATTTGAATTTCCAAAGTTTGTTTGTAAACATGGCCTGAAATTGGTATTTGCCTATCTGCTATTAAACCCAATTATTTAATACTGAGTGCAAGTATTGGATTTGTTACCCATGGGTTGGAGTTCAGAGTCGGAGTGCACAGAGGTGTGGGGGCAAATTTTTCTCTCAATTTTATCATTATGAATCAAAAGCAACCAATTTCAAAATCTATCAAAAATTGCTATAAAAATGACATTGCATGAGATTTGGTGATGCTTATTTTTGAACATTTCTATAACTCACGGAAATCAACTCAGGTAAACAAGGTAATTCAGTGTATTACCATAAGAAAATTACTGATTATACAAAAAAAATGTCTGAGGTGACACAGATTACATCTGCTTTAGCAGTGATGGGATATCACATCTTTTCTGGGGCTTTCAGTTACCTCATTCACTTAGGTTGGAGGTTAAGTTTGGGGTTTGTTTTTTTTTTAAACAACTGTAAAAATCTAACACTGTCCGAGAAATTAAAGATCACTGTATTACTGTAAGAACACGTAAAAAAAAAAAATCACAAAACTTGATTAATCTAGTGCTGAATAACATGCGATTAGATGCTGGCCAAAGTCTCATTGATGACAGTTTCCGCAGACGTGCTGGAATGCTGCTGAGGACAGCGGTGACCCAGGGAAGCCAGAGTTCTGCCTTAGCCACAGAGGGGACACAGATACACCCCATCTTTCTTGGAACTCATTTTCTAATCCAGAAAGGAAAAAAAGAAATCTGCAGCACAAATCTGATCTCAGGAATCTGGTCTCCATGGTTTCAGGAGTAGCAGCGGGTGATGCTTTTAGAGTTGGACAGCACTTAGATTTTTGGTTGGTTGGTTCTGGGTTTTGTTAAGATGTATTGTTCCAATTTGCTAATTTATTGCATTATTACAGGCAGAGACATAGCTGGCTTTCTATCTCTTTATCTTAATTTTTATTGAGTGATGAAAACAAGCCTTTAAGATGCCATTTGAGATTGCTGTGGTTTTTTGGGTTTTGTATTTTAAATTCTCTGGTAAATTGCTATGAGATTTTCATTCCTGCCTTCCTCACCAGTATCATGTTCTTTCCCTGTGACAATTATCAAAACTGGTCAGAGTTTGTACTGCAAAGCAGTCAGGAAGAAGTGATGAAAAGCATGCAAAGTTTTGTGCTATCTAAACAGACTTCCTGCAACTCCTGGCTTCAAACTGGGAAAGGTGGAATTCGTAATGAAGAACATGCGTGTCTGGTGCACCACTCCTTTCCCTCTCAGAGTGCAGTTAGACAATTATTCTGTATGAAAGTTGAAGAGAGGCGTTTGTTATATCTATCCAATATTAATTTTTGCTATATGTTCATTTTCATGTTATATTCAAAATGTCGTTTGTAATTGGGTGATCCTGGACTAGACGACTAGTGGTTTCTAGAAGACTCAAATGGATGCAGCCATTCCAAGTGATTTTTTTGAGTTATTTTAAACTGTCCCATTAATGAGGCATTGAATATAAAGCTTTTAACAATTATACACCCAGTATCTAAATAAGAAAACATAAGACAGAAAAAGCTAAATAAGTAAACAAACAAATCTATCCCTTCTTTGTCTCCCCTGGCATGGTACAGCAGGTTATGGGCATATCTAGCTGCTAAAAACATTAATAGTTACCCTGAGCCAATAGTGCATTTCACCATTTCATTCTCTGTTAAACGCTATTGGCCACAACAACAATTACTCCAAACCAGTTGTTTCATCCTTGCATGGGACATACACAAAAAGCAATAATGATTGTCAATGCTTTCAAAATGACGTTGTTTGGAAACACAATTATTGCCTCTAGGTTACCTGCCTATATTAGATGGGAACATCTTATACATCTAAAAAGCTTTGGGACTTTTTTCAGCAAAGTATAACACACTTTAAAACTGGAAACTTAAATTGTCTCTTGTATCTGCAGACTTGATCACAACTTCAAGTGAGTGTAGTTCTCTCTATAATTACCTGAAAGGAGGTTGTGGAGAGGAGGGAGCTGGGCTCTTCTCCCAAGTGACAGGGGACAGGACAAGAGGGAATGGCCTCAAGCTCTGCCAGGGGAGGTTCAGGCTCGACATAAGGAAAAAATTCTTCATAGAAAGGGTCATTAGGCACTGGAACAGGCTGCGCAGGGAGGTGGTTGACTTGCCTTCCCTGGAGGTGCTTAAGGTGCGGGTGGACAAGGTCCTGAGGGACATGGTTTAGTGTTGGATAGGAATGGTTAGACTCGATGATCTGGTGGGTCTCTTCCAACCTGGTGATTCTATGATTCAATTAATTATGTGCGCTTATAAAGGTTTCTTTTTTTCATTGCCCTATAATCAGCTGGAATAAGTAATTCGCTCAACCTCAGCACCAAATCTTTCTCTTCTAACTATATACCAAATTTTACAACTCATAAAAGAACTATTTCTGACCTTGGTACCAAGGTTGGCTTAAAGTAACAAACAGGTTCAAAAGTTAAGCGGCATCAACGAATATAGACACAGTGAGATCAGGTAAGATCTCATTTTCTTAGAACAGTAGGTGAACAACAAACAAGTATCTCTACCTCTCACTGACAGGCAGTACGAGCTGAGACACAAGCACAGAACTGATCAGTCATTTAAAAATATCCCCACAATAATTAAGCCAACAATGAAAAAGCACAATCTTGCAAACATGAGCAGTCAGATGGTAACTTGGACAACTACAGGAGAGCCAACACTTCTCTTTTAAAGCAAAGTGCCTAGGGTGGTTGTACTTCCTGAAACATGAACAAACAAATTTCTGTTTGGGAATTTAAAATTTCCATATAAATTTTAAACCAGCATAAACTCTCAAAGCAATACAGGGTAGTGTTAAAACTGTACCTACAAACAGCATAGATTCATACTTCTTAGAGAGATGAGCATGTGAAATTCCCCAAGTGCCGCTGAATGATGACCTGGAAGTCACACTACCCGAGAAATAAAAGCACTTAAACAGAACTGGGAATTGTACTGGTAGGGGGCAGAATAGTTTAAATTTATTTTCTTATGTTCCCTGTTCTCCATTTCCAATTGCGTCATTTTTGCTAATGACAAGATCAATCAATTCTAATAATGAGAATCAAGAGATTCATAATAAAGAAAAGAAAAATACATTTTCATTGCTATTCCTGCAGCTCATTTGATGCCTCAGTAGAGCCATGAAATATGAGCAGTCCAAGAAAGACCAAAACAAAAATCTGAACAAATTGTAACACAGGCTCAGTGTATCAGTTAAGAAATATAGCTGCTCTGAAACATTTAAAGAGAAGACATGGGCCTCTCCAATAGTATAACCTTTGGCTCTGGCTGTTCGCATCACAGTTTACGCGGTTTCCATGGAAACCCTCTGCAAACATATGAATGTGCTTGTTGCATTAGATGTCGAACAGAAAATCCTTTGTGGCAACTCTGGAGGCCCATGGCCAGTGCCAACCTCCCAGTGGAATAATGCCCCTCACTATGCCTTGCCCAGCAGGCTTATGACACACTCGCTCACATGGCACAGCTGCTGCCATCGCTTGTTTTTCCTTAACTGACTAAAAAAAACCCCAAAAATCTAAGCATGGACATCGTAACTATTAAACCCTTCTTCCCGCATGGAGAATCTATTTTGTCCCCATCAAACTGATGGTCAAGTCTCCAAGTATTGGACCCTCAGATACAGCCCAAGCACTGCTGAGTGAGGACACTGGCTTGGGAGGCTTCCAGCAGGCTTGCAGTCAGGGTGCTGGTGAATACATTTACATAATGAGTAGGCAGCTACCCAGAAAGGGAAAAGCACAGTTATTCATTATTACACACTTCGAGAAAAATACATTAAAAAATACACATAAAATTCTCAGCATGTGACAGGTACCCCAGTCCAGAAGAGAAATCTAGTTTCATCACCTTGTTGGTTTTCATCATGAAGAGGTCAACTGATTTACAAATAACTCATGTACAGGAGAAGCTCCTCCTCCAGCCATAGAGGGAGGGAAATTCTACCCAAGACAGTCTGAAATGTCATCAGGAGGTCTGGTTTGTTTTTTTGTTTTGGTTTGGGGTTTTTTTTTTGTTAAAGTCCTGTGTGTGCAAGTGAAAGCTGAGGGAGTGAGAAACTCGTTTCCGTTTTAAAAAGGAAGAGCTACTGGCAAGCATCTGAATGTTGTGTCCCATCTGACCTTCCTCAAAATGCACGTCCACTCTGCAGCTCTAGATATTGTACCAGCGTTGAAATAAAAGTGCTTCTAATAAAAACGATCAATAGCATGCATAGCTGGAGCATACCTTGTTTGTAGATCAAGGCATTCCCCTGTATTCTTATTCCTCTGAAACAACAAATTCCTAGTCCACCAAGTTTGTCCTTAGTATCGAAGATGTCAATGGCATAAATTATCTAAGTGTTTACATATGCGCACAGTTTTGGGAAGGGAGATAACCCCAAAGGTAACATTCAACATAAAATCAGGTCTGCGGATTCTGCATGGGAGGTGAAAGCCTGTCTGTCCCATTCCATGTAGAACAGAAGAAACATGAACCTTTTAGCATTTCCAGCCACCCCAACAAAAATCAACGATGCAATAGTTTTGATTTAAAAGCTACAGAATAAAGGAAATCAGTTGTTTTACTAGGAAGGGGGAGGAAAACAAACAACCCTACACACTTTTACTTTGTAGACGCTCTGTTTGCCTGTTCATTTCTGACACTTTCCCTGATGGGAAGCCCTCTGAGTTCCCCCATGACCACCCTTACCTCACACACATCACCAGTCCAAGCTCCCCTACACCAGCTGTGAAATTAGCTCTGAGGGCAGTCAGCCTGCACAACAGCGTAATGAGGGGGTCCAGGACCGTTGCAGCCTGCCTTGTTCTAATTCTCTAACAGCTTATTGTTCTCTAGAGGTTCCCTCTGCGAGATAAAACGAAAGCCAGGGCTTCCTGCAGTGAATTCCCACCCTGCCTCACAGGACGCTGGCCAAGGGCTTGTTGGCCAAGGGCTCAACCTCACAGCAGGCAGCCTGCCCCAGGACTCACCAGGGAGATGTTGGGCTTGCTAGCAGGTGGTTTGCAGGAACATCTGCTCAGGGGAGTGCTGGTGTGGCTCTCGCCCATCACGGCCTGCCAGCCCTCCCCCAGAGATCCGTGCAAAACCATGTGTGATCCCCTTCTTGTGTGGTTATCACTATAAAGATACTACTGCATTGAGAGTCCCACAGCTAAAATTCGCCTCCTACCTGATCAACGTTTATGATCTGCTCTCTGCCTGAAATTCTAGAAGGACTGAAAGCACAATGGGTGCTCCTGAGCTGCAGCAAGATACCAGGGAGAGAGAGGAGAGCCAGGGCTTGGGCTCAGGACAGAGCAGCCTGACAGCAGAGCCAGAGCATCACATCCAGCAGGTTACAATTAGTAATAACGTTTTGCTTACTGGAATGTGAAAAAGGACACAACAGACAAATACAGGAAATTTTAAGATTGAGAAATTGCTCACTTTATATTTTCACCATATCCTCTTGTTCAGTAAAGAAGTGCACTGAACATCATTAACATCCCACTAATGAGACACCCGACTGCCCAGAACACAGCAATAATGAACATGAGCTCTGTTTCCACCAAATCTACCAGAAAGATTTGTAAGGGTCTGCTTTCCCACCGACACAAACACATGACTCCCATTAGCCTTAATGAAGGACAAGTGCATTCAGGGGGAGAGAAATTTCTCAAGGTTGCATAACTCGGCTGTGGAATACGGTGAAGACACAGTACAGACCTCTACGAGAAGTCAGCCCTCCCAAAGCTACTGTAACAGGCCAAGTTTTTCAATAATTTTCCCATTAGCTTGTTCAAGTCTTGTTGCAGTTAGGACTTTCCCACTTTAGTCCAGTGAAAACGCTCAGAATTTTTCTTATGGCAAAATTAGGGTAATGCAAAGCAGACAGTGGGATGCTTAGCTCCTATTTTTAGGCTGAAAAAAACATAACTTCTGAGATGCAGTTTCTTTATCTTAATGCATTGTCCTGCATCCTATTCTTGACTCTGCAGTATACAAATTCTTACTTCTGTAACAATGCAAATTTGTTGACAGGATGATAGGTTAAAGTTTATCTTCCAGGCTGCTTCCCTTGCACCAGTCAGAAAAATCTAGTTATGTCAATTTATGTCCCTTTCAGTGCTCAGTGAGGCGAGGAAGCTGAGCAGAGTGCCAGAATGCGGAAACAATGCAAAAAACTAATGCCAGAACTGAGTCTCTTGACTCCCAGGCTAAGTTCTAAGTGCCCTCACAAAACTGAGATTAATACTGCATATCTCAAAACCGCAGCTAAGAAAAACCTTAATTCCAGGTGTTGAAAACATTATTAACCTACTAAATGTACTTACAAGCCTCTTCTTCATCTGTTCTTCCCACTTCAAGCTTATGCACTTTAAAATGCTCTAGTGCTTTGCCTTTTTTAGTGATTGGGCGTTTTTTTTTTTTTTATGGTTTGGTTTTTCAGGTTGTTTTGGTTTGACCACTTAAAACTTCATAAGCGATTTAAAAAAAATAGTTGGTCCTACTTATCATAAGGAATCTATCTGATGTGATCTAAGACAGGCAACATTATTACAGTAATACAGTAATGACTATAGTAATTATAGTAATGAAGGCTGCCTCATGTATTCTTCTGTAGTTTTACATCAGAACATTTTATCTCCCAGAACTGATAGAAGAGGATATCTAGCCTGCTACTACTCATACATATGATAGAAGTACATCAGCACATATATTCACAGAAGTTTAACTACTTTGAAACAATAAACAGAGATAGGGAACTAGAATGCAATAATTCCTATAACTGTGACAAGTGCTGTGCTGCATTTTAGAGCCACATGTTAAAACCTATCTTGCAAAATTATCAACCTATTTCTGCTCAGCTGTAATAAAAAGAAAAAAGAAAAACCAAACAACCAATCTCCCCTCAAAACAAAGCCATATATATTTAATTTACTGTACCACAACAGAATCAGCCCTGTGCCTGATGTGGTTGCACTCACTTTAGCTGCCAGCATATACTCAAAACCTATAGACCAGTCCCATCAGTAGCACCCTTCTTGACTTAAATGGAAGTAAAATCAGATCACATATTCCTCAAAAAAAAAAAAAAAAACACCACCCACCATAATCTGCAGAAAAAACAAGGCAAACAGAGTAATTCATTTACAGATTACACGGATATTAACACCACTGGAAAAGCCCATTCAAACAGAAATTGTCACTCACCAGTCATGTCATGACATTGAAGACAAAAATCACGCAAGTCTGAAACAGAAGACAATCAAAATGCAAGACAACTTTCTGCACCATCCATCCCCAACCATTCTGTCAAATACACAACGGAGATAGCACAAAGCATCTTTATGACAGGAATAAAAGGCTCTTTAAATGTTTCTTTTATTTTTTTATTGAATGAACCCCCTCTTACACAAAGTTCATGCAATGATGTCTCGAGAATTAGCACTGCCAAATCATACATTTAATTGGTCAATTAAGGCTTAGAAACCACATGCAGATCAATTTGAACTATTTATTAATGACATGTAATTACTTTACATTGCAGGTCAGGTGGTAGACTAAGACACTGAACCTATTAGTATATTGAATTACGTAGCTATCAGGAAGATTAAAATCTTATAGATGTTTTACAGTAACTGACCAAATACTTCTCAGCTCTAAGTCGACATCTGGCAAAACCCACGGGATTTAAGAACCAAAACCACAGACTCCTCCCAGCCACAGCATCAGTATTTCGTGTGGTTGACTCTTCTCACAGCATTAGTAATCTTTACTAGCAGTGCTCCTCCCTCCGAGGAAGCACATTGCACCACACCTCCTGATTGTTTTAGACATACATATACACAAAACCCAGAGCTGAAAGAGATAGCATCTTAGGTGGCGAGTCCAGAGAAGTCTTGTCCTAAAGATTTTTTTAGGTTTGTTCATGAGAAAAGGGTGGAGAAAGAAACCACAGCTACAAGATTCATGAGCACAAACTCATTAATAGGTTTGCAAAGCAAATCATGCCACCAACCTGTCACGTAACCCATAGGAAAAATGCAGCTGCAGCCTCTGTGGATCAAGCTATTCACTGCTGGATGATAATAAATTGCCCAGTTACTGTATTAACTCTTAAAAAAATGCTTGGGATTTTGATTTCTCAGACAGGCGCTACATTAAAATGAATTAGGATGTCACACAAAACCAAAACAGAAAGCAACCAGTTTCCAAGCTTGAACAACTTCTTGCACTACAGGGCGGTCCCCAGCACTTGCTGCCATGCATTGTTTAGTGCCTCGAAATGGACACAGGCCACAAAAACAACTGCAGCCCTATCGTTTCTGAAATATTTACCTAGGAGATACACCAGAGTACGAACCCCAGAGCTGCGTTCCTGATTACAGAACTTTCTGCCAAAACACAAACTGACAAAAAGATCTTCTAGGGAAACCACTCCAGGAAGCTTTTACACTTTGGTTTTAAAGTCCAGATCTGCCTTTTTTCCCCTCCCCCAGAACACCACCCACTCTTCCAAACAAATAAGAAACCTGATGTTGCACAGGAATTTTAATTGTTTCCATAACTTCTGTTACCTGCCAAAAAAGTACTTAGTGTGACATACACAGGACAGGCTGCCTAGGATCCCTGAGCATTTAAAATAAAATACTAACATACGTATCTATACGCACATACCTACCAACACATGTAGAGTATAAGACTCATATAATAGTTAACTTTGGCATAGCTATAAAAACTAGAAGCCTTTGAAAGAGGCGGCCTTTATGCTTTGAAGAGTGAGCCACAGTTCAAGCATACTTGACTCTGACTCTGATTTACAACTGAGTTACTTCAGCTGAGCTTCCCCTGTGCCACGGGAGCCAGGCTTGGTTTGGTGTCTCCTCGTGCACCACGGGCCATGCCAGACGCAAGTTTGAAGCAGAAATCCCTTGCATGAAAGGCTAAACTTGGATGCTCTCAAGTACGGTCGCACAGATCTCTGAAGCAGTCCCAACAAGAATTCAGCTGCTGTGGGAGCTGGGACTGAAAGCCTGGCTTCTTTCAAGAGTTGTGTAACTATTCTTTATTTATTTATTTTAAAGATCTTGGTCTGTCAACCCTTCCTCACTCCACACAGTATTTCTTACCACAAATAATGGTCTTGGTTTCAGTAAGACCTTTGAAATCCTCATCTTGTGGTAGAAGTAATTGCACAACACAAGCTGGTGGGGACATTTTCAACATTTTTCTGCAACTTCGTTTATTTAGTTGTTAGGAACAGGTCTTAAAACAACAAAGATTTTCTCTGGCATTATTTAAATAAATAATCCATTCTATGTATCAGACTATTTATTTCACATATAAATATATATGATTACATATATAGTAATTGAATTATGTATATATATGTATCAGTAAAATCCCCAGCACAGTTTTAGTATTAGTGTTCGATAGGAATGGTTGGACTCGATCCGATGGGTCTCATCCAACCCGGTTGTTCTATGATTCTATGATTTCCCTTGACTAAGTTGAACAGCAGCATAAACCTGCTGGTAGGGGAGACCTAACAGTTTCCACAAAACATTTTAATAAACAAGGGGAAAAATATCTGTGGGGCTTAAAGGGTGGACGCTAGCAAAACATTGTCTTCAACAATAGATACTACATTTTTTTTTTCCACTGATTTTGAAAACCAAAACCAGCACACTGCAGCTTCTGACACCATCGGTGCTCAGAATCTACTTTTGACAGCGTTTTTTGATTTGTGATGGGTGGTTTGTTTTCGCATTGTTATGGGCTGGGTGAAGCCTAGCGGCAGACACACAGCCCTGTTGATAACATGTATTTTCCAACCCCATGATAAATTTCCCATAGCTGCTGGCCTGGAACATGACTTTCAGCAACTTGGCTGTTTCACATTTGGCTAAAGCAGCATCAGCTCATTCGATACAATAGGTCCAAGACTACAGATGGAAGACAATCATTTTTCAGAACTGATTACTTCCAACACTCAACTTGAGATAATTATTTTCAGAAAACGCTGACTGTTGCTCTCAAAAAGCCAAATCTCACCTAACAGATTTTTCAAGCTGGAAATCCAAAGTCAGAAATTAATTTTGGAAGGTGCAGCTGGAATTTGAACACCACCATCAACAGTGCTGTTACATCTTAGGAGAGGGGTTTTATTTTGTACGCGAATCCCAATAAGCATACATATTTCAGTATTTTTGCATCACTATCACAGGTCTGTGTTGTTTTCAAAGCCTAAAAACCTTGCCTTTTGCAGCTGCAAAGGAAATTACAGGAGAAGAAAAACACAGCTAGTGTGTATCAGCAATTAATTCCATCCACAACTGCCCAGCTGTTTGCACACAGAGGAACTGGCCTGTTTCCTCTTTGAGCTTTTGCCACTGAAAGCCGATACGGTGCTTTCAGAGACATGAGCTGTTGGTAACACGTTAGGAATGTGCACGAGATCGCGCGGAGCTGCAGAAGAAGAAATGAAATCCAGACCAGTGCACTGCATGTCTGTGTTATGAGGATAAAGTTATCTGGGGGAGAGAACGGTGGGAGGCGAGAAAGGGGACGGGGAGCTGCCAGGAAAGCCAGGCAAGGCGTGCAGCACAGACACGACTTTCACTGGCAGGAACAACGTGGGATCACCTCAAACACACGTGTCTTATCAGCTCTGCCAAGTTGGTTTTGCATTGGCTGATGCCAAACGGATAGATCCAGGGGCACTTCACAAAAGCCATTACTTTCACTTGGGATTGGCTCTTTTACAGTGAAGCTGCTAGAAACTTGGCTTCATCTGTTCTTTCGCAAGACTTATCAGTAACTAATTATTACTTATTGGTAATTATTACTTACTGAAAAGTAATCTTGCAGCCTTGAAGCTCCAGAACCTGAGGCAGAATTCAGCCCTTTAGGATCTTTCCTATGATTAAAATCCTCTCATGACACCTTTGACACTTCAGGAAACGTGCAGAGTATATAATAAGTGAATGCTACCTGTAACATCTACAAACCCTGCCCTACCAAGTGCCTAGAAATCTCACTCTGGAATAAATTCACCAGTCCACATGGACAGGTTATCTTTTTCCTCTAATATATTTAAAAAAAACCCAACAACCAAAAATAAGGTATATTTTAATCTTCCCTCAACCCAAGCCAACTCTGATTTAATGATTCCAAATCACCTATGCCAATTCCATTTTGTTGGGTAAAGCCACGAAAAAGAATCCAACACCACCAACGCTCCTTTGATCTTCTTATGAGGAATGGCTGAGAGAGCTGGGGTTGTTTAGCCTGGAGAAGAGGAGGCTGAGAGGAGACCTCATTGCTCTCTACAGCTACCTGAAAGGTGGTTGTAGAGAGGAGGGAGCTGGGCTCTTCTCCCAAGTGACAGGGGACAGGACAAGAGGGAATGGCCTCAAGCTCCACCAGGGGAAATTTAGGCTAGAGATTGGGATGAAGTTTTTCACGGGAAGGGTCATTGGGCATTGGAATAGGCTGCCCAGGGAGGTGGTTGATTCACCTTCTCTGGAGGTGTTTAAGGGACGGGTAGATGAGGTGCTGAGGGACATGGGTTAGTGTTTGATAGGAATGGTTGGACTCGATGATCCGGTGGGTCTCTTCCAACCTGGTGATTCTATGATTCTATTATTCACAAACAGCAGGTAACCTTTTGATTTGCTGGACCACTCAGCCAGGGGCAACATCTCAGACTGCATAGGTATTCAGAAGAATAACACTAATGAGGAAATACTTGCACTTGACAAATTCAAGACCACTACCTAAGTTAAGAAGTAACTATCAAAGGGCTGTTTCTTTTACAAAAAGGCATGCTGAAGTATCATCTTGTGTATTTTGATGAATAAATTGGGTCTGGTACAACTACAGGCTCTATGCGTGAAAAGAAAAACGTTCTGCAGAAGTAAGACTGTGATATTGTGTTAATACAGCAGTAAGGACAATAATCTTTTAGCGAACTAGATTGATGAAATATTTAAACATTAGCTTTTTATGTATGGATCTTGAAAGTCTAGACCTGTGCTTGTGGAAGGCTGGTTTCATCTCTAAATCACCTACACAAGCACATGACCATATCACTAGGAAAAGAAAAAAGCAGAGGGCTTTCAGTAATTTACAGTACATCCAAAATCTATGGTTGACTGGAACGTATGAATTTGTATGAACGGCTTAAAATACCTTCTCTTTTTACCCCCTTGGAAGCAATGACTCAATAATGGGTAAACAGAAGAAGCACATTTTTTTCAAAATCAGAAGTATAGCACACTTCAGACAGTGAGTAATCACACTTCATTGTTGCAGATATAGTTCCACTGCTGCTCGAAAGCAAGAACAGCATTCACCATCCCTCCTGTAATTTCACTTTTAACTGCTCAATAACAGACAAATCTATTGGGGGATGTTTTCTTACACTTCTTACTGCCTGTGTCAGTAAAACCTCACTTTCTCACATACTAGAAGCATACACAGAAAGTTTCTGTATGTGATCAATCCAGTTTTATGCTGGGAAAGAGGTCATGGGGATGGAGGGTGTTCTTTTCACATGAAGCACTGCCATACAAATTAACAACAACATAACTTACTTACATATTACTTAATATATCACTTATCCTAAATATTGGGCAATACAAGGCAAAACTATACTTAAACAACAAAACACAAGCTTTTAATCTAAAAATCTCAGATGGATTAAAGCTTTTATTAGATCTATTCAAAATTTAGGATGTATCAGTAAACCATGGGATGGTGACAATACTGTACTTGCCTTAAGAAATCACACAGCTTCAAAATTACTCTTACTCCACACATACTTACTAGAATGGGTATTAAAAACAGTAGTTATTGATTTCAAATTTGCTTCTCAGGCTCAGTTTTTAGCAATATTCTAGGAAAAGGCTGTGAAAATATTGACAGATGTTAAAAGTGACAAATTGCACTGCATTAGTAAAATTCAGCTGAGCTCCAAAACCAGGAATCATTCAAGGAAATATCACAGGGTTATGTATGCCAAGTGGCCAACTAAATACAAGTGTTTGTTACCTAGTCTCTTCTTTTTAGTTTTACATCTCCAGGTCAAAATACTTTCTTATGCAGGATCTATGCATTGCATAAAAACATGGAAGATGTGTCACAGAAATAAATAGCACAGTTGTTCAGCTCTTAAGGACACACCATTTGAATTGACACGTGGTGCTTCAAGCTGGAGATAAATGTAAGTGACTAAGACTAAAATGCAGATGCACGGAGGGCTCCAAGCCTGCATACCACTTATACCTCAAAACAGACTTAAAACCTCACCACTATTCATCTGTGAGGTGCATAGTTCTCAGATTTGCCAAGCAGTGAAGAATTTCACCCTAAAAGAATGCAGAAAGGGATTTAGAAAACCCCTAGTTTTCCCATTCAGCCACATTTGATCATGCTGAGAAAGTCACATGGATGAAAAGGCAACACTTACCAGATACAATGGGATAATTACTGAAATATGGAAGGTGGTTGGTAGAGCCTAGACATACTTAGATTACATAATGGTTAAGGATAAAGGGCACCCAACTGAACTTTCAAGAGGAGTTCATACATATTTTATTGTTAAATAATTTATGAGTCAATTGGGATGGCTTAAGTTTTTCTCTCTCTGGAATCTGAATCAGGAACAAAGTTGCTCAATGTCTAAAAGTTCCCTGTCTGAAAGGAAAATTCCTAAGTCCTAAAGTAATAGTTTTCATTTATCACTCCTATTATATATGAGCTACTGAAACTTAACGTCTTCATGTTCAGTATTTATGTTTATTAATTCATCAGGTCCTACAGTGCGATTCTTTTTGCTTGACTTTAGATGTATACATAACATTCGAATTAATTGTCTAATTAAAGTGCCTCTCTATAAAGAGGGGAGTCATTTCCTAGACTTTCTTGGCTGCACTGTAGACTTACAGCGATTACAGAGACACAATTCACAAGGAGGCACCTCAAGTTATGCAAGACTCATGCTGCTCAAAGTGACTAGCAAGCTACAAGTCCAAGGAAACACATGGAGATCACTTCACTATTTTAAATTCCAAGTGGAAAAAAATGGCAAGTGGTGAACTTAAACAAGAGCCTGCTCATTAAATTCTTGCAATTCACACAGCATGACAGGTAGTGCATTTTTCTATGCATCTCACTAACGTCAAAGGCAAAGGGGTCTTTTACACTGCACCATACAACAAGCCATATCACATACTAATTTTCTGCACTGCAATACAATCAGTATAAAATGAGCATCAATAGCAAGCAAATACCAAGATCCAGCAACAGCAGTGTGAGTGTAGACTAAAATATGCTGTGAGAGAGTCTCACCAGGCACAAACAAGCTTTCAGAATACCAAGTGCAAGAGCTGCTGCTAACATAACAAACTTAAGCGAAAATACATGTGTGATTCTTTTAAAACTAAGTAAAGAAAAAGGTCAACATGCAGGGAATAGAGTGAAAGGAAAAGTGTGTGGAGGGGGTGTGGGGGAAATACAGTGGATTTAAGTTTTATTTGGTATGTGATGAAAATACAAAATGTGCTTGATCAGGAACACATATATATTCATAGAAACTACTACAAGGCAAATCAGTTTAAGAAAAAAAGGTGTTTAACAAGTTCCATAAAAGATTTTTAATGCAACAATAATGCTTTGCCTTATGCTCCCAGTAAATGCTTGAAGGTAACACATGTCTCAGTAACTGTCTTCTGTATTTTATTATGGCTGTCCAGAAAGAAAAATGAGCCAAAAACATTAGCAAAACCATTATAAAACTCACACTTCTGGACATCAACATGGCACTAAAGTCTTTACATTCTGATGCTAGCACGACATGTAAATAATCTAAGTGCTTGTTTATACTAGAAATCCTTTAACAGTCCACGTTGAAAATTGAGTTAAAGCAGCAAACACCACATTGCATCCATCAGCCTGCTGCAAGCGCCTTGCTATGCTCACTGCAGTGCCGTTTCCTGCAGTGAAATGTGTTTAATATATTACACTGATATGTATTTGGTAAAATTCATATTATCCATATAATTCAGGCTCACCTCATTATATGACAGCTCGATGAGCTGGGGTTTATTACCGTGATTCACAGCAAACATGCAACATCATAAATTATGGTGAACATCAATTGATTTTTGAATGTTTTTCTAAATCATGCAAGTTTACCTGCCTACAAATGCATACTCTCTCCCATATCACAGAATCATAGAACAATCAGGTTGGAAGAGACCCATTGGATCATCGAGTCCAACCATTCCTATCAAACACTAAACCATGTCCCTCAGGACCTCATCCACCCGTCCCTTAAACACCTCCAGGGAAGGTGAATCAACCACCTCCCTGGGCAGCCTATTCCAATGCCCAATGACCCTTCCCGTGAAAAACTTCCTCCTAATCTCTAGCCTAATCTCTCCCCTGGTGGAGCTTGAGACCATTCCCTCTTGTCCTGTCCCGTCACTTGGGAGAAGAGACCAGCTTCCTCCTCTCCACAACCTCCTTTCAGGGAGCTGTAGAGAGCAATGAGGTCTCCCCTCAGCCTCCTCTTCTCCAGGATAAACAACCCCAGCTCTCTCAGACGCTCCTCATAAGGCCTGTTCTCCAGTCCCTTTACCAGCTTCATTGCTCTTCTCTGGACTCGCTCCAGAGCCTCAACATCCCTCTTGTGGTGAGGGGCCCAGAACTGAACACAGGATTCAAGGAGCAGCCTCACCAGTGCTGAGTACAGAGGGAGAATCACCTCCCTGGATATGCTGGTCACACTGTGTCTGATCCAAGCCAAGATACCATTGGCCTTCTTGGCCCCCTGGGCACACTGCTGGCTCATGTTCAGTCGGCTGTCGACCAACACCCCCAGGTCCCTCTCCCCCTGGCAGTTTTCCAGCCAGACTTCTCCCAGTTTGTAGCTCTGCATAGGGTTGTTGTGCCCCAAGTGCAGGACCCGATATATGATACAACGTGTGGAAAAAATAACAATGGTGCAAACTTGGTGTTCTATGTTTTAAAGAGAATAGAATAAATTTACCTACAGTGTATGTCATAGAATCATCACCACCAGGTTGAAAAAGACCCATGGATCATCAAGTCCAACCATTCCTATCAAATACCAAACCATGCCCCTAAAAAACTATGCCCCCAAAGCCTGAAGGACAAATGTGGTCAAAAAAAATGATTCCATGGAAGTAACCTGACCTCCTTGGAAACCCTTCATCATTTAACGAATCCTTGGTGCAGAAATGGTGTATAGCTGACAGATGCAGAAGGCCTTTCAGCTAACTGAGGAAATCCATTTCCCTTTAAATCTATTTCAACATCATTAAGCTTTTTGAATTCTTACACAAATGAGTACTGAGGGTTCACTCCCTACCACTCCAGTTACTTGTCTTTTCAAACGTTCACAGGTCATCAGCAACTTCACACACAATTGTTTTAATGCACATTCTTCCTGCTTAGGATGATAGGTAGCTGAAAAATAAAAAACCCCACAGCACACATTCTTATTGCTTTGTGCAACTGTTCACTCCTTCAAGGGAGATATCATTGAAATAAGTGTAAGGGACAGTTCTGTATTTAAATGAGATATTTTTCTTTTTTGCAGAAAAAGAGACATCATAAAACGCACATTCCTCTTTCAGTTCACTTATGATGAACTAGTATATAAAAAAAAAAGATGATGAATTCCAATACAAACTTTCTACACTAAAGAAACAAACTCTATTCAGTCTACATGCACACACCTTTAAATAGGCTATACCCATGGAATAACTCGCATGAAGCCACTATTAGACCAAAGAATCCTTTTTTTCCTGAGCCAGTGTATCTGATGCTAGGATGCCACTATACCTTATTATTTTGTATCTTCTTACCATTGTTATCAGCAATGTTATAAAAGACCACATGCATCCAGTCTGACATGCGCCAATCAAGTCTGAAAATAGGAGAGAGTTCAAACTTGGCCTATTTCTTAAGAGTCTACTTACTGACCATGCCAAACTAAGCTTTATCTACATCTTGTGGTCAGAACTTGACCAAAACTGACCAAACATTTACATCTAAATTAATGTATGTTGGCAGTCACAGATCTTCACTACAAACATTTAGTGCATTAGACACGATACAGTTAATTTCAGACCACTGTTTCTTATTTTCTAATTACTTATTGACATCCATCTAATTGAACAGAAAGCTACATTGTGGTATAGTATACTGTTGCTAGTTATTAAGTAAACATATTTCTCACAAAGTTATGTGATTACAAATCAAATGACTGGGGGGTTGCATTTGATACCACTGGCAATTTCATTTCAAATTCTGCAAGCTGAAGAGGACAAAGAAGAAGAGACCAAATTAATCGCATGCTCCACCACAAGGCAAAAGTCCATCTATTCAAAATGTACATGTGCAATTTTTTCCCAATGAAGAGATAAATCATGCGTGCCCACATTTGCCAGTTTTATAGTCGTTGTTCCCAACAAAACACACCAACTTGCCTGTACAGATCTGCTGCTTTGCGATATCCTGACTGTTTCTGGAATGTGTTTAAATATATTCAAATTGCATTTGCCTGTGTTCCTGCCTCTGATCCTACAGCAGTTTTTAAGTAACAGATCACAGCTGCCAAATCACCATTATCACATGCATTTACCTAAAGATCTCTCAGGGAAATATTGCCTACTCCTGGCAATTTGCTAAATTTCTTTTTTTCTTGAGGTTCTAAAAAATCTTTTCTACCAACATTTCAATTTGAGGCCAATTCTCCAAATATCTCCAATGGAGCAGAGCTCCTGCATTAAAATCTCTCAGGAAAGTCAACTTGGATACATATGATACAGCTTTTACTCTGCACCTTATCTTCACTGAGCACTTCTTTTAGAATTTAGTCATCTATCAGCCTTCCAGTTTGTCTGGCAGGATGCCGGTTTCTCATGGACTTGAAATGATTAAATTCAGATGATTTATTGAAGACTCACATCTTTATCAAATTGTTTCTCAGAATATCTTTCGGTCACACTTATACTTTAAAATTTAATTCGCGAGGCAGATTTTTTTTCTTCTATTTCCTTTGGTGAAAACTTCAACTTCTGAAAGATGCGTCTCTGTTTCTAAGAGATTCTTTAACTCTGCTGTAAAAGCCTCCTTACCTCTTGAAAATAAGAACAACAACAGAAGTTGGAAGTCTTAGACATTGTATATATTTTATCCAACTTCTCATTCACAGACTTTAAAGAGCCACTTTACCACTTGCAAGCTTCATAGAATCATAGAATCACCAGGTTGGAAGAGACCCACCAGATCATCGAGTCCAACCATTCCTATCCAACACTAAACCACGTCCCTCAGCACCTCGTCCGTTTCTGCTTCTAGAAGCAATAAAGCTTGACATCCATAGTTACTGCTAGGTAAAAGGATGAATGGAAAGCAGGAATAACCTTGTTTATAGTTATTTCTATAAAAGCTAAGGTCAGTGGAGAGCCATTAGTCACATGGAATAAAAAAAAATTGCACCTACGAGGAGGAATGGACAGGACAGGTGGCACAAAACTGACCAGTGAAATATTCCATTCCATATACATCGTAGTCAGTATAAAGCTGAGGGATCATGATGGTCAAGTCCTCTTCTTCTACAGCCAGTGCCCTGAAAGGACGTCTCTCCCCCTGCCTCTGATCCCAATCCATGTGTTCCTGAATCCAGCTTCTACCTGCCAAGCTTCTACCTGTCTTGGATGTTCCCAGTGCCTGCCCTGAAGAATCACAATCACCACCAGGGAAGTTAGATTTCCAAGTTTGTATATATTTTATTATTTTCTCGTTGGTGTTATCTCTCATTTTTATTGTTACTGTTTCATTAAAGCTGGTTTAGATTTTTTTACAAACCATAAGTCTGTCTCCCTTATTCTCTTCTCCTTCTCCTGTGGGGCTGGAACTGGAACTACACTGCCCAGTGTTAGCAACTGGGGGGGAGGGCTAAACTAGGACAAAGCATTGACTCAATCTTAAGTTACAGCCTGTGCCAAGTATAAATGGTCTACTGCCACCTCTACAATTAAAGATTGTTAGCTGAAAATAAATAGACTTGATTCAGCAATGATTGACCATTAATTTCTATAGCTGCACTGATACCAATTCTGAAACACAGATAATCTAAGCTTAATATTAGGAGAAAGTGTTGGAAAGCTCAGTTAACAGCATAAGACCTTTAGAAAGAACAGAAATAAGACAGCGTTGGCTGCAAATAACTCAACTGGCATTGTTTTAACCTGATATGTCAAGGTACACACTTAAGCCAAATCTTAAAACTAGTTTCATGCCTAACATCATTATCTGCGAAGAGTCACTGGTCATTAGCAGACAGAGAAACCCCTCATGTTATTACAACTGAACTGCTGAGAAGTAAATCAAGCTTTAGAAGAGCTGAAATAAGCTGCATGTTTGCAAAACTGACTTTCTAAATATCAACAGTTGCTAAGCAGGACATCCTTATTGAATGCTGTTCAACAAATGAAGAAGTAAATAAAAAATAAAATCCAGAAAACACAGGCTGTTGTTGAAATTGCTAAATTAGCATTGAGTGGAAAAGACTTAAGGCTTCTAACTACTTTGGGAAAAGTTCAGGTTTTGAAGGCTTATTCTTCATTCACTCCGCTCAGCTTACAAGCTGAGCGGAGTGAATGAAGAATAAGCCTTCAAAAACAAAGCCAAACCAAATTAGGTTGGATGAAACCCCAAAAGTCTCCACCATAAAGTCACAGTGATGAACTGATACACATCTGGCTCCATTTTTCTTATACTTACAAAGTTGCAGCATTTTCAAGCCATCAAGCACAGGCTTAGTCCTAAACTGAGAAACAGTTTAAAAATCAAGCTACAACGTGGTAGGGATAGTGTGACACTTCTAGACTCATTTTGTTAAAAGTTATAATTCTAGCCAAATAGAATGATTTTGCCTTTTGGAAACAGTATTTTCTTATACGCTAGATCTGTTCTCTTGCAGTTACAAGTTTATTGATTTAAAATATGCCAGTCAGCAGACATGAATCAGCATTTTCAGCCTGAATTCCAGCATCACATAGAAAGAACTGAAAATCTGTTCACCATGACGCAAGCTACTGAATAATTATATCAATACTTTTTTTCCCAGAGCTGTTCTTCATTAATTCATAGTGAAGAGGATTTGATAACGCAGTCTGTACTACTAACGTGTAACAATCTGCTCATTGTGTCAACTGCAAAAGGACAAGTTTCTTGTTTAATGAACTCCAGAGCTCCAGCACCTCTACCCCATGCTCAGCAGCACCCACCCCTTAGAATTCCTTCTGGTGATGCCCACCAAGCTCCTCTGACCCCTGCTGCAGTCACAGACTTTACATGAAAGCTTTCCTCTTTCTTCTCCTGCCTTGCATGGAACTGCTTTATCGCACAGACCAAGGAATTTGACAGGGAATGAGATACAGAAACTTATCTGCTGCCAGCAAACTGCTTCCATGATAGGGGCATCGGAAATGGAAAACAGCAAAGAGCAATCTAACACTCTTCAACACATTCGGAGCACTCATTGGGGAAAACAAAACAGGGGCAGCACCAACAATTCAGGATGTTAACATAATGAAAATACTGCCTTTAAAAAGATAGGCTGGCTGGGAAAGCCTGAAAGGCTTTTTCCTAAATCCACAAAAGAAGCAGTATCTACAGAAATTCTGTAAAATCCAGGGATCAGCAGTGCGTCTGAGGAAGCAGGATCTTTGTTTCAAGCACCCTACGCACATTTTAGAAGGCTGTGTGAATTTCATAGAATCACAGAATTATAGAATCACCAGGTTGGAAGAGACCCACCAGATCATTGAGTCCAACCATTCCCATCGATCACTAACCCATGTCCCTCAGTACCTTGTCCACCCGTCCCTTAAAGCCCTCCAGGTGAAGGTGAGTCAATCCCCTCCCTGGACAGCCTCTGACAGGGACCAATGACCCTTTCTGTGAATATTTTTTTCCTAATGTTCAGCCTGACCCTCCACTGGTGGAGCTTGAGGCCATTCCCTCTCGTCCTGTCCCCTGTCTCTTGGGAGAAGAGCCCAGCTCCCTCCTCTCCACAACCTCCCCTCAGGGAGTTGCAGAGAGCAATAAGGTCTCCTCTCAGCCTCCTCTTCTCCAGGATAAACAGCCCCAGCTCTCTCAGACGCTCCTCGCAATCCTTCTTCTCCAGCCCCTTAACCAGCTTCATTGCTCTTCTCTGGACTTGCTCCAGAGCCTCAACATCCTTCTTGTGCTGAGGGGCCAGAACTACCCCAGGATTTGAGGAGCTGTCTCACCAGTGCCGAGTCCAGAGGGAGAACCTTCCTGGCCCTGCTGGCCACTTTTTTTGGAATTTGGATAAGCTTTCTTTACTACTATGGATCACAGAAATGGTAGCAATTCTGAAAGTATGCTAGGGTGATGTTTCCCTGATGTACTCTAAAAGTTTCCTCATGCTTAGCTAGTCAGGTCTCCTCCTCCAGCTTTCCATCACAGTGAGAGCAGCACTGCAAGTGCTCAAACTTTGGGGTTGGCTTCTTTTGAGACTATACAAGCATCAGCTTGGTGCTGAGGAGACAGAGAGGCAGGTTCCATTTTGTAACAGCGATCTACCTTGAAAATTATGCCTTTTAAAATAATGATTAAAACTAAAACACAACCAAAAATGACACAACCCTTCCACGTGTGCAATAAAGCAACAGGAGCCACACGCAAAGTAAGTGCTTTTTCAGACAACAACCGTAGAAGCATTGAATAGGATCTCCTTTTCCCTTTTAATATTCCCCTTGATTACTTTAGTTTGCACAACATATTTCCTACATTGTATGTCATTTGTTTACGAGTATCTGGGCAGAGCTCCAGCGCTTTGATACAACCGGTCACAGCGAACAGCACAGTTCGGTGTGAGCTCTACCACCAGCCGGGAAAGCTGAGGAGATACAGCACGGTTGTCACATCCACTACAGAACAACACTGAGACCAGCCAGGCAAATAAGAACAGAGCTACAGAGTTCCAAAAGTCCAACAAATTAAGGACCCCAGAAAAATACAATCAGCTTCACCACGAATGGTATCAGTTTTCCAATCCAAATGAGAAAAGCACAGAATGGAGATATGGTATGAACTAATATTACTCTCTGCAGCTATAAATATTCAGGGAGAAGATCAAGTAAAAAAAATAAGACTTTTCTGCATGGAAACTTCCCCCACTAGGCACAAAAAAGCTACAAATAGATTCACTGTAAAGAACGAAGTATCAGATTACGTGATTTTATAAAATGTGCATGAGCCAAACCGCGTGTTTAATTCTGTTTGTTACCACACTGCAAGACCAATATCTCTTTATAAATATTTGCTGGAAACAGGCATTTAAAGTAGAAATAGACTTGAATCGTTCTGTTTCATCCTCACCTAGAGGAGTACCTAGCATCACTGCCGTTTGAAGAGTCCTACTTGGGTGGCATAAATGGCCACAATTAAAGAGCTGACCAAAGTAAGAGAGCTCACTCTCAGCACTGGGTTCAGAGGAGACAAAGTCAAGTTCAACAGGAAGATCCCAGACCTCTAAGATCCTAAAGTATGGTCAGCCTGGCAACTGATGAAGGGCAGATAGTGTTTCCGTGTTTGCAGGAAGCGCCATATGCCCAGAAGTAAACACTTATCAAACAGTTTCTGTTGCTTGTGCCTGGGAACTGGTGCTCCTGAACAGAATTTTAGCCAATGTTAGTCCCAGTTACCCCTGGACTGGAGGGGTAAGGGCTTGCTGAAAAAGGAGATCAATACGTGGTGATGGTAAAATACACAAACATTTTGAAAGATGCGCTGAGGGATGTGGGGCATTCAAGTACATGCTTAAAATAGTCCTGCAAATAAAATCTAGACTCTCTCTAGACCTAGAAAATCCAGGGACTCAAAAGCACCAACATCAGCCTGGTTAGAAATGTGACCTTCACCAGTGCTACTGCAGTCGATCCGACCCTCACTGTGTGTGCATGTGGGACCAAGACACAAGGGACTGATGCTTTAAGTGGAGCAAAGACAGAAATTTTGATCAACTCTACATTAGTAATAAGCAAAAATACTTTGCTAACTGTCCTACTCTGCCCTACCTTCCTGTCTTCCTCAGTACTAACTGTACAGGGATTTTAAAGGTCTCATTTTTTACAGCAGATTAAGTAATTCTAAGTAGGGCACGGAAAAGTGCCTCACATGAGAGAAAAACACGAACAACTGCTCTCAAAAAGCAATAAATAAAAATTTGAAAAATCAACTTTACAAACTTTCTGCATCTGATACTAGAATTTTCTGAGATGTTTTCAGACTCCCAACAGGTTCTTGAATATTTTAACACTTCACAGTCTGACCACTCCTCACACGAATGAGGTGGAACAGCAGAAGCTGAAGAGAGGACAGTTTGCTAGCTAGGAGCCAACACTGAGTTTCATTGAACCAGGTTAAATGGTTGGGGCTAATGCTGCCATCCTCTTTCTATTTCAGGGAAAGACTGGATCTTTTAATTATTATTAAGAAAAAAAAATCAATTCAGGTGATAAATTTGAACATCGATTTTTATGCAATTTGGTACCATTTGCTTTTACCCTGTTCCTCAGAGCAGAAAATAAAAAGGCAGTTGTTTTACCATGTTCTCCCATCATGATAACGTGATGCACCAGACTGCAGTTATTGAATAAGCTCATAAACCCCCAGGTTACACTTTTGTTCATCTGCAGTCTTGCCTTTCAAGTCATTTTTCCTCTTATTAAAAGGAGCAGAGGCTGTCCTTTGGCATACTCTGCCTTTGAAGACGAAGCCCCAGCTATTTTATGGAAAAGATCTCTCCGTTCATACCTTCGCTGAACTGCATAGCACGTTTAAACAATTATATAAGACAGTGGATTTTGATTCCAGGCTCCTCTTGCTCAGTCTCAAGTTCCAAAAATAATGTTTTTCTTTCTCCTAGGGCACCCCTGAAATAAATGTTCCAAACAATAATGGTCCAAAAGCATTAAAGAAAAAAGTTACAGCTTAAACAGTGACACAGAGTATGAATATAGATTCTCTTCCCATATGGAAAAGTTTTAAAAATTTGACACTGCTTTGCAATATGCGTTAATCAGAAAGATGGTAGTGATTTCTGACTGTTTCAGATAGAAGAGAATCAAAATTCTTGGGACATATTACACAAAATAGTAATTGCAAAAAAGTAATAACTATCCTATAGTTTCTTTTAAAACTTAACAATTAACAGTGTTTTTTTTTAAATGGCTGGGAAAGTCTGCAGTGTGGAGCTAGCCACATGTTACTTATCAATGCCTCAAATGCAGGGTAAGAAAAGGCCATGTCTGGTTCCTTTTGCAACAGGGAAAAATGTCTTTTGAAGTCTGAGGGACTGATGGGGGAGAAAGTGTCAGGGAAAGGATCTGACAGGTTTTGCGCAGTGAGGAGCAAAAAAAGTCTAGAGGAAAATCTCTTGTCTGAAGTGGGCGAAGACATAGTAACTTCTCCTTGAGCACTGGAGACGCCAGATAAAAAGTCAGAGACTCCCCTGTATCTTTTTTCCAGCCACATTAATTCTTTTTTTACACTTTTAGCCAGCTTCCCATCTTACCAGGAGCCTGGAGAAAAGGGCAGTTCAGCACTGGAGAGAACACAGCCAAACTAGGGCTTTATGTACAGCAGACAGTCTCCCAAGCTCCCAGGAAAACAACAAGTTTTTTAAACACCCCAAGAAACAAAGATGGTCTCATTTTAAAGGTGGAAGCAATCACCTGAATAATCTTACAAAAGACAAAGAAATTACAGTTTCTTGAAATGAAAGGCATTATCGATGAACACATCACTGTTTCACTCTAGTAGTGTTTTCCTTCTATATTTTCGATTCTATTCAAATAACTAACCTGAGAAGTTCTGCACTGCCTGCAATGTAAGTACCTACCAGCAGGTTAAGAACTATACATATTTCATTTTTACCAACACTGTAAACCCTGCCCTTTCTTTTACATTCCCACTTTCTTGAAGGCACCAATCAAAAAGAAAACACCTATTATTTTTTGTCCTCAATCACAAAGATACTGCTTGATACAACCAGTATTTAAACAGGCCTTATGAGGAACGGCTGAGAGAGCTGGGGGTGTTTAGCCTGGAGAAGGGGAGACTTCATTGCTCTCTACAACTACTTGAAATGAGGTTGTCGAGAGGAGGGCGATAGCCTCTTCTATCAAGTGAGAGGGGACAGGACAAGAGGGAATGGCCTCAAGCTCCGTCAGGGGAGGTTTAGGCTGGATATTAGGAGGAAGTTTTTCACAGAAAGGGTCATTGGGCACTGGCAGAGGTTGCCTAGGGAGGTGGTTGATTCACCTTCCCTGGAGGGGTTTAAGGTGTGGGTGGATGAGGTGCTGAGGGACATGGTTTAGTGTTTGACAGGAATGGTTAGACTCAATGATCCGGTGGATCTCTTCCAACCTGGTTTTTCTATGATTCTAAATGCTGTGTTAAAAGCAAAAACTTGAGATTAATTCTATAGAAACTATACTCTTACCTGTAGCAAACTGCTTTTTACACGCGTTGCATGAGCAACTTACATGGCTAAAAATATGCAAACTTAGCATTAACTCCACAGGGCAGAAAGCTCCAGAGTTCACATCAAGATTCCCAAGTAACAATTTAATGCACTCTTAGTGGAAGAAGGCAGCTCAGAACTATTGAATTAAGTGCACAGAAACATGCAGTAAGCTTTTATTAATAAAAGCCATTGTCTTTACATTTTGACCAAGTGATAATGTTTTGACTGCTTTCTTGCTTGCTTCTGCCTCATAGCATTGCATTTAGAATCATAGAATCACCAGGCTGGAAGAGACCCACCGGATCATCGAGTCCAACCATTCCTATCAAACACTAAACCATGTCCCTCAGGAACAATTTGCAAGGCATGAATAGGATTTCACAAGTAAAATTCAAGGCAGACAATGGAGAAAAGTTTTCTCCAACTCAAAAAAGTCCCCCCAAAAAATCCCAGCCAGGTGTTTGCAACAGGATTATTTCAATATGGTCTTTTTAGTTACATAACAGCCTAATAGTCAGGAAAGCATAAGTTGTAACATTCCATCTTATTTTAATCAAGGGCTGGAAGCTGCAGATAACGTGGGTAGAAAAAAAAATACTTTAGAAAAGAGATTAGGCACTAGGATCCCTAAAAGGCTGCATTGCAATAATGTTTGCTCCCATTATTATAAAAGTGAAGACACAATACATGCTAGATATAACACAGTTATACTTGTAAGACATAGCAGACAGAAATGTCTGTCAAAGGCACGAAAAACAGTTCCTCACTTGTAAAAATATAGGTTACTGCTCATGCTTTGTTGTCTTCATACTCCTCCTTTTGCATGTTTATGAACTATACACGTAATGGTTAAGTAACACGCTCAAGACTCCTAATTACTGCGGCCAATGCCAAAGCTGCAAGCAATTCAATCATTTATCATTGATGATTCTTATCATCAAGCGATCAGTGCATCTGGTTGTACAAATAGGTCACATCCACCTTACTGTGGCTGGAACTCCTCAATATTCTTATAGATAAGAAATTCCATTACATGTGTAAAGCAAATATTATGCAGTGTTGTTCAAACTCTTGCACACACATCAAAGCAAAGGGACAATTTTATCCCACTGAAGTATTTTGCTCAACATTAACAAGTTTGAGGTTATTGTGGGTTGGGTTTTTTCCGTGCTTTTTAATAAAACCACTAAAAAGTAACAGCTTGCTGATCCATTTCCACCCCTTCCCCTTAAAATCATGACACTAAGTGACAAGCAAGAAGACAGGCAAGAATTCAGGCAGTAAAATATTTTAAGTACCTTGATTTTTTCCACAGCTCTCCTTGCTCCAGTAATGTAGTTGACCTGTAAAACAGAAGAGAGAGATTACTGACTCCTGGCAGGCTTTTCAGTATTACTGGAATATATTGTACATTTAAGAAACTATTAATATATCATCTAGTTTCTTCAAATCTTTTTCAGAATATTTAATTGAATTACATTTTACTTCGTTATCATATAATGCCTCAAAGAGGATCTCTTTAATGAGACTTCCAAGTGGGGAATTTCACCATTTTGCCTCATGCATAGCAGGCTACGAATCAGAAAGTAAAATCCAGTGTACCTGCTGCATTTTAAAAGCAGAGTATTAACAGCCACAATCCACACTTCCTCTCCAAGCCCAGCAGCAGCTGAGCTCCAGAGCAGCCACGACACTGTCAGGCAGGCTCCAGCTTGGTGAGAAGCCGGGGAGAGGAACACAAAGCTGCTCTTTGAAGGTTGACAACTGCTGGCGCACAAACTTCGTAAGGAAACAACCGCCTCGCTCTGACCGTTTCCCACCACTGAGCAGCTATGTTTTTTCCTCTTCCTTCATCTTCTAACATGAAAGTAAAGTAAGTGAATAAAATAGCAATCGTTTACTTCTATCATCTTTTGTCTTCTCAGTCTCTGAGCACAAGTTATCTTCAATCAAACCTGACAAATCTGTTTCCACCACCTTCCCTTTTCCCTCAACCACTCCCCCAAGGAAAAGCAGTTATTTCCTTGGGGACAGAGACCAGACTCCTTCATTTCATACAGGCACACAAAGCTTATGCTACATTTTTCTAAGACATACATTGAAATACTTTGAAAATTACACATTTAACATATTATGAAAACACTAAGCTCAGCCTACCATCAGGCACAGGCACTACTTCTCACGAACCTGTTAACCCATTTTTTACTCAACAGGTTCTGGTAGCCTCTTTCAATCATTACCAGTTTTATTTTGTTACTCTTTCACGACTTCGTTATAGTTCCCTCAAGTATTACTGTTTAGGTCTTCTCAGTACATTGTTTTACAAACACTTCACCAGTTTCAACTTTTCAGCAGGCTGGCTATCCCCTTCCCCATCATGACTAAAGGCTGGATTATTCAATGAATTTCAGTGGTAAATAATTGACTTCCAAAATAACAGCACATTCAAAAAGAAAGCAAGTAGAATGATCCCAAATTTATGAAAGACATTCTTGTCACAAGATACTGTGAAGCAAAAATAAAAACCTTCAAGAGAATCACGGTTAAAATAAGATGCTATTGCACGTGTGCTCAAATTGCCTATTTCCCCTGAATCACTTTGTTAGAAGCCAGTTCCTTGCTTACTTGAAAACTAAATGTTGCCATAAATATGACTTTCTTTTCAGGAAGTTCATATTTAGGAATGAATAATGTACTTATATTCAGTATTAATAAAGGTAAGTAGCCACAGAACTTTTTCATCTACCTTTAGGTCTGACAGGAATAGAATCATAGAATCACCAGGTTGGAAGAGACCCACCAGATCATCGAGTCCAACCATTCCCACGCATCTCTAAACCATGTCTCTCAGCACCTCATCCACCTGCACCTTAAACACCTCCAGGGAAGGTGACTCAACCACCAGCCTGGGCAGTCCGTTCCAGTGCCTAATGACCCTTTCTAGAATACAGATTAAGAGGACAGAATCAGGTCTACCTAGTTCGTATTTGGGCATATTTGCTTATTTTGCTGTCCAGCCAACTGCTCCCTGGCGCAGCACACAAAGTAATGGCAGTGACCAGCAAAAAAGAATTATATTGGCATCAAAATGCCCTGTTGGAGCAGGAGCCCTCTACAGCATCAGGAATTCAAACACTTTAACATGACTGTTTATTCTTGGCATGAATGCAGTTTACGTCTCATCTGCTTCACACTGCTAGAGATAAGGGAATGCTATTTCTACACAAGTTCCCGATACATTATTTTAAGCACAGCCATTACTTGCAAGCAAAGGTCCCCCTCGTGCAGGCTAGAAGCTGCTGTTTCTAGAGGGCACCGGCAGACCATTCTCAGACTTGAAAATATATTCTTCTTCTCAGTTTGTCAGCTCTGAGCTCAAAAGCATTGCTGGCAGAATGCGGAGGTGCTCACAACACTACTTGTCCCCCACCCCAAGTGGCACAGTGCCCCTCGCTCCCACGGGGGCCAGGGTAGCCTCACACGCTAACAATCAGCTGTCTCGGCGATGCCCTCACAGTTCTCAGAAAAAGAAGACAGTTAGTGAAACAACAGTCAGGAGTCCTGACACTCCAAACATCGTATATTTTTGAGGAGATTTATTTCCTGCCGTTGTCACAAACTCTGTGCTGCAAGCACTTTATTCTTCTTTATATGCTTTCTCCTCCCTATCACTTAATGCTTTTCCACAAGCTCTTCTTCCCTCTTGAATTTAAAATTCTCATTATCAAAACAGGAAATTAGGAAAAGATGGATTTTAACTCAAGACATGACAGCAGGAAGACAAATATTGAATATGAGCAGCTTCAAAAAAAAAAAGTGGAATACATCTGAATTAATGCATATGTCAAAAATCAGACATTACAAAAATCCTAACAGGATATTGAAAATGTGAATACTAATTAAATGTTAAATGAGGGCTTCGGCCTGTAGAATAAAAGGATGTAGAACAAAAAGATAGTTAAACTCTCATTGACTTTAGTGGAATCAGGATTTTGCACAAGAAAGCTCCATCATTGTCACGATGATATCAGCAGAGAGGGGGCATCTGCACTTTTATATTTAATCTTTCTGTGTTTCCCTTAGTCCAATTACACTTAACCCAAGCTGAAAGCACATCACTGGTTCTTTGGATAGGGATACTGCATTTCAGGTTGTTTCTAAGGAAATGGTTGGACTTGATGATCCAGTGGGTCTCTTCCAACCTGGTGATTCTATGATTCTCTGATTTGTGTGTCAGAGATACTGCTTCTTTTCTTGAGAATTAAACTCCAAAACCCACTTGGTTATTTGAGAGCTATCTCTCCCCTGCTCAGAGAAGCAACATTTTAGAACTGCATGCAGAAACTATGAGTAATAACAACGATGGGCAGTCATGGAACTGATGGGATATCCCAAAGAAACACCCCCTAGCATGAAAATATAACCTTCAGCTATGCATGTTATAATGACTGACCACTGCATATTAGAAAAGTAAATTTTTCTTTTGAATCCAAACCTTGGGTATGAAAAGCGCAGCCCTAGTAAATATTTAAGAGAATTTGGAGTTCCAAACTGAAGAGTTGGCAACTAATTTCTTTTCTCAACAAACAAAACCATCAAAAGATTGTGCAACTCTAAGAGCCCTTAAGGAAACAATTGGGAATTTTTCATAACATGGTATTTCCTTATACCACTGACCACAGGAATGCAAACAGTTCCACCAAACAGAGATTTCTTCATTGGAAACAACTGACAATCTAACCGTGTTTCCATCTTTTCCAGTCTCAGTGCTCAGCATACAAAATAGATGATATAATAGGATACAGGCATGTTGTACCAGGGCCCCACAAGATATCTTTACTAAGACTCAGCACCTGAAAGCCTTTACAAGAATGTTTCCTGAGGGTTAGAGGGAGAGACAGAGAACTTATGTTTAATTATCAAGCATCTTTGTCTAATCAAAATTTATTTTTCTACTGCAATTTCTACTTACTTGTTGGATTTTCCCAAAACACTGTTAGTATCCCTCTCAACAAGAAACAGACCCTGAGCCCCAACCTTAAACTCTGAGTCCTGCAGCATTCCCTGAGAGTAAAAGAGGCGATGGTAGCATGAAGCATTCGCACCAAAATATGTCTTGTTACTCAACTTTCCAAGTGGAAGAAAAAGCAGTACTACTGGTAATACACTCCCTGCATCTTATAAAATATCTGCCATGTTAATCTAATGAAAAATTTCCTCACCAACTTTTCCATTTGGGGTTATTATTTGAGCAATGCCAACTGACACAATAAATCCTCCCAAATGAAGCTACAAACAGCTGCGTAACGGTATGGGCAGTAGCATTCTTAGTACTCATGGTCTACTATCCTCCAGACCTTACATGAGGAGACCCAAGTATGAGAGAGATCCCAAGGAAAAGGCAAGATAGGCCTTATAAAAGGCCCCTTCCACGCCAAAACATTCTATAATTCTATAAAGGGCTTAATTTTCTTGACACCTAATTACCAAGCCACTATCATAAAGAAAGCTAAATACTCTCTGTGCCAAACTTGATGTTGCAAAGAGGGTAAAAAAAAAACCACATTAACATCAGCAACGGTAAAAATAGAGAGCATCACCAGGATTCAGGAAAGCTAAAAGGTACTAATCATCTGCACTCTGACAAATATCTGTCATTGCAAATTTGCAACTCAATTAAGCCAATATGTTAACTAGGGCTACAAATGAACTTAATTCTGTCCACTGTAGCTGAGGAAAAGTAAAGGGAACAAGTCATAAGAACATGACAAAACTGAAATGTGCTACAAAGAGACCCAATTGTTTTCAGAAGACAAAACCAAAACAAACGAAACCCATGGAAGACAAAGTCTAACAAGTCAGGAATTTTAGATGGTAGGGAAAACATACAAATGTCTTAACTTCGGATAGAGATGTTAAAAGACTTGCCGTGTGTGGGAGGGTATTTACAACAGGGATTATTACCCTGGTAGTCAAGGAAACCACTCTTACAATTACAAGGTTTCAAATTCCGGAATTCCCCATTTAGTGGGATCTTTCCATGTTTCGTTCACACTCTTCAAAAAGAAGAATGGGAAGTGGTTCTGTTGTCCCACGTGTGTACAAACAGGACCACAAAGCTTTGACAACAAACCCATCCCAGTGGCACTGTGGAGGAAGAGGTCAGCATCATAAATGAAACATGTCTACACTACTGCAGTTAATCTGAGATGATAAATGAGAAAATAGCCATTGCAAGATTCCCATAGTATTTTCACATACAACACCATTTACCAGGAGTTACTGAACAGGAAACTAAAAATTTCAAGCAAGGCTTTATTCAAACCCTCAAAGCACTGGCCTTTCATCACAGTACACTCCTGGGCTTAGAAAACTCAACTTTTCTAGAAAGTTGTAAACATCTGAACCCTCTCCTCCTTTTTAGATGAAGCTGAACTGATCTAAACTGTACAAAGAAGCAGCTTGGTTTAATTACAAACAGTACAGCAAAAATTATTTGTGCAGTTATTATCTTAACTAGATAACAAAAAAACCCAAAACCACAGCAATCTCAGTCTGTGCTGAGATTTAGTAGAACACTCAAAAATTACTTTCAATTTTATTATGGTCAGTGTCCCAGAGAAAAACATGCATCAAAAGCTTTTCAATTTAATCTTAATGCTGATGCCAGAGAGACCTATCCAAACTCTGCAGACTATAAAGCAAGGCAGTAGTTAGAGCACACCACATATTTCCACAATTAGAAATATAGAAACAGAAATATCAAGCTATGCCAGCGATGATTTGCTGGTTTTCATTAAAATGCACACTTCTTTTTATTTTTTTCCTACAGTCGCCGTACCCAGATGCACGTTCAGAAGGGTAAGAAACTACTGGGCAGTGTCTGTGTAACATTCATACTCAAGTTGAACTGGCGCTATAGTCAGTCGGAAGCTTTGGTGTTGATAAGGCAGCATAGATCGATTTTTTAAAAGTTACAAATTAAAGCTATTAAAGAATATCTGAAAAGCTTTAGTTATGACTTGAGGCTGACCCGAATACATGAGAATGTGAAGACGGGAATTCACGATTACATTATGGTTTATAGTTTATGAAAATACTTGTTATTCCATTTTACCTTTGCTATCTGATAAAGCCTACTACTAAAGCCTCAATGCTCAGCAATTCAGTGTTGAATACAGCAGTTGTCTGGAATCTCCTCTAATCACTGTTTCTCAGCAAGACTGTAAAATACTCTATCTGAAACTAAGTACATCATTAAATTTCCACATAAATATAGTCCAAGCAGTGGGAAAAGGCAGTTTCAGAAATCATCTGAATGGCCTTTAGGATCCAGATGTTGAGTACAGTTCTGCAACAGGCACCCTAACTGGCCTCAGAAAAATAATTTCAGCACTACACAGCTCTGCTCCCCTTGCCTCCTTAAAATAAGCTGAAGTCCCAGCATTAGTCAAACTGTGTTCATTCAGATTTGTTAATACATCAGATCTCAACATAAACTAATTTCTTCCAGTATTAGTTTACGGATAAAGCCATAGCTGGATTCATGACACCACTATTGCTGCAAAACTAGTAATGAACAGTGCACAAACAGATCTTCAAGCTTTTTTCCTCTACTACCAACTACCAGACTATGTTTGGTAATTACGATTTGGTGATTATGATTTGTTTACAAACTGACTAACTCCACTGGTGAAAGAAAGCTAGATTTTTATCAATATTCTCCCTGCTTTATTCTGATATTATAAACAGAAACTTTGCTCATTCGTATTCTTTAATTTAATCACTCTCTAAATGCAGCCCCCAGACACTAGAAATAATAGAATTTCACTATATGTTCGTTTTTTTAAAAACTTTATATCTATCTATCTCACTTCTTCACTTCTGACTTCTACAAAGCTTAACTCATCCAACCTACACCCTAACCCCTGGGAGCATCTTGTACTTTCCAGGCATCTGGAATGTATTTATTTCACTGAGAAGAAAGTTAAATTTGTTCAAGAAGAAAGAAAATCCTCTTTGCACCCTCTGTCCCATCTGTATAGTTATTTTCCAAGCTCTTATTTTCTCAAGAAAAAAAAAATTATTGTGCCCTCTGGGAAGTTTGCAGAGTTTTCCGTCTGACCTTTACTGGTGTCATAACTTGTTCATTTACTATTTTCTAGTGTGGCTTCTTTACTTCTAAAATAGTGAAGTTACTATTTTTCCCCTCATTTTTCAACTTCTCTTCACAAAAATCTTTACAAACAGCACGACAGTTCATGTACAATGGGTTAGGACAGTAGCAATTTTACCAAAGTGTGTATTTGGACAGTAAAAAGTTTTGCCAAAGAAATGAAGTATTAACAGGCTACGATTGGAGACAAATCACAGAATCAAAGAACAACCAGGTTGGAAGAGACCCATCGGATCATCGAGTCCAACCATTCCTTATCAAACACCAAACCATGTCCCTCAGGATCTCATCTACCCGTGCCTTAAACACCTTCAGGGAAGGTGAATCAACCACCTCCCTGGGCAGCCTATTCCAACGCCCAATGACACTTTCCGTGAAAAACTTCCTCCTAATCTCTAGCCTAAACCTCCCCTGGCAGAGCTCGAGGCCATTCCCTCTTGTCCTGTCCCCTGTCACTTGGGAGAAGAGCCCAGCTCCCTCCTCTCCACAACTTCCTTTCAAGTAGTTGTAGAGAGTAACGAGGTCTCCTCTCAGCCTCCTCTTCTCTAGGCTAAACAACCCCAGCTCTCTCAGCCATTCCTCATCAATCTTAAAAGGAAAACAGACAAACATTTATGTTTGAAATCATGCTCATTTTGACATTGTCCCTCCCTCTCACTGGTAGCTCACTGGTAGCACAGGACTGTTCTATCTCTATTCCAAAATCTCCATGTTGGGATTCCCTTCCAACACCCCAGATACAAGGAAGACTTGCAGAAAAAAGTGCAAACTGCAGAAGAGAAGCAACTGCCTCAAACCAGTTTTTCCTTTCAACAACATATTGTTGACCCCACCTCCTTTTTATCTGGGCTGCTGTATAATGTTTCCCTTTAAGTTAATTTTATAGCCCTCTGTTGTAAGGCACACTATCTCTTTTGATCAAAGGTGGTCAACTATACCTTATCATTAAAAGCTGGTTTGCAGCTTTATTGTACTCCACTTGACATGCACTAGAAATCTGCATCAAGTTTCAGTGGAGGCCAGATTGGCCCCTTTGTTACATAGAAAATTAATTAAAACAATGAGCAATGCCTGACATACAGTTAACTTTTTAATTAGGAATTGAAGGTTCTTGATACTTTGTGATGCTTGACCCAAACATCTACGTAATTTCAAAATTTAATCCATTTTAATGAGCTAATTTAATATCTGTCATAAGGGGAAAATGCCAGAATAGAACTACATAGTAGCATAGAAAAAAGGTACTAGAAGAAAAATACCTTTCTGTTGGATGATTGCTTAAAGAGAACTACCTGCTGTTGTTTATTTTCTGAATTTAATTCAAAGAACCAACCCTTCAGAGGCACAATGATTTTTAATGACCAAATTGAGCATCTTTTTCAACAACTCTTCTGGAATACCAAGGAGTAGAAGCTTAATCAGAGGCTCAGGAGGCTGCACACCGCAATCACAGTAAATCCATTAGAGTAGGTAGTAACAGCATAGAGATAACCATGAATTAAAAAGTCTAATTGAACACACCTAAGTGAAAAAAGAACAACTATAGAAATAACTCATCCAAGTACCACCACATACATTATAAAAGACTGCAAAATAAATTTTGCATAAAGCCCCGAGGCCACACAAATACTTGGACCAGAATAATAAAGCGGACAAAGCTGGGGCAGAAACACCTGCCAACATCTATCTCTTCTACAATTATGAAGTGGGACTTAATGCAACATTTGATAGGAACAGTAGGACTCAATAATCCAGTGGGTCTCTTCCAACCTGGTTGTTCTATGATTAAAGAAAGCACATAATAGTTGCCAGTTTCTGGACTGATTCAACATTATCCCTTTCCAGTTTTTTGCCTCCTCATCTTCAAAACCCACAAAGGACTATCAGTATGAATAAACATGTTTTGTCATTAAAATTAGCTTAAGTATAGTGAAGATACAACATATCTCTGCTTCAGGGAAGCACTGCCAGATTATTTATCAGAAACAAAACCCCAGGAGACCTGTTACCAGTTGAGCAAAACTCCACCAGCAAGGAGAGGGGGGGGGGGGGTTTCCCTCTTATGTGATTTCAAGCTGTTTAGATTTTCCCCCAGAATTCATAATGTTTTCTTTTTCTTTTAGAAGTGAACACATAGGCAATAATCAATTAGGCAACTGAACATCCTTTTCTTGAGACACAGGCTGAACATCTTATGCAAGCTACTAAAAATAAGTTCTACTTCCAGCAATGACAACTCCTCGCAGCTTAATCAAAGGAATAACTATCACAGCCTAATGGGTTCTGTTCTCTAGAACATCCAAATTGGAGAGTGGAAGTTTCACTGCAGAGAAAAGAAAATTCTGCAGAGAAACAAGGACCAACATATTTGTACTTACTATGCATCAACTTGATTCTACACATTCTAGCAGAGAGAATGTAAAAGCTACTTGATTCTCAGTCCGCAGTCAAGGTATGAAATTAGTTTCTAAGGAAACAGAGCAGCATTCAAGAGGAACAAAATTTCTGGGTTTGTGCTGCTTTTGCAGCTGATGCTGTTTGCTACAGAAGGCACATGAAGCAAAATCCCACCAAGCTGATTAAGGAATTGAATCTTGAGCATCCTGAACTAACAATTTAACCAGCAATCTCGATGGCGAGGCACACCCCTCTATTTTTGGGGGGAGGGCACAGGTGTAAGCAGGATACATATGTTCTCACCACTGCTACCAACCTACTTCTCTAAACAACAGTGCAGAAACATTTCAAATAACCTATCCTACAATCGCACTTAATTAAGTGCAATTTGCACTTAACATAGCTTGCTCATTCATGCATGCTGCTATGATATTTTCAAAATCTGACTGCCTACACCTTGCGCTGAGGAAGCAAACATTTGTTTCATTCCGAGAACTCAAAGGAGGCAGTTAAGTTGTACATATTTTCAGGATTTTCACACCATGACCCCCAAGTAGGTTTCCCTGCTATGATGACTGCTGGACTTCAGAGAGGGTCCCCCAAGTCTCCTCGTCAATGGAGTTGCTGACATGGGGCTGCTTGGCATGCTCTTCCCAACCAGTGCTGCACCACACCAGCAGGGATCACTCAAGACGCAGACAGACCCAAAGAGGAGTTTCCCTGGTGTAGCTGCCCAAGATTAGTTCCTCCAGGCCAAAATAATAAGAATTCTTTGGAGAATTTAAAACCTCAGAAGTACGTGGTTCACTTCCGAAACTTTGAAATGAAACATTCCTTCTACCAACCAGCCACATAACACACTGCCTGGCAATGAACGCATGCACGTTTCTGCAAGGGGCAAAACAAGTCTTGGTAGTCGTCATTCTCATGGAATCATAGTTTCTCTCTGGGTACACAAAGGGTTTTAAAGAAAAAAAAAAATGTTACCTTAAATTCATATTTCCAAATAAATCCAGGTCTCCTTTACATTCAGTAAAAACTGGACCATGAACTGAGATAAAATCTTTCTAAAGGTTTTCTTTGTTGAGGCTCTGGAGTGAGTCCAGAGAAGAGCAACAAAGCTGGTGAAGAGGCTGGAGAACAGGCCTTATAAGGAACGGCTGAGAGAGTTGGGGGTGTTTAGCCTGGAAAAGAGGACGCTGAGAGGAGACCTCATTGCTCTCTATAACTACCTGAAAGGAGGTTATAGAGAGGAGGGAGCTGGGCTCTTCTCCCAAAGGGACAGGGGACAGGACAAGAGGGAATGGCCTCAAGCTCCGCCAGGGGAGGTTTAGGCTGGACATTAGGAAAAAAAATTTCACTGAAAGGGTCATTGGGCACTGGAACAGACTGACCAGGGAGGTGGTTGATTCACCTTCCCTGGAGGGGTTTAAGGCACAGGTAGACGAGGTGCTGAGGGACATGGTTTAGTGTTTGATAGCAATGGTTGGACTCGATGATCCGGTGGGTCTATTCCAATCTGGTTGTTCTATGATTCTCTGATTCTAAAGCAGTTTCAATACAGGTGTTCATATCAGGCTAATTTCAGCTCCAGAGAACATGCTCCTCAGTTTGCATAACTGCTGCATTGGCTTAGGCAGGAACTACTCTTTATGCACAGTGCCTGCTTTTCAACAGGAGAACAACACCACACCTTGAAATATCAGTATTAAGAACCTACTTCCAAAAGTGTTTGCCCAAAGGCAACAATCCAGGCCTGAAATCCCAAATCCATTACCACTGGCCAGGATATTGCACTGCTCTGCTATTCCACTGCAGACTGCACATCAATACTCATCTCTTTCAATGGAATCTAATTTTGGAAGAAAAGCTTCAGAATAAATCCTTCTCACCAACCGCCCAAATTAATTATGCAAATGCTGTATGAAAGTGCCTAGACCACTATTACTTCAAATTTTTAAAACCCTGCACTGATTCTCTGAAAGGAAAAGAAAGAAAATGCCTAATTATACACATTGAATAATCCCGATAATGGCCTGTCACATGCATCACACTGAATGCCGATCAGAATGGCTTTAGCTGTAAACACAATATGGAAACATCAAATAACTTTGATCTCATCTTTGGCAAGAACAAGTTTCTTTAAGATACCGTTCTGTATTCAAAGGGATGTATATATATTTAGCATTTCTTTTCCTGTTGAGTTTCAAAGCCTTTCCTTACAAAATGTACCCTATAAGATATTTGAATATAATCCTATTACCCCAAACAGAAGAATACTGCTGCTCATTGCCCTCCTAAAAACACTAGCAGCAACAATACTTTGTTTACTACATCACTGTCATTCAAACAAAGCAGGCTATAAAGCCAGGTTTCAGTGAAATGTGTTTTAACGCATCTCAAGGCAACGTTATTAAGGGGAGATGATGCTTTTAATGAAACAGTTCCACAACTCAAGAAAGTCCAGCTCTGAGTTAGAAAAGAACAAATACAGAATTTCAGTTGCTACATGATGACAGTAGCTACTTCAGGTATATATGTCTCTCTGTTGTATGGCCCAGCAATATTTGCTTCCCCAGTCCTCTAGCTTTGCTTTCAAAGACCTTCTGTGTTTTATGTGTAAGTGGCAATCTACTAAATTTCATGTTCAGATTATATTAGTTTTAAGGTATGACGAAATTCCACAAAGCAACAATACAGGAAAATAAATGCCCAACGTCTTAAGTGACAAGTAAGTGAGAAAGATTTAGGGATCAGACCAACACCGCTGCTGCACAGTTTTGCCTTACTGGATGGCTGTGTTGAGACAAAAGACAGATCCTGCTAGATATTGCTACGGTGTCTACTATAACAAAGTTTACTAATGGGATTCTTGTTTGTCATTTACCATAGAGATTCCAGTTTTCCAAAGAGGAAAAGTAAAATCCAGGACCATTAAAACTATACGTAAGTGTCACAGTCATTTTACTGAGACTCACTGAATCACCACCACCAGGTTGGAAAAAACCCACCGGATCATTGAGTCCAACTATTCCTATCAAACAATAAACCATGTCCCTCAGGACCTTGTCCACCCATGCCTTAAACACCTCCAGGGAAGGTGAATCAACCACCTCCCTGGGCAGCCTCTGCCAGTGCCCAATGACCTTTTCCGTGAAAAACTTTTCTCTAATGTCCAGCCTCAGTCTCCCCTCTCTCTTCTTTACTGAAGAAGTAAACAACAACACTATCCAAGTTTACTTACTCTCAGAAGACAAATCCCTACTTATATGAGTGCTTGGAGCATGCAAAGCTTCAGAAGATTGCTCATTTAGTTTAAGTTATTTTGCCTCCAAATGCAAAAGGAAAATGTTACACATTGGCTCTGGAAGAGACATCATTTCACAACAAACAGGTCAAGCTTTCTCAAAATCAGAAGTTGTCAGTTGTATAAGAACATGACTGATTATCCTTTCTTACCCCTTCAGAAATCAAGGGATTTTTTCATTTTTCTTAGTTGAGACAGATCATTATATGCAGCTTTGACTACTTCCACAAGCTCTTCAGCACACTTCTAGGAAAGCCCTTTGGGTAGAAGATTGGTTTTCCACCTTCAAAACCAGAAGTTGAAATTATACTCGTATGTACAGTTAGAACAGCACAAGTGTTAATTATTAATATGCTAAAAGGATGGTATTTAGTTTTATGTATTCCTCTCTCAAGAAAGGATGGATGAGACCTCATTTAGTTTGGATTTCCCCCTCCCAGCACTTGCAAAGCTAAATCAAACTATGCCATCTGCCTCCTCACCTCTCAGCAGTTGCTCTTCTAATAAGATCCTCAGCTTTGGGTAAGGGCATTTATTGTTCACACTTTGATCCCCTCAACAAAAAAAAAAATACTTTACGGGGGAAAAAAACATGCACTGATCAAAGCGAGCACTACACAAAGTGATGCAAGGTTGCGCGAGATGCACGTTGAAGGCCAGCAGAATTGGTCAAAGTCCAGGTCTAAAAATATAATAGTAGTACAGTGGCGTGAGTTATCCGAAGTATGTGCACATCAGGTAAATTCATACAAGCTCCTACTCATCTTCAACATATTTTTTATCACTGCTAAAACTGTTAAACTCAAGAAACAAAATTACACTTTCACATCCTGCTTCTACAACACTGTCACGTTGATGGCTTGCACATCAAATTCAGCTAGAAAAAAAAAAAAGCAAAACTAGGATAGAATTAATTGACATCTTTAACTTGAGCCCAGCTGGTGAATGTTTTAATGACTCAAGTCTAATCTTGAGGTTTTAGCTAAGCTTTCCTTTTTACCCTTTTACAGTAATACTTCCCTATTCAGGTCGGGTTTAGAAATGTAAATGGAGACTTGTTACCTAGTTAAACAGAAATCCTATCTAGTGAAACATTTTATTAAGTCAAGACACTACTTAACACACCATCCAAGTTCTCCCCTCCCTGTATTCCCAGCCATCTACTCCTTCTTCCTCATTTGCTGTTCCATTCAACAAGCTGTTATTTCTTGTCCCGTATCTGTTCGGCAAATTGCCAAACTTTGGGGTTTTTCTACGAAAACTGCTTGACAAATACCTTAGGAATTGCAAATTGTAATACCACAACATCTCATGAACTTTCTCCAGGGTCTACATCAACTTATAAGCTTCCTAGCAGAGTGCAGTCATGTACTCAAGTTTCCTGTTTTAATATTCCCTCTCCTCGTTTTTTCATGCAAGATTATTCTCATCCTTAGAAACAGGAAGTCATTAAGTTCAAAATGTTTATACTAAATGAAAACGTACGCATTGCCATGACTATTGGGTGGTCTCAATCTGAATCCACTTTCTGGCCAGCAACTACTTTCCTTGGAGAAATTATCAAAGCACAGACACCAAGGAATGGAAAGGTATAAACAAAGAGCTATTATAATTAGAGTTTAGGATTTTTTTCATGTTGATTTTTTTAAAGACTTAAACAGATTGACAAAAACCTCCTAAACATCTGTTTTTAAATAACTGCTTTCCCCAAATTATATTGCAAATTGTCTAACGTTGTACATTTCTTGGGATGAGGGTAGCAATGTGTATTAGTGCAGCACCTTTGTTGTAGTAATTACCATACTGATTTATGCCAGAGAGTGGTTGAAGAGGAAAATTCATAGCCCACTGGCATCTTCCACTGATAACTTCCAGAATACTGTCTGCAGCTGCCTGTGAGCAGTGTCTCCAACATGTCAACTTCTGGTCATACTGTCTTTTTCATAGACTCCTAAATGATTTCAAGATTCCTGTTAAAATTGAAAGGAGGTTATAGAGAGAAGGGTAATGGCCTCTTCTCCCAAGTGACAGGGGACAAGACAAGAGGAAATGGCCTCAAGCTCCACCAGGGGAGATTTAGGCTGGAAAAAAATTTTCACAGAAAGGGTTATTGGGCACTGGAAGAGGTTGCCCAGGGAGGGGGTTGAGTCGCTTTCCCTGGAGGTGTTTAAGGTGTGGGTGGACAAGGTGCTGAGGGACATGGTTTAGTGTTTGACAGAAACGGTTGGACTCGATGATCCAGTGGGTCTCTTCCAACCTGGTTGTTCTATGATTCTATAAGCATTAAAAAAGTAACTTAAGTTCAGTACTTTGATAATAATACACTAGTGGGTGGCCCACAAAGACTTCCCATACCCAAAACACCTAACTGTAACTCTTCTCAGAGAAAAATCTGCCACTTGTGATTACAGTTTATTGTTATACTGATCCCAATTTACTGTGGCTTGTCTTTTGCAGGTATAAATTAGATTCCAGGAGAAATCAGGTTCCAGACCTTCAGCACAAACTTTGAATTGCTTTTTCACTATCATCTGTGCTTATTACAGGAAAATGTGCTCCTTCCCACTTCAAGATTTTAACCATTAAATCATATTTGGAAAAGATAGAGAACTCTCTTCTCAGAGGAATGCTGCACAGCAGTTCCTCAGAAATCATGAGCACTTTCGGGAAACTTGAAGGCTCCTCCAGCACGCCCACTTGCTTTCTGTGAACAGGCAGTGTTCAGAATTATCTGGAGAGGTCTTCCAAAGTGGTGAGAACATGGGGTTTGTGCACTTTGATGCTCTACGAGTTACAAGAACAGAGCATGAAGCCAAGACACAGTAAAACATGCACATGGACAAACAACAAATAATAGCTGCTAAGACTAATAATAGACCTACCAAAATACATCTTGAACATATCAAAAAGAAACGAACAGGAACTTGCACATTACGGCACTTCCACATGAGACTCTTTACTTTTGTTTGGACCCACAGATCAATATGAACGTCAGGAATTAATAAAGCCAGCAGTACAGATCAGCTCTCCAGAGAGCAGCCGCATCTGTTCAGCAATGCCAAGCTGCCAGCTGGATGGAGTCCCAAAGGCCTTTAAAGGGTCATCATGCATAGCGAAGGCTCGTACTCAGCTAAAAACCTTTTAGCCTAGCATCTAAAAAGGTAATAGGTATTCTGTTAATTACATTAAGTAATTAAGTCATGTTTAGCTCTGTTAATTAGGATGCCTAATTTTAAAAGCTCTAATAGCCACAGTATTTAAATTCCTGTTTTGTTCTGGTATTGCAATGAAAAATCTGCTCTAAACCACTGCCATTCTCACTACTAAGTCAAAAAAAAAATTATGCTGGTAACACATCAGCTAAACAGTTGAAAAGGAAAGAGCAAAGAAAGTATGACTTGTTGTGGACTGCATATGCGAAGCAACTTTAATTTATGAACGATTAAAAAAAATCCAAAATGAAGGACAGCCTGGATCTCAGATGAGACTGATAACCACCCAAGAAGAAGGTACAAATTATTAAAGTGTGTTTTCCTTGTGCACATTTGATCAGAGTCTTAAGGGCATGAATTAACCCTACAGTATAGAATCATAGAATCACCAGGTTGGAAGAGACCCACCAGATCATTGAGTCCAACCATTCCTATCAAATACTAAACCATGTCCCTCAGTACCTTGTCCACCCACACCTTAAACACCTCCAGAGAAGACGAGTCAACCCCTTCCCTGGGTAGCCTGTTCCAGTGCCCAATGACCCTTTCAGTGAAGAATTTTTTCCTAATGTCAAGCCTAAATCTCCCCTGGTGGAGCTTGAGGCTATTCCCCCTGTTCTCCAGCCCCTTCACTGGGGGAGGGTGGTAAACGAAGCTTCACTGCTCTCCTCTGGACTTGCCCCAGAGCCTCAACATCCTTCTTGTGGTGAGGGGCCCAGAACTGAACACAGGATTCAAGGAGCGGTCTCACCAGTGCCAAGTACAGAGGGAGAAGAACCTCCCTGGACCTGCTGGTCACACCGTTTCTGATACAAGCCAGGATGCCATTGGCCTTCTTGGCCACCTGGGCACACTGCTGGCTCATGTTCAGTCACTGTCAACCATCACTCCTAGGTCCTTTTCCTCCAGGCAGTTTTCCAGCCAGGCTTCTCCCAGTCTGTAACACTGCTTGAGGTTGTTGTGCCCCAAGTGCAGGACCCAGCATTTGGCAGTAGATGACATATGCCTCCTTCGCATCCCTCACTGACACATGAGGTCTTGCAGGGCATAAAAGCTCCCAACAAGTTCTTGACAACAAAAAAAGCTATTTCAGAAATACCTGCCTGCTGGCCTATATGGAACTTGCTCCTTCCAAATACCTCAAAATCAGCAGTACAGCACCATACACGCTCACATAAACACTGCTTTTTCCACATGTGGGAAAGACAGGGTTGACACCCTTAAATACCTCAGGGGGCATGTGCTGTGGAGATGTGTTGTTTAGGGTTTACAGTAGCCTCTGCACAGTTTCCCCTGCTCTAAGAGCATCACAGCCCAATCCTCTTTTCATTACAGGAAATCATGCCTCTGATGTTTGCAAAATATTTCCAGTTCTTATCTTTCATGTTTCCCAAGTTGAATGTGAATGGTGAGTCCAGGTTGCACCTCTTCACAAGCGCCACAGAGCGAGCTCATTTTGTAAGCTCAGAAGTCATTTTCGAAGCATAATTAAGATGCTGAAATTAGTCTGAGCAGTTCATGGAAATGGCTGTGCTGTGCAGTCTGTTTTATTACAAGCAAATCATTGTTCCCAAATTTTACTCATAGGAGCGAGCAGTGCCAGGGGTTTGCTGCTAGTCATAGAATCATAGAATCACCAGGTTGGAAGAGACCCATCGGATCATCAAGTCCAACCATTCCTATCAAACACTAAACCATGTCCCTCAGCACCTCATCCACCCGTGCCTCAAACCCCTCCAGGGAAGGTGAATCAACCACCTCCCTGGGCAGACTGTTCCAGTGCCCAGTGACCCTTTCCATGAAAAACTTTTTCCTAATGTACAGCCTAAATCTCCCCTGGCAGAGCTTGAGGCCATTCCCTCTTGTCCTTTCCCCTGGCACTTGGGAGAAGAGCCCAGTTCCCTCCTCTCCACAACCTCCTTTCAGGTAGTTGGAGAGAGCAATGAGGTCTCCCCTCAGCCTCCTCTTCTCCAGGCTAAACACCCCCAGCTCTTTCAGCCGTTCCTCATACAGCCTGTTCTCCAGCCCCTTTACCAGCTTTGTTGCTCTTCTCTGGACTCGCTCCAGAGCCTCAACATCCTTCTTGTAGTCCTAAAAGGTATCGCATTTGTGAAGGTTTGTCACTGCACAGCACTGCTCTTTCTGCCCCTATGCGATGCCTCAAAGCAGTACCAGAGTTGCAGGGTCGCTACCTGTGAAGTCACCTGGAACTATAAGCCCCCACTCAACTAGAAATGCAGGTACTGATTTTTCATCCCTCTAAGAAGGGCTTATTAACCACACTGCATAGTACCCCAGACCAGACATCTGGAAACGGAGATGTGATCTGCTCACCTTTGTAATCTGCTGCAATCTTTTTCACATGAAGACATATTTCATCTTGTGGTGCTATATAAATAAACAAAGTATTATAAACAATCATTTTTATCTGACTGGAGTTATGTCATATGGTTTGCTTTCTTCATGAAAGAAAACACACATATAAAATGCAACCAGATGCTGTTGGCAGAGAATTGATTTAATATGGACTCCTTTCCAAAAACATGATTACAGATGTGGCCTACATCTTGAACCCAATGTTTAGGGGGAAAGTCTCTCTATGTATTATCATTTCGCTCTTCTATTTTCTCTAAGCATCTTCACTCACAAAAATGTTTCCCAGAACTAAAACCACTACACACTCTCCCATTTCATACCTCCACCCCTAGAACCATTCAAGCCTACCCTTATCAAAAGAAAAGCTGAACACGTTACTGAAGAAACATTTCATAGCAGTTTATTGCTACACCAGCTATGATTAGACAGTTGCATGTTAGAACTGTCTAAACTGAGCTTACCTACGACTGCATCTGACTTTTAATTTGGTTTTCAAGCTACAAAAATGGTTACTACAATTCTACTCACAGAAGTGAAGTGAAGAAACTTAAGACATTTTATTTTTAGCATTTCAACTTTAAGAAGTTTTTAAAATACCAACCGATACAAACTCAAGGTCTTGATCACTAATGACATCCTTCAAATCTCTTACTAATTCCTAGAGCTCTCAGTAAGGCAACTCAAATATATGATAAAGATTAAACTGATGTGCTCTAGCATGGCTTGAGCATAAATGGTAGCTTAAGTCTGATAACCCCCCAATCAATATACAAAATGCATACAAATAACAAATAAGTTTTTAATTCAAAATTCAAATTCTAAATAAGAACTTGGTTCTTGCTTGTCAATTTATAAAATCTTATCAATTTACCACAAATAAGTTTCAATAAACACTAACCTTTTTCAAAACAGGAGAGAAACAGCACAGAAACACTAACTGCATCATTCCACATCTAAACACAGAAGATTTGCACAGTATTTTATATCCAGGCATTTAAGTACTTAAGAAAAGTCCTCTTAACAAGCCACTCCTGGACTAGATCAGACAAGTTTATATTCACATTAAGAAAAAATATCTCTATATGTAATCATACGGTTTTCACTCCATATTCATGATGGTTAATGATGTAATTGTCTTGGCAATGTATTTATCAAAGGAATTAAAGTTCTGGGGAGTTAGCCAGTGACATCACTTAAAATCAACAGCTGAAAAGAAAACAACAGCCTTACCCAAATTATCTTCTGGTTAGACCTTTGAAAAACCAAACTAAACTCTTTCAGTGTACATCACCACTTATGAGCATCTACTTTTTTTTTTAAAGCTCAGGTATTTGATTAATCTAGATGCCTAGATTATCTTTTCCAAGCAAGGTATTAAAAAGGTCTGATGAAATGATGAAAACAACTGAAGAATAAAGATGGAAGCAGGGAAAAGAAATATTTTCAGCTCAGAAATACATTGTCAGATGATATGAATGGAGCTTCAATGTTAAAATCCTCTTGGGACCAACCAACTTCTAATCATCTGTATTTGCTTCTGAAGGCAAGATCAGAAATTGATTTTTTCACAAATATTTAAAGTGTCCCAAGTAACCTTCAAGAACTTTAAACACTGATTACATCTGAATTGAGCATAATATTCAACAAGGTTTAATATGCATATATAATTGTAAAAACACTCTCTTTAGTGGTGGAACAAGATTGATTCTGAGTGCAGTTAGACCTAATGGCTTGTTCAGAGAGGAAACTTTAGTGAGGATGGATAAACAAGGCAATCTGAGCCCCGAGGTGAGCAGAGCACTTGTTTCTGCTCCGTGAGGATAATTATTTCAGTGAGAATGGCTGATGAAGCAGCTGAGTGTCAGGGCTCAGCTATGCTCTCACCCAAGAACTTACAGCTACTTGGGTTAGGATGGGTGATGCAGGAAAGCAGCTCTGCTCAGATGCCATCTACCTACGCAGTGCCCAAAACTTACTTCCAAACTTCAACTGCTACAATCTCACTAAAGAAGAGCAGCCCTGCTGGGAAAGTGCTCTTATTTATAACAGAACCCTTGCTAGGGAAGCTTCTTCAAGCATAAAGGAAACTCCAGTCTGAAGATATTTTCATTTGACTGATTCTGAAGCTTAGCTATGGATGGGGGCAGGGAGAGGAGAAAGGAGAAACAAATAAGGATGCACGTTCATTCGTTTAGTTTCTTAAGAAGGAAGACAAACAAACTGAACTGCCTGAAAACCCAAAACGCATAGAGTGTTTCTGGACACATTATTATATCAATGGTAAAACCTTCATTCATTCAACTAGATGTCCCCAGAAAAGGTGAATATCAGCAGCAGGTCCATGAGTAAGGCATAAAATATCTTAAAAGGAGAAAGATACACGCTGCAGAATTTACATAGCTTGTATTAAAAAGTTAAAAAAAAACTAAAAAAGAAACACACACACACATCCCCCCCAAAAAATCTTACATTCAAAGACTTTCCAGAGGTTAAACTATTATGCAGGAGGGATATTTACATATGACAGCAGTGTGAATAATGAGCTTAGAACTAAACAGAGAATTGTTATACACATGTGTATCTGAGAGGAGCCACAGATTCAGGCTCTGCCATACAAAGAATCTGCACACAGACTCAATAACCTAAGCGTGCTATTCACACTACTACTCCTCTACCAGGGCACATTAATTATCCAGCCAAGCCCGAGCTGGGTTTGCCTTGTTTTAAGGCTTCCAGCATCCATAGAGAGTTCTCCAAAAAGCCGTTCAAAGCAGGAATGTGATTAAGGGGAAAGCCTCAGCTGGCTGAGCCAAGGGATGTGAATACCTCCTGCCTTTCCCCTCCCTTACAGACCAAGGCAAAGAAAAATTCTGTGGCTCAAGAGTCTCAGTAGCTGTGGATCTGAGTCCAGTGCAAACTCCCCACCATGAGACACTGCAAGGAAATCACTGTTTCTCCCAACCGAGACAGTTCTGCTTTTATAACAACCACCCCTCCCCCCCAATCTATCACAGATACTAAAGAGAGCGCTAATTAATCAGAAAGCTGCAAAACAGCACAAGTCCACACAGGTTCTGTTTATCACAAAGAACAAACAGCTAGAGGATCAGATCCTCATACACAAAGTACTGTCACTCAAATTTCTCAGGAAACAATTTCACACAACTACAAGATAAATAAGTAATTTGACGATATTAGCTGTAACCTTTTATTTTTTTCACACCAAGTTACACAACCTTGCATCCCTCATAATTCACTGGCTCCTGTAGTTTGGCCATGATTTTACAATGCAACCATACTCATCTCGCCCCTGGTCAGGAGTGGACATTGCAATAAGTTTCTAGACCATCAAATCCTACTTTTACAAATGCTTTAATAATTTAGGCACTTCAGGGCAAACTTTTTTCTTTCTTACGTAATACCCATTGCTGCAATCCACAGAAATATTTCCAAATGTTTTTCCTCAGGGCACTGTGTAGTTTTACCCTTTCCATCAGCTTTCTTTTTTCTTCAGGAAGAATCCTACTGTACCACGAGCATATTACGGTACAGAAAGAGACTAAAAATACTGTGTTCATTAAGTTTTACCTTAGTGCATAGTGCTAATGCACAGCAAGTGCTAATCTCAAATCACATACAGCATTTTGCTCTATGAAGATTCCATTTTTTATCTTCCAGAGTGCTACATGATTAGCCACTCTACAGGCTTTCATTTTTACCAGAGAGGCAGTGGCATAGAATCATAGAACAACCAGGTTGGAAGAGACCCACCGGATCATTGAGTCCCAACTGTTCCTATCAAATGCTAAACTATGTCCCTTACCACCTCATCCACCCGTGCCTTAAACCCCGCCAGTGAAGGTGAATCAACCACCTCCCTGGGCAGCCTCTGCCAGTGCCCAAAGACCCTTTTTGTGAATTTTTTTTTTTCTAATGCCCAGCATAAATCTCCTCTGGCAGAGCTTGAGGCCATTCCTCCTCCTCCTGTCCCCTGTCACTTGGGAGAAGAGCCCAGCACCCTCCTCTCTATAACCTCCTTTCAGGTAGTTGTAGAGAGCAATGAGGTCTCCTCTCAGCCTCTTCTTCTCCAGGCTAAACAGCCCCAGCTCTCTCAGCCATTCTCATAAGGCCTGTTCTCCAGCCCCTAGGCTTCTAACATGGATAGTAAATAAGAATAGGAAAGGAGTTAAAAGTTATGCAGTTGAGGCTGAATAAGAGCGAGAGCATTACTATAATCTCTCCTAGATATTTTTGAGTAAAGAAGTGGGTAAGGTATGTTGAAGAGAGTGTGAAGAAATAGATGAAGAGAGGAAATGCCTGTGTGTATCAGTTAAGATTCAACTGTTGCCCCCCATTTCACTAATGCACAAAGACATAACAGTTCTTGAGAAAAACAAGGAGGTAAAAATACCCCCAAAACATTCTAAAGTAATTAAAATGACGGCTATAGTTCTGACTTCAGCAGCTTTGCTGTGGTATCTATTAGTCTCAGCTTTGACATTTACAAACTATGTTTTTCCCTCCTCCTCTCTGAGAAGTAACTGCAGGAAAGTGCAGCTCTGCATGCTCTCTACCCTACAAGCCCAATGTTCTGGCACAGCAGAGGCAGCGAGAAACAGATTCAGCATTATTCCTCTTCTGCAAGTGCTCAGCATCAGAAAAAGAAAACCACAGGCACCCTCTGCCTTCTTGCTTCACATTGTATTTCTGGCTCAGAGGCACAGACATTTATTTATAGAATCTCTTGGCAAATTTGCTTGTACCCTGAAGTACGTTATGATGGTTCTATTCCTATGTTAGCATATTTCAATTAATAACGTTTTATAACTGTAGAAGGTGAGGGATACCATTAACAGCTAGCAGGCAAGCTGCAGCAGGTCAGAGGCAGCAGCAATGAAAGTCAGGTACTCACTGTGCCAGAAAGCAGCACTGCTCCTCACCGAGCATGAGCTGAATGCTTGGAACAAGGTTGTAGGATCGTCAGGCACAGCCAGGTCAATTACAACGGCTTCAGTTAAAGTCCTTTCAGCAAATCTGGATGTCTCCCATCGAATTTATGGCTCTAATGGCATTTGAATCAAGGAGACTTCCCAAGTAAGCTAGAATTTAGGATAGATGCATGAAGATAGGATACAGCGATTGAAGTATTGCCCAGATCCTCTGCTATTGGTCTTTCATCCACTTCAAGCACTCAAACTGCCTCAGTTTTAAACTCTGCTTAAAGCAAAATGAACAAATGCCAATAAAAATTTGATGGAAAATCCAACATCGGCCAAATCTGGTATTGTTTGTTCCAGTTACACAGAATCATTATGTCCGGTCCTTGGATACTCTTTATTATACCCTCATTTCCCCTGAATGAAGAAACCTCTGTAACAAAAAACCCTGAGGAGTCATATCTTAACAAAGACAGCATCCGTACTTGATACAGCAACTGTATGAATGAAGCCAGTAATCCAAGTATGGTAAGAGTATAAAAACAATTCCAATGGACAAAATTAAAAATTACATTTGATATTTAATCTTCTTTTTATGAGTAAGCTTAATACTCTTCCTTTTGGTACAAGAATGCAATGCTGTCTTCCTTGCCAAGAAACAAAAAAGGACAGAAAACCCACACAGAACAAGAACCGTAAGTAACGGAATAAACACCAGATATGCAGAGTATTTGTAAAAAGGGCTGTTTTGAGGTTTTTTGCATGTGGCCTATATCTCATTAACCAAGACTTCTTAAGAGTACCAGTGCTTGAAATGAGTGTTCAGAAAGGCAGCAGAAGTCAGCGATAAGCCAGGGCTAAGGTGAGATGAGACAATTGCATGGGAATTACTAAAAAGATCCTCCACATATTTTACTATTATGAGAAAGCAAGCAACAGCCTACATGTGTGCAAGCATCGCAGTCACACACAGGCTGACCCCAGGCTGGTAGAGCTCACACACCACCTTTATCCTACACAAATCACATGGCAGAGAGCCCAAAACTAGTGAGCTTAGATGAGGAAATCTCTGCACCCAACTCCAGATACCACTGGTTTAATGATATAAACAAAAGCAGGGTGTCACTACTCCTGTGTATTTAAAAGGTGCCCAGTACAACAAGCTCTCTCTGAAGCCATTTGGCTGATCACATTTAAAATCCAGGGGCTCTGTTTTGGTTTATCTTACACCGAATCACTACCAAGGGAAAACAAGTTGACAGTGGGGGCAATATCTGCAACAGGCAAAGTCATTTTCAGCAGCTCTTCTCTTGAAGTCAGTATCAGGTCGTCCAACATGCTGATACAGGCAGAGCTGTTATTTTTAAACACAGCATAGTCTATTTAACTAAAGCATCTTTACTCTGACTGAGCCAGTATTACTTTGCTAATACTCCTTAAGTATCTACACCGAAGCCTGCACATCGCGTCAAACAAAGCAAATACAAATTTTTGAAAACAATGGTTCATTGCAGCTAGGAAAAGAGAGAAAAGGGGGAAGAGGCGCCCAGGAAAAACTAGAAGGACCCAGCCCTGAAGACCATCAAGTACTCTCTGCAGGACAGAAGTTTATGCTGTGCATTTGTATCATTCACCACCTGCACAGAGACTAACTTTATTAGGAACCATCTTTCTGCTACTGGAAACTCAGCATTATAATTCTAAAACTATTCTTCTGCCAAATTTGTTGGTAGCAACACCATGTTTTTCTTCCACATCATTTAACTGATGAGAATCTGAATGGAAAAAGGAGAGGCAATACCATTTTCAAAGGCACGTAAGAGACTGCAAATTAATAGTTACACAGTATTTTTGGAGGCAGGCTGAGCTGTGCTAAACGACTTATTTGTATACAATTTCCTCAATGTAATTCTTACTTCTTCATATATAAAGTTGTCTTGTAAATATATGCATGCTCACTACTAGGACCAAGTGCAACCTCATTCCTTCCTCTCAGAGAAATAATCTGTTCTTTGCATTCCTGAACATACACGCGGTGGTTTATCTGACAAAATGAGGTTTTCCTATGACAATATTTAGCCTCTGTTTCTTATGTATAACTATGAAACAGAATGAAAGCAATAAGAGCAGCAATGGTACATGCTGTTCAATAGCAAAAGCCTTTTAATTTTACGACAGAAATTTAATTCTGCATCTTGTGCTACACACAGAGACTGCAAACTCTACAGACGAGGAAAGACTGTTCCAGAAAGCAACTCAAATCACCCAACACCTCCACACTACATAGGACTGTCACTGGCAGCCTCACAGACCTGGGACATGGGTGCAGGATATGGGAGCCAAAGAGCAGCTCAGCAGAGCATGTTGAGATTATTTTAATTAAAACCACTTGGAAGTCTAAATAGTTTCTCCAAAGCATTACATTTATCCCAAAAAGTCTCCTTAAACATGACTGTTCCCGCTAAGATTTTGAGGGGGAAGGGCAGAGGTCTACCTAATGGCTGTCACGTCAGATCTCGAAGTCTAGAACAACTTTTTCATGCTTATTTTCCTACAAACAAGTCCCCTCATAGAAAGTTCAACTTCCCACCACTTTCCACTTACATTTTTGCACCTCACAGGTTCTTGCAGATGCCTTCAACACTTCACATCCACTCTAGCACTTACTCAACTATTTTGAGTTAATTCAATTTATTATGGAGAGTTAACGTAAACAGGGGGAAGAAGAGGTATTCTGCTGCAATTCATGGTGAATTGCACAAGGTCAGTGAGCAGAAGGGCTTACACAAGAGAGAATGAGGCAGGACCACATCGCCAGGATGTCCTCTTTACTTTGGTTGTACCATACAACCCAAATGATCTAATCAGGTGGAAGTAGGGGTCCTAGAGGGGAGTGACTGTATTAAAGAGGTGATTATATTTATTGGAACAATGACAGGCAGACTTCTTATTTGACTGGGTTCTTAAATAGGATTACAGAGCTTTAATCTGTTTCTTTAAGTTGGTTTTGAAAAGAGAGAGTAACCCAACAAAAGTTTAGAGAGCGGGTAGAATGACCTTGGAGGGAGTACACTACATTAAGCCATGTCAAACTAATAGTTTCCCCAGCAGAAATATATGCTAGCACACATTCTTCAAGTTAACTAATAAACAGGAGAGTAATAAAAGTAACTTACACTATGAGTTTGCACATTGTAACCAGTAATTCTGTCCATTTAATTTCATCTTTGAACTATCGGCTATATTGACAAGTAACAGTGGCAGCAGTGTATTACAAAAGGAGTAAACAGACGACCTTTATCTAACTTTATTAAAGTAATAAAGGGCAGACTTTTTTTTTATTTAAAAAAAAAAACAACCTACTTTCTTCAAAGAGAGTTTTATAGCTGACTGCCAGCAGGGTGTGGACTGAAGCTAAAAACTTTGAATTAGGTCCCTGTGAAATCTGAAACCAAAACACAGCAAAGGTCACCTCCCTGTGAAGAACCCTCTTGTCTGTATGCACACTATAAGCAGAGCTCTGTTAGCTCTGCCTCGGTAATAATGTAATTCGACTTACCCCCTGGGAATGGCGACAACATCAGGTTTCTACTACAAAGAAATTTACTGCACACACTACCTGTTACTATACATTTGCAGCATGTTTGATAGTAGCCAGACACTAATGTTACATGGGGTACCTCAAGCTATTTTTTCTTGATAGAGGCTTACCTAGGTTATAAATATGATGTTGTTACTCTTACTCTGACCATTAGCCAACTGGTTTTAGTCATGATTTCACATATAGTAGAATTTTACGCAACACATTAACTAATATTAATAGAAAAGGAAGCAATACATCTGATGGTTGCATTTGTAAATTCGAGTAGAAACACTCAACAAGTTGAAATGGAGTTACTGAAACAGAGACAGAGAAGGTGTCACTGGGCACAAAATCTAGCAAAGAGGTTCCCAAAGCAGTACAATATGAGAGCCTTGACAAAAGCTCAGATTGAGTTAACAGCTTAGAGGTGTTGGGTTTGTGGTTTTGTTTGTTTGTTTTTGTTTTAAGAAGAATAATCTTTCTTTCCAGAAAATGGTTATGAGTTTCATTTATGAATTCATTTTGTTCACTATATAATGACCACTTCTATTTCTTTCTTTGAATCCTTCAGACTATACTCACTGCTGCTCTAAGCAAGCATTCCTGCTAGAGCTTACACACCTTTGTAAAGGTGTGATAGTTGTCTTGCAGGGAGGCAGGTGAAATGTGCCTGTCTCTCAGTCCATCCTATTTGTCTGTTTCTCTCTTCAGTGAAAGAGAAGTGAGTTGCTGCATACTTCATGGGGCTTTGCCCCAATGGCCATGAAATTGCTGGATGATTTATTAAAGTTCTCACTATTTTCTACCCTATAAGGCTACAGGAGAAGATTTCAACCCTTTTCAACAAGGAAACAGATTTTTTGCAGTGGCGAGTCAGGATCTCCTAACATAGGTACTGGAACAATAAGACTACCATATTTGTTCTTTCCGGGGGGGCTCTCTGAGAAACAGTTCATGGGCCCAAGCTTAGAGACAACGGCCATGTGGCAACTGAGGTTCTTGAGAAGGTTTGACCATATCCATATTGCTCAGTAGATACATACAGGATAGGGAGGCTATTTTTCCAGCTACATGAAACAAACTGGCAGCCAGAGCTGCTGGCACTGGAACCACGGGGTGAGCTTGGGCTACTACTCACATTGTCTATGGACCAGAGCACTCCTCCCTCCTGCATCTCCACTCAGAGCTCTCCTTTCCTTTTACTCTGAGATACGCTGTATGTGTTTGACACCTGAAGAAAGATTTAGCAAAGATTTCACAAAGCCTAAGACTGAAATATCAATCATCTTTGCCGGAGGACACTTCTCTGATATAGAAGACATTCTACCACACTTAATGGTCTCCACTGGCCCACTTCAAGTCCATCACTGAAGAGATGGTGTCTTGATTCAGGCAACTCGAGACTTTCAGTCTTAAGATATTTCAAAGGATGCAGGATCCCACCTGGCGATACCTTGATTAGAAGCATTGACGTACAGTAACACTCAAATTAGGAACAGGAAGAATCATAGAACAATTAGGTTGGAAGAGACCCACCGGATCATCGAGTCCAACCATTCCTATCAAACACTAAACCATGTCCCTCAGCACCTAATTCACCTGTCCCTTAAACACTTCCAGGGAAGGTGAATCAACCACCTTCCTGGGCAGCCTATTCCAATGCCCAATGACCCTTTCCATGAAAAACTTCCTCCTAATCTCCAGCCTAAATCTCCCTTGGTGGAGCTTGAGGCCATTCCCTCTCGTCCTGTTCCCTGTCACTTGGGAGAAGAGGCTATCACCTTCCTCTCTACAACCTCCTTTCAGGTAGTTGTAGAGAGCAATGAGGTCTCCTCTCAACCTCCTCCAGGCTAAACAACCCCAGCTCTCTCAGCCGTTCCTCATAAGGTCTGTAATAACATTTTAATAACATTTTCTGCTGATCAGATAGCAAAAATTTCCATTTTGCATGGCGTGGCGACTGAGAAGAACTAAGCAGTCTTTGAAAACTAGCTCTTGATCAGTGGTTGTCTTGGAGCATGTAAAATTAGGGACACTGCTGTTTAAAACCATCTAAGTTTGAGCAAATGTACACAAAGAGCATAACGCGTATGCAACAACCATGAAAAGAGGAAGCAGTACCTCAGTTTCCCTGAGGTTCACAGGAAAATACCTGATGTAAAAAGGGAACCCACACCGTCCCTCTGCCACCTAAGGGCAAATTATCCAGGCACCTACAAAAAAAAACCCTCCTGATGTCTTACAGCTTGAATGCTTTATATAGTTAAACTGAGCTGTCTCGAATTCACGTGCTGTACGTTATGTGATATGTTTTAACTAGGAAGCTACCTGGATCCATTTCAAATTTAGGTTTTTTTTAAACTAACCTGTTTTGAGTATAGAGTCACTAATGCTAGAGCTACACAGATGTCTTCAATCTCTTTGCAAGCTGCAAAACTATTTAAACAAAGCTGGAAACAGGGTAAAAAATGGAGGGGGGAACCTGACTGCCAGACCACTGGGCTTGGTTTCTAGTTGTTTTTATTTATTTGAAAACCCCACAAATTTCAAGGTACTTGCAAGTTTTTCTGCCCATTTCTTATTTTTAACCACTCAACATCAGACTCACAATTTCAATCAGGTTGATAAGGAACAAGTTAAACATAGCAAGAGTGTTTTGCTGGCTACAGAAATACTTTGCTTTATAAAATATTGTACAAGCCATAGTTAAAGCATGTATCAACTTCATTTTTCTTCCTCAGCTGCTCAGGATTAAATCTCTGCAATAGAAATGCTTATGAAAATTTGACTTAAGAGATTTACTTTGGACACTTTGTCTTAGAGGACAGAGGGTTTTGTTCCAAATCACACACACAGAGGTATCCGCCAAGCTCTCCAAATGTGTCACTCCTGTCCTTAAGCCATTTAACACAGAACACACACATGTCCTTTGAATGCCAAGTCAGCTACGCATCAAAGACAAACATCTCTGGATAGTCAAACCATAACAATCAGCACGCCAGTAAGAAACCTTATTTGCATACACTATTATGATCCATTGATGGGAATGTAAAAAGAAAAGGAAAGAAAAAAAAGAAGAATCAACACATACGCACCAATTCTTTCACAACCTCAATAATTTGGGGAATAAGAAATTCACACAACCTCTGGCGTGAAAATACAGTTTGCTCTAAGAAACAACAGCTTCCATTTAGTAAATGAATTAAAGACCACAAACATCTTTGCTTTTTTTCGTATTTAATAAAACACCTCATATACACTAAAGATCTGAAACAGGACGATGGGCTTGTTGTGGCCACTATCAATATTTAATCATTGAATCATAGAATCACCAGGTTGGAAGAGACCACCAGATCGAGTCCAACCATAATAACAGAATGATAACATAAGCATCTATTTGACTAGTTATTTGTTCATTATGGCATTAATACTACATCAGAGTTAATATTGTATTCAGTTAACATGGAAGTGCCAGGAACGGTTGGACTTGATGATCCGATGGGTCTCTTCCAACCTGGTTGTTCTATGATTCTATTAGTTATATGCACAGCTTCCTGCACCCCAAATGTCATCATCATCACAGAAACTGCAGATAGTACAACTGAAAACAAATATAAGAGAAAACTTATCCTCCATAGGCCACTATATCCTGCAATACCCAAGTAAGGTTTGAATGTTGTGAGTGTTAATTTTTATAGTGTGGTTTAGGATGCACAGCAAATGCAGCAGGTTGCCTGGTGTGCAGCAATAATTAGTATATTAAAAGAGAACTGGCTTAAATTGGGTTTTACTCCTGTTTTAGCATTAACCAGGAGCCTGGAGAAATTGCTATGCAATTCATTAGCACTCCTAAAAATGGGCGTGCACCTGAGTCAGGAAAACACAAAGGCACTTGCGAGGTCACTACTTTTGTGTCATTGTGTTCAGTTCTAGACAGAGCTGGATGCACTGCCTAGTACTGCCCACTGTTTCTGTCCCACAAGCCTAATTTCATCTAATTTTTCATACATAAAGCTGAAGGTTGTCTCTGCTAAGTGTCTGCTAGATCTGAAGCACCTGAGCCAAAGCACTTCTCTTCCTGACACAAGGGCTCCCAACTATGCTTTCCAATGCTGCAATTTAATTTTCATTTTTAAACCCAGGGTATTTTCTTTGGAAAGCACTCCCCAGTTTTCAAATACTTGACCTGGCTACCTTACTGGTACTTTTTACAAATACAAAGGTTTTTTCTGTATAAATCCATAGACTAACATGTCACACAGGTTGCTAGGGAAGTACTGGATTATATAAAACAACTTCTGTTAATATCAGCAATCTTTCTGAACCCAGCCAACTTCATTTCTATATCAATGAAAGTTATAATTTGGGTCACACAGAGCTTCAGCACCAAATCACTGCCACAGTATTCTGTCAAGACTTCTAAAGCTGTCAAAAAAGCATTTCTCCACCAAAACTCAGCCCACATTTGGAGCTGAGAACAAAAATTTATATTTCAAACTCTATTCTTCCTTTCTGTTTTTTCACTGTTCTAGAATAAGTAAAGCAAGCTTTATCCTGTTACTAAGCTATCCTATTATTAAGCTATCCTATTTTGCACTCTGTTTAACATCGACAAGGACGTGCACAGCAACACTTGATGGGTGGCGAGCACCCTGCTTCCAGAACTGACATCTACCATGTACCTACAAATACAAGATGCAGATTCAACTGGCTTCTGAACTATAATGTTTTAGCATAATAGCTATGTGCAATTTAGATCATAGGATGGTTTGAGTTGGAAGATCATTTAATTCCAACCACCCTGCCACGGGCAGGGACACCTTCCACTAGATCAGGCTGCTCAAGGTCCATCCAACCTGGCCTTGAACGCCTCCAGGGATGGGGCAGCCACAACTCTCCTGGGCAACCTGTTCCAGAGCCTCACCATCCTCAGTGCAAAGAATTTCCTCCTTATGTCTAGTCTAAATCTGCCCCTCTGCAGTTTAAAGCCATTCCCCCTTGTCTTATCACTACATGACTTTATAAAACAGACAAGGACAAGAGGGAATGGCCTCAAGCTCCGCCAGGGGAGATTAAGGCTGGACATTAAGAAAAAGTTTTTCACAGAATGGGTCATTGGGTAGTATCAGAGGCTGCCCAGGGAGGTGGTTGATTCACCATCCCTAGAGGTGTTTAAGGCATGGGTGGACAAGGTACTGAGGGGCATGGCTTAGTGTTTGATAGGTATGACTGGACTCGATGATCCAGTGGGTCTCTTCCAACCTGGTGATTCTATGATTCTATGAAAAAGACCCTTCCCAGCTTTCTTTTACCCAAATGCATAGGAATGTTTGTTTTCTACCACAAAAAAACCCTAAAACCAAACACATCATGTAATAATTAAAGGCATGCAACAATATGAAAGAATCTTGGGACCAATTATTACAGGTAGAGGTGAAAATAACAAGCACAGATTTTTCAAGAAGCAATTCAACAGAATCCTAATTCTTTGGCCAACACAGAAGACAGTTCAGGTTTTGGCTAAGTACCAGCTACCATTAACACCAACACTGTGCTAGGGACTCGCTTAGGGCAGCAGAGCAGAAATAAGCACAGCAGCAAGCTGCCATCAGCTCTCTGGTATTCAAGATTGCCGTGTACTTCAGCTGGAGAAGTAACTTCAGGAGGCACTGACTGCACAAGGGAAAAGGGATTTACCAGCTGTTAGCTGCTGCAGGTCAAGAAAACACAACGTGAAAAACTACAAAGCAAGCTGGAGCTCTCACACCACCTTGCGATTTACAGATCTTCACATTAACCTGTTAACTCGCATGAAAACTACCTGCTGCTTTGATGTCACTGGGATTTTATCACATAAACAATAGAAGGCGAGAATAGAGTTTCTTCCTAGCCAAGACCAAAACAGTTCAAGACAAAGGAACAATGAGTTGAGACCATTTTAGTATTTTCCTAATTAGCACTTGGTACCAGCTGCCTGCATCCTTGTCAAACAGAACTGTCATTCCTACCACAAGACACATTTTACATTTCATATGCTCCCAGAATCCTAACTAAACAGATGCTTACATCTCATTTACCAAACTCTGAAGATCAAGGCAGGGGGGAAAAACAACTAAGAGTCATCACACTTAAACTGAGTTTTGGAGCTCACAAGCCTTCTTTGATTAACTCTTCAACGAATCCAAGATAAATCTCAATTTTTTAGTACTAAAGATTTTCCAGTTTACCAGTTATTTTGAAGTGACATCCCTCCTATGGTCTAGAGTAAGAACATGCAATAACTACTCTGGGGTTGTTTAGCCTGGAGGAGGCTGAGAGGAGACCTCATTGCTCTCTACAACTACCTGAAAGAAGGTTGTGGAGAGGAGGGAGCTGGGCTCTTCTCCCAAGTGACAGGGGACAGGATGAGAGGGAATGGCCTCAAGCTCTGCCAGGGGAGGTTTAGGCTGGACATCAGGAGGAAGTTTTTCATGGAAAGGGTCATTGTGCATTGGAATAGGCGGCCCAGGGAGGTGGTTGATTCACCTTCCCTGGAGGTATTTAAGGGACGGGTAGATGAGGTGCTGAGGGACATGGTTTAGTGTTTGATAGGAACGGTTGGACTCGATGATCTGGTGGGTCTCTTCCAACCTGGTGATTCTACGATTCTAAAGATACTTTGTTAACTAACCAAAATTATTAAAACTGATTTATCTTAATAATCCAGAACACAAATTTTCCACAAAATAGCTATGTACTTGCTAGGACATCTTGAAAAGAAATGCCTCAAAATCTCCTTTGCAAAGATGCACAATGTCTTGTGTTATCTCCAATACATGAAAGAAGCAAAAGTGCTTCCCCATAGCCAAGTGACTCAAAGTTAATGTAGTAAGCAGACTAGACTGTAGCAAACAGATGTAACATTAACACACAATGAATAAGTTACTGCTTGTTCCCTAAGGGTCAAGTAGCTTTTATTCATTTTCATCTGCCAAAAAAAACTTACACAAAAGACAACTAACCCCCCCAAGAACCCTACTAGAAGCCACACCACCATCTACCACCATCTGTCACACAGCAACCAGCTTTTCAAAACATAGCTTGAGGAAAAGCCTGTGATGCAACATTAATAAATAATATAGATTGACTTGGAAGAATGCAATACCAAAACAATGAGTGACTCAGTTTTTTAAACAGCACCACTACAAAATTGCAAAACTGATTTACAAGGGAAATAATAGCCAGAGGTTGCTATGGCTGCTAATGTCACAGGACATTTGCTAAAGAAACAAGACATTTTATCCAGTTTTTAAAAAAGCTAGCAAAGGCATTTTTATGCACCAGCTCAAAGTGACACAAGTTATTCTTCTGTATTAGAATTGTTTTGTTAAAGCGTTTTCATTCCAACACCATCCAGTATTGCAAGGACATTTGCTGCAGATTGAATTAGCCACAGTGATTTTAAGGAGGGAAAAACTAGCAACCTTCTGTCTTCTTTCAGCAGTATTTTTCACCTGTAAAACATTCTACTTATTGTCTTAAAGCATTTTTCAGTTTTTATCTCCTTCCTGTTAATTTCTGATAATTTTCAGACCAAATAGTGCCTTCTGCCAGATCATTTGGCCTGGAACAAGTTGAGCTGAACAAAAGCAGGCAGCCTCATGTGCAATGTCACCCCTAACATCACATGCAACAGGGACAGTTCCAGCACAGCTACACTGAACTCAGCTTGGCTCATCCAGCCCTGTCTAACAACCAACGCTCCTTTCATAACCAGCAAAGGGTCAATAGAAGAGCCTCAGTACGCCTCGCTGACCAACACTGAAGCATCTCCATTCACTCAGATCATTCAAGCTCACTCTCTCCACAAGCAATGCAAAGTCTCCGCTGGGAGAGGCACCACCTGAACCTTCTCTTTGGATTTAGATGACCCCCGTGTATGCAACAGCCTAACTGCATCACCCCAAAATCATCATTTCCTTAAATAAAAATGTCAGCTGCCTCGATCCTTGGGAAAGAACCAAGGATAATGACTGATTTAATGAAGAGTCCATTAAATCCCCAGATATTCTGCAGCGTAGAAGCACTCCATCTATTGGTCAAGAATTAAGGACAAGCTTAATGATCATCATGCACTAACCTCGATCATTAAACATTCAGCCTGTAAATAGCCCGCTCCTTCCTTCCTGCTTTGCGCTTCACATTCTCCCAGCAAAAACTAAATGACAGTTGTAATGCCTTCCGAGAAATGCGTGTATCGCTAGAAGCATTAGCGTGGAAATTTCTAAAGCTAGAACTGGCATACACTATTAATCACAGAATCATCTTTTTGTTTCACTGATGAGCACACACCCTCCTCACTCAAAGTAGGACTGACTAGCACGTCTGAAAACAGCCAAAGAGCCCACAACATTCCTCGAGTTCACACTTTCTTTCCGGGTAAATACTGGATGCCACCAAGGAGGCTTGGACAAGGAGTTCACACAGTTTTCAGACAGACCAATTGCGTGACGGGGTGCACAGACCAGAGAACTCCCTGGTACAAGAGACGTGCTGGTAATCCTTGGCAGGAAGGTGAAGGGGAGGCTTTCACAGCAGATCTGCTGCCAAAGTAGCTACGCACACAACCACTCCAGCTCACCCGACTCCCCCCAAAGCCCCCTCCATCCCTTTCCAGCAGATCACATACAGCCACATGCCTGCCACACCTGTACGTTACTTCAATCGCCACCAACTTGACCAGGAGGCAGATGAAACAGCCTCAAGGTGCCCCTGGCACACCAAAGCCCTTTTTTAAAGGCTGAGATCACATTGATCAGTTTCACTCCTCTGGTACCAAAGCTGATTTAAGCGACATCTTCTCCTGTGCATTTGCCAATTCATCAATTTCACACATTGGTGCTTCTATATCCATCAGTCCAATATTTTTTGCCCAGATAACCATTGCCATCAATTTTATCCATCTGCTTTAAAACTTATCTCCTCCACATAGCAGCACCACACAAATGAGGCACAATCCTACACATTTTCCCTCCGCTTGCTATCGCATCACTACCCTCCAGAGACGGGTCTAGGACCTTTGGATGAAAACCACCCAGCTCAGCCTCAACCCGTCCGTAACGTAACGAATGGTTGGACTCAATGATCCAGTGGGTCTCTTCCAACCTGGTGATCCTATGATGCTGAAGCAACCCACCTCCGCCACCAGCTGCAGTGGTTGCTGGGTTTGAGGCACATTCTACCCTCCTTACAGAGCCAGTCCAAGGCTTCCCTGCTAAGATCACACCGTTCAGCCACACTGCCCTCAAGTCCAGTGGATAAATCTGATCTGAATTCTTAAATAAGCTTTTTAACACGAGTAACGATGCTGAGAAGACAGAGCAACCCACCTCCGCGACCAGCTGCGGTGGTTGCTGGTTTTGAGGCACATCCTACCCTCCTTACAGAGCCAGTCCAAGGTTTCCCTGCTAAGATCACCTCGTTCAGCCGCGCTGCCCCGAAGTCCGGTGGATAAATCTGCTCTGAATTCTTAAATAAGATTTTTAATACGAGATGAAAACCCCCTGGGGATGAGACCAAAACCGAGGAATAAACTCCCAAGAGGCCCACCACGACCCTCACACCCCTGCAACGTCAGGTTTAAGGCATCCAGCGTGAATTTTTGCATTTGCTAAAACCACCAGAAGATGAAAAGAAGATGCAGAGTGGGAGCAAACCAGGGCGCAGGAGCCCAGGAGCGTGTGGTTGATGCTCCTCATGCCCCTGAGCAGGCACTTGGACAGCAGCGACGGCCAAGCTGGAGGCTTGTGAGAAGACCCCCACGTAGAAAACACCTAAATAAACCTTTTATAAGTTTCCCGAGAGCCTCGCAGAGAAGTCCCGAGCCTCGCAGGGGGCTCGGGGGATGATCATAATGGTTGGTCCGTGATGATAATAATTAGTCTTATGGTTTAATTTGCTTTAGCAGAGCTCCTGAGAGGCGCAGGACTTCAAGCCCCGTCCTTTGGCTGCCCAAGGATGGAGCAAAAGGGGAAAATAATTTAAAAAAGGCAGCACTGCAGCATCTCCCCGAGCTGGAGATGCTCCATCAAGCCAAGCTCGGGGTGGGGGGGGGTTGGGGGGGGAAGCTGGCAAACCGCTCCAGGCCTCCATCCAGCGGGGAGAAGACCCTTCCCTTCCCTTCTTTTTTTCCCCCCTTTCCCTTCTTTTTTTTTCCCCTGCGTTACCTCCGCGGGCCCCGCGCCTATTGTGCTCTCGCTCTCTCTCTCTCTCTCCCTCTCTCAGTCCATCCCTCCCGGTTCTCCGGCGGCAGCCCCGAGCGCCAGGGCAGGCGGGGAAAAGGGGGGCGGAGCACTATGTGGCAGGAAGGGACACCTGGGCTCCGCCCCCCGCGCCCGCCCGCCCGCCGTGGCTCACTATTTGGCAAGGCCGCCATTCCCCACCCCTCAGCCAAGTTGGAAGCCGGGGGGAGGGCGAGGGGGGGCGGTGGCCACCGCCCCCCCTCGCCCTCCCCCCGGCTTCCAACTTGGCCCAGGCCCCCCTGTACCCCCTCATCGCTGTCCCCAGCCTTTCATTGCTGTCCCTAACCCTTATACCTTCAGGAAAGCATCCCCTGTGAGCACTTACAGCCCAGAAGCCATGAGGGTATATATCCACACTCTGCCCAGTGTGGATAAATGAGGTCTACGTAGAAACAACAAATAAAAAAAAAAAAAAAATCCCTCCCCTCAAAAGAAACCAAGCTGAGATGATATTTTGAGACATTCAGGCAGTCTTTAGCAGCAGAAGGCTTCTCCAGATGGTTCCTGCTGCCGAGGAGAAGGCTCTCTCGCCTCCTTGCGAAATGCAAGTCTCCTTTTGGCAAAAAATGCCTTTTTTTTTTTTTTCCTTCTCTCTCTCTCTTTCTTTTTTTTTTTGTTTTTTTTTTTTTTGGCTTTCTGTCATTGTTCTGCTTTGCCGCTGAAATCATCTCTTGTCAGAGAGTTCCCCACCCAAAGTTACTGGCTTGTGGGTTTCGGGGCTGGTTTGGTGACATCCGAGTGGTTCTAACCAGTTGTTAGAAGGACAGAATCATAGAATCACTAGGTTGGATGAAACTCACTGGATCATTGAGTCCAACCATTCCTATCAAACACTAAACCATGTCCCTCAGCACCTCACCCACCCATCCCTTAAATACCTCCAGGGAAGGTGAATCAACCCCCTCCCTGGGCAGCCTCTGCCAGTGCCCAATGACCCTTTCTATGAATTTTTTTTTTCCTGATGTTCAGCCTAAACCTCCCCTGGCAGAGCTTGAGCCCATTCCCTCTTGTCCTGTCCCCTGTCATTTGGGAGAAGAGCCCAGCTCCCTCCTCTCCACAACCTCCTTTCAGGTAGTTGTAGAGAGCAATGAGGTCTCCCCTCAGCCTCCTCTTCTCCAGGATAAACAACCCCAAAGTTTGAAGCTGCAGAAGCACTGGCTGATAGCTGTCCCTTACATGGAAAAAGAGAGCTTGTGTTTTAATTATGTTCCTAATGACTTCTAAAACTCGGAAGTTGTCTCAAATATGCTTGAAAGACTTAAACATTCCCTTTGAAATCAGCAATATTACTTACAGGTGTAAAATCACTCACACAACTGGCTTCCTGTTGGTTCCACGACAAAACCTTTTAATTCTGTGTACTGTGTGATTTTAAAGAGCTCTGTGGAGACTGCGATCACAGGGAAATGAGAAGGGCTGGAGCAAGGGCAGGGTGAAGACATCATGTGCCCAGGGCCATCTTCTGGTGGAGTCACCTAAGAGGCTCCAGACTTGCTGGCTGCTGCCACCACATCAGTATTGGAGATGCGTGTCCCTCGCAGGAAGATGAGCAAGGCTCCTCGGCAAAGAAGACTAGAGAGGTCTTAGGAGACTAAAATGCTTGAGGTACTAAACTATCCAGCCAAGGGGTATTTGATTTGGATAGGGAGAGGATGCAGAACGTGTTTTAACTTTGCAAATTTATACCCAGTGCTGAGATGGCTCCATATGACCAGACCAGCACTATGGGAATCTGTAGGTACCACCCACTAATAATGGGATGAGGTGGCTGCATCTGTTATTTAACACAAGACCTGTAACTATCTGGCAATTGTAGGAAATTTAAATTTATCTTGGGCACAAGAAGAATATATACTTACATGTGGAGAGCTATGAAGGTTAAAGCAACTGACTTTCTCCAACTTGTATATTTATTCAGCAGAAAGCTAATGGAATTAATAAGACTGTTCCTTGCATGTTCATCCCCTCTTTTTTTTTTAGAAAGAAGTACAGCTGTATAGTGTTATAATAAACTTCCAAATTTAAAAGGCCAAGAAATGACAAACTGTAGGTGTGGCTTTGAAAGCGAGGGTGGTAACTGCAATGAAATTAGTGGAGTGGGACTTGAGCCTCTGGTCCAGACAACTCCTTAGCTAGACGTGGTGCTGGCACAAGAGCAATTGGGTATTAACTGGCCAACCACAAATTTAAGGTGGAAATTGGAGGAGGGTTGTTAGCCATTGGAGCATTGGGAATGAAAATATCTCACTGCTTTTCAGATTAAATTTATTAAAGTCATTATATGAGGCATTGTCTGCAACAGCAGTGGACAGACGATGTCTTAGGATCTTGATTTGATTGCATGACATCAATCACAGACCTTGAGATTTGAATTTCAGGGGCAGCAGTTGCTTATCCCAGCAGAATGCTTTCAGGCATGTAAAGATGCCTCCTGTGTTTATTGTAGGGTGAGTTTTCTTATCCTAGGCACTTTAGATGAGTTTACTTTAGTCCTGGAAGTATTACAGAGATGACAGGTCCTCATGGTTCAAGCCGTAATTAATTACAAGCAGGATCAAGAATAATCTTCCCTGCACAGGAGAGACTTTTTTTCCTTAGTTATGGAGGTTTTATTTCCTGCTTTGAAACAACTGCCAGGTGCTGCTGGAGAGTCTCTGGCTTCAGCCAGTTCTAGTTAGGCGAGTCTCTGTGATGGGGATGATGCAGCAAATGGAGAACTCTGCCTGTGCTGCCTGCCTGGGGACTCTTGAGGTGCCTGGGGGCTGCTGTGTAGACATCCTTCTGTGGAACAGGAGAGGTAATATCTAGTGCAGGGAGGACAGAATAATAGCCAGGGCTGTTCTCTTGGGATCAGATTGTAGCTTAATATTAGAAGAACCCCTCTTAATGATTGAAACCAAACCCAGAGTAAGCTAACACAGCACTGCATTTTTGGAGAGTGGGTCCTCAGAAATACATCCCACTCTGTTACTCTCTCAGTACTTCATAGCATTTCTCCCTGTCTGCTGTGTCAAGGAAACCCCCTCTCTGTGCATTTCCTGCTAAATACATGGCAAACAAAAAAAAAAAAATCCACAGTACAGGTAAAGCATTTCCTTTCTGGGGACCCAATCTGGTAGAAATACGTTGCCACTTTACATGGTACTGAAGCCTTCTCGCCTTCTGTAAAGCCATGTGTCTAATCACTGGACCTAGCTGAGCTACTCATTAGAAACTTGGCCAAACCACAAACATGTTTCCTTGCTTTATGCCAAACTCTGAGAAAGGAGAAGGGAGTGGCATGGAGCTCATGTTAATGAGTTCTTCATTCCCCACAGAGAGATAATCAGAGCACTGCTCAGAGATTCATCAACTTTTTTTTTTTTTATTAGCACTTTAATGACCTACATGTTGGGGTTTTTTTAAGGAGTTCCTTCAGTTAAGAACTAGATAATTCCTCATGCAGCTGTGGTTTAGGAAGCAGCTCAAGGGATGGGCAGGCCAAATTACTTTAGCTCTAGTTAAAAAAAAATATACATATATATACCACACGTTTTCCTGGGTGCCTCCCTTTTCAATCAAGGGCATTATGTCCTCAATCTGTCCCTGCTGGGTTATCTGTGGGGGGGTTCATTTCTTTTGCAATCTTTGCAGCTTTGGGAGCTGTACAGCAAAAAGAGCCAAACACTGGTGGGTACTGCATGTTCCCCACAGACAAAGAACTGTAACAACTCCCTGACCTGGGTCACTCTGGCAAGCAGGCTCCCTCTCAAGCGATGAAAGGCTTTTCCAGGCACCAGCACTGGCCCTACAGACTGCTTCAGTTCAGCTGGTCAAATGAGGAACGACATTTCTAAATGCTGAGGGATGGAGCCTTTTCCATACTACTGCTGCTGCTGCAGGTGAACATCCAACTAAGGGATCCCCCTGTGGAGCCTGCAGCCTGGCGTATGCAGAGGGAGACCTTGCCACAGCCATCTATACATTACAGCAAGATCCAACCATGAGAGGATGCTCTCATAGGCTTGATGGACACTGTTCAGAAATTAACCGAAGTTCAGTATTTGCAGCTTTTTCCTCTATAAGGAACCTCCATGAGGGTAGTTCCACAATGACAGCTGTTCCAGAGTCCCTTTGGTTTAAAAGGGAGAGAGCTGCTGGACGTCTGCTGTCACTTCGGAGGGCCTTCAGCTGGAAACTGCTGCACAGTCTCTTCCCATGCCTCCCCCGCTCCCCAGTGGCCGGATTTCCTTCTGGTCTTCTGGAAAGAGGTCTGAGAACATATGCATTAAAGACAGGGATGTAGTCAAATACTCCAGGATAACTGGGGTTATGAGAGTATTATAAAGGAATACTATTTACGCTTTCCTGAATCGAACCCCAAGTGTTTCCTGTCAGACCTCAGTACAATGGGACACAAATGTACAGTTCATTACGTTCACATTTCCTCCAAGCTGCAGTCTCTTTCCTTCAAACGCAGAGGACAGGAAAAGATGTTTTCTGCCTCCACTTGCACCTCTCAATTGACTTCATCTCATTTGAAAAGGCACTAGAGACATGCAGCATTAACTGCCTTTAGCAGGTTGCCTCCCTGCTAATGCCAACTGCTTGAGGATGGGAGAGGTTGTAAATATGGAGGAATTCCTTTGAAATCAAAGAGAGCTTCACTGGGGCAACATCAGCATAAATAGAAGCAAAATTAGGTCTATGGGGAACAAAACTATAAGACTGGGGGAAAAAAAGTTGAGATTCACAGTGTTAGTCCAGAAGAATAGTAGTTCATATCATATAAAAAAACCCCATAGTTCTCGTTTCCTCCTTATCCCTTCAGGACAGGAAAGAACATCCTGCTCTTCTAATATGAGCAAAATACAAGTTATTTTTGGAAGCAAAACTCATGTTCAGAGCACATTTTCAAAAAGACATCTCTAATCTGATTCTGATGATGCGTGTGGAGCACAGCACATCCTTTTGCATCAAGAAACCCATGTGTGTTGGCTCAGCACCATCTGCACTGAGTCAAAAGGTTCATGTACGTTGAACAACGAGGTGAGGACCCTTCAGCACATTAACTGTGACTGAAAACTAAATTTCCACCTCTGCCAGCGGGGCGTGCTCACGCCAGACCCAGACCTGGTGGGGAGCCCAGTACAACTGCTTGGGGAGAGGAGAGTGGAAACAGGGGAGTGGAAGGTCATGAGCTGAGGGATGTGGGTGTTGACTCAGGAGCTCTGAAAAAGGCTTTCGGTACCTATCCTCAACTCTGGGCTTAGCATCCACTTTCTTCTTCACTGTCTCAAGACAAATTGGATATAGAACAAAGCTAGAGTTCCTCCTGCCCTCAGTGGTGATGGATCTTCACATACTGAGTTTATTGTTCTTTCTCTGGACCTGCAGAGGGCCATGTGGCATAATTTCCTGGACAAAACAACTGAAGTTTAGAGCATCAGGTCAAATGCAGAGCCTTTTGGTCAAACTGTTGCTTTAGTTATTTGATGAATCACTTGAAAGGACAGTACAGATATTAAGTCAACTTCAAAGTTGTTGATGTGCTGAAACAATAGGAATTTTGATAGGAATGGTTGGACTCAACGATCTGGTGGGTCTCTTCCAACCTGGTGATTCTATGTTTCTATGATATTAATTAATGAAAAATGTTTGATTTTGGATTCTACATAGGTAACTATCACTCACAAAGCCTCTTTTGAAGCAAATAAGATTGAAAAACATATGTTAGTGCAATCTCTAACGATAAGGATAAACAAACTGTAGAAGAGTTAATAATTTACCCATTCAAGATTAACAAACTGCTAATATACTATAAAAAGAGTTCCGCTTTCCCTTTAAAAAACCATTCATAAAGTGTAAGATTTTAGCTCCTCTCAGCGTCAAGGGCCCCAAAAACCTAAGCAGACTCTTGGGAATGACCTCATCTGTAGTTTCTGAGTGTATTCCCAGGGATGCCTAATGCTAGGAAGAGCCAGCCAGCTCAAAAGCTGGGGGGCAGGAGCTCACTGCCCCAGTGCTGCAGGGCTCCCAAAGGGCAGCACAGGCCAGTAGCTTCTCTGTGGAGCTCCCTGGCGTGTTCGCCTGCAGCGTGCACCGCGTGCTCAGCATAGTGTCCTTCTGTCACCGCAGCCACTGAGAGCATGCTTGAAAAATCTGTCCAGAGCTATTTCTGTGAAGTCAGTGGATTACTCACATACTTACTGTACTGATTTCCCTGGCAAGACAAACTGTATTCAGTGATTTTCATACTAAAGGACGAGAGATTGCTTCTGCTGACTGTCTCGGTTTGTTCTCAAACAGGAAGCAGAGAAGGGCAGTGGGACTTATGATCAAGCCTGTGCAAATAGACGCTGGAAATTCAAAATAAATCATTCTCAGAGTTATGTGGATAGTGTGCAAGACAAAGACTTTTGCTTGTCTTTGTCCAGAAAATCCTTGGTAATTCTTCAGAATGTGTTTTAATGTGCTCCAAGTCTGTCTCTTTCGCTCATGATGACTTACCCTAAATTGCAAAGTCAGTAGTTTTAACCAGAGGATCTGAATTCTCAGGGGTCCACAGGGGAAAGATAAATGAATCTGCAGAGCAGACTTCAGTGCCACAGCCATTTTGCTAAAGGAGATAAGGAAACTGTGGAGGAGGAAAAATACAAATTCCTTTTAACAATAGTAATGCATAATTCTGCATGCCATCAGTAATATAACTAGAAAATAATACACAGATCCACCATCTAAGTAGAGTTCTGAATGTGTGTGTTACACAGCAGGAGCAGCAGCTCAAAGTGCTGTGCAGAGAACAGACTTTGAAATGTCTAATGATAGATGGTGGAAAGACGTCAAACATCGACAGTTCCTTAGGCTTCACCAGAGTGGTAGATACATCAGTACAAATTGAGTCTCTGGCTCCCTGTAGCTCTGCAAATCATTAAAAAAAGGCGTTAATGTCATTAGCAAAACCAACAAACGTGCCTATACTTATTACTTGTTTGTAATAAGATTTGGCTAGTGTATAATTAGCATGCTGCAGAAGTCTTTTACGACCTCTGGGAACAGTCTCTCTCTGCCATGCTTAAGTTCACCAGAAAATTCCTGTGCTTTCCATATGTCTACAACTTCCCCAACAGTTTCTGGCCTTTCAAGAGGGGCTGACAATAGCGTATGCAACATGTCATATAAATCCATGTGAACTAAATATACATATACATATACATATACATACACACACATGCATTACTTTGGCTTGATTATTTATTCTACAAAGATAGTCTTTGATCAGAGATTCTTGCATCCCAAGAGGCAACAAAATTCTTCTGCCAAGTAGGACAGTGAGTTATGTTGTGGATTTATGGTACGTACGCACAGGTTTATCCATGAACACATCTCATGGTATATGGATGCTTGAGCTGTTTCTCTGTCCTTTTGCTGGGATGCTTTTTCTCAAACCTTAAGCATGGCTGTAATGAGTTATTTAAACATGTACCTAACTAAGGACATGCACAGCCCAGGGGAGGCTGGAATGGGATGTATCTTTGAGTAGCTGATGAAGTGGGGTCCTGATTTGGATCCCAGTGTCAAAAATATGAGTTGTGTGATGGCAAATGGCACTGAAAAAGACTGAAATTTGTGCCATCACTCTGCAGAAGGTTGATGAAACTTTAGTCTGGGGTATACGCTTGGATGGTGCTGAATGGGAAAATGGCAGACAAACATTCAGCTGACATTAAATCAGATGAAATTGGTGGTGTTGGAGTTGGCCCTCTGTCAAACTAAACTGAAGCTATGGATCTGGCATCCTGCTTGGCTTTCAGGGACGACCTCACAGCTCTGCTCCATTTTTCTACAATCAGGGGGCTTTTCAAAGCTGTTGAACATGTACATGAGACCCAGCTGTTTCACTTCCTTTTGCAACACCAGAGGTGTAAAGAGACCAGCACACAGCCAAGAAACAGGGTCGTGAGTCACCTGGGAGTTTCTGATCATCTGTCTGATAATCTTACTCAGAATGAATACTCCAGCCTCTGGGGCTGAGGCCGGTTGCTGCTGCATGGGGCAGCTCTTAGGGAAATGGTTCAATTAACGGTGTCCTCTGAAGCTCAGCTCAGTGACACAGGTGCTTTTGAAAGCCGTCACTGAGGATCTGTTTCATGATCTGCATTGTGTTACTCACACCAGTGCTGTGACCCCCACGCTTTGCAAGAACTGCCTCTGGTTTACAAAATGTGTGACTTGGACCTTGCCTCTCTGCCCTGTGGGTGGGTGCTTGGGACAGCAATGTGCTGGGGCTGCAGGAGTGGTTCCTCTCCAACTCATCCATGGGTGAACAGTACAAACCCTTCACTTGTGATGTTGATATCAATGATTCAAATGAGATGGAAAAAAATACTTTCCATGCTGTGTAACCAGCTTCCTAGCGGAGAGATCCAGCTGCAGATATGATAGTCACGCTCTAGTGCTTTCAAGGATTATCAGTGTGATTTTAGTTACTAATGGAAAGATAACACTGAATGTTAAAAATACCCTAAAACAACAGATATAATAAAGTGAGACTATAATTCTGTTGTTGTACAAATTTTATGTATGAATCTTCGTGAGAAAACATCAGACTTGTATCCCTGCATATGAGAGTCCAAGTTTTCAGATGTCCTAACAGACTTTGTATAATCCTCTTTCAAATCCCAGTGCAGAAGGTGTTGCCAGCATTCATACACACTCTTCCACCTGGGTTTGCATTTTCCCAACCCTTGACTGAAGTCTCCTGAGACACTGATTTCTCTAACTAGATCTGACACTTAGTGCTTCTGTTTCGAAACCCTCTATCAGGCAGGCAACACCAGACAGCTTCACTTGAAGCATCCTTCTGGTTTGTGGGGAAGATTTGTTTCTCTCAAAGTCGAACTGGTGATGCAAGACTAATGAACTGCTGTGAACGCTCTGCTTTATCAGAGGAAATACTTGGAGGCTGAAGTCTTGGTCCCTAACAAGTCTTTGCGAGGATATTAACGTGTCTTGCCAAGACCTAGTAATTCCCTCGCAGCCAATGCAACATTCCTCAGAGGCCATAAGGCAAGACTGGAAAGGGGGATCATGTGGCTCAGTCCAGCCTGAATGAGTTACTCCAGAGGAGCACACTGAGCATGTGACTTCTTTGCAGACACAGACCTAAGGTAACAACCCCTACCAGATTTTGATGAATGTGTTTGAAAGGTCCGTTGCCAAGATATCTCATGTAAGAAATAGAGGAATAGATTTTCAAAAAAATAAATTAAAAACTGTGTGTACAATGTGATCTTCTTAGGAAAACAAGTATCCTTGATGATTAGGGTTAAAAAAAGGGAACCGAGGGAGAGGATATTGCACAGCTATGGTTTGCCAGCAATCCTGTGAGAAAAGTTCCCAGAAGAAGGAAAACAGAAAAATGCTAATCATATACCCTGCAATGTAACTGTTTATACAGAATACTACCCTTTTGGGAGCAGCCTACAGAAGGTTAAGCCTGACTTTCAGAAGATGAAGAGCAGGTTTTCAATTATGGCACTTGAGACCTTCAGAGTGGGCGTTTTGAGACGATAGGATAGTGAAGATGGCCCTTTTAAGACATGCTTTTCGTTCAGCAGCAGGACTAGCCCTAAGACTGGTACACTTGCAAGCACTCAAGGTATGTACAGTAAAGGGTAGCACAAAGATCCTCCTGAACAGGATCCAGGAGTGGTGGTTCATCATTTGGGCTATGGGAGTAGCCTTGCTATATACTCATTTTGTTACCCCTGTTCCACATGCCATTGCTATGCGATTTCTCCAGCCTGGAGGGCAATGGAAATTTTACCAGTAGCTTCAGTGAAAACAGGCCAGCAGGCACTGTTTTGCATCTCCTACGCTAAAAATCTTTACTTCACCACTCATTGTTCTGACAGTCATCTCATTTATTCGCTTTTTACATCAATATCCATTCCTCTAAAGCTTATGTTCAGCCTTAAGCGTCAGCATATGTTAATAGTATTAATCATTCTGGAAATAGCTCTGTCTACTCTGCTATCAGTACCTATCTCTAAGTAACACTGTCCCGGCACCACATTGCTTCTCTGCTCTCCAGAGGCAGCTCTCAAGCAGCTGAATAGGTGCACAGCAAGGAAGAGGGGTAGGAGGCAGAAGAAAGCAGAAGGGTTGTGCCCTGTGTTTTGGAGTGTGCCAAGGTGCACTTAAATGCAGTGCGGTTCAGCCGTGGTTTCCTTTCCTTCCTCTATGCATCCCATCTGTCCTGGAGGAGACATCACACAACATGCTCAGCGTGGTAGGATGGTCTAGCAACCTTCCAAGAAGGGCCCTATTGTCACAGACATCGAGGGCAGATGGGACCTCCAGGTAGGACAGCCAGGTCTTGGAAATGCTCTCGGATCCTGCAGATCAAGTAAGTGTTGATGTTGCCATGTGACCTGACCATATGGTTTTATCTTTTCAATAGCCAGACTTCTGTGTATGTATCTCTTCAGAAAAAAGGAAGGATATTCTGGAAGAATTTGAAACCTTCTCCTGGATATATTAAGAAGTAACACCATGTGTGGAATCACCAGCAGAGATATTCAGCTAAGACTAAAAATGGAGCTTCCTTTTGCTTTCTTATTCAAAAATACGCTCATGCCTCGTTCTAGGATTCTCACACTTTTTTATCTGATGGACAGTCTTCAAATAAATGCATCCCCTGGGGCAGTGTTATGTTCCCTTCACAATTGCCTGAACCATGTTTTCCTCTTCTTTCTGATCATACAATACCTCACAGTTAGTCATGACTACTCTGGAAAAATGCCAGAAACAGTAGTAAGGTTGCAAGTAACATATTGCTATCAGCTTCTTTGAATATAATTTAGCTGCTGAATAACAAGTGATGGTTACAAGCATGTGACCAGTCACCTGCCCGCTTCTGGCTCCTGTCTTAAGAACTTCAAATTAGTACAAAAAATAAATCACAGTAAATAAAAGCTTTAATTTTCTGGAGGTCACTGAAGATGACTCTGCCCCTGACTACACACAATAAAAAATTTCCAGTACAATTGGCAAATCACTTTCTATGTCTTGGTTTCCCATTTTTAAACAGTACAAAGTACTCACAGACTTGGCTTTTCCACAATCTGCAGCAGGTGCCAGGAGAACAAACTTCCCCACAGGACACTTGGTGGTCTCAGGTATACTACTGTACATTGCTGATGTACTGCAAGAGGCACATGATGAAATAGTCCTTGAATAGGAAAACATGAGGTCATTTTCAGCTATCAATAACCTATAAAAATGTAAAATGCATGGGATGTAAGTAGTAGCAAACCAGAACACTGTTCTGTTAATTGTTGAAGAAATATTATGCTTTTACTCACAAATCAATAGACAAGTCAACAGGTTCATCTGAGATTGTTGTGTATCGGTTTGAGGCACTTCAGTAGTACTGGCATTGTAGCACCCTAGTATCCAATAGCACATGTCAAACTATGGTATTGGTAGTTGACATTAAGTTAGTTACCTGACTTCTTTGGTACTGTTCAGCTGTTTTGTCTCTGTGGTCCTTAGGATAGTACTCAGAGCATACTGTCAACAGTGAATCATAATCAGGAAAGAATAATCAGCTCTCAGCCTCATCTCTTTTCCAGCTCTCATTTTGCCATTAAGCATAGAATCATAAAGTCATAGAATCACTAGGTTGGAAAAGACCTCTGAGATCATCGAGTCCAACCATTCCCATCAATCACTAAATGCATGTTTAAAAAGACTAGAAATGAACATAAAATTGAATGTTAACTGATCTACTTCATGTCTTTTACTACAGCAGCAACAATAACCACTTCGCTGAACAAATTTACTGAGGAAACAATTTTTGCTGTCAACACAATTGGGGAAAATAACAAAGTTCCCATTCAACTTACAGCAGCACTAACCAAGTTAAACAAATGTTAAAATTGAGAATTTTGACATTTTTTTTTAGTCCTTTCCAAAATCTGGCACATTTCTTGCATTACAGGCTAAGACATCCCATCCAGCCACTGATAACTGAAAATTTTCCTTTACCTGTTGCTTGACACTAACCCACGGCTCCTCCTCTGGATCCTCTCCTCCATCTCCATTCTTCCCTTTCCCTTCTGCTGCTGTTGTGCTATTTAAGTTAGTGTAACTTTCAAAAGTTCCCTTTTAATCAGATTGAGCCTGCTGGCACGAGCTGTCAGCAGAATTCATTTCTCTAGGCTCTTTCCTTATGTTGCATTGCCTTGGCAACAAGATTTAGCAGCAAGGCAACAGCCTTGAACTTGTCAGAGTCTGTTGCAACGCGCCGAGCATGTATTACTCTCCAGCACCTCGGGTTGCTATAACAACTACTAACAATAAAACTCATCTCCCAGTTTTAAATACGGGAACTTTTACAGTCTGTTTCCTGGCAGAGCTGCAGCAATATTATGAGAATCCTGATTGTGCTTGTTTTGACTTCTTCATCCTTTTTGCAGATGATAGCAGCCTCCAGGAGTGAGGTGCCGAGGCATGGGAGGCTTGGCAATGGGCAGCACGGAGAGTGGTGCGGGGTGCACAAAAGGCTGAGTGACCACAGAGACAATGTGGGGAACAGAGCTCCAGCAGCAGACCCCAAACACTCTGGACTGCAGGATGTGCCTAGTGATGTTCAGTGCCTGCCTGCTCCAAGCCTTCGGCTGCAGCATTTTGCTCCAGCAGAATACACTCTGTGTGACTGGTAAACATAGAATCACCAGGATGGAAGAGACCCACTGGATCATCGAGTCCAACCATTCCCACCAGTCTCTAAACCATGCCCCTCAGTACCTCATCCACCTGCACCTTAAACACCTCCAGTGAAGGCGAGTCAACCACCTCCCTGGGCAGCCTGTTCCAGTGCCTAATGACCCTTTCAGTGAAGAATTTTTTCCTTATGTGGAGCCTGAACCTCCCCTGGTGGATCTTGTGGCCATTCCCTCTTGTCCTGTCCTCTGGCACTAGGGAGAAAAACCCAGCTCCCTCCTCTCCACAGTCTCCCTTCAGATAGTTGTAGAGAGGAATAAGGTCTCCCCTCAGGTTCCTCTTCTCCAAGCTAAACAAACCCAGGTCTCTCAGCTGTTCCTCGTAAGGCTTGTTCTCCAGGCCCTTCACCAGCTTCACCAGCAACTTGAGAAGGAGACCACAGCCATTAGAGAAGCACTTTGGGTCTCTGTCAGCATAAGTGTTTTCTCCCACTCTTGCTAATACTCAGCTGGCATTTTTGATAGAAAAAAAAGAAGCTGTGCTAGTGTGGAAAAATGTGCAAGGCACTGATAAATATCTCCATTTTATCCAATTCTGCTCAGCGCAGAGCATCATGACACAAATGTCACAAATGAGGTCTGAATCACTGGTGTTAGGTATTAAAAAAAACTCTGCAGAGACAAGGCTTTCGGTGCCAGAGGAGTCCTTTAAATTATAAGGAACATTTTCAGTCAATGGAAATGCGGGGTGAGGATGTAAATTGAGCCAGCGTAACATCAGGAACTATGGAATTTTCCCAGCAGCTCACCCACTGCCCTGTCACACCTCCTTCCTGTGGCTTCATTCATGAGGACAGTGAAAAGCACTCATCCTTTTCCTGTATGTCACAGCCATGGATATCTCATGCAGACTTAACATCATTCTCACTTTTCCACAGCATGTGTCATATTTCTTCAAAGGGACATTTTTCATAACCAGTGAATCGAACAATGGGAAGGCTTGTTTAAGAATAACTCAGGATACAGCACATTTTAAGCACGGTGAGGGATGCAAACAGGAACAGGAAAGAAGCAGCAGATCTTTCCTCCTTTATGAGTGAAGCACAGCTTCTGCAGCCAGGAAGCACTTGGGCTGATACTGCACTTAGTGAGATGTGAGAGGAGGCAGAGCTCTGCCTGAGCAAAGAACTGTTTGTTTAGACAGATTTTAAAATGTAAAAGTGGTGCTTTCCATTTTCCGCAGTTGCTGTCAGCCAAAGGACAGTGGTTGCCGGTGGCAGGAACAGGGGGTTTAAACCAGGGGTATTTGGCTAGAGGTCTGATCTCACACTGCTTTCCAGTGACTGCACCCTGTGGGGCCAGAGGCTGCGATCCCTCAGAGACCCTAAGCACAGAGCAACTCCCAGATCTTTTGGAGAATGCTCCAAAGAGGACCTGCATAGGCAGCAATTTCCAGCTGATGGTAACAGAATTTGTGCATGGTAGAAAGGTTGCCGTCAAAGAGCATCCCTGGTTATGCCCTGTCTTCCTGTAGGAACCTTTTTCACTGCTTCATTTGCTTTCTCAGGCTCATAGTTTCTCCTGTACAGACTTTTGAGTAAACCAGGGACACCCCAGCCCCCTAAATTCCCTAGAGCTCCTCACATTTCATGTTTCATTTGGAAAAAAAAAAATTATCCCATTTTTTTCTAACTCCTCATCTAGAGTTTTGTTTTCACAGAAAAACATAAGTCATCAAACATCACAGGCCTTTGTTTTAAGGAAAGCAGCTCATTTGAAAAGCCCAGTTCTGCGTTTTGATCTCTGGTGGCAGTGCCCAAAGACCTGAGATGTCATAGATGGGGTCTCAGATGGTCCCAAACATCTCATGGACATGAGCTACAGATCTTTAGGCATGGAAGTTATAAATTGTGGCTAGGCACTGAACTAAAGCACTCAGGCAACCTCAGATTTTGGTTTAATATGCAAGGCACATGCCAGCACCCAGGTCTGTGCCTGAGTGCTGACTGCAGCCTGGGACTGCTGCACAGCAACGCTGCCGTAAGGCCAGCTACAGGACCTGGACTGCATTTTTAAGGTTTACCATTTCTTTGTGGGACATCTGTAGAATGTTTAATCCTAACTTTTCTGCTTTGTCCTGTTATCTGAGACAGACAGGAACCCAATACTCTGTGTCTGGACTCCTGCACCCACTGGAATAAACATCTGTTTCTTGTACTGTGAGTCGTTTAATATATTGCACAGCTCGGGATGCCAAATTGTTTCAACGCGTTCAGGCCCAAGGGATTCTTCGGCAGGTGAGTGGGCCTCACTCACAAAGGCAGTGATTTAGGTGGGAGTGGGGGCTTATAAAATGTAGTCTTTATATATATTTACAAATAAATCTCTACTATACTGTAAATGTTAGTTGGAGACAAAGTCTATGTCTGGTCTATCACTGCCAATCCCAGATGCATACTGAAGTTGTGGCAATGCTTAATGAAATATGCACCTGGTTGGTAACTGGCTTCCTAAGGAAATGAGGTTGTTTGCATTGCCCATATCCATCTGTCCATCACCATTTCCAGAGACACACTTGAACCCCTTAAGCAGCCCCAGGCAAGACTGTTAGCGGGATCAATAATGGAGAGAGACTCAGGTTAGCATTGCCCAGAGCAGACATGCCACTAATCCAAGCCCTGGTAGGATTCAGAATCAGTTGGAAGAGACCTTTAAAATCACTGAGTCCAACCGTAAGACTAACAGTGCCAACTCGACCTCTAAACCTCCTCAAGCACCACATCTGAATGCCTTTTAAAACACCTCCAGGAATAGTCACCCCACCACTTCCCTGGGCAGCCTGTTCCAATGCTTGAAAACCCTTTCATAGAATCATAGAATCATAGAACAACCAGGTTGGAAGAGACCCACCAGATCATTAAGTCCAACCATTCCTATCAAACACTAAACTATGTCCCTCAGGACCTTGTCTACCCATGCCTTAAACACCTCCAGGGAAGGCAAGTCTATCACCTCCCTGGGCAGCCTGTTCCAATACCCAATGACCCTTTCTGTGAAAAATGTTTTCCTGATCTTCAGCCTAAACCTCCCCTGGCAGAGCTTGAGGTCATTCCCTCTTGTCCTGTCCCCTGTCACTTGGGAGAAGAGCTCAGCTCCCTCCTCTCCACAACCTTCTTTCAGGTAGTTGTAGAGAGCAATGAGGTCTCCCCTCAGCCTCCTCCTCTTCTCCAGGCTAAACACCCCAGCTCTCTCAGCCCTTCCTCATAAGGTCTGTTCTCCAGACCCTTCACCAGCTTCATTGCTCTTCTCTGGACTCACTCCAGAGCCTCAACATCCTTCTTGTGGTGAGGGGCCCAGAACTGAACATAGGATTCGAGGAGCAGTCTCACCAGTGCTGAGTACAGAGGGAGAATAACGTCTCTGCTGGTCACACCATTTCTGATATTTTCCCTAATATCCAATCTAAACCTCCCATGGTGAAACTTGAGGCCATTTCCTCTCATCCTATTGCTTCTTACTCAGGAGAACACACCAATCCCCACCTCCTTTCAGGTAATTGCAGAGAGCAATAAGAACTCCCCTCAGCCTCTGCTTTTCCAGGCTAAACAATCCCAGTTCCCTCAGCCACTCCACACAGGAGCCTTTAGGCTCCAGACATTTCACCAGCTTTATTGCCCTTCTCTGGACGCACTCTAGCATCTCAATGTCTTTCTCGTAGTGCAGGGCCCGAAACTGAACACATTGTTTGAGGTGCGGCCTCAGCAGTGCTGAGTACAGGGGGAAGATCATTTCCCTAGTCCTGCTGGCCATACTATTTCTGCTGCAAGCCAGGATGTTGTTGGCCTTCTTGGCCGCCTAGGCACACTGCTGACTTATATTCATCCAGCTGTCAGCCAACACCCCCAAGTCCTTTTCCGCCGGGCAGCTTTCCAGCCACTTTCCAGCTCCTGCTCACCCCTGAGTGGACAGGAAGAGGAGTGGGACCTAGCAGTGTAAGTGGAGGCATCATATGAACTGAATAAAAGCCTTTGTTGTACAATAAACATGATTTTTCATATTTTAGTATGAGATGTATCCATATATATATCCAGTTCATTAGGACATACTTCCCTAGCAGGATGGAGTTTCATGCAAGCTGAACAAATGATCTTCTAAAGCACTTAACAGGGCATGAGTGACCATCATGGTCTTTTTTGTATGCATTAGATAAATTTTCCCATGTTTTCTTCCTGCTAGAGCAGACAAGAGAAAACTAAGAGGTCTTTGAAATTGCAACGAAGCTCACATTTCACTTGCAAAGGGGTGAGTGCAGGTGAGCAGGGACGTGTGTGCATTGTTTGGCATGGAAACAGAGCCAGCCAGAAAACTCAGCAAACATTTCATTTTCATCCTTGTTGTTAAAGGTTTACAAGTCAAGTCCTAACATCTGGTATTTAGCTGAACAGCGCAGACTTGGAAGTACTCGGATATCTACCTGGCCTGCTGCTGCCTCCCTTTCCTTTCCAATTGCAGCTGCTGGGAACCACCCAACCATGATCACCTTCCAGTGCTGGCTGGATAAATTGTCCTCCCAACAAAAAGTACGATAAGATCTCTAGGTATGTTTGTTCCTTCTCTCTCTGCTATCTTTGTCCCCCAAACACATAATGTGTTGTTGCTGTTTCTAGTTTCACTGTTTCCAAACATACAAAAATTATTTTAAATGTGATCCAAAAGTACTTGTGTCACGTGTTTGAAACCTCCATTTAACTCAGAGCTGAATGCTTAAAATAAAAGCAATTTTCTGCTGAACCGTTCTCAGGCTCTTCCTTGCCTTGGCACATTACGGAGTTGCTGTTATGTACTACCAAAACACTGGCATTAATTGTTGTTAGGTAATTTTCTGGAGTGGAAATAGGATGAAAAACATACTTAAAATACTTGCTCTCTCCACATGGACACAGGCATACCTGCAGGCTGGAAGGATGTGACCTTGCTGAGCCATGAGGCATGACCGTGACCATACTCACTGCAGGGCTTTTGTGAGTAAAACAACTGGCACGTGATGGTTTGCAGGACAGCACCTGCAAAATACGAATACAACGGAGTCAGTTCTTATCCAGGCAATCCCAGTGCTGTCACACAGATGGAAAGGGCTGGTTGGCCATGTTTGCAACTTTGTAAAAGCGTATTTTTGCCCTGCTCCTGGGAAAGTGGTCCCCATCCCTACCTATAACCTCACAGAGGTCTCCTAAGATATCTCCCAGCTTGCAAGTGGTAGCAGGGATGCTGTGAGATTATGGCAATGGCCCAGTCCTTGTGGTGGGAAAGTGGGACTGACATCATCTTTTCACTTTGCTAGTGTCCAGGAGATACCCCAAGCCACTGAGGGCACGCTGGGGGTGATCCAGAATGTGGTGATCCAAAAGCCAGGCTCATAGCAAGAGCTGAGTTGGAGCTTTCGCTGCCCTTGGTGAGACCTGCGCAGATGCTCAGTCCTCTGCTACAGATCCCTGCATCCTATTGTTGTCTCCCACAGCACCACAGCCACTTTGTACGGAAAAGGGATGTGTCCTGGTTGCAGACGGGTCACTGTACCAGCCTTTGATGCTGTGGTCCCACCAATGTGGGCAGGTTCCACCACAAAAAGGCTGGAGGCTTGCGTTACAGGCAGGGGCATCCTGGGAGATTAGACTGCAATACAGGAGTCTAAACTTCACAGGTACCAGGGAAAGGTGAGTGAATGAAATGAATGTTACAACCATAATAAAGATATCATGGGTGTAGGAGGCTTGATAAGATAACAGGTGTTGTTTTGTGGCTTACTTCCTGGTCTTGATCACTTGATATGGATCAAGATTACAACAGAGTTAATGTTTCTGTCACTTGGCAAAGTAAGTCCTCAGCAATTTTGGTTGCTACTTGTCAGGTCTTCCTCCCTTGCCCCTGTCTTTTGTAATCTAATGCAAATACAGCACTATAAGAACATAAAAGCCCCATTAAGACAGTTTAATTAAAAGCAAGGTATATTGAAGTGCTTTCATAAAACATCTTTGCAATAGAACTTGCACCACTTCAGTTGAGATCGAAAAGCTGCTTGGAAAGGATAGTTTCATCTCTTTAAGCATTTCAGATTATATACCATAGACAGCACCACCTGAATAATTAATTATTAAAGTATTTTACATTATCTACATTGTCAAGCTCATTAGGGCCACATCAAAGCTTCCCACAGACCCCAAATGCCCAGGAAACATGCACCAAACATTTTACTGGAAAGCTCATTCCGCTTTCTCTTATTTAACTTATTAGTCATGTATTATTCAAATGAAATAAATTGCGCTGTCCTCTGTTCTTATCCAGGCAAAGCCTTCAGCAGCAACTGGCTCATTCAGCCTGGGTATCCACCAGCCTCCACATGGGCCACATCTCAGGACCAACCTACCACGCACCCCAGACCTCACCAGGACTCATCCATGGGCTTAACACTGGTCCTGCTGGGTCAGGCCACTGGTGGTAGTGGGATGCTTGCGGTGTTTGGACCTAGGTCTCTGCAGACAGGCAGGACATCAGCCCATGTGGTGCAGTCACGTTCCCAATCCATAAATGGCTGTTTTCTGCAAAGGACTTGTCACCAGCATATTCAGGACATGTCTGCAAAATACTCTCTGGCCTGAATACATCTTTTCTTAAAAGGCTATTCTTCTTCTGGAATGAAGTTCCTATGCAGAGTACCCATCAGTTTCTTATTATTAATTCTACAAGGAAGAGAAAGAAATTAGCTTAATTTGTAGTGCTCTATAAGCCAAAACGTAGTGGAAGGTGTCCCTGCCTGAGGCAAGGAAGTTGGAACTAGATGGTCTTTTAAGGTCCCTTCCAACTCAAACCATTCTGTGATTCTGTGAAACCACTTAGAAGTCACCTCTTAGTACAGAAGCCTTCACAATGTGGCTTTGCAATACCTGGTACTCAACAGCAACGAAGAAGCTCTTGCAGATATCAATGTTTTTCCTTCTCTTTTCTTCCTCCTTTGGCATATTTTTGGGAGAGGGGAATGCAGACTTTTTTTTTTAACCTTTATTAAATCATGATCTTGATCAAAAGACAGAATGGGAACACATTTTGGTCACCAAGCAATACAGTAAGGTGTTTTCAGTGGTTGCTTAGTTTATTTATTTATTAATAGGAATGGTTAGACTCGATGATCCAGTGGGTGTCTTCCAACCTGGTTATTCTATGATTCTATGATTTCATTTTGAATTACAGGGAAGCACCAATACCACGTTGATAACCTGTCCACAGCAGTGCCTGTTATTTCTGCCCTGAGCTGGGACTGAAGTAGAGGAATGTAATCATATTCATTCCTCCTGTTTTGCTCTCTTCTCTCCCTGGGGTTATAGGGCAGCTAGAGGCGGAAGAACAGATCTGCAGTCATGCTGTAGCTGCTCTCTTTGAACTAGTTCCTCACAGGCAGGATGACATCTTAGACCTGGAGGAATTAATGAAGCCATTTTGATGGAGATGGTGAACTTTCCCGTGCCCTGTCCTTCCCCTGAAACACTGGGTTCTGTAAGCAGCCTTCTTATTCCATGCTGTGGCCACTCCCCAAGTTGTACTCCCACACAGGAGATATATTTTCTTTCCTCCTGGCATTTGATTGCTGCTGATCCCACAGTCCGTTAGCTAACCCAAACAGATTTAATAACAATTCCCGGCACACAAAAAATAATCAAACCAACAATTTAACTGGCAGAGATGTCAAGATTGCCTTGTGTTTAAACCACTGTCCTAAATTAAGCCAAACTGAAAGCTCGGCACTGCAGGAAGGGAAGAGGCCAGACACTCTTAGCCCCTGGGAAGCCAGTGTGGAGCATGTGGACCAGACCAAGGAGGGTTCAGTCTCCTGTTCCCTTGGGTACAATGTGCACAAGCAGGGAAACACGGGGGAGGAAAAGGCATTCTCGTGGAGCAGCACTACTTGGAAAGCTGGAAAGGCACGTGACGAACATTTGAAATGTGTTGGGCTTGTCCATCTCCCTTCCTTGGGCTGGTGCAGAGCTCCGGCAGGTGCAGCTCTCCACAACTCTCTATTAAGAGCTGCAGCCAAACACAAAATCTGACCTCGAATTATTATGAGTCAGAGGAGGCTGAAAGGACCATTTCACAACCCTGTCTTTATTCAGCTGCAGAGTTCACCATCGACAGATGATCACAGTGATCGTTATGTCAATGTTGCAGCGCTTTTAAAATGTCCTGACATGTGCTTTAGTATGAGCATTGCTGGATGCTGGCTGGTTTCCAAGAAATGAATCTTCTCAGCAAATACTCCGTGGGGTGAGCATAACGTGGTCTGTAATACAAATGCAAACATGAGTGTAGTTTACCCTGAGGGCTGTACTGATGTGATGATCTAAATGGGCTTTTCCAGTCCAGACTGCCAGGACTCTATGGGTCCCTTGTGAGCAGGGATAGTAGATGGAGTGACAATCCTTGGGAAATAGCAATTAGCTTCACCCAAGTAAATTAACAGGGGAAGAAAACTCTTCCTACTCTAACAGTCATGGTCGCCCTTACCTCTCTCAGTCCTCCTCAGGGACATTCTGCATTTCCAGTTCCATCCAATGACTCTTCACAGTGCTGGGATGCTGGTTGCTGGATAGACCTTTTATTCTCTTCTGTTGCATTGCAAGTTATGCTGTGCTGATTTATGCCCCAGATTTTACTCCAGAACCATTTGAGACAGGGCTCCACAGCACAGAGAGAGCTGCATGAGGTGGCAGTTGCTGGCCAGGGCTGAATGCAGGATATAAGGATGTAAAGGAGCTGGAATTGCTGTCTGGAGAATAGTCAGAGAGAAGAGGGAGTCCCTTTCCAGATGTGTACAGTGAAAGACCAAGGGGCAAGCTGCAACAAGGAAATTCTGCTTGGATATCAGGAATAAACGTTTTTCCTCCAGGGTGGTCAGCACTAGCACAGGCTGCCCAGGGAGACTGTGCTGCTTCTTTCTTGCATAGTCAAAACCCAGCAACACAGTCTAAGCTGCCTGCTCTAGCTTTGAAGCTGGCCTTGCTTTTAGCAGGGGGGTTAGGCTGGAGACATCCAAAAGCCTCTACCCTCTGAGTTATTCTACATTTCTCTTACCCTTTATTTGCTTCATGCTTCCCCTGTAAATAAGTGATTAGTTGTGGAGTCTCAGATGGCTTAGTAAAAGCCTTGTTTGTGTTTGCTTGCTAGATGCAGCAGCAAAGGTGTGGCCATTTGTGAACAAAGCTCTGTGGGGTACAGCACTGGCATGGACTGAGCGAGGGGAAGGAGGAAAGGAGAGGAGCTGGTGGCTGCACTTTTTCCCAGTCCTCATCCCCATCCTTGTTGCTGTCCCGTTCCCAGCCCTCCTCCTCACCCAAGTCCCCTTTTCTGCCCCACTCCTCGTCCTCATCCACTCCCATCCTGGTCCCATCCCCTCTCCTGGCCCTTGTCCCAGGTCCCGGTCTAGGCTACGGTCCCAACCCACTCCCAGCCCTCGTCCTCGTTCCTTTCCCGGTTCTAGTCCCCGTCCTTGTCCTTGTCTTGGTGTGGGTCTCAGTCCCCGCCCTCGTGCCCTGTCCCAGTCCCACTCTCATCCTCATCCCCATCCCAGTCCCCATCCCCATCCTGGTCCCATTCCCATTCTCATCCCCACCCCGCCTCCCATTCCAGTCCCAGTCCCCATCCCCATCCCTATTCCCATCCTCATCCTGGTCCCCATCCCCATTTCCGTCTCGGTCCCCATTCCCATCCCCGTCCCAGTCTCCATTCCCAGCCCCGTCCTGGTCCCATCCCCACCCTGGTCCCCATCCCCATGCCCGGTCCCCATCCCCATCCCCGGTCCCCATCCCCATTTCCCATCCCCGGTCCCCCATTCCCATTCCCATTCCCTTCCCCATTCCCATCCCTCTCCCCGTCCCCATCGCCATTTCCGTCTCGGTCCCCATTCCCATCCCCATCCCAGTCCCCATCCCCATCCCCGTCCCGGTCCCCATCCCCATCCCCATTCCCATTTCCCATCTCCTCATTCCCATTCCCACTCCCACTCCTATTCCCTTCCCCATCCCCATCCCATTCCCATCCCCATTCCCGCTCCTATTCCCATTCCTATTTCTCATTGCTATCCCCATCCCTCTCCCGGCTCCCGCTCCGCCCCCACCCCGCGCCGCGCGCCGCCCGTGACGTCACGGCGCGGGCCCCACGTGGTGCGTGACGCGGCGGGCGGGCGGCAGGTGAGGCTTGGCGGGCGGGGGCCGCGGGGCGAGCGCCGGGGGTGCGCGGGGGCCGAGGACTGGGCCCGGCCCTGCTTCTCTCTGCCTTCCCTGGGCTTGCGGGTCCTGCTGCCTGTCCGGGCCCAGGCGGCCCGCTCGGCCCTGCCCGGGGCGGGTTTGCTTTGCTTTGGGCCGGGCTGGGGGTCTCGCCGAATTCAATGGGGGAGGACAAGCGGTGGGGGCTGAGGCCCAGCCCGGCCTGGGGGCTGAGGCGGTGTCGCTGGCTACTGGCAATGCAAGCTTAGGTGATCGTTTACTCATAAAGAGAAAACGACGAGGAAGTTACCAGAAGGATGAGTGTATTCCAAACAAACAGAACATGACGGCTGAGAGAGCTGGGGGTGTTTAGCCTGGAGAAGAAGAGGCTGAGAGGAGACCTCATTGCTTTCTACAACTACCTGAGGGGAGGTTGTGGAGAGGAGGGAACTGGGCTCTTCTCCCAAGTGGCAGGGGATAGGACAAGAAGGAATGGCCTCAAGCTCTGCCAGGGGAGATTTAGGCTAGACGTTAGGAGAAAGTTTTTCACACAGAGGGTCATTGGGCATTGGAATAGGCTGCCCAGGGAGGTGGTTGATTCACCTTGCCTGTAGGTGTTTAAGGGACGGGTAGATGAGATGCTGAGGGACATGGTTTAGTGTTTGATAGGAATGGTTGGACTTAATCCAGTGGATCTCTTCCACCCTGGTGATTCTATGATTCTGTGATTCTAGAATTGGGAGCAGCCCTGCGGAGGAAGTGCTTGTCGATGAGAACCTCAGTGTGGGTAGCAGGGCGAGGGAGGGGATGCTGCCCCTCCGTTCCTCTCTTGTGAGGTCTCCTTTTGTGTCGAGTTCTAGAATGCTCAACATGAGAAGGATGTGGAGCTGTTGGAACGGGTCCAGAGGAGGGCTGAAAAGATGATGAGAGGGCTGGCGTGTCTCCCATACGAGGTCAAATTGAGAGAGTTGAGCTTGCTCAGCCTGGAGAAGGGGAGGCTCCAAAGGGATCTTATAGTGACCATCCAGTACCTGAAACGGACTACAAGAAAGCTGGAGAGGGACCGTTCACAAAGGCTTGTAGTGATAGGACTAGGGGCAATGGGTATGAACTGGAGAGAGGTAGATTTAGACTAGACGTAAGGAAGAATTTCTTCACTGTGACAGTGATGAGGCACTGGCACAGGTTGCCCAGGGAAGCTGTGGCTGCCCCATCCCTGGGGGTGTTCAAGGCCAGGTTGGATGGGCCTTGGGCAGCCTGATCTAGCGGCAGGGGGATTGGAACTGAATAATCTTGAACATCACTTCCAGCCCAGACTGTCCTATGATTCTATGTTAATCAATTTGAAAATGACAAGGAAATTATCAGAAGGTTGAGCGTATCCCAAGCAAACAAGTCATAATTAATTTGACTGAATTTGTTCATTAAAAAGAAAATGATGAGGAAATTATCGGAAGGATGAGTGTATCTGAAGCAAATGGGGCGTAAACACTCGGTGGTCTAACACGGCAGCCACAGGCAGACCCAGATGTAGCCTGACCTCCTGGCCTCGCCTCCCTTCCCTGCTGTGACGCTGACGCACGCCCTGACAACGTGGGCCTCTTGGCTCCAAACCTTTCGTTGCTGGTGCCTGGGGTAGCAGCAGCCCATCACACTGTGTGTGTGTGAGGCAGGAGGGGGTGTCTCCTTCCTCCAGCAGCATTTTTGCAGTCCCTTTTTGGCCTGTGTGCCTGATGGAGATGCAGGATCTGGCCTGGGCATTTTGAGAACTGGCTCCTGTGGTCTGAGTAAGGTGTAGATATAATCATAGAATGGTTTGGGTTGGAAGGGACCTTATGGGTCATCTAGTTCCAACCCTCCTGCCATGATATGGGAGATGATGTATGTCTAGAGAGCAGCAGATTTTGGGATCCCACATCCATTGCCGTCATGCTACAGTGCTATTTGCATGCTAATTCTGCTGTCTTAGTTTCCTCATCTATAAAATGGGGCGTACCCTCCGACAGAATGATTGCAAAAGCAAATTGGCATGAAACAGTACACTCTTGCAAGATTTAATCGTAACTCTTGACTAGCAAGTGTCTGGCCCTTGAGGTTCCCTGCTGCCCCATGGTTTATCCTCAGTGCATCTCTAATCTCACCAGTGGAACGTGCAGTTAATGCATTTTCAGCTCATTGATGGGGGATGAGAATGTTTTATGGGGGGCAAAGTTTCTTAGCCACTTCAGTTTTGCCCTTTGATTTCTCAGGCACAGTGGAGCTTATGAAGGCCGAGCGAAGAGCTGAATGGTATTTTGTGTGAGCAGAGGCAAGAGGCTTCCAGACCTGAGGAACTACAAAGGCAGGTAACGTGGCACTTAGGGCAGGGAATGGAGCAGTTTCTTGCACTGCTAAATGCACTACCTTCATTTCATCCATGGTTTGTTTTAGTCACTGAAGTGATTAAATGATGACAGAGAAACTGCTTTATCTTTGTAGGGGCTTATAATTGTGGTCAAGAAAGGAAAGGTCACCTGTTAAAAATTATAAAGGGACTAGAGTAAATGACTGAAATATCTGGGAGAAAGTAGCTTCTCTTTCTCTGGAAACTGAAGACAATTTTACTGGGAAGTTTGTGGAGGATTATTTTAAAGTGATTTCTTATACCGTAGGCGTTATCTAAAATAGATGTCCCCCTTAATATGGGTTTTGTTGGTAATCTAGATTAGGTGTATCTTTAATATTGGAAGCAGATCTTTAAACAGTGCGAATACTTTCTAAAGGATTTTTTTTTGTCCTTGAGAGAATCTCTTGATCGGTAAGAAAACCATGGCTTGTCAGCAAGGAGCATTATTAAAAGGCAAAGCCTTGTCATTGCTTGCCTACTTAAATGAGATTTTTCAGGCTCCTGGAGACAAAGCAGAGGTCAAGAAAGGAAGCTGTGTCCTTATGAGTTTGTAGAAAGAGATTCTTTTCTGCTGTCTAGTCACTGTGTTGTTACTCTGTCTCTGTTGTGTTTTTCCTTTGTCTGAACATAAATCAGCAGCAATGTTATAAAATGTTTACAGAGGGCAGGCAGAAACAATCATGGTATAATAAAGTTCGATGTAGCTTGCAGACATTATATAAAACTATGAAATTTGTCTTAGGAATAAATCTGGGGTGTAATCTAATCCTGGTGAAGGCACTAGAGTCGGGATACCAAATGTATGGTGCCTTTTGAGCTTGATTTACTTGTTGTTGTCTGGGTTCTAAAACACAATGTACGTGTGGGTGGATGGCTGGTCACACGCAAGCTTGCTGAGCTCTAAACTTCCTTTGAGGAGACGTGGAGATTTTTGCACCTGAATGCATCAGATCTTGCTTCAGTTCTTGACTTGGTCACGGTGCTGCTGTGTGACCTTGGTCAAATCACGGCTTGCAGTGTTTTGTGAAATGGAGGCAGCTTTTCTGTCTTCCTGTTTAGGTGGCAAACATCACAGGGCAGGGACTGTGCCTTATTGTGCTTTGGCATAAGACCATAATGTTTCTTAGGGCCTCTGGTAGTTGCTGAGGTGTAAATAGAATAAGTGCCCGGATAAGCAAAAAATGTTTGAGGCTTGCTTACTATTTGCTTATCGTGTCTGTTATTTGTTTATGGAGGTGGCTCTGAAATGAGCTGTGAAATGAACCAGTCAGAATAAATTACTGTATAGCCTGGCATTCAGGCATCTCAGAGCCTACCCACCTTGCTTGGGAAAGTGACACAATTAAACTTGTAAGATCCCAGCATGTTCTCAAAAATGTGAAAGGAATAGATAGAGAAATGGGAAGGGGATTATCCCACTGTGGGTGCCCTTTGGAGATGTGGGTGAAGAAAAGGTGGAGAGAACCTCTGATGAGGTTCAGGTTACTTGATTGTCATAGGATTCCAGGCCAGACCTCCCCCCCAGCTTGAACATCCTCTGCAGTCAGCTAGTGCCTTTCACTTCAGCCTTTGCTGGAGCCAGCACAGCAACGTGGCCTGGTGCATCACTGTAAGTGGTGCTCACATTTAGCTCTAGCTATTGATGGTTTATGGGCAGCAAATTGAGAGGCTTGTATTCACTGCAATGACACAGATAGATCCATTGCAGAACTACAGTGATGGAGGGTTATTGGCCTGTGCCCTTGTTTTTCCCTCTGATCTGCTGTCATTTGTCCAGCCTGTGCCCCACCCGGCCTGCCTAATACCAGCTGAGACCCACAAAACATTTGCCAGAAGTTGTTTTGGGCCTCCCTAGTTGTCTCCTGGCAGTCATTCGTGAGAGCTCAACAGGCTGTTCTTCCTGTTACAGTTGTGTTCTTGCTAGGTGAACTAGCATGCAGTTTGGAGGCAAGTGAGGCCAGTGAACACATCCCTGTGTATGCTTCTGGGAGCAGACATCTTTCATCTGAGTTAGTATGGTCAACAATCCATGCTGGACTATAGTGAAACTTTTGAAAATTGGTTTATTTGTTCTGCTGGTCCCTGATGTGCATGCCTTGCTCTCCCAGCAGCCTTTGCTCCTGTGGCATATGAACCACAGTACCCCAAGGGTGAAAAGACTGAAAGTTTCAATCTGTGCATGTAGTGGGTAGAGTTACTTCTGATCTAGGGGAACTTGGGACCATCACTATCACATGCCAAGGTCTTTCCTGGCTGTCACAGGGCATGTGTGAAGTGCCCCAGTTCCTGGTGCTGCCCTCATGCAAGAAGCATTGGCAAGTGTGTTAAGTTTTTGTGTATCACCACTGGGCATGCCTGTCCTTTGCGAGATGGGAAACATCCTTTACAGGAAAGACCAGCTTTGACTTTCTGACCTCAACCTGATCCTTCATTCTCAAGGAACATGAATGAAGTGGCAGGACAGGAGAAGGTCTGGGCTGAGAGGTATTGTTGGTATGGTTGTCCTGCAAGGAAGTTTCCAGGGATCATGGCTTCGAGACTGTGTACATGAGTGGCCGGGGGCAGCTGGAGAAGTTCTGAAGTTTTGTGCTTTGTTTTGTTTGCAGGTAGGAAAATGAATCCAAAAATTACAACAGAGCTGCTGAAGCAACTGCGGCAGGTCATGAAGAGTCCCAAATATGTCCAGGAGCCTGTCCAAGCCTACATAGTGCCCTCTGGAGATGCCCACCAGGTATGGATGGATGGATGGATTATCAGAATGATTGCACTTTCCATCCCTGCAAAAAAGAAAAGCCAGGAGATTAACAAAGTCATCCTTCATTCACTAACTTTAATGGTTCTAGCATAAAAGCTTAGGTAACCTGAGAAACATCATATTAGAAAAAGTTTTTGGAGTCCACTCAGGAGACTGAGGTTTTTATGTCCTCGTAACAAATCAGTGTGGATATTCCACCAGCAGCTTCTCATCAGATTTTCTCTTGAGGAGCTCATGCTGCAAAACAGGTTGCTTGCCAGAGCACTTGCTGTTCCTATCCTGGCTGTGGGGAAAAAGGGATTTACTAGGGGAGGAAAAGGTATTATCTGGGCGTTAGATTCCCCATTAGCACATCCTAATCAACACATACTCTTAAGAGAGGGGGTGAAGGATTAGTTGCAGAGCTTTCCTTTTGCTAGATCCAGTTCTTGCTGGAATTGCTGCCTTATGCCCTGCAGATCCCGCACAGTGAGGCCATTGGAAAGGCAGGGATAGAACACAATGACACTTCACTTCTAATGCTGTTCTGCATCAGTTTGTTCTGTGCACTGAAAAAAGGGGAGAGGTCTGGGCCCAGGGTGGTAACCTGTGGCAGTAACTGTTGTGTGCTTCTTCTGCTGTTAAGATTTTTGTAGTCTGTGACATGAATTTTGAGCTGGTGAACTGCCGTTTACCTCCCCTGCCTGTTCATATGCTTGTTTCACTCTTCTGTTCACTCTGTTAGGAGACCCAAGAACTGCAAAGGGTTTTTCCCTCCTCAGCCATTTTCAGGAAACAAAAGACTTGAAGCTTTCCTGGCTCACACCCAAAGCTCCCTTTTACCCCAGGGTGCATGAAAGCAAAATGCAACTGAATAGGAACCTTTGCCCTTGACTTGGCACAGGGCTGAGCTGGGTCCAGACTTGCCTGTGCCCTGAGACCGTATGTGCAGCATTGTGTTTCCTCTTAGGGAGATCCAAACTTGGGCAGGTAGAGAGAAGGCAATTTCTGCAGCTGCTGTTGTCTGCTGCATTCCTGCCTCAAGCTGCCTCCATCCATATATAACTCTGGTTTCATTTCACTAGATGTTAAATGCTGTCATGTGAGTTGAAGAATGTGACCCTCAGGTCTTCTGGGTTTTTCTCTTGCTTTCTTTTCTTTGACAGAGTGCAGTTAAGCGGAGAACTCCATGTTGCTATTTCCTGCTGGGTGAGTTGGTCAGGTTTCTCTGCAGAGCAAACCTATCTGAACAGAAATGATTACTAAAAGCTGCTGATTCTGGCACCTCCTGACTAGCTAGTGCAGCGAGTTGTCTGTGAGGTTGGGGAACTGGTGCAGTTTTAGGCATTGGACGCCTGTTGATCCAAGAATAGGCTTACTGATTCCAGGTAAACCGTGATGAGGTGAGATTTGCAGCCTCCCTGCGTTTCAAGCAAAGGTTTGTTTCCTATACGCAAATAACTATACAGCCCTGCAGTCACACTTTGCTCTTAGGCAGTTCCCTTCATGACTCAAAAATCTGTGGTTTAATGGTACTTGGGCTTTTGGTGGCTCGAGCCATTTCCTCCCCACAACCCAATCTTACTTATTGCTGTCCTTGCCTCTCACAGCTGTTCGTGAGGCTGTCCTGGCATCCACATGAGAGAACTTGACAATGAAGAGGGCTTTACCATGTTGACACAGGGTTTAGATTGAGGGAAACTTTATTCCCTTCTAGATTGCAAAGGAGCTGCTGAATTTGACTGATGCTGATATACTCCAATACTGCAACTTGCTGAGTAGTTTCTCTTTGTAACACTGGAAAAGATTGAGCTCTGAGTTCTATTATACTTTTCATATTGGTTTTCTTGCCAAGACTAGAAGATTTAGGTTATAATAGTGCCAAGAGGCTTGCCACCAGTTGTATCTTGCTTTCCATGCTTAGTTGTATAAGGAGCTGAAAGACTTGTAGAGCTTCTCAAACACAACTGGTTCTGACTCTGTCTTAACCGAGGCTGCTAATGCCTTGGATTTGTGGCTCTTGCAGCCAGCCCTAAATGTTGGCTGCTTTGATTTTTAGAACTTTTAATGCTGGTTATAAGAAAACAGAAGAAACAAACTCTTTCCTTGGGGACCTGGGTGGTCCAAAGGCTTTTGAGAAAGAAGGGCAGTCCTAGCCAACAGTGGGCTGGAGTCCACACAGAGAACTCTACTTTCTTTCATGAGTGTTGGATGGATCCTGTGTCTGGAGGTGTCAAAGGATCATGAAGATATGAAATACCATGCTTTTGGGAATGAGGCACCCAGGTCCTTTGTGGTTTGATAAGAAATGTCTGTCTGAGCTTTTGGAGTGTTGCAGTGGTAAATGCAGGATCCATTTTTATGTTGAGTCATGCGGTTTACATTGAATCTGATGTTTGCCCATATAGGTATATTTAGAGATTGGAGGAGCTTTCTTGTTAATGGGAGAGAATGATGTTTGGATTAGAGCTTGAGTTTGGAGCCAGTCGCAGCTTAACTGGGCTTGGCTTGCACCCCCAGGCCTTAACTTAGTGAAAACAAATTTGGTCAGATCTGGCTGGTCTTCTACATCACCTGTCCAACTCTGGGCCCCATGTTTGAGTTGGCGGAGATGCTGGCTTTGGGCTGGCCCCTTGGACACGCACTTGTTCTGAGCTGAGGAATCAGTGTTGTTATAAAGAAATAGCTTGTGCATAGGTTGCACTGACCTGTTGCAGATCTTACCAATGCAGTTAGGTTTTTGGCAGTGAATACTGACCTCCTTCCAAGTACACAGCAGTGTTTGTTTTTTAATGGCATCAGTGTCTTAGCTCTGAGGGCAGAGTGCTGCACTTTTCATTGCTGATCTTGGTTGACGTTAGTGTAGAATAAGCATTAACATGTTAATGGCCCAACCATGAAGACCTGTGATAAGCACCACTGATTTTTTGGGGTTCTTCCTGCTGTAGCTGAGGGTTTCTGTGATGCAGACCCTAGTTTTGTCTCCATGTCAATTACTGATGGGAGTGATTGAAAGCAGACGTGAAAGGCTTGAGGAGGGTCAGGTTCAAAGCTGTTGGAGCTGCAAGACAAGCCCCAGGAAAATACCTTCTTCTGACTGTACTGTGGATTGTACTTTGTGTGGCATATGCAGGTGTTGCCCTTGTAATTTTAGCTTGTGCAAAACATGGGTTCATCTTTGCACAGTGGGGGTTGCTGCATGGAACAGAACAGGTGGATGTGCAAGAATTCAGACTGATAGATGAGTGAACCATCTTCCCCTCCAGATCCCTTGTGGTCACTTTTAAAGCCCACCTGCCTCATTGTAAACTCTTAAAACATAAGGGTGGTTGGGTAAAATAGACAATTTGTTGGGAGTGTATGCCAGGGTGTGAAAGCTGTTCAGTCTGATCCTCTTCTGTGCAATGGGTTTTGCTGTCCCAGGACTCAGTTTCAAAATGTTAGAGGTGAAGGGCTGGTATCTTTTGCCTAGGACTTCTCCCAGGAGCAGAAAGACATAGCTGTTCTGGAGGGGAGAAATAAAGAATTGGTTCCAGGTGCTGTGATTTGTGCTTTTTGCTCACTTCTGTGCTCACTTCTGTGCTTTCAACCCTCTGCCTTCTTTAGAACAGAGAAGAGTAACAGATTCGAAGCGAGTATTTTCTAATGATCAGGTGGTTTTAAAAATAGCCCTGTCCAGAGACAAAGAAATGCAGTATCCATCATGGTGGGACTTAAACCTACCTGACCATTGGGCTGTGATTTCTCAACTCAGCCCCTTAAGTTTTTTCCTTTGGCCACAGTACAGCTTGGGGCAGAGAACTTAATGGTCAGAGGAACAGTCTTTGAGTTCAGACCATTTGTAAGGTACAAATCCAGAGGGTTTGCAACTCAAACATCAGTGCTGTCAGCCTGGATTAAGTTGATTTGCTGAGTTGTGGTCATTAGCTAACAAGGCTGCTCAGCAGTTCTGACCTGCAAATTTGCCAGAATGGGATTCCATAAAAATGGTGTGTGGGGTATTTCAGGATACAGTTGTTCTTTTAATTTTGGGAGCTCCTGTGGATGTCAGGTATCTCTGCATTTTCAGGCTGTTCTATAACGTTGTCGACATATGTGTCCACAAACACAGGTTGTGATGGATTTGGGATTAGGATTTCATTTTGGTTCCCCTCTTACTCGCCAGACCATGATCTGGTGGCTTCTTGTGTAGTCAGGTTTTGAGTAGGCAAGAAGAAGTAAGAGCATCAGCATTATGAAAGGTCCTAAGGCTTACAGTTTTCACAGTTTTACCACCCTGATGATTTTCAATTTCATTGTTGTGGAAAGGGAAGTCTTAAAGGAATTGTTATAAATGCAGTGAGGGGGACTTCACTGGAGATGGCACGTTTTACAGATTTGATGTGCTGATTACTCTGGTCTCCAAGATTAAGGGGTGCTCCTGTTTTCTTTTCCTTTCACATTGCAGCTTCAAAGGCAGCATTTGTTTGTTGCTCAAAGGGGAGGCTGAGTGTGAAATAAACATCTGCAAACTCTGAAGCACTTCAGTGTTTACAGAACTTTGTGGGAGAAAAGTGCTGGAGCTTAAAAAAAAAAAAAACAACCCAGTTGGACATAAATACAGTATAATCACAGATGATTAAATGTTCCAGTAGAGTCGAGCCTGGAATTTTTAACTCATTTCTTTCTCTCCTGTGGTGTCCTTTAGGAGAAAAAGCTTATCAAAGTATTTGTCATCAGCTGATCTTTTTACTCTCCCGCTGCTATAAATAATTGCTGCCTCTTTTGTTTTCTAGAGTGAGTACATTGCACCCTGTGATTGCAGACGGGCGTTCATCTCTGGATTTGATGGCTCTGCAGGTACTTTTCCAGAATTTAGATTCTTGCTAGTGTACATAATTCCTCTTTAAAGAAGTAGTGTCATTCATGACATAGAGGTGGGATGGAAAAGGAAACCTAGCTGGCATGTTTGGACTGTTTTCTTCCCATTTCAGCATCTGCAGAATTACATCTTGGCTACCCGCTGGAATTATGTAATATCAGTGCAATAACAAGTTTTCAGAAAACGTTTGACCCCTGAATGAACCCCTCGTAAAGTAAAATCCTGTTAACTGTTTACTGTGGTGCTTGTATCCTATGGTCCTTTCTTTTGATGTGCGGCCAGTATGAACAGATTTTCACATTGCTCGTTTGGGTGAATAGTGCATAGGCTTTAGCTCGCCTTTCTGCTGAAACAGAACCAGAGCCAGAAGCACTGCATTTGGAAACTGAACACTATGGAAAAGTTTGCTTGTCTTGCTGAGACAGGATGTTTTCTTGGCTGTTGGATAGGTCTGTGTTTCAAGAGACCTAGTTTTTACCCTAGCTGTACCCTAATCTCTGCAATTTACTTTGTGATGTGGTTGTTGGAAAGTCACTTTAGTCTGTTGAGGTCTTCCTTCCCCTGCCTCCGGTTGTAAATCGGATTAGTAAATACTACTACCTATGTGTTTGGAGGGTCCATTCATCAGTTCCTATGAACTACTCTGGGACCTCACGTGGAAGGCGATAAATCCAGGGCTGTGGGCTACTGTTAGTGGATAACATCAATCTTCTGTTAATTTCACGCCTTCTGTATGGCCTCTTCAAAACCTTCCTTTCTATTTTTGGCTCTTGTTATGTAGTTGGAAGGTCTGTGTTCCCAGCCTAGCACTCAGTAAATCAGTGAATTTTCATGCAGCCGCTCGCTTTGAGTTTCTTGCTTCGTCTTTACATGCGGAAACAGCTTAAAATGGGGTTTCTGTTGGAAGAGTTTGGTAGATAACAATTGATTCATATTTGTAAACTCTGCTCTGCTAATCTGAGCTTTGCATTCTGGTGAAAATACACAGTCAAGATGCAGAGACTCCGAAGACTTGGATTCAGTTTCTGTTTGCCATTTTTTTTTTTTTCAATCACTAAGGGCAAGGAAGCTTGAATACCTTGCTGAGATGTCACTGCCTGCTTGTGTCCCTTCATCTGGAGACAGTGAAGGGGGACAGATACTGAAACTAGCAGAATTTTATCTATTTCTTACTCAGCTATCTCTGGTAGAGCTGTAACATTTGGAAAAAGAAGTGCAGATGACACCTGGGAGTGATACCCACATCCACTAACCTAGTAACAACTGTTTCTTGTGGATGGCCAGAGCACAGGCTTCGTCCCCATAAGAAGATGGGATGGAATCTGAGGAAGTACAGTGTGCGTTATTGTGATGAGTGCCAAGTGGAGACTACAGTCTCTGTTACTGGAGGTTTGGAAAGCCTCATTTACCCAGTTTCCTTGGCTGGCTGAGATATGTTTAAGTTGAGTTCATCTGAGGCAATTAATTTTAGCAGCATCATTGTTCATGCTGTCTCTGAATGGATTTGGAAGGTACAGGGGAAACAGCCCACTGAAACTGGGCTGACTTTTGAACAGTGAGCAGAGCTACCTCTTGGGAACTGAGGTGCATTTCAAACATTCCCCCTGCTGTCTGAGTCTCTGCACGGTGGCTGCCCACCCCTAAGTCACCCATCTTTCTGCCTCCCTTCCCAGGTACTGCCATAGTAACTGAACAACACGCAGCAATGTGGACAGATGGACGCTACTTCCTGCAAGCTGCACATCAAATGGATAACAACTGGACACTCATGAAACTGGGTACACAAGAGACTAGGATACTGCTCTGCTGATAAATTGAGAACAGTCACAGACTATCTGGTCACTTCACACATGTTACAGCTTGGGCTGCCTGGATACCCCATCATGCAGGGGCTTAGGGACATCTTGGTTACACTACTTCTGGTTTAGAATCCTGTGACTTCTTGCCCATGGGTCTAGACATTCATTAGTATCTGTATCTGTGCATTAGCTAGTAGTATGGGAACTTTTCAGTATGACTGCTTCTTTGAAACTCTTCTTTTTTTTTTTTTTTTTAAATCCATAAAGGTCTGAAAGATACACCAACTCAGGAGGATTGGCTAGTGAGCGTCCTCCCAGAAGGCTCGAAGGTGGGAGTGGACCCTTTCATTATTCCAGCTGGTTGGTTTTACTTTATTTTATAATTTTGGGTTGGGCTACTACGTTTTGCTTCCTTGTCTCTCTGGCTAAGCTATTGCGTAATGGTGTCTAGCTAACCGTGTTTAAGCCCAGCTGGGGTGACGGGTTCAACTGTTGCGCAAAACAGGTTGGATTTTGGTTTTAGGCATGTATCACAAGGCTTAATGGCAGTGCATTGACTCCAAAACACAAGGGATGAGAATACACTCTGGGCTTGCAGTCACCTTATCTGAAAACAGAGGCCTGATCCACCTCCTTTTGTCTGCTCTGCGGCTTGTCACGAGCTCTTCTCTACAAAGTTGCTGAGTGCCTTGGTTGGCATGTGAGCCAAAACACCTAGGCAAAACTCACGCTGCTAATTTTGCTTGGTAGTCGTGGCATCTCTGCATCTCTCCCTATAGGAAGCACGTTCCTGGAGAGGTACCATTTATATCAGACGAATGAATATTCATCTACTTGTGATTCGAAACGTGAGGCCCCAATCCAAAGGTCACTGAGGCAAGGGGATGCGTTTACTTGATTCAGATCGGCTAAGGATCTGTTTTGTGGTTGTGTGGAAGCCCATCTCATATCTCATCTAGCTTAGATCTGGCATGGTTCTGCACTGGGATAGAGAACACCCTTATGGCAGCCACTGAGGTCACTTGTCCAGTGACTTCTGTTGCACAGCTGGAGCAAATGTGAGCCTCTAGAGCCGGAAGATTCTCTACCAACTGCTGGCTGTTGGGGCTGTGTTTGTGGAAATATAATTGCAATAGCTTTTGCATTGTATTTTTAAAGGAATGGTAAGAAGGAGAGGCTGAAAGGAAAGGAGAAGACTCGGATTTGTTGAACTAGTGTATGTTCTTTAAAGCTATCATTCATGACTCTTTTCCCTTTGACAGACCAATGGAAGAGGATGTCCAAAGCCTTGAGAAGTGCTGGCCACGACCTTGTGCCTGTCAAAGAAAACCTGATCGATACAATCTGGACAGACCGTCCTCAGCGCCCCTGCAAGCCTCTCATCACCCTTGACCTGAGCTACACAGGTGAGAAGCTTAACTCCCAGTAGACAAGGACTATTTCTACTGCCCTATTTCCTCTTACTTTGTAAGAGGAAAACACTAATGCAACACAGTAAGATGCAGTATGAATAGGTCAAGAAGGTGATCAGACCTCAGCCAGTGACCCCTTTATCCTCAAAACTTGAAGTAACTGTTTACTAGAATTTAGATAACTTTAAAACAAATCCATAGATGTCTGGAGGGCATCTTGTTTGGGAGAGTTCATATCAGTTTTTGGGAAGGAGAGAGGAGCACAAGCGGAGTGTGTTTTGGGTACCTCCAAAATCCAATACATTGATCTGTGTTTATGTGATTATCCCCAGCAAATTTGGTGAGTGTAGCTTTCCACCTTGTGTTTTGCAGGGGTCAACTGGAGAGACAAAATTGTAGCCCTCCGTGCAAAAATGGCTGAGAGGAAAGTCCCATGGTTTGTGGTAACAGCCTTGGATGAAGTAGCATGTAAGTCTTTGCATCTCCTTTCTCAATTATTCTTACAAAATAAATGCCCTTCTGGCTTTGGAGAAGAATAGCTCTGCACCTGCAAGGGGCACTTGCGACAGCCAATGTGTTTGTTAGAAGTCAGTTAACTTGTTTCAAGTGCAGTGGCAGTAACAGGTCACAGGGAGCCTATATTTCTACACAGTCCCTTATTACACCAGTGCAGTTTCTGAGTACATTTGTGGCCCAGGAAATGCAGCAAATCACTGCCTTTGAAAAACAGCCCAGGCAAGAAGAAGGAAGGTTACATATAAAGCCAGAGGCAGTTTGTAGGAAAAAAAGATTTGTGAGATTTTTTTCTGGCAGTAAAATATCCTGATGCTGCCTCACCCTGTGGAAAGATGGAGACTGTGGAGGTTGGGCTATAAACAAAGCAATGTAACATATGGCTTTATATACATAAATCAAGGGTGGGGTGCAGCATTCACAGTAATCTTCCTAATTATCACGACCTTTTAAATCACCCTCTGCCTCTCCAGTGTCTGGCAAATGCCTTACTTAAAACAAGTAAGTCCAGGCTCAACTCGTATTTCCAGATCATTTCAAACCAGGGTCTCAGGCTTCCACTAGAGAGTCTTCTCTGTGTTTGGGGCCCCAGGATGACTCGGTCTCTACCAGCTGGCTCCCAGCCCAGTGTGTAGAAAGGGAGAACAGCCAGAAACTGCAGTTTTTCCCCCAGGACTGTTGTTACTAGTGCTGTGTATCCTCTGTGCAAAGATCACCAGTGCACAGACTGGTGCAGTGGGAGCATGGCACTGGCAGGATGTGAGTGCTGCTAATGTCTCTGCCCTGTGTTAGATCTGAAAAGGTAGAAATGAAGGTGATGTGTTCCTAGCTCCGGCATTGCTAGTGCAAAGCCACTGGTGCTGGGTAAAGCCAGCTTACTGGGGTCTGTTTGCTCTTCTGGATCTGGGACACTGTGCAAAGAGCTTGTTTCATGCAAAAAAAGTACTTTTGAGAGTGCTGAATGTGACTCCTCTCTGGGGAATAGGGAGCAGAGATTGTGTGTCTCACCTTTTCAGGCGCATCTCCAATTAAATTAATGATAAATTGGTGCCCTGAGGTAGTTTCAGATCAGATATCTCCAGCAAAGCCAAGCTTGGTTATGAATCAAGGGTTTTAAGATGGACCAGAGGAGTTCATGATGGAAGCTGATCGCTGGGTGCCTGGTTGATTTCTATCCTAAAGTGGGGAGTAGTTTTCTTTAGTTTTATCTAATCCATTTCACTGCAGATAAGTTTCTGAGGACAGAAAACGAGCCACAGAGGCAGCTGTTGCCTCCTTACTGCATTGGGAGTTGGCTGAGCGAGGAAGTTTGTATCCATGCAGTAAAGAGTTCTTTGTGGCTCTTTCCTGCTTTCAAGTGACCTACTCCTTCCCTGGGGAGAATCAAACTCTATTTTTACTTTTGTAGCAGAATTGCACAGCTCGATGAATACAGTGCTGGGTTGTGATTTAGGACATATTGGTTCTTTTCCCAGCTGTCCTGCTGGCTGGCCTTACTGGCTTGAGTAACTCATTTCAGCTAATTGGATACCCTGGAGTTTCTATTTGACCCTAAAATCAGGGGTTTGGAGATGCTGAACGTTTACTTCCTCTTGAATTTGCCTGGAGTTGTGCAGAATAAAATCTTTGGGAAAAAATCTAAGACTATGCAGTCTGAATCTGAAATATTGGGGCACCCAAATCAGAGGCCTTTGGGGAGGATTTTAGTCTTTCCTCTTGTGTCTCCCTCTTCCCTCAAGTGTCAAAAGGAGGAGTGGAATAAAATGATTAGTGGTAACTTTGAATTCTTGTGGCTGTTGCGAACAAAGCTTTTATTGCATTACGCAGACCAGAAAGGGTAAATACTACTTTTTTTTACATATGTTCTTAGCTTGTTTGCCTGTACTCGACTTTCTCCCAAGCCAGGCCTCCTTTAGAAGTTAAACCCCGATTTCCTTGCCCGATGGGTGTTTAAACTGCAGTTCTGGTGCCATCTCCTGGCAAAAATTTAGGATTGCCTGAAAAACAGCAGGATGAGGGGCAGCTGAGTGGGAGCTGGATCCACAGCCTGCACCCTTGACGGCTCATTGCTTGACTGTGTTTTGCTGAGATTATTTTTGGCTTCCTTTAGTGTTGCAAAAGATGAACCAGGACTGTGATTCTTGGCATTCTTATTTTCCAGGGCTTTTCAACCTCCGAGGCTCTGATGTTGAGTACAATCCTGTGTTTTTTGCATACGCCATCGTAGGAATGAACACAATCAGGTGCTTTTATTATCTTCTTCTGTCCCCCTACATGTGCTTTTCTTTTGGAGAACTGTTGTAGCAAAGCATTTATCTTTTTCAAATGCCTACACTCGTGGACGCTTTAATGTCTCTTCTGAGCACTTTCGTCTTCAATGTTCATTACATTCCCCTTCTGATCAGAGCTAGAGAGGCAGCCAAGAGCTCTGCTGTGTTCCTCAGTGTCTCAGCTGACTTTCTGGGTGACCTTTGGCAGGATGGCTGACCCCTCTGTCTGCTTCACTGACATAAAATGGAGGCCCCTCAGAGCCCTGGGTGAAATGCAAGTACACCAACAGGGCATTGGAAAACCTTTCTCTGATATCATTGATTAATCACTTCAAAACTGCATGGACTGTATAGAAAAGTTTGAGGGCTGGTTTATGACAGAAGGCTTATTCCCTGCAAAGTGCCCTGTTATAATGAGCCTCAACAAGCACAGGTCTTAGTCATCTCCAAGCTGATAGGTTAGTGCATCTGAGATAAAGCCTGTCTGGGTGAATACAGGTTGTATGTGAAGGTTGAGCTAGACTTTCCAATTCAGTGAAAGCAAGAACAGTGTGGTGCTTGGAACAGCAGTGGCTTTTCTATTTCCTGATGTTGCCCTTAAAAATGAATAGCCATTATTTGCTATATTACGTTCTCCTTCTTGAAATGAAGGCATGGGATACAACTATTCTGAATCTATTATAAAACAAAAATGCCATCAGCTCCTTTTCTCTCAGCAAGGTGGTATATCTTGATTTCAAAGCAGGATTTAAACTGCACAAAGGCCAGCGGTTAAATCAGTATAGGACAAAGTATAGCACATAATTAATCAACTCCTTTTCATAGAATCATAGAATCACCAGGTTGGAAGAGACCTACCAGATCATCATGTCCAACCATTCCCATGCATCTCTAAACGTGTCCCTCAGCACCTCATCCACCCGCACCTTAAGCACCTCCAGGGAAGGCGAGTCAACCACCTCCTTGGGCAGCCTGTTCCAGTGCCTAATGACCCTTTCAGTGAAGAATTTTTTCCTTATGTTGAGCCTGAACATCCCCTGGTGGAGCTTGAGGCCATTCCCTCTTGTCCTGTCCCCTGTCCCTTGAGAGAAGAGCCCAGCTCCCTCCTCTGCACAACCTCCTTTCAGGGAGCTGGAGAGAGCAATGAGGTCTCTCCTCAGCCTCCTCTTCTCCAGGCTAAACACCCCCAGCTCTCTCCGTTGCTCCTTGTAAGACTTGTTCTCCAACCCCTTCACCAGCTTCGTTGCTCTTCTCTGGACACACTCCAGAGCCTCAACATCCTTGTGATGAGGGGCCCGTGAAATGGCATGGGAATGGTTTCTCCTTCTCTCCTGTACTCCAACCAATATCAGATACTATCTCACCAATCTGTTCTGTCTGAATTGTTTCTCAGGCTCTTCATTGATGGTGGCCGGATGATGGACCCAGCTGTAAGGGAGCACTTACAGCTTGACTCCACACTGGAACCTGAGTTTAAAATCCAGGTGATGCCCTACGGATCAATCCTGTCGGAGCTGCAGGCTGTTGGTGCAAGCCTCTCACCCAAGGAGAAAGTGTGGATCAGTGATAAAGCCAGCTATGCTCTGACTGAGGCCATTCCCAAGGTCAGTGTCCCTCGCAAGGGAAAATACTTTTCTGCTTTCTCAGGTGGTCAGGAATGGTGTTAATGAGGGCAGCTAGACTCAGCTTCCTCTTGGGAAAGTATGATGCAGGCTAGAGCTTGTGCAGAAGAGATCCAGCCATGCTGAGTTTTCAAGGAGTTGTTTATCCCAAGGTTGCTCTCACTGGAGCTGCCCTTCCAACTCACTAAGCTGATTTACCTAAAGAATTGTCAGCTTAAGATAAGACAAGTGCAGTGAGAGAGGGAGCAGGGTGAACTCAGGTCACTGTGCCTATGGTTGGAGCATGAACCTCATTTGTGCCAACAGTTAGAGCTAAAAACTTGGAGAAACTGAAGCTGGAAAGTTGGACAAGACATTCAGAAGGGGGCATTTGGCTTGATCAGAGTGTCTGGAGATGGTTCTCCTTATTTATTTTGGTAGCTTGGGGATATCAGGTAATATATGACATCGAAGACAGGAGGAACAGGGCAACAGACATCTCTTGCCTGTTTCATGTACTGCATCATTGTGCTGCATGTTTATGTGTGATACAGCCCTACCTGTGGCAGCAGAGCTAACTTGTGAGGCCGGAAGGCTCTTTCTGTATACAGGCATTTTAAGAGTGGTCTCAGCTTTGTGTGTCCCCAAAGACAAAATCCCAAGAGCAAGGTCTGTTTGTGTATCCCAAGGCTGTCATGGTTTTATACCAGTACAAATCTCGGCTTAAACTCTCCAGCTCTCATGGCCAAAGTAGAAAAGTTAGCTCTGTTGCCTTTGCAGTTTAAAAACCAACATGACATGTACATGAGCAAGATAGACAGTTTTTTGCCTCTGCCCAGGGTTACATCTTCTGACACCATCAGTCCGTTTTTTGGTGCAAATGGCCTCCTAATACAGAATACTGGCATTTTGTCCACTCTGTTTGATTCAGGGTAGCAGAAAGCATAGAATCTGTAGAGCATTCAGGATAAATTGTTACTACTCTTTCGTCTTCAGAGTACAATATCCCTTGCTGTAGTTGGAGTCTATGGACTAACCCCAGTCTGGGTGAGTTCATGTAGATGATTTACACTGAGCAGCCATATGGATAAGTACAGCAGGTCTGGCCTGGATGAAGGAATGTAATGAGTTGTAGTGATGTTACTTACCCCGTTAGCTCTGGACGTTTTGGCTGCAACTGAGTCATTACAGTGCTACATACCCTCTGTACCCAGCGTGAGAGCCCCTGCCTCAAGGAACTCAGTACAGTAGAAAGCAGGAGAGGAAGGACTGAAATGTTTTGAGTGAAAACCACTTAGAGAGTCACTGAAAGAGCCAAATGTTTCCTAGTTCCTCATGCTGGGCGATTTTCTCCAACTCTTCATTGCTTTATTCCAACTGAGCAACTGGCTTGGGGTACTTTGCAGAACCCCAATGCTAGAAGTCCATTTACTCTCTGTCTCCATCAAAGCCAAACATTGACACTGGCAACGATCCAGTTCATTATTAAACATAGATCTGCAAACCCTTTATAGATTTGCCTGCAGCTGTGTGTAAATATACTTTTCGCAGAAGATTAATAGAACCTGCCAGTATCTCTAAAAGGCAAGACAGTCTAAGAATCTGACTGTCGAGAAGTTGTGTCCTGACTCTGGTTAAAGGACTTCCCTGACTTTCTTGAGGCCAGTTTAGTACTTCAGTTTCTGGATAATTTCATATAACTGTCTTGCTATTTTAAAGAATTTAGAAACTGTGAAGCTATAGGATTTTTGTGAAATCGCTCTTTGCTGAGTCTAACAGGCCTTTCCCATGAATTTGTATGTTGGTGCATTGAGAACAGAAAACCTGCATTATGTTTGGGCTGTGCTTGTGGAGGTGCTTATCCCATGTCCTGATCTATAATGGGTAGAGCAGAGAACTGTGGAGCAAAAGAGTGCTCAGTACCTGGGCTGGGTACCCTTTGCTCCCTGCTACTTGAGGGTGACAGGCAGGTAAGAAGTCAAAGTGACTTTTTAGGTCTGTTTGTACACCCGAAGTTCTACCATAGTCCCTGGGATTGGTATTTCTTACTGACTGTCTCTGGGCCTTGAGTGTACACCAGCAACAGGAAACCCATGGTTCAGGTGTTGAGATATATATATATATGTATATGTATATATATACATATGAATGATATTTAGGATAACCAAATCTTCACCCCACTTCATGACAAGCTGTTGACCCTTTAGTTCTTTGGATTTCCATGTGCCTGTTCTTCCTTCAGTCAGGGACTGTTTCTCCTCTTTATTCCTCAGTGCAGTTAACTGACTACTGGCAATCAGTATCTCACAGCGCTGAAGGTTGAGAGAGACTGCCAAAGTACAAATTGTAGTCAGGCTGAGTTATTAAACCTGTAGGATTATGTAGTCTATCTAATCCACGAGTAATCCCTGTCCTTCTGCTGCAGGCTTACCGATACCTCACCCCATATACCCCCATCTGCATTGCAAAAGCTGTGAAGAATGCGTCAGAAACAGAAGGCATGAGAAGAGCACATGTAAGTAAAGCCTCGAGAGCCTCCTCGCACATGGCAAGAGGTTTGCTTTACATTTAAGGAAAGAAATTATATTTTCCTTTCAGTTTTAGTGTGTTGAATTAAAAAGCAAATAAGAATTTGTATGACAGGATAAAAATGGTTTTCTGTTAGGCATTTACTGCTGTTGAAGCAGTTTTTTTGCTTGTTTAGCATTCCCTTAGAGTGAAGAACAACATATGTAATAGCGTGAGGAACCAACCTTGCTCTGTTGGAAGGCCATGCATGCTTGAGAAGTGTTGTTTAGAGCATGAGCCCTCAAAGGGAAGTTCTTTCCCCTTTGTTGGTTTTGTTGTCTTTGTTGTCTTTCTCAGTGGAGTGTTCAAATTACTATCACGTGAATAAACAGCCTGAAGAACACAGAAATTCCTTGACACATTGTGCAAAGCAGAGGCCAAGATGTTGAAGAGCAGCCAGTGTCCTCAAAACATTCTGTGTCATCATCATGACACTCTAGAAATGAGGCTGATTTTCCAGAAAACTTTATATTTTCAAGCAAAGAAGGTGCCTGTGAAACAGGTTCATGGTGGGGCTGAAGTTTTCTCTTGAGTATTTCCTGTTAATTTTCAAGCAGCAGTTTTCACATGAAGAGAAATGTGCCATTTAAGACAGGGCTGGCAATTCTGGACTTGTCCCATTATTTCCTGCTAACTTACTGGAAACTGCTACTTTCCATTTCAGTGCATTTCTTTCCCTGTTAATTAAGGGGAAGTAAAAATACTTCTACTGAGCAGAGACACTTTGCCACCTGAGGACAAAATTGTGCTTTGCTCTTAAACACTTGTCTCCTACATCTTGCCACTGCTTGCAGCAAACGTAGAAAAAAAAAGGAAGAAAAATGGGGGTCGTCAGGTGAGATTGAAACCAGAAGCTGTGTGGCAGAGACTGTGTGGTGCCAGTGTGCCTGCAGGGCTTGTTCCCCTGTCTCGACACTAGATGTGTCATGTGGTTACCTTCCGTGATCTGAAATGCAGGATCTTGTGTCTTGAAACAAAAGAGACTTGTAAGTCATGTGTGGTGTAAAGCCAGTGTTTGCTGAATACTTGGTAATTCTTCACAATAAGATACGCCTTAGCAGTAGTAACATTTTATTAGCATTTATTTAATTGGTTTATTAATGTTTATTTAATCATCCAGGTGCGTTTCCAGTGCTGGAAAGACCTCTTAGGTCATCTCTTAGTTTGTCTTTCTGCCGCTTACAGATACAATTCTTTTGCACCAAGAACTGTTTGTACTGAGACTTGGTAAATATTTTTTCTTCTCTATTCCATTTTCTCGTGCCTACTTTAATGTAGATCAAAGATGCTGTGGCCCTGTGTGAGCTCTTCAACTGGCTGGAGAAAGAGGTAGCATATTAATTTTTTTTTAATCTTGGAGATTTTATTGCTACATAAAATTCTTTCGCATAAATTTTATGATAGTCTTTGTAGTGCCTTTACTAAATGTAGGGAAACAGCTGGGGTTTTCTCTGTTTCTTAGAGGTTGATTCAGTCATACTTTCATCCAAGGCTGAATGAGTTTTTTTTGAAAACATACTCCCATTCATTTGACAGAGATCAAAGCCAGAGCAAGTGAGAAATGACCTGAACGGTCTTAATATAGTATTAATGCTGTATTCTATTGCTTTGTTAGCACAAGTAATGAAATAATACACAGTTTGGTGCAATCTTTTGGAATTATTCTTGTAATAATCAGTGTTACCTGGCAGTATGGACAGATTTGGCATTTATGAATGGAGAAGTGCAGTTATGCCCATATGTGGTGGAAATGGGCTAAAGTCAAATTTCTTTGTACTTCTAAACCAGAAAAAAACATGAGTGTAGGTGCAGAATGCCAGGTTTAACACAGCAACTTGCTGAACTGTGCTCCTTCTGGGCTCCTGTATGCCTGAGTCCACTGACTTTACCTATGGAGGTGGCTTGATGACTTCCAGAAGGTTCCTTTTTATGTGGCTGAGTACCTCAGCAAGTCTGCGTCAGGGGTAATAAAGTGTTGCTGTTGCTCCCCTTTGCAAATTGTGCAATCCTCGAAAGTCATGTCACAGATTTTAATTTCTCAAATACATGAAGTAAAATTTGACACCCTTTGTTTTTCCTGCAACTGCTTCCATGTCTGATTTAGAAGCATAAAAATTCTGGGCTGTTGGGAGGGAACTATTTAAGCTTTAGTGTAACCTATCTGTGAAGATATGTTGCCTTGTGAGATGTTACCTCTGAAGGTTACCTCAGTAAAGCTAATACCACATTACCTGCTCCTTAATCAGGGTTCGGCAGTCCTGCTGTGATTATCTCTCCATCCTGCTTCTCACATGCCCTGCACAATATTGCTAGGTTTGTGTTTATCATCACTGAGGGATGAGGACAGGGAAAAGTCCACCTTAAGACTGAGTTTTGCAATGTGCAAGCGAGGCCTGATGCTTAAACCTCTAGCCTTTTCTTTGCTCGTTGGTGTACTAATTCAACCTACACTTTTGCCCATCAGGTTCCAAAGGGAACAGTGACGGAAATAATCGCTGCAGACAAAGCAGAGGAGTTTCGCAGGTAAAAAAGTAAATCCCCCGTGAGGATGTTTTCTGGGTGGCGTTTTTATCCTTTGTTTTTATTTCATTCTTTAGAAATCCAGCTCACTTGCAGATGTATTTTACCTGAGGACAAACCCTTACTGCTGGATTTCTTTGAACACTTGAAAGAATTGGGGAAGAATTGGGTCTCTTGGGAGATACAAGTCCCATCCCACTGGATCATATCAGCTTGCATTTTGAGATAGCAATGAGGAGTGATGAAGGTTAGGACACTCAAATATAAGACAGTTTTCTTACCACAGAAGAGTTGCTGTAAGACTTAGATTTCCTCCTCTTCTGATGGGGAGTTTGTATAGAGGGATACTCCCACGTATGCATCACCAAGACCTCTTAAAATGCCTTTGAGAAAATAAGTAACAAAGAAGAAATTGTTAAGGACATTTCTCCCCTGAGTGGTCTGGGTGGTGAATTTTCTGCTTCAAAGGAAAGAGTAGAGGTTGCAAGCAGTTTTCTATGTGATTGGGAGTATAGGGCTTTGATTTGTACAATTCTCCTACTTGAATGTGCTTAGTCTTTCAAGGCTAAGAGGAAAGCTGAGGTGATGTGAAATTGAGGATGGGGCATTCCAGGCGCCTGGTTTGTACCTGTCACTTGTGCTGTAGTGATCACAATCTTCTCTTTCAGCCAGCAGAAAGATTTTGTTGAATTGAGCTTTGCCACCATATCAAGCACTGGTCCGAACGGAGCCATCATTCACTACAAGTAAGAGAAGCACAGCTGCTTCGTTCGCTGCTCAGCAAACAGTTGGAATGAGCTGTCTAGCTTCTTTGTGGAGTCACAGCAGGGTATTCTAGGGAGTTGTAGTCACTGTTGATTGCCGTCTTGTTTTATTCCACCAGAGCCCACACTTAATAAATAAAGATCTCTACCTGCTGGCATGATGTGTGTATTATGATGCTGATCTGCTCAAGGGCACTAGAAAAGGGCCATTTTGAGGGTATAAGTCTGAGAAAGATGAGCCTGAAGTGCAGACTATTCTGAAATATGTCCAGGAACTGATGTTGAGGGTTTTGCTGGAAGCAAGGAAGCTATTCTGTGCTGTAGTGCTATTTACTGTAGACAAATACACTCTTCAGTATGATCCCTGGGTCAGCATGTGTTGGATTTCTGTCACTGCTATGAGAAAACAGAGCTGACACATCCAAACTTGCGTTTTTGTGATTTCTGGACTGTAGATGTGGGGATGTTGATCTTAAAACTGGAACAAAAAACTTTGTGTTTGACCAAACAGGCCAGTTCCAGAGACCAACAGAACGCTGTCTGTGAATGAGATCTACCTGCTGGACTCAGGAGCACAGTATAAGTGAGTGGGGTGAATGGTGCTGAACTGTTGTGTTTTCTGTTCCCAGTGACCACCTGCATGGTCAGCTCACAGTACCCGTGACAGGCTCAGCAATGTGTAGTTTTGAGCACAGTGCCATTTCATAGCCTGTTCAGTGTGTCCCCTCTGGAGGGAGCTTGTGGAATTCCGAGTACAACCAAATGCCTCTGTGCGTGGGAGCTCTAGCTGCTGATTTGCATTTCTGTCTGTTGCAGCTCTGCTCACCTGTTCCATTGGTGTTAGAGCTGCAGGGAGCAAGCCTGACTGACCTGGTTTAGCTTTGGGCTGCTTGCACAGCAACCTGCACAGCTGAGTGAGGCAGCTGCCCTGCCATGATCTACCCCACGCGCAGATTTGACTGATGTTTTGGTCAGAAAAAGGTGGGGCAAAGGAGCAGGACAGCACTGCCCTGTGGTGTTCTCTGCCTTTCCAGAGAGTGACTTAGAGGGAGAGTTTCTCATCCCTGTGGCCACTTGTGTCTCAGGTTTGTTTCTGGAAAGGCATCATGTCTGTTGACTCACTCAGTGCTGTTTTGACGGTGCCATTCAGTGGCCTCAATCTCTGCAGCTGTTTACTGTGGAACTTTGGCTTCATGGAAGATGAAAGAAGTGATATTTCTAACCAGTGTAAATAAATGAGAAGTGGCTTGTTCAGAAAGATGCAGGGCAGGCCTGGCTGCTCCTTTGAGGCAAGCTTTGTCTTTAGAGCTATGCCATTTTTGTTATGTCAGCTCAGGAAGAGCTTTGAAAAAGAACCATACAGACATCCTTTGATAAGATTTTTACAAGGAGATCTTTTTTCCTCCCCTCTGATGGCCTAATTAACAATTTCCTTAGTGCTACTATGAAAAGCAGTCCTTTGAATACAATATAAGCTGGACATCAATGGCACTTACCACAGCATTGTGACAGGGATGCTCTGCTTATCACTGCTGAGAAGTTAAACCCTGAGTACTTTGTGACCATGGCCTGTGTGTGCTGGGGAAAAGCATAGGCACAGGACTGAGTGTTTCAAAGAGAACTCATTATTTCAAGAGTCTGTGTTTTTGACAGCAGGCTCAGAATGGTATTTGTAGAAGGAACTTGGAGCCGGTTTCTGCTCTCTCAGGCTAAATCCTATCCAAATGCTGGATAACTTTTAGAGATCTTAGCACAAGACATCCTGAGGATGAAAGGGACACTATACCCCTTTACGCTTCCCTTTCTTCAGCCAATAGCTGTCGTTTGTGCATAACTTGTGTTTTTAAGCTTCTAAGGAATCACCTTCCATACAGATAGACTAAATTTGGTCTATTTGGTTCTGTTTTCAATGGGCAGTGGCAAGATCCTAAGCCTCAAATTAGCAGCATATTCATGAACAGTTTAGATCCTAGTTCGTAAAGAGCCTTGGCATGCTTATGGATGAAAGATAACATTTTTAATTGTAAGTTGTTATTGATGCATCTGGGATGTGTATTCAGGAATTTTTGAGATTAGGAAGAGTTACATCATCAGTCTTGTGTAGCACAGAGCAGATACTTTACACAAGTGTCTGATTGGTTGGTTTGCTGCAGTGTGACTGGATTTTCTGTGCATTCTAACTTTGGTCTTTCTTTTTCCCCCATCCTTTTGCTCCCTGCGTCTTTGCCTCTGAAGAGATGGTACAACAGATGTGACCAGGACAATGCATTTTGGCACACCGTCAGCCTATGAAAAGGTAAGTGGCATCTCAGTGTGATTTATGAGCTGACCCTTATTATTAGAAATACTTAAACAAATTACTCATGTGCTATGTAGTCAAAGTGCTCTATCAAGAATCATTTATTTAATGTGACAACATTTTGATAAAGACTGAAAAGGAGGCTGTCAGACTTCCAAAATATAAACTATGTGATTTAGAGAATGACACCTTTCTATCTTAAAATGCACACCTCTTATCTGCAAATTGACATGTCTTCTCTAAGAAGTAATGCATTCAACAGGCTGAGGATAAACATTACTGGCTTGCCCAACGTGGGAGTTAGGAGGGTTTAATTTAGTGCAGAGCTCAGTGTCTAATACAAGGCTGCAGTAGTGGATTGTGTTTTTAATATGCCATATTTAAAACCAGTCTCAGACTTATCTGAGAAGGTGCATGTTGGAAATTCAGCAGTGTAATTTTGTTTATTTTAAATCGTTTCTTTAATTAAAAATAATTTCATCATTATAGTTCATTAAGTGATGAAGATGTGCTATAGGATATGGTCAGGAAGTACAAGCAGCCGCAAAGATCAGTCATGCAGGTCAGGTGGATCTTGCTAATAAACCTGCAGTCTGAGTTTGTGACACTGTTTCCATAATTAGGAAAGAAAAATCTTCAAGGTAATTTCAGCTCTTCCAGCTCATGGTTTGCTTTGGCATTGGCAGCCACAGGAGAGCAGGAGCAAGTCTTTCCAGATCCTCTGCAACTTGCTATAAGATTCTGTCTTCCATTCCTGAGGAAGACAAAGTTTTGTGTCTCCCTATTTACTTATGACACGCGTTTCTTTGACAGGAATGCTTCACGTATGTCCTGAAGGGACACATAGCTGTGAGTGCAGCCATCTTTCCAAATGGAACCAAAGGTAGGTTGGCAAGTTGGAATTTTTTGACCATGGCAGAGACCTCTAAAGAACCATTAAGTGGTCTGAGAACAACATTATGGTTGATGGTTTGACATATCTTAGGCAGATGTTGATGTAACTGTTTTCATCACAACATTTTGGATTCTGGATTATTGATGCCTTCTCTCTCTGCATCAACCACTGCTGAAAATTCTGAGGGGAGAAGTCTGACACTAACACATCTGTAGCCTTTGTTGGTCTTTATGCTTTACTTGTGGCCCTATCAAAGGTCACTTTCCAGCTTCAAAAGGACTGGGTAATTCTCATCCAGTTAATGTGGAATCCCCTTTATCAGTGAGCATCATGGCAAAATTACACAGAAGGGAGCTGTTTTGATTTCTGTGCAGGAGAAACTGTGACATATGTTCATCCCTGGTGAATTTGTTGCAGAGCTATTTTGTCCCCGATAAGATGCCTTACGCTAAGATGCCTCTCACAAAGAAGCCTCTTTTTTAATAGTTTTCTCCAGTTTGCATTCTTGGGTAGGTGAGGAAAAAGCAGCTGTATGGTGGTACAAGAAAACCCAACTGAAACTGGAGAATGTCTGAACATGGACATATAGGCTTGATGCTCACATGCAGGCCACAAAAATTCTCTGCATTCTGGTTGAAACACTCTGAAATAAGTGACCAAGCAGGCAAGAAGTCTGACTGGTTAGTTCACCAAAGTTCACTCTAGTTGAGAAAGGGTTTGAATGTCAGACTTGCCAAATTTGCCCTGTAATGTCTATCAGTCCAATGACTTGCTTTCCTTGATTGTTGGTGGCTTTTTTTGAGGGGACATTTGTGGCTTCTTTTTGGTTGGGTTTTTTTGACATTTTTTCCAGTTTTAAGCCTTTAGTGTGATTATCAGCATTTCTGAGGGAGCCCGACTTGATCAAATTCTCTCTCTGTGTCTCTCTTCCCTTCGTCTACAGGTCACCTTCTAGATTCCTTTGCCCGCTCTGCCTTGTGGGACTGTGGTTTGGATTACCTGCACGGGACAGGACATGGAGTTGGCTCTTTCCTCAATGTACATGAGGGTCCTTGTGGCATTAGCTACAAAACCTTTGCAGATGAGCCATTGGAGGCTGGCATGATCGTCTCTGATGGTATTTAGCATTAATGACTCACTTTGATTACTGGGAGAGGGACCAAGCTCCTTAAGATGCCGAGGGAGTAAATCTGACAATGGCATAAAGGAAAGGTGGGACCATAAGCTCTGGTCTGGCCTCCAGGTTATTTTGTCATTTAAGCTGCCTAGGTAAAGACAACTTAAAGACATTTTAGCTCTTTCACCTTCTGTGAATCATCTTTGCAATTGGATGCTGCAGACCTGTTTCATGCTTTCTACAGTGCAGGTCTCAGCAGAGCTGAGTTTGGCATGAGCAGAGCATGCTCTGGCAATGCTGCCTCCCATTCTGCAGTGGAAGCGCTGACTACAGTGCAGGGTGGACACCAGCATGAGGGAGCTGTTCCTGTCTTTGCTATGGGCTGTTTGAGGCAGCCGTTTAAGTCTTTACATACCTTATTCTTTCACTAGTAAATTAACAGCCTGCTGGGGTTTGGTGAGAGACTTAACAGCCCTTTAGGGTTGCAAAGTCCTCTTGGGGAGTCAGGGGAGCACTCTCAAAAATAAATGTTTTGGGGAAGGCGTTATCCACCTGCCTTTCATGAAGACGTTAGTATTTTCAAAGTTTCTGGTATTTGGAACACATGTACTCTGTGCTTGCTCTTGACTTGGAAGGAGACTGTTTGAGCTTGAGGGTTGTCTCTCTCATTTCTCCTCTCTTTGAGAATGTTTGCTATCACCTTGCTCGGGGCTTCTGTGCAGATTAAGTAGAGTCAGAAATTTGTTTGCCTCTGTGGACGCCTGATGTCAAGATTGCGTAGTGACTTCAGTGGACTGAAGCTAAGAAGGCAAAGTCTTGCCATAGGGAATAAGTATTTGCAAAGAGGAGCTATGTGGCTTGGTTAATTACTGTCTGTTTCTGCAGAGCCTGGGTATTATGAAGACGGGTCCTTTGGGATCCGAATAGAGAATGTCGTCCTTGTGATCCCTGCTGAAACCAAGGTGAATGACCTCCTCAAGATGCACCTTTCTCCATGACTCACTGGTTGTAGAACTTGAAGTACTGGAACTTGAGGTGGGACCATGCTGCAGACAGTTGAACTCAAGACTCCTGGTCACCAAAACCCTGCTTTGGTGAAGACTGATTCTGTCTCTCTTGCTAATGGGGGCTCAGAGACAGTTCTGCTTCTGCAGAATTTCCATAGGTTGAAATGCGTATGTGAGACTTGTTTTAAAACATTTTCTGTCTGGATGTCAAAGATCAGAAGTATCTTTATTCATAGAGTTACAGAATCATAGAATCAAAGACCCTTAAGAACACCAAGTAAAATTCTTAACCTAGTACTGCAAGCTCCACCAGTAGACCCTAAGTGCTACATTTATGTGTTTTTTGAATACCTCCAGGGATGGTGACTCAACTATTTCCCTGGGCAGCTGGTTCCAACGCTTTACAACCCTTTCAGTGAAGAAATTTTTCCGCAATATCCAGTATAAGCCTTCACCCAACTTGAGGCCTTTTCTTCTTTTCCTGTTACTTTTGACTGGGGAGAACAGACCCACACTCACTTCAATGCAGCCTCCTTTCAGGTAGTTGTAGCGAGTGCTAAGGTCTCCCCTCAACCTCCTTTTCTCCAGGCTGAACAACTGCAGTTCCCTCAGCTGCTTCTCATAAGACTTGTGCTCCAGACCCTTCACCAGCTTCATTGCCCTTCTTTGCATACGCTTCAGGACTTCAATGTCTTTTGTGTACTGAGGAGCACAAAACTGAGCACTATTCGAGGTGCAGCCTCACCAGCCCTGAGTACAGGGGGACAATCACTGCTCTAATCTTGCTGGCCACACTGTTTCTGATACAAGCCAGGGTGCTGCTGGCCACTTGGGCACATTGCTGGCTCATATATAGCCAGCTGTAAACCAGTTCACCTCCTTTGAGTCACTACTGTAGAGGTAGTTGATTGTCTCAAGCTGGGTTTTTCTTGCCTGATAGGGAGTCCTTGGTGGCAGTAGAAACAAAATTACATACAGATTTTGACATTGTAGTTGCCAGTCTGGCTGACTTATGCTTTTAGAATAGCCGAACTGCAAATCACTGTGTAGTCATCAAGCTGAGTCGTGTACAATTGTGACCTGGGGCACAGTCTTTAAGAAGTGACCATTGAAAAGAAATAATTAAGGTTTATATTGAGATGGTTTGCTTGAGCTAAAAGAAAAATGCTACTGTAAGTTGCCACCCTGTCATCTGAGTGTTACATGGGTTGCTCTGTAGTGGTGATGTGAACTGAGGAGTAAGTGTGATCTGGGTAGGTCTATTTCTAAAGATTTACAACCCCATTTGTCTTTCTACTGCAGTACAATTTCAAAAACAGAGGGAGCCTGACTTTTGAACCCTTAACCCTGGTTCCAATCCAGACAAAAATGATTGATGTTAATTTGCTGACGCAAAAAGAGGTAAGTGAAGCAGTAGATGTGCGTTGCCTTCTTTGCACTAGAACTAGCTCGTTATGTTCTATTTACAAGAACCAGTGGCCTCTGTTCCATTTCATAGATCCAGAGAGCAATCGTGAGCAATCTGACTTAATTTTAAACTTGATCCAGCTTTGAGTGGGAGGGTGGACTAGATGAGCTTTCCAGAGGTCTTTCCAGTCTCAATTACGCTATGGTGAAGGCAGCGAGGACCCCTCTGATGATGTTGATTCAGTTGTTCCCTTGATGTTATCTTTACTGTTATATCTTGTAATGGCACCAATTCTTCCTTGTTTATACTGAATGTCACACCCTCTCCCTTTCTGTAGTGTAACTGGGTGAACGACTATCATCAGAAGTGCAGGGAAGTAATTGGAGCAGAACTGGAGAGACAGGGTCGGCATGAAGCTCTTCAGTGGCTCATCCGAGAGACAGAGCCTCTCATCAGAGTTCAGTAGCACCACCATTGTCTGCGCTGTCAGAAACATCAGGACCAATTGGAGTCACAGTCATCTACATCTTGACCCTTGATGCCACTGGGAGAATGTTCTTTAATAAACCTTTGGAAGTTGGGAGAGGATTTCACGTAGTGTTTCTCTCCCTGTGACCTGGCTGGGTAATGTGGGAGTGAGGAGGGTTGTTACCTGAACAATTTTTTTTGGGAGGGGTTGAGAATAGCAAGCAAACAGTATAAAATAAGCATGTTGCCTTTGAAACAGGGGTCTTATTGAAATAGTGGTTCTAAGAGGCAAATACCAGAATATTTTATACTGTGTGGTTTTTCACTTTGAAAACTCAATATTTTTGCATACTTGGGTTCCAGTTGCTGAGATGCTACCCACCCAACAGTACTGATTACTGAATAAAAGATTCCAACCTGCTGTTTGCTCCTTCTGCCTTCTCTTGTAGTCAGCGATATGTTGGATTTGACAGCTTGAAGAAGGGCAAGAGCCAGGTTATTCCACCTTTCTGTGTGCATCGAGCTCCCACAGTGAAGAAATATGGATAGGGCTGCCCTTAGCTAGATACTGGGCAGCTATTCTGGATCAGGCAGCAGTCGGTTCTGCCTGTGCTTTGTGTCAGATCGTGGAAAGGATGTACTGATGCTCAGCAGAGGTTTATGTGTGCAGAGCACTGAGGCCAGTGCCACTTCTGTCTGTTGTTATGACCTACTGAGTACTTTTATAACCCTTGGCAGTGCAGGATGTATGAGCAGTATCTTGGAATTACAGCTCTGTCTGGACACAAGGCAATTATTAAGTTTAAAAAAAAAAAAAATTAAAAAATATAGAATGGACTAAAGGCCTCTGTTGGCTACCAGGAGCTGTGCTCTATGTTGCCAGGCAGTGCACAAAGACATCTAGTGGTCAAGTGAGCTACTGTGAGTTAGACACAGGAGAGATTCCCACCCTGGAGAGGGAGGTTTCTGCTCTGTGCAATTCAGAAGAATCACTGTGCGACTGCACCAAAGCATTGTCCATAGCGTTACACAAGGGGGTAAGAGCATGTTTATTAAAATATGAAGTCATAACATTTACAATGGAAAGTGTTTTGGTCAAACTCAAGTTCAATATTATATCTAAAAAGAGTAATTGTATCACAGCAATTCAAATTCTTGATAATGTTAAAGAAATGTGCTGTGTAATTGGAAATGATTTTATACAGGATTTCTTTACCCATCTCCCCAGGAAATTCCGAGAGGGAAGCACTAATTTCTGTTAAATGACATGAAACAAGTATTTCTCTCCAGTTCTGGAAGCTGGAAGCAATGTTGTGTAGCCAAACAGAAAAGGACTGGGAAAAGAAAGGAGATTGCCTGGCCTCGTAGCTACTTTATCAAAGAAGGTGATAAAAGTGCAATAAATGCTCAAAAGGTCATTTTTACAGCCCAGCCTCTGCAGGCACGTATATGTATTTAAATATCAAAGCAGTTTCCCCCTCTTTACCAGCCCCTGGAAGGATTTGCTTTCATCTCCAGCTGTATCCATGGGAAACCCACTCACACACCACCCAGTCCACTTTGTCTCATGACTAAAAAAGATGGGGGAAAACATTTCTACAAAAGGTGCCTGTTCCCTCTGTAGGTTCTGGCTTTGCCACATGATCAAAAGACGTGCAAGGGATCTCTGAACAGGTGCTGCTGTGACAAATCACGGGGTTCCCAGCACAACTGATGTTTGTGCAGTGAGGCTGAACAATTGTGGAGTCATCAGGCAAATGTTGCAGCCTCCCCAGGCTGGACCGGAGACTTGTGAGGGCAGAAGGCAGCTGCTTTCCAGGAGGATGATGGAGATGGGAGCAGGTGATGCTGCCGGTCAGCGTGGACTCATACTGGGGCTGCACTGCCAACCACAGGTGTTCAGAAGAACCGTGTCCTGGATGTCCTGGCAAAGACTCAGACTGGGTAGGTCTCACTTCAAATCCCAGGATAAGTGTTCCCTTGGGGAGAGAAGAGAAGGATTTCTATAAAAAGGTGAAAACAACAGCTAACAGAATTTCTGTCCACTTAACCCAAACCCACTGTGGCTGGCTCAGGCTCCATAGTGTTGGGTGAGGATGTGACACTGAATGCGATTTGCTAGGTCTGAATAGCCTTACTAGACCTTTTCCTCACCTTGATTCCCTTTTTGCAGTCAGATGCCAAGCCAGGTTTATTCCCACCCAGATCCCAGAACTTCATGGCTCTTCCCTATCCCAAAATCTCCCCTCCAGTGCCCAAGGACAGCGCTGGGCTGATCCAGACTTGTCTTCTCTAGGCACCAACCCATGGAGCCTCAGTAGATACCTCCTGCCCTTCACTCCCCAGCTCATCCCACCTCAACCCTGTGGGCATTTGTTCTTGAATTTTGGCACCTCCGCAGGGAGACATGGGCTGTTTAGCAGGGCAGGGCTGGCTGACATGCTTTTTTCTAACTCTAAGGCATTTGTCTCTCTCCCTATCTGCTCCCTGAAAACACAAATACATTTTATACCATTTCTTGTTTGACGTTCAGGTTTCCAGCAGAAATTAAACTTGACTTTTTTTTTTTAATCTCTTCTTCCAGGTTTTGGTTTATTCTGCCAATTCCTATTTTCCCTGCTTCGTCTCTCCATTCCTGACTTCTGATGGAAGGAAAAACTTAAGGAAGAGAGGAGCAAGGAAGCAAATGAATGGAAACCAAGTTTCTGTCAGGTTTGGAGTTTATTTTTGTGTGAGTGCCATCCACAGAAATTGCCATAAAATTGTGCTTCTCAAGTGAAAATTGTGGTCTTATTTAATATTTTTTTTTAAAAAATTACTTTCTTTCCATAGAGACCTTTGTTGTTGTTGTGGGAAGGAAGGGGCATTTTCAATAACAACATGCCTAATGTTCTATTTTCATTTCGGTTTACGGTATTTTTAACCCAGTGAGTGCCTCGCAGTTTTAGATGATGCTGCAGAGCGTGTTTCAGCTCCTTATACAGTCTCTCTTAGGTGGATATTTGCTGGTCCTTTCACTTCATCCAACCCAGAGGCCTGGCGAGTAGTGGTACCTCACCACCAGGACCACCAGCACCCCTATTCAGGGGTGCTGGTGGTCCTGGTGGTGAGGTACCACTCTCAAAGTCCCTATTAGCCACCTTGATTAATGTCACCACAATACTTCTTTCACTGTTCCCTGCTCAGCTGTTTGGTAATGTTTGTGCTAGAGATCTCTATCTATTACTGTTTGATAGGAACGGTTGGACTCAATGATCTGGTGGGTCTCTTCCAACCTGGTTGTTCTATGATTCTACTGTATTTGGAGGCTCTAAAATACTTCATTGCCCATGGAATAAATACATTGCAACAGGAGACAGACCCTGTTTTTCAGTGTGGAAAGTCGACATCAGCCTTAATGTTCAATCACAAGTCATTATACATGCACTGCCAATGTGCCTGCTGGTGTACAAGGCTTTAGAGACAAATACATGATTTCTCCTTGAGCTCAAGGGTTACTATTCATTCACCACCAGCAACAAACTCTCCTTCCACCTATAAGCCAAGAGACTGCTTGGCTTCTTCACAGTCACCTCTCCTTCCTCAGTCTGAGGGTATTACCTTAAGTGTGCCTGGCAATGGAAAAATTCAGTTGTTTTTTAACTTAAATGGCTCATATCTCACCTGTAACAGAAACTCCACTACTGTAGGTGTGACTGTTAAACCCATCACTTTCCTTGACAGCTGTTGGAGCAAGTTTTCCTTTACCCTGTCCCAGCTTTAGGAAAAAAAAAGGAAACATCTGAGACTATCATTGCTGAGAACCTCCTCAGAAAACCCTTCCTCTGAGTGCTGTGTGGCTGAGGACAGCATGAAAGACACCTGCATTTCGCTCGTGAGAGACTGAATGAGTCTCCTCAATCATTCAGGTATCTGACTCTAAAACAGGTGCTTGTTGGCACCTGGTGCCCAGGGAGGACCTGCCTTAGCCCAACACCTTTTTGCACTCAGTGCAGGTGAGTTAACTGCTGGATTATTACCATTTATTCTTGCTGACTTGCAGTAATTCACAACCCATTCCCAGAGTTATCCATCTTCCATCTGGAGAAGAAACTGCAGGCCTGGGCATCTGGCAGAGGTGTCTGGAGATCAGGAGTTAAATTAGTTGCCCGGTGTCACTGCCCTCAGCTTGTTTTACATGATTAGGACAAAACTCCCTATGGCTTTGGATGTAATAAGTTAAAAAAATGAAGTCAGGGCCTCGGGAGGGTAGAAATATGAACTGGGTTAGTGCTTAATTAAGTTGCCTATTAACAGTTGTGTAGTGGCCTGGAAGAATTTTAATGTACCAATTAAAACAAGAAGCTATCTCCTCAGCTTTCCACCACCTCTGGGGACACTGTCAAGAACGTGGAGTTTGCAGATCAAGTGCTGTTTATTTTGCTCCTTCCAGCTTGTTAAAGACGATCTAAATTTGGGATGTGGTGGATGCCCACAGACACGTTTGCCTCTGTGAGGCAGGAGTGGCAGCTGTTTGATGGAGATTAGCATGGGAAAGACACCATAATGCATCTGACCCCATAAAATCTTGCTGTTTCTTGCAGTTTCTCTGCGTCTCTTGATGAGGAGGGAGTTTGGCAGCCACAAGGTGTTTCCACGCTGATGATGGGGAGCATTGGTTTGGCACACACAGCTAGGACAGCTGGTGTGGACTTACAGCATGTGTTTAGAAGGGACACGCTGAATTATCCTGCCTGTTCACTGACTGTCCCATGACTGTGGGGACGGTTCAGCTGGCCACAATCATGACAAGCACTATTGCTCATCTCTTCATTAACATCTGTGGGATGACCCTGCAGAGCTGGCTAGGATGCACAGAGTACCTGGAAATACTCTATGCACGGACAGTGGCCTTTGGCATGAGGTCCAATGTCATGAGGTTTAACATGGCCTAATGCCGGGTCTTGCACTTGGGGCACAACAACCCTATGCAGAGCTACAGACTGGGAGAAGTCTGTCTAGAAAGCTGCCAGGAGGAGAGGGACCTGGGGGTGTTGGTTGACAGCGACTGAACATGAGCCAACAGTGTGCCCAGGTGGCCAAGAAGGCCAATGGCATCCTGGCTGGTATCAGAAATAGTGTGACCAGCAGGTCCAGGGAGGTGATTCTCCCTCTGTACTCGACACTGGTGAGACCACTCCTTGAATCCTGTGTTCAGTTGTGGGCCCCTCAGCACAAGAAGGATGTTGAGGCTCTGGAGTGAGTCCAGAGAAGAGCAACGAAACCGGTGAAGGGACTGGAGAACTGGCTGTATGAGGAACGGCTGAGAGAGCTGGGGGTGTTTAGCCTAGAGAAGAGGAGGCTGAGAGGAGACCTCATTACTCTCTACAACTACCTGAAAGGAGAGGAGGGAGCTGGGCTCTTCTCCCAAGTGACAGGGGACAGGACAAGAGGGAATGGCCTCAAGCTCCACCAGGGGAGATTTAGGCTGGAGATTAGGAGGAAGTTTTTCAGGGAAAGGGTGATTGGGCATTAGAATAGGCTGCCTAGGGAGGGAGTTGATTCACCTTCCCTGGAGGTGTTTAAGGTACAGGTAGATGAGGTCTTGAGGGACATGTTTTAATGTTTGATAGGAATGGTTGTACTCGATGATCCGATGGGTACCTTCCAACCTGGTTGTTCTATGATTCTATGAGAGCTGTTTAATTCGATGAAGAGGAAGAAATTTAATCCCAGGGTTTGGTTGGTATGTCATGTTATGTTCTTGGACGCATACAACGTATCTTGAACATGGACAAGCCAAGCTCAGGTACAATGCCCTAAAAAGAAAAAGACTGAGCAGAAAGGGGAGATGAAACCTCAGTGCCTGGTGGAGAAGGGGTGCAAGGAGGACAGTAACCACCAGTCTTCTCTTGTTCAAACATCACATAGTCTGAACTCCTTCACAGTGTCTCTTAGAAGGGGAAGTTCAGGGGGGAAACAGCTCAGGAGCTTGGTTAGGACAAGGAGAAGGGCAGCTGTATCACATCAGCCCCAGCAAGACTGCAGGATGGCTGGTTTTCTGCAGGAACCTGCTATTTTGGATGGGAAACAAACAGCTTCCCAGCCACAGCCCTTTTCAGGGTGAGAGGAACAATGGTAGGAGGGTCTGAAGGAGATTCATGTTGAACAATTCTGCTGATGGAGAGGTTGTTCAACATCTTATCTCTTCTGCTTGTTGCTGAAGCAAAAGCTGCAGGTAAGCAGCTAGGAGAGGCAATAGCAAGATTTAGATACTGGGATTGGAAAAGCATCAAGACAGAGATCTGAACTCTTCTAACAAGCCATCAAACTGATTGAGAAGAGACCCCCGCATCACCTCACTCCCAGCTGAGTGCTTGATCCAAAGATGGATGTTATTGTATATAGTACTGATGGTGATCTTGACCACAAATACACAAGAAGCACACAGAGACAACAGAGAGCAGGTTGAGTATTATAATACCAGTGGGTGGAGAGAACCCCCTTTTTTTTATATAATTTAAATTGCCTATGTTTTACTGGCCTGAGGGCTGGTAAAGGCTGTAGGGAAGTTTCATTCCTCAGGGCTGCCCATCACCAGCTCTCCTGGGAGTGCAGGCTTCTGATGTGCTTGCTACCTGGTTCACGTGATGTGCAGCCTGCGGGGCAATTTCCACACTCAGCTGGCATTTGAAGAAAAAAAAAATTCCAATCCCATCTTTCATACATTTTTTCATTGCTCTCTACAGCTACCTGAAAGGAGGTTGTGGAGAGGAGGGAGCTGGGCTCTTCTACCAAGTGAGAGGGGACAGGACAAGAGGGAATGGCCTCAAGCTCTGCCAGGGGAGATTTAGGCTAGACATTAGGAGGAAGTTTTTCATGGAAAGGGCCATTGGGCACTGGAACAGGCTGCCCAGGGAGGTGGTTGATTCACCTTCCCTGGAGGGGTTTAAGGGACAGGCGGACGAGGTGCTGAGGGACATGGTTTAGTGTTTGATAGGAATGGTTGGACTTGATGATGCAGTGGGTCTCTTCCTACCTAGTTGTTCTATGATTCTATGTACCTGCCAGTGGCTTGCTCTGACTGCTAGCATCACAGGAGCCTTTTGCCCAGAGAGGCTGAAGGTGGGTGCCCTCCCACGTGTGTCCTTTGCTCTGAGCCCTTTCTTGCAGCAGACTCTGGGGCAGTTTGTATGGGTCAGTAGCTAGATGGGCACAGTCTGGCTCCTCCAAGGAGATCTGCACTGGACTGATCTTGCTTATAAAGCTCCTGGTCCAGCATGTTTGAAAGCCTTCCCAAAATGGAGCATTAGCCAACTGGAGAGGGCCTACCATGAGCCTTTGATATCCCCTTATAACTCCAGCGTAGTGTCAAACAGCCTTAGTGAGGCGTCTCCAGAGAATCATAGAATCATAGAACAACCAGGTTGGAAGAGACCCATCAGATCATTGAGTCCAACCATTCCTATCAAACACTAAACCATGTCCCTCATGTCCCCAGATCTGGAGCCCTCACTTACTGCACACTGTCCCTTTGTGCATCCTCCCTCCCATGCAGATGCTTCTCTCCCCTCTGTGGTGACGGGGGATTTGGTGAGTGTCTTTCGTTTCCATTTGCATTTGGAGCACATCTTCTGATAAACACCACCATGTTCCTCTTGAGGTTTGCATAGAAAACGAGGTAGGGAATTTCAGACGATGGCAGCATTAGTTTGGAGTGCCATGGTCTTCTAGGAGGGGGGGTTTAAGGACCTTGGAACAGTTGTGAGAATATCTGCTCTAATCCAAACAGGCAGCTCAGTAAGTGCAGAACTGAGGAAAGTGTCCCCTTCCCCTTGTCTGCTATTAATATTTAGGGCCAGGCTTCAATTATTCATTCCTTTAGGGTGTGCTCTCATCGTCTCTGTGCTACAGGATTAGCCGGTGCACATTCCCTGGGCACTCAGAAAAGACCTTTTCATAATATTTGTGAAATTTCTTATCTGTGAGGCCTTTTACAAGCAAAATATATACTGTGCCATCAGTCAGGAAAAGCAAACTTTCCACACCTGCAACTTCTTTAGGACCACAGAGAGTTTAGCTTTAGTTATGGGGACAGAAGCTGGACTGGCTAGAGATGGGATAACCCAGCAGGGCTTGGTTAGAAGTTGGATCCGTTATTTCTTTTTTTCATACAAGAACAAGGAGATCTCTAATGGTATTAGACTGACCCCAACCAGCTCCAATACACACCCGTGACTCTTGCCACAAGCAGCTTGTTTGTCTGAGCTGTGGACAAAACAAAGTCAGTTGTGATTAAATACTCCAGGTTATTGACATCTGTGCTGTAAATACCTGGCTTGTTAATAAGCCGCCGTCCTGCTGGCTCACAAAGCCTGACAGTCAGGTTGCTGAAATAAAGATAATGAGATTGAACGTTTTTGAGCACAGTTTGATCAAGGCAGGGTCTGGGAAGAACTCTATTTTATTGGCCAAAATATTCTTTTTATTTAATTAAGTAAAGCCAACCATAGAATTAGCACTCCCTTTCTCCCTTCAGGAGTCTGAGTGCCTGTGGGAGCTCAACACAGCAGCAACCACTGCAATTTCAGAGTTGGTTAACACGAGGGGCAAAGGGGAAATGTTCTTTTTTCTGCCTTTTGGAAATACTTTGTAGGGTTGCTCTGTCCTGAGGTAAGATGATAAGGGCATGGTAAGACCATGAAAAGTTTTGCTAAACAAAAACCTGGAATAATTATTGAGCCAAAGGAGTGACATCCATCAAACCATTGAGTTTTCATTGCTTTAAAAAATGTTTTAGAAAATGTACATACTGGCTGTCTTCACCACGAGAGTGGTGAGGCCCTGGCACAGGTTGCCCAGGGAGGTGGTGGCTGTTCTATCCCTGGAGGGGTTCAAGTCCAGGTTGGATGGAGTCTATGAGCAGCCTGATCCATTGGGAGGTGTCCCTGCCCATGGCAAGGGGATTGGAACTGGATGATCTTTAAGGTCTCTTCCAACCCAAACTATTGTATGACTCTATGATTCTATACTAATTAAATTGAAAAGACTGGATTAAGTTTTACAGAAAAAAAATTTGAAATTAGGACTTTTACATTTAACACTTGTTGGAACAAGGCAGTCTGACAATTTTTGAAACTGTATTCAAAGATTTTCTTGATAGAAACCTGATGAAACCTGGCCCTAATCCCCTGTGCAGATTGAATTTTGAATAACTTGATTTTTTTTTTCAGATGAGAAACAAACCATAAAAAAACCCCCTTGAAGTCAAACATTTTGATGAAAAATTCCTGCTGCAGTGATTGCATTACAACCGAGAAACAGGAGTAGCAGCTAAGATGCGTCGAAGTGTGTGTTCTTTCAAACAGAGATAATACCTTGTGTTTGCTTTCCGTAGTCAGCAGAGAGAGACAAGTAACCCCAGAAATGATGTAGCATACTTATGAGTTGAAGTGTCCTTTTGGGGTTATGGCCTTCTCCATCGATTTGACAAGCAGGCAAGGCTTCTCTCTCAGCCGCCTCAGGCACATAGTTACAGGTAGGTGGAATAAATAGAGCAGTGTTCAAGTGATGAGTGTCAGGGACACCATGCAAACCTCTTCTTTGTGTGAAATCCCACTTAGGACCTTCACTGACCTCTTTGGGGCATGGTGTTGTGCTGCTGAGTCTGAAGCACTCGGTGAAGGGGCTGCAGAACAGGCCTTATGGGGAGTGGCTGAAAGAACTGGGGGTGTTTATCCTGGAGAAGAGGAGGCTGAGGGGAGACCTCATTGCTCTCTATAACTACCTGAAGGGAGGTTGTGGAGAGGAGGGAGCTGGGCTCTTCTCCCAAGTGACAGGGGACAGAATCATAGAATCATAGAACAACCAGGTTGGAAGAGACCCACAGGATCATCGAGTCCAATTATTCCTTTCAAACACTTAGCCATGTCCCTCAGCACCTCATCCACCCGTCCCTTAAACACCTCCAGGGAAGGTTACTCAACCAGAATGAGAGGGAATGGCCTCAAGCTCCACCAGGGGAGGTTCAGGCTGGACATTAGGAAAAAAAAATCACAGAAAGGGTCATTGGGCACTGGCAGAGGCTGCCCAGGGTGGGGGGTAAGTCACCGTCCCTGGAGGTGTTTAAGGGGTGGGTGGATAAGGTGCTGAGTTTAGTATTTGATAGGAATGATTTGACTCAATAATCTGGTGGGTCTTTTCCAACCTGGTAATTTTATGATTCTATGATTCTGTGATTTACAAACTTTTCAGCTATTCAGATTTTAGAAATGTTTCAAATCCAGACCAATGGAATCGGGCAGCTCGGAATCAGTCAGATTTTGAAGCCAGCTGGGCAGAAATGCTGAGCCAGGCGAGCAGTTTGCTGAGCCACATTTGCTGATCATAGAATCATAGAATCACCAGGATGGAAGAGACCCACCAGATCATCAACAGATAACAATAGATATCAACAGAGACTACTATTTTGTGTGCTGCCTCTTACTCCTGCAGCCCTGATTATAATTTCTTATCAACCCTGGATTCTGCAAGCGACCCCAGCCAAGCACCAAGGAGCTGCTGGCGTGAAAGAGTGAGCACCATGGGCCCTGAGACAGGAGTGGAGAGCAGGAAAGTTAACTGGCAGTAAAAACTGACAACCAGAAATTACTGTTGCTTTTAACTATCTGCTTTCAGTAAAAAGAAACCCTGAATCCTACCAAGCTTGGGTGTAAAATCACACAGATCTTGCTTTAATCAGTAGAAACATAGAATCATAGAATCACCAGGTTGGAAGAGACCCACTAGATTATTGAGTCAAATCATTCCTAAACCATGTCACTCAGGACCTTGTCTGCCTGTGCCTCAAACACCTCCAGGGAAGGTGACTCAACCACCTCCCTGGGCAGCCTATTCCAATGCCCAATGACCCTTTCTGTGAAAAACTTCCTCATGGTCTGAAGCAAAACCCTGGAACCAATGAAAAATCCAGGATGGATTTGGGGCTGGCGCTCTGCTACCTAGGTGGCAGAAACCCAACAAGAAGAAAGACCTATAAGTGGTAGTGGGCAGTGAGTTGGACATGAGATCTTGGCCAGGTGGGTCACTGTAGTCCAGATTTCATGCACAAGAAGCCTGAAACAAGTTCTACCCGAAAAAGCAGCAGGGGAGCTTTTTTCTATGGTCAAGTCAGTATGACCTGTTCCTGCTTTGTACATTATGTATTGAATAAGACTCTCAGCTATCCATGACACTTTCATACCATTTAACAGTTATGTCCAGGGAAGTTATTCTCCCTCTGTACTCAGCACTGGTGAGGCCGCTCCTTGGATCCTGTGTTCAGTTGTGGGCCCCTCACCACAAGAAGGATGTTGAGGCTCTGGAGCAAGTCCAGAGAAGAGCAATGAGGCTGGTGAGGGGTCGGGAGAACAGACCTTAGGAGGAAGGGCTGAGAGAGCTGGGGGTGTTTATCCTGGAGAAGAGGAGGCTGAGAGGAGACCTCATTGCTCTCTACAACTACCTGAAAGGAGATTGTGTAGAGGAGGGAACTGGGCTCTTCTCCCAAGTGAGAGGGGACAGGACAAGAGGGAATGGCCTCAAGCTCCACCAGGGGAGATTTAGGCTAGAGATTAGGAGGAAGTTTTTCACGGGAAGGGTGATTGGGTATTGGAATAGGCTGCCCAGGGAAGTGGTTGATTCACCTTCCGTGGAGGTGTTCAAGGTGCGGGTGGATGAGGTACTGAGGGACGTGGTTTATTGATTGGTGGGAATGGTTGGACTTGATGATCTGGTGGGTCTCTTCCAACCTGGTGATTCTATGATTCTATGAAAAGAGAGGAAGCTGCCCAGAGGGAAGAGCCTTTCCACAGGCTTCCTGACTTACCAGAGAAGAGTCAAGGGACCTAAGCAAGCTCTGCCCTAGTGAATGGGGCAGGAGCAGGTTCAAACAAAACACAAACTGTTTTTCAGGTAGCACCTGTCTCCCAGGCTAAGGATGGCTTTTGGGAAGATGTTAACCATAAGAATCCTCTGTCTCACTGGGGAACTTCCAAAACCCTGCAATAAAGAAGCCACTGTAGTGATTTGCTCTCCCTTTTTGAGAACAAAACATTGTCTTAGTCTGAAATATACGCGTCCCAGCTGGCAATTAAAACTAGATCATTAAGGCAATAGAAACAGCAAGCGTACAGGGAAACGTGAAAAAAATGACTCTGATATGCATTCACATTTTATGCGTTTATTGGAACAAAACCTGAAGTCTATAACATTAAATCAGAATGTCAAGGAGATAGCTTATTCTAATTTAATTAAAGGCAGCATCCTGGTGAACATGGATAAGGAACCAAGTTAATATTGTGCACCACCCAAGGAGGTTGTAGAGAGGAGGGAGCTGGGCTCTTCTCCCTAGTGACAGGGGACACGACAAGAGGGAATGGCCTCAAGCTCCCACAGGGGAAATTTAGGCTGGAGATTAGGAGGAAGTTTTTCACACAGAAGGTCATTGGGCATTGGAATAGGCTGCCCAGGGAGGTGGTTGATTCACCTTCCCTGGAGGTGTTTAAGGGACGGGTAGATGAGGTCCTGAGGGACATGGTTTAGAGTTTGATAGGAATGGTTGGACTCGATGATCCAATGGGTCTCTTCCAACCTGGTTGTTCTATGATTCTATGATTCACCCAGTAATTTTACCCGCTATGAATATGCTGATTCTGGGACATCCTGATGTGCTCACGGCTCTGTTAGTTTTTCTGGACTGCCTGGGGATTTCCCCCACCACTCTACCAAAAGCACACATGGTTGAATTTTATGCTTTTCAGTCCCAAAGCTGACAAACTGAGCATAAATCTCGTCTTAGGGCACCAATTCATCCATCTGCTCTGCAGAGTTGGGAGTCCTTTGCTTCCCACGGCAGGAGAAAGAGAGAAGTTTCTCAAGAAAGCCTGAATTGAAGCGCTATGAACACTCCCCCATCCATCCTTTCCCTAAGTATGAAACAGGACTGAACTCTTCTGCAAAACAAACCAACTTGTTAATTGCGTTTGAGGCATCGGAAAGGTACTGTAAGCTTTCGGCTTCACACTCTCTGTGTTTATACCCTAACTTTGTTTTGGGTGTATTCCCTTCTTTCATGTATGTGGGAAAATCATATGCCATGAGATGAACATGATTTTGAAAAGTTTGACCTTTGTGTGAGTTTTGAGATATCTGAAAGGGATATAGGGCAAATGCTTTGCTTGCCCCAGAGTCTGATGCAAAAAAAAGACTTTATGGCTTCTTTATGCAACACAGTGTGATGTGTTGGAATTGGCAAATGTGTTGAAGTTCCTCAAAGGTTCTTGGCAGCACCAGAGCAGCCAGATAGCTTCTAAAATATTAAGTACTCGCTGCTTCACCTTTGACGTGGCAGAGCTTGTGAAACAAACTTCAGGTCTGGGAAGAGAGGGAATAGTCAACTAAAACATTGTTGGGTAAAATCTAGGACCAGCCTATAATATTGATTTCACACTCAGGTCTTCAAATCTCCTTGCAGGAAGATGTTTGGATGCTTTTTGTCCCTGTATATCAGGCAAGGAGCTTGTGTCTATTGCAGATGGAGCAACTAAGTTTGGGACTGAACCTGTATCCTAATTGGAACCCATCAGATTCAAAGTCTGTCTGCTTCAGTGGGTTACTGGCTGCCTGCTGCAAAGTGGTTGGTGGTTAAAGGTGCTGAGAAAGCAGAGAGTTTCATTACTAACTGTGAGAATTGTGGAGGGAAATGCATCTCTGAGGGTAGACGATTGCCTTGCTAGGGAATAAGACTGTCATTATAAGCAGGATTGGATGCGGTTTTAATGTGAGGAAAGTAAAACAGGAATAAACTGAAGCATGAAGTTTCTGCTTAATGCTCATTTTTCCAAGCAGAGGAAGCTCTGAGCACAGCACAGGGAACAGGCAACAGGGCTCCAAGACTGCAGTACTATCTTCTGCTGGTGAGTAGTAAGAACAAAGTATTTGTCGGATGGCACTTGTAGCTCCTCACTACAGGAATCATAGAATCACCAGGTTGGAAGGGACCCATCGGATCTTCTAGTCCAACCATTCCAATCAAACACTAAACCATGTCCCTCAAGACCTCATCTACCTGTACCTTAAACACCTCCAGGGAAGGTGAATCAACCACCTCCCTGGGCAGCCAATGCCCAATGACCCTTTCTGTGAAAAACTTCCTCCTAATTGATAGGAATGGTTGGACTAGAAGATCCGATGGGTCCCTTCCAACCTGGTTGTTCTATGATTCTATGAATCTCCAGTCTAAATCTCCCCTGGCAGAGCTTGAGGCCATTCCCTCTTGTTCTGTCCCCTGTCCCTTGGGAGAAGAGCCCAGCTCCCTACTCTCTACAACCTCCTTTCAGGTAGTTGTAGAGAGTAATGAGGTCTCCTCTCAGCCTCCTCTTCTCCAGGATAAACACCCCCAGCTCTCTCAGCCATTCCTCACAGGGCCTGTTCTCCAGCCCCTTCACCAGCTTTGTTGCTCTTCTCTGGACTCACTCCAGAGCCTCAACATCCTTCTTGTGCTGAGGGGCCCACAACTGAACACAGGAGTCAAGGAGCGGCCTCACCAGTGCCGAGTCCAGAGGGAGAAGAACCTCCCTGGACCTGCTGGTCACACCATTTCTGATCCAAGCCAGGATGCCATTGGCCTTCTTGGCCACCTGGGCACACTGCTGGCTCATGTTCAGTCGGCTGTCGACCAACGCCCCCAGGTGACTCTCCTCCTGGCAGCTTTCTAGGCAGACTTCTCCCAGTCTGTAGCTCTGCATAGGGTTGTTGTGCCCCAAATGCAGGACCCGGCATTTGACCGTGTTAAACCTCAGGAGGTACAGGAGGTTAGGTTAAAAAAGGTATTTGGACTGTGTGATTGCCTCTGCAATGAAAACTGCCTGTAGGGACAGAGTTATGTGTTCTGCAGCAAAGACGCTTGGTCACAAGACCAGTTCTTCCCATTATCTGTGAACGTCTGGAAAATAGTTATTTTGAAGCAGAGCTATCCATCCCACACATGGGACCAGCTGTCAGTGAGGAAGAGGGAGCATTGCCACCATCCATAATATTCAAACAGGACCTTGCTAGAGTGGATCAGTACTGAAACACAAGCCAGTCTGCTTGTGTGGTGTGTGTAGGAGATGCTTCAAGAGAGCTTGCTGGGCCACCAGCCTCACTGGTTTATAAAACACCTCACTGCTGTCTCGTAGCACTGGCAGAAAGCTAGCAAACTGCACTCTGAAAGGCTGCAACTGGAAACATCTGTATTTTGCATATATGAGGATGAAGATGCAGACTCTTCACCCATTAAAGCAGAGCTTCTCAGATGATAAACATGTACAATGGTAGCTGGGAAAACTAAGATGTCAAACTAGGCATAAAATCCGTGATAGTCTGGAACTGAATTTGCACTTAGTTCTGCTTCTGCTAAAGGGTATGAATGAGGTAAGTTAATAACTTACCTGCCTGAGGAGTATGTGATATCAGACCCTCAGAGGAGTTGGAACAACTTCTCTCACCCCTTGAAATTTCCTGCTGGCTACCAGATATTCTTTTATCCTCATGCTTTAAAGTGAAAACACTCTACATTTTTCTCTATGACTGTACTGCAGAACATGACTTGAGAATGACCTGGACTGGAAGGTCTGACAGATTGTTTTTTCTAAAGGCTCTTTAGGGGAAAAAGCAGACATGACCCTCTGTTAAATTACACCTGTGTTGAAGTAATGCTTTGCCACTGCTACTGACAGCATCACACCTGCCTAAATGAGTGTGGATAGAGGACTGGGATCAGCATCACATTATTTTCCACTTAGCAGAGTTGCTGGTCTCCCATAAGCCCAGGGGGCTCTTGAAAAACCTCTTTGGATCTCACAGCCTTTCTCCAGGTTTGCCAGGCCCTTAGAAACATGAATCAGCCTTTTCTTCAATATAGTGATTTGGGGTACTTGCAATGTAAATAATGGCTACGTCTCAATTTCGAAAGATGTCACTAGTTTGGACTATAGCAGTGCTGCAGGAGGTTTGTGAAAAAGGTATTTGAAGCCAATTCATTTGACACAAGCTCCTGAACTTTGGTATTTAGAAAAATCATTTCTGGTCCATCCTCTGCCCACTGCACTAAGATGATCCATCCTTTCTCTGTTCCTCTCTTCCCAAACTGCTGCATGTGTGGGAGCTGGGCTATGCAACCATGTCCCTGCTTTCTGTGTCGGTGGGAGGGACTATCGATTCATCCCTTAAGCCTGGGAGGAGTAATATTTCTTGTTCATAAAAGCTCAGACTGCATTAAAAGACAGATGATGGGGCAATCTGAAAAGCCTGAGTGTAGGCAGAGTCTTGTTTTAGCTTCGGGACATGACCTGCTGACCCCCTCCCTGCCCTGAGGTGGAGAGGGAAGGATGCTGTGGGGTTGCACTGGAACCTGCTCTGCTCTAGGGGCCGTGATCCTGCATCCCTTGGCACTGGTTTATTAGCACTGACTGAGTTCGATCCCACCTGACCCAAGAGGAATGTTTTCCTGCAGACAATAAAGATCAGGTTGGATGGGGCTCTAAGCAACCTCTTTGAATTAGAATCATAGAATCATAGAATCACCAGGTTGGAAGAGACCCATCGGATCATCGAGTCCAACCATTCCTATCAAACACTAACCCATGTCCCTCAGCACCTCATCCACCCATCCCTTAAACACCTCCAGGGAAGGTGAATCAACCACCTCCCTGGGCAGCCTATTCCAATGCCCAATGACCCTTTCTGTGAAAAACTTCCTCCTAATCTCTAGTCTAAATGTCCCCTGGCGAAGCTTGAGGCCATTCCCTCGTGTCCTGTCGCCTGTCACTTGGGAGAAGAGACCAGCACTCTTCTCTCCACAACCTCCTGTCAGGTAGTTGTAGAGAGCAATGAGGTCTCCTCCCAGCCTCCTCTTCTCCAGGCTAAACACCCCCAGCTCTCTCAGACGTTCCTCATAAGGCCTGTTCTGCAGACCCCTAACCAGCCTCGTTGCTCTTCTCTGGACTTGCTTCAGAGCCTCAACATCCTTCTTGTGGTGAGGGGCCCACAACTGAACACAGGATTCAAGGAGCAGCCTCACCAGTGCTAAGCACAGAGGGAGAAGAACCTCCCTGGACCTGCTGGTCACACCATTTCTGATCCAAGCCAGGATGCCATTGGCCTTCTTGGCCACCTGGGCACACTGCTGGCTCATGTTCAGTCGGCTGTCGACCAACACCCCAGGTCCCTTTCCTCCTGGCAGCTTTCTAGACAGACCTCTCCCAGTCTTGTAGCTCTGCATAGGGTAGCTGTCCCTTCTCGTTGCAGAGGAGATGGACCGAATGACCTTTAAGGATCTCTTCCAACCCAACAGTTACAATCATAAAATCACCACCAGGTTGGAAAAGACCCACTGGATCGTTGAGTCCAGCCATTCCCATCAAACACTAACCCATGTCCCTCAGCACCTCATCCACTCGTGTCTTAAACCCCTCCAGAGAAGGTGACTCAACTCCCTCCCTGGGCAGCCTGTTCCAGTGCCCAATGACCCTTTCTGTGAAATATTTTTTCCTAACGTCCAGCCTAGAGGTTCTATGGTTCTGTGATTCTATGAACGCTGCAGCAGCTCTGGTTGGGATTCCGCAGGGATGCTGGGATGCAGCCACTCGCTCTGGGTTCCCACCGGCTGCTGCTGCATCCCGGGGAGGATGCTCGGGGGCCCGACGGGGACAAACCTGCTCGCTGGGCTCTTCATTCTCGGCTCTGCTCCCAACCACCGCCTCTTCCCATCAGCAGAGGGACCCCTCGGACCGGCCATGGGATCTCCCAGTCCAGCTCAGCCAGGGAACTGGTGACAAACCGGGGAGAGCCTAGCCGGGTGCAAGCCGGGCAGCCTGAGCTCCTCAGCAAACTCTGTAAGCTCGGGCTTAATAGGAATAAAAAAGAAGGTGACAGGAGCAAATGGAAAAGAGCGGACTTGGCATGGAGATGTGAAGCTGGGGGGGGGGGGAAACAAAGAAGAAAATCATGGAGTCGTAGAATCACCAGGTTGTAAAAGACCCATCAGATCATCAAGTCCAACCATTTCTATCAAATACTAAACCTCTCATCCTGTCCCCTGCCACCGGGGAGAAGAGCCCAGCTCCCTCCTCTCCACAACCTCCTTTCAGGTAGTTGTAGAGAGCAATGAGGTCTCCTCTCAGCCTCCTCTTCTCCAGGCTAAACACCCCCACCTCTCTCAGCTGTTCCTCATAAGGCCTGTTCTGCAGCCCCTTCACCAGCTTCGTGGCTCTTCTCTGGACTCACTCCAGAGCCTCAACATCCTTCTTGTGTTGAGGGACCCACAACTGAACATAGGATTCAAGCCTTTCCCACCTCCTGTGGTTCACTTGACACTTTTTACTACTTACAAGTATTTGCAATAATGAAGGTAGAGGAGCTTTGATAAAACTCAGGCTTGTTGCTACCAAACTTGTACTGTAATCCGACTGAACATGAGCCAGCAGTGTGCCCAGGTGGCCAAGAAGGCCAATGGCATCCTGGCTTGGATCAGAAATGGTGCGACCAGCAGGTCCAGGGAGGTTATAATCCCTCTGTACTCAGCACTGGTGAGGCCGCTCCTTGAATCCTGTGTTCAGTTCTGGGCCCCTCAGCACAAGAAGGATGTTGAGGCTCTGGAGCAAGTCCAGAGAAGAGCAATGAAGCTGGTGAAGGGGCTGCAGAACAGGCCTTGTGAGGAGCGGCTGAGAGAGCTGGGGGTATTTATCCTGGAGAAGAGGAGGCTGAGAGGAGACCTCATTACTCTCTACAACTACCTGAAAGGAGGTTGTAGAGAGTAGGGAGCTGGACTCTTCTCCCAAGTGAGAGGGGACAGGATGAGAGGGAATGGCCTCAAGCTCCACCAGGGGAGATTTAGGCTAGAGATTAGGAGGAAGTTTCTCACAGAAAGGGTCATTGGGTACTGAAATAGGCTGCCCAGGGAGGTGGTTGATTCACGTTCCCTGGAGGTGTTTAAGGCACGGGTGGATGAGGTCCTGAGGGACATGGTTTAGTGTTTGATAGGAATGGTTGGACTCGATGGTCGAATGGCTCGCTTCCAACCTGGTTGTTCTATGATTCTGTGATTCTGTAATAGTCCTGTTCATGATTTTGTGGGCATTAAGGCCCAAATAGGAGGTAACTGTGTTTGGTTTTAGGTGAGAGAAGGAGTTTGGTGTCTTTTCTTGTGCCTCTACATGTGCTGGTGTCTTAGTATTAGGGGGTGAGCATCACTCCCCCCTCCACTCTGCCCCTCTAAAAAGAACAAAATGCCCCATGGAATTTTCTCGACAGAGTCACAAGGTTAATAAATTAGTAATAGGAAAAAAGCAGAGCAACCAAAGGGTATTTGCTGCATCCTAAGAAACTGCCGGGCTCCCCTATGCTAAAAGCTACAGTTATTAATGTAACGGACAACTCAGTTGATTTTAAACCTTAGTGAAGTCAACTGTAACATTTTTTTTCACCCTTATCAGTGCTAAAATTTGGATTAGGGCCTCGCAGAGAATGGTTTTCCTCAAAGTGAGTGCAGCTCCTGGGTTTGAAGGAGGACACGAACTCCCTGGCCTTAGCTCGCTTGAAGCGAATGGCACTTTGGAGGGGAGTTTGCTGAGCATCTGTGCTCGCAGGGCAGAATGAGAGCTCCCTGGGTACCACTCAGAGTTCTACATTTGAAAAAAGCTTCAGAAAGTTCTTTCTGCTGTCCTTTAGAAACTGCCAGCTGGAGGGGGAAGACTTTTTAGTGCATTGATCAAGGTTATTTTTGGAAATCAAACATTTTCTCTGTTTGTCCCTCATCTTTTCTTTTTTATTTTTTGGAAAAGATTTCTTTCTTTTCTTAATTACCAAATGCAGTGCTGCATCTAGGAGATGCCAAATACAGGTAGAAGACCTTGAGCTGGAAGCTTTATGCTCATTTGAAGTTTAAGGATGCGTGTCCCTACCCTGGGTGCTTCAGTCACCTCTATTCATTGCTGCAGTGATCCTTCCTGCAAAGCCAGCATTACACCTTTGCTACAGCTGCGTGACTGATAATTAAGTTATCATTTATTTGGGTTGTGCTGGATGTGCTATTTGCTGGTCCATAATGCTAAGTTTTGGAGGGAGCAAGCTGAAATAATCTAAGCAGCATTTCTTGAAGAAGGATACGATCCCTTCCCCTTTTCTCCTTGTCCCCAGCAGAGTACAAAAAGCAGACGGTGTGTGTGTGAAGAGAAGGGAATGTAATCATGGAGATGAGGGGTGTCTGAAGGGTGATTGCCATGTGAAGGGTAGACTTGGGAGGAAACATGGTTTGAGCTGCCTGCTGCAGAACAGGAAAGTCCCAGAGCAGTTTTTGAAGATGTGGTAGTTACCATAAAACTATATAGGATCATAGAATCATAGAACAACCAGGTTGGAAGAGACCCATCGGATCATCAAGTCCAACCATTCCTATCAAACACTAAACCATGTCCCTCAGCACCTCATCCAGGACCTGTGCCTTAAACATCTCCAGGGAAGGTGAATCAACCACCTCCCTGGGCAGCCTATTCCAATGCCCAATGACCCTTTCTGTGAGAAACTTCCTCCTAATCTCTAGCCTAAATCTCCCCTGGTGGAGCTTGAGGCCATTCCCTCTTGTCCTGTCCCCTGTCACTTGGGAGAAGAGCCCAGCTCCCTCCTCTCCACAACCTTCTTTCAGGTAGTTGTAGAGAGTAATGAGGTCTCCTCTCAGCCTTCTCTTCTCCAGGCTAAACACCCCCAGCTCTCTCAGTTGCTCCTCATAAGGCCTCTTCTCCAGCCCTTTCACCAGCTTCGTTGCTCATCGTGTGATGCTTTGTGGCTGGAGAACACACACACTTCCATGTCTGAGTCCATGCCATGCCCACGCTGTGCTAAGTTATAAGCAGCCAAACATTTTTAGTTCTGAAATATCTAGGTCATGATCCGCCAGAGTTCTCTAGTGCTGGTCCCTCATGAGCCTTGGAGGCCTGGAGGGTTGTAGTTGAGGTTAGATGTGTCTTGTGTGTCACAAGCTAGTGTGTTGTGAAGGTCACAGCACAGCCAGCTGTTCTTTAAGGATGCTGGCAGGATTGACAGCTGTGAAGAATGTCACGTCTGGGGCAAGATCTCATCCCATCAACCCCCATGGGGTGGAGAACCTGCCTTCTCAATAGTTGGCTCTTTAGCATAATCATAGAATCATAGAATCGCCAGGTTGGAAGAGACCCACCGGATCATTGAGTCCAATCATTCCCACCAATCTCTAAACCACGTTCCTCAGCACCTCATCCACCCGTGCCTTAAACACCTCCAGGGAAGGCGAATCAACCACCTCCCTGGGCAGCATCTTCCAGTACCCAATGACCCTTTCTGTGAAAAAATTTTTACTTATGTCAAGCCTGAACCTCCCCTGGTGGATCTTGAGGCCATTCTCTCTCGTCCTGTCCCCTGTCACTTGGAAGAAGAGCCCAGCTCCCTCCTCTCCACAACCTCCTGTCAGGTAGTTGTAGAGAGCAATGAGGTTGCCTCTCAGCCTCCTCTTCTCCAGGATAAACACTCTCAGCTCTCTCAGCTGTTCCTCATAAGGCCTGTTCTCCAGCCCCTTCACCAGCTTCGTTGTTCCTCTCTGGACTCTCTCCAGAACCTCAACATCCTTCTTGTGGTGAGGGGCCCATGTATTGTGTATCTCTGGTGAAAAGAACATTTCCAGTAGAAATTCCTCCTGCTTTTTCACTTCATGTCTTTTTTTCCTCATATAAGTCAACCCAAGAACCTGGCAGCTTGAAGATGAGGGTGCCAGCAGTCCCTGAGGCTTGTTCCTTGCTCTGGCCTGCATCCCAAGGTGCGACTTGAGTTGCTGGCAAAAGTCAGGGAAAATTCAACCCATTGCAGGAGCAGCTGCTGTGACATTTTGTAGATCATCACATTGGGACCTATTGGTGCAAGAGTAACCTACATTATTCCATGTGTCTGATTAAAGCCTTTTTGATAGGATCTCTATATGTTTGGCATGAATATGGATGAATCATAGAATCATAGAATCACCAGGTTGGAAAAGACCCACCAGATCATCGAGTCCAACCATTCCCAGCAATCTCTAAACCATGTCCCTCAGCACCTCATCCACCCGCACCTAAAACACCTCCAGGGAAGGCGAGTCAATCAGCTCCCTGGGCAGCCTGTTCCATTGCCTAATGACCCTTTCTGTGAAAATTTTTTTCCTTATGTTGAACCTGAACCTCCCCTGGTGGAGCTTCAGGCTATTCCCTCTTGTCCTGCCAGGACAAGATTTGGTCTTTGCAAACCAGAAAAATATCTCTTCACCTGGTGGTAATAAAGGATAACTTCTGTGGGACAGCTATGGGGTCTTTATGTCTTTTAAAGCGTAGGGTAAAAATAAAGATATTTTTAAATTCATTTCTCAATTCCTTTGGCAATAATACTCAGCATTTGTGTTTTGGTATAGTGGTGAAGAATTTCTAGATTACAATTTGCTTTGGAAAGTGAGAGGAAATGCTTCTAAAGAAACTGATTCCCACAGAATGAAGAGAAGAGTGGTCATGCTTTTTCCTCCAGTAAAAGATGAAGAGGTCAAAACTAGGCATTCCAGACAAATTGAACATATGTTCCAATCCTGCTCACTAAAAAAAAAATCAATGGGCCATTGGTCAGTTGTCCTGGGGCCATTGTACATAAGGCAACTTTGCTAACTGTCAGTCAACCTTCTTCATGCTGCAGCAGTGCAGGAAAAAAAAATCTAATTCAAATGAGGACCAGGATCTGGATATCTGGTTCCAGGAACATTTTTAAGGAGATGCAAATGTTTCTTGAGGCTATTTTTTCACATTCTAGTTCAAACTGCTGTCTAATCCTGTCTGGCATCTGGTGCTTCAGAAAAAGGAAAGGAAGAATGAAATGAAACCTCCCTGTAGACCCAGAACATTCAAGTAACCTGCAGTTTTTCTTGTCTTAAACAAGATTAGCAGTCATTAAAAAATCAACTCACAGAACAACAGTGCTGGGTTATGGTAATTTCCATGAAGTTATCAATATGTCCTTAGGCTTGAAGTATTTGTTTTCGATGCCTTCTATTAAACACCAACTCAAAAGGGTCATCATGGGGTTGCTGACAGTATGTGAATTGGTTACTTCTCCCAGCTGATGTTGCTACCTATTTTTGGCTTTGCCCTTTGGCTTCCCTTTGGCACTTGAACTGTGTTATCTGCTAGCAATATGAATCGGTGCACAGGACTGACAGTCTTGCAGACACTCTGGCAAGCTGGAGATGTGCCGAGTAAGTAATCAAAGCTACTAATGAGGCTGCATAGTGCTGGGGGCTTGCAGGGAACTCGCAATGCAGTCATGAGCATCTCTGCAATTCGAGGGGAAGAAGGAAAACAATGTTTGTTACAGCAGAGAGGAAATCTGACTAGAATATTTTAAGTTAAGTGAGTAGCAGCTATGATGTTTTTTAGATTTTCCTTCACATGGTTGAATGTGCTCATTATTTATGATGACATTGTTGGAGTTGCAATGGTATAAGGAGAAGGGCAAAAAGAGTTTTTGTAAGAAAAGCAATAGCTTGTAGTTGTAACAGAAGTTATTGCCACTACCTAAATCCCCCTTTTTTAATTATTGCCATGTAGGTGTCTACATCTGAGGAGTGAGCATGCAAATAGCAAGTGGATCATCTTAGGGTGATCCTTGGCTATAAGAATAGTTCTTTATAGCATTTGAAAGCCATAGGCTGATCTTGTCCAGGAAATTCCATTTGTCAAATCAAGGATTACATCAGCTGGGACTTGTGGTAGCCTGTTGCATACCAGGTCCACTAAGCAATCTGCTGCCTCTGTGCTTCAGGTTTAGCACGAGGGAGGAAAGAAAGGAGATGCAGAGCTCACATGCAGTGTTGGGAGTAAACTTCAGCATGTTCTGGGCCCCTCACCACAAGAAGGATGTTGAGGCTCTGGAGTGAGTCCAGAGAAGAGCCACGAAGCTGGTGAAGGTGCTGGAGAACAAGAGGAGCAGCTGAGAGAGCTGGGGGTGTTTATCCTGGAGAAGAGGAGGCTGAGGGGAGACCTCATTGCTCTCTACAACTACCTGAATGGCCTCAGGCTCTGCCAGGCGAGATTTAGGCTGGACATTAGGAAAAAATTTTTCACAGAAAGGGTCTTTGGACATTGGAACAGGCTGTGCAGGGAGGTGGTTGATTCCCCTTCCCTGGAGGTGTTTAAGGTGCGGGCGGACACGGTGCTGAGGGACATGGTTTAGTGTTTGATAGGAATGGTTGGACTCGATGATCTGGTGTGTCTCTTCCAACCTGGTTGTTCTATGATTCTGTGATTTCTCAGCAGCCCTCGCCACTGGTAACAGCTACCTCTTTCTAAATGTGACGACGCACTTTATGAGGGGCAAACATTATCAAATCTTACAGTCACAAACTGTCTCTGAGGATGTTCCCTCACCTGGCCAGCCAGCTAATCTCTGCCATGCTCAGTTTTGTGCAATCTTGCTGTAGGTCATCACCAGAAGAGGAGGAGTGAGTAGGAAGCTTGTCCTTTTCTAACCTGTGCTATAACATGTATTTTTAGCCGCTTGGTTTCTCTCTCCCGGAGAACTAAAGGGGAGGATGGAAAATCTGACTTGGTAGAGCTAACTGGAACAGTTTGTCAGGTAAAGGCCTGTGGAATCTAAGAGAGAGCAAGAACATTTCACCAGTTCTCTGCTGGAACTTCTAATTGCATTTTGAGTATTTCTGAGAATCCTTTCATCCTCCATGATCTTTCTAAATGTCAAGTTTGGAATTTTTAGGCCCCTCTCAAAAAAGAGAAAGGTGCGCAATATCGTTCCTTTAGTCAATCTCTTTAATTTTGCAAAGTTTTCCTTCAGTCACAAGGGCCATCAGCCCTCCTCACCCACCCTGCTGGGAGCTATGACTGCTAAATCCACCTTGGTGTGGATTTAAACTGCTAAATCCACCTTGGTGTGGATTTTCTCCCCCCCTTCAGGGGCTGGAGAACAGGCTCTATGAGGAGTGGCTGAGAGAGCTGGGGTTGTTTAGCCTAGAGAAGAGGAGGCTGAGAGGAGACCTCATTACTCTCTACAACTACCTGAAAGGAGGTTGTAGAGAGGAGGGAGCTGGGCTCTTCTCCCAAGTGAGAGGGGACAGAACAAGAGGGAATGGCCTCAAGCTCTGCCAGGGGAGATTTAGGCTGGAGATTAGGATGACGTTTTTGACACAGAGGGTCATTGGGCATTGGAATAAGCTGCCCAGGGAGGTGGTTGATTCACCTTCCCTGGAGGTGTTCGAGGCACGGGTGGACGAGGTGCTGAGGGACACGATGTAGTGTTTGATAGGAATGGTTGGACTCGATGATCCGGTGGATCTCTTCTAACCTGGTTGTTCTATGATTCTATGATTCTATGACTGGTGTCTCCATGTATTGGGAACAAATGGAGGATGTGGCACATGGGACAGTCTCCTTAGTCCCTTGTAGTCCTAGTCTCGGGGGACCTGGATACCATTTTTTTGTGACTGACCCAGGGCACGTTGCCTTTGGGAATACCTTGCACGGCCCAGAAAAGTGACACAGAACTGTCAATCACTTTAAAATCCTCAGGCATCTTATGCAGAACTCAATTCATTATGCTCCAGCTTCCAAAATCACTGGTGAGCATTCACCATTTTTTTTTTTTTCAATTGTGGGGTGTGAGGGATTATTGTGAATCGTTGCCCTGAGGTAGCAATATCTGCATTGCTTCTAAAACGAGGAAATGATCCAGGTAAAAAGGTGATGCAGCAGCTGCACTCAGGATGGTGAGGAGCTGGGAATGTGACCCTTTCTTTCAGCCTCCAGAGCAGAACTGAAAGGAAAATATGCCCTTGCGTGAAAAATTCAACTCATTCCACAAGCTTTTCACTTTGTCTCTCAATGGGTCTATTAAAGCTTCATGGTCTTTCCTACCACACTGGCAAATAAAGATCTTTATCTTCCCTTCCTTTGATTAACGCTGTTGTTATAAACAGACGATGCAGCACAAGCAAGGGAAACTAATATGCTTCCCCCACCCCAGCCGAGGTCCTCGTAAACGAATCAATTAATTTGAAGCAGCGCACCCCTGTGCTTTCAAAGGTACAAAGCTGGCACGCGGCTCTGGGGCCCAGAACTGAATACTGTGTTCAGTTCTGGGCCCCTCAGCACAAGAAGGATGTAGAGGCTCTGGAGCAAGTCCAGCGAAGAGCCACGAAGCTGGTGAAGGGGCTGGAGAACAGGCCCTGTGAGGAGCAGTTGAGAGAGCTGAGGGTGTTTAGCCTGGAGAAGAGGAGGGTGAGGGAAGACCTCGTTACTCTCTACAACTACCTGAAAGGAAGTTGTGGACTGGAGGGCGATGACCTCTTCTCCCAAGTGAGAGGGGACAGGACAAGAGGGAATGGCCTCAAGCTCCACCAGGGGAGATTTAGGTTAGAGATTAGGAGAAAGTTTTTCACGGAAAGGGTCATTGGGCATTGGAATAGGCTGCCCAGGGAGGTGGTTGATTCACCTTCCCTGGAGGTGTTTAAGGCACAGGTAGATGCGGTCCTGAGGGACATGGTTTAGTGTTTGTTAGGAATAGTGGGAATTGATGATCCTGTGGGTCTCTTCCAACCTGGTTGTTCTATGATTCTATGATTCTAAAATTCTGTTGAGGGTTCAGTGTTGGGGGAAGGAATCTGGTCTCAGATATGGCAAACCACCCCTGTGCTCATTGACTCAACACATGCACTCGAGCATGGGCTCTTTAGGACTACAGATCCCTTTCCCAGCTTAAGAGATTTTCTTGGCCTTAGTTCTACAAAAAAAAAAAAAAAAAAAAAAAGCTCTCATAGCAGGCATTTAAATTTTTATGAACTGCTTGCTTTATTATCTTAATAAATCCTTGTTTGGTTTGCAGAATGCATCCCCATTGAAGTTGAGAGTTTATATGAAAATTAAACCGGCACTATATCTTCTTAATTAGACAAATGTATAGATAAAAAGAAACAAATGTCAGCTTGCAGAGGAATTCAGCTTTGCTGGGAGGGCTTTTTTAATTTCTCTGTCAAGATGCTTGTAGAGGTTAATGCTGGTGCTGCAGGCATTCAAAGGGACAGCAAAACTGTCCCTTATCAGCAGGCAAAACGCAAGCGCATCCCATTCTTCTGTGTTGTTCATCTCAGCCTTGCTGAATTATTTACTTCCAAAAATAAGTCGCATAATTATTATCACATAAAAATTAAGCATTTTCTTTTTCACAGGTGAACAGCCAAGGCTAAGCCCATGAAGTCTTTACTCTGGACTATTTTTAAGGTATGCTAATTTGTAGGAATAATTGGAGAAAATTGGTGGGAGAATGTTGAACAATGGATTTTTTTTACTCAGATTGCACTTGGCTTTCAGAAGCAAGACATTTCAGAAGCAGGTCATTATTATTTCTTACGTTTCCTAAAGACTGTAGCTGTAAACCAAGGACAATCATCTGATAACCTCTACAAGACAACTATTCTGTTTTTCAAAGGACACAAAGAAAATCTTAGCTGAATAGTTTTGTCCTAACTCAGAGATGGCTGTAGTGTGGACCTCAGGCTGTGTTGCCACTTTTAGCTACTCTTAGGATTTCCGGTTCCTGTCATGAAATATAATGGGAAAAAATCATAGAATCATAGAACAACCAGGTTGGAAGAGACCCATTGGATCATCGAGTCCAACCATTCCTATCAAACACTAAACCACGTCCCTCAGGACCTCTTCTACCCGTGCCTTAAACACCTCCAGGGAAGGTGAATCAACCACTTCCCTGGGCAGCCTATTCCAATGCCCAATGACCCTTTCCATAAAAAACTTCCTCCTAATCTCTAGCCTAAATCTCCCCTGGAGATAGAACAGCTTTTTGGGGTGAATTCTTCTGCCAGGCACACAGCCGCAGCCGGCATTAGTTATGTTGTAAGTGTGTCTTCCAAATATAGGAATCAATTCTGAATATTTTATGGCTTTAATTATACCACCCGGCATGTGATGCAGAGAATTGGTTATTAGGCTGCCGGATACTAATTTCCTTCTAGGATTAGAGGTTTTTTCCTAGTGCTTTTCCTGCTTTGGATAGCAAAATATTAGATGCAAGAAGGTGCAAGTTCATGACAGTTAGTCTAGAAGCTAGAGCTGGCAGGGAAAAAAGTCTGATAAGACTCCATAGCTGGGCTATCAGCAGCACATGGATTTCAAAGGGCGGGGAGGGAGTATTTATCAGAACATCATTCATATCTGCTGTCAGATAGAGTCTTCTGCAGTTTGATCAAAGGGTCTTTGGAGTCACTAGATTTTAGTCAAAGCCCAGGATACATGGATAGGTGTTCAGGAGTGTGTAATTCAGGCCAAAGGTGTTGTCTGGCTTTTTCCAAGTCTGGTTTAAAGTAAGAGATCAAACTGAGTAACACGATGTACCACTAGAATCATAGAATCACCAGGTTGGAAGAGACCCACTGGATCATCCAGTCCAACCATTCCTATCAAACACTAAACCATGTCCCTCAGGACCTTGTCCACCTGTGCCTTTAAAAACCTCCAGGGAAGGTGAATCAACCACCTCCCTGGGCAGCCTCTGCCAGTGCCCAATCACCCTTTCTGTGAAACATTTTTTCCTAATGTCCAGACTAAACCTCCCCTGGTGGAGCTTGAGACCATTCCATCTTGCCCTGTCCCCTGTCACTTGGGAGAACAGGCCATTACCCTCCTCTCCACAACCTCCTTTCAGGTAGTTATAGAGAGCAATGAGGTCTCCTCTCAGCCTCTTCTTCTCCAGGATAAACACCCCCAGCTCTCTCAGCCATTCCTCATAAGGCCTGTTCTCCAGCCCCTTCACCAGCTTTGTGGCTCTTCTCTGGACTCACTCCAGAGTCTCAACGTCCTTCTTGTGGTTTGGGGCCCAGAACTGAACACAGGATTCGAAGAGCCCAGCTCCCTACTCTACAACCTCCTTTCAGGTGCTTGTAGAGAGTAATGAGGTCTCCTCTCAGCCTCTTCTTCTCCAGGATAAACACCCCCAGCTCTCTCAGCTGTTCATCATAAGGCCTGTTCTCCAGCCCCTTCACCATCTTTGTTGCTCTTCTCTGGACTCACTCCAGAGCCTCAACATCCTTCTCCAGAACTAGACTCACCCTTAGCAAGCACAGTCAAACCTGGATGTTGATGTTAAATGTAGGATTTGGTTTCTAGCAGTGAAACAAGAGCAGTGATTTTTCAGCTCTCTCAGACTGGGCCTGGACTATCTCTTCATGCTTTCTAAGCTCACATGCAGACAGGACTGTCTGTGCCAGCAGGCCTGAGAGCATTGAAAAGTCAGGTTTAAGGTAACAATCAAGATATTACAAGCACAAATCAGAGCCTTGATGAAGAGTTTGGCTTTTCCTACCTAAGCCTTCCCCTGGTATATTTTACCAGTCAGTATTTATCTTCCAAAGTAATTTATTTGGACAGTCTGCAGGATGACATGACACAAGAGATGCCGTCTGCTCCAGCAAAGTAACGAGTTCAGATGTTTTTGAATACAGATGCAAGAAGTCATTGCCCTCAGGTGGTCAGGCCTTGGCCTGTCATCATATCATTTCTCATAAAATAAAGAGGGTTGAGTGGACTTTGTCTTAGGGGGTGTGTTTGGTGATTGAAGGAACCATTAATCTCTGCTGAGACTGATATTAAAGCATTTCTATATATCTTCGGGCAATCATGGGGTAGAGCATCAACCAGATAATGGTGCACACTCTTCACCAGCGTATGAGTGCTTGAGCCACTTTCATCTCTAAAACAGGTAATGCTGCTGTACCGTGTTGTTTCGAAGATCCATGTGCTGCCCCAGCAGAGGCTGCATTTCAGAGGATGCTGCTTTCAGCCCTGAGTCGCTCTTGGCTGAATTTAAAGGAACTGGTTATGGCTAGAAAATAGCTCTCCTCAGTTCCGTCATTTATCACTGACAGAAAATGCACACAGAGCACTTATCTTCTTTGGGACTGGATTTATAGTCTGAAAAAGTCAATGGCAGCCTCTTCATTGACTGAAGAGGGTTAGTCTCTTAGTTATCACGTAGCACCAAGTATGTATGTTGCCTTTGCAAGTAATGGAGAAAGAGTACATGTTACACCAAATTATACTCTCCCAAACGTTCTCCATTTGTTTTATAGCACTATTTCCCATAACTCTGCTGTCCTAGGAAGCATGTGTCTTACCATAGGAAGTCTATTGTGTTATGATGCAGAAAAGATAGTTCTCCTCTTCTTCAAATAACTTTCAGATACACTTTTCAAATGTGTTTTTTGCTCTTCCTTCAGTGCAGCTTAATGCACACCAGCCTATGGACGATCTGCCTTTTTTAACACTTGTCTGGCTTCTTTTGTTTGTGGGGCAAGGAAATGAAACTTTTCTTCCATCCTGTCCTCTCTGAAGCGCAGGGGTCCTTTCCTTTCCCATTAAACCTCTGTGTCCTCTTAGACCTCCATGAACGCTGAGAAATTCTGTGTGTAAATCAGGCATTTCTCACTCACCTCTTAAAAATCCTCACCTTTTTCTTTTTCAAAATGGCATTTGTTCAGGAGTTCTTGACACTTCAGTATGAAATTGCTGTACATGTGGAAGGCGCATTCATAGAATCATAGAACAACCAGGTTGGAAGAGACCCATCGGATCATCGAGTCTAACCATTCCTATCAAACACTAAACCATGTCCCTCAGCACCTCATCCACCCATGCCTTAAACACCTCCAGGGAAGGTGACTCAACCACCTCCCTGGGCAGCCTGTTCCAGTGCCCAATGACCCTTTCTGTGAAAAACTTCCTCCCAATCTCTAGCCTAAATCTCCCCTGGTGGAGCTTGAGTTGGTTGGATGGGGCTTTAAGAAACCTGTTTCAATTAGAATCATAGAATCATAGAACAACCAGGTTGGAAGAGACCCATTGGATCATCGAGTCCAACCATTCCTATCAAACACTAAATTATGTCCCTCAGCACCTCATCCACCCGTCCCTTAGACCCTTCCAGGGAAGGTGACTCAACCCCCTTCTTGGGCAGCCTGTTCCAGTGCCCAATGACCCTTTATGTGAAAAATATTTTTTTTTTAAACTTTGAAGGAATGAATCTCTAACAACTCCCTGTCTGAGGTTCTCATTGTGGTTACAGTGTTGATGTGGGATGAGACTACAAAGAGTGTCAGCAGAAACCTAGGAGGTTTTCTGAGAAGGAGTCTAAACTAATCTCTTCCACCCATCCTTCATCTCACCTCCACAGGGCTTGCTACTTTGATGTCCATGGGGAAGATGTGGTTATTATTTCTTTCAAACAGGAAAGCAAGGCAAGACGGTAGTCTGGTAACATTATTAATTCTGAGAATTATATTATTTCTCTTGTTTGTAGAATAAAAGATTGTTTCTCCCTATAACTCTTCCCCCGTTCATTGATTTGTTGTGCTACAACCAGGGGAAAGGAACAACTACATTTGCATTACTATAGGTTACCTTTTCATACTTTGAAGATTTTTCCATTCCAGCAGAAGAGATAATCTCCATCTATGTTTATCTTTAATCTCATCTCATAGCCTATACTCACTTAGGTGATTCCATTGTGTCCTGTGTGCTTATCTTGGAGAAATTTAGAAAAGCACAGGAAGATCTGTGTAATGAGAAACTGTGCTCTCAGAGGTATGGAGCAGGTAGGAAAGAAATAATGATTGCAAGATACTTGGACGCTATTGCTATAGGGGTCAGAATTAAGGTTAATTAAATATCTTCATTGTGCATTCTCTTCCCCTTAAAGTGTCTCAGACCTTTCTAAGAGAATCATTAACTCTGAGCAGCTGAGGTTTCTAATGAATATGTTTCTTGATTTTGCTTGCAACAGGTTTGTTCTTAACTTACCTACATGTACACTTCACATATTTTGTGTTGAAATTGTGCTTTCCCGAATCAGTATTACTAACTGGTAAATTTTTAATCAGATATGGCATGTAAATATTCCTAATTTTAAAGACAATGCCATCAAAGCGAATGTAATCAATTTTTTCCCAGTCTTCCTTCAAACATAATGTGAATAAAATAGTTCAAAAATGACATGCAGCTGAGTAATGCAGCTCCTAGTGAACTAGGCAATTAAACCATCTGAATATGAATGGCTTGGTTATATGCAAAAATTTATGTTTTAGCATTTCATACATTATACGAGATTTAAGATTAAAAAAAGAACATTTTTGCTTCTAGATAAAGATCTGAAAATAATCCAATCTCTTGCTTATAACCTACGCGTTAGTGTGAGAGATTTAAATGGATATTAATTATGAGTATTTGCAATTCATTCTTTCTATATATCTGAGCGTTTCTTTTCAACCTGCTTTCTTCTCAGCTTGCTTGAAAACCACTGTTTCGCTGCCATGGAAATGAGAAATTGTAAGACTTAATGGAATGATGAATCTCCATTGCTTGAAGACTTTCAATCAAGACTGCCTGTCTTGGAGAGTTATTGTTCTTATTGCAGGAGGAATTAGAGGAGGTAGTGACCTATGTCTTTTTTGAAGGCCTTTTTCTGCTCTTAATGTGATGTCTGTGATGCAAATAGCTTTTTTTATACTATTCCTTGTGGTGCTGAATGTGTCTTGAGAAGGCCTGTAGAATCATAAAATAATTTGGGTTGGAAAAACCAACCTTTAAAATCCACTTAGTCCAATCCCCTGGCAATGAGAAGGGTCATCTTCAACTTGGTCAGCTTGCTCAGAGCCCAGTCCATAGAATCATAGAATCATAGAATCATAGAATCATAGAATCACCAGGTTGGAAGAGACCCACCGGATCATTGAGTCCAACCATTCCGACCAATCTCTAACCCATGCCCTTGAATGTTTCCAGGGAGAGGTTTCTACCACCTCTCTGGGCAACCTGTTCCAGTGACTCAACACTGGTTTTTGACTGTTCACATTGTACCGTTGCTTGCATGGAAAAAGATTTAAAGATTCCACAGGCCATGAATCATTTCACCTACACCGTATGGTACTAAAATTCCAACTCTAATGTGTGTAGTCCAAATGATGTTTAGCAGAAGGGAAATGTGCAGTGACTTATATTTGTGGCTGAACAGCCTCTTGGGGATCAGTCATGACACTTGGAATAATGATTCACCCTTCACATGTAACATATGTGAAGCAGTAGATTGTCCACCTCATATTAATAAACAGCTGGAGATGAAGAGGGCAAGCAGGATGGGTTAAATCATGTGATTTAAAAGCTAAGTTGGATGTCTGGGTTGTTCTTAATTTTTTCCTGCACCAGTTCACAGATTCTTAGTTTATAAAAGACTTAAACTCACTAGAGGTCTTACCTGCCTTACCACTGCCTGCTGTTCATCTAGTAAAATCTCTCTAATCTCTTTGTTTTTACAAAGGAAATGTTCAGTTCGACTCCTGTTGAAGTGATCTATCAGCTCTGTGGTATAATATACAACACTACAGACCTGAGACCATTAGTTAAAGACATAAAGATTCACGCCCAAAGTTGTAAACATAAATTTTTGTGAATTATTTTTTATTGAAGTATGCTCAGTGAATTTACATATAGATTAAACCCTAAATATACCAAATGTCAGCCTGTTTATATCCTGATGCCTTCGCATCACTGTTGTATATGGATTGAGTTCAGAGCCAGTGTTCTCCTTACTGTAAGTAAAACATTACAGTAGCAAGGGTTAAAAGCGATCCTTGCACGCTGGGGAAGGGTTCGAGTTGTTTGGGCTCTAGTATGAACTTGTCAGAATTTTAATATATGTTGTCTGAAAAGTTAATGAGCCTCCTGTCTGGAGACATATAACTGATTATAGGCACAATTATTTATCCGACTTGAACAGCTCAGTCCTTTGTTCATACTCAGTTCTATGAAAACAACAGCAGCAGCAACCTCTTCTTGTTGGGAGGAGGTAATCTTTGTGCTGAAGGCTGTTATTCCACGGACTGGTGCCCCATACAGGCAAACACCTAATTTATGTTTGGCTTTGTCTTATTTTCCTTCTAAATTTCATTCTTGGGAGTTTCAAATGCCTCCTCCCTCGAGGTGTTCTTTTGGTGGTTTGTGGTTCTTTAGGATGTCTCTGCAGATAATATTGATATCCTTGTCTTCACTGATGAGGCAGTATAATCTAATAGCTGAGGTACCTGAAGGGTCAGAACAGTGGGATAATGTAGACTGATCACTTCTGACTAAAACATGATGGCAGTGAAGGAGAAGATAAAAGTTTCTGGAGCAAAAGAAGGCAGCAGGGGCATTTGAAATGTTTGGTTAGTGAGGTAACACAGAAGGAATATGTCCACAAAACTTTCCCAATAGAGCCTCGATCTCAAGGCAAAGGATTTGAAATCTGCCCCATGGACTCACCCTTTCCTGGTGCAATTCCCTTCTTTCATCTGTCTGCCTTTGTTTGGAAAATATAGAAATAGGTTATAATCTGCTTAATAAATAAATACTGTGCACAGCACCTGTGTCTATGAATTCAGTGCTGTGCAGTCGCTCTGTTGAGCCTGAGCAGAGGTGATCACTGTACACTGATGATGAGGAATGTTTCGCTGCTGATTTTGGAAACCAGGGGGAATGGAGGACTTTCCTAAAAATGGAATAAGTAATTTGTGAATATCAGTTGATATGTTTATTCCTCCATCAGTTTGAGGGCTCAGTTTTCAAGGACAATTTATTTCACAGAGTACCTACCATAACATTTCTCTTCCTCTCCCTTTTGCTTTATTCCCATGAACCAGCCTGCTTGGTGTGACCAAGATCCTCTAAAGTTCAACGGGGACAGAACGAAATCACTTCTTTAATCATAGAATCATAGAACAACCAGATTGGAAGAGACCCACTGGATCATCGAGTCCAACCATTCCTATCAAACACTAAACCATGTCCCTCAGCACCTCGTCCACCTGTCCCTTAAACATCTCCAATAATAAGAATCATAGAATCGTAGAATCACCAGGTTGGAAGAGACCCATCAGATCACTGAGTCCAACCATTCCCATCAAACACTAAACCAAGTCCCTCAGGACCTCATCCACCCACACCTTAAACACCTCCAGGGAAGGTGAATCAACCACCTCCCTGAGCGCCTGTTCCAATGCCCAATGACCCTTTGTGTGAAAACCTTCCTCCTGATGTCCAGCCTGAGGTGGGCAAGGATCTAAACCCTGATGAGACAATGGATGCAGCCACAGGACAATGAGGGCTTTTAGGATATGAAAATGGCTTTTGATTTGCTGAAGACTGAAGGAAACAATTCTGTGTAGCGATAACTGCTTTCAAAGACATGCAAAATTGTTTTCCTTGGTTGGCTAAGACATCTACCTGAGATGGTATCTGTCAGTGCCTAAGTCTTGCAGGCAGCCAGAGAAATGTCCCCCAGGCCTTCAAGGCAGCCGTGAAATGAAAACTTTCTCCCAATAGATGATACATTCCACTCATTAGTTACAGCCCGATGGCCACTGTCAAACACATATTAATTATTCCACTACTTTTTTTTCCATTTTAGCACCTGCAAGAAGTTTTTCCCCTTCCATGCACAGCATTTTATTGACTACAGGTTTGTTATTGATTTCTGTATTCAATAAAGAGTATGCTAAATGGGGACATTGAATTAAAAGCTCTCACTTTTAGAAATGCAAAGGGAAAATAGGACACTATGATGCACTCGGAGGAAGAAATGCAGGTTGAGGACCACAGTCCAGCTGCTCTTTTCTTCAGCAGGAGGGAAAACCCAACATCTATGGGGAGGGAAAGGGCTGGGGCTCCCATAGTACCAGCAACACTGTGGTGTTGGTAGCACTGACCTGGGGAAAATTTCCAGCTTCCTCTGGTGCATCTTTCAACCTTTCTCTAAATCAGTGGTGCTGTTCTCTCCACCTTGGGAACTAACCTCTCGCAGTTAATGAATAAACAGCGAGATTTATCAGTCGAGGGCTCTTGCCCAGAGGAGATAACAGAAGGAGCCCACGCCTCTCTGCTTCTGCCTCCAGCAGTGTGCGAGCTCCCTGGTGGTCGCTCGGGGCCTTGGAGAAGGGCAGGGGTGGCATCCTCTGCCATCTGACGCTCTCCAGGAGCTGAGAACAGAGGAGGTTTGCAGCCAAAATGTGAAGAGCATCACAGGCCAAGCAGGACACGAGTGAGATGTCACACCTGTGACGACAGGTCTCCTGGGGCTGAGCAAGCTCTGCCGCCCGTGGCCCTCGTGGTGGTTTGGTTTGGGACACGAGTGAGGTGCTGGTGTGCAGGAGGGGTTGGAGTAGACGTGTCTGTTCTTGTGTCGCTGCTGGTAATGAGAGTCCTGATCTTTGGAGGCTTCGCTGAGGGCATCTTTGCCAACTCTGGTTCTCCATCACATCCACAAAGACCTCTGTACTCATCACCTTGGGGTTGAGTCACCTTCCCTGGAGGAGTTTGGGGGACAGGTGGATGGGGTGCTGAGGGACATGGGTTGGTGCTTGGTGGGGATGGTTGGACTCAGGGGTCCTGATTCTATGACCTTTTTCCCCTGGAGACAGTGTGAAGGGAGAGAAAGAGGTCACAGTGCTTAGTCTCAAGAAATGCCTGTGCTTAAACCAACGTCTGCACAAAAGCAGAAGGAAAAGTGGGGTTTGTGCTCTGGCAATTCCACAGGTTCTGCAGTCCCAGCACATTTTGCACCACCATCACCCCACCCTCCAAAAGCTCACATCATTTCTCTGTCTTTCCTGAATGAACGGGGACCTTGAGTCTCTTGGGCCATTTGTCATTTTTTATGAACACACCAATTCACTTAAAATTCTTGCACACTATCTTCCTCCCGGCTCTTGCTCGGTCCATTTAGTTGATTGCCACATACTCCTGTTAGTGCTCTGTTGGGCTGCTGATGTATGTTTAGTAACTCTCCATAGTAGACTAGTTCTAAAAAAAAAAAATACAATGTTAAGAATTTTTGACACAGGAAACTGAAAAGCCGCAGATACATATTTCAGGGTGAAGTCCTGTTCTTCGCCTCCAGCCCTATTGCTGACCTCGCATGGCAGCACTGACAACAGAAATTTTGGTCTGTGTCCCTGCATTAAAGTTAGTTACATGAGATTGAGCGGGTTTTTTTTTGTTTTTCCTAAGTTAATTATGGTTTGGCAGTCGTGCTTTGTGATGATTGGAGCAACTCTGCATATAATAGATGTACTCAGGTAATTACCTTGTGTGTTTGAAAAGGCCTCATGGACAAATAAATTTCTCTGTCTCATTTTAAGGCACTGTTTAAGGGATGGGTGGATGAGGTGCTGAGGGACAGAGTTTAGTGTTTGATAGGAATGGTTGGACTCGATGATCCGTTGGGTCTCTTCCAACCTGGTGATTCTATGATTTTTTCCCCTTTCTGAGTGCGCAGGGAGGGAGGGGGGGAGGGAGAGTGGGGCTGGCAGGGAAGAGAAGGACACTGAATGAACACTGTATGGATTCTGAAAGAGCCAGACATATATCACACCTGGACATACACACACACAGAGGAGCAGATCTGTCTCTCTCTCCTGTGCCAGGGCAATATGATCAGACCTGGGATTCCCACCCTGCACCGTCTTCATGCTATGACTGCACTAATAGCAAATTCTTTAGTGGGTTACACTTGGTGCTTTCATGCTATGAACCTGTCAGGCTCCATTTCTTCCCCCCATCTACCATGCTGTTTTACAGCTTTCTGATGCCTTGCGTGAGGAAAAAGCTTCCCCTAGCTCTCAGCTCCAGCTGGAGAACTATTTAATCTCTCCTTCAAGCTGGAGGCTTGGCTGGCAGCTCTCTGCTGATGCAGGGGCAGCCCTGTGCTGGGGTGGGGGATGAGACCAGTGGCAGCAAAAAATGCTCTTGGCTGCCTCTTGATCCTGTGTTGCCAGAGATATGAACACGGGGGTCTGGGTCTGCAGGCACTAAATGGGGTCAAGCTGCAGGCTGCTCCAGCTGAAATGATTGCTCTGCTGGTGGTGCAGGGCAATTGCTGCAGATCAGATTTAAAAGCAAGTGAGTTCCTTACTGCTGTGGGATGAGCAAATGCCTCATTGGCCAAGGTTTTCTTTGAAAGGATTGACCTCACTGGCAGGGGCTCAGGTCCGGTCACATTCCTATTGCTGTAGTAAAAGGCAGTGCTGAATGAGAGCAAGAGTTGTTCACAGCGTGATTACTACAGCATCTCGTGTGTCTTACGTGAGGCATCATACATGTAAATTGCTAAGGGAGTAAAGCAAGACCAACACCTTCTGCCAATTAATACATTATGGCCTTTTTGACCTACAGTATTGATCCAAAAATTTGCACATAATCCTAGAAGAAATAGTTTGTGATGTATTCTTCCCTCGTGATTAAATTTCTAGTTTGGAAATTTCTTTAGGAAAAGGAGTAATTATGAGAGGTCATTTATCCGAAAGAGTTCATGCATATGATTAATTTATTGCACTTCAGTAATTTACCATGGATGAGTTTCTGTGTCCCTATCTCTAAGTATAGATATGAGGTTAGCCTAACATGTATTTACATAATGACATATTGTTTAAGGATGAGCTTTCATAACAGCAGCGAAAAGCCAGAAATTTTCATGGAATTACTTATATTTTTGCTGAACCTGTGATGTTAGTGTACTATTAGTCTATTACAGATCTCAAATTGTAACCTAAATGTGGTAGTGCTCTTGTTTAAGTTAGCCTTCCCTGGAAGATGCTTTTCAAGCTGTATCTTATTAGCAGATAATGTTTTGCCCCTGGCTGTCAAGCATTTCATCCCTGGTTTCATGAACTCTCTGTCCAGAGAAATTCCTGGTCATTTATAGAGTGAAATCTTTGCTTCAATTAATTTCATTCCCTTAAATGCTACCAGGTCTCAATACTCTTCTCAAGGTCTAATATTTAAGAGCTATTTCTCATTTCACTAACTTTGTTTCGATGATTCTTTATTCTTATGTATCGTATGTACTGAAATGCCTCAGGTCTTATTGTGGCAGGGTCATTCTGGGGAAGTTCTGCAGTAAATGAGTAGAGAGGAGACATCATTATTATTAGGATGTTGAGGCTCTGGAGCGAGTCCAGAGTAGAGCAATGAAGCTGGTGAAGGGGCTGGAGAACAGGCCTTATGAGGAATGGCTGAAAGAACTGGGGGTGTTTATCCTGGAGAAGAGGAGGCTGAGAGGAGACCTCATTGTTCTCTCTAACTACCTGAGAGGAGATTGTGGAGAGGAGGGAGCTGGGCTCTTTTCCCAAGTGACAGGGGACAGGATGAGAGGAAATGGCCTCAAGCTCTGCCAGGGGAGATTATGACTTGACATTAGGAAAAAAAAATTCACAGAAAGGGTCACTGGGCACTGGCAGAGGCTGCCCAGGGAGGTGTTTGATTCACCTTCCCTGGAGGTGTCTAAGGCATGGGTGGATGATGTGCTGAGGGACATGGTTTAGTGTTTGATAGGAATGTTTGGACTCAGTGATCTGGTGGGTCTCTTCCAGCCTGGTTGTTCTATGATTATAGTCCTGCTGAATTTATAGAGGTTTTGGATCTCTTCCTAACCTTGTTTCCAGCTCAACTGATCTCAAGGAATTCATGATGTTGTTTAATTTTAGATGTTCACTCATTGTTTCCCAGACCTTCTTTTAGATCTGGTTTCTTTGCAGAAGGGGTATTTTCGCATATGTACACACACACATCCACACACATGTGTACATGCACACAAATGCACACAAATTTTCCACATATGTTTTGTTTCATACTGACTTGAAAAGTCATAGAATCGTAGAACAACCAGGTTGGAAGAGACCCACTGGATCATTGAGTCCAACTGTTCCTATCAAACACTAAATCATGCCCCTCAGCACCTCATCCACCTGTGCCTTAAATGCTGGGTTAAGTTGAAAATGCCAGTCTCCAAGGTACCTGGCACTGATACCTGATTGTTACATGCTTTTACACTGTGCCCTTATGAAAACTTACACTTTTTATACACATGATGTATAAAAAGTATGATGTAGTCTATTTATCACATTATATGCAGACAGTTCACCAGACCTGTCTTGTAACCTGTGAGAACATTGCTGGGAGCCTGATAAACCATCAACATTGTCCTCTCATCATGGATGCTCCACTTGATCTCCTCCAGCCAGGGAAGCTCTCAGAGCTCGGAGCTACCGTGCAGTTCTTACTTCATGGACTTAGAGCCATAGTGATGTCTGGGAACGGTCGTGCATTTCTTGCAGGGTTTTTCTTTGTCCTTCAAAGTTTTATTTTATTGCCCTTATGACTAAGTACCCCCTAGTACTGGGAGATGACCCAAACAGTTTAAATTCTAATAAGACAAACAGAGAACATGAAACATGGTTGTGCATCTTTTGCAGATGGTAAATCTACTGATATCAAGGTTGAGTGACCTTTCCAGTTTTATGCAGAAAGTGAATAATGAACATGGAGTAATCTGAGCTATCCAGAGTCTAGAATGGATTTTTAATCATCTTTTCTGGTCTGTTTACAGTCTGATTTGTCCCCAGAGATAAGAAACTTTTGCTTGTATACTATACATCTCAGGGCAAATTTCTTCTTGTTGTCACTCCATAAAGGGAAAGATTTACGCTCAAGGGCTTCCTTTGTATAGGGAAGAGGCAGCTTGGATGAGAAGAGTAATTTCAGACTTGGATTTTTTTCTATCATCCTCCCTGAATTTCTCATATAAGAAAAGGAAGTAAATCTCTCTACTCTGCAAGGTTTGCTTCTCCATTATAAACATTAGAAAAGCAGCAGTAATGTGTCCTTATTAACTAGTGAGGCTTCATCTGTTGGACCTGCCTGAAGCCCTGCAGAGATGGAAGCTCTGGCCAGAGAATTCCACTGCCTTTGCCATCAGGGCTCATGAGTTCCAGTGTGTCTTGCTGTTATTGCCGTAGTCATCTTGCCCGTGAAAAGTACTTTTGCTTTTCAGCAGAGAAGTACTTATCGCTACTTTAAGACAAGATGTTGTGCTTGTACTGAAATGTCATCAATGAAACATTAATCAGAAGAGATCTGTTAGAGAGATTAACCTGTAATTGTCCACTTCACCTTTTTCACACAACCATTAAAAAGCCAGCTGAGGCTCTTCTGCCACCTTTGCTCCTTTTGATATGTCCCCTTCAGCAACCAGTGGAGTAAAGAGAGACATCTTCATTCATAGAATCATAGAATCATAGAATCATAGAACAACCAGGTTAGAAGAGACCCACTGGATCATCGAGTCCAACCATTCCTATCAAACACTAACCCGTGTCCCTCAGTACCTCGTCCACCCGTCCCTTAAACACCTCCAGGAAAGGTGAATCAACCACCTCCCTGGGCAGCCTCTGCCAGTGCCCAATGACTCTTTCAGTAAAAAACTTCCTCCTAATCTCTAGCCTAAATCCTCCCTGGTGGAGATTGAGGCCATTCTCTCTTGTCCTGTCCCCTGTCCCTTAGGAGAAGAGTCCAGCTCCCTCTTCTCTATAACCTCCCTACAGGGAGTTATAGAGAGCAATGAGATCTCCCCTCAGCTTTCTCTTCTCCAGGATAAACACCCCCAGCTCTCTCAGCTGTTCCTCATAAGGCCTGTTCTCCAACCCCTTCACCAGCTTCATTGCTCTTCTCTGGACTCACTCCAGAGCCTCAAAATCCTTCTTGTGGTGAGGGGCCTAGAACTGAACACAGGATTCAAGGAGTGGCCTCACCAGTGCTGAGTACAGAGGGAGAATCACCTCCCTGGACCTGCTGGTCACCCTGTTTCTGATCCAAGCCACTAACAAGCAAGAGTGTGGAGGAGACTCTGGACTCAGAGAGGCTGTACCTTTTCAATCCGGACTGTAAAATGGAGGTCACCTTCTTCTGAGCTTCTTGAGCATGACCCAAGTGGGAATCAATTTGACATATTGTATGGAGTTATTTTGCTGGCCCTCTGACAGCGCTCATGCTAGTTTTTATTGTGAAACAGTTTCACACCCTTTCTGAGATGGCCAGGGTTAAGAGAAGACACCCAGTGGGAAGGTGTCAGGATTAGATTCTGACTGGTGAAATAAGCCTCCATGTCCTGCAGTGTCAGAAATGAGTGGTATAAAATGTGCCGCTCGGGGCCTTCAGCCCTTCTCTTTGGGCTGAAAGGCCAAGAAAAAGCATGAAGACGTGTCTGTATTTAGCAGGCTGAGATGAATAAGAGACAGGATTGAGATGTGTTGTGGTAAAGACTCTGAAGGACTTTTTGCCAGGGCAGTTACCAGTTCTTAGTCAAGTCTGTAAGGATTGCCCAGATGACAGTGGCCTTTTCTGCTGTCGAAAAGAAATGCTTCCTTTTGTATTGTGTCTCCTTTTTTTATGAAGCAAAAGGCAGGTCAATTAGTTGGAGAAGGCTGGCAACCTACTGGGAAATCTGCAAAGCTCAAAACAATGTTAAGAGAATGCTACAATAAATTGCTGAATTTGCACTCATTAACATCTAACAAAAATGCTTAAGTATGAGTTTAAGCACAATAAGCTTAAGGGACTTGTTAAATAACATAAACTCCGGGAGATCACAAGCACACTCTCTCTGAAACAAGGACGTCTGTGAAGATATAAAGTAGACAATATTATTAAAGTTCATTTCTTGCTTATTCAAGCTTGCATTGTAATAGTATTTCGTTAAATGAAAAAGAGCAAGATGTGCTAACCTCATGAAGGTCAGTATAGCCAAGTGCAAGGGACTGGGCTGGGACAATCCCAAGCATAAGTACAGGCTGGGAGGAGGGTGGATTGAGGGAAGAGAAGGAATTGATGGTGCTGGTGGATGAGAAGCTCAACATGAGCTGGTGATCATAGAATCATAGAATAACCAGGTTGGAAGAGACCCATCGGATCATTGAGTCCAACCATTCCTATCAAACACTTAACCATGTCCCTCAGCACCTCGTCTACCCGTGCCTTAAACACCTCCAGGGAAGGTGAATCAACCACCTCGCTGGGCAGCCTATTTCAATGCCCAGTGACCCTCTGTGTGAAAAACTTCCTCCTAATCTCTAGCCTAAATCTCCTCTGGCAGAGCTTGAGGCCATTCCCTCTCATCCTGTCCCCATTCACCTGGGAGAAGAGCCCAGCTCCCTCCTCTCTACAACCTCCTTTCAAGTAGTTGTAGAGAGCAATGAGGTCTCATCTCAGCCTCCTCTTCTCCAGGTTAAACACCCCCAGCTCTCTCAGCTGTTCCTCATAAGGCCTGTTCTCCAGACCCCTCACCAGCCTCGTTGCTCTTCTCTGGACTCTTTCCAGAGCCTCAAAATCATTCTGGTGGTGACAGACAAAGAACTGAACACAGTATTCAAGGAGCAGTCTCACCAGTGCTGAGTACAGAGGGAGAATAACATCCCTGGACCTGCTGATACAAACCAGGATGCCACTGGCCTTCTTGGCCACCTGGGCACACTGTTGGCTCATGTTCAATTGGCTGTCAATCAACACCCCCAGTTCCCTCTCCTCCTGGCAGCTTTCTAGACAGTCTTCTCCTAGTCTGTAGCTCTGCATAGGGTTGTTGTTCCCCAAGTGCAGGACCCAGCATTTGGCCGTGTTAAACCTCATGCCACTGGACTCTGCCCAGCGGTCCAGCCTGTTTAGGTTCCTTTGCAGAGCCTCTCTACCCTCCAGCAGATTGACACTTCCACCCAGCTTAGTGTCATCTGCAAACTTGCAAATGAGCACTTGTAGCTTGGAAAGCCCACCGTATCCTGGGCTGCATCCACAGAAGTGTGACCAGCAGGCTGAGGGAGGGGATTTTCACCCTCTGCTCTGTTCTACTCTTGTGAGACCCCACCTGGAACACTGCATTCAGTTCTGTCATCCTCAGCACAGGAAGAACACAGATCTGTCAGAGCAAGTCCAGAGGATGCAATAAAAATAGTCAGAAGGCTGGAGCACCTCATCTATGAGGACAGGCTGATAGAGCTGGTGTTCTTCAACCTAGAGATGAGAAGGCTCCAGGGAGACCTTATGTAGCCTTCCAGTACTTAAAGGAAGCCTACAGGAAAGCTGAGGAGGGGGTCTTTATCAGGGAGTGCAGTGACAGGAGAAAGGGGAGCAGTTTTAAGCTGAAAGAGAGGAGATTTAGATGAGATATTAGAAAAAAAATTTTACTGTAGGGACAGTGAGGCACTGGAGCATGTTGCCAGAGAAGCTGTGGATGCTCCATCCCTGGAGATATTCAAGGCCAGGTTGGATGTAACTTTGAGCAACCGAATGGAGTGGAAGGTTTCCCTGCCCATGGCAGGGAAGTTGGAACTTGATTATCTTTAAGGTCCCTTCCAACCCAAACCACTCTATGATTTCAGGAGGTTTTGACTTATATTTTTCACACTTCAGATGCTAAGCATCGATTTTCCAAAGAGAAATTTTGCCTTTGGAAGCAAAGTGTGTGAACAAAGAGAGAGAGAAAGCCACAGTTAGTATTTGCAAAATATGTTTTGAGGACAATATAGAGCTGATGGCAGGCTTGATTGTTTTCAATTTCCAGTGCAATTTTCCAAATTGAGGAAATATGAATAGCTCAGTGATGTTTGAAGTTCTTGCATTATTACATTACTATTTCACCTAAAGCAAATCCAAGACTTCTATAAGCCTCTTCTATCCCTTTTCTCAACAAACAGGAAAAACAGACAGGTCCAAGATCTGCATTTATGAGCAGAGACAGAGCAGCAAGGCTTGAAATTAGGTGGCTCTATTAGCATAAGGTTGTATTATTGGGCAATATACCCATTTTTTTTTCCTTTTCTTCACAGGAAAAGATGCTCATTTCTCTTATAGCCTCATCTGTAGCACTTAGACAATGATACATGATCTCATCAGGAAGGAGGACATCTTCCGGAAGTCCCCATCAGAATCTCTTAGCTGTGATAGATTATGTTTCTGATAGTGAAGATATTGCATAACAGATATGTACCTGTTAAAATAAATAAAACATTTATGGAGTAATATTTATAGGTTTGCAATTTTATCTTATTTCAGTTACCTGTGATACAGGCACAACCCTCTGCCCTCTATGTTATGCACAAGGAGTGAAAACATCCCTGTTTATGATCAGAAGAGACATTTGTCTTTTTTTTTTTTATTTCCCAATAAGTTCATAAAATAGCAAATATTTTGGTCTGCTTACTATACCTCTATGTAAAGACTTGTGTACATATTTGGTTTTAGAGCTGAGTGAGTAAGTGGAAACATATAATTTTCTTAACATGTTTTCCTTCAGCTGAATCTACAAAGCAATGCAGTGTAATTAGGAAAGCAACTATGTGCTTTCACTGCAAACAGCCTTTGAGGATGATTGATATAAAAGTTGCCAACAAGTAATTTCTAAAACAAAGATCTTTCTTTATTAAAAAATAACAGAGAAGGAACATATTTTCTCTTTTAATGCCACTAAAAAAATACTTAAAAAAATGTAATTATTTTATTTTCTCACAGAAGCACCTGGAGGAGTGGGAAGTATCTTTTCCAAACCAATTAAAATTTTGGTGCAAGAATCTCTTGCATCAAAATAAAGAGAACAACTCGGTAGTGAAATCTCAGATAGGCTGGGACTGATGTGGTTCAGGAAAAGATCTGAATCTACTGCACAGCAAACAACCTGCCAGCCCCATGTCAGAGATCATAGAATCATAGAATCACCAGGTTGGAAAAGACCCACCAGATCATTAAGTCCAACCATTCCTATCAAACACTAAAATATGCCCCTCAGCACTTTGTCCACCCGTGCCTTAAACCCCTCCAGGGAAGGTGAGTCAACCCCCTCCCTGGGCAGCCTCTGTCAGTGCCCAATGACCCTTTCTGTGATAATTTTTTTCCTAATGTTCAGCTTGAACCTCCTCTGGTGGAGCTTGAGGCCATTCCTTCTCATCCTGTCCCCTGTCACTAGGGAGAAAAACGCAGTTCCCTCCTCTCTATAACCTCCTTTTAGGTAGTTGTAGAGAGCAATGAGGTCTCCTCTCAGCCTCCTTTTCTCCAGGCTAAACACCCCCAGCTCTCTCAGCCGTTCCTCATAAAACTTGTTCTCCAGGCCCTTCACCAGCTTCGTTGCTCAGATGTGTGTAGTGGGGGTGTGATATTTGTCTCAGAATTCCAATTCATTCTGGTAAAACTCAACCAGAGAAACACATCCTAAAATACTAAATGAATTACAGAGCTGAGAAAGAATAGATCTGAAAAGAAATCACCTTCAATCATTGGTGACTAATGGCACAACAAAGCCAGGTATTTTTTTTGTAGCTCTTCTAAGATCCAGTGGATTGTGTCACACTGGGAATTAAAACTCTCCATCCCACACTAGCAACTATCTACCATTCTTTGATAGCAGGGTCAGAATCCTGTTTGGCTACCAGAAGGTGCTTCAGGAACTATTGGCTGTGAGTTCTTATCAAGGCATTTAGAGCGGAGCTTTATTGTGACTACGCAGGCTAAATGTGATTGCTAATTCTGTCTCTCCTTGCTGTGAGCTTCCTCCATGTCACCTTCACCTGGCCATCATCCTTTTCATCTAAATGATATCAGGTTATTATAACAGGAAAACATACATATTCATATGTTCAGGAAGTAGCTCAGCACTGAGTATGTTTTCTACATCTCATTGAAAGTTAATGGCCATGAATTCCATTGTCTGAAAAATTTATTTGAAGTGATGATTATGTTAATGTCTCTTGGGATGCATTTATCATTTGTGTTTCTGAAGTGAGTACTGTGGAAAACAAAGGTTGACATATTTGTTTCCCTGTTCAATTAGCAGTATTAGCTGCTCTTAAAATATTAATCTGCCAAGCTAAGTTGCAGAAGAATTTGTGGAAAGAAGACAGTCCAAGGCTACAGGGAACCAGGAATGCAAGATCGCTTTTCAGTGGTGCTATAATCCAGATTGAAAGCATTTCTAAGTGTAAGTATGCTGCAGTTCCTTGATACCTTCTGTCCTGGGAGTACAAAGCATCTCACAAGACTCAAACCAGTGCTCACGTTCTCCTTAATGTTACAAGGCCACATAGAAACAAATGATTGATTCCAGATGGTTGGGAGGATCAGAGCAACTACAGAGAGTAGAGCCTGTCCTCTTTCTTCATCAAACTGACTTTTCTTACATTGCCTGCTCTATTTATTACTTGAAAATAGGCCCATTGCCTCATTTCACCCTCCCCTGTTCTTTATTCCTTCCACACATGGGACTTTCTGGCCAGCTAACTTGCTAGAGAATATTCAGGGACCATGGCCCCTCCGTGTGGCTGCTGATAAAGTTTGCTTCTAGAGGGGTATATGCCACTTTGAAAACCAAATCACTTATTAATCAGACCAAATTTAGAAACCTGTTGCTGATATTAACACTGCTATAAATGGTTTTCATAATTTTAGACATTGCTTGAACCTGTCCTGTGAGCCTTGAATATGTAGTAGCTAAATTTTACTTGGATATGTGACCTCCATTGGTGGTTAGTAGCAACATTATATGTGATTCATGTCTTCTGAATCCCCACACTCATGTCTGCTGGAAATGTGTCTCAGTTCCAGGAGCCACTTGTAGTTGCACCCTCAGCATTGGAATCATAGAATCATAGAACAACCAGGTTGGAAGGGACCCATCGGATCATAGAGTCCAACCATTCCTATCAAACACTAAACCCTGTCCCTCAGCACCTCATCCACCCGTGCCTTAAACACCTCCAGGAAAGGTGAATCAACCACCTCCCTGGGCAACCTGTTCCAATGCCCAATGACCCTTTCTGTGAAAAAAATTTTCCTGATGTTCAGCCTAAATCTCCCCTGGCGGAGCTTGAGGCCATTCCCTCTTGTCCTGTCCCCTCTCACTTGGGAGAAGAGCCCAGCTCCCTCCTCTCTACAACCTCCTTTCAGGTAGTTGTAGAGAGTAATGAGGTCTCCTCTCAGCCTCCTCTTCTCTAGGCTAAACACCCCCAGCTCTCTCAGCCATTCCTCATAGGGTCTGTTCTCCAGCCCCTTCACCAGCTTCGTGGCTCGAAGACACAGAGAGTGTCAAAATCAAGATCCAAGTGCAAATTTGGGGTTCAATTTTTTGGGTTTGTTTGGTTAAGCCTGGCAGTTCTTAGGTTCTAGATGTGTTGAAAGCAATGTCTCAGTGCTGAGCCAGATGGTCTCTCTGTCTCCTTATATTCCTCCATCTTTTGTCTGTTGTCTTACCAATGAGAGCACCGAGGGCAAGAAACATTTTTTTTGTTCTGTATTTGCTAATGACCAATAAGGGCACGGCTTATGAATGAGCTCTCAAGGCACTGCTGTAATAACATCAGTGATAAATAACAATAATTATGATAATAACAGAGATGGCATCTATTAGTAGAGATGCTAATAGAGTTCTAACAAGAATCACAACTGGGTGATGCTTTTTAATCAGAATTAATGACGTGTGTTGAAATACATTATAGCAGGATGTTGTTCAGCAGCTGGGTATCTAGCAGAATGTCAGACTTTTTCTAAGTGAGTACAGGCCAAAGGTAGCTAGCTAGAATATAGATAAGGAAATCCTTTAAAGCTGCACTTTCCTTTGGGGAAACATTTGTTTGTTCATTTATTTATGATTTGAGTGTTAGAATGGTGATGTGAATGTATTATTTGCTGTTTAGGCCATTGGAAGATGCTAATGTATGTGCTGCTTTTCCAAATTTACATGCATCTATCAAGCATAAAATTCTCAGGCTTGTTACCACAGTGTCGTAGTCCTGTTAAAGCACTGAAACACAGTGCCCTTAAAGCACCACTAACAGAAGCCGTGCATTAAGCAGATAACAATTGGAATCATAGAATCATAGAATCACCAGGTTGGAAAAGACCCATCATATCATTGAGTCCAACCATTCCTATCAATCACTAAATCATGTCCCTCAACACCTTGCCCACCAGTCCCTTAAACACTCCAGGGCCCCTTAAATGCCTCCAGGAAACAAAGTCAAGTCCAGGTAACTAACCTACTAACAAAGCAAGGTCCAAGTAACTCATATGATTCTATGATTCTATACAAACACCCCATGGTTCTCTCTTTAGAGCTTCTTATAGGAGAGATTAGGACACAAGTGCCTACCCAGCCTGCTCCATTCATGAAATCAAGTGCTGCTACTTGTGAGATCATAGAATCATAGAATCATAGAATAACCAGGCTGGAAGAGACCCATTGGATCATCGAGTCCAACCATTCCTATCAAACACTAAACCATGTCCCTCAGCACCTCATCTACCTGTGCCTTAAATACCTCCAGGGAAGGTGAACCTCCTTGGGCAGCCTATTCCAATGCCCAATGACCCTCTGTGTAGAAAAACTTCCTCCTAATCTCTAGCCTAAATCTCCCCTGGTGGAGCTTGAGGCCATTCCCTCTTGTCCTGTCCCCTCTCACTTGGGAGAAGAGGCCAGCTCTCTCCTCTCTACCACCTCCTTTCAGGTAGTTGTAGAGAGTAATGAGATAAAGCACTTCTCCATCCCCAGTCCCACCACACTCTTCTACATCAAAACAGTCACCTCTAATTACTAAAAAGCAGCACTAGTGAATACAAAATCCTCTTTTAGTACAAGCTGATCTCCATCTCATCACTTAGTACAAGACGAGGGAGATAGGAGAGTCTTTCACTTTTCTAAAATCAGGGGATGATGCTCACCGGGATGCATGTTACTAGAAAGTTTGAATAAGAAGTTCATGGTTGAAAAGCAAACATTGCTGAAATAATTGGCTTCAGCAGTTACCAGGAGTTTCTTGAAAGTTAAGGATTTTGGGGGACTGAGGGCAACCCAAAAGCAATGATGAAGTGTCTTTCTCTATTGGACAGATCTGCAGAGTTTGTCTGGAAAGGTCTTAGAGTAACAGAAAATGTCTTGGAAAAAGAGAGGACTATATCACAGCTGTATGAGAGTCAGGATTTTATGTGCTTTCTTCACCTCTCAGTTACTCTAGTAGCCTATCAGCACCACACTTCACTGTTGTGTGATGATATTAAATAGCAGTATGGGCATCAGTGGAAGGTAATAGAGAAGTGACTGCCTGTGATTGATTCACTCTTCCCACTCTCAGGGGTCTGTCTCCTGGTCTTGAATGCATAACACAAGGATGAAGCAACCACTGCTTCTCCTCTCCTTTGCCAGCTGGGCTATCCGTGCAGTAGCCTCTGGTCTTTGTTAGAATTTCCCTCTCAGTATGGAAACTGTGTCATTGGTGGATTGCAATGCCTCTTTGCTGTGCCTCTGCTAATGAGCAATCATGAGTTTCTTGATGTAAATCTCCTTGCATCCCTCCTTAATGATAGTGAGTTTGTTATGATCATTGTTCTTCTGACATCCCATCTATTATGGCACCAGTTATTTAGCAAGGGCTTTTTTTTTTTTTTTAAAAAAAAAAAAAAAAAGAAAATAATTATTCCACTCTGTTCTTGTTCCAGATGGCTTCTATAATTAGTTTATTACTTTTGCAGATGTTGTATGAAAACTTCAGGATGTGAGCCAACAATGGGTAGATAAAGCTAATGAAAGTGAGTTTTCAGCTGATTGTTCACCATGTGGAAATAAATATATTCTGCATGTCGACTAAGCGCAACGCAGAATGCAAAGCGTGTATCTGGAGCATTTGATTCCAAATGGAGTATGTTGTATCAAAGCCTGTGCCTTTAGGTCATGTTCTTGTCCCTTGCTTCTATGGGCAGGAGGCAGGAAAAGGCCAGTGTCTTTCCTATCTGAAAGCCTAAGGTATCATCACGAAGAATATAATTACAGAGTCACATTTCCAGTCCCTAAATGCTAATTGTTTTTCATCTTTACCTGGATCCTTTCTCTCCCTGCTCCAATACCCAGAAAGGGTAATGTCCCTGTTTAGTTTTCATGTCTACTTTCTTATACTTCACTGGTTTTTACAGCAGCTGCACCACAGAAACAGACCTCCTGCCCTCCGTTCGTATGGTAATGAGATGATCACATATTTACTAATTTTCTGGGATGGCAGTTATTTCATTAAGGGCAATTATTCATTCCCCTTTTGGATTTAGATTGCAATTTTTAAAAAAAGGAGAAAAAAAAGAGGCTTGAGAGAGCCTCCCTTGCATTGGAAAACAGCGCTTCCCTCAGAAGAACGTCAGTACCCATTTATAAGCCTTCTTGGATAGGTTTCAATGTTAATATCCTTGGCCGAAAATGCTTGGTGATTAATAGCATTGACTGGCTAGTTAAATACACTATCAACCTGGGAGCAGTCATGCTTCTCAAGTAACAACAGTAATTGACAGAATGTTCAGCAAATAAAACCAGCTTAATGCTGTACTAATATATAATTAAAATACCTGTAAGTCTTTCCCCCACTGGGGATACAACACCGCCACAGAAATGCCAAGCGTTTCGGTTTAAAAAAAGGTATCAGCTTTAAAAAGCCTGATTTTTCTTTTTGGAGCCTGCCTCCCCCTCTACCCTGAAAATAGCCACAGTGGTAATTTTGTACTCAGAGGTGCCAGTGAACACAAGACCGTTTCAGTTTACAGTTGCTCCCACGCATCGTGCCTGCAAACAGGAGGCAATGTATATTTAAAGAGCTGCTCGTTGGCATCCTTCCTTTCTGCCTGAAACGTATTCTACCTACAGCTCAGAGATGTGAATTATTTACTGCCAAACAATAAAGTGAGGGTGTTCAGTGGTGACACACTTGTGGTGTGAGTGTAAGTGAGAAGCGAGTCCAGAGAAGACCAATGAAGCTAGTGAAGGGGCTGGAGAACAGGCCCTATGAGGAGTGTCTGAGAGAGCTGGGGGTGTTTAGCCTAGAGAAGAGGAGGCTGAGAGGAGACCTCATTGCTCTCTACAACTACCTGAAAGGAGGTTGTGGAGAGGAGGGAGCTGGGCTCTTCTCCCAAGTGAGAGGGGACAGGACAAGAGGGAATGGCCTCAAGCTCCGCCAGGGGAGATTTAGGCTAGAGATTAGGAGGAGGTTTTTCAAGGAAAGGGTCATTGGGTATTGGAATAGACTGCCCAGGGAGGTGGTTGATTCACCTTCCCTGGAGGTGTTTAAGACATGGGTGGATGAAGCACTGAGGGACATGGTTTAGTGTTTCATAGGAATGGTTGGACTCAATGATCCTGTGGGTCACTTCCAACCTGGTGATTCTATGATTCTACGATTCTATGAGACATTAACCCTATATCTGTGCATTACACTGAGCTGCCAGACACAGTGGAAAAACAAAGCAGTTGATAATCTCCCTTCCCTTTCCATTGGCAACACATCTTCAGTTATAACAGAATTACAATGTGTAGTTCTAGCTTTGCTGGCACTGCAGCAGTTGTTAATCAATATGTGCTCTCCATCAAACTATTTGTTTTATCCAGATATGTTATTAACTTCCTTTCCATCAATCCAGCGAGGGCCAGAACTGTTTGGAAGTAGGTATATGATCATTGTTTTGGCAGAAGGTATAGTAAAAAAATTAAAACTCTATAAAATATCAGATCAGGTTCATGCCAGTTTGATTCTTCTGCAGCTGGTGGAAAGGCCAAAGGGGGCGTAAAGGCCAGCCCTTCACGTAGAAAAGCACTAAAGAAATGCTCAATTTTGGAGCTTTGATAGAATAAGAAAAGAAGTAGAGATTAAAGAAATTACAGCTGTTAATTAAGTTATTTTATTGGATGGAAACATCACTGCATTGAAAGCAATGATAAGGGAGGGTTATAAATAGTAATATTATGCAGTGTGGAAGTAGGCAGAGGAAGCAGGAGCAAGAAATGGGAGTATTAGAAATCTAAATGCTGTGCAAAAATATAGTAAAGCATGAGTCCACTCCTAAAGACCTTCTGGAAAAGAAGGATTTTTCTCATATTTTTTTCAAATTGGGACACATGATTAGGATGAGGTGACATATAAGAAGTTATACAAAGAGTTCTGTAGGATGTGTATGACTTATCTCCAAGTCTCAAGAACTGTCTATTTTTTTAAAGTGTTGGCCACATTTTTCTCTGGAGGGAAAGCAGGTTCAAAAGGAAATAGCTCAGCTCCTTAAAGAGAGAGCACTGGGAAGACAGGGACAGATACAATGAAGATAAATTTATGGAATAATGGAAAGTGATAAATGTGATTAATTTTTATACAACGATCAGCTCAGTAAGACTTCAGATTTCTGCTACATCTTTACATAGCACAAATATATTTTACTTTTAGATATATGTTCACAAATTATTAATATTAAATAAAAACTACATTTCCCCCTCATTTTATAGCAATTCTTATCTCAAAACAACTTCTTTCATCTGTTTTTGTAACGTCATTGTCTGGCTACTGCTGCTTGGATGGTTTGTGAAGCTTGGTTGCAGAGCTGGCATCTGTTGTGATGCATCTATTCTTATAAGCAGACCTATCTCTAGTACCAGGCTGTGCGTTTTTTTCATATTTTTGTTCATGTTATTTTCCGCTTTTTTGACATTCGCAATAATGTGACTCTCTGCAAACTGACTACGAACTTCATACGAAGTTTGTAGTCAATTTGCAGAGAGTCACATTATTGCGAATGTTCTGGTTTGGGTGGGGAGAGGGTCAAAGGACCTATTGCTGCAGACTCAGGTGTGAGAGAGATGTTGAAACTATTCTTCTCAGGAAATTTTTCTTCATGATCCAAGTTAAAATCAGTAGGGCAGAAAACCCATCGTGGGGCATCACACTAAGATGATGTTGCAGCAATTCTTTTCATGAGCACATGCTGCAGCTGAGCTTGTTTAGTGTTTTCTGCAGTGGATCTATCAGTTCCTAACTCATGCCCCGGTCTGGAGCCATTGCCATTAAATAGCTCTCTGGAGTGGTTTTATTGACAATCTTCTCAGGCTGACAAATATTTCATGCACTTGAACTGGGCTGACACACTGATCTGTTCATTTTTATCCACCTTCTAGATATGATCTTACTGAAAATTAATTCTTTAGCATTTTCAAGTGCTGGTACTTGAGACTTTTCACTTGCCACTGTCATCCAGCCGAGGAATCATCCTAGACTAATCTCCTGCAAGCATCTATGAAAGAGTGTAAGCTGAAGAACAAATTAAAAATGTGTTGGGAGGTGAAAATAGTGAGGGTCGTTGCTGTCACTCACCTTCAAGTCTGAACAATCTGTGGAAGCTTAACCTGAAAATTCTCCTGTTGACTCAGTATCACCTCATTGATGGTGTTTGATATTAAAGGGTTAGTGCCAAGAAATCTTTTTCAATATCATTCTAGGCTCAGTAAACAACACTGAAAAGCATCTGATTTGTTAGCATTAGCTGTACAGGTTGCCACCTCTTTTAGACAGACATTTCCTTCACTAAGATCCTTAGGATTCCTCACTTGCATCGAAGGTTCTTCAAGACTTGATTAGAAGGCAGGTCCACAGCATGTCGTTAGCAATTTCAGTCTTGAATTACCTTAATGGTTGAATCACTTTTAATAGTAGAGAAGGGGCTTTGCTAACAGGTTAGGTCAAGGCTGATCCTAAACCTTGAGGAAAACTGCGCTCACGCCTGAATTTCATGGCTTCAATATTGACTTTATGGACCATATGACAGCCCCTATGATGAATCGTTCTCTCATTTGCATTGGACTTGTTCTACAGTTAATGGCTTAATGCTTTTGAGTTGGCACTTTTAGTACAGGGGATTGTATTTCTCTTCACACAGCCCATGAGCAGATAATCAGAGCACTGAAAAATACAATTTTTCTTCTGTAGGTATTATCTTTCTCAGGGAAAAATACTGTAGCATGTCGAGCAGCTTTTAGGGTTATTGTCTTTTAATATGATATGGAGTCTTGTTAAGTGTGAGCTACATATCCAGTGGACTATTTTTTTTTTGTTTGAATGTTTAACTTGAATCAAAACCCTGCAAAATTCAGGAACAAATATATGTTCAAGTATGTGTATACCTATGTGTGACAAATAGTCTGTGGAACCACCCAGAAGTCTAAGGCCCAAGACACTCCAGATAAAACCTGGATGTCCTGATATTGCCTTGGCTCTAACTGCATCGATTCACTGCTTCATCTGTGATTAAAATCTCAAAATCAGGACATAATCCAACATCTGTGACTATTATAAAAGGTTGTTACATTGTGGTGCTTTCAGCATCACGACTGTAGGATCTCCGTAAGAGCTTCTGCTCAGAGAGCAGACAGAGCTGAACCTTTCCACCAGGGAAAAGTCAGCAAACCAAAGTGACACAAGCCTAAAGAGAAACCAAGGATACAAATACTGATATTATTTTCTACTGAACTGTATTCACCACATGAGATGAATGAGCAGACAAATGGACCTTAAGAAAAGGAGCCAGGTACTGGTGTTGGAGAGCTTTAGATTTGGTAGAGGTTGATTTAAAAGCTGGGAGAGGGATTTGTTCATGGACCAATTAAAAGCTAAGGTTCGAATATTGGTTAGTGTTATGTATAATTACTTTTCCAATGATATCAGGAAATTATTTAAATGCAAATTAAACTATGCTGCCAGAAGGTAGCTGTGTAGTGCTGAATAAAGCTGTTTTAGAAAACAACGTAATTTTAGGAAAATTACCTCCCTGTCCTGAGAAAAAGAACAATGACTGTGGAGTTAGCGGCACCAATAATGCACCACTAAGATCAGCTAAACATTGTTATTCTCCATGACTTAGACTTCTACAGAATTCTCCTAAAATGACTAACAATATTTTCCTAAGTAAGTCTGAAAGGAGAATTTTGAAGTGAAACAGTTTCCACAGCATTCTTGTAAAACAAAGCATTCCATTTAATACCAGTTTGTTGCGAGGGTAAGTAGAAAATTGAGAAGGTTATAAAGCTTAAACTCTTGTCTTTTTGGTTCCCCAAAATTTGTGGAGCCACATGCTAATTTAATTTAATAGAAACCACGCAGGTCCCATACTGTGACTCTCTGAGCTGCTTTGTGAAAGCTACAGGAGGACCTTAAAAAACAAGCAAAAGGAAAAAAACACACCTGAAAAAAAAAAGAAAATAATTTAACTAAGATTAACGTAGAGAGAATACTAGAGTGTGCTGGTGGTAGAGAAGTAATTTGTTTGGCTTTCATGAGAAGACTGAACTTTATCTGGAGAAGAGGAGGCTGAGAGGAGATCTGAACTACCTGAAAAGAGGTTGTAGAGACGAGGGAGCTGGGCTCTTCTCCCAAGGGACAGGGGACAGGACAAGAGGGAATGGCCTCAAGCTCCATCAGGGGAGGCTTAGGCTGGACATCAGGAGGAAGTTTTTCACACAAAGGGTCATTGGGCATTGGAACAGGCTGCCCAGGGAGGTGGTTGATTCACCTTCCCCGGAGGTGTTTAAGGGACGGGTGGATGAGGTGCTGAGGGACATGGTTTAGTGATTGATAGGAATGATTGGAGTCGATGATCCGATGGGTTTTGTTATGTTGATAGCACCCAGAATAGACCCTCTTGTACACTGGGTATGTGTCTCCTTGTGCAAATATCCATGGCCAAAGGTTTCTCTGAGGTGTGTTGTAAAACATATAATTGAAAGACATTTCCCACACCTCCTAAGGAGTCTGCTAAGACACTCATTGAAAGCCAAATGCCAGTAGCGATCAATTCCTGGCTAACAATATTTCAAATAGTTCTATTTCCACAAAAAAAAAATTTCCCTGTTGCCTGCAGTGCCAGTCATTTCCAAAAGCAAGAGAATATCTAAGATGAGATGTTTGCCTTGAAACCTGAGGTATAATTGTGCCTTTCATCAGTGTGAGAAAGGCCTTGGACCATTCTGCCTTCTCTCTTCTTATTATTTCCCCCTTTCTAGCAACCTGCACCTGTGTGTCCCTGGCAGGTGAATACCCAGAGAGTGTGGGAAAGCAGCTAGTTTTGTGTTTGGAAAACCTCCCAGCCCTTACTTCTGCAGTTTCTGAGAGCACTTGCAGGCTCATTGCATTAAGAATGTGTTTACCGAGGGAACTAAAACCTGTTGTAAAGAGACAAAGCAATAGCTGTTGTTCAGGTTAGAGCAGCCAGGTGTATAGCACACACAAAGAGCGCTTACTGGAGACAAAAGCTTAAACTGTTATGTTGCATATGTATCAGCCTTGCAGTACTCTGAGACCTCTTTATGTCACCATGGCAGTGGAAAGAAGTTTTAAACCTTTATTTTGCCTAAAGAGCCTCCTTGAATAGTCTGCAAGTGCACGAATGCTTATTCATAATCAAAATTAAACTGCCTAACAGTCAGGGTTTTGCTTTTCAGAGCCTGTGAGAAGTAGAGGGTGAGACAGAGCCTCTCCAAGGGAATGTGGATTTACTGTAAGGGTCTGGGGAGGCTCTCGAAGCACCATGGGGCAGTGTTTTCACATAAGCACTGTTTTACCCTCTTGTTCCCAAAGGACAGCACTAAAAATGAGACCTTCTTACCCTACTCTCTGAGAAGGGTTATGTGGGGAAAAAAAGGCTATGATGTGAAGGAGTGGGATCACTCATCAAGAAACCTATGATTCTATGATTCTGTCAGCAGTGTAGCCAGGGGAGCACAGATGCAGGAATCCAGCTCCCTCTGAAATCATAGAATCATAGAATCATAGAACAACTAGGTTGGAAGAGACCCATCGGATCATCGAGTCCAACCACTCCTATCAAAATGATGACTTCTATTGACAAGGCAGCTCCTTGTTGGAGAATTTTGGCTGGGATGTCAAAATGACTGTTTTCACAAGATTTTTGTTGTTTTGGCTTCTGGCTCTGACCTGAAAGAATTGGCAGAGGAAGGTCATGTTTACCTAGCAATATGTAATTTCTGTAACTGGAATTGAAGAGGGAGTCTTTTGATATTGAATACAGAACTCACTATGAAGCCTGACAAGTTGTCACAATGAAGGAAGGGACCCTGTCCTTCGTTTAGGACTTCAAAAAAACTGCAGCAGCCGTTGGGTGGTGTGGGGAGAGACAGGAGATGAATGCTTCTGCGAACAGAGGGGTAGATGGAACATTTCAAAGGTCTGCTCAAGGGTATTGCAGCTCAGCTCAAGTCTTTCTGCCTATGCAACTATGATGCTTTGGTACATCCAAGGTCCTCTTTGAACCCCATCTGTGAGATTCTTGCTTTGCTTTTGCACTGATTATGTTTCTGGGTTTAAGCTGCTCGTTTAAGAGAGTAGAAAAGCTGCCACACCAACCGAACCACAGAATAATTTGTATCACGAGAGAAGCTATGATTCAGCTTTCTTGGCATCTTCTTTCTTTTCAAGTTACAAAAAATAGAAGATAAGGAAGTTCAGACGATCCTTTGCACTTAACCAGTCATAGTAAGTAAGTGGTGTTGATCCACTGACCACTGACAATGTGCGGAGCTCGGGTCTCGGATAGTATCCACACTGTATAAGATGTTTAATGAAAATATTGTTACTACTGCTTAAACAGTAAAAATATTCTATAATGACCTTCATATTTCAGAGGGAAAAAGGAAAAAAAAATCAGAGCAGTGAAATAGGTCCTCTTAAAAGCTTAATTAAAATACGAAACCTTTGATTTCAGGCAATTAAATGAGACATTTTCTGACTTTAAATTAAGTGCTCTGATACTCTCTCAACTGAATATGCTTATGGCTGGAGCTGCCTTCCAGATGATAATAGTCAGGATTAGTAGCTTCAGATGTGTACCTCAAAGCAAAACTGCCTGCAGAATAGGGGTAGAGATTGTTTCCCAAACACTAATGAGAGCTGAAAATGCTCTGCTGGTGGCTGTCAGCTTTTGTGGTGGTTTATGAAGTTGAAGGACATAGGTTACAAACCTCTGGAAAATTTGGAGATGAAAATTTAAATGGTGGTTTTTCTCTGGCATTAGATGGCCAAGTCTAGGCGACCATAAACTGTCCACTATACGTTTGGGGGCAAACTGAAAAAAAAATGCTTTTTTTTTCCCAGCTGAGCCATTAGTCTATTCTGCCTAAGGCATCCCTCAAGTGTTGGATCAGAGCAGAGGGAGAAGATGGCCTTGGTTGTCAGCCAAATCTCAGCTTTGGAAAGTAGCTTTTACCTGCCTAAATTCACTCTAATTGTACATGGTCGGAGCTTTTGCTTTTACACCCTGCAGTAAAATATTGAACAGCAGCATGCTCGGCAATTAAATAGCTGTCAGGCCTTCTCCCAGACCTAGCAGCACTTTGGGGATATGTATGACACATGATTTGTACAATCAGTTAGTAAAAACTTTGTAAAGCACTTTGGGATTAATTTGAATGAAAGGTACCACCATAAATGTAAGATCATTCTCATTATCATTAATATTCTTTTATGAGGGACCTTATCAAAAGCATTTTGAAAACCCAAGTAAATTATATCTACCAGGTCACCTTTATGTACTATTTTATTAACTTTTCAGATGACGAATTGCTTTGAAAGAACGATATTTCCTTATGGAGACTGGAGTGGGTTTACTCACTATTGCCATTTATTTGCCTCCATTATGGTGACATTATAGGTTACAGCTGAGCTTGAGGCCCTATTCTGCTTGAAACTGTGCAAATATTAACTGAGAGACATTTTGGAAAACTTAAAATTGAAATAAATCTGCCAATTTTGTCCATGCCCTCATGTCCTGTGTGGCACCAGCTAGAATCATAGAATCATAGAATCACCAGGTTGGAAAAGACCCACCAGATCATTGAGTCCAACCATTCCTATCAATCACTAAATCATGTTCCTCAGCGCCTTATCCACCCATCCCTTAAACACCTACTGACTCAAACACCTCTATGGGCAGCCTCTGCCAGTGCCCTTTCCATGAAAATTTTTTCCCTAACATTCAGCCTAAACCTCCCCTGGTGGAGCTTGAGGCCATTCCCTCTTGTCCTGTCCCCTGTCCCTTGGGAGAAGAGCCCAGCTCCCTCCTCTCTACAACCTCCTTTTTGTAGTTGTAGAGAGCAATAAGATCTCCCCTCAGCCTCCTCTTCTCCAGGCTAAACACCCCCAGCTCTCTAAGCTGCTCCTCATCAGGCCTGTTCTCCAGACCCTTCACCAGCTTCATTGTTCTTCTCTGGACTCGCTTCAGAGCCTCAACATCCTTCTTGTGGTGAGGGGCCCAGAACTGAACACAGGATTCAAGGAGCGGAAGGTGGTTCCGAGGGTTTGGGAATCATCTTCCAACCAGGGTGTCTCTACCACTTTTGGGGTGTGAGCCAGCCCTGGATATCCTGTGCCCTTCCCCACAGGGCTGGTGCTGGCTGTGGTAGGTGCCCATGGCTCTGCCTAGATGGACGGTGTTTCTGCAAGAATCACAAATGTGATTAGCTTGCATGGAATTTTCCCTTCCTGTTACCACACAATAAGAGCCAGCACTGAATCCCTTCCTTCATTTCCAAGGGGGCATTTCACCCTGTAAGGTGAGCAGGTCACCTTGTTTGACAGGTTCACTATTGTGTCATTTTTTTACGCTATGGCCTGGGCTAGGAACTAGCTGGTCAGGGCAATTTACTGCCCTGGTGAAATGGTGGCCACATAACACCTTCCTCAATGTCCTGACCAATGTCCTGGCTGAGTTAAAGCAAATCAGTGTTGAAGTCACTCTCTAATTTCCCACAGAAAGCAGTACAGACAATGAATGTCTTTAGCTACTCTCATAAAAATAACTCAGACCAAGCGTTTTCTGGGTTTTTTTTTTCTCCTTCACTATCCTCTGATTTTCAGCATTCCCTCTCTTCGAACAAAATCATAGGAAATGCCTGACTTTGTACATCTGATAGCGAGTTACAGCAAAGAATTGTGTCCTCGAGTAGATAAAAATATTTCTGTTAATTAGATATAATATACCTGCCATGTAGCAACAGCACTTTCTAAGTTTCACTCATTACATGCCTGGTTAGAGATTTAATTTTTCTCTTCTCTTCTGAATCAGAAATAACTTGCATTTTGTTTTGTAGTCCTAGGTCTCTACGTCCATTTCCCTTCTAGCATGTCTACATTTACTCTAGTCTCTGTTCTGTTCTTTAGTCAGATATCCCTTTTAATTTTTAAAAGGATGTTTATTTTGAATAAACTCCGCTCAGCCATGAAGATTTTATCCTTCCTGTTCTTTTTCAGCTCAAAGGTCCAACCACCATCTGTCTCTCTAGAAAAGGTTCTTAAATAGCCTCTGAACTGATTACATTAGCCAAACTCACCCTTGGTAAAACTCCTGGGGCTGCTGGGGGAATTACTCTAGGAACAAATTTGCTGTAAGTTGTTAAAGAGTTTCACTTTGCCCTTGAGCCTACTGTTAATCATTTTTCTCATAGTTTTAAAATCTGGCCTTTTAAAGTTCACCCTCATGGCATTGCCCCTAGGAGAAAAACCTTCTATTATGATATCAAACCTAATTGCACAGTGATTATGATTACCCAGTGGATTTCTTGCTCTCACCTTCCCTAACTCCTCTGCATAATTTAGCACGGAGCTGAGATTCAGTTCTTCAAACAAAGGACTCCCCTGAAAAGTAGTCTTTAAATAATGTCAGTTAATTGGCTTTCCAGACCACAGGATTTTCAGCTGATAGGCAGAAGATGCATTGAAGTCACAGCTCTTCAGCTAGTGAGTTAGTGTGCCTCAAGGGATCCACTCCCATCATCCCAGTGGTGGTCCTAAGAGGTGTCCAGGGATGATCTTGCACTGTCCCCAGTGGTCCCTGTAGCTTTCCCAGGTGGCTTTGACATCTGCAGAACTGTCACATGGAGAGAAAGGAGCCCCTCCAAACCCATTGAAAACATAAGATTTCATAGAATCATAGAAAAACCAGGTTGGAAGGGACCCATCGGATCATTGAGTCCAACCATTTCTATCAAACACTAAACCAAGTCCCTCAGCACCTCATCCACCCGTGCCTTAAACACCTCCAGGGAAGGTGAATCAACCACCTCCCTGGGCAGCCTATTCCAATGCCCAATGACCCTTTCCCTGAAAAACTTCCTCCTCTCTAGCCTAAATCTCCCCTGGTGGAGCTTGAGGCCATTCCCTCTTTTCCTGTCCCGTGGGAGAAGAGGCCAGCTCCCTCCTCTCTACAACCTCCTTTCAGGTAGTTGTAGAGAGTAATGAGGTCTCCTCCCAGCCTCCTCTTCTCCAGGATAAACACCCCCAGCTCTCTCAGCTGCTCCTCACAGGGCGTGTTCTCCAGCCCCTTCACCAGCCTCGTTGCTCTTCTCTGGACTCACTCCAGAGCCTCAACATCCTTCTTGCGGTGAGGGGCCCACAACTGAACACAGGATTCAAGGAGCAGCCTCACCAGTGCTGAGTACAGAGGGAGAATCACCTCCCTGGCCCTGTTGGTCACACCATTTCTCACCCAAGCCAGGATACCATTGGCTTTCTTGGCCACCTGGGCACACTGCTGACTCATGTTCAGTCGGCTGTCGACTGATTTCATTTGGAAATGAAAAATCTCTGTGTGGCAGATGATAAGAGACAGGAGGGAGGCAGTGGGTTCAGTGCACTTTAGGAATGGCTGTTTGGTGGCTGCTGTTCTTGCAGCTCATAGGTGATACACATCAATAAAGCTACACACCACACCAAAGCCTCTTGGAGCCTGTGCACACCCTCCTGTTCTTCCTGTGACCCTCTGTAAGAAGTGATATGGCAGCCCACAGAAATTTTGTTGGTGGTTTCTGTGAACAAAGAACAAATGGAATAATCTGGAGAGAGCACGTTGCACAAGACGATGAAGCAGGGTCTCTGATCCCTCCATGGATGCTGGGAACACCCCAGCACTTCCCAGTGAAACCCAGTGCATCCCAGTTCAGCAGGAAGGGGATTTGAGCTGCCGTAGGGGCATCCCCCAGGGATGCTGGGGGCCTCAGGAGCTGGGGGGTGGGGGGGCGGCTGGGAATCCACAATCTCCCCATAATCCCATCTCCCCCATCACCCCCATTTCCCCTCATCACCCCCATCTCCCCATGGATTGGATTCCATGGTCCAGTGGGTCTCTTCCGGCCTGGTGATTCTGTGGTTCTCTGGTTCTGAGTGCAGAGCACCTGGGTTCTCTTGGGGACTCCTCCCTCCCCAGGTGTTGCTGCTTTGCCCTCTCCAAGGGATACCTTTTTCTTCCCGGGTGGGGACCAACAGCCTCTAGCTGTGCCTGGCCGGGCTGTGGGTGAGGAATGCATCTCCTGGCATCACCTCTGCCCTGGAATCACCGGTGAGTCCCCATGGCACACTCTGCATCCCACGGGAGCGTGGCAGGCACGGGGGGAAGAAAGGCTGGGGGGCCTGGTGGCCCCCCAGCCAGGTAGGCAGGTAGGAATTATTGGGAGGGTTGGTGGCTGCTCCGGTCTCACCTCTCAGCAGGGCTGACCCCTCTGTGTGCCCTCGGGCTGGGAGGAGTTATCATTCTGGGGTGGGTGAGGGTCAGTGGTGGGACAGAAGCCCTTTGGAATTGGGGCTCCTTGCTTGGTGAACTGGGGGTCACTGTTGTGTGCCTGCTGAGGGATATGGGTTAGTGAGTGACAGGAAGGGTTGGACTCGATGATCCAGTGGGTCTCTTCCAACCTCCTGATTCTATGATTCTATAATTTCAGAAAGTAATAGCTCCTGCTGTCTACACTGGATCATTACAAAAATGTTTACCCTTCAGGGGCTTCTGGAAATTCAGCGCAAATATTAAGGACTGAGGACATGACAGGGGTAAATATTATGGGTTTTTTTTGAGATATCTGAGTTGCAGTACTTTAGCTGAGGACCAGACACCCCTTTTACAGATAAGACTTAGCAGATAATGCAATTCATGTAACAAAAAAACCCCAACCAACACTCATTTTCTTTTGAGAAAACAGAGTAGCTGTAAATAAATAAAAGAAACAAGAACTGACTCATAAAAATTAATTTGTTACAGGAGAAATTTTCTTTATTGGAGGTAAAGTGGGATAGGATTCTAACTGTGATAAAAGCAAATGAATATTTTCTGTTTGCCCTAATGACGGCTAATACATTGCTAATACATCTTAATGCATTTGGAAAAAAATTAAGTAAAATAAAAATAAGGGTTTGTTCCAAATGGATTCCCAGCACTGGCAGAAAAAGACATACAAAGCACTAACCATGCCTTTCCTAAATGCCATATGAGTGTATTCCAATGGTGCTGAAAACAACATAACAGGCTATTGCCTTTCAGCTTCACAATTGTGGCTACACAGCGGTGTTGGGAAATCTCCTGCTTTATGAGTGGGACGTGCGGAACAGAGACTGATGCTGATATCAAGTCAAAGCAGTAGCTGAGCTTGAATTGCTGCCAATCCCACATTTTCCTGCCTCTCACCTGTCCCTGATGTGAAGTCCTCCCTGCCGATGGGTCACAATTTCCTCAGAGATGTAAGATGGCACTACAAGCTAAAGAACTCACAGAAATATTTGGAAGCTGCAAGCCTTTATTTTTACATGGAGCTGACACGTCCCTTGAATGTCGTCTCTGTTGTCTCTGGCTGACAGTTCAATATCTTCCTGGTCATTTTCTTCAGCTGCTGTTTGCTTTTAGGAGGTGGTCATGCAAGCATTCTTATTTGTTCAGACACTCATATCAACCACTTAGTGGTCATTCAAGTTTTCTCTGTGCTCCTTTTCCTTTCTTTTTCCTTTTCCTTTCCTTTTCCTTTGTCCTTCAGGGGACAGGAAAAGAGGAAATGGCCTCAAGCTCTGCCAGGAGAGATTTAGGCTAGAGATTAGGAGGAAGTTTTTCACGGAAAGGGTCATTGGGCATTGGAACAGGCTGCCCAGGGAGGTGGTTGTTTCACCTTCCCTGGAGGTGTTTAAGGCACAGGTAGATGAGGTCCTGAGGGACATGGTTTAATGTTTGATAGGAATGGTTGGACTCGATGATCCAATGAGTCTCTTCCAACCTGGTTGTTCTGTGATTCTGTGATACCATTTCTTCTCCAACATGCATCCAATGTGTTTACACTAGAACCTTAGGCACAAATCAGCTGGGATTTGATCTCTGATATACGAGGAAAACACTCGCTCATCTTCTAGGATTTGTATTGTTGAATGCAATGCAAAAAACACATGAATAAAAATCACAGAGTCATTTAAGTCCAGAATAAAAAAAAGTTCTTGCTGATTTAATGGGCCTGAAGGCCTTGCCTCCCTGCAGTGCATTTTCTTATTAGCACTGAATGCAAAGAGTAATCCAGCCTGCATCAGCCGATTAAATCTTCGTTCACTGTGCTCAAAGCAGCTTTGCCACCAGCATCTACGAGTGCAGGGTAATATTAAAGGACATAAATAGTGGACAGGCACCTATGATAAGACGCATTATATGCTACCCATAGTGCCTGCCTGCTCTGGGGTCCATATAGGATGGGTGTCACTCTTGGGTAGGGGCTTACCTGGGTCTGTGACCAGGTGGTACTGACAAATTAAAGCTTAAGTGCTCCTTGCAAACCTTCCTTTCCTGAAGTATGTCCAGCCAAACCTGTACATACTTATAAAATCAATTAAATACCTTTCTTATAGACTTAAGAGTGTATCCAGCCCCTGCGGTTGGGGATAATTATTACAATCAGTGGAAGAGAGGGCAGAACTGTGTCTGAACTAGGAATCCAAAGGCAATATTAACTAACATGTCTCCATAAAAAATTCATGGGGAATTTCATCTTGGGCAAAAAAATAATGAATAACTATGTTGATTAAGTATTAAAAGTTTGTTTTATTTTTAGAAGTACTTAGAAAATTGAAAACATCTGGGAACATTATACAATTTTTTTTACATAACATCTTCCATTTACATTTCATTGACGCTATCAGTTTAACCCTGACCTGTATGGAGGCAGTGCACAAGACCCAATCCTATTTCTTGCTGGGCTGCAAAAACTGGTTGACTTGAGACTTTTCTCTCTCTGTGGAAAAAACAGTGTGTATATAAATCATGGTCTAGAGCAGAGTACAGAGCCCAAGCCCTTCTGCACATCTGACTTTCAGCATCCTACTAGTGCACACTCCACTCTCAAGGACAAGGTGCCCTGTGAAGGTGGAAGTGTTCCTTTCTTGTCTGGAATATATTAGATCGTCACAGGCAGAATATCAGAGGAATGGGAAAGAGACGATGCACTGAGTTTGCTTTATAACCTACTTTCCTCTTAGTCTCTCTGGTGGGTCAGATAAACCTTGTCCAACCTCGCATTGAAAAGATTTACCAGTGCTTGCCTCCTTTTTTTTTTTTTCCCCTATTTTAGCTTCCCTTGCCACTTGCTCAGCTAACAGAAGTTATTGCACCCTTTAAGTGTTTGCAAAAATATGTTTCTCTGGCTGATTTCCAAGCAAAGGAAAGTAGATGTGATGAAGTGAGAACTACCTGAATCTGAGCCGAGGCTTCCTAGAAAGCGTAATTGCTGTGGGGACGGTTCAGCTGGCCACAATCATGACAAGCACTATTGCTCATCTCTTCATTAACATCTGTGGGATGACCCTGCAGAGCTGGCTAGGATGCACAGAGTACCTGGAAATACTCTATGCACAGACAGTGGCCTTTGGCATGAGGTCCAATGACATGAGGTTTAACATGGCCAAATGCCAGGTCCTGCACTTGGGGCACAACAACCCTATGCAGAGCTACAGACTGGGAGAAGTCTGTCTAGAAAGCTGCCAGGAGGAGAGGGACCTGGGGGTGTTGGTCGACAGCCAACTGAACATGAGCCAGCAGTGTGCCCAGGTGGCCAAGAAGACCAAAGGCATCCTGGCTTGGATCAGAAATGGTGTGACCAGCAGGTCCAGGGAGGTGATTCTCCCTCTGGACTCAGCGCTGGTGAGGCTGCTCCTTGAATCCTGTGTTCAGTTGTGGACCCCTCAGCACAAGAAGGATGTTGAGGCTCTGCAGCAAACCCAGAGAAGAGCCACGAAGCTGGTAAAGGGGCTGGAGAACAGGCCCTATGAGAAGGGTCTGAGAGAGCTGGGGGTGTTTATCCTGGAGAAGAGGAGGCTGAGAGGAGACCTCATTACTCTCCACAACTGCCTGAAAGGAGGTTGTGGAGAGGAGGGAGCTGGGCTCTTCTCCGAAGTGACAGGGGACAGGACAAGAGGGAATGGCCTCAAGCTGCACCAGGGGAAATTTAGGCTGGGGATTAGGAGGAAGATTTTGACACAGAGGGTCATTGGGCATTGGATTAGGCTGCCCAGGGAAGTGGTTGATTCACCTTCCCTGGAGGTGTTTAAGGGATGGGTAGATGAGGTGCTGAGGGACATGGTTTAGTGTTTGATAGGAGTGGTTGGACTCGATGATCCGATGGGTCTCTTCCAACCTGGTTGTTCTATGACTCTTTGCAATGGTCTCTGGAGCTGAGGGCATTAGTGTGGTGTGGGGTCCATCACGACCAGCAAATGCTGAGCAAGATCTGAAGCTTATGGTTACAGATGAGTTAGATAGGTAATGAGATCTGGTCTTTCTCACTGCTGCCAAGGACTCTGATTTGTCCAGCTTGCCATGCTGAAGTCATTAATCCTAGTGACACCTGCTGCAGACCAGCCTTTGGCACACCGGAGTAATTCTTTCTGCATCTGTCAACAGACAGGTCAGACAGCAAGATTTTCAGTGTTCGTGAAAGATGTGAACTGAATTTCTAAGAAAGGTCTGATAGATGGCCGGTAAGGAGAACAGATGAGGAGATAACCTGTCTTTGGTACAGACTAGAGGTAAGCAACTTGTTCATTGTAGTGAAAGGGAAGCAATGGGTGGACTGTGATTCCAAAAGGCCATATTGTTCCCATGAGAAGTCCTAAACTAATGCCTCTATCCTTGTTTTGATAAGGAATCCCAAAGGAAGATATTCAGCAGGACAACAATCTGGTGAACAAAGCATCAGTGCATGGCTTGCTCCCTGCTACTCAACACAGTTAGTAAACCTCCTCCTAGCACTGTTCCAGGACAGAGGTGTTTTATTGTGAAGAAACTCCTAACTTGGAACTGTAGGATGATATTAAATTGTAATGGTCACTTCTCAGTGACCTGACATTGTCCTTGAATGTGACATTAGATACTTCGAATTTTTGAGTGTTCAGACAATGCATAATTACGGCAGGAATGGACCTTAAGTAGGAATGGCTTCTACAGAAGAAAGTATAAAATGATTCCTATGAGCTGTTTCTACCAATGACCTTTTGTTTTTTTTGTCGTTTCTTGCCATGTGCTGAGTCAATACTGAACAAAATGAAACCTGAACCAATAACTTTTGGAACTCAAGCAACATATGCTATCAGGCTCTGACGTAGTAGGGAAAGGATAAATGTGTTGAATGAAGTTTAATATTAAGCCTCTGCGTAAAGGTTAAAAATACAATTTCTGTCCACTGATAATCTACCTTTTTTTTTAATTTATCAGGGCTATAACTCTGAAGGGATGAAAGTTCAAATGATTGACCACAAATCACTGTACAGTCCACTGCTAGCAAGGTTAGAGTTAATAGATTGTTGATCATTGTAGTGGTAAGTGGCAAACTAATTTTTTTCTCATCAATTCTCTTATTGGGTAGTTGCTTCCTGGGTGCCTAAGACATAACAGAGCTTTGCACTGAATTAGCTTGAAGAGTTAGATACTATGTACATATGGTATATCCAGCCCAGGATACTTCCAGAGACCTCTTGGGACTTCAGTAGCAATGCTTTTTTTCAGGCATGTTTCAAAGCTAATTTTTTCTTTACCATTGAGGACTGGTAAAACCTTTGTTGAGAGCTAGGAAAGGTTTGCAAACACCGAGATAAGATAACTGCATCTCCCTGTACCATCATCCACCAACACTTGTTTACACTTGACTAATTTTCCAATTATACAGAATCTTTTCAGTGTTGTGAGGGGCTGTCCCTGGAAAAGAGGTGGCTGGTAGTCTTTTCACACTTGGGAAGATGTCTGAATATGTGGAGGAAAGTAGCTTTTGATGCACCAGCTGCTGAAATTTTGTGCCTATGAAGAGGATATATAGTACTGAGTAAATTTTTTTTTCTGTGCACTTTCAGGAATCGAGTGACTGAATCCCCTCCTACTTTATCACTACAAGAACCCCTTGGACATGAATAATACCCTTGACTTGTCCTGCTGAGTTTGTATGGCACAATATTAATTACAATTTTCAGTTTTTCGGATGAGGAACCTTGAGCTTGTTGGAGAACGCAGGAGACAGGTTGCTCAGAAGGGGGAGAGTGGGTTACCTGGTGCCACACAGTGTAGTCACCTTGTGACAAAGCATCATCCTCTTTATTTTGGGGCTTCAGGATTTAGGTTGACACTTGCCTCACTCTTGTCCTATTACATCAATTTTGAGTTGGGTACCAAAGATAGAACTGGTTTCCATCTTCGATCATCTACTGAAAGTAAGATTAAAGCCTGTAAGACTGACGTAGAATAAAATTATTTATTCCTTATGCTGAGATGTCAATATCCAATTCTGATTTGCAGGAGCTTACTCTCTGCTGACTGGATGCATTAAACACTGTACCTACACACAGGACACTCAGGCTACCTGGTCTTTCAGGAGCTTGCTCTCACATCCAGAGCAGTGAGATGTATTAAAGGCAAGAAGCACAGTAAGTCAACAACTTGACTGGTTGCTTTGCTCAGCCAAAGCTCAGAAAGAAATGGTTTTTTTCATCCTTGAAGAATTTCTGAGATTAGAACAATTTTTTCCCTATTGTAAGATGCAATGAAAAAATCAAAATCTTGGTGTGATTGTTTTTTTCCCCATCAGTCCAATATAACTGTATGTAAATACATAAAAAGATAATTTCAAACACTTCATTTTGAGGTCTTGACATTTTCTAGCCTTTAATTTCTCTAAACTACAATTTTTAATGCAATGAAACTTCATATCCTTTCCCTCAATTCTTCATATTACATATGGTTGGGGACTTCCTGCTTGGCTCTGTTAATGAGATGTTAATTAACAACCTGAAACTTGACCAGCAGACAGAAAGCGGCAGTGGTGTTTTGTTGGGATGGGTTTAGTTTCCCTCTCCCTTCTGTAGATGTCATGATGCTGCGGTTGAGCCATCCTGGTGCAATGATGTGAAATCATAGAATCAGAATCATAGAACAACCAGGTTGGAAGAGACCCATTGGATCATCGAGTCCAACCATTCCTATCAATCACTAAACCATGTCCCTCAGCACCTCATCTACCCATCCCTTAAACACCTCCAGGGAAGGTGAATCAACCACCTCCCTGGGCAGCCTATTCCAATGCCCAATGACCCTTTCCATAAAAAACTTCCTCCTAATGTCTAGCCTAAATCTCCCTTGGTGGAGCTTTAGGCCATTCCCTCTTGTCCTGTCCTCTGTCACTTGGGAGAAGAGCCCAGCTCCCTCCTCTCTACAATCTTCTTTCATTTCTGAATGAGCTGCTGGATATGGTGTCGAGAAAAATAGCTCTGGCTGCTGGTTTGCATCACAGTTCCCCCTCCGGAGAGATTTTCCTGGGAGTTGTCAGCATCCACTGCCTTGTGCCCCTTTGTCACAGAGGACCATAGAGAATATAGAATGAATATAGAAGACACTTATGTGTGAGGGGTGGAGAAGGAAAGCAAATTATGACCTTCTGTCCTGACTTTGGACAAGGTGATGAGGAACACGGTTTAGTGTTTGATAGGAACGGTTGGAGTCGATGATCCAGTAGGTCTCTTCCAACCTGGTTGTTCTATGATTCTAGGATATGGCTCCTTCTTCCTCCTGTGGAACTGGGTATCACCATGGTTTGTTCTGAGGATAAAAGAGGTACCATTTCTTACAGGACCAGCCTTCTTTTGGCAGCTTGTAATTGTACTAATGTAACCAAGTGTCTCATAGGCATAGACATACAAAAAATTTGTGCTTATGCTTATATTTGTGTTCATACACATACAGAAAAGAAAAGCCAAGGTGAGTTTTTCTAAAGAGAAAGGGCATTTGTTTGTTCACTTGGAAATAAGAAGGAATCAATATGTTTGTGTAGGGGAAATGGATTATCCTTAAACATTCTGCACAAGACAAAAAAATTTTTATTTAGTGTTGATGTGAGTGTTTTCTAAAGTTCAGCCCAATCAGACTAGATTGGCTGTAGCCAATACCACTTTCAGAGGTGTGTTCATGTTTTTCTGCCTGTTACTGGCTGAAAAGCAAATTTACTGTGGAGAAGTGGGTAGGTGCATGCAATGTTTCTGAATAAAGATGAATACTTCTTGTTGCAGGTTCCATTTAAATCTTTCCTTTAGAGAATTCTTTCCTGGGTACTCTGTTTCCCACTTTGCAGGTTCCTAGACAATGAAATTCCACTCTGTTCTCATGCAGGAACAATATAAGATTTTTGGTCCTAGTACTTTTCATTGTTCTAAACCCTACATGCAGCAACTCCAGTATTAGACAGCAAGTGTTGATTCAGACCTTAATTCCAACAACAATGAAGCTGAGTGTGAGATGTGCTTGAGATTGCAGACAACCTGGCTTTTCCATCCAAGACTAATTTTTGAGATTGAAACAGTTTGCCAGAGCAGTTTTGGATAAAGAAATAAAGTCCTGAGCATTTTAGTGAACTGATAAAATCAATTATTTCTTCAAGGCAACTGGAAAATTTCATTATTCAATTTTCTTTTCTTGATTTCTGCCCCTCCCGTCATTAAATTTATGAAGGAACTGTTGTTTAGCACCTCTCAAGTGAAAAAATAAGGATTTATCGCAAAGTTGAGGCTGTGAAATTATCACATTTCTCATCACTGAGCAGTAGACGTGCTGCAAATGACCCTTTTCTGACATGCTTTGCAATTTTGACGAATTCACGAGGTGTACAGAGCTGCGTGAGCATGGATTGGCACATTTATAGAGGTGGTGGTGGTGTTGTATGTGAAATAAGTACCTTGTACAAATCCTTATTTTTATTTCGGAAGTGCATGCAAAGGTGCTGCACAACAGTATAATTTGAATCATAGAATAATCAGGTTGGAAGAGATCCATCGGATCATCGAGTCCAACCATTCCTATCAAACACTAAACCATGTCCCTCAGGACCTTGTCCACCTGTACCTTAAACACCTCCAGGGAAGGTGAATCAACCACCTCCCTGGGCAGCCTCTGCCAGTGCCCAATGACCCTTTCTGTGAAATTTTTTTTCCTAATCTCTAGCCTAAATCTCCCCTGGCGGAGCTTGAGGCCATTCCCTCTTGTCCTGTCCTCTGTCACTTGGAAAAAGAGCCCAGCTCCCTCCTCTCTACAACTTCCTTTCAGGTAGGTCAGAGGGACATAGAGAACATTTGACCACAGCAGACAGTGTTTGCTTCTATAAAATATATCTAGACAATTTCCTCATGGCAAAGATAGGAGCAAGCTGAAGCAGCAGTGAAATCAATTCTGTAATTAATAAAAAGTCCAAGACTTTGTTCCTTTCCCCAGTCCCAATAGTTTTGTTGTTTGCTTTGTTTGAATTGAGACTGCAAGAAGGAAACTCAAAAGGAAATTTTTTTTGATGAAGTGTCCAAAACTAATATCACTGGCTTAACACAGCAGCAGTAGCGACATAAAAAGTGAAGTAATGCTTAGCTATGGGGTTTTGTTTTCAGACAGATAATCAAGAGGGACCTTGAAGAGATGTTCAGTTACAAGGAAACCTGATAATACCAGGTTGCTGTTCAAACTATGTGTCCCCGCTGCGGTTGAAGGCACATGAGATTGCAAATTGCTGAGGAGGAGGAGGGATGGTTGTTGGAGACTGGTGGCTTCAGCAGTAGATATCAACATTACTGCTTCTGTCTGGCCACAGCATTTAATGGCAGAGCCCAGTGGGGTGCCGGGAGAAGGATGGAGTGTTACCCACAGAAAGCTGGAGTTGTTTATCCTGGAGAAGAGGAGGTTGAGGGGAGACCTTATTGCTCTCTATAACTACCCGAAAGGAGGTTGTGGAGAGGAGGGAGCTGGCCTCTTCTCCCAAGGCACAGGGGACAGGACGAGAGGAAATGGCCTCAGGCTCTGCCAGGGGAGGTTCAGGCTCATCATAAGGAAAAAATTCTTCACAGAAAGAGTCATTAGATACTGGAACAGGTTGCCCAGGGAGGTGGCCGACTCGCCTTCCCTGGAGGTGTTTAAGGTGCGGGTGGATGAGGTACTGAGGGATATGGTTTAGAGATTGGTAAGAATGGTTGGACTTGATCCAGTGGGTCTCTTCCAACCTGGTGATACTATGATTCTATGACCCATCAATGTTGGGTGTTTGCCCTTCTCTAGAGGTCGCTCAGTGTCACGTTTGCTCATGCTGTGTGGCCCCAATTCTGCCACAGGGACTCAGGCAACATTCTCCAAGGACTTCACAGAAAATCTGAAAGCTGTGTGAAGAGACAGAGATGCCTCCAAATGAACAACACAGTGGTATCAGATGAAAGTGCCCAGATGTATCATTAGATACCAGCAGAGGTGAGGTGCTGCATGACACCTGACTCAGGTGTTTAATCTAGAAGTCTCTTATTGCTAACACTTGCTGTGCTTTCACTTTCTTACAGATAGACAGCATTTATTTGAGAGAAGTAATGGGAAATAACAGTAGGAATCTTTATTTTTTGTCTACTGATGTTCCTTACCTGAAGTAAGGAGGCTCCTGCAGCTATGACCTGCTTCTGTCACTGGACTTGGGAAGAGCAGTCAGGATGATATAGCAGCAGCATCTTGGGAACAGCCCAAAGACAAGGTCTTCCTGCAGTCTCTCACGGACTCCTGTGTGTTAGCTGGAAACACTGTGGAAACACTCTGTTTCTAGGGGAGAAACTCAGGAACAAACTCAATCAAAGACCTCTGTGCTGGCTTCAGCTGCCTGCTGGAGAGAAGGCAGAGCCAGACTCTTTTCGGCAGTGCACAGCAAGGAGATGACATGCTGTGGATGCAACTTGCACAAAGGGTGGTGCTCGTATTTTTTTAATCAGAGTGGCCAACTCTTGGGGAAGGGGGTCCCAAGGAGGTTGTGATGTCTCCATCCTCAGAGATACTCAGACACTGACTGGACATGGCCTCAGGCAACCATCTCTGACCTGGCCTTGAACTGTGCAATGGTTTGGATTGAAGATGTCACAACTGTGGTTGTTCTGGTTATGGTTGTTATGATTGGACTCAATGATCCGGTGGGTCTTTCCAACCTGGTGATTCTACTCTATGAACTCTACCAACGTTGTGGTGAACAGCATTAACCTCCTAGGCTGTTATAAATCAGGTGAAATTTTGAAGCAAACAAGAAAGTCAAAAAGACCTCTCTCCCTCCTCCAAATTTCATTTGTCATCGAAGCCCATAAAGCTTTTCTAGAGAGGCCAAGATAAATTCCACATGTAGATTGTGGTTTTCATTCCATAGAAATTATATCCCTTTAAAACATTTGCTCAGTCTCTAGCTCCTTGGTGACTCAGTCCCAACTGAGTTAACCAAGACAGCATGTACCACAGAAAAGCCACCTGAGTCTCCCTCCTCCAGGAGCTTTTCTGGTTGTTAGCAGGGGCTGACATTCACCCATAGTCTGCAGAATCATTATGTTATTTAGTTACATTAAGGTCCTTAGAAAGGACTTATTGATGACTTATACTCAAATGTGCAAATAATATGCTTGTAGAACATTAAAATGGCTCTAATGGGGTGGTAATAAATTTCTTTTTTTTTTTTTACAATGTGATGATTAGAAACTTCAGCAGTTAGAAGCCATTAATGTACTCAACATAAAGCATGAAAGTCCATCCTCATGAAACCCTAAATGACAGTATTGCCTATAAATTTTGCTGGAGGTGGAAAGAGCAGTAATTATACAGCTGGCATTAGATGTAGTACTTTCCGCAGAGGTACTAGTGGCAGATATTTACCTCCTGTTGTTATGCACTGGTTTTGGGCATAGCAAGGCACCAGAGTACACTGTAAGTAATAGTGTTTTCCATAATGGATTTCTGCACAAACAGGAAGAAAGAGATATATTTTTTTTTTTTATTAAAAGAGAAATTGGCAAACAGTCAGCTGTAGATGGCTTAGAAAGTGGCAATGCAATAACGAACATTGAGCATCTGGTTCAATGTTGTCTAACTGGCCTGCGCGGATGGTGATGACTGAAAAACCCATTAGCTGCTGGCAGAGAAGCGAGTCCAAGATTATCGTCCAGGCACTAGCACAGGCAGATTGCAAAACCACCAATTCTGTTGATATCCTCTCTGGTGGGCGTATTGGAGCAGTCAGGGAGTGGGTAGTCTCATTTGGAGAATAGTTTGTGCCCAAATAATCATGTTAAGCACCAGATAAAAAAAAAAAAAAAAAAACAAAAAACAAAAAAAAAACCCCAAAAACCAACCTTTGTGAAGCACATTTTCTGTTTGTCCAAATTAGGAGGAAGTTTTTCACGGAAAGGGTCATTGGGCATTGGAATAGGCTGCCCAGGGAGGTGGTTGATTCACCTTCCCTGGAGGTGTTTAAGGCACAGGTGGATGAGGTCCTGAGGGACTTGGTTTAGTGTTTGATAGGAATGGTTGGACTTGATGATCCGATGGGTCTCTTCCAACCTGGTTGTTCTATGACTCTATGAAATTAAGCAGTGAAAGGAGATGCAGGTACAGCCACGGCTGCTTCCTGCCTCTCATACAACAATTATTTTGGGGTACCAATGACATATGCCTTTCTACTTTTTAGCCCTCCTTTTAGCCTCATATCCAAGCCAAGCCTGCCTTGTGCTCAGTGAAATACTTTACAACAGCATTTCTGTTGTTCTTCAGTTTTAAGCTGCAGCATAGTTCTTTGTGACACAATGTATATTTTTATTTTCAGTTTTGGAAATAAGTTCATGGGAGCGGGGCTAACTTTTGTATTTTCTTTGTAGGATTCTTAGAATAGCAGCTTTGATTTATAACAACTTTCCAGTACCTGAAGGGAACCTACAAGGAAACTGGGGAGGAACTTTTTACAAAGGTATGTAGTGAGGGGATGAAGGGGAATGGTCGTACATAGGAGAAGGGAAGAAATTCTTCATGATGAGTGTGTTGAGCCACTGGTAGGGAATTGCCCAAGGAAGCTGTGGCTGCCCCATCCCTGGAAGAGTTCAAGGCCAGGTTGGATGGGGTTTTGAGCAGCCTGGTCTAGTGGGAGGCATCCCTACCCATGGCAGGAGGGTCAGAACTGGATAACCTTTAAGATCCTTTCCAACCCAAATCACTCTATGATTCTATTATTCTAAGGCTGTTATACACAATACAATGGGAACCAGTTAGCTGGCAATGACTTCTGATTTCTCATCTAATATACACAATGTCATACGTTTCTGCTAGAGCTAAAAATACTTATGAACATAAAAGTCTTCTACCATCTGATCTATCTCTCTGGTAGCTTTTGATCATGTACATGAAGCAAAACGAACAGAAAACAATCATTATCAGGAATACAAATAACTGGCTAAAGTGATATACAAATGAACCTTGTTTTGCATATCAATCTCATAAAATGTTTAAGTATGAATCACTCAATTGGAAAAAAAGGTTTTAGGATAAATTTAAAATGTGAAGGTCATGGTAGGTTGGATTGAACTGTCTCGACACATGATATTTCTTAGGTTGTATGATTGTTTGTTTTAAATGCTGAGTCCTCTTTCAGCAGAGAAGTCAGGAGAGCTCTTCCTGGGCACAGAAGTGATTTTTGACATAATTTTATAATGCTCAGGACCTCTTGAAATTTTGTACTCCAGAACTCTTCCTGTGACATCATTGTAATATCAAACCCCAGTGGTGAAACATTGGAAAGGATTAAGGTCATTTGATAAATAGAGTGACACAAAGGAAACCTTAATAATTTCCACTTTCAAGGTCTTTTGCAGAAAGGATAGATGTGGGTATGGTTCATTAAACCACTATATTTCTTCCTCTGTCTTCTGCATCACTACTTCAATGGCCAAGTTATATGGTACAGACCTGAGCGACAAATATTTTGCTCAGAATTATTCAAGCATACAACAGAAAGAATGTACAAAAACTTGACTCACTCAGAGAGATTTGATTTAAGGTCTTGATTTCCTTATTCTAGAAGAAAACTCCAGTGAGCTGTAAGAACTGGCACATTCACAAGGGAGATGAACAGGCAGAGGTTTTGGAGATCAAGCTCAAGGGCTAATAGGAATTGATCAGAATTTAGAAATATGTGAGAACCTGCTCAAGGTAAAGGAGATAATGCTTATGCCTAAGGGACCACAGGGCAGATACCTGTTTGTGACTTATATTTATATCTGCCTGGAAATTGACTTTGTGTTGACCTAAACATCACCAGCAAAAAGTCTGCCTGTGAGGCTTTGAGCTACTGCAAATTGACACGATGTATAGTGACACTACAAACCCCCTTTTCTTCTAACGATACCTTTTCCCCTTTATACTGAAAGGCCCTTCTTATGGGCTGCTTCTGATGTGAAGAATACCACTCAGATTTCCACATTGAAAGTATCTTTTCTCTTCTCCTGGACTGCTTTGTCCCTCACTTGATAGATTTTAGCTTTAGCCTGAAACTGTCTTTATCTCTACAGAGCATACTTGCATAACAACACTTTAAGCTAGATGCAGTTGGATGCTGCAAGTCAAACACAGTCAAGACCATGCCAGATGCCTTTAAGAACATCATTGGATGTTTGGGGGATAAACGGGTATCTGCTCTCGGTGACATGAAGCAACACAATCTCCATGAGCTCAGAGCCCTCATGTCACTAAATGTCACAGCATTCAACAGGACTAAGCACATCCAGCAGCCTACACACAGTGGTCTAATAAAGGTAAAACGGGAGCACCCACTCTTCAGTAAATTGGTGTTTTGGAATACGTTGCATAGTGTCATAGAATCATAGAACAACCAGGTTGGAAGAGACCCACTAGATCATCCAGTCCAACCGTTCCTATCAAACAAAAGAGTGTTCAAAAGAACTGATGCTTCATCAGTCTTTGCAAATACATTGATACCAGCCTGCTGGAATTTAACAATGTGGAAAATATCCTCTTGGAACTACACTGGGGATATCAGAAGCTGTAATTAGTTAATGATCCTAATATTTTGGTTCTGCTTGGATGAATGATTTCCTTGTTGAAAACCGATACTTCATGTTAAACAAATTATTCCTCTATCTGAGGATTGTTTTTGGAACAAAGAAGAAAGATCTGTATTTTGCTATGCACAGAAGGCATCAAAATTTTGATTTGACTGGAACAGCCCTGGTTGTGCTTAACTTACAACAAATAAAAGTAAAGCAAATAACATGGAACGAATTGTTAATTTTCTGGATAAACAAAATATTGTACTTCACCAGACAACTTGTGAAGAAAAACAACGTCTGGCATCAACCAAAGGAATATTCTGATTTGCTTTTTCAGTATGGATATCATGAAAAAAAAAATTAGAATCATAGAACAACCAAGTTGGAAGAGACCCATCGGATGATCGAGTCCAACCACTCCTATCAAACACTAAACCATGACCCTCAGCACATCATCCACCCATCCCTTAAACCCCTCCAGGGAAGGTGAATCAACCACCTCCCTGGGCAGCCTCTGCCAGTGCCCAATGACCCTCTGTGTGAAAAACTTCCTCCTGATGTCCAGCCTAAATCTCCCCTGGTGGAGCTTGAGGCCATTCCCTCTTGTTCTGCCCCCTCTCACTTGGGAGAAGAGACCAGCTCCCTCCTCTCTACAACCTCCTTTCAGGTAGTTGTAGAGAGCAATGAGGTCTCCCCTCAGCCTCCTCTTCTCCAGGATAAACACCCTCAGCTCTCTCAGCCGCTCCTCATAGGGTCTGTTCTCCAGCCCCTTCACCAGCTTCGTTGCTCTTCTCTGGACTCACTCCAGAGCCTCAACATCCTTCTTGTGGTGAGGGGCCCACAACTGAACACAGGACTCAAGGAGTGGCCTCACCAGTGCTGAGTCCAGAGGGAGAATAACCTCCCTGGACCTGCTGGTCACACCATTTCTGATCCAAGCCAGGATGCCATTGGCCTTCTTGGCCACCTGGGCACACTGCTGGCTCATGTTCAGCTGGCTGTCGACCAACACCCCCATGTCCCTCTCCTCCTGGCAGCTTTCTAGACAGACTTTTTCCAGTCTGTAGCTCTGCATAGGGCTGTTGTGCCTCAAGTGCAGGACCTGGCATTTGGCCGTGTTAAACCTCATGCCATTGGACCTCATCCCAAAGGCATCTGTGCATACAGGATTTCCAGGTACTCTGTGCATCCTAGTCAGCTCTGCACTACTTACAAAGCTGTTGGTTCTGGGTATTTCTGTTACGATAGGTGAACCCCAATGAACAGTAAGAACAATAATGCAGGGCAGAAAAGAAAAAAATATAACAATTCAGCCTGCATCACTGTAGGCTCAAAGCTTTCTTTTTTTTTTAAGACTTACCCTGCAGTCCTGTCCTTAGAGCGGTTAGGCTTAGCTATGTGTCACAGATTTTTTGCGCAGTGATTAAGGTCTGAGGTGTACATCAGGCTAATTATATTGTTGGTTGTGGTCCAGTGATGACTTAAGTTTGCAGTTTATTAGAGGTTTTATTGGATTGCCAATTCAAGCATTTCTTAGAATAAACAGTTTTCCCTTATTTTTGCTGAAACTTCATATGCTTATAATATGACATTAAAAGCAATAAAATTTCAGCCTGTTAAAATATCGTAAGTTTTGGATGTTCATTTAAGCAGAACTAATTTAGTTTTAAAGTAGATGACTCCTCTAACATATGGAGTTTGCTGAGGAAACCAGCCCTTAGTCCAGCTGGAGGCAGAGAGAACATGATGGATTTGGTTGTAGAGCAACCACCAGATGATGTTGGGAACTTTGATACCTGAGCCATGTCTGTGGACAACACCTCCTCCTGCAGCAGCTCCTCTGCAGCAGCGTTTGGGTTTACAAGAAGGAAGAAGCTTCTGCTCCTCCTGCATCATCCTGCAGTCCTGGGCCCCTCACTACAAGAAGGATGTTGAGGCTCTGGAGTGAGTCAAGAGAAGAGCAACAAAGCTGATGAGGGGTCTGGAGAACAGGCCTTATGAGGAATGGCTGAGAGAGCTGGGGGTGTTTATCCTGGAGAAGAGGAGGCTGAGAGGAGACCTCATTGGTCTCTATAACTACCTGAAAGGAGGTTGTGGAGAGGAGGGAGTTGGGCTCTTCTCCCAAGTGACAGGGGACAGGACAAGAGGGAATGGCCTCAAGCTCCACCAGGGGAGATTTAGGCTAGAGATTAGGAGGAAGTTTTTCATGGAAAGGGTCACTGGGCATTGGAACAGGCTGCCCAGGGAGGTGGTTGATTCACCTTCCCTGGAGGGGTTTAAGGGACGGGTGGATGATGTGCTGAGGGACATGGTTTAGTGTTTGATAGGAATGGTTGGACTCGATGATCCGATGGGTCTCTTCCAACCTGGTGATTCTATGATCTTAGACTCTGTTTTATCCTGGACTAGGTTCAAACTCTGTTGGGAAGGACCGATGTGGGACTAGCTATAAACCGGTGAACTGTTCTAGATATCTAATCAGATTTTCACCTGAGCAACAGGAAGTATATTCTGATCTCATATATATATCTGCAATTTTCCATGGTTCAGGAAGAAAAGTTTGGTCTTGTTGTTAGAGAAGACTGAAAAATGAGGTTTCCCTTGAGGAATTCTGATATTTAGAGACATGTTTTCATTAAAAATTGGGATGAAAAATTAAAAGATCAAAACTTTTTGGAAACAAAAGCTTCAAACACATATTGATCTATAAATGTCAAGTTGCATAGTTTCAACACATTATGTTCTACGTCTTGGCAGTCTGACTGATGTAATTTATCTGAGGATATCGACATTTTAGTATTTGGTCCTTGGTTATCTCTGTGCCTGTGTTGAAAACATAACTTTTTTGAGTGCAAGTCCATACTCCAGTTATGCAGAGCTGGATCTCAGTGCCTTGTGGGGCTTGTAGTTCACTGAGGGCAAATGTCCTGTAATGAACAAGGAGAAAGTAATAGGAAACACTGATCAATTGGTCAGATGTTGACTTTTAGGTTGACTTGTTCCAGTCAAACACTTTCCTTTTCTTTATACAAAATTATTTAAATTCGTTGTTCTCTAGAAAATTTAGACTAAGATGAGACTTCGTTTTCTGGGATGAAATATTTAACAGATCTGTACTTAAGGATTCACACATCTTCGCTCTCAAGTTATTGAGTTTTCAATGCAGTTCCACACGTCTATTTACTTTGTGTTTGTACAAGAAGTTAAATCATGTAGTCACTGTGATGCCAAGAGATTATTTTGCTCCTTGGGATACAGTGAACTCATCTTTCACGTTTTGAAAGAAATGTTGGTATATTTTTCCCTTTAGACCCACCTTAGTCTTAGGACTTCGTTCTCTTGTAATCTTTCTGTGAAATTTACAGTGGACGGATATCAGATTTCATGACAGAATTTTTGAGCTATTATCATGATTTCAAAGACCGCAAGGGCAAGCCTTAACTTTCAGTAAACTAGATGATATAGCTGGAAGAGCAGAGAACCTTTCAGACCCCTCACCCACTAAGGTAGGTTTGGTGTTTTCAATGGGTCTAATAAAAAGAGAATTCCTTGACATCTTTTCCTTAGACAGCAAACCTGAATAAAATCCTTCTCTTAAAATGATTACCTTCTGGTTCATTTATCTGTAGCTTCTACCCCACTTTTTCTTGGTTTCCAAACAAAGCTCTGTCCTCATTGCTTAGGCTTGTCTCAGCCACGTTTCACAGAGAGGATGAGGATAGAAAGCATTCATGTTTTCCAGGGATGCTGTAGCTGAGCAGAGGAAAAGACTCTGCAGAGCTCACTCATGTAAAACGCTGAAGGATTTATGCAGGAGAAAGATAACATAAGTGCTATAAGATCCCTGCCCCCTGGCAGGCATCTCAGGTTCTCACTGGGGTTGACTGGGACTGGTGGGGGTCTCAGCCTTGGGGATGCCCACCTTTGATGACACTGTTTGCACGAACTGGCCTTTCCCTCTCTGTTGCTCGGAGACCCTCTGGGATCACCTGGAATGAGATACGTAAATATTGGACAGATAACATGCAGAAAAAGGAATCCTCATCAACACAAATGAACTCAAGCCTGCTATTTGTCTTTGAAGAATGAAATGTTGAGCCCTGGTTCCTTTCATTGAGCTCCTTTCACTGATTTGCTCTGACCATCTTGGTACTCCTTACCCCTCTCCAGTTTGGTAGAATTTAGGTTCTGTACCATGGCCAAGGCTGAATCATCACTCCTGGCTCGGCTTCTATGTCTTGATGCTCTGTGCTTGCTGTCACATTCTAGGGTATGTCTTTTTTTTTATTCAGAATTAAAACTCTTGAGTGAGAGTGATCTGTTCTTATTGATTTGAAAAGCCTGAACTTTAAATAGCTGTTGTTTAACATCTTGGAACATTAATATCAGATTAGAAAGATTTCCCTGACTCACTGCTCTGAACACTGGAAAAATCTTCGTCTCCAACAATTCTGTCCTTCCAGGATCATTTGTGACAGTAACGCCCTGCAATAATGAATTAACACTGGTTAGTATTATTCCAATTATTCCATTATTCCAAGTGACAGGGGACAGGACAATAGGGAATGACCTCAAGCTTCACTAGAGGAGGTTCAGGCTGGACATTAGGAAAAAATTTTTCACGGAAAGGGTGATTGGGCACTGGCAGAGGCTGCCCAGGGAGGAGGTTGAGTCATCTTCCCTGGAAGGGTTTAAGGGATGGGTGGAAAAGGTGCTGAGGGACATGGGTTAGTGTTTGGTAGGAATGGTTGGACTCGATGATCCGATGGGTCTCTTCCAACCTGGTTATTCTATGATTCTATTATTCTATTATTCTATTTTGCTGGACTAGATGGGATTAGAGAGGACAACCGCATTATTCTTCCCAGTTCCCTTCAAGCTCAGAAAATCATGGAGCAAAGACTAAAATCAGAATCACCCACAAGACCAAACACCCCATGACTCCAGCCTAACACAGTCCAAATACCTGTCAACACCCCATGACAAACTTAAGACCTTTTGGAAACATTAGACCACATCCCTTAAAAACTTCTTATCACTGAAGAGAATTAGAAACATCAGAAACTGATGGTACAGTTTGTTATTTTCCTTCTCTGAGCATTTTTTTAATAAGTCTGAACTATTTTTTTATTATTACCACCTTTTTATTTGATCCAATAAGCTTATGTTTATATACAATACATCTGTAATACATATCCATGTATACACACTGCCTGTGAGTGGATACAGACATAAGGTTTATGTGCATGCATACTCACACACCTTTTATCTACTTTTCAGTTAAGAATGGTTATTTTTTTAGTCAGTAAACTTTCTGACAGTTTTTGTCATGAAATAGCCTTAAATGGTTCAAAATATACATTTTCCAATGCCCCCAAATTCCGATGGCCCCTTCTGGGTCATTTTCTGGCTCATTCAAGCTTGACATAAGGAAAAAAATTCTTCATGGTAAGGGTCATTCGTTAGACACTGGAACAGGCTGCTCAGGGAGGTGTTTGATTCACCTTCCCTGGAGGTGTTTAACGTGTGGGTGGATGAGGTACTGAGGGTTATGGTTTAGAGATTGGTGGAAATGGTTGGACTCGATGATCTGGTGGCTCTTTTCCAACCTGGTGATTCTATGATTCTATGATTTGGCAAATAACCATTTTCAATGCAAAGCAATTTATTATACCACATTTAAAGCTGCAGGTAGATGGAGTCCTGGTTTGGGTTGTATATTTTCTCTGCATATGGCAAATGTGATCAAATTGGAATTACTGCATTGTGTCGCTAGCTAATTTTCATGTACTTGAGGGGTTTTTCTTTAAGTGTTATGAGGTTTTATATTTCATAGAATCATAGAACAACCAGGTTGGAAGAGACCCATCGGATCATCGAGTCCAACCATTCCTATCAAACACTAATTTGTATCTCATAGTCAACCCCTTTTGAATTTTCCTTTCTACACAGTATATTATTTTACTCACTAGATAGCAACCGTTCCCGTAGTTACCATATCTCACACAAACTCTTTTTCTCTAAATGTCATCAATGACTGTAATGATCAAATGACAGTAAATTGTGTTACACAAGGACTTTGCAATTAAAAAAAAAACATGACAGCAAACACCTCCAGCCAAGCAGAACAGCAGAAAACTCATTATAACTATTCCAACCTGCTTGACTCTGCCTTCTACTTGCACTCTCAGGTGGAGCTGCAAGGCACTTCTCCATCAGAGCCAAATCAGTCTTTTGCTGACTTCTTTCAATGCAGTGTGGGTAAGAGCCCCTCAGTGTCAATTTGCTTGAGTCCTTATTTAGATAAGACTTTAGAAAGCACAGACGAGTGTGTACAATAAGCTAAATGTATCCATATCTGTAAGTGAGCAGCTCAGAGTACTGTTTCTTTCTCCCATTTTCTTCTTTGTTCTTTAGAGATGGAAGCAATTAAAGGGTTTGGATGCTTTTTCCCCCCCTCTTGTTTATTTAAGCTACCCGCTCACTGTTTTCGTAGCTGTTCTCCAGGTTTTGTGGCTGTGAAGCAGGTGATACTGCAAGATCCTGAGGTGCTCTGATGGACCACGGTGGTTGACCAAGGTCAGGGCTTGGACTCTGCGCAGGCAGAGTACCCCAAGCAATTTGTACTTATCATACAATATTTCACATGCAATTTATGTTCAGAGGGTGCAACTAGATTACTTCATTATACTGGAGTGCTATCATCAACCTGAGAAAAGGTTTTTCAGAGAGACTGACAGGAGCAACTCCAGTGAGCAGCTCAGGGATGAGTATAAGGTGGGGAGAAAGTGGTACTTTGAGGTCAAAGATGACTAAGACAGTGATACCACAGTATACACCTCCTTTCCTAGGCTGTGTGGGAGTTTATGTACCAAAGGACTCATCAAAAATGAAAGGGGCACTTTTGCTCCGTTACTCCATTAATAAAATATTGGAAATCAGGGGTGTCACATCATGACAATAAAATGGGAAGGCAAGCCCAGTGTTGCTGAGATGTAGTGGAGACATATCTGCAGTTTGCTTTGTGAACAGCACAAAAGGCAATTGGACACTGATCTTTACAACAAACCATAGCCCGGAATGAAAATATTTAGGGAAGATCTTGAATGGAAGTTACCAAATTATAGTAGGTAGGATGCACTGTTCAGGAGCTCTGTTCTTCATTAACATGATCTGCATCTCCTTTTAACAGGAACAGTTGGGAAGAATGATTTAGGTTGTGCACTTTTGTGGTTGGGTTGAGACGAGCCAGGGAGAAAGATGGGTTGGTTTTGCAGTAAACTCTGCAGCAGCTAATGTGCACCTATTTATTTGGAGTCTGCAGGTGAAACTCATGAGAAGGTCAGATAGAATCTATGCACCCACACAAACCTTTGTGCACTGGAATGAATTTCACCTTGTCTAACCCAGGAAGTTGTGTGAATACTTATCTCCCTTTCCTTAAGACTTCATTTTTATAGTTTCAAATAGCTAGATTCTTTTTTCAATAGTATGTTCTCTTGATTTACACCTATTTGCAATTTAACAAGCAACTTGAAATTAATGGCAGAGATGTATTTTGTCTACGGTCTAACATAGAGGCAACTGAATCTTTTGCTTTATAGAATCATAGAATCACTAGGTTGGAAAGGACCCACTGGATCATCGAGTCCAACCATTCCCATCAGTCACTAAACCAAAGCGAAATCCATTATATTATAAATAATTATAAATTATAAAGCAAAATCCATTTCTTTTCAAATCTCCTGCAGCTGAGTTAGGGTATGCAAAATGCTTTGAACATGAAAAGTACTACAGTATATAAATATTAAGTATTGTTTTTATATCTTCATCATCCACACTTTTAAAATGAATATGAAAAAACCCTATGAATACCTAAATGCCTAGTAAAATGCATATCCTCCTTCTAACCTTATGCTTTATTTTCATCTATGAATCCTCTTAATCTTTGAAATTAATTACCATGATTAAAAATGGGAGATGTGTTTTCCCGGAACAATCAAATTGTTCTGTTGCAAATTTTCATATTCATTTCACATCATTAGTTTAATTTCTTTTGATATTAAAACAGACACACTCTCACTCAGACTCCTGCATACAACGTCTTCTCTTACTAAGAGGGAGTCTTGTTTTGCTACTTGCAGTCTACAGGCAAAAGCGACCCTGGATAGTGGTAACCTCAGAAGGAAAATGAGGGTTTATCTTGTCTTCCTCAGGGTCCTTTATATGGTCAAATGCCATAGAATCATAGAATTATAGAATTGCAGAATCACCAGGTTGGAAGAGACCCACTGGATCATTGAGTCCAACCATTCCCATCAATCACTAAAACATGTCCCTTAACACCTCGTCCACCCATCCCTTAAACACCTCCAGGGAAGGTGAATCAACCACCACCCTGGGCAGCCTGTTCCAATGTCAATGACCCTTTCTGTGAAAATTTTTTTCCTAACGTTCAGCCTAAACCTCCCCTGGCGGAGCTTGAGGTCATTCCCTCTCGTCCTGGCCCCTGTCACTTGGGAGAAGAGGCCAGTACCCTCCTCTCCACAACTTCCTTGACTTTGTCAGCCAGAGCTCAGGTGAGTTATCCACTCACCCTGAAGAACTGGATAACAAAAAAAAGGCCTTCAAAAGATGGTGCATTCACACTGCTGAATATGAGGCAGCGAAAAGGAATCACTACACTTAAAGCAAGATAATACAAATGGCAGTTTGAGTTTAGCTCAAATTCCTCTTTCTTCTAGTCCTTGTGAACCCCAGAGCAGAACACGCGAGTACTTTTATTGCACTGATACTTTCATAGCCAGCTGATGAACAGAGTCAAGACACAAGTTTCACAACAATTAAATCAAGAGAATATTTTCTCTCTGGTTGCATTTTGATCCAGTTTTCTCCAGATATTACTTTCATTTGGATTCAGGGTTGTGTCCCCTTTCTGTTAAATGCCTACTGCAGGTTTGCACACCTGAGTCCTATTCCTTATTATCTGTTTACAAACAGAAGGTGGAAAATATCCAAGTCTGATTCCCTGATACACTGTCCAGATTCCCTGACCAGAACCAGTGGGAGAGAAGGGGAGAAGGAACTCTCTTGAAATATGAGTGTCAGTACTTTTTGAAGAGCCTCTGCATGCAGTGGAACATGAGGCTTTAAGGAAGTCTATTGAACGATCCCCTAGGAAGATCTTGCTTTGATATAACACAGAGAGTTCCCTTTGTTGCAAATATGGCAAGAAGAAAAGGGAAAAAATGTGCGAGTTGAAAAGGAGGAGAGATTGAAATAGAATCACATCACAGGTGCTGAAAATGGTTCTTTTATTGCAGATCACAATATAGAATTTCTAAAATTGAAAGGATTTGAGAATAGAAAAGAAGGCATCCAGGGTGGAAGACTGGCAAAGGAAGATATGTCTTTTATTGTCCCTTATTTTTTTTTTCCTGCCCCTCTAATCAGAACAAAGAGAAAGGTCAGGAATGAGACGTGGAGATTATTTTGGCAATACAGACACTGATACGTGACTGTCAATGCCAGGAGATCATGCATGTGGAAACCTCATAGAACTAATTGTTGGTCTATGAAATGGCCAGTTGGCTGTGGAAAGAGATGTGTGTGTGCGTGGGGAAAGAAAATGAGACAGTTTAGCCAAAAAGAGAAAGACAACTGGTTGTGCACAGAAACAGGAGCTGAATTGGGAGAAGCCTGTGAAGTGGTTAAGATAAAAGGACACTGTGAGTGTGGAGCTACGAAACTAAATATGCTGAGGATGGCTGCATTTCTGCAGGTTGCACAGGAAAGTCCTTATCATAGAATCATAGAACAACCAGGTTGGAAGAGACCCATCAGATCATCAAGTCCAACCATTCCTATCAAACACTAAACCATGTCCCTCAGCATCTTGTCCACCTATGCCTTAAACACCTCCAGGGAAGGTGAATCAACCACCTCTCTGGGCAACCTATTCCAATGCCCAATGACCCTTTCTGTGAAAAACTTCCTCCTAATGTCTAGCCTAAATCTCCCCTGGTGGAGCTTGAGACCATTCCCTCTTGTCCTGTCCCCTGTCGCTTGGGAACTTATGTCACTTATGTAGAATCAAATGTCTGCAAGGCCAAAAGATCCAGGCTGGAGGCTCAAAATGGTTGGGAAATGGTTTGTTTGCTCTTGAAGAGTCGCTGAAAAAAGGAAAATTGCCTTCATCTATAACTTGCTATGAAAATATTGTTGGCTTTTCTTGCGAGTGTATATTAGCAAGTAGATGCAGTGCCAAGGGATATCAAGGGATGGTGGAGGAAAGGATTGCCCTGAGCCACGGCCACTTCCTGTTTAGGCACAGAGAGGGAAGGAAAGGAAAAGTGGGAATAATCTGATATGTCCACGTTTTCCAAAGCAGAAAGTTCCAAGTTATCATTCAAATTAAAATGACAGAGCAAGTGACTACAAAACTACATCTTGAACTTCCTTGCAAGGTGAGGATTTGCTGTGAGCCATGGTTCCCTGGCCAGTGCCTATATTCACTTTATTTATTTACTTTCACCTGTTTCCTGCTGTGGCTCTGGGAAGTACAGAAAAGCTTTTATGTAATGAAAGTTAGCCCTGGAAAGGAACCTGCTCTGATGAGATTCCCCAGAAGACAATATGAGCCCTAATTCTTCCACTTTAACTTTGCACTTCCGGAGGATTTGCCAAAGAAGGAATTTAATTTTTTTCCCTAGACAACTGTATTAATATTTAATAAAAAGCAAAGCCAGGTGACACTTTGAGGGAAAATAACGAATTTACATAAACCTTTAGCTGTATTCGAATAGAATGAGATAAACTGATGGAGTTTAGCAGACTTTCTTTTTCTTTTTTGAAAAATAATAACAATAAAGTACCTGAACCTCAAATAATGCCTTTTCTTGTGCTCCTCCATATCAAGTCATCTTCAGACTTAAAGAATGTATTACGTCCTCGTCCCCACTAATTTATCTCCTGATTCTGTCTTTCCCCTCCACATCAGGCACTGGGAGATGTCTTATCAAGAAATCACTGAGTCAAAAGAGATTTTTCCAGTCTGGACTCTCCTCATATCTGCCTGTGCGACTGAGGCTAAGACCTCTTACTTAGCCATTACTCAGTATTTCCAGAAATAAGTGTTGGTGTTCACACACTTTTACAAAAGACTCCCTAGAATCTGTGTCATTTTTTGAGGTCGTTCTGAGGTTAGTCTGGGGTCTGAAAGGTTACATGGACTATTCTAAGGAATATCTAGAGTTTATTCTCAGGGATGCAAAAACGAACAGTAAAAATTTTCTCCCTGTGGGTAGATCTGCCTGATGTCTAGCTCACTTCACTTCCCTTTGGTTTTCCTTCAGTATTGTTTTAAATATGATGTCTGTCTCAATCATAGAATCATAGAATCATCAGGTTGGAAGAGACCCACCAAATCATCGAGTCCAACCATTCCTATCAAGCACTAAACCTTGTGCCTCAGCACCTCGTCCACTCGTGCCTTAAACACCCCCAGGGAAGGTGAGTCAACCACCTCCTTGGGTAGCCTGTTCCAATGCCCAATGACCCTTTCTGTGAAAAATGTTGGAGGACATGGATTTCACTACCACAACTGACAAGGTCTGCAAAGTCATTGGTGCCATGATACAACAACTCCATCTCTGCAAATTGAGGAAAACGGTTGACTTTAGAACCGTAGAACCATAGAACAACCAGGTTGGAAGAGACCCATCGGATCATTGAGTCCAACCATTCCCATCAATCACTAAACCATGTCCCTCAGGACCTCATCTTCCCGTACCTTAAACATCTCCAGGGAGGGTGAATCAACCACCTCCCTGGGCAGCCTATTCCAATGCCCAATGACCCTTTCCATTAAAAACTTCCTCCTAATGTCTAGCCTAAATCTCCCTTGGCGGAGCTTGAGGCCATTCCCTCTTGTCCTGTCCCCTGTCCCTTGGGAGAAGAGCCCAGCTCCCTCCTCTCTACAACCTCCTTTCAGGTAGTTGTAGAGAGTAATGAGGTCTCCTCTCAGCCTCCTCTAGATTTACCCTCACACTTTAGATTACCCTCACACTGATCCATTCCACCGGTTTTCTCTTCCCTCCATGTACATACCCCATAGAGATAAAAGCATCACTAAAAGGCTGTTCAGTTAAAGATAATTTCCCTCCTTGCACACCAATTTGCTTGAAAGACTGCACAGAGATGTTTATGTACTTTATTTTGGAAGGATATATCAAATCCCCTGTGAGGACCCTACACAGTCTTTCTCAGTACCACTTCACTCTCCATTGCCAAGCATTTAAACAAAAATAAACCGAGATAATGTCAATAAATCATTTCCCATCCCTTCCAGCTCAACACCAGTGGAAGACTGTGGTAAGTTATCATGTTTTTAACTATGAACCTGTCTGGTTCTTTGTCATTTATCTTGTGTCTCTCTCTCTGGTCTGGCTCAAGGCTGAATATTAGCAAATGATGAATGTAAGGCTGTCTCTCCTGGTTGGTACTGGCATTATTAACCCATACTCTCCTGAATATTTCATACCTTAATACATTATTCACGAGTTGCTGGAGTTGTGGCAATTGACTCAGGTTAGCTGCCCTGTTTTGGGGGGCAGGATAGAAATGTTTGCTATCATTGACTAATCCTTATTTTACATTCTCAAAGATTTTCCTTACTTCTTTGATTCTGAGTATTGTAAAGCAGATTAGCTAGTGTAAACTGGCTATTTCACCTATATTTACACCAGTATCTGTTCTAATGATGTTTTTTCATGTGGCTATGTTGTCATATTTAATTTATTGTTCTAAAAACCCAAGGAACAAATGACACAGTTACAACTCAGTGGTTGTAACATACAGTCAAATTTCTGTGGATTAAATAACTATCTATTAAATATTATCCTCTTTTCCCTTTGTTCTATGCATATCTATTAGTTTCTCTTTTTTCTCAGTTTGTATTTTTTGCCACCTTGATACACGGTGTCAGAAAGCAGCTGCTACATGCAAACAGCAGCAATAGAAAATTATAGATTTTGTATTTCCCCCTGGACATGTCCAAGTTTGCATGAGACAAATCTCTGGATGACTGGAGTTCACTAACTCAATGGGCAGAGTAGAGCTCTGAAGATACGAGAGTTTCTGATTGTGTATTCAGGAAACGAAGTCTTCAAATTCAGTCTGGAAGTGAGTAAAGAGCCATCTTTGTATCATACTGTTGTTTACAGTCTGTTTAGTTGTACATGTCACAGAGTAAAGATTTTATACCTGGTGTTTCTCCAGGAAACCCCTCTCTGCAGAACCCTATGCAGAGCTACAGACTGGGAAAAGTCTGGCTGGAAAACTGCCAGGAGAAGAGGGACCTGGGGGTGTTGGTCAACAGCTGACTGAACATGAGCCAGCAGTGTGCCCAAGTGGCCAAGAAGGCCAATGACATCCTGGCTTGGATCAGAAATGGTGTGACCAGCAGGGCCAGGGAGGTTATTCTCCCTCTGGACTCAGCAATGGTGAGGCCGCTCCTTGAATCCTGTGTTCAGTTGTGGGTCGCTCAGCACAAGAAGGATGTTGAGGCTCTGGAGTGAGTCCAGAGAAGAGCAACGAAGCTGGTGAAGGGGCTGGAGAACAGGCCCTATGAGGAACGGCTGAGAGAGCTGAGGGTGTTTATCCTGGAGAAGAGGAGTCTGAGGGGAGACCTCATTACTCTCTACAAGTACCTGAAAGGAGGTTGTAGAGAGGAGGGAGCTGGTCTCTTCTCCCAAGTGACAGGGGACAGGACAAGAGGCAATGGCCTCAAGCTCCACCCAGGGAGGTTTAGGCTGGACATTTGGAAAAAATTTTTCATGGAAAGGGTCACTGGGCACTGGAACGGTCTGCCCAGGGGGTGTGGTCAATTCATCTTCCCTAGAGGTGATAAGGCACAGGTAGATGAGGTCCTGAGGGACATGGTTTAGTGTTTGATAGGAATAGTTGGACTCGATGATCCGATGGGTCTCTTCCAACCTGGTTATTCTATGATTCTATGATTCTATGAGTGCTAGAGCTACATGAGCATGGACTGGGGTCTTCCTGGGAAAACTGAAGATCTCTACTGATCTAACTACAAAGCAAGCTTCATCTTCAGATTGACATACATGTGATTCACATGTATGGTGATAAAAGAGTGTATTCTGGCATAAAATTTTGAGAAATATTTACAGCTGTTGCTTATTGTTAGGCTTTCTCATCTCTTTCTAACTGTATGATTCCAGGAACTGAAGACCAGTGACTGTGGAATATCTCCAAGGAAACAACTGCCACTTATTTTATGATGTTTATTTCGAGAACTACACCATGTATTTTGTTCCTTTAAAAAATAAAATGACAAACAATTTTGACCCACTTTGAGCCAAGAAATCATTAACATCACCGCTGTCGTTAACATGCAGAACTACTCAGTTTTGTGCTCCTAAAAGATAGCACTTAGATGCTCCAGTAGAAACTAAAGGAAGGACCATAAATCTGTGCTGCCAGCACCAGTCTGAATAGATGAGGTAGAAAAAAGATGAACTGGGAAACGTGAGTACTGAGAAATGGAAAGATGTTCTAGTATCCCCAGTCATATACTCCTTCTTCCCTCAGCAGAGGGGGTTTCACTTCTATCACCAAGGAAATATAATCAAAAAATATACCTGTTGCCTGTGACTGTTTACATATGTACAAAACGATAACAAAGTGATCATCTTCAGGAGAGCTCAGGGTCACGGCTGGAGAAGCGGAATTTTTCTGCAGAACATCTGCAGATCCCCCCCCCCCCCACCCCGTAGTGATGATTATCAAGCTGTGTGTCATGTAATTAGGGACTAAATATGGCTGAGACAAGAGGCCTGCAGGTAGATGGTTAATGAAGTGCTAATTGGGCAAGAAAAAAGAGAAAGAGGGAAATTAGTAGGGAGGTTAGTATATCTAATTCAGAAGAGCTCTGAAATGAGGAGTCACACAGGGTATTTTTGGCTCTGGCTCATATTCCTTCATTTTTACCTGTTTAGGAGATGATTCTTTCCTGTGACTCAACTGGAGACCTCATTGTCCAGCTTGACCGCTCTGATGTTTCCTAGACATGGAACTCATGTACCATTTCATCTTGTTCCACCTCAGTTGCTGCCAGCTCTGTTTCCAAGGAGGGAGGGAGCAGCTGGTTAGGTGAATATCTGGTAGGAGCCCCTTCTGTGCTTGAAGATAACTAATATGACATCTCCAGAGGTCTAGTGTCCTCCTGACTTTGGTCTCTAGTGAAGGATGGAGTTTCATATGAAGTAAGAGAAGGGCAGGAGGGATCCGGGAGCCAAAGATGTCAGAGGAGAAGATTTTGGAACTTCAATCACGTGCACGAAAAGCATCAGAGGTGACCTAAAATACCCTGTGCCATCCTGTACAAATCATTTAACCTTCCAGTTACTCAGCAACCATGCCAGCAAAATGAGCACTAATGCTTGTTAACCACAGTTTTGGGGACTGCTAGAGAGAAGTCTAGGGGTTCCCAAAGGGAGGTGTTGGAAATAGTTTCAATATCCATGTGACTCTGCCCACTGCCAAATTTTCTTTGCTGTAAAGGCTCACACTGGTAGCTACTGCCTAAAAGAATCTTATCATCTACCTATTCCTGTCTACCTATCTAATACCTATGGTTGGACTCGATGATCCGATGGGTCTCTTCCAACCTGGTGATCTTATAATTCTATGCTAATTGTGGGCAAGAACGCAAATACTCTTTCTTCCTTCCAACCAATGGATGGTCTCCCAGTCTCTATATTGCTCAGTAACTCAGCTATTATGAGTTTCCCTAACAATTCTATTACTTTGTGACAAGCAGCATCCCTCTTTCAGCCTTGACATTAAACTTTCTTCTTGCATCTCTGTCTTGCTAACACGCTGAGGAATTATACACATTTTAAACTCTCCACTCATTTCCTCCCTTCTTCTCTCCCACATTGCCTTTTGATAATGATCTTCATGGAAATATTTTACCTGAACATCATCGATTTTTATATTAAGACTGTATAGTAGTGACCTTAGTTTGTTAACATTATTCAATTTCCTTTGAAGTGTTTGATTTTTTTACAATGTAACTGTGGACTAAAACCCAGCAATTTAGATTTCAGTCACAGCATTGATTCTTACTTTCATATGCTGTAAACCTTCTCCTGTGGTTTAGCTTCCCTTTCCCTGAAACAGAGACTGTGTTTCACCGGCAGTTGTTGCAGGGTAGGCAGTCAGATTATGGTAATCAATGATTGTTCTTTGATTGAGTAGGGATGGCCATACACACGCAAAATGCTAGTGTTCCATAGATTCCAAGTGCCTATAATTTCTATCTGCCCTTCAGGCTGAACGGCACTGAGTTGCTCTTCAAAACATATTTAGATCCTCTGCATGCAGATTTTCAAGCAGGTTTTTCAAGGTCTACAACCATGTGCAGTAAAAGATGTGATAAATACTGAAGTTGTTTCCTGAGGGAAATGAAGAAAATGAAAATTATACCAGTGCTGATGAAGGTAAGCAGCAAGCCTTAGGTTTAAACAGTGAAAATGATAGTATTATCAGTCAGGTATCATGTTAACCAAAGATGTGAGAATTTGGTGTCCACTTTCCAATCATATTGTCTCTTTAGCTGGCATAGCAAGGTACATTTTCCTTTGTGGAATTTAATCACTTCTCCACTGGAGGTCATTCAAATGTTTAAGCACCTGACTGCACTCAGAAACTTGAGGAATTCAGATTACTCCTGAATACCTGCATCTATATATTTGTACAGGAAAAAAGGTAAAAAAATTCCCACCTGAGAGATCAGTGAAAGCCAGGCATAGAATCATAGAATCATAGAATCACCAGGTTGGAAGAGACCCATTGGATCATCAAGTACAACAATCACGGTTGTATAAGACACCTTGTTTGTTATTGCTATATCTTGGTTGATGCAAATTTCATGTTGAGTGTTATCCAGTGATTTGAGTTAAAATATTCCAAATTCAGGTCTTCTATAGAGACAGTACAGGCCAATTTTTGCACAGTGAGATGACCCAAGAATACCAGCAAGGTCAGAGCTCTACCATGAAAAGTCATGAACACACTTGCACAACACACTTGTCTTATTATAGACACATTCATGTGTTTATGTCTGTGTTACAGACTGGGATGAGGGAACAGCAAAAGTCTTTAGAAGAATGGATTTAGTTAGCGACAATTCTTTGTGGCAGAGAGATGAGATGACATGAGATGAGATGATAATGCAAAGCAATTCAGTGACAGAATTAGAAAACAGAAAGTCTGAGATCTGGACTACATAATCCTTGACCTGTTGCTGAAATGATGGCAAGAGCAATCAGGCTAAACTGAAATCCTTCCTTACTGAGTGTGTGAGGAACAAGTAATATATTTGTAAATTATGAATTGGACTGGATTTATTCAGACCTTGTTGTGAGTTCAGTTGTGAGATATAATACCAAAGTTTATACAGATCAGGGTACAACGTCTTACTAGCCGACGCAGGAGGGAACTAATTGCTTCCTTAAAATCATGTGTATATGCAATGCATGTAGTTTCTTTTATCAAACACCTGTTACCAAATGATCAATACCTAAAAAAGAAGATTCTTTGGTTTTCCTGACTGTACCTGTCTGGTAATATACAATACAACAATGTGATCCTATGCTATTGCTTTTATACAAAGCTTTAATGCTTAACTCTATGGCCTGCACACGATCTTTACTCTTTGATTTCTTTATTGAATTTAAATCACAGATTTGAAAACCTCTGCCTCTCAGCCTGCGTTTTCCTTGCTTTTAAGACCAAATAGAGGATGGATTAAACACCGTTTAAAAACAAACAAAAAAGTATTTGATGTACTGTTATTCAGAAGACCATAGTATGGTGTTAAATCACTTTTTTTTTTTACTGGACACATTAGTAGTCCAGTAGGAATCAACCAGATTTCTCCCTGCTGCTAAATTTCACTGAATGTGACAGTCGCCGAGTATCATTCAACCAGTATCATCCTGGATTCACCTCTCCTCCAGCAAGTCAGAGAACCGTGACAGGACTTTAAAGCTAATTGCATCACGGAGAGGTCTCTCACAGAAGCTCTCCAAAAGCCAAATTCTGATGAACGCAGTGGTAGGACACTTGGTGTAGTGGCTATGTTAGATATGACTGCAGTGTGACTATGCCTGCGGCTTGGAAATGCTCAGCAGAGCATCATTTGTCGTCTCCAAATCCCTCCAGGGCTATAAGAATGTGACACAAAATTCAAGCCCCAGTTCAAGCAAAGTGGTTTTGCTTTTGCTGAATTTCAGTGTCAGGAACCTGCATGTGTAACCTGTGCTCAGCTGATACCTTGTTCAGAAAACATCGCTGTATTTCTCTGGCACAGCGGTTTGGGTGCTTGTGAGTTTGTTTCTTGGTATACATAGATGTACTTTAACATGGAAAAGAGTGTTTTGCATTTAATCTTCCTCCCACCTAAACATGTATCTGCACAGTAAGATCTGAGAACTCAGAGATGGATTGTGATCTGTAGACATACAATATGTTTATTGCTAGAAGTTATACAAAGTAGTATCACAGAATCATAGAATAACCAGGTTGAAAGAGACCCACCGGATCATCTAGTACAATCATTCCTATCAAACACTAAACCATGTCCCTTAGCACCTCATCCACCCATGCCTTAAACACCTCCAGGGAAGATGAATCAACCACCTCCCTGGGCAGCTTCTACCAGTACCCAGTGACCCTGTCTGTGAAAAATTTTTACTAATATCTAGCCTAAATCTCCCCTGGTGGAGCTTGAGGCCATTCCCTCTCATCCTGTCCCCTGTTCCTTGGGAGAAGAGCCCAACTCCCTCCTCTCTACAACCTCCTTTCAGGTAGTTATAGAGAGCAATGAGGTCTCCTCTCAGCCTCCTCTTCTCCAGGCTAAACACCCCCAGCTCTCTCAGCCGTTCCTCATAAGGCCTGTTTTCCAGCCCCTTCACCAGCTTCGTTGCTCTTCTCTGGACTCGCTCCAGAACCTCAACATCCTTCTTGTGGTGAGGGGCCCAGAACTGAACACAGGATTCGAGGAGCAACCTCACCAGTGCTGAATACAGAAGGAGAATAACCTCCCTGGACCAAAATCAGAGGTGAGAATAAGTGTATTGTCTCCTTATAAATGTGTTGCGGGTCAAGCAAATCATGTTAAAGTTTGGTGTTAGATAGGAACTTTTGCACAACAGTGCTATATATAATCTGCTGTTCCACACACACATTTTCTCTCCAAAAGCTGAAGGCAAAGTATCTCTTCTTCCTGCCATCTCTTCACTTCAAAGCTCTTGCCAAGCTGCAGTCTGTTCAACACCACTACATTTGCCAGGGGCATTTGTCAGGTCCATGTCTCAGTGAAATAAACTGGGAGCAGAGGATATTTGTTCTTGCTAGTATAAGAAATATTGGACTGAATTAATTTAACAGCTGATGTTATAGAACTAATTCTGCATCTCCCACTTTTTCGACTCTTAGAAAACTGGCAGCTGCCAGCCACGGGAAATAATTTTCTAATGTGATTGCTCTGAACCATCCCAGAGTTAAGAGGACTTCTTTTTATTTTCCAAACACGATGCTTTTCTGCATTGGAAGATATGAATTGTAGGAAAGTCTTTGTCCTGAGTTTGTTTTGAGTGATTGCCTTCTACTTGTAACTGATTTTAACCGCAGTTAGTTAGAGATCATGCTTATACAGCTGAAGAAATCAGGCTGAATTCATTGCTGATGGAGATGCAGGATATACTCTTCACTTGGACACTTGATTATACTCTCCCCTTCACAGGCTTGTAACAGGGTAATGGAAGATGGTAACAGAAAACATTTACTTTTCATCCGGGGAGGTTAGTAGAAGGTATTTTAGCAGATGTTTATGCCATCAACTGTATTTTTCCTTTCAACTATCTAGAAGCCAGAATTGCTAGCTTGTACTTTTACTGCTGCTGTTAGCACATGGTAATTTCTAGGATGCCTACTCATAGATGACAACCTTAACATGCTAGGTGCTGCACAAACACCAGCCTTCAGTGGATGAGGTTATAACTAAATATATTCCTAGATTATAAATTATAACCTGAGGGAATTTAAAATGGGCCCTGGGTCATCCCATGATTGTTGTTGTGGGAAGATGAATTGCTGAACTACTGTATGGCTCTCCAAATTACTGCCAGCACTCTTCTCAGTGTGTGCTACCCCTGCTTTGCACCATTCTATCTTTCTTCTGCTCATCCTCCACTGGAGAGAGGCCAGAAAGACTGCAGGAGATAGAAGGTAGTTGTTTAAAGTTTTAGGAGTTTTACAACACTTGGCATGTCTAGCCAACAGTGACTGAAGGGGTGTGGTATGGGCCAAGGATGGTGAAGTCCTACTGAAATTCTAGAGGTTTCTGACCTAGAGGTCACCTTAGAGTAGTGATGTTCCAGATCCTGGGGTTGGACAACCCAGAGCCTCTCTTTGTCCAACAGCATATTTGCTGTGTTTGGATCCTTGTAGGAAAGGTCATAGAATCATAGAATCACAGAATCATAGAACAACCAGGTTGGAAGAGACCCACCAGATCATCGAGTCCAACCGTTCCTATCAAACACTAAACCATGTCCCTTAGCACCTTGTCCACCTTGTGCCTTAAACACCTCCAGGGAAGGTTTTGATGCTATCATTATAATTAGGCCTTGATGGGCATTGGCTGTCACTAATGCTTGAGTTGTAGAAGCTGATGTTTTAGCTCATGACACCACTATGGATATATCCCTGGAGATGTTCAAGGCCAGGCTGGATGGGCCTTGGAGCCCCTGGTCCAGTGGGAGGTGTCCTTGCCCATGGCATGGGTGGGACTGGATGGGCTCTGAGGTTTAAACATGGTTTAGTGTTTGATAGGAATGGTTGGACTCGATGGTCCGGTGGGTCTCTTCCAACCTCGTTATTCTATGATTCTACGATTCTATCTATAATTAGGTTGGAGGTATTTTCTGCTGCCTCTGCATTCTTGACTTCCTTTCAGGAAGGGATAGGGATGAGTCAGTCTCTTTCTCCTCCGAATTTTGAGAAAGTTTGTATACTAGCTAGAAAAGGGCTCCCAAATTCAAAGAGCTAGTATTAACTGAGCAGCATCCTCACTTCTGGGAGAACCTCATTAATTTATGGGCTGCTAATTTTCATGGAAGTATCTTTCATGAACAAAATCTTCCCCAAGGTCTCTGTCTCTTTGTCAGCAAGCATCAGAAGCTTGTAGTAAAGACTTGTATTACAAAAATTTCCTTACTTACACTAAATATACTCCAGAGCATTTATTAATGTACTGTAAAGCAAAAGGAATAATTAAAAATAAACTATGCTTGTCAAAGAAATAAAGTGCATCTTATGCTACATGATCCTAGCATTTTCTGATAATTGCCCTTGTTCATTTTGCCGTTAATTCAGGGAATGAATTCACCCTGTCTGCAGGGTGTTAGAACAGTTTAATGATGCTTTTCTTTAGACAACAAGGAATAGCACCTTCATTTTCCATAAGTCGAGAGCAAATGACAGATGGCCTCAAGTCTTTTACATAAGAATTTCAACAGCATAAGTCATTTAAAGAAAAGATTATAAAGGCTCAGAGCACTGTACACCATCTATGTGTCCTAAGTAGAAACAGTCCTCAAAACATTTAGTGACTTCTCTCCAGTTTGAATAGATATTTCTCTGGTAAGTTAACCTTTTTTTCTTCTAAAATGGAAGCTTTCAAAATTGTCATTTATTTCCCAGATTTCAGGTTCTTTCTTAGACAAATATATTTTCTGCCATTCTGGCAAGACTGTGATTGGTAGAAAGTAAGGACAAGGTTAAAAGCTAATAGCTGCAGACCATATTCAGAAGTGGTTAGATGTTCCTCTGTCCCTAGAATGACATCTTTAGAGTTAAGCCTAAACAGAAGCAAGAAATGTGTTTTAAATTCCATCCAGGTATTTTTGTCTCAATCTGTGGAACATAACTGCACTTGTTTATCTTTCCCTCAGTATCTCTGTCTGACTGGAATGGGAAGAATTGCCTCCAATCCCACTAATGTACTCAGGCCCATTCAGTTGCATTGTTTTCCCAATGGAAAATTAGGGAAATTTAAAAAAAAGTGCTTATGAAAATGCTGCCAATAGGCGCAGATGGAATTCAAGGAAAAAAAACCCCATCATTTGTACATAGTAACTGTTGTTTGATTTTTTTTTGCTTTCGTTCAAAATAGGCTTGTTTCTCATTTCTGGACTCCAGGGAAAGAGATATTTGCAACTAACGATATTTGCAACTAGAAGAGTAATTAGGAGGAAAACCAACATATATCTCAGAACTAGCAGCACTTTCTGAGTTTATTCTCTATGTATTTTGTTCTGACCTAATGGGTTGTGTTTCTCAGATGTAAATGATATGGAATGGGGGATTGTTTATGGAACAAATGCTTTCCAGAAGATGTTTGCATGCTAAAGTTCTGCTCCAGTGATTAAGTTTAAATCATTAAGAAAGAGAAACACCCATTGTATTCATAAAGATAAGTCAGAATGAAAATCTGTGTTTCAAGTGCATTGCCAATTCTCTGTCTTTTTCTGCCTTTGCCAGTTGAATTCTTGTGTTACAGTGAAAATGATTTATTCCTATTTTACCTGTCACTGGGTGAACTTGAGGAACTCCTCATCCCTTGTGTCTCCAACTGTGCAAGATCACCCTCCATTTATGAAACCTTTTCAATACTTTAAAAGCATGTTTTCAAGAATAATGGTACCTATACCTCCCAGAACAATTTTCACTAGCAATCATCAAAGTACCCAAACAAATGTTGGGGGAAAAATGATGTGGATAAACAACCCCAGTATGATAGCAAGGCCAGAGGCAGAAAAAAGAGTATATCTCCACTAACAGAAGAAAGTCTTGTTCCACTAAACTGCTTTGTAGAAGTACAGTTTGACATCTTTCTGACCCTGGGAAAAAGCTTCCACCATTACCTCCATGTGGTCCCCCAGGAGAATTAGGCTGGCATCCCTCCAGCACCCACACAAGGGGCTGGACTGTTATTCTCAGTGTTTTGATCTTTCATGCCTTTACTTCCAAATTAACAAACAGAACAATGGTCAAACACGTCTCATAGACAAGGGAAAACTGGCACAGGGTTTCTCATCCTTGTCCTGTCTAACTGCCAGAGGAAGAATGCTCTGATGTTTTTGATCCTCAGGTGGTTCTTAGGGGCTCTGGAAACAAGGTGCAGACTGTTTGCTGAACATTCCTTTTTTAGGCATCTGACATTTCCCTTCTTTAACACTTTGCCTTTTAGAGTCAGCTTTAATGTAAGTTTTTCTAGCAAAAATCTGCTCCATGTTTGCACAGTCCCTTGCACGGTAAGATCCTGAGGCAGCTGTAACTGATAAAAATAATAAAATCATTTGAGAAAGGGTTATAATTTTTTTTTTCCATGCTACTGAAAAGCTTCTTGTTAAACCTTGAAATCTTTTCACCTATGGGTATGAATGAGACTTTGTACTTTTAGTAACAGTTGTCTCAGGATGAATACAGGCAATAGTTCTTGTGAAATACTGGTACCTTGACAACAGAGTATACTTAGTCCCCTTCAAGCTTTTGGTGTTTTTTTTAAAAAAAATTAGGGTTCTGAGAAGTTAAGAGGCTTTTATTTGCCTTGAGCATTTATTCCACAATCTGACATTCCAGATGAGAACAAAGAGAATAGAACTTGGGAGGCTGATAGTTGTATATTCAAGCAAAGTAACAGAATTTTAAATGGTTTTCCTTTCTGGGAAATGAAGTATTTTTTTTTTATTTTTCTAATTATTGCTGCTAGTTCAGATGGAGGGGGAGATCTGCACTGAGTTACAGTAAAGAAAAATTCCACAGCTTTCCTGCAGTGTGCATCCAAATCATATTTACATGTCCCCAAGTGGGAAAGGGCTCTAAACAAAGGGAGGAAATCTGGAATCAGTCTGGGCACATGTTCAGGCTTTTAGCTGTGGCTTCTTCTGTGGCTCCTATGGTCAGGAGTGATTGGAATAATCTGTTTCTCAAGGCTGCTTGGGCCTGCCTCCTTGTTTAGTCACTGAAAAGGAGAGCCTGGAGTGTTTCAATTATGGTCATGTTTGTATGATGATGGAGCATCACTCCTCGTTGCATCAGACAGTCAGACACTCTCCACTAGCCATTGTTTAATAATGTCTTGAACTTATGTACTGCGCCAGCCTTCTAAGGTCTTGTGCTTGTCTTTCTATGCCAGGACTAGAGCAGTTCCTTTCTGGAAGACTTTGGAATGTATAGCAAAGTGCTTATGTAGGCAGGGAGAAATAGACTTCACTCACAGTGCTGGCTGAGAAAGGTAAAAGCTTTAAGGAATGAATGCAGAAACAACATGTAAGGTTGCCCCAAGGAACTGTAGTTCTGATGCGGCTGAATCACTAGTGAGACCCCTCCTCAAATCCTGCCGTCAGTTCTGGACTCAACATAAGAAGGATGTTGAGGCTCTGGAGTGAGTCCAGAGAAGAGCAACGAAGCTGGTGAAGGGGCTGGAGAACAAGAGAAGCAGCTGAGAGAGCTGGGGGTGTTTATCCTGGAGAAGAGGAGGCTGAGGGGAGACCTCATTGCTCTCTACAACTCCCTGAAAGGAGGTTGTGGAGAAGAGGGAGCTGGGCTCTTCTCCCAAGTGACAGGGGACAGAATGAGAGAAAAGGCCCTCAAGCTCCACCAGGGGAGATTTAGGCTGAACATCAGGAAAAAATATTTCATGGAAGGGGTCATTGGGCACTGGAATATGCTGCCCATGGAGGTGGTTGATTCACCTTCCCTGGAGGTGTTTAAGACACGAGTGGATGAGGTGCTGAGGGAGATGGGTTACTGATTGATGGGAATGTTTGGACTTGATGATCTGGTGGGTCTTTTCCAACCTAGTGATTCTATGATTTAGACATTGTTGGAATATAAGGCCTACAAGAAGACACACAGGTTCTTTGTTGGACTTATGAGCAGAAGAGTAGTGATGTTCACAGAATGATAAAATCATAGAATAGTTTGAGTTGGAAGGGACCTTAAAGATCATGCAGTTCCAAGCTCCCTGCCAAGGGCAGGGACATCCCACTAGATCAGGTTACCCAAGGCCCATCCAAACTGGCCTTAAGTACCTACAGGGATGGATTCATAGGAACTGAGAAAAGTGATGACAAGCAGAGTGTGAACGATGAGCTTTCTTTTAACTCATGTTTAAACTTGTGCTAATGGCCAGACAGTAGTGAAGGGAAGGCTGAGGCACAGGCTCTGTGAGGACTGACTGAAGGCTGAAGCTCTTAAGCTTCTCTTTTGAGAAATCAGTGGAGACCTATGCAAAGGTAGCACTGAGGCAAAAAAAGAAAAGAATAATTAGAGTTGATTAAGAAGGAATAGAGTTTCCCTTGACTTAAATTGAGTCTGAGACTCAATTAAAACCAGATCAATTTTAGAAAGAGTTAAAAAGTTTCCACTGCCACATGGCCGGGGACCATTAGAATGAGATAAATTATTCAGGTTATTCAGTTTCTCATGGTTTGACCTTTATTTTTCTGCATTATGTATGCAAAATGGACACCTGTCCACCCAGAGGGTATTTGGAATGTATAGAAATCATGTTTCTAAACATGCAGTGGCTCAACTATTCACCTTAACTGACTGGTAGCTTCAGATTGCTCCTCTTCAGATAGGAAAAGTTCATTTCTTTTTCTTTTTTTTTTTTTTTTTTTTGTAGGAATCGTTTGACTTGATGATCCAGAGAAGTTGTTTAATTATTTTGTGGTTGATAATTTAACAGTCTGGCTTAACTACAATGACAATTCTGATTTTCTTACCTCGGAGCAAGCAGGTGACTTTCACTATTGAAAGCAGAGCCAAAATTTTATGTCTTATTGGGGATGGATGCTGTCAAAACACGTATTTCCAAACTGATATAGATCACATTTTTTTCTTTTCCTATCAAGCCCTTTCTCCCCATGTCCTTGCAAGCTGCCAGGAATATAAGACCACCAACACACAGAAAAGTCTGTAACTAATGCCACGTTGTCAAAATACCCCATTTACGCTATGACAATAAATCAGACAGGATGAAGCCATTTGTCAAGAAGACATTTGCTTGGATCAGATTCACTCTGTGTACAGAGGATGGCTGGGAGTTTAGTACTTGCTAAATAATTAATCAGCTCCTGATTTGTTTGAAAGACAACGCAAAACCAACAAGAACAAAATGAGGCTTTCAACTAATGTGGCTTGAGCATTTGAAGAACATTTAATTATATTGTGCTTTGATCAGCATATGCAGCCTTTAAATATAGACAGAGAGAAAGAGTTTTCAGTTGTGCCTTTTGTAGACTGACACACCTTGTCAGAAGAGCAAAAGACCTGCTATTTTCTGGCCTCTTCTTTTTAGGGTAGAAAGCATCATCATTTCTTTGTCTCCTAAACACCTTGATGTTTCCAGACAATATTGTCGTCTTGTAAAGCTGTGACAAAACAAACAACGGATGTAGTTTTGGTCCCTGAAAAAAACCCACTAAATACTACCATAAAATAAGTGGCAGAACGAGTCTCTAGGAGATGTGGCGGAATGTGCTTTGCATGACCATATCTTCCCTCTGAGAAGCTAAGAGTGCTTCTTGGCCCCTTGGACTGGACAGTTTGTCTAACAGGATAGCTTCCACAGAGCAAAGTGGGGAACCGGGAAGCTCAATGTTCTTTTGAATGTCAGTGTATTGCTCCGGAGGCAGCATGACTACACCTTCCTCTCAATAACTACAGTTTCTGTTTAGGGAAATAGCAGAGAATCCATCTTCTCTACAGCATTTTTCTGGATAGACAGCAACATCTCCTGGAACAGGCTAATACCAGTTTCAAACTCAATCATGAGTAAGGAGATCTTTTCATTTATAATCAAATTTGAGGTAGATCTGTATATTCTCCCAGACGTGTGAGGGTGAAGACCTGGCATAATGCTGTTTTGTACCCCCTTTAATGACTCAGTAGGTGAGGTGTTTGTTAAGCATATGGGCCTTGTCAACATCCCATTAATTCTGAATCACATCTATCTTGTGGGGTCACAAGTTAAATTTAGGTGATTACTCTTCATGGACAGTTCACAGGTGGCACTAAGTATGGCACAAAATTCTTTGCTTTTTAAGGGGACTGAACAGGGAGGTTCCCATGGGAACCTGTCTGGCATCTGAAATATCCTTACATCTCAGTAATTTGTATCGTAGCCCACCCTTTGTACTAGAATTTCAGAGGGCATTGTAAACATTTGCTATATTCAGAGTCAACCTAGGACTTAAGAGATTCATATGTCCTTTTTATAGGAAGACAAAGCAGGCTTGGAAAATAAGTGAGGTTGTATGATTTATCCACAGCTTGAGAATAAATCAAGGCTGGAACCTGGGACAAGCCCCTGGGGTGCTGACACGTATTCCCAAAAGACAAACACGCATTAAAAAAGGAACAGTAAATCAGGCAGCACTTCCAAGTTCTCTTAATTAAAGAAATGATTTGTAGAAGCCGTTTTCTAGGAATTTATTGCTGATTGCTTCTTCCCTTAATGCGTGTGGAAAAGTGACTTCCACTCTTACTCAGCAGCAATTAAATGGCATGAAACACCAACCCGTAGAAAGTAAGAGGGAATACTCCGTTTGATGAAAGATCTCTGACTTTTTGGTATAATTAAGAATGTCATGAGGAGTATTCACTAGTGTGTTGGGTTTTTTTTTTTAATTTTCAGAATTAGATTTTCATAAGCCCTTTGAGCTGCTCAGCACACTGCGATTTTTCGTTAATTTCCTCTTTACCAAGTTTATCAGCTTTAATTATAGCTGAAAGTGATCTTTGTCTCAAGAAGATGAAAACCCTTTGTGAAAGTGTATTGATGCAGTTTGTTTCCAAACCCAGATATATTTCCTAATTAGATCCTTGTTGTAATAGGCTGCATAAGTAATGAAAACACAGAGAACTATCCCAAGTAATAATTTCCTTTGAATAAATGTATATAAAAAGGAGAAAACAAAACTATTAATTTAATTATCCTGCTTTTGAAAGGCACTCTCAACATCAAACTGAGTATTAATCCTTCTGGGCTGTGAAATATTCCGTACCTTACCTGTCAATCTGCTTGACCCAAAGACCTGACATGTCCAGGAACAAACAACAAGTTGAGTGGGGTCAGGTTTAATTCCTGTTGCACTTGAATGAGGAAACTGCATGGGAAATCCCACATTTCAGTTTGTTTTTATTCTTCTCCTATGCCTGTTTCATGACTGGCTATAACGACATGGCCCAATGCCAACAGGGATCAACACGCCCCGGTGACATCTTTCCTCTCATCACAGTTCTGAGTGCCACTAGTTCAGTTTCTTGAGCTGAATGAAAACTGGCAGTAGAGAAGTGTAAAAAATAAACACAACACGTGGGTATGGCTATGCCCTCAGGGGAGTGACTTCAGAGCGACAAGGCTCTTCCCCTGTCATGTCACCTTTAGGTCTGCCTTTGCTGATCCCTGGATTCTCCTCCAGGCAAGATATAGAATCAGAGAATCATGGAATCACCAGGTTGGAAGAGACCCACCAGTTCATCAAGTCCAACCATTCCCATCAATCACTAAACCATGTCCCTCAGCGCCTCGTCCACCCATCCCTTAAAGCCCTCCAGGGAAGGTGAATCAACCACCTCCCTGGGCAGCCTCTGCCACTGCCCAATGACCCTTTCCACGAAGAATTTTTTTATTATGTCGAGCCTGAACCTCCCCTGGTGGATCTTGAGGCCATTCCCTCTTGTCCTGTCCCCTGTCACTTGGGAGAAGAGCCCAGCTCCCTCCTCTCCACAACCTCCTTTCAGGTAGTTGTAGAGAGCAATGTAAGGCAATACTGTCTAATTCAAGATTTGCTGCTGACATTTTTATGCCATGGTTAAAGCAAGCTCAGGGTTTTCAACCCCTGCTTCTGCCAGGGATTTGCTTGAACTAAGGATCCCAACACCTCCCCTTTCAGTTAGTTTTTTTCCAGCGTGTGCTCTGAAAACATTAGATTGTTTCTCAGGGTTCCTTCAAGGCACCACTGTTTCTTACTGCAACATGCCACAGGAGTCTGATAAATACGTTCTCCATCAAAAGGAGCTGTGTGACTTTCATAGCTAAAACACAGCAACTGAAGTCTGCTTCACCCTTTTATAGCAAGGACCAACTTCTCTTTTCTCAAGGGGGCAGCAAGGGGAGGGTCTCCTGGGACAGTATTGCTGTTGCTCTGGGTTGAGGGGGATCATGTAACTCCCTTCAGAGACAGAAAGGACAAGCCTTCAGTATCCTGCAGCCTACAAACATGTTCAGAATATCATGAGCTTTAACTGGATGTGGCATAGGGAAACTCCAGGGAACTTCAAAATGAGCATCTGCAACCCCCTGCTTTTGATTCTTTGACCTGCAAAGGTCAGAGTTGATGTTTGATTTAATGTTGTGCATTTGTACTGCCTCTATTACATTTGTATTGCTGAGACAGTATTCCTGGGACAGCTGCAACATACATCAGCCAAGCTCTGCAAGTGACAGATAAGTCTGTTCTGCCTTTTGGATAATGTAGTACCCTCCTGGTTTCATACAAATGAGAAAAGGAAAAGGAATAGCACTGCATATTTTCTCCTGGCCTGTTGTAGAAAGCAAGTTTGCTTTCGGCTACACAAGTACAGGGAGGCTCTGCAAAGGGATCTGAACAGACTGGACTGCTGGGCTGAGTCCAATGGGATGAGGTTTAACACGGCCAAATGACGGGTCTTGCACATGGGGCACAACAACCCTATGCAGAGCTACAGACTGCGAGAAGTCTGTCTAGAAAGCTACCTGGAGGAGAGGGACCTGAGGGTGTTGGTTGACAGCGACTGAACATGAGCCAGCAGTGTGCCCAGGTGGCCAAGAAGGCCAATGGCATCCTGGCTTGTATCAGAAACGGTGTGACCAGCAGGAGCCAGGGAGGTTATTCTCCCTCTGTACTTGGCACTGGTGACACTGCTCCTTGAATCCTGTGTTCAGTTGTGGGCCCGTCACCACAAGAAGGATGTTGAGGCTCTGGAGAGAGTTCAGAGAAGAGCAACTAGGCTGGTGAAGGGGTTGGAGAAGAAGAGGAACGGTTGAGAAAGCTGGGGGTGTTTATCCTGGAGAAGAGGAGGCTGAGAGGATACCTCATTGCTCTTTCCAACTGCCTGAAAGGAGGTTGTGGAGAGGAGGGAGCTGGGCTCTTCTCCCAAGGGACAGGACGAGAGAGAATGGCCTCAAGCTCCACCAGGGGAGATTTAGGCTGAACATCAGGAAAAAATATTTCATGGAAGGGGTCATTGGGCACTGGAATATGCTGCCCAGGGAGGTGGTTGATTCACCTTCCCTGGAGGTGTTTAAGGCACAGGTAGACGAGGTGCTGAGTGACGTGGTTTAGTGTTTGATAGGAATGGTTGGACTCAGTGATCTGGTGACTCTCTTCCAACCTGGTGATTCTATGATTCTATGAATATAAAGGACATTTAAAACAAAAGAGAAAATCTAGCCATCATCCCCCTTTCCTCCTCCTCTGCAAAAGTTTTCCTTTACCTGAAAACCAGGACATGATTCCTGACCGATGACAAAATAAAGAAGATGAGAGGAAGTGACTTAAAGTCAGCCTAGTTGGATGCTTCTGTTATTGTAGGAATTTATGAACAGTGGAAGGGAAATGAATGCATCGTTGCATCTAGATTCTGAATTCCCCATTGCTATGCTAACATTAAATTTTCAGGATGTTTTTGTGTATATATAACACAGCAGCTGTCCTATGGGAAGTGTAATTGCAATTGAAAAAAAAAATAAAAGAAAGGAAAGAAAACAAGTCATGAACATACAATCAAGCCTTGAATGGGGGAGCCAATATCTGAGAGAAATGGCAGCATCAAAGCTGCCTGAAATCTTTTAAGGAACAGCTTAGCAAGCAGTTAGGGAGGAGATGCCAGAGTAGAAGTTTCCAAAACTAAAATACTAGGAAGTATATTAAGAAGTAGAAGCAGAAGTGAGTATAAATGCCCAGAAAGGGCAAGGAGGGTCTAATGTTCACCATCTACTTTGAAATAAGTACAAGGGACAATGACCTAAAGCCCAAGCTCCCTAGAATAGCAGTAGTCAGATTTAAACTGAGAAGAGGAGCTGGTTCTTCACGAAATTTGTGGTAGATGTGTAACTCTTTTCCTGGGGATATTTTGAATGCAGACTTACATGAATTCAAAGGAGGGCTAGAGAAATACTTCAAAAAGAGTTTTTTTGACTTATTAAATACACAGTCCACAGGAGGCTTAAGGGAAACATATACAATTGTGCAGTTCCACTTTTCCCTAAGGACCTGTGTGCTAGATGATGTCAGACAATCTGGCCATTCCCATGTGCTTTTTGCTAAAGTTCGTTGACCTTTAGCAGCATGAAAATCTGGAATTTGGGTTCATTGCCATTGTGGAGAAAAGAGCAAAAGCCTGATCAAATACCAGCTGTTACCCATCTTCCCAAGTGTTAATAACGTGGCACATATGATCTCCATTTGTGAAACTTTTAAAAATGAAAGAATTGGATAAAAAACCTTTTTTTATCCTCTTTTTTTTTTTCTCCTTCAGTAAAATTGTTAACTCCTCGAAAAGGTCACCACTTTAGATGTGAATAGCACAGTACACAACAGATAATGTGCTTTTCTGAGGTCGTAGAACTGAAATAAAGGCTGGGAAGGGCTGCAGGCAAAGCTGCAGGATAGGAGATGGATATGGCTCTCAGTTGTCCATCACAGGTCCCAAATGGGATAAGGATGCAAACTGTGAATGAGCATCTGAAATCCACCAATTAAGAGTCTGACAGTATTTCCATCTCATTTTTCAGTACTTTATAGTCGTTAACAGACTTATATGGAGGAACAGAAAAAACATTCAAATCATCATGCAACACGACAAATTCATTTGGAAGAACTATATAGAATCATAGAATCATAGAATAACCAGGTTGGAAGAGACCCACCAGATCATCGAGTCCAACCATTCCCATCGATCTCTAAACCATGTCCCTTAGCATCTCGGCCACCCGTACCTTGAAAACCTCCAGGGAAGATGAGTCAACAACCTCCCTGGGCAACCTCTGCCACTGCCCAATGACACTTTTTGTGAAGAATTTTTTCCTATGACGAGCCTGAACCTCCCCTGGTGGAGCTTGAGGCTATTTCCTCTTGTCCTGTCCCCTGTCACTTGGGAGAAGAGCCCACCTCCCTCCTCTCCACAACCTCCCTTCAGGTAGTTGTAGAGAGCAATGAGGTCTCCTCTCAGCCGCCTTTTCTCCAGGCTAAACAACCCTAGCTCACTTAGACGCTCCTTGTAAGACTCTGGCCCCTTCACCATCTGTGTTGCTCCCCAGTAAAGTGTATTATGCTTTCTGAGCAGCATTCACTCACTTTTTGGCAGAGTGATGTCCAAAGATTTTGTGGCCATTTGATTCTTTCACTCATTGTAGTTGCCATTTAATGAAGTTTAAGGTTGTGCATTTCCTCTGGGCTTGGACAATCTAATCTAAAAAACAATCTGTTGATCTCTTATCAAAGAGATCAACAACCAGCCTTTGAGATATGTCTCAATATCTGTGTTTTTGACTAGGAAGCAGGCCACCTGTGCTATGGTTTGTCTTCTCCAGCCAGCCCTACAGCTAGGACGAGCTGGTGAGATGGCTCTATCTTCCATCCTTGGGCATCCAAGGAAAAGGAACGATGGGTTTTGGCCAGTAGATCCTCAAGTGGCAACGACTCCTGGATAGCTCTGATGAAACCAGCTCACATCCATCCAACCTTGTTATTGGTGTTCTCCCTTTCTCCCAAAGTTCAAGTGTAGCCCTTGGGGCACAGGACACTTTTCCTAGATCTATTGAAGCATTAAGTGTCTGATGAATAGCTATAACTTCGGGAAAAGGATTTTTACGAAGCCAAGTTCTATGTTTATGATACTGACTGGCATCAGAGAGGCTGTTAACTTGTCTGTCCCCCCAGGGCTGCTTCTCTCACCTTAAGCTGTAAGCACTTCTCAGCAAAGGCTGCACCTTAACTCTGTATTTCCAGATCATCTAACTTAACATAGCTCTCCTCTTGATGCATTCCTACAAAGCAAGAAGTAGTAATGATGTCTTTGCTCTGGTATTTAATAAGATGGAGCCTTCCAATGTTTACTGCAACTTCCAGCTGTGTGCAGCGTAGGGCTAGGAGGGATGATTAGATTATCTAGCTTAACCACCCATAAAACACAGGATGCTGAGTTTCATTCTCTGTCACAGCACAAATAATAAATATAATAGTCCTAGGTAAACTCTAATATCCAATTTTCAATATCAACCACAATATGCACATAGAGGGAGATATTAAACAAATCCTTGTGTCTACCTATTTAGACACCCCCCAGCAGTACTTAGACATTTCATATTGCTCACTAGCTCATTTACCATGAAGGAACAAAGTTAAAAATGAGCTCTGAAGCATTTCTAATGGGCACCAATTTTACCCTGTACTTTCATAATGATTCCAGCCCTTCTTCATCCCTCTCTGTTTCTCCTTCTTTCTACTTTTCCTTCTTTAATTTAAAAATAAAGTGAAAATATGCCCTTTCTGTCAAGCAAAATTCAGATTAATTTCTCTTAAGTGCTGTTTAGTGCCCAGGCTAGTAGCTCGAAGCCAGCACTGTGAATCACAGGTCTGATTGCTCTGATAGTGTAGGAGAAAGTATCTTGCTTAAAAAGAAGGAACGAAGTAAGATATTACCAGTATTGGATTTTTTTTTCAGGAGGAAAGAGAAAGTCAAAGCTTTATAGGGAAACTCTATTAAAGTCATCAACTTTCCTTTGCTTAAGGTCAAAAACTGTACAGTACCACTGGAATAATGTAATTTTAGAAAATTTCTGTATTGCCTGTTTTCTCTGTTTCTTTTCTTCTCTTCTTTTTTTTTTTAATCTTGTCATGTTTATGCCCAGGGTCTTTTTTTTTTTGTATTTTTGATCACTGTTCTGTTAATGGCTTTGAATCAATGAATGAGCAACTGCCTACAAAGTAAAACAACAAGTAAAAAGGTGCAGAGCAGGAGAAAATAGATTGTGTGGATGAACCTCATGCCATGGATAACCACATCGACTTACCTGTAAGCTCTGGAGGCAAGAAAGAATGAAGGGAACATCTTGGTAAAGGAAACATGGCAAAAATAAGACTTCTGGGAATAATGTAAGGCACAAAGGGAAATAGCATATGGAAGTGTGCAAAATCAAATCTATGTCTCTCTTATCCCAACAGATTGAATAGTTTCAATTTGTTAGTTGCCGCCTGCAGATAATAAATGCAAAATGGTTTACATTAAGGTTGAGTTTTGAAGACAAATGTCACATTTTGCCAATCAGAACTGAAGGATCCTAGGTGTGATCTAGGTTGGACATAGTGAAATATTTGAGCTCTTCACCTCTAGGAAAAATGAGCCAGAGGCAAGGAATGCATATGCAAATAAATTAAGTTAGTCATTACATTTACTGTGGTGTGTGTAAAAACTGATCTGTCTTTAACGGCAACCCTATAGCTCTTGCATTCACATTGCTTTTCAGCAACATCCTCTTCCGTAGCTCAGAGAATCTCATTTTACATCCCTTTCTCAGCTTCTCAATCTGTGAAGAGGGATGTAATTCTTATTTTCTTCACAAGCACACAGCTAAAATTAATAAATAGCACCTTAGAAGCTCTGTGGAGGGTGTGTGTATGATTTATTTTCAATAAAGAGGAATACAAAATGACTTAGCGTTTCGTCCTGCAGTACTCTCACATTTTAAGCAATTTCATATGGAATTTGTGGTCCACCCCAGTAGATGGGATGGTTCATATTCTACATACATGGATTTAAATTTGCTTAACAATGAGGCATATCTTTTTATGGTAAGTCTTAGGGGATTAACACAGAGGGTCATTGGGCATTGGAATAGGCTGCCCATGGAGGTGGTTGAGTCACCTTCCCTGGAGGTGTTTAAGGCACAGGTGGATGAGGTCTTGATGGACTTGGTTTAGTGTTTGATAGGAATGGTTGGACTAGAAGATCTGATGGGTCCCTTCCAACCTGGTTGTTCCATGATTCTATGATTCTATGATTTCCTACGTGTTACACAAACCTATGACACGGAACTCTTCTTTCTAGAGTTTATAATTTCGAACTTTGATTCTACTGCCAGTAATTTTAAAAGTGCAGAGATAAGCATTGGTTTAAATACTTTCAATGCCACTGCGCATTCAGTGAAAAAAATACAGTCATGCCCTAATTTTTGCTGTTATGCAAAAAAACTCGAGAGTCTTTTTTAGGAGGTGAGGGTAGAAAGACTTCAAAACCTCACATGTGATGTGAAATTTAAGAAGAGAAATACAACCTTTCAACTAATCTACACTGGTGCAGGTGATGAAGGAGCTGGAGAACAGGCCTTATGAGGAACAGCTGAGAGAGCTGGAGGTGTTTAACCTGGAGAAGAGGAGGCTGAGGGGAGACCTCATTGCTCTCTACAACTACCTGAAAGGAGGTTGTGGAGAGGAGGGAGGTGGGCTCTTCTCCCAAGTGACAGGGGACAGGACACGAGGGAATGGCCTCAAGCTCCACCTGGGGAGACCTAGGCTGAACATTAGGAAGAAGTTTTTCACAGAAAGGGTCATTGGTCACTGGCAGAAGCTGCCCAGGGAGGTGGTTGATTCACCTTCCCTGGAGGGGTTTAAGGGATGCGTGGACAAGGCACTGAGGGACATGGTTTAGTGTTTGATAGGAATGGTTGGACTTGATGATCTGGTGGGTCTCTTCCAGCCTGGTGATTCTATGATTCTATGATTCTACGTGTGGTAGCCTGTCTCACAGTTATTCATCTGGAAGGTCAAGTCTGTGTTTGCATGGCCCAATGCCAGCTCCCACACCTGAAGTCCCTTCAGTAATTTTGGGGTGCTTCATCTCTTGCTTTGTTGTGGAAATGGCTGAAAAGTCATAACAAAATGCTGTCCTTATTGTCAATACCACATGGCAACAGCAGGAGAAAAGTTTCACCAGATGAGGGCTGGAGGGCTGTTGCAAGTGAACTTGGTGCTTGAGTAGCTTGGTGATAGGCGGAGGGAGAAGAGAAAAAGAAAGGGAAAAGAAATTAGCTCTTCTCTCTTCTGAGGTCTTTAACTGCAAATAAAACACCTGTAGAGCCTGAATGAGGAGGAAAAAAAAAAGATGACTTGTTAATACAGATAATTAAAACCATTTATTGCTGCAGGTTGCCTTCAAAATTATTGAATGCTAATGCCTGGTGCCCAGTAGCACTGTTCTTGACACCAGCTTGTGTAAGTGAAAACAGGGATTTGTCGAGGCTAAGATACACCTAGTCCTGCTGCTCTATGAATTAATGGAGAACAGGCTCAAGCACAGACAAGAACAGATTATTCACTCGTCCTGGGAATAAAGTGGATGCAAGAGGCTACCCTTGTTGTCAGTAAAATTCTCAGAGCAAAAATTATGTAAGTTTGATTTTGTGGAAAAAACAAAGGCAAAAGAGTGCCTTTTAGCTACATGAGCTTGCACTGTAGGGGTTGGGATTGTCAGGAAGAGTTTCTGGGACTGGATATTAGCAGAATGGGAAGGCTATATGTGGAACATCATGTCTCAGTTTCCTAATGTGCTTCCATGCTTTTCCTCTTTTGCTAACAGCATAACTCAAGACACTCTGCCCCTATCTTTATCTTTATCTCACAGTGCTAATCTCTGCCTCCCTTCTACATCTTTAACTTGATGTACTCTCAATATTTGGAAATTTTATTCTTAGAAAGAACACAAGGGAAATTCAGGAACAATGGTCTCCCAGAGTCCCTAGTCAAGGACTGTGCAAAGTCCACGTAACTCCTTCTTTAAGCAAGTCCTGGCAAATTCATGGAATCATAGAATCATAGAACAACCAGGTTAGAAGAGACCCATCAGATCATCAAGTCCAACCATTCCTATCAAACACTAAACCATGTCCCTCAGGACCTCATCTACCCATCCCTCAAACACCTCCAGGGAAGGTGAATCAACCCCCTCCCTGGGCAGCCTATTCCAATGCCCAATGACCCTTTCCGTGAAAAACCTCCTCCTAATCTCTAGCCTAAATCTCCCCTGGCGGAGCTTGAGGCCATAAATTATAGCAGTATAACTTGGTCTTCTGCTTAACAAGCTGCATTCACCCTTTCTCACTGTCTGCTCTGTTTTCCGAGGGTTTATCAGCTCTCAGATATCTGCCAGAAGGAGTAGATGAAATCTTACCCTCAGGGAAGGTGTTGCTCCCTCACCTTCCTCTAAACCCTCTCCCTTATTCAATTCTCCTCTTTGGCCACTTTTTTATTTATGAATCACATTTGACTGAAATTGAGTTTGAGGAATTGGCTTTTGCTGTGTGCTGATTATGAATAAAGCATGGTGGGAGACTTCCGGATTTTGATACCTCTCGTTTTGTTCTTGTCAGGTACAAAGTGACTCAAAACTGGATTTGAAATGAAAGGATCACTGATAAATCAGAACTGGATAAGCTACAGCAGTTATGGCTCTGTTGAGAAATGGTAATATGCCAGAGGGCTGGCATAGACATGGTTAAAAGCACACCAGTCTGCTTGAGCAACACATTATTATTTTATGAGGCTCTTTTTATTGAGGTTGAGATAATTAATAGTCCAAGAAGAGTCTGCAGAGTTGAGTCTGACCAATGGCACATGCAGGATTCATCTGAAAGCTTCTTCAGCCCCTAAATCCCTACCAGGATTAGGGTAGTTCCAAGGGTTAACTTTTCTGTCTAGAATTTCTATAATAAATACTGGCTAACAAGATCTTCTACCACTCCTGGAGGAGAGATTTTATTTTTTTAAATAAATGCAAAGAAGAATATTTAGTATCTCCAACTATTCTTAAGGATAAAACTTTGTAAGTGTCAGAAGTTTACTTATTATTAATTTAGACGAATTTGGACTGGTTTAGCTCATATTCACAAATTGTTTAAAAGCTGCAGAATCTACAGAAGTATAACTTGGGTTTACCAGGGTGAGTGTTCTGGACTAGTGGGATCTCCCTGTTCAACATGATTCTTTTAGGTCAGAGAAATGTAGTGGAAATGATCTGCCCAGTCTGCAGAACGGTGCTGGGTTCAAGGATGCATGGGACGTGAGGAGGCAAACCAGAGAAGAGGAGAATGAATAGGAGAATTGCAGGAAGATAAAGAAACTGATGAGACAAATTGTACTGGAGTTATGTTTTTCAAGGATTATTCTGGGTATTCATCAGGTTTCATATTTTCCGTAATGGCCTTGGAATAAAGAGTGAGTCTGTGCTGGTGAAACACAGATGAAAAGCTTGGACTTACCTTCAAGTAACATAATCGTGTTGACAAGAATAACCTATTGGTTGTTTTTGTGTGAAATGGAATAGAAGAAATTAGCTGTGTATGTGGTTTGAGGTCCACAAGGGAGATGCTTGCTGGGATTTTGGGTCTGTCTCTTCTCCCAGAAGTCTGATTCTTGGAAAATTTTCAAAACAAGGCAGTAAAAAGCTTAACAGAATCAATACATACTTGTCCTCGAAGGCCTATGTTCAATTTCTGGTTAAATATTATAAAACAGAGTAAGTCTGTTCCTATTTTAATGCACAAATCACATCCTCACCGTGGTTCTGGAATTGTAGCTGACGCCACATACAATTTAAAGTCTAAAAAAAGATCTAGCAAATCATAACTCAAACCCAGATTTAATTCCTTGCTTGTTCCTGGCCCTGTTTGTGAGGCAGCAAGATGTCCAGTTTTTCTTCAGTCAATGCCAATAAACCAGTGATGCTGTCACTTGGGGAGAATCAGGGAGAGAGGACGGATGCTGTTGTCCCAAGGGCACCTCTGCTGTTTTTCTCTGGGCTCCCACACTTCTGTCCCACAGTAAGAAGTCTAAAGGGAAAAAAAATAGTTTCCTACATATAGTTTCAACAAAATTGATCACTTGGACCCACAGAGCACCACGAGCAGCATAACATGCATATGAGCAAGTAGATAACGACTCAATTATTTAAAATTTGTTTAATTTGGTAGAGATAAGAAGCGATAATTGAAATTAACAGTTTAAACAAGAGGAAACTTCTTGTAACTCTCTTTTTTCTTTTGGCTGTATTTCTTTTGAATGGATAAACCAAACACATTTTTAGGGCCTCCGGAATATTTTGCTATGAAAAGAAACTCCCAGTCCTCTACTGAAATTTTCCAATGACCATAGAAATAATAAGGGGTCTTCGTGTCGCTCTAGGACCAAATATTTATCTCACTTCCCCCGATGGAATATCCTAAATGTTCAAAGCGTATGCAAGAAAGTTAATGAGAAAACAGCTGAAGGCGCTTCCACTCACAAAACAACTTCTGTCTCCCCTCTCCCATTCTTACTCACAAGTTTTTATACGTCCTGAAGAAATTGATTTCCGGTCTGTTTTGTACTTTGTGTCATATGTTGGGGCCCTGGAAAAGAGGAAAGTGTTGGACCATAGGATTTGCTTTTCACATGATCTGATGACTTCAAATCACGAGTGGGGAGCAAGAACCCTTAGAGGCATCCATCAAGCCTGCAATCTCAGCCTGTGCTATTATAAACCTGTCCTCATATTTTGTCTTATGACTCTTCTGGAGGAATACACAAGACTACAAGGATTTTTTTTTCCCCTAACAACACATTTATTACTTCAAGTTAATTACCATTCTCTTCATAGTGACTTTACTGTTTGGCAATACTTTCTAAACTAAGCACCTGCCTCACTCATATTTATTTACATTAGCGGAGACACAGCTAGGATTATTTTAGATGCAATATTTTCAGGGCATCCCTGTGCAAGGACAGTTATGAAGTCTCCATTTAGTACTTCAACTCTTTTTCTGTCCTCCCGAGTAACTTTATTTCTATATTTTCTTCTCCCACAATCTTGCCTCCTGTAACACCTCTGGCTTTGCAGTACTAAAATATATGCACATATACATATATACACACATATATAAATCCAGCACAGTTACAGGTGTGGAACAGATTTAATATCTTTCATCAAAGGATTTTACATCTTCTTTTGCATCTCCCTCAGAACTAGCACATTCCTGGCATTTCTGGATCTTGAAATTTTATCTCAGGTGCCTTCTGTATCTCAGACTGTTGAGACCTGAGAGCTATTTTAATCTTTCTTAAGTGCACACATTTTAATATCTACCTGTTGCAGAATAAAGATGTTTTCGAAATGAACTTAATAAGTAAACTGTACAGTAAATTACCTGCTGAACATAAAATCTGGATGAAACTGGATGAATCTAAGTAAAGAGCTATGGAATAAGAGGTCCTGGTAGGTGCCCCTCAAAGCAAGGATGCCTGATGTTCATGCCAGATTGCATGATGTTCATCCAGCATATTTTTGTCTACTACCTGCTGCCCCATTTCCCTTTTTAACTGGCTTCATATATAGACTCCCACTGTATTCTTGGGTCCAATTTCTAAGATATTTCCAATCTTTGGATTGATGTCTGCACTTTGGAAGCAATTTTATCAGTGTGACAGATTTTCCTGAAGAGTCTTGGACAGGCAAAGACTATGGTAGAAATAGAGGGAAAAGCACAGAGGTGGTTTTGCTTCCACTAATTTGAATGAGGGAGGATCTCACCCACCCAACCAGTATATCCTGGTGTCATATATCTGCCATGGTTTTCCTTAGTCTCACTCTAAAAAGTCCCAAGCAGTATGCCTACCTGAAATCAAAATTCTAAAGTAATTTCCTTTGCAAGATTGATGGACAGTGTGAAAAAAACCTGATCAGTGCTCTCTTTTAAGTCCCATAACAGAAGAATAATGGTTCATTTGAATAAATTAATGGCTTACAGGTTTCAAAGAATTAAAAAGTAGTCAGGCTGTGAAATTCACTTCCCTAGGAGAATCACTGAGTCAAATGCTGTTAGTAGGTTTTAGAAAACTTAGGGATGGTGTTACTTATGTTAAAAACCACACAGATAAGGCTTACTTGGAGAGCATGATAAAATCCACTTTGCTTTTCAAAGGTGAAATTCTCTACTGCTATGAGCTGGGAAGTGCTATTTTCCAACTCCTCCTCACCTTCAGTGTCATCTTGCACTGTTAACAAAGTAGACTTTGGTAGAGTAGACCCCATGGTCTCACTCGCTCAGCCTTCCCTTATGCCCTGACTTAGCCACCTCAAGTAGAGCAGAGATGTGTCCATCATACAACAGCAGCTCCTTCATGGACTGTTTAAACAATATCTGATAAGGGCTGAGCTGTTTTCCAACATCAAATGCATCAGTGTCCTGCTAGCACAGGCAAGAGCTGCAGCCTTTGCTCCCTTGTTTCATGTTTGGTTGACAGCTGACTGAACATGAGGCAGCAGTGTGCCCAGGTGGCCAAGAAGGCCAATGGCATCCTGGCTTGGATCAGAAATGGTGTGACCAGCAGGTCCAGGGAGGTTATTCTCCCTCTGGACTCAGCACTGGTGAGACCACTCCTCAAATCCTGTGTTCAGTTGTGGGCCCCTGAGCACAAGAAGGATGTTGAGGCTCTGGAGTGAGTCCAGAGAAGAGTAATGAGGCTGGTGAGGGGTCTGGAGAATAGGCCTTATGAGGAATGGCTGAGAGAGCTGGGGTGTTTAGCCTAGAGAAGAGGAGGCTGAGGGGAGACCTCATTGCTCTCTACAACTACCTGAAAGGAGGTTGTAGAGAGGAGGGAGGTGGTCTCTTCTCCCAAGTGATAGGGGACAGGACAAGAGGGAATGGCCTCAAGCTCCACCAGGGGAGATTTAGGCTAGAGATTAGGAGGAAGTTTTTCAGGGAAAGGGTCATTGGGCATTGGAATAGGCTGCCCAGGGAGGTAGTTGTTTCACCTTCCCTGGAGGTGTTTAAGGCACGGATAGATGATGTGCTGAGGGACATGGTTTAGTGTTTGATAGAAATAGTTGGACTTGATGATCCTGGGGGTCTCTTCCAACATGGTGATTCTATGATTCTCTGTTCACCCTCAAGATACTGAAATAGTGTCTGAAACCTGGTGAGGGATCATGAACACCCTATATTTTTTCTGTCCCAAATATTCCCTATGGACAAGGTGTTCCTCTGTTTCCTTCTTACTGTGATTCCATAGGGACATGATGACTGTTAGCCCTTATTTCAGTACCAGGTGTGCAACCAAGAAGCAGGGCAAGGGCCATTCCTGATCAGGAAATCATTTAGATACTTGACACCTTCATGCCGGCTCCTGATTCCAAGGGGCTTTTTGTGTGGAGTCAGTTCCATAGCAGGGCAATAGGGCTATGGCAACATCTGCTCTACTCCTCTGAAGCATCCTTGCAACAGGTGAGAAAGCACGATCCACATAGCTATGGCCACATTTTGCCTTAACCACACTCCGCAAACACACAGTCTTAGGTTTAACAGAAATATCTTGCAGCTTGAATGCAAAGCTATGGAATTATGTCACCTTTAACCATCTTAATATTAAATCTATGTCATCCTCCTCTGTTTATCCTTTGGGAGTTGTCTTTTCTCTTATGTAATAGATATAGTCCTTTGATATATGGCCTTCAGATTAAGTCAAAAAGAAAGATAAATAATCTTTAGGCCAGAGAGAAAATAAACGTCTGGTTTGTTGCAGCAAATGCATGCAGCAAGTTCGATAGAAATATCCCATGGAGATGTTTGAAATGACAGGGAAATCAGCTCTGGGAATCAATATGTCTTGTAATAAGAAGAAAAAAGGCGCAGTCGTATCTTGTTGGGCACAATGGAAATTGATTGGCAGTTATCTATTAGCAATAATTTCTGTTTGATGACTTGCCATATGTTATCAAGCTCTAAATCTGAGGGGAACGAATTAAAGGAATGTATTCTGTCATGAAAATAGCACAGGGTACCAGCAGCATAGCAGACAATTCTATGCATAATATGCACGTCGTCCTTCCAAGAGAGACGAATTTTTTAAACTCCTGTAATTTTAAATACACAGGGGCTGTGTGGCCTGACAGATTTACAGATTTGAGACTCCTAGCGAACCTTTCACTCAAATCTTTTCCTTGCTGCCTTTCAGTGACAGGTAATCAGTGAAACGACTATAGGCCTTTCAAATGATCTTTCCTTTAAGGTTCAGCAGGACTCTACATCTGCTGAGGCAAATCTATTAAAGGAGACTTTGTGATACAGTCCAGAGCTCTGCCTAAGTGCTGAAAACTACACCGAGCTCAGGTCTATTTGTGGGAAAGTCATCAGGGGAAGAGGGTCATCTGGAAAGCATTTCTCCCTGCCACTTATAATTACAGTGAGCTGAAGAACAGTCCCTGAAAATCAGTGTAGGAAGTTATCAACCTCCAGTCAAATAATATACTGACATTATATTGAAACCCTATTAATCCAGCATAGTTACATGGGTATGAAGCATGAATTCACTAGTATAAAAGCTATGCTATTTCAGCTTCAGGAGCTACCTCTGATGGTGTTAAATTTTTGCTTCATAGAATCATAGATGACCTTTAAGGTCATCTATGACTTATCAGACTACCCAAGACCCCATCCAACCTGGCCTTGAACCCCTCCAGGGATGGGGCAGCCACAGCTTCCCTGGGCAACCTGGGCCAGTGCCTCACCATTGTGAAGAACTTCTTCCCCATGTCTAGCCTAAACCTTCCTCTCTCTGATTTATAGCCACATCCCTTGTCTGATCACTACATGCCTTTCTAAATAGTCCCTCCCCAACTTTCTTAGTTGCACAAAAGATGCTGTGCAACAGTTATGAGCAAACATAACTCAAGGGAACAAATTTCTGTGAGTGCCAACAAAAGCTTTAATGCTGTCTGTTTGGTTAAATCCAGGTAGCTGAATTATCCAGCTAGATGAACTACTCACCTACCTGATGACTTCTTACAGTAGGAAGAACAGGAGATGGAAGGGGTTGAGAGATAGAGATATCTTTTAAAAAAATTCTTGCCCTCTTAACCTCCAAACTATGGTTTACAACAGCTGAATATACTTTGTCATGTTGAAGACCTTGAGAACACAAAAATTGAAATGGTATTACCCTTCCATATAGGATTATGTGGAGGCATCCTCATTGATTACATTGGAGAAAAGGAGGCTGAGAGGAGACCTTGTTGCTCTCTATAACTACCTGAAGGGAGGTTGTGGAGAGGAGGGAGCTGGGCTCTTCTCCCAAGTGACAGGGGACAGGACAAGAGGGAATGACCTAAAGCTCCACCAGGGGAGATTCAGGCTGGACATCAAGAGGAAGTTTTTCACAGAAAGTGTCACTGGGCACTGGCAGAGGCTGCCCAGGGAGGTGGTTGATTCACCTTCCCTGGAGGTGTTTAAGGGAAGGGTGGACGAGGTGCTGAGGGACATGGTTTAGTGTTTGATAGGAAAGCTTGGACTGGATGATCCAGTGGGTCTCTTCCAACCTGGTGATTCTATGATTCTGTTCTATAATGCTGCATCTTCCCAGGCTCTTTTTTTCCCCTCTTTGGTCTTCTGCGGAATAGTCTTTTAGAATTACTAATTTCCTGCAAAACATTGAAATCCAGCCATGAATGGTTTCAGATTCAAATTAAACCTCAGAATTGGAGGACTTTATAAAAGCTCCCTCTGCCCCCTGGGACTCCATCCCTATCTGATGAGCTTTGGAGAATTCTGCCCTGCAGTTCTCTGCTGACTCATGCATGCAGCTTGACAGAAGCAGAAGCTGTAATGTGAAGGCTTGAGTTTTACCTCTGAGAAAAAGAATATCTCCATTTTAATTTAAAATTCCAAGCCAAAAAGAAAACACTTTCATAATTTATATTTTCAATAAAAATAGCGATTCAGATGCTAGGTCTCTTAATTTAATAAAATAGGTTGTTAACTGAAACCACAGTGTCTGGAATGACTATTGATTTGCAACCACTTTGTCCCTGGCTTGGAGGAGGAGAGGAAGAGCTTGATGGTTTCCATGGAGGAGAGAAAGAATTAAAATAGACATGTGAATAGTGAATATTTTCCTTTCTTGCAGTATTTGGGGCCCTAATGCCTCAGTATGACTTAAATCATAGAATGATAGAATCACCAGGTTGGAAGAGACCCACCGGATCATTGAGTCCAACCATAAATGTCCAAGGTGGTTTAATCTGTTTGTGAGTGAAAGGCAGAGTTAGCACTGCGTAGAAAAAAAATAGCCTCACTTAATCAGAATTACACCTTTTTGGAGATAATAATTCACTAATTATTTCAAAAGAGTTGAATTATACCCTGGCAAGGGAAGAGGAGTTTTCTAATCACTTAACACCAAGTAACTAATGACTAATAAATGGAAGCCTCGTGTTGTCTTCTGCCTTAATGCATCTCTGCAAAACCGCTTATTCACTGCCAAAGAAAAGGTGTTATTTTAGCTCAAGGAAAACCTCTCACTTTTAGAAAATATGGGTGTGAGTAAATGTGGAGCCAGGATTAGAAACAAGTCAGTAAGTATCGCAGCACCTTGCTCATGAAAAAGCTTCCTGTGTAAAGCAAAGTATCCTTCCCAGTGCCCTGTTCCCAGAATCCCCTTATACACCACGAGAAAAGCAAACACACCTGTGTGCAGGTAGGCAATAAACCAGCTGTAATCATGTTATTGAAACAGTCACATTTTTGCATGAATTGCCGTGAATGCTTTTTGGTTCCAGTAGACAGTTGTTCTCAGAGATAGCCACAGCCGGCAGGGGCTGAAGCTTTCAAGATTTAAATAGCTTTGCGTGAACAGCTTTCAACTCCTATTCATTTGCAGGCTGGAGTTGCCAACAGAAGGATTTGAAAATCCCGTAAGAGATCACTCTCCTGAGACTGGCAATCCAATTTTGCATACTTCAGAAATCCAGATAAGTCTCCAAGTTTCTGGATGCTTTTACTGAATAAACCATCTTACATTTATCAAGTTTGCACTTTCACAAGGTGCTGAACACTGAAAAAACCCCCCAACCAAACAGATAAAAGAAATCTTTATAGTATCCAATGCTTTTCTGTTATATTCCCAGTTGTCTAAAGACTTGCGGATTGAGGTGAGAGAAAATACGGCAATGAAATAAAGAAAAACAGCTCTGCTTAAGGAATGTTAGTGAGCAATTCAGGCTAAACACATCAGTTGACCTACAAAACCAAAAAGCTGCAATATCCTTGTTGTAGGCTTTAAGGATTACATCTCATTACCATTACTGGTCAGCAAGTTGTCAACTCTGCTTTCTTGAAGGTAGGTGCAAGGGATATAAACTCAGGCCAGGAGCTGCCGTGGCACATTGCACCACTGCAGGGGCCAACGGAGTTGTCACTAAGGGAACTGCAGCCCTGGAAGGAGCTAAGGCTTCAAAAAAAGGTAATTGATTTATTGCCCTAGATTCAGAAGGGACTTTAAGGAAACTAACAAAATCTATTCATTGAGTTAGCCTATGTTAACTGCAGGAATAGAATCATAGAATCATAGAACCATAGAATCATAGAACAACCAGGTTGGAAGAGACCCATCGGATCATCGAGTCCCAGCATTCCTATCAAACACTAAACCATGTCTCAGAGCACCTCATCTACCCATGCCTTAAACGCCTCCAGGGAAGGTGAATCAACCACCTCCCTGGGCAGCCTATTCCAATGCCCAATGACCCTCTGTGTGAAACACTTCCTCCTAATCTCCAGCCTAAATCTCCCCTGGCGGAGCTTGAGGCCATTCCCTCTTGTCCTGTCCCCTGTTACTTGGGAGAAGAGGCCAGATCCGTCCTCTCTACAACCTCCTTTCAGGTAGTTGTAGAGAGTAATGAGGTCTCCTCTCAGCCTCCTCTTCTCCAGGCTAAACACCCCCAGCTCTCTCAGCTGCTCCTCATAAGGCCTGTTCTCCAGCCCCTTCACCAGCTTCATGGCAAAACAACTTGATAGCAGTTTCACTGTGTGACTGGATTAATCATTCCTCCAGGCTCACATCTCCACTTGCAAAGTGTCAAGAATCACACAGCCCCCATTTTGTTTCTTTGCATGTCCCCAAATGAAGTCGTGATGCCATGTAGGCCCTTTGGGAGTGAAGGATATTGTCTTCCTGACCTCTTCCCTTAGTACATGAAAGCTGACTCAGAAAGTTGAGTGCATCTTTTATCTCCCGATGCACTACTTAGGAGTAAAAGACTTCAAATCACTCTCTTGCTTTCTTTGGGCTTGTCGTATTTGCCTTTACAAATCAGAGGGGAGTGTCTCTGGAGCACACTGGTGTGTGCACAGCAGAGGCTCTGGCACTGAAAAGACAACTCTGGAAAAATCTTGGAGTCTGAGGTCTGCCTCAATGAGAATCATAGAATCATAGAATGACCAGGTCGGAAGAGACCCACCAGATCATCGAGTCCGACTATTCCTATCAAACACTAAACCATGTCCCTCAGGACCTCGTCCACCCATCCCTTAAACACCTCCAGGGAAGGTGAATCAACCACCTCCTTGGTCAACCTGTTCCAATGACCAATGACCCTTTCTGCGAAAAACTTTCTCCTAATGTCCAACCTGAATCTCCCCTGGGGGAGCTTGAGGCCATTCCCTCTCGTCCTGTCCCCTCTCACTTGGGAGAAGAGCCCAGCTCCCTCCTCTCTACAACCTCCTTTCAGGTATTTGGAGAGAGTAATGTGGTTTCCTCTCAGCCTCCTCTTCTCCAGGCTAAACACCAGCTCTTTCAGCCGCTCCTCATAGGTTCTGTTCTCCAACCCCTTCACCAGCTTCGTTGCTCTTCTCTGTACTCACTCCAGAGCCTCAACATCCTTCTTGTGCTGAGGGGCCCACAACTGAACACAGTACTCAAGGAGTGGCCTCACCAGTGCTGAGTCCAGAGGGAGAAGAACCTCCCTGGACCTGCTGGTCACACCATTTCTGATCCAAGCCAGGATACCTTTGGCCTTCTTGGCCACCTGGGCACACTGCTGGCTCCTGTTCAGTCGGCTGTCGACCAACACCCCCAGGTCCTTCTCCTCCTGGCACTTTTCCAGCCAGACTTCACCCAGTCTGTAGCTCTGCATAGGGTTGTTGTGCCTCAAGTTTCCAGGCATTAAAGATGGGCCCAAGTATCCAGACATTAAAGATGGGCCTCCCAGCTGCTCCTGTACACAGCACAGTTGCTGAATGTGAGCTCTCTTTAAAACTGGGAGAAGAGGAGATAGCTGGGACCTAACAGTGAGAAGGAAGAGTGGAACAGGGCATTAAAGCTGAAACATTTTCTACCACACCCATCCACACCACCCCTGATCCTCCCATGCCATCAGCAGTGTCGTGTTTGCACCACATGATAAACAGAACCACATTCCTTATTTTGAACTCCATACAGGACAAGTGTTTGAAATGATGTTATAATGGTCATCTGTAAGAATGCATTGAAGGTACAAGAATGATGTTATAATGGACATCTTAATGCTGGATTAAAGCAAGGCAATTCGTCTCTCCCGATGAAGACTTAAGAGGTTAGCATACAATGTCTTTCTTTAATCCTCCAGATATTTTCAATGTAAGAAATTGGATTTCAGGGAATTTATTTTGGGGATCAAAACACTTAAAGAGAGATTATGTCAGTAATCTTTTGCCAGTACTGTAACCAGAGAAAATATTTTCCTACAACAGAAAAGAGCTAGGCGCTGAGCCACTAGAAAGTTTAATTACTAGATGACTTTAAAACACGGTAATTTAGCCCCAATTAGCTTTATAATAATTTATTTATAAAATTCTAATGTATGTAGTTATGTTCTACAATCAATTTATTCTTGTAAGTTGTACATCACATTAGACAGTGAACTAGAAGTTCATTAACCTGCATTGCTAATTCAGATTACGTTATTAGATTGAGTTTAGTTTCTTCACTGGTGAGTGCTGACATTTTAGAGCACTTTCAGGGTAGTTTATCTACAGCCATTCAGTTCTTTTCAGCCACTCAGAAACATTGCAAATATGAAGTGCTGCAGGTCTAATGAAGACAAATAGATTTATTGGTTGCATTTCATATGTGGTTTGTCTTTGTACTTCTGATATTTGTCATGTTCTTTTTATTGAAGTGACCCTATGGCACAACTCAAACAAAAATTTTAAAAATTTATGAGTCAGGTCAAATTCAGCAGCTATAACTTAAAATTAGCAAACTCAGCACTGGTGAGACTGCTCCTTGAATCCTGTGTTCAGTTCTGGGCCTCTCACCACAAGAAGGATGTTGAGGCTCTGGAGCGAGTCCAGAGAAGAGCAATGAAGCTGGTGAAGGGTCTGGAGAACAGGCCTTATGAGGAATGGCTGAGAGAGCTGGGGGTGTTTAGGCTGGAGAAGAGGAGGCTGAGAGGAGACCTCATTGTTCTCTCCAACTACCTGAAAGGAGGTTGTAGAGAGGAGAGTAATGGCCTGTTCTCCCAAGTGACAGGGGACAGGACAAGAGGGAATGGCCTCAAGCTCCACCAGGGGAGGTTCAGGCTCAACATAAGGAAAAAATTCTTCTCAGAAAGGATGATTGGGCAGTGGCAGAGGCTGCCCAGGGAGGTGTTTGATTCACCTTCCCTGGAAGTGTTTAAGGGATGAGTGGATGGGGTGCTGAGGGACGTGGGTTAGTGATTGATGGGAATGGTTGGACTCAATGATCTGGTGGGTCTTTTCCAACCTGGTGATTCTATGATTCTGTGAAACCTCCTGTTTCTTTCCCGGTGTCCACTTACCTTGGGCCAGGGCTGTTGATGGTAGGACTTCCAAGAACGGGTGACATGAAAATCCATTCTGATTGACTCTGAAGAAGAGACACTGCGGGGGAAGGTTTAAAATATGCAGTATCCCATCTGGCTTGTTAGGTAATCATGCCTTAGATCATTCCCAAAGAAAACACAAGGTAAGTACCCAGACAAGATAGAAGACACTACAAATCATGGTTTGCAAAGTCTCATTTCTTCCCATTGCATTGCTCTGCAGAGGGGCCTTTCTGTTCATGGCAAGTTTTTGTTTTTTAACCTAGCTACAAATCCTACCTGAGCTTGCAAACCTCTTCTTTTTTTTCAAGGAAACCTTTTGGTCACCATTTCAATTTGTTTTTAATAAATGGACTTCCCTCAAATTGTCTGCTACAAGAACAATTCTGGGAAAACAGATGAGTCTGCACACTTTAAAAAAAAAAAACAACCTATCAAATGGTATGTGCAGATACCATACAATGATGCTCAAATGGGTTTTGCAAATTGCTGAAAAGCAGAACCAACCACCACCTGGTTTGCGAGGAAAGCCTAGTCTCTAAGAAGATTAAAAAGAAGAAATTCCTATCCTGTTCTGCTATTTCTTTTTTTTTTCCCCTTTTACTTTCTTATTTTTTTTAACAGCTTTCAGTCTTTCCTCTAAAAAAATCATGATATGGCTGTGGGGAGAAAAGAAATTCTCACCACCCACTCCTGCTTTTAATGATCCTCATGCCTCTAACTGCAAAGACGACATCGACATCAGTTCTTGTTTTATTTTTACTGTAGCTCATGCATTTCCCTCCATTATCCTGAGCCCCAGGAAATCAGGCAAAGGAATTTTTTTAAGGGTATAAGGGTTCCTCCCCTGGCTCAGAGAGACACAATGTGAGTAGCAATGTCCATGGGATGAGGTAGTGTGGTACATACATACTCAGTATACAATATATACTATTATAGTCTCATCATCCCCCTACGTGTTTGTGTTGGGTGGTCCCCTCTGCTCACCGCCCTGAGCTGAAGCACATAATCTCTTTCAGACTCAAAGTTCCCTGAAACAGTATTCCTCTGCCTGATTGCTGTTGATTACTTCAAAATACCTTGTGTTTGAAGTTCAGGCTATGAAAAGAGCTGTATATCTCAGCAGAGGAGTCTTGCGATCCCTTAAGTTGCTTTTGTGAAAGATGCTGGGAAATCTGTTCCCTCACTGTGTGTGTTTTTGTTGCCTTTATAGGCTGGAAGCGCTTCCAAGTGCCACTAATAGCCACCTGACTATTTGTGTGCTTAAGTTGGGAAGTCAATGCAGCACTTCAGGACTTTGAAACACGACTCCTGAGCTGAGTTTTGCCAAGAAGGTCTGCCTCTAGGCAGGGATATGCTGTCCTTTTTCCTCATTTGTTGTGAAAACCATGGAAGTACTGCTCCATTACTCACTGCGTGACTCCTGAATAAACGTGTACTATGCAAGGTTTGCCTTTGTGTAGAAAACAGTTGTCCCTTTCAGGAGCTGTTTGGATAAAAGCAAGTGTTGTCATGGTAAGATGGATTCTGGCACTCCTTTGGTGGAACTAACAATTCCAGCTTTGATTCTGAACTAAAAATAACAATAAAACACGAGTGAAATGAATAAATCTTAGCTAATCAACTGGACAGCACTCCACACAGAGTAGGGAAAGAGGGGATTACTAAACAGCCTTATAGTTGCAATATAATAAAAGCATAAATAAACCATGCAATCTTACACTCTTACATTCATGTCTGTTAGAGATACGGGAAATAATACAATTTCCACTGTTAAATATATCTTTCCTATGTGTTTGGGACAGTATTGATTATTTATGAACTGTCAAAAGCAGAAGTACCAGCTAACTTGTCAGAATCTTTTTATATGTTTCCTGGTCTGTGTTTGTTCAATAACTAGTTTGATGGAAGTGGATTATACAGGCGCAGCCACACTGTAGCTGTTACAGCTGTCACTTTCCCTCTTCCACTGCCTCGCTGCTTGGAGGAATTTATGGGCTCACCAGGCTGGCTCTGGCTCATTTTCTCTCTTGATCCCTTACCACATTATATACAACTTCTTCTCTGTGTCAGGATAATAACAAAGAATAACTGCTCAGGGGTTTAGCAGAGGAATGCATGCATCAGTTGAGCTGAAGGGACAGGAATGTTTAACACTACCTGGATATATGGAATCAGTCAGCTTTTTCTTCGTGTTGGAAACTGGTTAGGTCCAACTTCAAATTCTGCTACAAAAATTCTAAATGCCACTAAAGAACTCTGCAGGATTCCAATAATCTGTCATTGTGTCAGACACACTAATTTGAGAGTGAATGAATAAGAATTTCATAGAATCACAGAATAACCAGGTTGGAAGAGACCCATCAGATCATCGAGTCCAACCATTCCCATCAAACACTAAACCATGTCTCTCAGCAACTCGTTCACCCATCTCTTAAACACCTCCAGGGAAGGTGAACCAACCACCTCCTTGGGCAGCCTATTCCAATGCCCAAATGACCCTTTCCCTGAAAAACTTCCTCCTAATCTCTAGCCTAAATCTCCCCTGGCAGAGCTTGAGGCCATTCTCTCTTGTCCTCTCCCCTGTCACTTTGGAGAAGAGACCAGCTCCCTCCTCTCTACAACCTCCTTTCAGGGAGTTGTAGAGAGCAATGAGGTCTCCTCTCAACCTCCTCTTATCCAGACTAAACACCCCTAACTCTCTCAGCTGTTCCTCATAAGGCCTGTCCTCCAGGCCCCTCACCAGCATTATTGCTCTTCTCTGGACTCGCTCCAGAGCCTCAAAGTGTGTTATAGACTTAAACCATAAGGCTAAGACTAAGAGGGACATCTGAAGTCATCCAGAGAAGGCTGTGATGTTGGTCTGTGTTGGATGCCAGGTGAAGACTACTGGAATGATGGAGGGAAATGTGCCAAAGATGTCACCTTCCCTGGAGGTGTTTAAGGGATGGGTGAACGAGGAACTGAAGGACATGGTTTAGTGTTTGATAGGAATGGTTGGACTTGATGATTCGCTGGGTCTTTTGCAACCTGGTGATTCTATGATTCTGTGGAGGAAATGTACAGCATTTGTTCTGTGAATGAGAACATCCATGGAAGGAATATTTCCAGAACATGATATATACTCCCAGAAATCAACTTACCATTAATTCACCAGAGCCTTGAGGCATACTCCTCCTCTCTAAACTATGGATTACCAGGAGCTGAAAAAGATTTTTGGGGATTTATACCTTTTAACTTGTTTGGCTGTGCCAATGTCAAAGGTAGGTTACTGGGTTGGGATATCATTGGTACAAGCCCTGCTTTTCTCATAGGAGCCTCAAAAATGCTCCTGTGCTCATTGTGCTCATGCCCTGCAAATAAGGCAATGATGATAAAGCTGTTTGGCTTCCTGAATCCTACCACTGTGATTAACTCTTCTGGCTCATCAAGGCAGATGAAAAGGAGCAGGCCAGCAATTCCACTCTCCAGCTATTACTCTGCTGGGATCACAGGCACCTTTGGGGTGGGCAAGGTGCTCTGGCAGGCAGCACTGTCCAAGAGATACATACAGCTACTAAAGTCTCCAGGTGTAAGTAGAGAAATATAATTATCCAAATGCTTTTCTTCCATTTACACATTTCTGTTTCAGTTCAGCGTTGTCTCCACTCAATAGGAAGACAGTGATTTTACAGATTTTTAAACACTAATCATAGGCAATTATTTCTAAAAAGATTTGCTTGCAGCAGGCAGACTTTTCTCTTAAGTTGAAAGCTTTGCTATTCCATTCTTTCTCGCGTTCAAAATTGTAATAATTTTCTGCCTTGTGTTCTCTACCAGCTGAAATGCCTCATCGTCTGGCATAGTTTGCATCTAACCAATTTTCAATTGCTAGACTTCTAAAAAAACTAAATCTATAGCAACAAAAACATTGCCAGAAAACGCAGAGCAAAAACAAGCAGCTGAAGCTGTATATATATTATTTTGGTCTTCACAAGGCATCAGTCTTTATTACTTAAGGTAGTCCTATAAAATGAAATTTTTTTTTCACATTTAGAATTTCAAAACAAAGCAGGGAATACAGATTTCTTAGCACAGACACAAAATGAACAAAATTATGTTGCTTTACCACAGCTATTTATGATTGGAGGACAAAACCAGGAATCCTGCCGTATATTTAGATCAATTGCTTATTTCCAACATTTTAAAAAGAAATAGCCCAAAGTTTTGGTACATATCTTGTTTATTTTCATATTTTCATTTAAATTATCAACACTGAAATGAAATATTTATCGGCTAAGGATGAATAGTTTAATTAATTCTCAAATAAATCTATTTTATGAGTTGCAAAATTTTTCATTGATTTAAAAATGAATTCCTAGTCCTTTTCTAAACAGAATATCAAGGTCCAATTACCACTCTATGAATGTTTTTCCTATGAGCCTGGGACCCCAGTTTCTATGTGTTCCACCTACTTTTTCTTCATCAATCTCCTAAAAGATGTAACTTATTTTTCTTTCTAAATCATTCATATTTTCAATCTAATTTATAATTTTTTGGAGGCCGGTGCTGACTTTGGTCAGCTGTTGTTGGCATGGCTAGCATCTCTTTTTGGAGGATCACATTATCCAGCTCAATTGGTTCACAAGCATACTATGGTAACACCAGGTTGCTATGGTGTATCTTACATTATACATGAAGTGATATGGCTGTGATACACTCCATTCTTCATCTTGAGCGACCAGAGGCACATTTATTATTGTGATGATTCAGGCAGCCATGGCTATGGATGCAAAACAGGGTCTTAATATACATTTTTGGATCCAAACTTAGAAATCTTAGCAGTTCCTTAGATCTCACCTACTTCTCAGCTAAGGTTCTTCTCCCTCTGTACTCAGCACTGGTGAGACTGCTCCTGGAATCCTGTGTTCAGTTGTGGGCCCCTCACCACAAGAAGGATGTTGAGGCTCTGGAGTGAGTCCAGAGAAGAGCAACGAAGCTGGTGAAGGGGCTGGAGAACAGGTCTTATGAGGAATGGCTGAGAGAGCTGGAGGTGTTTATCCTGGAGAAGAGGAGGCTGAGAGGAGACCTCATTACTCTCTACAACTACCTGAAAGGAGGTTATAGAGAGGAGAGAGCTGGGCTCTTCTCCCAAGTGAGAGGGGACAGGACAAGAGGGAATGACCTCAAGCTCCGCCAGAGGAGGTTTAGGCTAGAGATTAGGAAAAAATTTTCACAGAAAGGGTCATTGGTTATTGGAACAGGCTACCCAGGGAGGGGTTTGAGTCACCTTCCCTGGAGGTGTTTAAGGGATGGGTGGACGAGGTACTGAGGGATATGGTTTAGTGTTTGATAGGAATTGTTGGACTCGATGTTCCGGTGGGTCTCTTCCAACCTGGTGATTCTATGGTTCTATGTAATGACCATAATAATTACCTCAGAAATGTGTGAATCTCTTCATTTACCACCTGACTACATACAGGTAAATGTTAACCAGGCTGACACTTCATTGCTAACTTTTTCTCTGTCATTACAGCACCAAAAGTATCGACCATTCTGGAGCACTTACAGGTTAGAGGAGAAAATGAAGGGGACGTCTGCTGATTCTCTTAGCAGCAGAGGAGCTGCTTTCTACACATATGTGAAAAGGGGCCCTTTGCACCCTTTTTAGCTCTTTTAAAATATGCTTTCAGTAGTGGCACATTCCTTTTTCTGAGCATGGAATAAAGTCCCATCTTCTGCATATATTAAACAGCAGCATTTGCTTTCAGCATCATTGCGCTCTCTCTCTGGACCAAGATTCATAATGAGACTTGCTTTTACTCCCCCCTCATCCCCCAAATAACCTCCTGGAGAAACAATTCATGCTGTCAGGAACGGAAAATCCATCTCCAGAATCTGCTTCTGGGGATGCTTTTGGGGAACTTTTTCCTCCAAAGTTCTCAACTTTCCAATGAAGATAAATTACCACGTCTTGCAGCTACAGTTTTTGACTGAGTGACAGGTTAAAAGAAGTTCCCTGTCAGCTTTCATAACAGAAGAAGAAATTGTTCCAACAATTCACAATTCTTAGAAAAATGAACAAGCACTTTTTCTACAAAACTATTTTGCTGTCCTATTGCTAAATTACTGCTCACGCTCCGGCATTTCAGGTTGGTTTCTTATATCAAAAGGAAGGGGATGACCCGGAGTCAAGGTATTTTGATAGCTTCCCTTGTTTTATCTGGATGAATTTTTAAGTCTCAAAATGCAAGGTGAATACATTAAGAAGGCAGGTGTAATCCTTTACCTAGGGATTCAAATTCCTCCATTTCTGTATCTGAGGAAGCACCTTTCTACCATGAAGTAGCTGTAGTTACAGAAATTAAATTAAAGAGCTAATGTTCGCTGATTACAACAGCCTCTATCCAAAACCTGTGCATAGAAAGCACTGATCTTGCAATCAGTTCTTTTGAGACTGCTGAGATGAAATGTGAAGGTGGGATGCTGACTATTCAGCTGCTTCTGTGGTGAACTGCATCGCAGCTGCCGCTCAAGAAAGACTCAAAACGCTTCAGTATTGGCTAGGAAGCTCTGTCACCATTTTACAGCAAAGCTGGCAAGATGAAGAGCTTCTCACATACTTTTCAGCAGTTGTTAGTAAAATCTTCCTGTGGGTTGGATCCTTGCACTGAAGTTAATTAGGACACAGCACTCGGAGGGCAGCGCAGGCAAAATGGTGATAATTGACCCCAGAGGACGCAGAGGTGTTGAGAGGGAGGGCTTGATCTAAACCAACCTCACTTCACATTAGTCTTTCTCAAGGGCTGACACTGGACCACATCAAAAGCAGGATGGTGAATTGTATCCCCCTGCTCGTGCTGAATGGCAGCCGTGTCCTGTGATACTGCTGTATTACTGAGCACAGCGGGAAATAGAGGAGCATAACGTGTTGCTGTGGAACTGATAATAGAGCACAGCGCAGCTCTGCATGAGCAAAGACAAGCAGAACTGGGGCATGAATGAGTCGCTCAGGTTTTATTTCCCTGAACAATTCTGATTAATGCTGCCTCCGTAAGTATCAGCAGCTTAGATCAAAAGGCAACCGCTCAACAAAATGTTTGTCCTGGAATTTTCACTGTTCAGGTTTGATTTTCTTCCTTGAAGATATCAGATTGCCAGGGAAGAAAAATGACAACAGGAAGTGTGCTTTGCATGTGATACAAGCAAGATCAACAACAAAACATGCTGAGATACTTTTGGTTTTTTGCTTGGCCTAATGACACTGATAACATTTCTTCTGGTAGCTGTTCAGGCTCCAGAAACTCAGAATGTGGCCAGAATAAAAGAGGACACTGGTGATGACAAGAGGAAAAACACTTGACAGGTTTTTTTTTTTTTTTTCCTATGTGAACTCTAATCTGGTTTAGCTACAAAGGTTTCTCTCAAGTGTGGTTTGCTCCTTGAAGGGCAATGGGGATCAAATACTCTGCTCTGCCAGCACTGCTCTGCTTGCAAGGGAATTTCAGCACCTGAGGCAAAGGCAGCTTGATAGTGTGGCAGTAGCTAGAAAGGAGGTCATGGGGATCCTTTCTTTAGGGATCCAGAAATCTTGTAGGCATGGAGGTGCCTCTGGACTATCACCTGTAAGAGACCCTTTGGAGGAAAAATGAATTGGTGAACAGTTGTACAGATCAGAGAGAAAGGTCAAGTGTTAGGAGACACGGTGGCTGCTAGAATTTAGTTACAGAGAAAAGGGGCCCAGAAATTGTATTCCAGGTCCTTGAAAAGGTAATGTGGTCAGAAAATGAAAGATATTTCCATGGACCCAGGTTTCTTAACTTCCCTGCTTTAATCCCGGGCAGAGATGTAATTGAAATACAAGAGAAGCTGGTGCAGAGCTAGAATTGACCACCAGGCTACCAGAGAGAGGACAGCAAGGGAGACCATAAGCAGAGGAAACCAAGACAGGCATGTAGAAGGAAAACCAGGCATTACTACTTTTCCTTGAGACCTCTGAGTCCCAGGCTAATTATTTGCTTAGTGTGGTAAAGTCCTATGAGTGTGATCAGTTCTGGGAGGAGCAGTGCCATCCTTCAGAGAGAGAATGCCAGTCAGTATTCATAGAGTCATAGAACAACCAGGTTGGAAGAGAGCTATCGGATCATCGAGTCCAAGCATTCCTATCAAACACTAAACCATGTCCTTCAGGACCTCATCTACCTGTGCCTTAAACACCTCCAGGGAAGGTGAACCAACCACCTCCCTGGGCAGCCTATTCCAATGCCCAATGATCCTCTGTGTGAAAAACCTCCTCCTAATGTCCAGCCTAAATCTCCCCTGGTGGAGCTTGAGGCCATTCCCTCTAGTCGTGTCCCCTGTCACTAGGGAGAAGAGCCCAGCTCCCTCCTCTCTACAACCTCCTTTCAGGTAGTTGTAGAGAGTAATGAGGTCTCCTCTCAGCCTCCTCTTCTCCAGGCTAAACACTCCCAGCTCTCTCAGCTGCTCCTCATAGGGTCAGTTCTCCAGCCCCTTCACCGGTTTCGTGGCTCTTCTCTGGACTTGCTCCAGAGCCTCAACATCCTTCTTGTGGTGAGGGGCCCAGAACTGAACACAGGATTCAATGAGTGGCCTCACCAGTGCTGAGTACAGAGGGATGTTGAGGGATGTTATTGTATTTCTCACTGAGAGTTTGGATTCATACATTTCATGAGATGGTAAAGCAGTGCTTTTTTCCCCCCTTAAGCTTATAGGTTTTTTTCTTCCTGAAATTTGTAGGCATTTAAGTGCTTACAAGTTAAGCAGGAATCCTGTTTAACCAATCTGAGAATCACTGACACCACTTCAGCCTGAATAGATCCAACCATGTCCATCCTGGCATCCATTCACAGTCTCCAAAAAGTAATCAGAAGTGAGTCCAATTAAAAGAACACAGTAAAAAAAAACAGAAACCCAAACAAAAAACCAACCCCTCCAAGCTGAACTGGGGAAACTACACACTGTTGGTGTCACAGAATGATTGCATGGTGAATTTTCCAAATGAATCGCTTGCCCTTCACTCTCCTGCTGTGCACTAACCACGGTGCTAAGAAAAAAGCTGTATTCATTCCAGCAGGCATGAAGATAACACAAATTAGAATTGGGAATGCAGTTCATTTTGGCAGCACTCTAAATTTATTGTCCATCCCAAAATTAGGCTGCCCGGCTTTTACCAGCCTCAAAGACTGAAAACAAGAGCCAAGAACTGAAGTGGCACAGATCCATCCTGAAGTCCCATTCTCCTTGCTTTGTTTCTGCTCTATACATGAAGTCAAAGCATAGAAAGCAGTGTCCAGCCAGTTTCACGCTACTTCAGGAACATCTTTATGCTGAGAAGACATGCTCTGGATTGCTGAGAGGCATGATTTAGTGTTTGATAGGAATGGTTGGACTCAATGATCTTCCAACCTGGTTGTTCTCTGTTTCTGTGAAACTAGTGGAGATTTCATTTGACAGTGATAGCAGACCTAGGACACCTGCTTCTTGGAGAATGTAGGTCACTAGATTTTAGGAATTACCTATTCAGAGCTGTGTTATTTGTAGAGCTGAGACCCAAGACCTCATGAAACTGAAAAGGAGGAAATATGATGGGAGAGATTCCTAAGTAAGGGCTGGATCATTGTTTGATGATGTTACCCAACCTCGATACCCAAGGTCCCCTCTTTGAAAAAACAAAACCAGCTGGAGCAGAAGCTGTTTTCTCTCACAAGAACTGGAAACTTCAGTTTCAGAAGTCGAGATTTTTACAGATGACTGAGGAGGACAACTCAGGACAATCAATCCAGTGTGATGGGATTCAACCACTGTTGCATCGGAAGCTGCAACACAGTTTCTGACATCTTCAAAACAAAATCTAGACCTAATTTGAAGGATATATAGCCACAACTAGTCAGTACAACCTCCCTGCCTCTTTGAGGTCCGTGTTTACACAGAGAACTAAATCTCATCTTGAGCTACAGAGAATGCATGAGAACAATTTCATCAACAAATGCCAACGCCAATGCTGTTCTGTGCAGAGGAGCTGAGAATTTTCTCGATTTGGGCAGACCTAAAGCAAAACTTTGGCTCAGAGAGGATTCCCTTGATCAGAGCTCCAGACCAGTCCATGTGGGGCATCTCCCAGGTGATACAAGAGACTGACTGACTTTTAAGTCACAGAGATCACAGAGTCATAGCACATGTCCCCTCGTAGCCAGGTCTTTCAAAATGCCTTATGAAGCATCTACATGCAGGAGTCATAGTTCATTTATTTTCATATTGTAACCGATATCAGCATTAATATCACTGTGCAACAGGTTTCTCTAACATTTTCTTTTGTGATTCCAGCTAAGGTTTCCCTCACACTGATTTGTCTCTAATCTGAGCAAGTTTTATCAAAGACTTGGAAGGTGGAAGTTGACCACCCTTTGTGCTGGTAGCTGGACGTTCCTCTTGACCATCAGCAAAAGGAGTTGCAGAAAGGCAATATACAGTGAAGGAAATAAGGGAACTTATTGACTGTGAAAAAGATGGAAATAACCCTGAATCCAGTTCATATAAAGAGTAGTCATAGATTTTGAGGTCTGTAACTGTCATGAACGTTCTAACAGAAATGACTTGAAACTCAAGCAAATAAAAAAGCAAACTCCCAAATGCCCATTCTCCCAAGCCCTCAGATGTTCTTATAATTACTTAACCTTTGTTTAAAGAAATGAGTATAATATAGACTATATCTGTATTCTTCATGTAGTTCTTGTAGCAGTCCTAGTGTGGAGCAAGCTGACATTATGCATGATGTATGTTTTTTGTGGAAGGTTATGTATACAGATTTATTTTTTTTAAATCACCAAAGTCACCTGGAAATATTTAGGCTTCAGGCTGCCTTCTAAACACCACTTTATTGATTTTTGCTGTAGTGTGAAACAGTAGAGAAAAATTTTCATGTTATCTGTCTCCAACAGATTTACAATATTGCAAGATTAATTATATTAGCTGCATTTCACGACTCAGTGCATTTGTATTACCATTTCAGAAACACAATCATTTATCAACAGCAAACTTCAGGGCATTTACTTTCCATGCCCTGGCATTGCAAACTTTAGAGTGAGTGAGCTTGCTTATGAGCCGCACATAGGTATGTGCTCCCTTTCCCAAAAAATATTTGATGCTTTCATCCTCCTTTGTGGGCTGGACAATATTTTCCTAATTATGATGTGAATACCAGGGTCAGATTCTGATGCCCTTTTTCTGTGATGCTGTTGATGTTGTAAATTATCTCTTTTAAGCAACTGTGGTTCCTTAATGGAGGCAGAAATGGAAACTGGCTGGAGATGACCAGTGTGGAGGCTATCCTGTCCCTCACTCGTTCCAAGATTGTTTTTTGTAGTTTATCCCCTATGTCTTAGCTCTAATCAGTTCCTAAATAACTTCAAGGAGTATGACCCAAACTTTAGCCTACTTGAAATATATTACCTGCACTTCAGCATATTGCATCTTCCAGAGTCTAATGGCATGAAGTTTAACACGGCCAAATGCTGGGTCCTGCACTTGGGGCACAACAACCCTATGCAGCTACAGACTGGAAGAAGCCTGTCTGGAAAGCTGCCTGGAGGAGAGGGACCTGGGGGTGTTGGTTGACAGTGACTGAACATGAGCCAGCAGTGTGCCCAGGTGGCCAAGAAGGCCAATGGCATCTTGGCTTGAATCAGAAATGGTGTGACCAGCAGGTCCAGGGAGGTTATTCTCCCTCTGTACTCAGTACTGGTCAGGCCGCTCCTTGAATACTGTGTTCAGTTGTGGGCCCCTCAGCACAAGAAGGATGTTAAGGCTCTGGAGCGAGTCCAGAGAAGAGCCACAAAGCTGGGGAAGAGTCTAGAGAACAGACCTTATGAGGAACAGCTGAGAGAGCTGGGGGTGTTTATCCTGGAGAAAAGGAGGCTGAGAGGAGACCTCATTGCTCTCTACAACTACCTCAAAGGAGGTTGTGGAGAGGAGGTAGTTGGTCTCTTCTCCCAAGTGAGAGGGGACAGGACAAGAGGGAATAACCTCAAGCTCCCCCAGGGGAGGTTCAGGCTCGACATAAGGAAAAAATTCTTCACAGAAAGTGTCATTGGGCATTGGAATAGGCTGCCCATGGAGGTGGTTGTTTCACCTTCCCTGGAGGTGTTTAAGGCACAGGTGGACGAGGTGCTGAGGGACATGGTTTATTGTTTGATAGGAATGGTTGGACTCGATGATCTGGTGGGTCTCTTCCAACCTGGTTGTTCTATGATTCTATGATTCCTTTCAGACTGAGACCTTTTCCTCTTTGAGACTTAATCTTTTTTCTGCACTTTCTCTAGACATAGAAATATTGGTTTCCAAGCTGCTAATAGCACCTGGGCAGGTACTGTTTTGATTTTACAAAAGGCTTCACAGCCCTTGCTGAGCTCTGGACTGTCACAGTTACAGATGCCCAATTATTTAAAGCTATCATCTCACGTATGTCCGTGTTACACTCACTGTGTCCACAACATAATCATATACAGCATTTTATCCACTTTTTTTCTTAAGTTATTCTGACTTAAACTACCTTAAATGTTTTTACAGTCCTTTCTTTACAGCCGAGGGATGAGGGACTAGTTGTGTGCGATGTAGCAGTGTTATCTGATCACTAGCTGGTGGGAGGCTGACAAATTGTGCTTATGTTTTTGTGTGACTGGGTCTGGCAGAGTTTGTTATGTCAGTGGCAGCACTGTGCAAATAGCAACCTGCCTCTTGAACACCTGAGTGGGAATAACGAGCCTCAAAATGGAGATGTGCTGCAGGAAGTGTCAGAAATGCCATTTCCCTTCCCCAGTTCCTCTGATCTCTCTGAGTCCTGTGGGAGTTAAAGTTGCTGCCTGGCTCTTTTCAGAAAGTCATGATTTCCTTTAAATTGTCACCTTCTCTTTTTTTGGAGAAGGACATATTTGAAGAGTTGACAGACATACACTGCCTACCCTCAGACACAAACACAGAGATTGCCCTTCTGCCCATTGAATAGCCACATATTTGGCAATTAAAACAAAAACCTGCTGGTACTGGATAAACTGGAAATCCCACTGAACTGATAATTAGCATAAAAAAGCACTGCCTTACCCTATTCTCGACTACATTATGGTTTGCAAATTCATAGAATCACAGAATCATAGAACAACCAGGTTGGAAGAGACCCACTGGATCATCGAGTCCAACCATTCCTATCAAACACTAAACCATGTCCCCTCAGCATCTCGTCCGCCCATCCCTTAAACCCCTCCAGGGAAGGTGAATCAACCACCTCCCTGGGCAGCCTGTTCCACTGCCCAGTGACCCTTTCTGTGAAAAATTTTTCCTAACGTCTAGCCTGAACCTCCCCTGGCAGAGCTTGAGGCCATTTCCTCTTGTCCTGTCCCAGCAGGGAGAGTTAAGACTTGACCAGCACAGGGCATCTCTGAGGTGTGGACTGGAGCATTATGCCAAGGTTATAATCAGAGATGAGGAAGGATTTCAGAGTTCAGCTGATTCTGGTGTTTCCCATAATTTTGAACAATCCGACAAACAAACAAGAAACCAAACCACCCAGACCTGAAGCTGAAGTGACTTGAGTGCTTCAAAACCCACATAAATAAGTCCGTGTTTATTTTGACAAAGAAGTTGATTTGGGACTGCAGAGACTAATTTCTGTACCTGCAATTGTCTCACAAGTTACCTCACGCAGGTCATTTTACCTTATAGAACCTCAGATTTCAGTGTAAAGAATTACAATCAGACAGCAGCTCACTCCTAAGGATAATGATAATTCAGTGACAAAAAATATCAAAAGATAGGGAGAGATATTAGAGGGACCTAAACAGGCTGGACTGCTGGGCTGAGTCTAATGGCATGAGGTTTAACACGGCCAAACGCCGCGTCCTGCACTTGGGGTACAACAACCCTATGCAGAGCTACAGACTAGGAGAAGTCTGTCTAGAAAGCTGCCAGGAGGAGAAGGACCTGGGGGTGTTGGTTGGCAGCCGACTGAACAGGAGCCAGCAGTGTGCCCAGGTGGCCAAGAAGGCCAATGGCATCCTGGTTTGGATCAGAAATGGTGTGACCAGCAGGTCCAGGGAGGTTCTTCTCCCTCTGTACTCAGCACTGGTGAGGCCGCTCCCTGAATCCTGTGTTCAGTTCTGGGTCCCTCACCACAAGTAGGATGTTGAGGCTCTGGAGTGAGTCCAGAGAAGAGCAACGAAGCTGGTGAAGGGGCTGGAGAACAGGCCTTGTGAGGAACAGCTGAGAGAGCTGGGGTTGTTTAGCCTGGAGAAGAGGAGACTGAGAGGAGACCTCATTACTCTCTACAAGTATCTGAAAGGAGGTTGTGGAGAGGAGGGAGCTGGGCTCTTCTCCCAAGAGGGGACAGGACAAGAGGGAATGGCCTCAAGCTCAACCAGGGGAGATTTAGGTCGGAGATTAGGAGGAAGTTTTTCATGGAAGGGGTCATTGGGCATTGGAATAGGCTGCCCATGGAGGTGGTTGATTCACCTTCCCTGGAGGGGTTTAAGGGACGGGTAGATGAGGTGCTGAGGGACATGGTTTAGTGTTTGATAGGAATGGTTGGACTCGATGATCCTGGGGGTCTCTTCCAACCTGGTGATTCTATGATTCTATGATTCTATATGCACTCTATAAATATAAAAAGTGGAAGAAATTTTAGGTCTGGTCTCCTTTAAAAGGCCTGACATCACAGTTTCATTTTTTCTCCAATTTACATAGATGAGACTTATGATTTTAAATGCAGTTTTCTGCATGTAATTTTTCAACACAAAAATTAAGAGCCATTATTTTTGCTCTTAATGCCATCTTGGTGTCCCTGAGGCAAAACCCATGAGCTTCACAGATATGAGTGGAGCTATATCACTCAAGACGAGACTCACCACAGAATACAAATGTTTACCTGCAGCAGCTCATTGGGATGTGGTGGCCAAGAAAGGTCCTGACCTGTGTCTCAGTTATAAAATTAGTTCAGATTCTGGGAAGACTAGCGAAACACTGATAAACATGATCATCATGCAGAGTCTAAGCAGCAAGAGATATCGGATTCCAGGCCTTCACTACCCTTGTTACTGCTGCATGAAAAGCAGTCTGGATGACACACTTTAAGATTACAGCATTGCACACGTCCAAAACAAGGGGTCTACAGAGGTAATACATTTCTGAATTCACTAAGCCACTTCTTGGGCAGTGAAACTTCATGTAAAGGAGGTATTTGAAAGACAGTTGAATTAGTCTAGTCTTCTCTTATTACTAATTTTGTTTTTTCCTTTTATTTTCTTTTCCTGCGATGTATTAATACCAGTATAAAGAGCACTACAAATTGCAATAAGAAACAAACTGTCCCATTTAATCTTGCAGGGGGTATTAAATTTTCACTCCCCCTAAATTTGTATTATCCCTTCATTGATTCACTGAATGCTTCAGTAGGTTGATGAAGTGTAGAACTGAAACTGGGACCAAATTTGCAGTAGACTGTGTTTAGAAAAGCAGCCTCCGATGCCTATTTTCTACATACCCACTTCCAGACACTCTCCTATCTGATTTTTAACAGGTCTTTCTACAGTTGGCAGTCCAAATGTGATGTATTTTGCTTCTGGGATTATCTGATAAAAGAACATATGTACCATTGTAATTAAAAGGAACTTCGTGGCCATCAGGTGTTTTTGGACACGGCACACAGCAGCCTGTACCATGTGCCGAGCAAGAACAATCACAGGAGACTTCAAATACACCTCCCACTCTCTACTGTCTCTCAGACACTTTCAACTCTCCATCTTCCATACTGCATTTCCCTCTGGGCAGAGATTAAAACTGGACTTAGTCTCTATGCTTTCAAAAAACTCAAAGCAAGAATTATTTTTGCACAGCGTAAAGGCAGGAGAAAGTCCCAGGCTTCTTGAGGAAATCTCTGGTCCAAGGGCAGCTGGAAGACCATGCTGCATCCTTCAGGCTTCCTTTTAAGGAGCTGGACCGTGGAGGTGAGGAAAACATAGGAATGAAAGTCCTTTTACCTCCCTTTCCTTAGTTATAGTGTCTAAAAGAAGGACTTTCAGGGCCACAGATTTTACAGCAGCAGGTGGGAAGCTGTAGCGGGGAATAGTGCACTACTCCAAGACTTGTTGTTTGTGTCCCTTCCTCATGATGAAAGAATTATTCAGATGGGTTCAAGTTTATCACTGACACAATGAATATCTGATGCCCCAGGTAGTTCTTTTCTATTTGAGTGGAGGGGAAAATAAGGCATATATGCATTTTCCTCTCTTTCATATCCCCAGATATTATCTTAATCTCCTTTAGCAAGAGGCTTAGGACACTTGGTTCATTAAACTGAACTACTTGAATCTAAAAACCCGAGATGGTGGAAGTAAATAGGAAGAGGAGTACTGGGTTAAACTGTCATTTGGCAAGCACTTCCATATTCAAATTAGCCTCTTCGTGGTGAGGAATGCCCTCTCAGCTTTCTCCTGATGTACAGGAGCTAGTCACCCCTCCTGAGGAGATATTAATGTTGATGGCATGGCTCGCAGTGGGAAGGAAGAGCCAGTAAAGCTCTTAGAGGTGCAGCAATGCAAAACCTACCTGGGATAGACTTCCAGATTCATGAATCGTCTGCACTTACACAAAGAGGGAAAATATTCGGATTTAAGAAGTGACCTTTTACAAAACAATCAAATAGAAATCGATGAGCAGCTTACTAGGATGCTTTGGGGATGTCTTAAGCTGTTACAGACGTGGTCTGGGGTATTCTTTGTTATCTTCGACACAAGGGTATCTGTGAGCTGCACTTCACTCATACACTGGCATAGCAAAGAAAACAAACGTCAGAGTGAACCAAGTGGAACTAAGGAGAAAGTGGCAATTCAGAACTGCAGCTTGTATACTTTGGTATAAATTCCAGCTCTGCCACTTCAAAAATTTGGGAGGAGAGACTAAAGTGGGATCTGTCAGAGGAGGTTAGCTTTCTAACTCCAGGGAGATAGAGAAAAGAACAGAAGAAAACCAGATGCAGAAGGTGACGTGATATGTTTCTGCTTTTAGGCCAGGAAGAATATGTTTCTAGACAGAGAGGCCAGGCATTAATTCCAGTCATGCCAAAGCCTGTTGGTTTTGCTGTGGAAACAGTGCATGTCCTGCAGCAATTCAGCGATGAGTGCAGTGCTCTCTCCGTGCTGGTTGCCAGTGCAGTGCACAAGAAGAGACCAGTACAGCTCTCCCTGCTGTACTGTGGCACCACATCCCATTCCCTCCAGATAGTGATCGGCTCAATATCTAAAGCACAAGGGTTGCTACTGCTGGGTTTTGCAGAAATAAAACACTTCATGAAGCATATCTGAATTTGAACACACAACCTTACCATGTGTCTTATGAACAGATGATTTTCCACTGTGTTTATTCTCCTCAAGGCACCATTACTTTGAATGATTAATAAACTCTTGTTTATTAACAACAGTTGATAATGTTTTTCTCTCATGTCCTTGCTGTTTTCTTTAGCTAGCATCTAGGAAAATGCAGTGAGAAATTAGCCGACTAATGTGCTGTGTGTCAGTACTGCAGATGGATGGTTGATCGTGCTCTTCCTTGCCCTGAATCACACTGCAGCCATTTCACAGAATCACAGAATAACCAGGTTGGAAGAGACTCCCAGGATCATCGAGTCCAACCACTCTTATCAAACACTAAACCATGTCCCTCAGGACCTCATCTACCCCTGCCTTAAAAACCTCCAGGGAAGGTGACTTAAACATCTCCCTGGGCAGCCTATTCCAATGCCCAATGACCCTTGCTGTGAAAATCTTCCTCCTAATGTCCTACCTAAATCTCCCCTGGTGGAGCTTGAGGCCATTCCCTCTTGTCCTGTCCCCTGTCACTTGGGAGAAGAGACCAACTCCCTCCTCTCTATAACCTCCTTTCAGGTAGTTATAGAGAGCAATGAGGTCTCCTCTCAGCCTCCTCTTCTCCAGGATAAACACCCCCAGCTCTCTCAGACACTCCTCATAGGACCTGTTCTCCAGCCCCTTCACCAGCTTCGTTGCTCTTCTCTGGACTTGCTCCAGAGCCTCAACATCCTTCTTGTGGTGAGGGGCTCAGAACTGAACACAGGATTCAAGGAGTGGTCTCACCATTGTCGAGTACAGAGGGAGAATAACCTCTCTGGACCTGCTGGTCACACCATTTCTGATCCAAGCCAGGGTGCCATTGGCCTTCTTGGGCACCTGGGTACACTGCTGGCTCACTTATCAGGAGAACAGAACTGCTTCCAGGGAAAAAACATCCTCATTCATTTGTGTGTATGAAGGTCTTTTTTCTTACAGCTGATCTGTCTGGATCCACTGGAAGGTTAGCATTTTTCTGGGCACCATCTCCTTACTTGGAGGAAATATTGGGGACACCATCAGCTTGCTAGATAGGGTAGCCCCCTTGCAGGAGGAGTTTTGGCAGCATCAGGAGCAATGAGGACATTAAGGAGTGTTAAACATTAGGAAGAGAGAGCTTTTTGTCCCCTCATCTATATAGAAGCTCCCTACTAAAATCTCTTTTTGCTCAGAGCATTGATGGATTAACAGGCCACTCAGTTTACAGTAGAGATAATAGCTTGTCCACAGTTTGGATATACAAGATTTACTTATTGTGAACAGGCTATGTTTTACTTCTATACCTAATACATCTCCTCCATGCTTAGAAGCATGGAGGAGATGTATTAGGTATAGAAGTAAAACACCTGATATAATTAAACTGGGAATTGGAAGTAGAGGACAACCAATGAAGCTCATTAAGGACTGGCATCTCCTTGTCCTCCTCCTCCCCTGCTTTCTCCAGAAAGCCAGGCACTCGGGCTAACACAATCCCCTCCTTTCATGCTTTGGCCTGTCCCCATTATAGCATTCCCCAAACCATGCTGGAGGCAGCCACAAAGGGCAGCATTATGTCTGGGAAGGGAATGGTTTGTAGCCGCTCAGCTGAAAGACAAGCGAATGCACTTCCCAGGACAATGTGAGGGCTTGTAGCTCAGGAAGCTTCCCAGTCTATTAGCATCTGTGGAGGACAATGGCTGTGTGTGGTGGAGAGGAGGAGAACGTGTCCCTGCTGGTGGCCCCTGTCTGTCACTGACAGAATGCTGCTGCTGGATGGAGTCTGAATGGCTTGATTCATCATAAACAACCAGCTTCAGCATCCCACTGGCAAGGAGAGACCACGGAGGGGTTGTCACCGCTGGTCTGATCTGGGACACCAAGTACATTTCTGACTTCTAGCTGTGCAGCAGCCCAGCTCAGAGTTGATCCTGCTGGTAGGCAAATGAGGAAAGGCTTGTGTAAGGGGAACCCAGTGATAAATGGTGCAAATTCCCTCTGCAAACTCAGCCTAGGCTGCTCCTGCCCTCAGGTTTCAGCTGGTCAGAATGGGCATAATGCTGAATCATAGAATCATAGAACAACCAGGTTGGAAGGGACCCATCTGGTCATCGAGTCCAACCATTCCTATCAAACATTAAACCATGTCCCACAGCACCTCATCTACCCATACCTCAAACACCTTCAGGGAAGGTGAATCAACCACCTCCCTGGGCAGCCTATTCCAATGCCCAATGACCCCTTCCATGAAAAACTTCCTCCTAATCTCCAGCTTAAATCTCCCCTGGCGGAGCTTGAGGCCATTCCCTCTCGTCCTGTCCCCTGTCACTTGGGAGAAGAGGCCAGCTTCCTCCTCTCTACAACCTCGTTTCAGGTAGTTGTAGAGAGCAATGAGGTCTCCTTTCAGCCTCCTCTTCTCCAGGCTAAACAACCCCAGCTCTCTCAGCTGCTCCTCATAGGGTCTGTTCTCCAGCCCCTTCACCAGCTTCGTTGCTCTTCTCTGGACTCACTCCAGAGCCTCAACATCCTTCTTGTGATGAGCGGCCCAGAACTGAACACAGGATTCATGGAGCGGTCTCACCAGTGCTGAGTACAGAGGGAGAATAACCTCCCTGGACCTGCTGGTCACACCATTTCTGATTCAAGCCAAGATGCCACTGGCCTTCTTGATCACCTGTGCCCCTGCTGGCTCATGTTCAGTTGGCTATCGACCAACACCCCCAGGTCCTTTGATACTAAGGAACTGAAATTTCTACTAGCCTTGCTCCAGGTCCCACTCAAGGAGAGTTCTTTTAGCCCCAGGGTGCGATAGATGCATCCTTCAGTTTTCTTTTCCCTGGAGAAAGTCCAGATAAGCAGAAGAAATGCAGTCAGGTTGCCTTCAAACATCAGTCCTGTTCAACCCAAATGCACAAATTTAGTTATGCCTGACCAGAAAACAACTGTCCATATGTGCAGCCTGTCTTTGATTCTAAGGCATCTCTAGGGGAATAGAAATATTTTATACTTGGAGCCAGAGGGAGCAAAACCATCTAGTCTCACCATCAACATGTTTTCTTAACTTTAAATAAGGTTAAGAAAGGGAGTAATTCAACCGTGGCAACTCTAATTGGCTACAAGTATAATCCAATAACCTCATTTCACCCATATTGTTAGTTGAGTTAATTGGACCTGCACAGCCACCAGCTCAATATATTGGTGTATGCAAATGGTGAAACTAATTTCCTTCATAAACCTTCCTTCTGCCAAAGCAGGAATTAGGCAGAAAGGGTAGCAGAGAAATAAGGCAGTGCTGATGTTGTTACTTCAAAAGATCAATTCTCTTCCAATTATTTAGTCTCTCTAGATATGCAGGACAGAAAATATCATTAATTCCTTTAAACAGGGAAGGGAAAGGAAGTAATTTCATTCCTACTTGAAGAGACTGCAGAGCAGAAGTGATTGAACATTTAGCTTTTAGGTCCCTCAAATCTAGACTGGACTGAGAGAGGCAGCATGGGGCCTGAGAGGCTTGACAACGTAGTTGGGCTGCAGCTGGATCGTGTGCCAGGCCTTCTACAAGCCTGGTCTTGGCTTAGCTGAGTAGAGACCATGTTATGTGATTGTTAGTAAGCCCACTTCTGTTGGAAGGTGGACTGGATCCCTCATATTCCCAATTTCCTGCTCCAAGGCAGAAATTTAGCTATGGAGAGGGTAGCTTGGAAGTTCTCTGACTCTGAAGGGTCATACGCTACCTTTAGCCGTGGCAAAGCTTTGGGCTAGATCTGCTTTTGCTAAGCCGTGTCTTTCACTGAAAACAGCAAGTCTGGGTCTATTAGGAGGAAATTTTTCACAGAAAAGGTCATTGGGCACTGGCAGAGACTGCCCAGGGAGGGGGTTGAGTCACCTTCCCTGGAGGTGTTTAAGGGATGGGTGGACGAGATGCTGAGGGACATGGTTTAGTATTTGATAGGAATGATTGGACTTGATGATCCGTTGGGTCACTTCCAACCTGGTTATTCTATGATTCTATTCTATGATTCTATGGGTCAGACAGCCCTGTTTTCTCTGCAATATATGGAGTGGGGTAACTTGCACCAAAACATGTTCCTGTGTGTTGCAAGGGCTTTCATCGCTTGAAGACAGAAGGGTAAGTTGATCTTCACGCTAACATTGATTTCAGTAGCGCCTTTTGCAACACAGGTTTTTAAATATGTACCATGCTGTGTATCAACCAAATCTATTTCCACTCTTAACTTTCAAGAACTTGTCTCCTGGAGTCGAGTGTGAAGGACTGACGGTCAGGCCATGTATCTGACTGTTCATATCTAGATTAATGAGCAACCTGATCTGTGAAGATATCATTGCTGGGGGATTGGACAGGATGACCTTGAAAGGTCCCTTCCAACCTGAGCATTCTATGATTTTGCGATTTTATGATAACTGCTTTTTTGCCATCACAAGAAGGGATGGTCTCACCTGAGGAAGTTCTTCTCCCTTTGTACTCTGCAGTGGTGAGACCATACTTCAAATCCTGTGTTCAGTTGTGGGCCCCTCACCACAAGAAGGATGTTGAGGCTCTGGAGCAAGTCCAGAAAAGAGCAACGAAGCTGGTGAAGGGTCTGGAAAACAGGCCTTATGAGGAATGACTGAGAGAGCTGGGGGTGTTTATCCTGGAGAAGAGGAGGCTGAGGGGAGACCTCATTGCTCTCTACAACTGCCTCAAAGGAGGTTGTGGAGAGGAGGGAGCTGGGTTGTTCTCCCAAGGGACAGGGGACAGGATGAGAGGGAATGGTCTCAAGTTCCACCAGGGGAGGTTCAGACTCAACATAAGGAAAAAAATTCTTCACAGAAAGTGTTGTTGGGCACTGGCAGAGGCTACCCAGGGAAGTGGTTGACTCGCCTTCCCTGGAGGTGTTTAAGGTGCAGGTGGATGAAGTGCTGAGGGACATGGTTTAGAGATTGGTGGGAATGGTTGGATTCGATGATCTGGTGGGTCTCTTCCAACCTGGTGATTCTATGATCCTATAATTCTGAGGCCCAGCCACTCCAGCAATGAGGACCTGATAGCACCAACGTGCGGCAGCTGGAGGGGAAAGAGTGCAGAGCTGACTTTGTAGAGGTTAGAAGTAGCATCCACATCGCTAAGTTTCAGCTTAAAAATGTTGGGTTAAAAACTCAAGTTTCCCAATATTGTTCTGCTGAGGCTTTGCATTTTCTTTCTGTTACTTTCAAGCAGTAGGAGTCATAACTGTTTCCTTCTATCACACTAGCTCTATGTACTGTTACTGTCTCTGTTACGTCTACACCTTAGGCTTTTCCTCTTTGCACACTGGAAGAGTTACAGGGCATGGACCATCTCTGATGTTCTCTGTACTCTACTCTTGCACTATCCATTATTTGGATGAGGTACTGAGGGGCATGGTTTAGAGACTGGTGGGAATTGTTGGACTCGACGATCCGGTGGGTCTCTTCTAACCTGGTGATTCTATGATTCTATGCTCATTCCCCCTCCCCCAGAGCTGACTGCAACCATCTCTTCTTTGACAGTGATAGTAGCAGCAGCATGAACTCATCTCAGTGTCCACATTTTGTAGGCAGTCCCAGCGTCTTGGGTGTCTTTCAGCTGACTTTGGAGTGAATTGGGACCAGCACAATGTGAGGGAAAGAAGATATGCTGCTTGTCATTATTATTTGCACTTGATAAGGTGATGGGAAGGAAAAAGGAAAACGAACCTCTGAGGCAGGATTGAATCGTTAATGCTTTCCACAGTTACACTTGAATTTCTGCTTGTGCTAATATTTCCAGGGAAAACAACTCATACACATCTATACACACACGGGTTTAATTTCAGCAGTAAATGAAGTCATAATGTAAACAGAAAGCTCACAGCAGGGAAGGCTCTGCTTGGCCAGGTCTCCTCATGCTACAAGTGATACATATGCACCAGTGCGAAAAACTGGCCCCAGAGAGCAGTTAAGTCTTTCTAGCAGAAACATACACTGAGAAGGCAAGCGTAACTTTTAACTACAGCTTCCTACAAAAGAAAGTGCTGTGGTCATCTTTAATATCAAAAGTGGATGAGATGAGGGGGTGTGAAGTGATGCAGAAATCAGATGGAAGACAGGGTGGAAGCCTGTCTACTTTTAGTGAACAAAACACAGGAGCAAGAAAATGTTTCCAATTAAAATTGTACGTCTGCCTTTTCTAAATTTTGCATGTGTATATATCTGATTATTGACAATGATGGAAGTACTGCAGAGTGTTCAGGGGAAGGCTTGGAAGGGAAAAAACAACTGAGGAGGTCATGGTGTCACCTTGGCTTCTCAGAACTGAAGGTGAAGTCTTAGGAGAAAGGGCATTCACTTACCCTTCTAGCCTCAATGATTGCCACACCACTTCTGTGACCATGCTTGTCCTACTAACCAGTTCATAAGTGAGGTATGAATGTGAGGACAGAGATTCTGAGGTGGGTTTGAAGGATTTGTCTTTTAGCTCGGGAGCACTGAAACACCCAAAGTCGCTGTTGCTTGGATGAATCAATCCTGCAGCAGCAATTCAGGTGAACTCCTCCCGGAGGGTTTTGTGGAACATATTTGGGAATGGTTGGACTCGATGATCTGGTGGGTCTCTTCCAACCTGGTGATTCTATGATTCTATGATTCTGTGATTCTATGATATATGCTTTTATTTTACAACATGTCCTGTTCCAATCTCACAATGTTATGTCTGAGTGAACTTCTGTTTGATGTTCTAGCTCAGTTATTACATACTCTAGCATCTCTCTAAGTAAAAATACCATGAAATATACTACAGATACCACAGAATTCTGATATCTTGGACTTATTCTTTCCCTTGAATGTCTGGTACACTGAAAAAACCAACAAGAACTGAACAGAAATCCTTCCCATCCTTCAAAAATTTTGTGCTTTTTCATCCTTGACCTGGTACAGGAATCATATTTACAAGCTTAAATTCTTTATGACAGGAAAACTCATTGACTATTGCCATATTAAGTATAGGTAACCCCTGTTCCTACCTGGAATAGTTTTAATCTAAACAGTATTCCAGACAGTTTCAATGGATTCGTGCAACTGGCCCTTCTTTCAAAATAAGGCTAAATTATGGAAATAATGAAGATATAAATTCAGGGTCTAAGAATAACTCCAAATATTTATAGAAGGTTTATATTCTCCCTATACTTAAGAACCTAGTTCTTAAAAAGTATCCTACCAGGATGGGAAATATTCAGAAGACTTTCCAACCACAAATCTTTATACATCAAGACAGTCTCAAAATGTTCTTTTTCTTTCTTCCAATATTTCTCATCCCAAGAGCAGAGTAAGCTTTCTTGTTGCAGGGTCTTAAGCAAACACTGTAAATATTTGGAGACTCAAATTACTAGATTAGCAGTGATGCCATCATTAGCAGCAGTGACAGAAAAGTGTCAGAGTTGCAACTTTTATGTTTTTTAATTGGTTCTGCAATTGTATTGTCAAAACATTTACCCAAGGGTGTGATTAATAATAATAGGCGACAGCTTCAATTATCCTCAAACATATTAGAAAATATCAGCACTCAGATACAATCTTTAAAACTGCATCTTAAGCTGCTTTTACAAGCTCAATGTGACAAGAATAAACACAGAGATAAAATTTGGAATTAAAACGCTTGGTTATTCTAATCAGGATTTGATTTTTTTTTTTTTTCCTTTAAGCTGCATGGAGACAAAGTGTTTGTGTGCACATCAATGCTTATCTGAGGATAACCAAATATTTTGCCTGCAATTTTCCTGAGTTCTTTAATTCAGTCCCTGACACAGGCACGACATTGAGGAGCAAAGTCATCAGATGCTGTGCTAATGATCATAAGTTCTGAAGAATAAAAATAAACACTCCCAAGCCCAAAATAAAACTGAGTAAAACCACGAGAGATCTTACACATCTGAGCCACAAGCTCTTCTTTGCAACCAAGTAAAAAGCAAGCTTTGTGTCTCCATATGTTCAGTTTCCCTCTTTCGCTTGTGTGGAGCATGACAAAGCATCTATCTTTTTTCTGGTTTTTTTTTTTTTTTTTGTTTGCAGTCACTTTGTGGATGATCTTCTTTTCTCCAAAGGAAGAACATTTGTTCGCATCCCCAGAAAGACGCATGTGAGTTGAGTGGCTTAGAAAAAGGTTCAGGAGACCTTTCTTCTTACCATTGTGAAAACTTTTAGCACCATAGCAGGGAATGTTGAGCAGGTACCAATGGCCAAAACATGGTTTTCTGTGCCTTTAGCTCTAGGCTATGGGGTAAGAGGAGGCTCAGAGGAGACTTCATCGCTCTCTACAACTACCTGAAAGGAGGTTGTAGAGAGGAGGGAGCTGGGCTCTTCTCCCAAGTGACAGGGGACAGGACAAGAGGGAATGGCCTCAAGCTCTGCCAGGGGAGGCTTAGGCTGGACATTAGGAAAAAATTTTTCACCGAAAGGGTCATTGGGCAGTGGCAGAGGCTGCCCAGGGAGGTGGTTGAGTCACCTTCCCTAGAGGTGTTTAAGGCACGGGTGGACGAAGTGCTTAGGGATATGGTTACTAAACTAATTCCTATCCATGTTTGATAGGAATGGTTGGACTCGATGATCCGGTGGGTCTCTTCCAACCTGGTGATTCTGTGAAGAAACCCTAATCAAGGTAACAGTAGGAGGGAAAAGTGCATCCAATGTCACATCAGACCTAGTGAACAAACCCCATTTTCTCATATTTATCCAGCATTTTTAACTCATTCTTCACAGTCAATAAATCCATAACTCCACCCATTTTACTTTGAAAATTTTTAAAGCTTTAACGTTATTTTTAAAGCAAGCTTAGTATTCTTTACTAAGCCAGTAAAAACAGTTGATTCTGAGACACCAAGAGTACTTCTACGACAGGTGCGTTGCTGATAAGAGATTCTGTGCTTTATCCATAAATAATTGAAAGGAACCTATATTCAAGTGCTCCATCTGTGTTATTTTTATGGGATAACTCACAGGAATAGTGACCATGCAAAAGTCATGAGCTTCCTTGAAAAAAGGCTGCTGAAATCTCCTTACTTAGATGGCCCTGGGGCAGCATTTCACTTAAGCACATATTTAACATTCAGTGAGGGAGTAGTCATGCTGACATATAGGAGATTCCCAAGATAGTTAGGGCTGGGCACTTGTGTAGCTGCTCTTACCAGTTCCAGAAATGAGTCATTAAGAATATCTCAGCAATGAGTTATGATTTGAATTCGTTTTATTGATTTTTTTTTTTAAGAACCGGCTAGGGCTTCTGGTCACACATCAGTAAGATATTACAAGATATGAGACCTAATTATCCCATTTAGAATATTGTCTCTGATCACAATGCAAAATTTTTAAAGTTTGGTTGTTTTTTTCCCACCAATTTTATCAGTCCAAGATGCAAAATCGATAATAAATCCAGAAAAAGAATTATGTGTTTCAAGAAATACGTCTTGGAACAGTATCTTGTTGAGACAGAATTTCCCTTTCCTCTGCCCTATTACACAAACAATTTAATTGCAACCTAAAAAATATCTTGCTCTTTTCGGTCCATTTGGGAGGAGAGAGAGAGAGAGAGAGAGAGAGAGAGAGAGAGAGAGAGAAAGAAAGAAAGAAAGAAAGAAAGAAAGAAAGAAAGAAAGAAAGAAAGAAAGAAAGAAAGAAAGAAAGAAAGAAAGAAAGAAAGAAAGAAAGAAAGAAAGAAAGAAAGAAAGAAAGAAAGAAAGAAAGAAAGAAAGAAAGAAAGAAAGAAAGAAAGAAAGAAAGAAAGAAAGAAAGGAAGGAAGGAAGGAAGGAAGGAAGGAAGGAAGGAAGGAAGGAAGGTGGTGGTGAGGAGGGGTCTGAAAGGATGCTGGACCCTAAAATATTGCATCTAAAATCCTTATGGTGCTTATGCTGCACTTTAATTATGCGAACATCCTGTTCCTCTCTCTAATCCCACTAAACTGTGCATCTCATTGATTTCCCATGGCAGCAAAGTCAACACATGCTGCATAAAAGACTTATTCCCTGTTATATATAGTTTTAATTTTGCTGCCTGTCACTTTCATTGACCATTGCTTTCAGATCGCAAGGCTGAGAGACGCGAAGTATGCATTCTTCGGGGTTGTAAATCACTTATTTATTTACTAATCCTCTCTTTCCTGATTCTTCTTAATTTTTTTTCCTGTTAGTTTTTTTTTTTCTTTTACTCTCTAGTAAAAGTTAATGGGACTTTGAGTATGTGGATAATGCCACCTCCCTCTGTTGGAGCAATTCAGTAGGATCACTGCAGTGACATTGTGGCTCATAAAGCTTTTTATGGTGAAGTCCTCTGCCTGCTCCATCAGCATATTTGGGTATGGGAAGAGGCTACCTGGCTGCAGCAGTTTAGGCAGCAAGCTGAGTCCCAGCCACATAAATCCTCTGGGTAAATGTTGTTACTTTGCACACATTATTGTGGGAGATGGATATCTAAAAGTTGAAAAACATCAAGATGCGAAAGGTGAAAATTAACTTTTGGATATTACAGAAATTAGGAAGAAAGAATAAACATCGCCCTCACTGAGGAGCCTGAATGAAAATCTATCAGGTAGCTGCATTATCAATCTTATTATATTAAGCATAAGTGTAAACACTGAAAAATTCATGAAGCAGAATGAAACAGTAAAGCCTAGTTAAAACCCAGAGCTCCAGTTTGATATATGCTGTGCTGACAGGATAAAGTGAAAAGGAAGAAGGAGAAAGAACAAGGGCAGTTTTACATGCTTTTTCCTTCATGGAATTTTTTAAGATGATTTGCATTCATGAAGTTCAAATGCTGGAAAGTGGATCTATGGGTGTTGCATAGGGCACATTTCACTGACTCATGCTTTCCCTCCTCTCTTGGTCCCAGGGAGCACTTCCTTTGCATAAATTATAGCTACATGTGATGAACATCATTAGGAGGAAGTTTTTCACGGAAAGGGTCATTGGGCATTGGAACAGGCTGCCCAGGGAGGTGGTTGATTCACCTTCCCTGAAGGTGTTTAAGGCACAGGTAGACGAGGTCCTGAGGGACATGGTTTAGTGTTTGATAGGAATGGTTGGACTTGGTGATCCGATGGGTCTCTTCCAACCTGGTTGTTCTATGATTTTATGATTCTATATTGCAGCATGGTAGCTATTGTAATCAATAATATCTTGACTGTACTACCAGTGGGTAGTTGAGGATTACGCCACTGCAAGTCTAGACATGAATGTGTTTGAGCACAGGCATGTTCTAGAAGATTAAATTCCTCTCCACTTTCACTCAGCACATTTGCAACTGAGATTTTATAACAAAGGCAGATAAAACATCCCACTCTCAGAGGATGTGCAGACAATGCTGATAAAAAGGAGAGGGATCTGAGCTTTGACTCCGTAAGTACAAAGAAATCAGGCAAATGCTCACAGGGCCTTTTAGTATGGAGACTTCAAATAAAGGTTCTGCACACAAAAAGGTATGTGTGTAGGGGGGGTCAGGGGAGAAGGGTAAAGTAAAAGCAGATAACCAACAAAAGAAGTTAAGTATGGACAAAGACAACTCACTGATGAAAACTGATGGAAAATCCAGTGAATACGCCAGTTAGATCTTATTCATACAGAGAAAGTCTGAATGCAAGTTATATTGGAAGTTATTTCCACCAGAGCCAGATGTTTTGCTTATGAAGACACTCCTGAGTTGACAGGGATAAGTATTTGTACTTAGTGTGCATGTGCAGGGACAACTTCCTTGGGTTTGGTAGTTTGTGTTCCTTCCATGAACCAAACCTATTCTTTTTGCATTTTCCTTCCTTTATTTCAAGTTTCTCTTTGTTGTCTCCCTCAGGGCCCAGATAGACCCACAGCAATCTGTCCCCTTTACTTTAGGTGGAGAGAAGGAAACCTCTGGAGGACTTTATTCCTGCTTCTCCTGCCACATCAGATAGGGCTTAACTGAGGTTATATGAATAAGCAGAGAGATGTCCTTCTGCCAGGACTTTGTTTAAGATCCTAAATGCTGGAATTAAGAGAGCTGGGGACATCTAGTCCTTGGAAATCTACTGAGTCATTCCACCCTTGTTCTCCAACTCCTCCATACATACATAGTACTGGGAGCTATTATCCTCCTGAAGCACTATAAAGTTTGCTTCCTTTATCCCACACAATGCTTTGTCCTCCCCATCTCCGCTGGCCAAAAGGGACCTTCTATGCTCAAATCAAAATGCTTTCCTTCTCCCTTAACTGCAGTGCTACGAGATGAGGCAGAGAACATAGTCCTGCTCACAGGGAGCACAGTGGGAGTTTGGAGTCTGTATTTAAGCTATTGAGTGGTGTGGGTGTTGTACTGACATGGAATTTGTGGCATTTTCTAGCTGCTGGGTTTGAAGATCTATGTGAGGTACTGAGGCTGGAAAATTATCTTTCTCATCTACCCTAAACTGAAAATTTTCAGTATATTTAATGTTTTGCCCTTGCGTCTTGGAGGAGACTCAGGAGACAGGCAATCAATCAATCAATATATCAATCAATCAATCTCAGAGTACCTGTTGGGTAAGGACATTTCTTTTGACATATACAGAACTAAAATTTGATCCAAAACCAGAAGCAAACACAGTTTAAGCCTCAAGAACAAACTAAAAACAACAGAATATCTGAAATAAGGCAAAGCATGAAACTAGAAGCTAACTTCTGATGATAGCCAAGTAAGATTTAACTGATATGTATGTTTGCATAAATGCAGACATATATGAACACAGACGCAATTACATTCACATTTTGTTTGAATAAAGTGATTTATTCCCCTTACAGAACAAATTACCTGAAAACCAATGTTTACAACTAGCCAAAAATAAGTCCCTGACAGAAACCTCTTAGTTTAAGGTTGATACTAATTAATTTTGATAATTTGTTTTATATGTGCCATCATAAAGAAATTGAACTATTCAAGGGATTTATCTGACTTCTCCATCTGGTGGACTGGGGTTACATGGCTAAGGTCTAAAATTAATTTACATGGTGAGCAGAGGGATCTGAACAGGTTGTACCGCTGGGCAGAGTCCAATGGCATGAGGTTTAACACAGCCAAATGCCAGGTCCTGCACTTGGGGCACAACAACCCTATGCAGAGCTACAGACTGGGAGAAGTCTGACTGGAAAACTGCCAGAAGGAGAGGGACCTGGGGGTGTTGGTCGACAGCGACTGAACATGAGGCAGCAGTGTGCCCAGGTGGCCAAGAAGGCCAATGGCATCCTGACTTGTATCAGAAGCGGTGTGACCAGCAGGTCCAGGGAGGTTCTTCTCCCTCTGGACTCAGCACTGGTGAGGCCGCTCCTTGAATCCTGTGTGCAGTTGTGGGCCCCTCATCACAAGAAGGATGTTGAGGCTCTGGAGCAAGTCCAGAGAAGAGCAACGAAGCTGGTGAAGGGGCTGGAGAACAGGTCCTATCAGGAGTGTCTGAGAGAGCTGGGGGTGTTTATCCCGGAGAAGAGGAGGATAAGGGGAGACCTCATTGCTCTCTACAACTACCTGAAAGGAGGTTGTAGAGAGGAGGGAGCTCTTCTCCCAAGTGACAGGGGACAGGACAAGAGGGAATGGCCTCAAGCTCCGCCAGGGGAAATTTAGGCTGGAGATTAGGAGGAATTTTTTCACGGAAAGGGTGATTGGGCATTGGAACAGGCTGCCCAGGGAGGTGGTTGATTCACCTTCCCTGGAGGTGTTTAAGGCACAGGTAGATGAGGTCCTGAGGGACATGATTTAATGTTTGATAGGAACGGTTGGACTCGATGATCCTATGGGTCTCTTCTAACCTCGTTGTTCTATGATTCTATGATTCTTTGATTCAATAATCTTTAGTGACTAAATAAGCAGGACTTAAGCTTCATCATCTGCACTTAGCCTTGACTAGAGTCAGCAATACTGGTACAATTTCAGAATCACAAGGACTTCCACTGGATGTGGGACTCGCAGAACTATACTAGCTCTGAAAACACTGTGCATATTTTCCAGATAAGGTCTGAAACTGATTTACATGTTATGACATCTTTATTTGCAGCTCACAGGAAATACACCGATTTCAAGGCTGCAAGTCTGATATAATTGTCTCCTTCATCCAGCTGACATTCACAGACCTCTCTCAGCTCTCGTTTGGCTGAGGCACAGTGCCATTTTAAAGCATTAAAAACATAACTTAATCTCTTTTGAACTTTTTTTTCAAGTAGCAGGACCTTCTCTGCTGATTATTTTTAGTTGTTACATTGACTAGGTGGTGTACATCCAGCCTTAAACTTCATTGTAGGCAGGAGCATCTCTGTTATTCTCAGCCTTTTTTTTGCGTCCTTTATCTTGAATTCTAAACCTTGTATCAATCATGTGGGTTGTTCAGTTGGACAAACACTGACTTCATATCAAAGAATTTTGCTTGATTCACCATGGGAGCTTTCGTTTTTACCCACATACTTTAAAAATTGCTGATTGGCAAGAAAGCCCTATTGTGAGAAAAAAATGCTATTTAATGTTTAATAATTGCTGCAGTTTTCTGTCCATATTTTACATCCTGACCTAGTCCTAGCATCCATGCACTCACTCAGAGATGCACACACTTGCTCAGTATTTTCAGGCAGCAGAACAAATAAATCAAAGAAAAAGTTTCAGGCTCCTTGATATTCATTGTGGGCAGTGGAAATGTTCTTGGCTGGGTTCAGCCATCTCTCAAGATGCAAAGATAAGTGAATCAAGGAATCATCCAGCTCCAGGGAGAGGGGAAACATCTTTGACACACTTTAAGGAACAAGAATATATTCCAATGAGCTATACTCTTTATGAGAGACATTAACAAGTCTTATACTGTCTTTAAACTGAGACTTAGAAAAGGGGCAGCTCATCATTTTGGTCATCTCCAGGTGTTTGGATGTGATAGTCTGCTGGAATGCTCTCATTTTTGCTAACATGAATAATTTTTAACTAACCAGTCTCTTAGAAATTTCCTTACAGTCCCAAAATTTATGACGAGGCATATGTTCTGGAAATGCTATCACACTATGTCTTCAAGCTGAGGAGTTTTACGGTCTGCAGAGTAATTTGCAGGGTAATTGATATTTGTCCCAAGTATCATGATAAGAATCACTGTCCTTCCAGTGATTTCTGCATCCAAGCTTGGCATGGTAAACAAATTGAAGTCAACAACAGCAAAATAGCACAATTTTGTTGTTCAGTCTTGAGCAAAAAAAAAAAAAAAAAGTTTTATTTGTCCCCTTGTGAGTTATTATATGTTTTTGCAGTTCCAAACTCCTCTCTTCTCCTTCATCCACAAAATAAATGTAAAAGATGAATGATATATTGTGAAATGTTTGGGAGGGCAAGTTCTGATGCCATTTGAAAACAGTAACAGAGCAAATGCTTCAGTCCTGCCAAATTCCACATCATCAGATCGGTTCTGGTTTTACTCAGGCTCGATCACCAATTATGAGGAGATAATGTGAAAGAAATTACATAGCTTCTGGGCCTGGTTTTCCATTAGTCTGCAAATTGCAAACATTCTGATTTAGTAGCAGTTTATATTCACTTTGTAGGGGTGTAAAATAGCAGTCCCGCTGGCTTGAAGGAAGATTAATTCCTACCAGCCAAGAATCTGGCCATTCGTGTACTTAGTCCAGTAGGATGGTATTTTGGTAATGAGACAATTGATTCTAATAATAACAGAATCAACCCAAATCACACAGGAAGCTCTGAAAGCTAAGATCTTACTAAGATTCAGTAAAAAAAGATTGGTCCTTTATGTGAAGAATAAGTTTATATTACAGGAGTCTGCCTGTCTGTGAACTTCCACCATGTCAAAGCCATCCTCATGCAGGTTTTGAGATTTTGACCCAACTATGATTTTCAGTAAAAGAATCATAGAATCGTAGAATCACCAGGTTGAAAGAGACCCATCGGATCATCGAGTCCAACCATATTTATAAATATGAGATATTGATGAATATGATTTGTGCTTTTTACAGTTTCACCGTCATTCCAAGGGAATAAGGTGTACAATGGCACCTTTGAACATGATAGAACAACTATCTGAAAGGAGGTTGTGGAGAGGAGGGTGATGGCCTCTTCTCCCAAGTGACAGGACAAGAGGGAATGGCCTCAAGCTCTGCCAGGGGAGGTTCAGGCTGGACATTAGGAAGAAGTTTTTCACAGAAAGGGTCATTGGGTAGTGGCAGAAGCTGCCCAGGGAGGTGGTTGATTCACCTTCCCTGGAGGTGTTTAGGGCATAGGTGGACAAGGTGCTGAGGGACATGGTTTAGTGTTTGATAGAAATGGTTGGAGTTGATGATCTGGTGGGTCTCTTCCAACCTGGTTATTCTATGATTCTATAATAAAGTCACCAACCACAGTCACTGCATTAGAGATCACCAGCTCAGACAGAGAAAAGTCACCTCTGTGCCTTAGGTTCCTTTCTGTTTGGGTAACTATATTATTCCCATTATATCCCACAGGTCTGTATGAAAGGGATGATATTTTTCACCTTGGCTAGGACTTTGTTCCAAAGTGCTGATGTTTCGAGAGGAGCTTAGGGGCTCCCAGTACTTTCCTGGAGATAGTTTACATGCCACAGGACTGGGTTCAGAGTGCACTGAGCCTGAGCTTTGTGAGAGAAAGCCAGAAAAGGGCAATTCTTGCATGTAGAATGAAGATGGTACAAAGTCTCGTGCAACAGATGTAGCATGCACTCTGCTAGATCTCTGCGGAGTCTGATTTGGTTATTGAATTTATATGCTGGCTACATTCCAGTCTGTTACTAGCTTCTTGTCTGAGCAGGCATAAATTCCTCAAAAAGTCATTTTGTTTTTTGCATCTGACAAATTACTCTTGTGCATGTGCTATTTTTCTCTCCTTCCATCCATAATTTTCTTACCCATCCTTTTTTTGTCGACCCCGACATTATCACGTTGACAAGTACCAATGTTTAAGTTCAGGCAGAAATCTCTCCTGAACTGCAGCAGTCCACCCTTTCATTCTAACAATGATCTGGGAGAATGAGATTGCAGCAGGACCTTAATTTCCCTTGTTAGAGCTGTAGCGTTGAGGGCTGATGAAGTTCACAGTAAACCCGTCACAAATGAACCTTACTTGATATATTATCTATCAAGGTAATATAACCAACATCTGGTGGGGATTGCAATCTGTATGGAGTAGAGGCAGCAGCTATTAAACTGCTGAGGTGCTGTGCATCGCGCTTGGTGAGTTCAGCTATGAGAAAGCAGAATCAGGCTTTCACTGAACTTGTCTTCACACTCATCAAGCACGGAGGCACAGGCTGTCTCATGGCCCAAAGGACTGTGCAGAGTGCACTGTGAAATTCCATACCTCAGCCTGCCAGGCTGCAAAGCAGCTGCACAGGCTTTGCTGAATCTTTACTGAATCTTTGCTGAATCTTTGCCGAATCTTTGCTGAATCTGGAGCGTGGCCAGAGAAGAGAGACAAAGCTGGTGAAGGGGCTGGAGAGCAAGTCTTACGAGGGGCGGCTGAGAGAGCTGGAGGTGTTTATCCTGGAGAAGAGGAGGCTAAGGGGAGACCTCATTGCTCTCTACAACTACCTGAAAGGAGGTTGTGGAAGGGAGGGAACTGGGCTCTTCTCCCAAGTGACAGGGGACAGGACAAGAGGGAATGGCCTCAAGCTCCACCAGGGGAGGTTCAGGATGGACATAATGATTCTACGATTCTATGATATCACAAGAGGATTCACTTTTACCCTCTGCCAGTGAACTGACATGATAACTGATGCCAGTTGACACAAGAAAAGATGTTTCCTTCTGACTTCAAAGCATGTAACACAATTGAAAGGTGAGCCTGCGTTCAGAGAGATGCAGGTTTGTGTCACCCAATGCTACATCCAATGGTGATGGTAGAAGACCTGCAGGGTAGCTGAGGCCTTCAGTGAGAGTTGCACAAGCACTCTAGCTTTCTGAAAGCTCGCAAACACATGGGTGATTTATGAAGAACTTAAGTATATGAAAATGCTGTACTGGATGAAAAGTCTACAACTACGTGAAAGGAGGTTGTGGAGAGGAGGGAGCTGGCCTCTTCTCCCAAGTGACAGGAGACAGGACGAGAGGGAATGGCCTCAAGCTCCACCAGGGGAGGTTCAGGCTCAACATAAGGAGAAAAATTCTTCACAGAAAGGGTCATTAGGCATTGGAATGGGCTGCCCAGGGAGGGGGTTGATTCACCTTCCCTGGAGGTGTTTAAGGTGTGGGTGGATGAGGTGCTAAGGGCCATGGTTTAGTGTTTGATAGGAATGGTTGGACTCGATGATCCAGTGGGTCTCATCCAACCTGGTGACTCTATGATTGTATGAAAGAAATACTTTCTGGATTATAGTGATAAGAAAAGTGAACTCATTGCTTAAGGGATCAGTTAGCAGCAGCCCATAGCAGCAGTCTGTTACAGGTTAAGGCACTGAGAAGAAATGCTTCCTGCTAAAATGAATAGGGAGTATAAGCAGAAAATGCAACTTCTCTGAATTTAGGTAAACAACCATAATTTATCTTACAAATATATGTGTGGGTCATGGTGTTCTGGCTTTGTTCTCAGTTCATGGTTGCAATGATCCAGACCCTAACAGTTCTCAAACATCATGTTAGCAAGCAGTGTTGTCATCTGGATAGACAGGGTCTCTCAGCTGTTTATTTCCTTGTCTGTAAAGCATCTGAACAGCAGTGCAGGCAATCAAATGAAAACCTCACTAGGAAGAAAATGTTTGGGCACCTGATGAACCAGTTCACGAGTTCACCCTCCTCTTGCCAGGAATCATGTTTCTCCCTAGTATTCAGTCTACCCTTACAAATTTCCACATTTCCTTCCAAGACACATCTACATAACTTTCTGCCAAAGATGAGACATGTGGAGCTTTAGAGCATGAATTTTAAGGAATTTGTTTCCTTGAACTGAACATGTTTAGGGATTTTCATGTGAGAACAGCTTTTCTTGAGAGCCGAATCTGCCTCGATCATGGAGTTATCCAAAGACCTGTCAGTGGCAGACCTGGTAATATAATCTGCTCTTGATTTACAGCAGGGTGGAGAGAGCTTACTTCTTCCAATGTTTCTCCCTTGTAATGCATCTTACTCATGTCATTTGAAGGTGTGAGGCACTTTGCCAAATTTCTGGAGTTCGAAAAGAAGGAGTCTGAGGTTTCCTTTAATTCGCCAAAGGCTGCCGACCACTAATCTAATAGAAAAGAGATATTTGATGGAGTTTATCAGTTCCAATTTGTCTGGTTTGCAGACAGATCAGGAGACAGCTGGGAGGAAAAAGAGCTGCAGGGAAGCGTGAATTCCTCAGGAGAGATGCCTGGAGAAGGGTTCATCTTCAGGTAGAGGCAGCTTGCCAAAAAGAGACTTTGGCCTCAAAGATGAGGCAGAAAAGGGTCTGGGGTGAGAGAGAAAAACCCTTTTCTGCCCCATCTAATACACTCAGCCTTTCCAACACAGGGTATAGGGGTGGTTTCTCTCAACCCTCTGGGGTGAGAGAAACCACCCCTATACCCTGTGTTGGAAAGGCTGAGTGAACTAGTTGGACCGTTTCACAGTCACACGGGAAAAAACGAGAAAACGGGACCATTACCAGCCAGTGTTAGCCACGGGCAGCCCTGCACAAAATGACCTTTGCATCACACAGTTTTCACTGCTGAAAGACCATTTCCCAGGCAACTGCTGAATTATCAATTCCAGTTTACCAGAAGAGCTGTTTTCCTCGGCAGAAAGGACCCTGTGGCAATTTAAGTTCACGTCCTGAATGGAGTTTTTAATCCCTTGTTTCTCAGTTTTTGAATAGATTATGTTGTGTCTTGGAGTTCAGTTTTGGTAAACTGAGAGGTGGAATGTATTTAAGCGTCGGTTTATACCCAAGCCTGTATGAGGCAGAACAACCCACTCTATTGTGCCAACTGTGTGTGACCAAGCTGTATCTCATCCAAAAACATATTTTAGATACGGGAAATTCCAGAGACTGACTCACAACAGCCCTTCACAGGACAGATTTCTCCCAAACCATGTCTCATTCAACTCACGACTACATAAACTCACATCCTATTCTAAGTTCAGCCTCTATTTCCTCACGATGCAAAGGAATTTAGCCTCTTTAAAGGCAGGCAAATAGAGGGGAAAATAAAACTTAATTGTTCCAGAGTGTTTTCTGCCTCTGGTGTTCAGTTGCAAGATCAGGGATATAGTTAATATAGGTAATAGATGGATACAGAAAACAGACAGATCTACAGACTCATTGTGCTGGTGGCCAGTAATCGGTTTTGTAAGCTTGTTTGTCTCCAAAGTCCCTCTCTTTTTATTAATGGGTCGCTGAGGACCAGCTTTCAGTAAAAAGATCTCATGAGTGTGTTTGCAGTAGCAGAGTTCAGGTAGTGGAGACACAACTTGTGTATCCAAAATCTCTCTCTTGCAGTAAAACCACTTGCCTAAGTGCCATAAACTCCCCAGAAGAAAGGACTCTTTGGCTGAAATGACTTGCATGTCCACAGGGACTTCTGACATTCAAACTCTACAAAGTTGAATCATCCAGTTTTGACTATGGATGAATGGGACAGCTCTCAATGTCAGTGCAGGGCAGTCCCAGGGGTACTTGTTATGCAGGAAAATTCAACCATGAAGTTAAAGTGTAATTTTAGAAATCCCTTTGGTTTTTTTGGAGACATAAAAAACTCTGAGCTCCAGAAAAAGATGATTTTCCCATCCTCTTAAGGTATGTGTAGTAACCAGAGTGAAATGAGTTTCATCATCTCAATATTTTCTTTATTTTGTTTGAACCAGTAGATCTCACACTGGTGGCAGGATGCTTTGACTCAAGGCTGACACCACTTACTGATTGCCTCTGATCTCTATGCTGCATCTTCAAGCTTCCTCATGAGTGTAAAGAGGGAATCCTGCTCCTTAATTTGAGGGGATTATGGAATCATACTGTTTCGTGGATTACACTGATATGTGTCACTATCCCCACTGATACCCATAATTCTATTTCCATAGAATCATTTAATCAGAGAAGACGTTACCAAGAATTCTGTTCTCAAAATTTTTCCAGACATACTGAAACTCAAATTCCACTTGATTTAGATCTTCCTCTATTTATCCTGCCAGTGTAGCATTCACAGATCAATGGTGGTAGAATGACTGAGCTGGATCCACTTCTGGATCCAAAGTGGGGTTCTGGCCTTGACCTAGACTTAGGCCAAACTTTGATTCAGTTGGCAAGTTCTAAGAAGAGATCTTTGCTTCTAAGAAGGGATCTGATCTTCTGTGCTGGTGGGACAAAAGGTGGCCAGCTCTGATGCATCTGTCACTAAATATAGAAAAAGTTGCTTCTTGACAACTGTGGAAGAACAAGTCACAGAAACCTTTGGTCATGGGCTCTGAGGCTACAAGGAGACAGCTCTCAGTGACCTGGTGGAACTTCCACTGGAGTAGATGGGAACAGATCCAAGCTCTTCCGAGTCACAGCCCAAAACATGCTTCCTCCCTAGTAACACTAGTAAAGACCACAACAGCTGCTGAATCATAGAATCATAGAACAACCAGGTTGGAAGAGACCCATCGGATCATCAAGTCCAACCATGAGACACTTCGCACAGAAAACAATAAGTGAAATATATTTAGCCAACAAAGAAGTGTTACTGGTGAAGATGTTCATGAAGGACTTCTGTGATGTTCACGCCACAATTAGTTTGGGATATTATTTCTCTAATAAAACCTTATTTAGTGTCATAGCTGTGTGACACCAACGCTGTGCTTTCTACCGGTTGTAGTACAAGGACTCCAGGATATTTATACCTACACTACATAGAGAGAGTGGAGTACATTGAATTCGAGCTCAGTTGAGATTTATTATATTAGCATGAACATTGCCTACAGTACAATAACTCACAGAGATGAGAAGAAACATGCGACTGGTACGAGACTTTGCATTTCGTAGTTTAAGATTGTAACTGGTACAGTAGATGGTTTAATGGAGAGGCTTAGCTCCATTGAAGGTAATTTTTGCTTAGGATAGATATTTCTTAGATTGTGGAACAGCAGATCCAAGCTGGTTGTGTTTGACTCTAAAGATATGTAAACCATGCGACTGTTTTCACAGGAGATGTTTGCTAGGATGTAAAAACTAATGTTGTGTTTTGTTCGTGCCTATTTGTGTTTGCTCTCTAGTAAGTGACTGTGAGGTGAGAACATGCATAATATCAATGAATTTTAAACAAAGATGAAATAATATATGTCCCTTCACTTTTTAATTTTGTAATACAGGGAATTGAAGCCTAGGAGGGATTTTTGTAGACCTACAGAACTGCAACAGTTCTATGCAATTTGTTACAAAGCACACAAAGCAACTCTGTTTGTGTCAAATAATGCAGTTTGTTAATATTAAGAAAGCAAAACATGTATTTCTTCCTTTTCAATTATAGGTTGCATGAAAAACCTCCATCTTTTTATTAAAGCATTACTTTATTCTTAAGTATTTAATTTAGGAAAAACAAAGTAAGGAAAGGCAGGTCCCTTTGAGGACCAAGAAAATGTCCATGACATCTAGATAAATATTAAAACAATCATCTTTTCTTTCCAGAAAAAGAGTCACCAATTATTTCTGTATCAATTATTCACCAATTATTTCTGTCTGGATTCTCAGCATCAAATAAAAGTTGTCCTTCGTTTGCTTATTACTAATGTCAATGGAAAGACTCCCATGAACTTCAAAGGAATTAGGATTCAGGCTTTTGCAAATGATCAGGATATAGGCTGAGAAGGAACTATGCTGCATTATAGTCATTTAGGCTTATTTGTATTTGTGTATATTTATTGTATTGGAAGAACTAATTCTAAGCCGAGAGGAGATCTCATTGCTCTCTATAACTACCTCAGGAGAGGTTGTAGAGAAGAGGGTGATGGCCTCTTCCCAAGTGACAGGGGACAGGACAAGAGGGAATGACCTCAAACTCCGCCAGGGGAGATTTAGGCTAGAGATTAGGAGGAAGTTTTTCACACAAAGGGTGATTGGGCATTGGAACAGGCTGCCCAGGGAGGTGGTTGATTCTCCTTCCCTGGAGGTGTTTAAGGGACAGGTGGATGAGGTCTTGAGGTACTTGGTTTAGTGTTTGATAGGAATGGTTGGACTCTATGATCCTGGGGGTTTCTTCCAACCTGGTGATTCTATGATTCTATGATTCTATTGCAAGTGTCAGACACTCATCTCACTGCAAGTTGTCCTGTGACTCCCACCTACACAGATACATTCAACAAAAAGCACCAGGTTTTTGAAAAGATCTCATCTCCCACCTCTCTACCAGTCTCTGCTGATGCGATCAGTCAAATGCAGAGTGACAGACTTTGCGTAAGATTGCTCCCAGCAGGCAAAATACCACTGACATTTTTAATAAGAATGAAACATAGGACCACAGTCGGGCAAAACTGAAATGCATTTTGCATGTCAAAATATTGGTTGCATTTAATTTGTTTGTGATATTTTAGTACATTTCTCTTTCTTACAGAATAAGTTCAAGGTTATGAAAGGTTTTGCTGGGTTCATGTGTTCATGAACAGGAATGGTTGGACTTGATGATCCAATGGGTCTCTTCCAACCTGGTGATTCTATGATTCTATGAAGCTTTGAGACAAAAGAGAATAAAGCAAAGGAAGGTTTTCCAGCCCAGTTTTGATTGATGAAGTCTTTTGTGAAAAAATCCTCCTCTTCCCTCTCAATTTGTTTTCAAATTCATATTTCAGAAACTGAGATGGGGCAGTATGAGAAACAAAGTTGCTAAAGCCTTTTTTTTTTTTTTTTGGATCATTCTATCTTACATTTATTCCAAACTTGGTGAATTTGTCTAAATGGTTCAAAAGGGCTATGGCAAGACGTAAATACCTGCAATCTTGAGCTGAATTTGACTTTGCTTCTTGCTTGATTATTTCCTTATGAGCGTCTCTTCCCTTTAAACAACATGATTTTGGTCAAATCTGCAGAAGAGCAGCTTCATTTGGGCTCTTGATATGAAAATCACTGACGGGGGAACTACAAAAGCTGCTGAAAAGCCATGATAAGCCTCTGAATTATGGTAGGTTTATTAAGGGATTTCACGTGGGTTCTCAAGATGTGTCCGTGCATGAGAAAGATGGGAATATATAAACCTTGGGGAAAAGGAAGTCAGGGTAATCTCTAAACACAGTTCTTACTTTCCCGGTGCAGACAGACTTCGTTATATGGCTTGGGCTGGCGGTGAGAGTGTGAAGTGGTTGTGGAGCAGCCACCTCAGCTCACACAACGGGACCAGAGTGCAAGGAGTGTCACAGTTTTAGCCCTCAGGACCTCTTGACTCTGCAGTATTTATCCTCTAGTGGTCTGTGAGTGCCCTTGAGAGCCTCTAACAGCAGAGCAAGTCCAGTCGAACAACATTTTCTGCTCATTTTTGGAGGAAAAACAATTCAGCTCCCTTTTTTGTCTGCAATTCCACACTGATATTTGTCAGTGGTTTCATTAAAAAAATCTACCCACCTTCCTGAATTATTCCTGTTTATGCTTTTAAAAGAAAAGATGCATTTTTTCCCCAATAAAACTTCCAGGACCACTAGATGGCAATTTTAGTTATTACTTGGGGAAAATCTCCCAAATAATTTAATTTAAATGATAATAAAAAAAGGTCATAGAATCACAGAATCACCAGGTTGGAAGAGACCCACCAGATCATCGAGTCCAACCATTCCTATCAAACACTAAACCATGTCCCTCAGCACCTCATCCACCCAGACCTTAAACTCCTCCAGGGAAGGTGACTCAACCACCAATCTGGGCACCTTGTTCCAGTGCCCGATGACCCTTTCCGTGACAAATGTTTCCTAATGCTTTCTTGCTTTAAAACTAAATGGTTTGTATGATGTAGTTTTCTCCATCCTTATTTTTTTCAGTTTCTGGAAAATTAATTTCTTTCTTCAAGATACAAAAAAACAAGCACCAAAATCGAAATAGTTTGAGCGTGAGGAAAGATTTTTTGGTCTGTTTTATTTTCGCCAGTGATCTGAAAAGGCATCACTTGCTTAGATACAGTCTTCATAACATGTAGTGCCTCACTAACAAAAGAGGGATAAAAATCTGAGCTCAAGGTGTTATATAGGCTCTGGAATGAGTCCAGAGAAGAGCAATGAAGCTAGGGAAGGGGCTGGAGAAGAAGAGGAGAGGTTGAGAGAGCTGGGGGTGTTTATCCTGGAGAAAAGGAGGCTGAGGGGAGACCTCATTGCTCTCTACAACTACCTGAAAGGAGGTTGTAGAGAAGAGGGAGCTGGTCTCTTCTCCCAAGTGACAGGGGACAGGACGAGAGGGAATGGCCTCAAGCTCCACCAGGGGAGATTCAGGCTAGAGATTAGGAGGAAGTTTTTCGTGGGCTCCACCAGGGGAGATTCAGGCTAGAGATTAGGAGGAAGTTTTTCGTGGGCTGCCCAGGGATGTGGTTGATTCACCTTCCCTGGAGGTGTTTAAGGGATGGGTGGATGAGGTGCTGAGGGACATGGTTTAGTGTTTGATGGGAATGGTTGAACTCAACGATCCGGTGGGTCTCTTCCAACCTGATGATTCTATGATTCTATGTTTCCCTTACATTATATTTATAAGACTTCCTACCCTTAAATACATTCCTGTCTAGATAAGGCAGTTTGCTGCAGCTGGAAGGTTTATCATGCCATAACCTGTAAAGGATTCTTTGCTCCTCTTTATCTGTTGCTTATTGCTCCATGGAAAACTAAAGGTTAATGGCAGCTCGTAGCTCTGAAAGCACCTTTGGGCTGCTCCCAATTTGTGAGACTAGCCCTGTACAGCACCCTCAGCAACTGAAGAAATTCAGATGACAAATATAGACTATTTTAGCTTTTATGATTCATGCTTAGTCAGTGTGCATTCAGCAGAAATTTATGAAGGTTTTATTTTCAAATGAGATAGGAGTGCAAAAAATACACAGGTAGAACTCCAGAAACATTAATCAAGGAAGAAATAAATCTTCTGGCTCTTTTTGTATGTCTAATCAGGGAAGAAAATGACTGCAGCTAAGTTTGATGTTTTGTAAACATCTGTCTGTTCATTTAAATTGCATTCACAAAAGACCAAGAAGTGCCATATATTTTTGTTATTATTTTAATTTTAAAAACTTGTATTGCTTTGTAGTGTATTGTGCTGTGGGGTTTTTTTGAAGCAGAAATAACCAGCTTTGGTTAAAAATTAAAATGTGGAACAACAACCAACTGCAAAGTGTAATAAACCTCTTTCCAAAGAAATTCACCTATTCTGCTCTCTCTTATGCCAGTTTCAATGCAACTACTGGTAACAAAGTTAATGCATTGGTTCTTCTATAAATCCAAACTGCATATTACCCACTAGCTGAATGGAAAAATATTGACATTTCCTTTATTGTCTAAGGGAAATAATTTCAAAAACATAGCTATATGGTAGAGAAAAAAAGTATATAAATTCAGAAATGCAGCTACTGAAATTCTCAGTTATTGAACCTTCTGGAGTAACACAACTATAGTATTGTCTGTTTGAGAGTGGAACCTATAACTGAAAATAGAACATTTTGAACAATTGGTGCACTAAGTACGAGTGATAGTGGTAAGGTTTTCCTGTTTTGACCAAAGAATCGAGCGATTTCATAGAATCATAGAATCACCAGGTTGGAAGGGACCCATCGGATCTTCTAGTCCAACCATTTCTATCAAACACTAAACCATGTCCCTCAGGACCTCTTCTACCCGTGCCTTAAACACCTCCAGGGAAGGTGAATCAACCACCTCCCTGGGCAGCCTGTTCCAATGCCCAATGACCCTCTGTGTGAAAAACTTCCTCCTAATCTCTAGCCTAAATCTCCCCTGGAGGAGCTTGAGGCCATTCCCTCTTGACCTGTCCCCTGTCCCTTGGGAGAAGAGCCCAGCTCCCTCCTCTCCAGAACCTCCTTTCAGGCAGTTGTAGAGAGCAATGAGGTCTCCTCTCAGCCTCCTCTTCTCTAGGCTAAACACCCCCAGCTCTCTCAGCCGTTCCTCATAAATGAAACAAATTATTCAAAATTTTAAAAAAATAAAATTAAATTCAAATTATTATCCGTTCCTCATTTATGAAACAAAATTAATCTTTTGTTAATCTGAGCAAGTCTGAAAATGGGGTAGCCCAGATCAACTCACAACTCATTTTAAGAGTTGTAAAACTGTAAAGGTGCTAGGCTGAGAGTATATATTCAGAAAAGAGACTTAGTCTCTGCTGAAATCAATGGAAGTTTTGTCTAATCAACAGCAGGAAGGACATTTTGATATTAAGTGAGTAAAGAAGACACATACACACCCCAGAAGTTCCAGAAGTGGAATTATTTCTTGAAAATAACCAGCAAATGCTTATGAATAATGAATGCATTTAAGAAACTAATGATCCCTAATGGAACTAATACTCCATCCATAAGATTCATGGCCAAATTGTTGGAATCAATATGTGGAGATCAATTGATGTTATTCAGAATTTATTAGACACGGTGTTCTTTGCATCTTTTCTTTTAGGAAATATGGTAAAAACCCAGTGATTAAAGATTTTGGTAAAAAAGAAAAACAACCCCAAAAGCCTGTGTAATTATCACTGACGGTGTTTGATTTCATTGAGATTTGATTAAAGTGAATCATAATTAAATTGGTAAAAGAAAATCAATGTAAATAAAGGAAACTGAGCAGATAAGGTGCAGCTTGGTTTTAGGTTGTCAATTGGAAAGGACAGTGAAAGATTAGCAGCAAACAGCCCTGTGCGTCATTAAGCAGAGTAGAGCCAGCATGTATCTTTTGATGTTTCTGCATTATTTTTTTAACACATCATTTTTTCTACTAGATCATAGAATCACAGAATCACTAGGTTGGAAGAGACCCACTAGATCATCGAGTCCAACCATTCCTATCAAACACTAAACCATGTCCCGCAGCACCTAGTCTACCCGTGCTTTAAACACCTCCAGGGAAGGTGACTCAACCACCTCCCTGGGCAGCCTGTTCCAATGCCCAATCACCCTTTCCAGAAAAATGTTTTCCTTATGTTGAGCCTGAACCTCCCCTGGTGGAGCTTGAGGCCATTCCCTCTTGTCCTGTCCCCTGTCCCTTGGGAGAAGAGCCCAGCTCCCTCCTCTCCACAACCTCCTTTCAGGTAGTTGTAGAGAGCAATGAGGTCTCCCCTCACCCTCCACTGAATCTTAGGTAATCACCTCTTTCTACAGCCTGAAGACACAAACGCTTTCCAGTTGCTCTCTGTCCACACATCCAAAATTCAATATTAGGAGATCACAGATTTGCCCCAGTGTCAGTCAGGTCTGGGTGAGCCACTCAGCAGGAGGACACATTTTGTGTTTTTGTGCAAAGAAACATAATTTCATGCTGGAGTTGCACACGGGAACCCTCACACAAAAAAAGTCAGGACCATTTTCTGACAACAAAACTGTTGCAAGAAACAAAATTGTTTTATTCTAGGCTATGTTGGAATGGATGGAGGTGAATTACTTACCAGACTCAAAACTAGTGGTTGACTAGACACCTGAACTCTTGACCCTTTTACATGAGGAAATAGAAAGTAGAAACAATGATTACACTTGCAAAAAGGCATCTAGACACACAGTGCTGCAAAAGAAAGAAACACACCTCCACGGAGCAAAAAGAAAATCATTAGCTGAGCCGTGTGAAGGAGAAGAAGTTGGAAAATGAATGAGAAAGAAAATTGAAAGCTTTCTTTAATTTTAAGAATTGACAAATCAGGGAAAACAATGACTTTGGTTAAAACCTGACTCAAGCTTGATGTGTAAGGGAGGCAGTTAATTTTTTTCCAAAGCAATTTATAGTTAGCATTGAGAAAGGGACACAGGTGGCAATCAATAACTCTGGGAAATTGTGATGTGCAGAAAAAAATAACAGTAGGTTACAAATATTAGAGAAAAATCCATGCTTGTAAGTCTTACAGACTTCTTCGTTGTCAGTTATATTAAAAAAAAAAAAATCCCTGCAAATGATTTTCCTCTCATTGGTAGAGAGATAATGAAACTCTTTTTGGTGCAGAGAAATCAGAAATTATTTGGACTACATTTGTCCTGCAGATGAAAAGATGCAGATAATGAACTTATCACAGCAAGATGAAGAAATTTCCAATCCATTAATAAAATCAGGCTGTTAGGCAATTTCTTGCGGAGAATCTTTTCTATCCGTTAACAGAGTCCAAGCATTTTAAACAAAACTGAAGATAATGGAGGAGCATGTGTCCACCTGATCTGAGTGTGTAATTAAGTTTAGCTGGTTAGGGAAACTGCATAATGGCAAAAACAGTGCTAATATTGGACTGATATTAAAAGAAAAGACAAATATGATGAATTTGAGGCTGCCAGTGGATGAAATACCAGCTACAGTTAGTAGTCTGCTTAGCTAACCTCATATGGCTCCCAGATACACTGGAGGAAGGGCTATACTAGGTTTTCAGGTGAGAAACATTGAAAAGAAAGTAATTTAATTGCCCACAATTGAAGAATTTATTTGCTGAATATTAGGGAATTAATGATTGCATGATAGGATAATATTATGTAGCAAAAGAATCAGGAATAATATCCTTTGTAAACAGCATGAACAGAAGTAGAATCAGAGAATCAGAGAATAACCAGGTTGGAAGGGACCCATCAGATCTTCTAGTCCAACCATTCCTATCAAAAAAAAAAAAGTATTTGCAAGAGGAAGAGCAGTTTGATGATCGAAAGGTCCTTTCATCACCACAAAGGTAAAACGATAACAAATATAGGGAGGTTTAAAGTAAAATTTAGAGCAGAGAAAACATATTTTGTTTAAACAAAGGTATTAATGGTCTGAAGGTTGTTCTGTATGTGTCATGAGGAGATCAGACTGCCCAGGGATGTGGTTGAGTCACCTTCCCTGGAGGTGTTTAAGGGATGGGTGGACGAGTGGCTGAGGGACATGGTTTAGTGTTTGATAGGAATGGTTGGACTCGATGATCCGGTGGGTCTCTTCCAACCTGTTTGTTCTATGATTCTATGAAATACTGAAGGTTGTGATGAGTACATCAACAGTTCTATTTGTATATCTACAATGATTTTATTTCTAAAAAGATCAGAAAAGCTCCAGGTTTGGGTGCTGGAAGAATTCAGGCAAGATACAAACTGCATCTGACTAAAAGCTATCTCTGTTCATGTGTGTTCTCTGCTGGTGTAAAACAAAGTAATAGAATATACATCTCACACTGAATGCTGCTGATATTCAGAGCACTCATCCTCACCTCTCACAACATCACATCACCTCTGCTGTGTTCGGTGGATCCAGAAGAATCATCACCTAGTCCTGTTCTTGGAACTAGGTTGCTTGTGGCTTTGCATATTTAGTATATTTATGATTGCAGTGATTCTACATTCCAGATACTTAGTATATATTTAAAAGATAATGAGGCAAAACAGTTGTGTGCAATGTGTTATCATGAAGTAACTCCTTCGCTTTCATGGTCCGTCCATCAGCTTGCTATAAGCTTGATCAGTTCCTTAAGAATGATGAATAGTGTTAAAATTTGCCATATTCCTTTCTGCCAGATGCTTTGAAAAGCCTATTAAAAGTCTATAAAAGAAGCAAACCAAGTTCAGTTATGCTCTGCACTTTTCCAGCACTGCTGCTAGCACAAAAATTGATTGATTGTGCTTTGTGCTGGTCTAAATCTCTCCTGTTCACCTGCAAAACACTGTACTCTTGTACTTTTTTGTTGTCCTCAGCAACATCCGGTGAATGTTTTTCCTGGTACAGGGATTTCTCCGTATTTCTCGCACCTGCTTGCCTCTTTTCTCCTCTGTGTGCTAATTTCATTAAAAGATTCTTTAATTCCTTAGCATCTTGTCCTCAGTCTTCTGATCAAAATCCAGCTTCTCCTCTGTTGCTTCCCTGCAGAAAGTTGAAACGTATCAGCTCCTTCATATCACAAGGACATGTAGAAAAATGGAGTTTTCATACCTCCCTCAGCATTTATTGGGAACTCCCACTGGCTGCATCAATGTACAATATTCAAGGCAATAAAGTTGGGGAATGCAACTGAGTACTCAGAGCAAAGGTGTAGCCTAATCTTGGAAAAGTGAAGTCTTGCTGTGGTGGTTGGTAACAAATGATGGGGTTGTGGTCATTTTTTTTTTTTTGGCAGGAAGGAATGTAAAGCATGCATTTATCTCAGCTATAATTACTGCTAGAAGAAAGGCTTGTAATAACGTTGAAAATTTTAGAGACAAATGATTTTCAGAATATGTGAAATATAGAATCATTAAACCTAAAAGCGGTTTGGGATAATGTGAAGTAGATGGGAAAACAAAGGTGAATCTTGCCACTCATGTGTAGACATCAAAGAGACAAACCCCTTACATCATTGTTGAAAGACAAGTGAACAAGCAAGAGACATGAAGCTAAAAGTGAGATTATGGCACAGCTGGGGTGTTAGCCACCAGCCAATATGAGAAAGCCAAGGAAGGAGAACAGACTAAATTTTGGAGAAAGAGAGGGATGGAAACTGGCAAATAGGAGCAGCCTGGACTAGTGGAAAGTGCTCCTGCCCATGGCAGCAGGATTGGAACTACATGATCTTTAAAGCCTCCTCAAACCCAAACCATTCTATGATTGTATGGAATAAGGAAAAGAGGAATCCAGTAGGTTGATCACAGACAATGAAACAAAGTAAAGATAGAGTATTTGATAAGGTTAGGAATGTAATTCAGTAGAACAGAAAATAAATGTGATGCATGTGCGGGTACCTGAAAGGAGGTTGTGGGGAGGGGGGAGCTGTCCTCTTCTCCCAGATGATGGGGGGCAGGGTGGGGGGGAGTGGCCTCGGGCTCCGCCAGGGGAGATTTGGACTGGAGATTGGGAGGGGGTTTTTCACAGGGGGGGTCATTGGGCATTGGAGTGGGCTGCCCAGGGAGGTGGTTGGGTCGCCTTCCCTGGAGGTGTTTAAGGCGCAGGTGGATGGGGTCTTGGGGGACATGGTTTAGTGTTAGATGGGAATGGTTGGACTAGAAGATCCGATGGGTCCCTTCCAACCTGGTTGTTCTGTGATTCTGTGATATTAGTCTCTCAGAAAGCTGATCAGGTATTCATAGAATCATAGAACAACCAGGTTGGAAGAGACCCACCGGATCATCGAGTCCAAACATTCCCATCAAACCATTCAAATGTAAGGTGTTGATGGTAAAAAAAAGTGCAGGCAAACAGCTTGGTCTCAGTAGCAAGGCTGCAGGTTTGGTGACAGAAAACATATTCTGAAGAGCTTGTGAGGGTCCGAGCAGTTCTGGGGAAAGAGAAAAGCAGTGTACCAGGTGCAAGAGAGAGTACACTTCAAAATTTAGAAGGCAATAAGCAACTTTGGAAAAGAGAAAGGGAGATTAGAAAGACACAGAGCTTCTGCAAACAGACAGTGAGCATATGGTGAAGGCATAAACAAGCTATTGAGCAAGATAACCAATATGAGCAGGTATTGCTTCCAATAGATGTGCCACATTGTCCTCAGAGTTGAAAAAAACCAGAGATGTTTTGTATGTCTGGGAAAATGTCTTGCATGTGCTTGGCTGTACAAACAGTCACCCAGCAAAATGCCAAGTTCTTCCCCAGAGAATTGTTCCCAGCACAGTGTAAAAAGCAGTTTTGCAGTTCCCTGCTCCCTGTAGTGGTCTGTGAACTGCTGCATGCGGCTCCAATACAGCTGCCGGTGGATGAATAGATGATACCTTCACTTCAGACACCACAGCCAAACGCATCTCTTCTTGCACTCCTGCTGCTGAAGGCTGCTGGTTACGACTGTTTCTTCCTAGGTGGTCAGCAAGATGCTGCTGGTGGCTGAAAGATCAGAGGGGAAATTTAAATGACTCCAGGAGAGAAGCATATATACCATGGAAGAGATGCCTTTGGTCTAGAGGCAGGGTTGCTAGCTGGCCTCAGGAAGAGACCTTAACTAATCCTTAATGGGGCATCTGGCCAGTCTGGGCAGATTCCCTCTAGGGCTCTGAATGAAAGTAAAACAAATGCCTTTACAAAAAAGTGAAAGGCAGTGGCCAATGATCAAAATACTAAACAAAAACCCACTGTTGACAGCAATCACTGTCACTTCTAGTCCTCACAAAATGATGCATGTGCAAACCTGTAGCAGCGCCAGCATCACCCCTGCTTCTTAATAATCCATGGAAAGTTAATCTAAGGGAGTATTATGGTCCCGTTTCATCTCCCTTCCGTAGCCTGAATGAGCCTGAAGGCTCTGGGACTGGATGTTGGCTCAGACGGTGGGTCTACGGGGCTGCCCGTGATGTGTACAGACTTGGTTCTGCTCTAGGATATTCAACAGGGCTGTGGATGAGGCCCCCTGCTCTTTATGAGAAACGGCTGAGAGAGGTGGGGGTGTTTAGCCTGGAGAAGAGGCGGCTGAGGGGAAACTTCATTGCTCTCTCCAACTCCCTGAAAGGAGGTTGTGGAGAAGAGGGAGCTGGGCTCTTCTCCCAAGGGACAGGGGACAGGACAAGAGGGAATGGCCTCAAGCTCCACCAGGGGAGGTTCAGGCTGGACATTAGGAAAAAAATTTTCACAGACAGGGTCATTGGGCAGTGCAGGGGCTGCCCAGGGAAGGGGTTGATTCACTCTCCCTGGAGGGGTTTAAGGGCCGGGTGGACAAGGTGCTGAGGGACATGGTTTAGTGTTTGATAGGAATGGTTGGACTCGATGATCCGGTGGGTCTCTTCCAACCTGGTTGTTCTATGATTCTATGATCATGAAATTCTTCTTAAAGGTGCCAACAGCTTTCTGAAGATTCCTTTTCTCTCTCTCTCTCTCTCTTTTTAATGTTCTAATTAAAAATGGAAGATGATTATATTATTTGTGATGGTATGTGGGTCTTAGCAGCTGATGAATATATTGGTCATTGGTTGGAACAGTAAAATATCAACAGTAGAATTCAATCCGCTTTCCCTCTGCCCTCATTGATCTCTGTCAGTTAAAAAAGAAAAAGAAAAACCCATAAAATTTTATATTATTTTGGTTATACAAATCTGATTGTATTTACAAGCTTTCATTTGCATCGAATTTCCTGAGAATTCAGGATTTTTCAAGAAGATACACACAGTAGTGACTAGGGATGTGTTCATGCTGTTTGTTAAGTTTGAGATCTTTCAACAGCAATCCATACGTTAAGGCTCTGGCATGGTTTCTGCTGGAAATGGGAAATGCTCTTAAAGTCCAAGGTTTAAGGTCAAAAGTGCTCCTGCTTATAGCTGATCTCACTCCTCCAATGATTTTTCTTTTCTGTTGCTAAATGAAGGATGAAAGAAGCCGTGTGAGTATGTCAGAGCTCCCATAAAGTGCTTCATGATGCCACCTTCTGAGGTAGGAGCTGGATGCTTTGCAAGGTAATTTATTCCCAGCTTTCTCAGGTCACTCTCCGAAGACTGGTTTTATGGGATAACCTTATCCCAGATAACCAGTGAAAGTCAGTTATTTGATAACTAAGCAAGAATTTTCCAGTCCTTTTGTCAGGGAGTTTCTGCATCTGAACTTGGGCTTAAAATGTACTTTAAAAATCTATGGAAATAGGTATACTTATTAGATAAAGATAATAATAAATGCATAATTACAGATAATTAATATATATAATGCATATTAATACATATAATACCTATACTAGATAGATAAAATAACAAATAAAAATAATAATTGATATATATAATGTATATTAATATATATAATACCAATAATAGATAGATAAAATAACAAATAAAAATAATAAAGAACAACATTCCCAGTTCCCTCCTCAGATACTTCAGTCATCACTGATCTGTGCTCTGCTTCCAAAATAAACAGAGCTCCCTCTTCATCTCTCAACAATGGGTACTGGCTGACAGGTGAAAGAGGATTTTGGTTTTATCTAGATGCTGTGAGGAGTGCAGCATAGAAAATAAATCCGAGATTGATATCTGAACAAAAAGAGAAGAAAAGCAGGGCAATTATGCAGGATAAATATGTCACACACCCATGCTGAAGCAGAAGGAGGTAGGCATTCCATAAAAGGCCCATCTAACAAGATCTTCAGATTCTCAGTCCCAGGGGATGCTAAAATTACCTTGAACGTGAATCAAGAGGATGAGGGAGTGGATCATTTGTGCTTGTGATGAGAGACGGGTGCAGCAAACCACCATCCAGATCAAAGTGACATTATGATTTCTATTCTCAGTAAACTTAAACTAAATACAAGAAAACAAACAATTCCAGCTGCCTCATGCCTTAAACTTGTCCTCATGCCTGCAAAGACAGCGGAATTATTTGAAACACTGCTTTTATTCGAGGTATGGATTGGGAGAGGGCAATTTCTTAATATAGTTTTATACGTAAGAGATCTTGTGCAGTGAACGATTACATTGCTTTTCTCAGGGACTTGGACATGAAGTGTCTAAAGTGCTTAGCAAATTTGATTCTCCTCAGTGGTCAGTCTCCTGGTAATTAATGAAGAGCTAACCCGTCACTCATTTTAGAACATTTTATGGTTTCAGTTGGAAGGAACCTCAAAGATCATCCAGTTCTAAACCCCCTGAGGCATTTCTCAGTATTAGCAAATAAAGCTCTCACTTCTAGACTTTTTTCCCCCCAAGATGTAGTTGACATCAAATTCTAAGCATGTTCACATCTTATATCTCTGTTTTTTCCTAAGCCCAGATGATCAGACAAACCATGCTGGAAAGCTGGAGGTTGAATCTGAATTCTTTGGAGTAATGTTAGAACTGATATTCTGCTTCCAGCTTTAATCAACATACTCAAAGATTCAGCAGATAGTACAAAACTAGGGTTTGTATCTGCATCTTTCAGGAGGCTGTCCCAGTTCTGGCCTCTCTCTGCTGTGAGCATCCTTAAAAGATACATCAAACAGCACAACATGAGTTCAAACAACTTTACTTGTAACTGCAATGAATCTAAAATGTACTGATGAAAGATTTATTAATGTTGTGCAAGGTAGAGCGTCCTCATGTTAGCAGAGACAGTTTGAATCACCGAGCGAGCAGGTTGTCAAAGAGAAATCAGCATGATAATTGGAACTGCATTCTAAACCTGATTGCGATGAGGTTAAATCATCATCTGAGTTGGGCCTTGGTTAATGACAACCACATAAATAAAGCAGTAGTAATCTAGACCACACCTCCCTTTCTGCTGTTGCAGTAGATTAGGATGTGCTGCTCAAGCTGAGACAGACAACAATACCTCCCTTGGCTTTTCAGCTACAGCGACTCCGGTGGACTCCAGCCAAGATGTTCTGACAGAACAATTTTCCCCGAGGAGAAACAAGCCTTATCATTTCTGCTTGTGGAGATACTGGTACAGGAACAGTGAAAATTATGACTCAGAAAATGTTTTGTGGTACTTTTCTAGTGTGCCTAAACACATAGGACAACTCAGAGTTTCCCAAGTCTTGATCATCCTGTCCTTTCAGATATCAGAGAATATTTTGGATTAGTGGAGAGGCTTCTGCACTGTACAAACCCACAGTACACTGCTTCTGGGACCCTTGGAAACATCTGACGTCTTGACAAAATACTATAGAATTTTTAAAAGATTATAAGGCATATTACTGCTTATTTTAGTATCCCTCTAGTAGCTGAACATCATTCCCATTAGCAGACTGAAATTCACATCTTCTCCCATTTCTAAGTCTAAAATGCAAATTAGTGCTATTACCTAACATTTAGCAGAGTGAAATATTTTGAAGTGTCTAACAATGCTTCCTTCTGGCTGAAACATCCTGACACGGCGCATCAGTTCCTGAGGGTGTTTTTTCTAGGTCCTTTGAAAGATGTAGTTTTGTTCAACATCTTTTTGTTTAGAGTGACTAACTCGTGTATTGTGACCGTTGCGCAATTCCCAGACATCACTGGCTCTCTGCCCTTTATTCAACAGGCTCACTTCACTCCCGTGGCCTAGCATCTGACCTTTCTCTGCCGCATGCTGCTTCCACTCTGATTTATTGTTACATTTTCAAGAACATTTCTTCTAAATGTCTCCCAGTATCTCACTTTCTCCTGATTTCTCCTGGGTTTCTCCTCCTGTTTTGGAGGATTATTGCTGTTGACCATTTCACTTATTGAGGAGATGATGGCAAAATCATTTTGTTGGACTTCAAAATTTATCCCAAAACTCTTCATAGAATCATAGAATTGCCAGGTTGGAAGAGACCCATTGGATCATCGAGTCCAACCATTCCTATCAAACACTAAACCATGTCCCGCAGCACCTCATCCACTCGTACCTTAAACACCTCCAGGGAAAGTGAATCAACCACCTCCCTGGGCAGCCTCTGCCATTGCCCAGTGACCCTTTCTGTGAAAAACTTTCTCCTGATGTCCAGCCTAAATCTCCCCTGGTGGAACTTGAGGCCATTCCCTCTTGTCCTGTCCCCTGTCACTTGGAAGAAGAGGCCAGCACCCTCCTCTCTATAACCTCCTTTCAGGGAGTTGGAGAGAGCAATGAGGTCTCCCCTCAGCCTCCTATTCTCCAGGACAAACCCCAGCTCTCTCAGCCGCTACTCTTGTTCTCCAGCCCCTTCACCAGCTTTGTTGCTCTTCTCTGGACTCGCTCTAGAGCCTCAACATCCTTCTTCCGGTGAGTGGCCCAGAACCGAACACAGGATTTAAAGAGTGGTCTCAGCAGTGCTGAGTACAGTATTGTCTGCCACAATGACCAAAATACATGATATCAGGCCATTGATAGACTAATTTTCCTATTTCTGAAGCTTACCATATACATGCTTTCCTTATCTTTACTATACTCAGCTGTGATAGGTCACTACTCAGATAGATCTGTCTCCTAGTATTAGCCATTGAAAATGCTTCATTTATTCGTACAGCACAAGCTTTTGGATCTGAATGTGAGTTCCAACTGACAGTGACTCTGCAACTAGAGTGCCACCAGGCTATAAATGAAAGCTCATAACAGGCTGACACTCAGTCTTCTCCCCAAGTCAGATTGGCACACTAACACAGCAGGTGTCCTAGTTTTGAATTCAAAGAGATCTAAGCAACACAACAGCAAAAATTAAAAACTCATGTATAAGACATGAACAACAACAACCAGCACCAAGCATAGATTTTTCAAGGTGCAGTTTGATTAAGCCTAGTTTAAGAAAAAAGGAGAAGTTTCCTCAGTTATTACTTTTACATGAGAGAAGAATGGATACAGAAGTTCTCTGTGATGAACTAGAGAAGCCTAGAGAAGAGAAGGCTGAGAGGAAACCTCATTACTCTCTACAACTACCTGAAAGGAGGTTGTAGAGAGGAGGGAGCTGGGCTCTTCTCCCAAGTGACAGGGGACAGGACAAGAGGGAATGGCCTCAAGCTCCACCAGGGGAGATTTAGGCTGGAGATGAGGAGGAAGTTTTTCACAGAAGGGGTCACTGGGCACTGTCAGAGGCTGCCCAGGGAGGTGGTTGATTCACCTTCCCTGGAGGTGTTTAAGGCACAGATAGATGAGGTCCTGAGGGACATGGTTTAGTGTCTGATAGGAATGGTTGGACTCAATGATCCGATGGGTCCCTTCCAACCTGATTGTTCTATGATTCTATGATTCTCTGTGATGAATACTTACTAAGGGATGCTACATAAACTAACTCTCCTAAGTCAGTCTCTCACCTTATTGCTCAAGAATGCTCAATTTATAGTGAAAGAAATACACAGTAAATGTGTTGCTTCTTATAGTGGACAGGGAGAAATTAATTCATCCTCTGTCACTAATACCATGGAAAGCTGCATGGCTGGCTCAAGGACCCCTTACTCAAATGCTATGGATAAAGATGATCAACTGAAATGGTCGTATGGTCGTAGTGGTAGATAGGAATGGTTAGACTTGATGGTCCTGGGGGACTTTTCCAACCTAATGCTTCTGTGATTTTCTGTGATTCTGTGAAATGACTGAGGGCTTCAAAGTATCTACACACAGAAGATAGTGCTGTATGTTAATTCTTGCTCTGACTACCCACAAGATTGAGAACATGATACACTGTTTTCTCAGGTTCTTCCTCCAGGGCCAATTATGTACCACAACATTCCTCTTCCTGTCCCAAAATGTTACTGCATCTGCTCTGAACAATTAGAACAGCCATTATGTCCCTGCCCTCAGATATAGACGTTTCATTAATGGAGGGATAATGCTCCATAAGGCTGTGGTTTTGCAGGGTTTTTGATAACAAGATTGCTTAGTATTGATTATATGAGTGGCAATGTGAAGATTTATTATGCTGCATGAGGTCCACTCTTCCTCTAGCTGGGAACCTAGAGAAGTGATGGATGTCTCAATATCACCACTGTTGGAGTAAATTGTAGTGACAATGCTTTGAAGATATTAAACGCGGGATTGTCTGTCAGCACGCAACAACCTATGTGAAAAGGAAAAAGACTCAAGAATTTGGAACCCTAATCCTTATTGAGGCTATGCAGAGATCTCAGAGAGTAATAAAACTGGTTGATTCCTTTGGAAACCATGAGAACCAAGACTTGTTTGCAGCCAAAATTGGGTACTGAAGGGTGGGAGAAATCTTCCCAAATTTGCTTAGGGATAGTGTTAGCTACTGAGGTGCTGAGGGACATGATTTAGTGTTTGATAGGAATGGTTGGACTCAATGATCTCGTGGATTTCTTCCAACCTGGATATTCTATGATTATATGATTGTAATTCCAATTAGACAGTATTATGCTTGCAGAAGTTTTCTTCATCAAGGCACCTTGACTTGTGAAAGATTAGCTTGCTGGGGTATCATGATTAAAGGACCTAATTGCACTGAGTTTTCTGTTATAAAGGCAGTTTTTACCTTACAGAAGAGTGAAGAAGAGAAGGACAGTCTTGAATGGGCCCAGTTAGTAGAAAAGAAGTCTAGCTCTGAGAAGATATAATTTTTCTAACTTATGGTATGAGTTTTGTCTTGCAAGGAAGTAGGGTAGAAGCAATAAGAAGTGCTGAAAATATCTAAGAATGTTCCCTCCTGGGACAATTCTGTAGCTGTCAGTGCAATTACAACAGAAGCGAATTTGCTTAGAGGAGTCCAGCAACATTCTAATCTCAAAATAAAATGCTCCAAGAATAATGGGTTATTGTTGCAGCCATTGAAATGATGGACACAGAACAGAAACTGAGACATCCCTTCCACTATTTTTGATACAAATGGCACATTTAGTTGCTTCCAGAACCCATATTGCTTTTTCGTTTTTAGAAATTAGGGAAATGCCTGTTATTCAGATTTCCTGTCTCATCCTTAGTGGTACTTTGCTATTGAAACCTTTGTAATAATAATAGAAAATGGACTGAAATAGAAAATAGAAATTAGAAAAAGTGGAATCTCATAATAGCACTAACTAGCAATAACCTCTATAACCAGCCACCAAGCACTCATGGCTTTTTAACTGTTAACAAGAAGATATAGCTTTGTCCTTGTGAATCAATGAGGTATTCATGCAGGGTGTTTGCAGTAGGTTACTTCATGTACCCTGGAAGAGAAGGATGAGAAGAACGAAAATTGAAAGCTGATGGAAAATCTGTTGACTGGTTTTGAAATACAGCTGCCTGACCATCTTCTTTTATTTAGACAAAACAGTTTGTAAGCAGAATTCCCATCACTGAGATGTTATTGTTGCCAGCTAGAGGACCTTCTGCCTGTTACATTTCAAACCTTTTCAGTAAAGGCACTTTACTTTCTTGTTGGAGAGATTTTTTTGAAAGATTTTCTGCCAAAAAAGCATTCAAATAACTCACCAAGGAAAAAAAAAGCCTCAACCCTCAAATCCCCCATGCATTCCACTATTTAACTCCAGCTGTATAGAAAATACAGCCTGTCAGAAGGCATAAAGGTCTGATGGAGAACAGCAATGGGGAACACATCTTAAAAGGGTCCATTAAACCTAGCAGGCAACATTAATTTTTTACCTACAGAAGGTGTAAGCTGGAGGTATTTGGGAGTTGGAGGGAAAGAAGTGTGAATGGTTCAAAAGAAACTGAATTTATGTTAGTGGATACCTGTGCAAGTCTAACTGGATGTCCTTAATGACTCTTCAGCATTTTACAAACTTAGGCTCAGAGTTAATCTTGAGAGTAGTAAAGTTGACCAGTTTCCAAATAAATTAATAGACAATTCAATTGTCTAACAAATGAGTAACCTGAGGGACATGGTTTAGTTTTTGATAGGAATGGTTGGACTCGATGATCCGGTGGGTCTCTTCCAACCTGGTGATTCTATGATTCTATGAGTAGCATAAAATTTGATTGTAAATATATTCATATATTCACGTAACAACCATTTGAATTTATAGGATTTCTTTATTGTTATATTGTATAATTATACTCACAGGAAATATTTACCTTTTCTGGATGGCTTCAGTGAGGACAGACTAAAGTGCTAATGAAGTTTTCAATGATGTTAGACTGAAATACTTCTAAAATTCTGGGTAGAGGAGGAAGATTGGACCCAATTCAGTGTCCAGACTGGCCAGGGTTCAGTCTAGGATTCACAAGTTAATGGCTAGATTAGTGGAAGATCTCAGAGTCCCATTAAATATTCTTTGCTACTTAATCTCACTTAACAAACATCTTCTACATATCATTAAGAAACCCTTAAAGCCAGAATTCCTAGAAAAAAGAATCTCAAAGTTTCAAGCTTTCCCAATCTACTGTACTTTTTCTGTTTAAGAGATAAGGTCAAATAATTCTTACACAGATTAAGTTATGAGAACAGGAACTTCTGCACCAGATAGGACATCTCGACATCTAGGTTGAAAATAGAAATTTCCAAAACATAACATCCAAACATCATTCATAGAATCATAGAATCATAGAATCATAGAACAACCAGGTTGGAAGAGACCCATCGGATCATTGAGTCCAACCATTCCTATCAAACATTAAACCATGTCCCTCAGCACCTCGTCCACCTGCACCTTAAACCCCTCCAGGGAAGGTGAATCAACCACCTCCCTGGGCAGCCTATTCCAATGCCCAATGCCCATCATCATTGTACCTCTACTTCAGCTTCTGAAGTAATGCTACACCAAACCTGGATTTGATGTATAGTTTAAAAAGTGAAGGGACTTGATGGGCTGGCAATTACTTAACTCGTCACTGATCAATTAATGCTTCCCCAAGCAATGGCAGCTCTCCCTGATAAATCTAACTTTGGGCAAGGACAAGGAGGGAATTCGGGTTCTCTTTCTGTCAAAGTCAGTAACCTGCTATGTATCAATTTATCTCTCCTGTCTTCATATAAACACAAGTATTTACATATACAAACTTAAGCATATTTGAAAAAGGAAATATTTTCTCAGGATCTGCTTGTCGAATGCCTGTTACCCCAAACTCTTCACCTTTTTGGGGGTCTTCAGGAGGTATTATTCCAATTTTATGACTGGATTGTGCACTCCTGAAGCTGCTGGAAAGGAGGCAAAGCTTGCTTTCCCAGCTTAATGGATTGAACTGTCTCTTGGCTTTTTATGTGATGTATCATTGCTAGCATTGTCTCCAAGACACTAATAAAGAGAAGACATAATAGTATTGGCATGATAAAGTGAAAACTATTAATAAAGAAAAGTAAGTCAATCATACTCATTAGATTTAAGTGTAAGGGAAAGAATATTCTCTGTGTATGTGTGTGTGTGTGTGTGTGTGTTTGTGTCTGTGTGATGTGACTGGGGAATTATATTACAAAGACAATCAATTTCCTTGCAGAGTTTTTGTTGTTGCTGCTGTTAGTGAGTAATTAATATAAATAATGCTGACTGTATTTAAATATTGAGGATACTGGGGAAAATAATGTAGAAGATGGCAAGCAGATGGATCATTTAATTTATTCCCCAATTACAGCTGACATGTTGGGTATAGAAATCTGTGAGTCATCTATTATATTTTATGGTCCATTTTACAGCTGTGTTTATTGTTATAATAAATAAATACATTATCTCATTAGGATGGTTTTGTAAAAAGGTTGTAAAATAACAAACATCCTCCTCTTTCAGCAACTCCCCTCATATCAGAATATTAAATCCAAAGAGGAAGGATGAATTTATATCTTATTAGGAACAAGGTAGATCTCACTTAGCTTGTAAAAGTATGGAAATACCCAGTGAAAATGACTCTCTGAAGTCAAGGTAAATAAATCTAATTCTTTTTAGTGGAGCTAATGGGAAGAGCCCTGCTGTATCTTTCTGCTGTTTGACAGAGGAGAAACCACACCACTCGTCTTCACTCCCCAGGCAGTAAATATACATTGCAAATAAATGTCAGATCGGCAATAAAGTACATTGTATTTAAGTTCCAGACTATTCCATAAAACGGCAATTTTATTGGGGAAAACAACCGACTGTTACAGTATTTAAAGTTCAGAAGATGTCTTTCTGAGACTGGCAGTGGGAAGGAATTTTCCCATCCTCTTGGCACAGGCCAGTGCTTGGGCAGCTGGTTTCATGGGTGGTGTGACAACAGGGATTTGGTCTCTTGTTCCTCTCCGTACCAAAGATGAGTAAAATCATGTTTTGGGGTGAATGAGAGCAGTGGAATGACAAGGGTTGCAGTCACTATGCCCCAGCCTGTCTATAGAAACACCAAGTCTGACTCTCCAAGATTCTCCAAGCCAAGGGACAAGTATCTATCTCAGCTCAAATCATTCCCAAATCTGCCATCCTGTGACAGCAGAAGCTCTTAAGCACTTCTTTCTCCAGGGGGCAGAGTTCTGGTTTGTGCATCCTACTGAGAGACACTGTGCAGATAACTTTTTCAGGAGTCCGGAGCTTTCGTGTGCCTTCTCCCCTTGTGTAGTAGGAATCTCAGCCATCAAGTTGGAAAGTCATAGAATCATAGAATCACCAGCTTGGGAGAGATCCGTCGGATCATCGAGTCTAACCATTCCTATCACACGCTAAACCATGCCCCTTAGCAACTCATCCACCCACACCTTAAACACCTCCAGGGGAGGTGAATCAACCACCACCCTGGGCAGCCTCTGACAGTGCCCAATGACCCTTCCTTGAAAATTTTTTTCTCAATGTCCAACCTAAACCTCCTGCTGCGGAGCTTGAGACCATTTCCTCCTGTCCCGTGTCACTTGCCACTTGGGAGAAGAGACCAGCACCCTCCTCTCTACAATCTCCTTTCACATAGTTATAGAGAGCAATGAGGTCTCCCCTCAACCTCCTCTTCTCCAGGATAAACACCCCCAGCTCTCTCAGCCGTTCCTCACCAGTCCATCTGGCAGAGTTTGAGTAAGCTACCCCTGTTGCTGGGTGGCTGTCCTCTCCCACTTCTAAAATCCATTTACAAGTTGCACCCAAATAGGCTAAGGTCTTCTACAGCTGAGTTTTAGGCAGGGAGGTGGCACAGGGAACCTGCCAGCTGCTCCCAGAAACCTGAATCAATAGTTACCAAAGGGGTGCCTGTTGTTCCCTATCCAGTGCAACAAACCTTGCTTTTGAAACTTTGCTGACTGTTTCACTGATCCCAAGCTCTGCAAACGAGTAAAACATCAGCCCAAACAGGGCTGGCACTTCAAATGGGCTGGGCTTGGGTTTTGGGTTTAGCAAGATTACAGGTAAAGATGATTTACAGATATACCTTTTCAATCTTTATGTCAATTTACTTGGCATTTTGTGTTCTATAATGCCTTCTTTGGAAAAACTGAGAAAAACAAAAATCCTATCTGTAGTTATTTTAACAGAAGATCATTTGGATTCTGCTCTTCCTTCTAGAAGAGGTCTCCCCTCAGCCTCCTCTTCTCCAGGCTAAACACCCCCAGCTCTCTCAGTTGCTTCTTGTTAGACTTGTTCTCCAGTCCCTTCACCAGCTTCGTTGTTCTTCTCTGGACACTCTCCAGAGCATCTGGCCTCATCCTCCTGACACCTACCCTTTAGGTATTTATACTCAATGATAAAATCTTTCAGTCCTCTCTTCCCAGGATAAGCAGACCCAGGTGTCTCCATCTTTCCTCATGACAGAGATGCTCCAATCCTCTAACTGTCTTTGTGGCCCTCCTTCTATTAGAGAAGCATGACTTCACCAAATGCCTTTTCATCTGGATGAGAAGCATTTTTTCCAGAACAAGAAGCTTTTGTTTTAGAAGCTTGTGAAAGTTCAACATTAAAAGTTTTGAGAGCAACTTATTGCTTATGCAGCAGAACAGTTAAGGCTGAACTCTACTTTTTGTAACTATGGTGAAAACCCAGCCTTCACTTACACAATTTTATGTGGGCTACTCAAAAGCTATATTATCAACTGATATGCTGGGAATGTTTGTCTGAGAACAGTGGTTTAGTCATCTGAAGAAAACTGATGACAGCAATATTCTCTGAGAGTCTTTGCTTTTTTCTTGGCTCGCATGACTGGGGACTCAGGGAGGCATCTCTGAGCAGTTACAACAGGAACCACAGGTAAAATATCCCACTCAAGGTTAACAGGGAAGCAGATCCATGGGTTTGAGACCCAGATCACTGCTCCTGCTCTGCTTAGACAGGTTTCCAGTCTCAAAGACTAAAAACTAGATAAGAAATAAGAGAAGTTTGTCAGCTGTTGTATTTCAGCTAGAAACAAGCAGCTCCCTCATCACTTCTCCTGTTCCCCATAGAAATGAACCTTCATGATGAAGCAGGTTGATAGATTTGTTATTTGTGATTTTGCATTACACTTAAAAAGCCGGCAAGAACTTGACCTTTGGCTGAGATGTCACCAGCCTGGGGGAAAAAATTTAAAAAAAAAAAGTTTAAGAAAGGCTGTTTTAAGCAATATTAGCTCCTGGTTGAATAGCACACTCATCAGTTTAATCCCCTGAAGTGTCACAAGAACAGAGTTTTTCCAGCAAGTAGAGGAACAGCCTGTACAAGCAATTTCGCATTATGTTCCGTCCTGATGGATCCATGGTCTCAGCCTCCTAGGTCTGCTGCTGATATGCATCAAGCATCTCCTCTGATGTATTATGTCTGCCACTGAACTCCTGTCCAAAGGGGATTTCTTGTGGAAGTAGGAATGCAATTTTAGGACATTTTAGAAGCCGGATTATGATTTAAAAAATATTTTTCTAGAGTTCAGTCTGAAGAATACTGGGAGAGAACACAGAACAAATCTTCAGCCACTGATCTTTGACATCAACATGTTTGTAATGTGTGTAAAACTTCATCACTCAAGGTGAAAGCCTTATCTAAAGAAGGATAGGAAGAATGTTTCTCCGCTAAAAAAAATAGTCCTGCTGCTGCAATGCTAGCTATATCCACACCATATTTATTCAAAAGGAGGATGCAGGTGTACTGAATTATACCCACCTGGTGCGATGTGGGTAAAGAAAACAAACCTGTGGCTCACAACGTAAATCAAATCTGAATTTCTGTTCCTGTATGAGCAAATACCTCAACTTAACTATGTTACCCTGCAGTCTGCTGGAGGGTTATTACCCATTCTGCTATCTATGGCTTCCTCCTGCTTGGCTCTATTGCTACTACTCAGAACTTAACACTTCTCCATGTAGCTATTTTCCTCTCAGTTGTTTCTAGCTACAATTAGAGCACAGATTTAGCAGTATACTTTCCCCTATTTGCTTGTAAGATGCAGAGGAGGACTTAGTGGTTCTCTTAATTGATACACCCAATTGCTACTATTTTTAAAAACTTTTAAAAAATGCCACTTCAAAAGAATGCTGACATCTCCATCAATGTGCAAACAGGCCATGGTGTAAATAGGGAACTGTGGCCACTGTGCAGCACCTTCTCTGCTATGTAGCATGGATCTGGAGTAAACAACCTGCTTCTGAGGGGATGCAAGCACAATAAAGCAAATGTTAAGCTTGTGAAAGCATTTTTGAGGCAGCAGGAATCTGGAGCCAAGCATCTTATTGCTGCCCATTCTGCACTGGGATGCCTGGAACAGCATGCCACTTCTCAGGATGGAAAGAGGCTGGGAAACATTTGGTTTTGTTTTTAATGGTGGTGTCCCTGCGTAGTCAAAAAATTTCAGGATTCTTTTGAGAAATATGAAACAAATATGAAAGAGAGAGAGTTATTGTGCGGAATTGCACATTATACATTACTCTAGATTCCATCTAGAGCATTTGGCCTCTCTACATAAAATTGTTTCTTCCTTAAATCAAATCACATATTTGCTGTTAGGAAAAATGATCTTATGAGACATGGGAAAATGAATCATAGACTCATATAATCACCAGGTTGGAAAAGGCCCATCGGATTATCGAGTCCAACCATGAAAAACCATCATACTATTAGCACGGACTCAAGAGGATTCTGTTTTAATAGTGTCACCTTTAATTTTTATTCTAGTCCTTACCAGGTCTCTTCAGGCCTCAGAAGAAAACTAGCAAGCAAATTCTTAGGGATGGAAACCAAAATGTGATCAGAAGCCATGAACAATGGACTCCAAGTCTACTGTTTCTTGGATTTACTGTTTGCCACATATAGGCAAAGGGAAGAGTCCTGTGTCCATAGCTCACCAGGCTCTGAGAGTTTTGCTGAGTTTTTGCATATAAGTCCAGAACCAGGGAAGCTGAGATTGTTGCAGCCATACAAGATTGTTCTATTACCAACAGTGCTTAATTCCCTCAACTCCATTTCATTCAGTAAATGGCTGGTGGCTGGAGCTTATTTTCATAGAATCATAGAACAACCAGGCTGGAAGAGACCCATTGGATCATCGAGTCCAACCATTCCTATCAAACACTAACCCATGTCCCTCAGCCGCTCATCTACCCGTCCCTTAAACACCTCCAGGGAAGGTGAATCAACCACCTCCCTGGGCAGCCTATTCCAAATTGCCTCAAAATACTGGGGAGCCAGAGAAGAACATGGTTTCCAATCCATTTATGTGTCTGCAATTAAATTAGATGGATAAAAAGAAAAACAATAATGCACCTGTCCCTGTCATACTCTTCTCTCCTTTGAGAGTGAGAAGAATCAGACGTCCAGTCTTTCTAGCTTTAAACCTTTGTTTAAAAGAGGTATATTTGTTCCTTTTTTCTGGGAGCTGCCACTTGGCATTTCATATCTTGATGCTTCTCTTTACACAGGCCATCTCTGCATTCAACCAAGTTGTTCTGCTCCTCTCCTGGAATCCAGAGGACAAAAAGGCCACATGGGACTGAGAGGTGCTGAGCTTCGTTACTAGTACAAGAAAGGAGCAGATATACTCTGCTTAGCCAGCTTGTGCACTGTTTTGTTGCCAGGCTCAAACCCCATGAACTCTTTCGGGGATTAAAATTGATGAGATTCTCTGCTGCCACCAGACACTTCAGAGAATTCTGTTTTCCTGAGCTGCAGTCACTCAGAGTGGGAACTGCAGCCAGAAGGTCAGAAAGCTGTTAAGGATAGAAAGTCCACATTATTTTTTGCCATTATTTGAAGTCTAGAACTGATACCAGACAGCTATGGGTTTGATGAAGATTTCCTGTACTCCAGCAGCAATATAGATCATTGAATTAGTTCAGTTATATTTTTTATTGATATGTAAAAGAAGAAAGGGATCTCCTAGCATTTTTTGACTTTTTTTTTTGTGGGAAACTATACATTTAAGAAGTTTATGTTAAGAGCCAATGTGTGATGCTATTCCTACAGTTACTCTGCACCACGCTAATCAGTCAAGATAAACACAGGATGCAGCTCCCTCGCCTCAACAAATTTCTCTGATTAATTTCCCCTACTGATATTAATATACCAGCTGCACTATCTCCGTTTGAGATGCATTTGCATCACAAAAGAATTATTTTATTTCAGCCTGTACAATTTCAAGTTACATTGATGGCTCAAAACACTCACTGTCTGAGCTAATGTCCAGGACTGAAACTTTTCAGAGGAATGAGAACCTGTCTCAGACATGCCAGTGTTATCTGTCTTAGTGTTACCAATTTTTTTTCTTTTAGTTCATGCAGTCTAGATTTGTTTCAAACATACAGTGAACTGTTGCAGGAGAAAACACTTGAATGTGGTGTGGTGTTTGTCGGATCCTTTTGGTTATATTTCTTTATTGCTAAATAGTTGTCTGTCTCTCAGACCGTATGAGGAGCGGCTGAGAGAGCTGGGGTTGTTTAGCCTGGAGAAGAGGAGGCTGAGAGGAGACCTCATTACTCTCTACAACTACCTGAAAGGAGGTTGTAGAGAGGAGGGAGTTGGCCTCTTCTCCCAAGTGACAGGGGACAGGATGAGAGGGAATGGCCTCAAGCTCCGCCAGGGTAGATTTAGGCTGGAGATTAGGAGGAGGTTTTTCACACAGAGGGTCATTGGGCATTGGAATAGGCTGCCCAGGGAGGTGGTTGATTCACCTTCCCTGGAGGTGTTTAAGGCACGGGTGGATGAGGTCTTGAGGGACTTGGTTTAGTGTTAGATAGGAATGGTTGGACTAGTAGATCCGATGGGTCCCTTCCTACCTGGTTGTTCTGTGATTCTATGATTCTGTCTATAAAAGTCCATTTTCTATGTGTAAACAGAAAGGGGTTTTTTCTATTGTACATTAATAATTCAGCACTAAGCTCAGAACTGCATAGCACTCATTGTTAGAAATGCAATTAAAATGAGAGCTGCAGTGCGATGGTCACGAGGAGATCAGGGGCTACCTGATAACTAGTGTTACAGCAAGCTTTAGGATTAACTTCAGACATTTAGTCCAATTTAATACCTACATGCTGCAAGCTTCTGAAATTCCAGTGAAATTTGAGAGAAGTTTTCTTCTCGTCTGCTTTAAAGCCTGTAGTGAGAGGTTGCTTTGTACTATTTGCATTTTCATCTAGACTGCAAGAGTGCCTGTTGGACGGCATAGAAACTGCAGTGATTAAAAAGACCCAGCTACTGAAACAAAACCCAAGCTCTGACAGGCGTAAGTCTCCCTTCAAAGGCCACCAACAACCCAGAACTAAAGTATTGTCTGAATAACTTGTTTTCAGAGCATTTGAGAACCTAATCTTTCGCTGCATTTTGTAGAAAGAGACAAAACATTAAAGAAAAAAAAAAGAAAAAAACTTTCAAATTTGAAGTTCCCAGAAATAAAGCAACAAAGGGACTTTCTGCAAGTAAAATTTCTTCCTGAAATTACAAGATTTTCTCACAATCTAGGCAGACCATAATAGAACCCCCCCAGGCTTCTCAGCCAGCTTTTCTAGGTACTCTAAAATGTACCTCCTTCAGCCCAACCTACCATAGAAAATAAGCTGACTGCACTTGTCTCTTATTTATAGGCTTTTTGGCTATATTAACTCCTTTCAGCTGGCCCCAATGAGTAACACATTTCTTCCTGAGTGGTTTCAATAGTAAAAAGAATAGCTGCTTGGTCTCACGAGCCTGGTAACTCTCTTCTTACTAGGCTGCTGCATGTAAAGTACATCAGAAACGGTTATATACAACTTGGGGCGTTTTCTGTGTTTATGTTTTTAATGTTATTGCTTAGCTTTTGGTGCAGAAAGCTCTTGTGTGTTGCTGAAACAAGTTCTTAGCAGGTTTTTCTGCAAAAGGCGCTCAATGCAGAATTGAGGGTAAGTGATGCTACTGGGGGTTGTGTGCAGAGATGGAGGCAGAGTTGGGAGGGGACCTCTGGGTTGTGGTCATACTTTGCTGATGTGAGGAGAGACCAGGGTATGAAAGCAACTTGTACATGAGAATGGTAGCAGGAATGGGGACTTAATTTGCTTTTAATCCTCTGTTCTGATAAAGCTCCTCCCGTAGGTAAAGTAAACGGTAGGCACAGGGAAAACTATTGGGTTTCTTGGAAACCTCTTGCCTTCATAGAATCATAGAACAAGCAGGTTGGAAGAGACCCATCAGATCATTGAGTCGAACCATTCCTATCAAGCACTAAACCATGTCCCTCAGCACCTCATCCACTCGTCCCTTAAACACCTCCAGGGAAGGTGAATCAAACACCTCCCTGGGCAGCTTGTTCTGATGCTCAATGACCCTTTCTGTGAATTTTTTTTTCCAAATGTCCAGCCTATACCTTCCCTGGCAGAGCTTGAGGTCATTCCCTCTCGTCCTGTTCCCTGTTCCTTGGGAGAAGAGCCCAGCTCCCTCCTCTCTATAACCTCCTTTCAGGTAGTTATAGAGCACAAAGAGTTCCGATTGATTCATGGGTCTGATGGTCCTGCTGATGCTCATCCCAGAAGCTGTACTATTTTTGCTATACTAATAACAGCAGAGGCTCATGACACACATGATTTGAAGGAGCATTTTGTTGTGTGGAAGTCTGTCAGCTGCTTTTCTCAGCCTGAGCTCCAAACGTTGCATGCTACACCAGCACTGTTGCTAGCTGAATATATAAAAGTTGTTCTTCAAGCTGCTATAGGCTGTATAATCTTTTATTGCATTAACTTAGATGCTACTATGGAGCATGCTGTGTGTTACTCTGATTTTATTAAAATAAAAAGATGAAAGGCCAAATTAAAGAAAAATGCAGGGGATTATCGTGACTCTAGGTTAAACACAAACAGCAGGATTCAGAGAGCTCTTCGAGAACAAAACACCTCTTTCAATAAAATCTCTCAGTTTATAAAGTATGTAAAAAGAAAAGGGGAAAAACTGAAAATATTCATATGCCATATCAGGAAAATTGCCTGTAAATGGTGTGTTTCTCAGGATTTTTTTATAAGGCATTAATGGCTCTCCAAGAAACAGGGGTTTTTTTTATGCTAACTCAAAGAAGGAGGGAGGGAAAATGTTCTGCTGTATAATCTGTGCTATTCTGGGATAAGTATCCCTTCTTTACTGAAAGTTTTCTGCAGGGTTGTGGCAATTCTTTAAAGGAAATATTTGTTTTTCTTTGTTTTGTTGATAATAATCATTGCTAAATGCAGAAGTGCTGTGAAAGATTTGTTTTATTCCATATTGTCCTTTGCTTTTTGTTGCTTCATTCCCTTCCAGGAGCATAAATAATGATAATAATAAACAGAGGAAAAACCCTCAGGTAACTTACAAATGAAATGCTGGAGATGTATTTTTATAAATGAGAGTGTGAGTGTTGTGCTGGTAAAATTAGAAAGAAATGTGTAAGTCTTGAGCTCCTCTGGGCTGGAAGGGGAAGCTTAGGAGATTTGATTTCTGAGCATTGTTAACTGAAAGATCTGCAGTGGAAATCTGTTTTCATTAAAAATGCAAGCCAAAAAAATCTTTCTCAAAGCCTGACTACAAGGACCTCACTTTGACCCCTATTTTAGTTTTAATAATCTTAGAAACAAAGAATAAATAAAAATAGGTTTCAACTTGAAACTTCTGGCATGGCCATAGACAGGGTCCAATTTGCATGCAGATTGATGGATGGGAGCCAACACCATCCTCTGCCACATCAGAATGAGAGCACAAAAGAAAGGGAGAAGATGGGGGGAAAAAAAGGATTTGTAACAACCTGGGGACATGCTCAGTGTTTCATCTTATGCTCAGTGAAGTACTTCCACCAAAGGTAACATAAATGGAAGGAGACTGTAGACTTCTTCTATGTTAAACTAATGCTATCAGGCATGCAAGTACATCTGGGGCCTACAGGGTAGGATGAAGGTATCGAGTGCTCCCTTAGTAAGTTTGCAGGCGACACTAAGCTGGGTGGAAGTGCAGATCTGCTGGAGGGTAGGGAGGCTCTGCAAAGGGATCTAAAAAGGCTGGACCACTGGTCTGAGTCCAACGGCATGAGATTTCACACAGTCAAATGCCGGGTCCTGCACTTGGGGCACAACAACCCTATAAGGAACTACAGACTGGGAGAAGTCTGTCTAGAAAGCTGCCAGGAGGAGAGTCACCTGGGGGTGTTGGTTGACAACCAACTGAACATGAGGCAGCAGTGTGCCCAGGTGACCAAGAAGGCCAATGGCATCTTGGCTTGGATCAGAAGCGGTGTGATCAGCAGGTCCAGGGAGGTGATTCTCCCTCTCTACTCAGCACTGGTGAGGCCGCTCCTTGAAACCTGTGTTCAGTTGTGGGCCCCTCAGCACAAGAAGGATGTTGAGGCTCTGGAGCGAGTCCAGAGAAGAGCCACAAAGCTGGTGAGGGGTCTGGAGAACAGGCCTTCTGAGGAATGGCTGAGAGAGCTGGGGGTGTTTATCCTGGAGAAGAGGAGGCTGAGAGGAGACCTCATTGCTCTCTACAACTACCTGAAAGGAGGTTGTGGAGAGGAGGGAGCTGTTCTCTTCTCCCAAGTGAGAGGGGACAGGACGAGAGGGAATGGCCTCAAGCTCCACCAGGGGAGATTTAGGCTGGAGATTAGGAGGAAGTTTTTCACACAGAGGGTCATTGGGCATTGGAATAGGCTGCCCATGGAGGTGGTCGATTCACCTTCCCTGGAGGTGTTTAAGGGACGGATGGATGAGGTGCTGAGGGACGTGGTTTAATATTTGATAGGAATGGTTGGACTCGATGATCCAATGTGTCTCTTCCAACCTGCTGTTTCTATTATTCTATGAAACGTTAGCTTTTTGACTCCCGAGTCTGTATCTAAGCTACTTTATCATAGGAATGACCTTTCTTAATGTAAAGGAGGATCACAGTGCTCACCAGACTGGATTTTGCAGCCTGTTCTAATAATCTGTGTGTTCTTGTGATGCACCAGCTCTAAGCATGGGTAAATAGACAGGTGCCTCATAGAATCATCATAGAATCACCAGGTTGGAAGAGACTCACCGGATCATCGAGTCCAACCATTCCTATCAAACACTAAATCATGCTCTGACTGCTCTGAGTAGCAGGATACCTAGTGTCATACATCGGAGAAGTATATGAAATTAAAGTATTAGTTGTATGTGTTGTTGCTTGAGGGAAAAAAAATGATGCATTTGGTCCTGTCCTCAAAAGCCGGAGGAGTATGATGAGCATCCTTGGAAGTGTGATGCTGAGAGGCTGAGGTGTACAAGTGAAGACTGTCTTCATTTATGTTTTTAACCACTACATTGCCCAAAAATGCACTTCAGTATCTCTGACTATAAGTTAATGAGGCATTTCTATGGGTTCTCTGAGATTTGTCATAAGATCATTGCCAGGAGTCATTAGAGCTGCAAATTTAATCTGCTTCTGTATCCTAATGCAAAAGTTGAAAGCCTGTGGAGCAGGAGAGCTCATCATTTATCTGCAGAAAAGTTCACTTGCAGCCAGTGTGCTTACAAATCTTCACCACCTGAGCAGCTTTACAAGTGTTTCTGAAATATTCAAAATATTTTCTGTCCAGTATGCTTTCCTGATGAATTATTTAGATGCCAGATTCACCCCAGTGGACCTGTTTTGGGTGACAGTTTGCATTTTGCTTTTTATACCTGTTATAAAATATTTAAAGAGTTCATTAGAAGAAAACGCTTGATAATTTTCTTAAGCTAGATATTCCTGGGTCTTGTAATATTTCTCTGGACATGAACTGAGGATTTGGAATGCAGGATTGACTTGGATAGGTAAACAAGATTTTGGAAACTTCTCTGAACTGTCTTGAATTTTAAGGCTCACGTATCAACTGTAATAAGGACTTTGAATCCCTCCTGAAAATATCAGACCAACCACAGGGCTTGAGAAACACAGGAGATACAACAGCACCAGGCAGGACTATCACCCTCTCCTAGTGAATCATAGAATCACCAGGTTGGAAGAGACCCATTGGATCATCGAGTCCAACTATTCCTATCAAATAGTGAGTAGCTCAACTCTCTCTTCCCTGTTTCTATAAGAAGAACTGCAAATGAGCAGCATTTGTTTGAAAAAAAGAATGATAAATATGCAGAGAAAGAAAGACTCTTTTCTGAAACATGCTGTAAATGAGAAGGATGCTCCTTTGGAGAGGAATGGGTTATATTGAATAATCCAGAGTCAACATCTTTGTTGCTCACTTTGCAGTTCTCGCGTCTAGCTTTGAAGATGTAAATTCTTTGTGTCTGTCATCAGCAGCTTTTGTTTGAACCCAGATGAAATATTGTAAAGTTTTCAAACAAGTTTTGTATTTTACCTTGATAAAAGACGTACTCCCAACCTCACCGGTTCAGAAATAGTCTCCCCTTTTCTGCTCAAAGCCATGTGCTGCTGACAGCCTTGCCAGATAATGTGATTCTCTTTCTAGATACTCTTCATTTTTGGAAGTAAAAAGCAATTTCCTTGACTGAAGTGAAAAACAGGTTATTTTCCCCATTAACAAAGAGAATATTTTGTCGGTAAAGCTAAAATAAATTGAAACCGATGTCTGATGTACACTCAGCATGTGTTTCTGCTCTAGATATGGTGAAGATGGCTTTGAGTTGAATTCTGATGAAGCTCAAAGTGGAATAATTTAAACATTTGCAAGTTTTCTAGTATTTTTCAATGTGTTAGCAGTAACACCTTAGACTACATTTCCTGGGAGTGATGTTTTCCTGTTACAAAGTAGATTATAGTATCTGTCCAGTCTTTGGGGCAAAGAGAGGGGAAAATCCTAATACCTGGATATGAATCAATGCCCTGAAAATGACAATGATGGGTGCATATACATTTATGGAGAGGTTTTCCTCCCCTGTCTTTCTACAGCCTACAGATACGAGGGGTGCATGCCTGTTCAGAATGGCACTAATAGCATTCTGTCCCTTGTCTCTGTTGCTCTGTTCCTCTAGGGATTAAAGAGGACATAAAACAATGACAAAGCCTTCTGCTGGTATTTCTCAATTGAGTGGAATCAGAACACATCCAGAGTTCTTGCAGTAAAGCCTGTCCCTCTGCATTTTTCAGATCACCAGAACCTTGACCATGTCAAGACCGCTCCTTGAATCCTGTGTTCAACTCTGGGCCCCTCACCACAAGAAGGATGTTGAGGTTCTGGAGAGAGTCCAGAGAAGAGCAACAAAGCTGGTGAAGGGGCTGGAAAACAGGCCCTATGAGCAACGGCTGAGAGAGCTGGGGGTGTTTAGCCTGGAGAAGAGGAGACTGAGAAGAGACCTCATTGTTCTCTACAACTACCTGAAAGGAGGTTGTGGAGAGGAGGGAGCTGGCTTCTTCTCCCAAGGGACAGGGGACAGGACAAGAGGGAATGACCTCAAGCTCCACCAGGGGAGATTTAGGCTAGAGATTAGGAGGAAGTTTTTCACAGAAAGGGTCATTGGGCATTGGAACAGGCTGCCCAGGGAGGTGGTTGATTCACCTTCCCTGGAGGTGTTTAAGGAACGGGTGGACGAGGTGCTGAGGGACATGGTTTAGTGTTTGATAGGAATGGTTGGACTCAATGATCTGGTGGGTCTTATCCAACCTGGTGATCCTATGATTCTATGAAATTTTAAGACTTTTGGTTTTTAGATTCCAAAGGAACAGGATAAGTCCATCTAGTGGGGCCTCTTAGAAAGCAAATAATTTGCTCTTATCAGCACTGGGGAAGGCAGAAACATTTCATCTTCGTGAAATGGAAGTGTTCCTCCAAGTGTTTTGTTTTGATTTGATGGGAAATGTCATTTGCCTATATTATATTGCATTTGAAAAGAAACAATCCGTCTTATTGATGCAAAATGTTTTGAATGCCTCCGAGTGAAATGCTTCAATAACTTTCCACTGAAAGTTTCAAGAAAAAGGGATGTGCTCGTGCCCGTCCCTCTTGCTGAGCAGGCGTTTTGTCCAGGGAAACTTTTCTGTTTAGGTGATTCTGCTCAGCACTAACTTCCAGGTCAGATCTTTTCTCAATTGTTCACAAGACAATTGTACTCTCTTCAGGTCTGAGACTTTCCTCTTAATGCTTAAAAATGCTTTTGGATGCATTGTAACTCCTGACCTGTCTCCAGGTCAGGAAGAAGAAATGATAGTGGAAGAATAAGAAATTATTTTGTCAATACTTTGATTCATACGGAATTTTAGAGTAGGAGTAGTTTGACTGGAAAATCAGTGAGATTTGTGGTGGTTTCCATGCTTCTGGAGGTGTTCCTACAAAATCACTAGTTACCTTGACTGCAATGTCTTAATCATTGTGAGCATATCCTTTTCCTTTAATGATTTCTGCATCTTGTAACACGTCTGTTCAGTTATTTGCCAGAGAGATAATGCATTCTCCAAGCAAATACTTTAATAGCTGTTTTTATGCCAGAACAGTTCAAATCAGTTCTTTCTTCTCCCTGTAAATGTTTTGGAGGTATTCTTAGTTTTCCTTAACTTGGGTAAAGGATTTAAATTGTATCTATTTAAATGAAGAGTATTTTTCCTATGTATTAATATGCTCTAATCAGTGCGGTGTTCAGTGGAGCAGCATTAATCTCGGTGACTAAGATCTGGGATGTAAAACAATAGGAAGAGAATCTGAAAATCTCTGTAACTCTAAATACAGGAAGGTCACCAATAATGAAAAGATATAATTGTGATTGTGCAGTCAGCCATGAGTGAAGCGAGAAAATATGGCACATGTCATAAATGGGTGAAAAAACAGAATTTAAAACCAAATCAAACCTAACAAAAGTCCAACCTTCTCTCCTTACTCAGTTTCATATGGGGCAATACCTGAGGTAGAAAAATCCCTTTATAGACATTGAGAACATTTTTTTCCACTTTGACAAAAGCCTTTTAATAAAGTTAAAGGAAAAATATCTTCAATATACAGTATCTTTTGCAAACGGTACAGAAATTGCTCATGTCGTCTTGTTCATTTTGACTTAAGCTCATGAATGAAAAAGAGGATGCCCATCACTGTCTATTTTGTTGAGATTATTTATGTCAGAAGTATGATGTTTTTTCTTCTTTAGGTCATTCCAGAATATTTGTTTTACAAAATTGTTTCATAAAAGATCTACTTTCTAACCTTGATGAGTGAGAAATAACTGTTGTGTAAAGAGGGGTCTAAACCTCTCCAGGTGGAAAATAATTCTAAATCGAATTTTACAAGTCACTGTGGTTTTACTAACACTGATAAAATAAAATAAAGTGAGGGGGAGAGAGAGAGAGAGAAAAGAAATTTAAGACCAATCTTATTTTAGTGGAGACTGCTCAGTGACTTGCATAAAATGAAATTAATCTTGTTTGGGAACAACAGGAAATACATAATAGAAAATAAGGGTAAGATTGATCCTGAAGTTAGACAGCTTTGTTGCCAAGCTGCTTATACACAAAGGAGGGAAAAAATATTCAGCTCATCTCTGATAAATTATTAATCTAATTTTTTTTTTTTTTTTACAATATTGTTAATGTTTGTGGCACAAAAGAAAAAGATCAAAGCAGGTGTATACTCAGCAGTGCAGACCTGGTACAAAAATCTTATATCATTGGAATAAATCTTTTTTTTTATTAATATGTTATTTATATTGCAAAAAAGCTAGGTTTATTCCTGATTTCCAACCCAAGATTTCTGCATAAAATATGTCAAGACATGTTCTTGGCACAATCAAAACCCATCAAATTGTTTTCAGTTAATTGGAAAGAAGCTGGGGTCTGGCTCTTTGAAATCAAGAGGAATTACAGTCTGCAACAAAAATAATTGGCCTGGAGCCAAGTGAGCATAAAAGTCCCTGGAGTCAGACATCTGCAGCATGGAGATCCCTCGTGCCTCTCAAATGAGGACAGAGGTGTTGGTGTTTGCCCTGTGCTGTCCCAAGGGCTGAGCAAAGAGGTTGTGTGGAAAGGTACAAATCCAATCCTTCCCCATCTCTTTAGAAAAATGATGCTGGTTGGGTACCAAAGGTGTCTGTGGGCTATAGGACCCTGTTCCTTTTGCATTTCAGCCACTCATGTTCTCTTATGCCTTTGGAAGTGACATACTGGTTTGGTCACAAATGATAGGAATCGGTTTGATAGGAATGGTTAGACTCGATGATCCAATGGGTCCCTTCCAACCTGGTTATTCTATGATTCTGTGATTCTATGATGGGGTGTGCGCTGCTGCTGGGAGGCTTCTTCCTACTCTTCCTGGGCATCTCCCAACTTCTCTTCCTAGCTGATCCATTTATTCAGGAGGCACCACTGGCTTCATTGGAAGGTGTCTCTGTGTATGGCAGGGGCTTGGAAAGGGGCTGGCTTTAAGCTCTCTTCCAACCCAAATCATTAGACCTCATTGCTCTCTACAACTACCTGAAAGGAGGTTGTAGAGAGGAGGGAGCTGGCCTCTTCTCCCAAGTGACAGGGGACAGGACAAGAGGGAATGGCCTCATGCTCCACCAAGGGAGATTTAGGCTCGACATAAGGAAAAATTTTTTCACAGAAAGGGTCATTGGGCAGTGGCAGAGGCTGCCTAGGGAGGTGGTTGATTCACCTTCCCTGGAGGCGTTTAAGGCACAGGTGAATGAAGTGCTGAGGAACATGGTTTAGTGTTTGATGGGAATGGTTGGAGTCGATGATCCGGTGGGTCTCTTCCAACCTGGTGATTCTATGATTCTATGCTTTTCCCCCAAGGAGACACTAACTCGCATCTCAACTCTACCTGAGCTTCTGACAATACTTTCCAAACTTCTCCTGCCTTAGCTTTTGAAGGGTCCCCATATCAATATGCCACTAAGAAGATAGAATCATAGAATCACCAGGTTGGAAGAGACCCATCGGATCATCAAGTCCAAGCATTCCTATCAAACACTAAACCATGTCCCTCAGCACCTCGTCTACCCGTGCCTTAAACACCTCCAATGAAGGTGAATCAACCACCTCCCTGGGCAGCCTATTCCAATGCCCAATGACCCTTTCCATGAAAAACTTCCTCCTAATGTCTAGAGCACGCAGCACAGGTCACTGTAAGCATATAAACCTAACCTCAAGATCAAACAGAGGAAAGATGTGATAACTTGTTTCTGCTTTTTTAAGAGTGGAAATATCATAAAACTTAGGCAGCAGATGAACATGCGTCACTATTAATGTTTGAGGAGCATATTTTAGTTTAATTTAGAGATTATTAATCTTAAGTACTTTTCACCTATCTGCCTTCTTACTCTTCCCTTCCCCCAAAAACTTCTGGAAAAACATATTTTCTGATTTTCCTTTAGATTCTTATCCACATTTCTGTTCTTGCCCACTTTTAGCTCTATTATTGTATTGGGTTTCCATGGCAAGGTTTTGGTAGCAGGTGGGCTACAGGGACGACTTCTGCGAGAAGCTGCTAGAAGCTTCCCTGTAGCCTGAAAGAGCCAATGCAGCCTGTGGGAGAGACTCATATTGGAGAAGCTAGTGAAAACAGTCTCTTGTGAGAGGGGCTCAATGCTGAAGCAAAGGAAAAGTGTTGAGGAGCCTTCCCCCTTAGGAGGAAAGAGCAGCAGAGACAACGTGCAATGAAGTGACCACAACCTCCTTTCCCTGAGCCACTTGAGGGGAGGAGACAGGGAATTTGGGAGTGAAGTTGAGCCTAGGAAGGAGGGGGCTGGGTGTTAACCAAGCACAATTGTTACTCACTTTGATGCAAGTGAGAAGGTTGGACTCGATGATCTGGTGGGTCTCTTCCAACCTGGTTGTTCTATGATTCTATGAAGAACTAATCATATTTTTCTGTTTGAGGCAACTCAATCCTGTGTCAGTTGCAAAGCTCAGTTTCTCCTTTGCCATAAGGAGTTGTTCTATTAAGTTGTTTTGCTGCCTGGGAAGTCTGTTGACAGCTGCTTTTCTTCTCAGGTACCGACTCTGATGAAGAGTTAATCTTTCTCCCTCTCTGCTGTTCGATATATCCCCTACTTGATAGACAGATTGGCTCTTGAGATCTGTAATGAACAGTGGCACATTTCTGCTGGAGCTGACTGGTATTGAACCAGGCTTGAGTTTGGAATAACTTGAGGGACTACACCCACCTACTGATGGCTCTTGGGTGACGTCTGGGATACAGCTCACATTCTTAATATCCACATCGTGAGACCCGACCTCGCAGCTGATATAATCTTCATTGACATGCTTAACCATGAGGCTGGAAATCAGATGCGGAGATTAAATTCCCCTTTGCTTTGGGAGGAGACAACTCCGAAGCCTGTATGAAGTGCAGTGACGCGTGGAGTGACATCATGGAACTTCATATTCTGCTGTATGTTTGCCTGGTAGACAATGAGCAGCTGTCACCAGCGCAATTTCAGCCATTTTCATCAGTATAAGCTGCAAAGAGATTTTAGCTTTTTATTTCTTTGCAGTTTACTTAATCTAGAAACAGTGCACTAATTTTGGCTGGAATAGAGTAAATTTCCTTTGTGGTTGCTTCTATTGGTGCTATGTTTTGGGGTTGGGAATGAAACGATGTTGCAAATATAGGGATGTTTTAGCTGTTGCTGAGCAGTGCTTACCCAGTGTGTTAAGTTCACTTCTCTGCTAACAAGTAGGCTGGGGTTGCACACGAAATTGGAAGGGTACAGCTAGGATAGCCAACTCCAACTAATCAAAGGGATATTCCACACCAAATGATGTCATGTTCAGTTATAAAAGCTGGGAGTGGGAGGGTGGAGGGAGGGAAGGAGCAAGGGAGAGATGTTTGGAGAGATGACTTCTGTCTTCCCAAGTAACCATCATGAGTGATAGAGCCCTGCTTTCTTGTGGATGGCTGAACGTCTGCTTTCAGAAGCAAATGGGAATGAATTATTTTCTTTGCTCAACACAAGAAGGATGTTGAGGCTCTGGAGCGAGTCCAGAGAAGAGCAGTGAAGGTGGTGAAGGGGCTGGAGAACAGGCCTTATGAGGAACGTCTGAGAGAGCTGGGGGTGTTTATCCTGGAGGAGAGGATGCTGAGAGGAGACCTCATTGCTCTCTACAACTACCTGAGAGGAGGTTGTAGAGAGGAGGGAGCTGGGCTCTTCTCCCAAGTACCAGGGGACAGGACAAGAGGGAATGGCCTGATGCTCTGCCAGGGGAGATTTAGACTAGAGATTAGGAGGAAGTTTTTCACGGAAAGGGTCATTGGGCATTGGAATAGGCTGCCCAGGGAGGTGGTTGATTCACCTTCTCTGGAGGTGTTTAAGGTATGGGTGGACGAGGTGCTGAGGGACACGGTTTAGTGTTTGATAGGAATGGTTGGACTCAGTGATCCAATGGGTCTCTTCCAACCTGGTTATTCTATGATTCTATATGCAGCTTTTGCTTTGCCTATTAAACAACCTTTATCTCAACTCACAGGTTCCCCCTTACTTTTACCCTTTGGATTCCCTCCTTGATCCCATTGGAGTGGTGCTGGGAAGCAAGTGACTGTGTGAGGCTTAACTCTCAGGGTTCAAACCCACCATTCAGAAACTTGTAGAGATGTTAGAGGAAACATTACTATATACTTGGACTTCTAGAAGGCACAGATTTGTATATGTATTTGTACTTGGTAGTTTTTTAGTATATATAAACTATTTAATCTGAACCTCATGTAGCACAACTTCAGAGCACTTCCTCTCATCCTATTGCTTATTATTTTGGAGAAGAGACAAACATCCCCCCCTCACCTCACTGCCCCCTCCTTTCAGGTATCTGTACACAGTGATAAGGTAACCCCTCATCCTCCTTTTTTCCAGGCTAAACCACCCCACTTGGAATACAAGAATGAAGGAAAAGCTGCAGATTTACAGAAAAAGTATATTATTATAGACCATCAAAACTTCTTAGTCTCATATTTATCTATGTGACTTCATCACTGCTCCAAACAAGAGTATAAAACTTCCAGGCCTTTGAAAGATCTTGACCAACTCTGGCTCAAGGAGACCTCAGATGTTCAGATGTGCCTGACATCCGAGTGTTCTTTTAATTGTCGTAAAGAAACTGTATATCTCTTTGAAATGATGGGAGAAATCATTTTTCCTAAGTGGCAGCGGTATCACATTCTGTCTTTTATCTTCCAGTTCTCTGAAAGGTCATAGTGTAGTGATTTACGAAAATCATCATTTTGTCCTTTTTTTTGATTAATTTTTCTGTTGCAGGGTTTTTTTTTTTCGTTCTTGAATTATGCAATTACTTTTATCTTTTGATTCATTTCGTCCTCCTTGCACCAAGTCTGTTGTGGGGATTTAATTATAGCTGACTTGTAATTGCTGGGTTTTTTTCAAATTGGAAGAGTGTAATTGTTATATCAGCAAGTCATTCAGGTATACAATGTAAAACTCAACATATAAGATGTGGATCTGGCTTCACTCAAGATAGCTTTTTCTTGTTATTTTCAAAGTGATTACTCCCCCCTGCTCCTCTCCTTGCCTCCTCTGTCTTAACTCTTTTCCTTTTAATTCTTTCCTGATACAAGATTTATCTCTTCCATTTATTTATCTCTCCCTCTAACTTCAGAGGTTATAAGGCTCTTTTTCTTCCCATAACTAGACCTTCTGGGAATCTTTTTTTTTTTTGCTTTTTCCATTGGTTGTATCAAACAAGGTTCTGTTCTTAATTCTTGCCTGCTAGATTGTACTGATATATATTATTAACATTTCAGAAGAAGACACTAAAAATTCATTGAGATAAAGGTCTTCACTAAGATTTCCAAGGCAGCGATGGTTGTTTGGTTTCTTTTATCGAAAAATCTGAACAGCCTTAAAACAAATATGTGCTTGCCCTCTGAAAATCAGTCTCTTTTAATGCACTTTTTCTAGTTCAATGTGTAAACTTTGTCCTTACAATCACCAGCTAATTTAAAATGCTCAGGAATATTTTCTTAGTTCTCTTGTGACGCTCAAACTGCCCTTCTAGTCTTCTAAAAGGTGTACGGTTCTTATTATTTCTACTAAATAGTTCCTGTGCCCCCAGAGAGATCGTTAATAGAACTGCGGCTAATCTCCAAGAATGACATATTTTGTGCAGTCTTTCAGCAACTGCAATATTGCTTTTACACCCATGTCATTTAAGAGAAGACACATCGGAGCAGAAGTGATGCATGAGCGAAAGTTACTTAAAAAGCCAAAATAGAAGCTTCCTCATTACCAAGTGCCATGTGGTGAGGTTATGGTTCAATGAAAAAAATCCTTTTAAATCAATCTCTGCTTCTTTTGCCAATTTCTGTCCTCAACACTGCTGCTGGATTGCAACTTTATCATGTTGGAAGGATGTAGTTTGATGCCATAAACTATGTCTAAATATGCATTAAATAGTTACATATTCACAAGTGCCTGAGTCAAACAAGTTATTGATTCTGTTTGACACGTTAAACAGATTTGAATTGCCATTGGTTTCAAATATAAGGCTGGGGGGAAAACCTAACACTAAGTGAAATGGAGTTGTCAAGCCCGGCTCTTGCACTAAGATGAACACAATTGGAAGAGCAGAGGGATGGGGAAGGGAGTGAGCTTGGGTTATGACCCCTGGTGCAGCTGCTGGGAAGAACTGAACCAGAGAGTGCTCAGCACTGACAGCGTGTGTCCTCATGGCCTGAGGTGATAAACCTCCTGGTGGGTGACACAAAGAATTAGGTGAGGTGCTGAGAGTGGGGAGAGTCAGGTACAGGTGCCTGCTGAGCCTCAGCTTTCCCTCCTTGACTAATCGTTTAAACTCTCTGGGTGGGATGTGTCTCATCTAACTTTAGTAGTTGAAAGTAACTGCTTAACTACCCATGGATTTTTTTTATTATGCACCTACTGAAAGGAAATGTACAGCAAAGGAAAGCAAGGGCAGGTAAGGGAAAGTTGTCCTGTAAGGTTACACTGTTGGAGATAAAAGTTATAGTTCTGCAGAAGTTCACTGGTATCAGTGGGGAGCTTTACATTTATTTTCAACAGATTTTTTGGGCTAAGGCTGAAGGTCTTCAGCTATGAGCACTCTCCTATGCTTAGGAAATAGGTATTTATCCACGGGGCAGGTCTGCCTGGGCAGAGCTTTATTTAGCAACCTAAAATTTATTTTTAAGGTTCTTTTCTGGAATGGCTTTTCTGTCCTCTGTATTGCCTTGATGGCTTAAAGAGCAGAGAGCAGTACTCGGAGATTTCTGTTTCTCAGGAATAAGCACGGTAGTCAGCAAAGAATTTCCCCTGACATCCTATTGGAAAATGAATCTGCTTTGTTTTCCGTCCAGCCTAGCAGGAGGGATTAGATGAGCCACCATCCAAGAGCACATTAAATATGTGTCAAACCAGACCTGCAAACCAGCCTGAAGCATCCTTCTGGATGATGAGGTCCCTGGCTTGGTGACTGGTAGTGAAGCAGCTGCCAAGCTCGGACACATTTCGAACTGTGATAATTTGTGCCATGATACGTCTGTCAAATCCTGAGCTACAGAAACCAGTATCAGTGTCAAAAATGCATCACACATGAAAACCAGTGACAAGGTATTCCACTGTGGTACTGAGTACATAGGTTTATGTGTATATATACCTATTCGGGTGTTTTTATATACTTATTTATGTGTGTGTTTGTGTCTGGAAAGTGACCTTTTACTCATGTAGACAAAATTTTGGCCCCAAGAACTAGGAGAAATTTTCCAGATAGGAGTTTGAATTACTAAGCCTTTTTTCTAATAGATTATTTTTTTGTATTTGCAAAGGTGGGTGAAATGATCCATGTAAAGTCTAATTTTTATGAAGAAAAATCATTTATTTGTCAAGGCTGAAAAATTCCTTGGAAATATTTTATCGACAAGGGGGTCTCCACATTGGGGAAAGTGTGGGAGCAACAAGTGAGCAACAACAAAATAGATGAAATTATAACCTAAAGAGAAATATTTTGACATATACCTTAGAAAGGTTTTACCTCCACTTCATGGTAGAGCCCCAAAACATCTTAAAGGTGAAAAAAGTTACTTTAAAATAGAATAGCAAAGTAAATGAATCCTGGTGAATTTCCAAGCAATTTATTGTATTTCTGAATACTCGGATCATCTTGCTCGCTCGTCAGAAGTTCAAGATGATTGTAGAGTCAGTTTATGTGACATGAGGTGTTGTTAGGAAGAGAAGCATCATTTGCAGTAAATACTGGAAAGATCATTGCCATATTCAACAAGTCCATATAATGTAGATGCAGCTTGATTAACACAATTAACCTGATCCCAGTACTAATCTTCGCTTCTCAACTACCTCAGTTTTCAGTTCACTGAATGGTGTTTTGCGATCCTGAGGTACACCCAAGCTGCAATAAAGCACATCATGAATTGCTTTATTTAGGGTTTTATTTTTGAACCAATATAAAGCAGAGTGTGTGGAGTGTTGCAGTACAGTAAGACCACTGGAAGTTACATCCCCAGTACTAGTTTGCTGGGTCACTTGGGGTGAATGTTTGCTGCCTGTGAGGACGGGACACCTGGGAGACACACCCATGACACAGAGATATGTGTCATTAGAAAAGCAAACAATACGCAAGTGCTAAACTGGCATCAAGACTACCAGAATGAATGTGTCCTTCTGTTTATTACCTGCAGCATTTTAGCAGAAGCGAAACTGGAAAGATTTACTTCATGTTTATGGTTTTCACCAATTTTTCCTGGATATTAGTGTGGGAGGTAGAAAAGCAATTTTTTTTTTTTTTTCAGCATTTTGTAATGATAGTTATTCCCTCCAGTACTTCTAAGGAAAGAAACCATTTTTCACCTCTGTGCTCTTCTCCACATTATCGTACCACGAATGAGTATTGAAAAAGCCACCTCTCTCATTTGCAAAAAACAAATAAGACCTTTGCTAGTTCAACATTTTTTAAAAAGTGTTGCAGTGTACTGGAATAAGGAATGAGAAGCTTATCAGATGGGAAAGAGTGGCAAAACCTACTGTATTTATTATCTATGTTGTTTCTTCTGACTAATAATCCAGCTAACATACCGATGAGATATTTTGGAAGGGGAATAGCATTGTATTTCTCTAACATATGCTTTGAACTTTTTTGGAAGACAAATGAGGAAAGCTTTAAGGGTCTTCCTAACTATATATTTAAAGGATGTGACCTCTTTCTAACTTTGATTGCAATTCCGTTGAAACTCTGAAAGTTAGACAGGGTAGAACTACACTCAGCTGGACATATCGTATCAGAGATGCTCAAAAACTAAAATCATAAAGTGCCCAAAGTAGTGAGTTTGAAAACCTGATGCATAAAAAAATCAGTGGGTTGAGCACCCTCACCACAAGAAGGATGTTGAGGCTCTGGAGCAAGTCCAGAGAAGAGCAATGAAGCTGGTGAAGGGGCTGGAGAGCAAGTCTTACGAGAAGCGACTGAGAGAGCTGGGGGTGTTTATCCTGGAGAAGAGGAGGCTGAGAGGAGACCTCATTGCTCTCTCCAACTACCTGAAAGGAGGTTGTAGAGAGGAGGGAGCTGGTCTCTTCTCCCAAGGGAAGGCTCAACATAAGGAAAAAATTTTTCACAGAAAGGGTGATTGGGCACTGGAACAGGCTGCCCAGGGATGTGGTTGATTCACCTTCCCTGGAGTTGTTCAAGGTGCAGGTGGATGAGGTGCTGAGGGACATGGTTTAGAGATGGATGGGAATGGTTGGACTAGATGATGTGGTGGGTCTCTTCCAACCTCGTGATTCTATGAAGGTTTTTAGGGATGGTCAGTAGTTTCAAAGGCTGTTTTCCATTGAACGTGAATAAGCCATGAGCATTTTGCAAAGTTAGATTTTGCATACCCCTAGTTAGGCTGTTGTTTGGCTTTGGATCTCTTTCTCCCTGTACTTGGGAACAAGCCACTGTTTCTATTACTTAAGTCTTTTGAAATGGTAATCAAAAAAGGAGGGCAGAACGGGGTGATGACACCCAATTAAACTACTAAATGCATCTAAATAGCACTAATTTTATCTATGTGATATTGAAAATGATTTACACAGGTTTTGCACTCCCTTTTGTCTCTAAGGTAAACAGATAAGGAGGTGCAAGTCCAGCTCTGAGCTTCTTTATCACACCATTCCTGGCAGCTCTGCCCATCTCAAGGTGAGTACAGCTTAAAGATAGGATGGGAAACTGAATTCTCAATGTGTTTCTGAGAAGTCTTGAGCCAGCTCTGGGTGCGTTTAGAGTTGGCCAAAATCCTATTGACATTACGGGGGATGCTTGATAACTTGTGCTGTGGTAAGTGCTTAAACCCTGATGCTCTATAGATCTAAGCTTTAACCGATAACATTGTGAGACATTAATAACAAGGTTATGTCTATTAAATCATCGATCAGTTCTGGGGCTGTGAAAGCCCACAGTATGGGAGAATTACTGCCTGACAAATAGAAAAAGTTAGAGAATAAGCTGAGCAACAGCTCAACTCATCAGCTTTTGAAATCATCAGAATGATGGCTCAGTAGATACTAGTGAAGATATGGCTTTTTTTTTTTTTAAGAGCAAGAAAAGACTGTCAAAAATCCATTGTTTGGGTGGAGGTTCATAGAATGGTTGGATGGAAACTAGAACCTTAACATTAATAAAAGAAAGACCTTCTTAGCAACACGGTGATTACCTGTTCAACTGATTACAAGTGGGGATGTGTTGCTCAGAGCCCATACCAACCATCTTTTCAAGTATTTAGATCTGGATTGTTTGGTCCCAGCCAGTCCTCAGTTCTGCCTAATGATTTGTCATATTTTCCTTGGGTGAGGACACTACATCCCAAAATAAGGGTACAGGCATTTGTAAGAGGGTGCCTGTGGCTAACAAGAACACTACCTTAACCAGTGTCTTATGTGCCGCATTGATCCTTAGAATCATAGAATCACCAGGTTGGAAGAGACCAATCAGATCATCAAGTCCAACCACTCCTATCAAACACTAAACCATGTCCCTCACCACCTCATCTACCTGTGCCTTAAACACTCCAGGGAAGGTGAATCAACCACCTCCATGGGCAGCCTATTCCAATGCCCAATGACCCTTTCCGTGAAAAACTTCATCCTAATCTCTAGCCTAATTCTCCCCTGGTGGAGCTTGAGGCCATTCCCTCTTGTCCTGTCTCCTGTCACTTGGGAGAAGAGCCCAGCTCCCTCCTCTCCACAACCTCCTTTCAGGTGGTTGGAGAGAGCAATGAGGCCCCTTCACCAGCCTTGTTGCTCTTCTCTGGATTCGCTCCAGAGCCTCAACATCCTTCTTGCGGTGAGGGACCCACAACTGAAAACAGGATTCAAGGAGTGGCCTCACCAGTGCAGAGTACAGAGTATGGAGTCCTTCCTTGCAAGTGGATCAGGACTCCCACTGGATACCTAAGGCCAGTAATTTTTTATTAAAGAGAGAGCAGATATGGCACCTTTCTCTCTTCCTTTAAATCTCTGCCTTCACAGCTAGCCTGGCTTGTGAAGATACTGGACTTAAGTTTAACTTCAGAATCAGCAGAAAACAGCCATTTGCCGCTTCCAGGTAGGCACAATGAATGATTGGAATAGGTATAAAAATCACTTTCTGCTTTATGATGTGTGGATTAATGAAAGTATTAAACCATTGTAAATGATAGATAAGGAAATTATTTCCACTGTAGCTTGAAAGAAATAAAATCACACTGTCTTAAATTTTAAGAGGTTTAAAACTTTGCAAGCTCATCCAAAGTGCATGGGCAACAAAGAGAGGGGAAGGTTTACGACCATTTGTGGATCACCCTGATTTTTTAACATTCATCATTTTTCTGCTTCATTACTGTTAGTGTTTCCCATAAGCTTTGAGAAACCAACCGATTTCTCCAGAAAGAAGAGTAAATATGGGTCAGGCTAATATGCTTTTATGGGCAGTCCTGGGATTTTCCCATTTTATTGCCATTTTGCACTATTAATTTTATATCATTGACATTGTTGTCTTCATTGCTCATGTCTCAGCCATGAAAAGGATTATTTACTGTGCACAGAGGTTCAAGCTGCAACTGAGATGGGATAAAATTCAAATATGATTTAGTTGGATAGTGGAAGTGCTATGAAGAGCAATGAAGCTGGGGAAGGGGCTGGAGAACAGGCCCTATGAGGAGTGGCTGAGAGAGCTGGGGGTGTTTATCCTGGAGAAGAGGAGGCTGAGGGGAGACCTCGTTACTCTCCACAACTCCCTGAAAGGAGGTTGTAGAGAGGAGGGAGCTGGGCTCTTCTCCCAAGTGACAGGGGACAGGATAAGAAGGAATGGCCTCAAGCTCTGACAGGGGAGATTTAGGATGGACATAAGGAAAAAATTCTTCACAGAAAGGGTCATTGTGCACTGGAACAAGCTGCCCAGGGAGGTGGTTGATTCACCCTCCCTGGAGGGGTTTAAGGGGCGGGTGGATGAGGTCCTGCGGGACATGGTTTAGTGTTTCATAGGAATGGTTGGACTCGATGATCCAGTGGGTCTCTTCCAACCTGGTTGTTCCATGTGGCTGTTTCTGGCTTCATACATGGAGCAGAGGGTAGTTTTTTCATTTTTTTTTACGTGCAGCTGCAGTTGTCTTTGACTATTGCTTGCAAGTGTGAATATGTTTGTGTCAGAATATGTACTAGGTGTGTAACAGTAGATGAGTGTGTGGTCCTTTGTGTGTACATATTCACATGTAAATGTTGTCTTGTGATTGAGTGATGCTCAATGTATCTATACACTTGTACTAGTGTTTGCATGGATGTATACTTTACATATATTTTGTCATGAAGATGTGTAAATTCAAATGTGAGGATGGTGCTCTCTGGAGAGTGATTGCAGAACCATCCAACCATACTTTGTGCAAAGAAAAAGTTGCTCAAGCAAGGTAATTGCCAATATAAGTTCATGCAATATTGAGTAAAAGCAGAAATTGGTTTCATCTTGAAACGCACCTCAAAAATGGACAACACCACGAGTGTGTTTGTTGGTTCATCTTGCTGTCTTTAAAACTCAGGTATAAATGGGTAATAGACTGTTCTTAACCTGAAGAGCTGGGTAAGGACTGGTAGTACGTGCGGCATTTCTGGCTGGTTCAAAAGTAGGCTGATAGATCACATGTAGGGGAAGAAGTCATTGCTCCAGTGGACAAGTAGAAGAATAGAACTGCAGAGCTAAGGGAGAAGAAAGAGCAAGAAGTCAAAGTTCCGTCAGTAGAAGTGATGATTAACTACCTTTGACTTCGAAAGAAACAGTCTGTTCCCTCCCCATTTCATAGAATCATAGAACAACCAGATTGAGGGAGACCCATTGGATCACCGAGTCCAACCATTCCTATCAAACACTAAACCATGTCCCTCAGCACCTCATCCACCCGTGCCTTAAACCCCTCCAGGGAAGGTGAATCAACCACCTCCCTGGGCAGCTGCTGCCGCTGCCCAATGACCCTTTCCGTGAAAAACTTCCTCCTGATGTCTAGCCTAAATCTCCCCTGGCGGAGCTTGAGGCCATTCCCTCTTGTCTTGTCCAGTGTCACTTGGAAGAAGAGGCCAGCTCCCTCCTCTCTACAACCTCCTTTCAGGTAGTTGTAGAGAGCAATGAGGTCTCCCCTCAGCCTCCTCTTCTCCAGGCTAGACACCCCCAGCTCTCTCAGCCGTTCCTCATAAGGCCTGTTCTCCAGCCCCTTCCCCAGCTTCGTTGCTCTTCTGTGGACTTGCTCCAGAACCTCAACATCCTTCTTGGGATTTCCTTCCTACCTTGCACAAAACCCTTGTGTTGTTTTCTGATGTGTTAACAAATCTATCTGTATGTTTTTCAAGAACTGGAAGCCTCTTGACCTCATAAATCCAGGTTAATAATCGTTAACTTTGCATAATACACAGTACTAGTTATGTAAAATTGCAGAATCATCTTCTGGACTGTGCATCCTCACGTTGCCTGCTCTTGTGAATTTTGATAACGCAAGAAACAATGCAAATCAAAGCAGAAAATAATTACCTTAGATTTTGAGTCCTATGTCCTTCAACACAAACTGTAGAATTTTCCATACTAGATTTTGTATTATGGTTGTATAATTAGCAAGGGAACTAGGAAGTGGAGCTGCAGTGGTATAAGATGACTGGAATGACAAAGGGATTTTAAGTCGTGGCAAATCTACTGTACGTCTGCGAATCATGAGTACAGAAGATAGTCCTTAAAAAACCAACAAAAAACAAGCAAAAAACAGAAGCAAGAAAGAAGGAAATAAACATTTATAAAGTGTGATCAAGGAGAAAACACCTTAGCTCAGTTTACTCCCTCCTACAATGTAATGATTTGTTGTTACAATGCTAGAAATTCAATACGTGGCAGCAGCAGAGGCTTTGGTATCCAGGTCCATCAGACCCACATCAGCCATGTGAAAATTGACATACTCAGATGAGATGATTTTTAGGTGATTAATAACCTCCACTTTCTAGTCAATAGTTTAATTATTGTCCTGAAAGAATTTATTGTTGGTGTTTGTTCTTTATTTCCTATGTCCATTTTACCCATATCTACCATTGGGCAAAGGTAATAGGATATTACACAATAGTGATGTCTGAAAATTACTGCAGTAATCACTGTAGTAGCATCCAAATCATGACACTTGCTCTTTGGATTCAGATTTATGAGCAAAATAGGGCACAGGCTCTCTTGGGATTGTTTAGCCTGGAGAAGAGGAAGCTGAGGGGAGACCTTATTGCTCTCTAAAACTACATGAAAGGATGTTGTGGAGAGGAAGGAGCTGGGCTCTTCTCCCAGGTGAGAGGGGACAGGACAAGAGGGAACGGCCTCAAACTCTGCCAGGGGAGGTTCAGGCTCGACACAAGGAAAAAATTCTTCACTGAAAGGGTCGTTAGTTGGGGCGGTGGTTGACTCACCTTCCCTGGAGGTGTTTAAGGCATGTGTGGATGAGGTACTGAGGGACATGGTTTAGTGTTTGATAGGAATGGTTGGACTTGATGATCCAGCGAGTCTCTTCCAAACGGGTGATTCTATGATTCTTGCCCTTCACTAACAGCAACTTAACAGCTGATCCAACTTCTCCACGTGCTGGATTCTGGCATCCAGCTACTGCTTCTCATGATGTAGGTTTTAGTTCATGGTAGTTTTAATTATTATCTTCATCTAAGGTTTTAGCAGTAATTAATTAATAGGGGTACTCTGCTCACCTTGTCTGTCACAGGGCAAGCAGATTCTTGGTCTGGCACAACTCGTCCAGTTATAACTTTATTTTAGTGATATGAGATCTCTTGAAGAACCTGCAAAGTTCTTTAAGGAGATTTCAGCATCCAGACTGCATTGTCTATTCAACACCATGGGGATAAATGAAGGTGGTGTCGACTTGATTAAATAATTATACATGAGATATCACTTGAATGTTCTAAAAACTATATTTTCTCGTTACTTCTTTAGATTTTCAAATTAAGTATGTCTCTAGCCCTTAAATGTTTAGCGCCTTTCAGAGTCAAGTTGCTATTAATTTAGCTGATCCTCTACACGCAAGAAACATGACCTGGAGAACTAAATGAGTGAATTGCTAATTTGGACAGAGCAATCTGTACAGGTCATAGTATCTCTGAGAGGGGCACAGCAGAGGTAGAAGCAACAGCTATCATGCTAATCTGTGAAGTACTAGTCATTGAGGAGCTATGATGAAGCTGTAATTTCTGTTTGGTTAAGAGGCAATATCTTAACAAGACCTTCTGCAAGAAAGAGAATTTTAGTGAGCTTGTGGTAAAGTTGCTGTCCCCCAAGTGACAGGGGACAGGACAAGAGGGAATGGCCTCAAGATCCACCAGGGGAGATTTAGGCAAGAGATTAGGAGGAAGTTTTTCACGGAAAGGGTCATTGGACATTGGAAGAGGCTGCCCAGGGAGGTGGTTGATTCACCTTCGCTGGAGGTGTTTAAAGCACAGGTGGACGAGGTGCTGAGGGACATGGTTTAGTGTTTGATAGGAATGGTTGGACTCGATGATCCGATGGGTCTCTTCCAACCTGGTTGTTCTATGATTCTATGATGTTATAAGAAGTTCTGTGTGTGTATATATATATATATATATATATATAAATCCTTTCTATCCCACACCATATTCAAAATTAGGAAAAGATCAATTTCTCAGTTAAAGCAAAATTTCAGTGAATGTGGCAAAATAGTTAATATAAATGCAATTTATATAAAACCAAAACTGAGTTCTAACAAAACTGAAATATTCTACTTTTTTTGTGCAGCATTTAGAAAAATGCAGAAATGATATTTAGAAAAATGACATCCTAAACAAAAGAAAAAAGCAGTATTTAAAAACGCAAAATGCAAAAAATGACCCTCCAGCATGTACTTAAAGTATTAACACAATTATCATATGCTTGCAATGTGCTTTATTTGGGCCAAACCTGATATTTTGACCCCGAATATTTCAGTGTGGTGACTTCACCTGATTTTCAGGTTTGAGCAAAGCAAATGTTTCCAGGAATGTAAGTTAGATCAGCTTTGAAGCAGGAGACATTCTGTTGTCCTTCTGCTTCAAATTAATTTGTAGCTAATGCTTGAGAGCTGCAGCCACTGATATAAGAAGTACATCCTTTTACTGTTGAATCCATGTAAGCAGAAGCTTGTTCCTTGCTCACATTGTGTTAGAAACTAGGGGGGAACTTAAGTGCTGCAAGAATCTCCGGTCTCTCTACTTATACAGAAAGCAATTTTATGTCCCTTATGGTACCACATATTCAGAATCAGCCTAGCTTGGCTATATTTTATGAGGATGCTCTTTTCTGCACATTGGTCAGTAATTTTTTTCCTCTTGGCTTGCCATTTCTGACTGGTCATTTGTTACGAGTCTTGAGCAAAATTTCTTCTCTGCCCAGACCAGAGTGTGAGGTATATATCTACAATCTCACTGGAGAATGATGTAGAGTGAAAATGAACCTTTTATATAGAATGCTCTGAGCCTAGGCTAAAATTATTTATGAGTCTGTGGTAGTTTTTTTTCCTGAGTCCATTTGTTCGCTGACAAGGAGGTTCACATTTTCCCAGCTGTGGGTCACATTGACAGTTTTCCAGGCATCTTCAGGCTATGTGTGTTATTGAGAACTGAGAGCAGATACCAGCCAGCTTGTTTCCTGAACCTGGGAGGAGACCCACAGGCGATAGGAATGGTTGACCTTGATGATCCGATGGGTCTTTTCCAACCTGGTGATTCTATGATGCTAATTCTTGGTCTGTTTAGGAGCCCTCAGGGCGGTATGGGAGGACACAGAGGTGCAAAAGGCTACAGTCACAATACCTCAGTGGGCCTGGTGTTAAAAAATAGTGTTTCCAATGGATTTTTGCCTTCCTATGGAGGTCAAGGGAAACTAGAAGGAAGGTAATACCCTGTGTCTTAAGATAACCACTCCCAAGCACCAAAGAATGGTTCTTCCTTAGAATCATAGAATCATAGAATTGTAGAACAACCAGGTTGGAAGAGACCCATCGGATCATTGAGTCCAACCATTCCCATGAAACACTAAACCAAGTCCCTCAGGACCTCATCTACCCGTGCTTAGAGTACAAGTTCCCCATATCCTTGTAGTTTGGATAAGGAGTGACCTCTGAATGACACTGGATCAGAATGTTTAGAGCAAGACTAACTATTTCTTATGTTTGTTATATTGTGCAGTGTGGTGCTGCCATCCATCACTCACATTTTTTCTCCTCTGTTGTGCATCTAGCAGTAGAGCTCAGGATCGACAAAGGAGACACTCCCGTTTGTAATTCACCAGTGACTGTCACAGATCAGTGGCTTTTACCCAGGGAGATGTCAAGTGGTGTCATGGAGGTTGAAGAACTGTTCCTTAATTTATTGAGGTTAACTTGTGAAATTAGCCTAATTTACAGTTTATGGCCCTTGACCATCCTGAATTGGCCTGTGCAGAAAAAAATCTTGCTGCCAGCATGATAATCATACCTTTGCACTAATGTGAAAGGATTTTTCTTTTCACCTTGCTCCAGCATTGTTAGTACGATGCCTTCTTCCCATACCAAGTGAATTTGAACTCTTTTTTTTTGGAGGGTTCTGTATTAATCTGGCTTTGCTCAAATCCTCCAAGAACTTTTACTTTGGATTTAACATCATCATTGCTGGGACTCGATATTACATGCTTAGGGATAGACACCTTTGCAACTGAATACTATAGGCATTGTTTAACTGTAAGCCTAGACAATTTCTCTACAGATAAAGTGGAAATAGAAGTGCAGGTGTTGACACAGGGAGTTGTTATGAGCAAGGAATTTTGCTCCATAACTAGATTCTTTGACGCTTTGACAGGTCACTTAGTCACAGATGCAGATGAATGTAATTACACCTAGGAAGTGATTGCTCAAGTTCTCTTAATGCTATGCATGCTGGAGTACTGCTAAGATTGGCTAAATTTTCTTTTCTTTTTCCCCCCTCCTATTTTTCCCTTGAAGAATTATCCCTCTAGGGATTTATATATCTTGAGTCAATTTGTCAACTATTATAAAAGGGATGCCATGAAATATTTAATGTGGAGGAGGCTTAGTTGAGTGTGGGAAGAAGTCGAGGACTTTTGCTTTTGAAAATAAATTAGAAAATGTTTCCTTTCTACTCCATTCATGCTCTGAATGTCACCCTAGTTCTGAGTGGAGACCACCTGTGTTGCCCCATAGCGATGAGCAAGAGGCCAAGGTCCTGAGAAGAGGTTAGGTGCTGATGGAATATGGTAACAAATGTGTGACATTGTTTGCATACACAATTCCTCCTACCTAAACCCACAGGCAATGTGACTCAGTACAGGCACAGCAAGGCATCCACGTGTGACCAAGAATAGCAGCTCATCCTTCTTGCTCTTGGGTACCTTGGTATTGTGGCCAAAATAATTATAAGTCTTACAAGCTTTACTGGCATAGGGTATAGTGTTGCCTGTTGTATAAACAAAGCTGAAGGTGTAGGGAGAAGGATGTGTTAGAAACATGAGACTGCTGACCTATAGTTCAGCGGTGTGTGGGTGGCAGCTTTGAAGAGCTATAAAGGGTTTGGGAAAGTGCAGTGGAAATAGAAATAGTAAGATGGGCTTGGCAGAATTGGGTAGGTATGACAGTGAATTACCACAGCTTTTCTCCTTGGTATCTTACAAGGGATTGCCCCACGGCTGAATGTAGCTGCCCTTCATTAATCCTAAAAAGGTTCAGTGAAATAGCACCTTCTGCCCATTCCCTGTCCTCTAAAACCACTCAGCTTAACACACACAGAATCATAGAATCACCAGGTTGGAAGAGACCCACCACATCATCAAGTCCAACCATTCCCATCAATCTCTAAACCATATCGCTCAGTATCTCATCCACCCGCACCTTAAACCCCTCCAGGGAAGGCGAGTCAACCCCCTCCCTGGGCAGCCTGTTCCAGTGCCTAATGACCCTTTCTGTGAAGACTTTTTTCCTTATGTTGAGCCTGAACCTCCCCAGTGGAGCTTGAGGTCATTCCCTCTTGCTCTGTCCCCTGTCATTTGGGAGAAGAGCCCAGCTCCCTCCTCTCTACAACCTCCTTTCAGGTAGTTATAGAGAACAATGAGGTCTCCCCTCAGCCTCCTCTTCTCCAGGATAAACACCCCCAGCTCTCTCAGCCCTTCCTCAGAAGGCCTGTTCTCCAGCCCCTTCACCACCTTCACTCCTCTTCTCTGGACTCACTCCACAGCCTCAACATCCTTCTCGTGGTGAGGGGCCCACAACTGAACACAGGATTCAAGGAACGCCCTCACCAGGGCCTCACAGAATTTGGTCTTGAGTATCACAGTGATGTGATTACAGTTAAACGTAGCAATTAAAAAATAAAACATCTGTCTTTGTTCTAACACTGGGCTCTGTTAAGGTACTGTAAGATCAAATCCTGCAGGGTACTCGGTAGCTGTCATTAGTGGTGCTAGGCACTTCTTACTAAATTAGAAGTCCCATTGGGCTTTTCCAGCAGCTGAAGTTGTTCTTTGGTTCTCTGCTTGTAATTGCTTTTATAAAGAAGAATCAGCATATTGAAATGTGCTCAATCCCACTTGTCAACCTCTAAAGCAGAATGAAACAGCAATAAATCCTGATTGAAATTGTGACTTGATGCTCAGACTTGAACTCTAATGTTGATGAAAAGATTGATTGACATGGCAAGGTGCGATGCTCACTCTGCAAGCGTGAGTACTGCTAGGTAAGTTGGAAATACTCAAGCAGATCCCTGCTCTGGGATGCAGGATGGTGTGATGCTCTCATCTGAGGCCACATTTAATTCTTTTTTCTTGGTTTAGAATTAAAATGTGGCAGCAGCTGGAGAGCTGTAGTGCAGACAATGACAGACTGATATAAAGCATAGGGTAGAGAACACAGAATATGTTCTTCCCTCCGTCCCTCCTTTTCTCAAATTATTCTAACTTAAAAAACCCCAAAACCAAACAACAAACCAAAACAAAAATAAATGAACAAACAAAAATAAAAACCAAACTTGAGTATAATCAGTGGTGGTTCTGGACCGTCTTCCTCTGGTATATGATGTTATTTGAAATAAGGCAGAATAAAATTATTAATGGAAATTAAAGACAATATGTCAAAGACTGCTGTGATTCATGATAATGGTGTGATTGATATTAAGACTCATAATAATACCAACGGCAGTTGTACTAGAAAAAAAAAATGAGGAAAAAAGAGAGACCTTTCCTAGGACCCAAATCCTCTCTGCTGTAACATATAAATGATAGGATAAGCCATATTGAATGAGGTCAGTGACTGCTTAGATCTTTATCTAGCTCTTGGCAATAGTTCCTAGCATATATATCTCAATATGTAAGGAAGACCTTAAGAGCCGAAAAAGCGTGCAATATTTTTCTTGTACATCTGCTGAGACCCAGTGACTTGTGTTTCAGGATTTTCCTGAGCCAGAGATGGTGTATTTGTGTTTAATGATCCTTCACAGATTTTTCTTCACTAAATGGGAAACCATGGGAATGTTGAACAGCCTGTGGAAAGGAGTTCCACAGTTTAACTCAGAGATATGTGATGAAGCCCTCGCTTCTCTGAACCTGCTGCCTGGAAACTTTATGTGATGTCTTCTAATTCACTCATTAGGAGAGGCAGAATCTAATAATTCTTTATTTAGCTTTGTGTGCTTTGGAATGAATTGACTGATGATCTCTTTTTGAGCAGTAACTGTTTGAGGTTGACAAGGAGTAACTAGGGGAATAATACTTAAAATAACACATATTTGCTATAGCAGGAAGTAAGAATTCTTCCTCCAAATTTTCAGTCACCGTCTCATATCTAGATTGTGGTAACAGAAGTAAAAATAAATAAATATAGAAATCAATCAATGGCAATAAATCCTCCCCTGCCACAACCTCCTTCTTCTGTGCAGCACATCTAGTTATCTTCTCCTGTCCTCTGGATAATTTTACCTATTAGGCTACTGATGACTCTGTTCTAAAAAAAAAAAAAATACAAGTGGACTAATTTTTTACTTTTAAAAGACTACCTCTTATTAAACAAGCCATTATGTAAATCAGTTCTGCAATCTTGTCTTGCTATTGAATGAGGTACTGGTCACTCCTTTTTGAAAAGGATCTGACTGACTCAAAGGGGACTCAGAAAAGGCTGAGCGAATTATTATATGCTGGAGAACACGCATATGTGAAGAAGCATAAGAAGAATGTGGTAGCTTAGAAGAGAGATGAATAAGAGAAGGCAAGATAAAAGATCAAATAATGAATCATGTGGAAAAGATAAATAAGATTCTCTTATGGTGTGGCTATTCAATTCAATTAGAAGGTGGGAAATTCAAAACTTATTGAAAGAAATAGTTATTTGCAGGGCATGTAATTAGACTTTTGAACTCATTGCCACAGGAAATTGCTGAAGTCTAGACGATGTGAAGCTTTAAGAAATAGATTGGCCACTTATATGAAAAATAAAAATGATGGTGCTGAATGTTAAATAACATTAGCAAAGAGATATTACTCTTGGTGATTCACATCTTAAACTAATCTTTCATACCATGTTCTGCATGAGGCATTAGGATGAGATCTGGCTTCAATAAAGAGTGGAAGATTGTTGTGTGTATATTTGCTGTGAGCTCTTACCCCTTTTGTTACTGTGCTGTATCAGATACTGAAACAGATTGTTGGCTTTGGTGCAGTATGGCAAAGTCTCTACTTTTACTCAGGAAAGGAGAGGTGGGAAAAAGAGGACAAGAGGGTCATTGGAATAGGCTACCCAGGGAGGTGGTTGATTCACCTTCCCTGGAGGTGTTTAAGGCATGGATGGATGAGGTCCTGAGGGACTTGGTTTGGTGTTTGATAGGAATGGTTGGACTCGATGATCTGATGGGTCTCTTCCAACCTGGTTGTTCTATGATTCTATGATTTGGCCAGACTGACAGACATCACATGTGCTCAATTGGAGGCTGCTGCTGCCTTTCATATATAGCTAGAGGTTGAATCACTGAATCTTACATGCAAGGACTAAAACTGGGAGGCTATCACCAGCCGAGCCTCAAATAGGAGCTGGTGATGCTATTAGAAAAGCTGTAAAGCATAAATATGTGTTGTGAACTGCATATCCATATACATACTTGATCAAGTTTGTGGTCATCCATGGTAGTAGCTGCATGAGTTAGCACTCTCTCCCTTGTTCTGCTACTGAGATGCATGGCTTTGACTTTGGGGGCATCCAGAGATCTAGCCAAAGTCAGCTGGACCTCCTGGAATCATTTCATAGAATCATAGAATCACCGGGTTGGAAAAGGCCCACCGGATCATCAAGTCCAACCATTCCTACCAATTTTTTTAAGATTGCTGTGCATCTCCAGCTGAACCAGTAGAGTTGTGCTGGTGATGTACTGCCACATCCAGGTGTCCCACCTCTTTCTTCCCAAAGGATGCTTTTTTTTTTTTTTTTACAGGAATGGTTGGACTCGATGATCCGGTGGGTCTCTTCCAACCTGGTGATTCTATGATTCTATGATTCTGTGCTGAATTCATGTGTAACCAGCAGTGTGATGTCTTATTTGGTTTGCGAATCTCCCTTGGTCCCTTGTATTTCCAGGAAACCTTTCAAGCTGCTCCTGAACGCTTACAAATTCATGGCTATGACATGGCAAACGTAGGCATAGGAACTTTGATCTGACCATCCAGGCTATAATTTCAGGCACATTTCTACTGCAATCATTTGGTTTTTCAGTATCGCAAAATTCTCAAAGATGTTTGCTAATAAGCCTGTGAGAAACCTATATAAATCAAGGTAATATTAAAGAATCAGCTTAATTTTTAGTATATCTAAATCTAGTCCACTTCAGCATTGATAAATTTATATTAAGCAAGCGCTGATATGGGTCTCCAGCTTTAAGTACATGTTTATAATCCATTGAAGTGGATCGAGATCAATAGGTTTGAGGAATGTGCTTAAAATTAAGAGTATACTTGAGTGCTTGTAGAGTCAAGGCCCTGGGAAAGAGCTCATCAAAGGTTTTCCTAGATGCAAAGTTGCACTGATATAAATTTGAAAGTGATTTGAAGTTGATTGGATTAAAACAAGCTGAAAGTTTGGTAAATGCACTTGATAAAAGGATAGGTTTCAGGGTTGAGGGAAAAATTTTGTCAAAGCTAGTCAGCTAAAGGCCCAGCCACTCTCCCAGGTTTCTTTCTCGTTATTATGAAGATAAACTATCCCAAGGAAAGAGAATCAAAACCGTTCCTGTCCCTGTCCCTCCACTACTGTGTTTCACAGGCTCCTAGATGAAAGTGACTTTATTCTAAATCTCAAATTAAGAACAGAAGCGGTTAAGAGGCATATCCAACTACTCTTTTGGTCTTCCTGAATTAGTGGTTAATAACCTCTGAAAAGGGACAGCCAAAACAGCCAGGGATCCATAACAACTTCACCTACTCCTGCTGTTTGTATCAGTGCGTGTTAGAGATGGTAAATAAATGGAAATTAATGAGTCTGAAGTGCCTTTATGCAGGTGTTTAAGGGAGGCTTCCATCAGTTTAAAAGGATCAGCCATCTGCAATCATCCAAACCTCCCAAGCTTTCCCTGCAAGACTGCGTCTGGGGATGGAAAACCACTAGTTTAATAAGCCTTATTGAGTGAACCTTTGTTAGCCAAACTGCAAAAATTGTGTGCATGCCCTCAGCGCGCAGCAATCATGGTGTAAATTGTGTTCAATTCACAGTTCACTGGAGAGCCATGCAACAGAAGCACACAGCCCCAAAGTTTTTAATATAAAATGCAAAGCCTTTTAACCCCCTGCCTGCCTGCACACAGAGAACATGCGCCACATTTACAACAGATGATGCCAAAAGAGACTTCAGAAATTAGAATGTGGCTCTTCAGATCTGTGCCTTGGATATTTGTGGCTGCAATGACTTTCTATTCTGTGCAAATTATTAGTATCTATCATTTACTGTATTTCAGTCCTTATTCCAATTCTCATGCTTCTTCTCTCCTTTTGAAACTTTTACGGAAATGAAAATACATCCTTAAAAATATCTTGGTATGCATTCTGCACACACATGCCCCCTGTAGCTCCTGGCAACACGGTGTAGTTCAAGTTGGGTTACTTTTATTAAGGCTCTGATTCTAGGAGAAAATAAGAACCTTTTTTTTTTTTTCATTATTGCCAGTATGGGATCATCACATGTTTGAGTTCAATCCATTGCCCAGGAAACTCTTACACAGATGGTCAATAGCTCATCCAAGGAGGCAGCAGACCATGTAAACAAGCCTTTGGATTCAGGCACTATTATTACCACAGTAGCTTAGTAATAAAACTAGACCCTTAGAGAAATTTCTCATTACTATTGCTAGCATTCCAGCCTAGTCTAATTTAGATTTTTTAAAAGTTTAGAATAAATTGGATTGCTGTTTCTGTTTAAATTTCTACATGCCTATATATGTATGTATGTATGTTTATGTGTGTATACATATAATTGTAAAAGATAATCAGAACCAGTTTGATCTGGCTGTGTCTTATTCCCTTTCTAAATGTTATGCCACAGCCATTTTGTGTAAACTCTACAGTATATGTGATTTTATTGGTCCTAAAAAGTATGCATACTATAAAGCACAGGCAGTTGGAGATCAATATTTAAAATCCAGAAGGAAAGACCAGATGCAAGTCGCATTACCTCAGGTAATCTGAAGGAAACTGTCTTTTCTGAGGAGGTATTTTATTATTTTATTTTATTTTATTTTGTTTTGTTTTGTTTTTGTTTTGTTTTGTTTTATTTTATTTTTATCTCTGCCCACTTTTGATCCAGAATTTGAGCACAGGTTTCACTACTGGTTTTTAAATCTCTCCAGGTACTGTACACTAGTCTTTAGCTCAGCAGTGACAGCTTCACAGTTCTTCAGTCCCATTTTTTCCCAAAAACCTTCCTCTCGAGGAATAGCTCCAAAGTCCTGAAGAATGGCAGTAATGCTCTTATACTCACACTGGTCACTCAATTATCTTGTAAGAATTCATAACGTTTTGTTACCCCCTAGTTTTTCATCTATGTAGGGAAATGCAGCCACAGTGCTTGCATGAACCATTGGAATTCTGGGAGGGAAGGAGAACATCAAACTTGGTGGAATAGGAAGCCAGAAAAATGCAATGATGCTGGAGAGTAGCTTCATTCACTCTAAGTAGACCTTGGTAATTGTGTTTGATAATTAAGGAGTCATCTGGGTCCCAATGAGTGACTGGCAAACACCTTCATGGACATGTTCCTGCTCAGGACTGTAGGAGAAAGTGGAGGGTTAAGGACTGCTCCTGCAGGTCAGACTTGCTCTGGAAAGGAAGAAAGTGGAAAGAATAATGTGACTCCAGTGCAAACGCATCTCTGCTCCCCTTTCCCCCTCCCCAGCTTGAGTTAGCAAGGGAGCAAAGTAAGGAATATTAATAGCACTCTGCAGAGAGCAATAGGTTTTTCTGCTCCACTGTCTGCTTAAAATTTTCTAAGTCAATGACAAATTTTAGATTTCCTGCTGCTTACCTTTTCCTTCTTTTAAGTTGCGATGTGAAGAAATGGGGAAAAAGCATAACTGCAAACACTCTTGGGCTCTCTAATGGTGCAGGAACTGCACTTAAAACTGCTGAGTTTCCTATAACCACCACTTGCTGGCAGGTTCCCAGCAAACCAGAAGTGATCTTTTTGTATATATTGTAATATCAAACGTCATTTCAGGAGTTTATGGATGTGAAGAGCTTCCAGGATGACCAGTAATTAACTAGATCATTTTTAAAACTAATATCCACTATGGGAGATAAATCACAATTTCTCAATTTCTGCTCTGGAAAGCCCTGGTCCAGACATTGCTGGATCTGGAGAAGCATTTCTTCAGGGATATAGCTTCTGCTTGCTTTCTCATCTAAGCATCTGCTGCTGGCTGCAACTGGGCACAAGACACTGAATTAAAAAGACTTTTTTCTTGGTCCAGTATGGTTTTCTTACACATAAACAAACACTGAAGAAAACTAGGAGGCCTGACTACACTCCTAATGAATCGTGGCTAGAATTGGGTACGCACTGATCAGCCTCAGCCGAGAGCAACTGCTCTTAGGGCTTGAATATCCTGCAGCTCTGAACTGCTTTGTATTTCTTGTGCAAGCCACAGTTGTTCTGTGTCTTAAAACACCCTCTGTGTCTGTGATGCAAATTTCAGCTCTGTGCCACGTGAGTGGGTCACACTCCTGAGAGGTGACAGCCTACGGGGAAGAGGATGGGAAGGGGTGAAAGTTACATCTTCACCCTTCAGTGATGATCACATCAACAGTTATCTCTGTGCCTGAAACTATAGTTGTCTCATTAAAAAGTGAGTTGTATCTTGCGTGTTCTGCTGCTGCCATTCCATCACTGGTTCTGGGGTGATGTTCTCACATTGTGTACAGCAGATCCATCCTTTTGCCTAGGCAAAAAAAAAAAAAAAAAAAGATTTGTTTCCCCCACTTTTCCCCTGCAACGTCGACTTCAACACATAAGGATTTATATCTCAACATGCTAAGGGCAATGTTAAAAATCCATATTTGCCAAGGAAAGAGAGAGTCCTAACATTTAGAAAAGTAGGAGAATGAATCTTCACTGAAGTTACAAAGTCGATAAAGAGATTTGCAGTGACCTGAGCATAGGTCAACTTGACCTAGAGAATAGAGAGAATAGAATGAAAGGAGAACAAGTTAGACAAAAAGGCAGCAGTAAAATGTATAAGCTGTAGCTATTAGTTGCAGTACTGTCAGTTCCTGCAATACTTTGCCTTTCTTTGTATCCTGTGCTGGGGTATAAAGGCACAGGAGAGAAGCAGCCTGAGCACTTGTCTTGCAGTAAGTGGAATAAAGAGGGAAATTGAGTACTGGATTATGAAAAGCTGCTGTCACGGGACCTGTGATAGAGCATATGTTTGATAGGAATGGTTGGACTCGATGATCCGGTGGGTCTCTTCCAACCTGGTTATTCCATGATTCTATTTGAGGTAAAAAGAAAGATCTTGTGAGCCCGTGACTCTGTTTTGTAGCTTGCAATTATTATGCTTTTTTATCTCTGACCACAGTGCTTTGGATGGAGTTCATGAGCCACTCTTTTACATCATTGTAGGAGCTCTGCATACAGACATATAGGGAAGGAAGCATGGTTAAAAAACAACCCAACAATTTATATCATTCATTACCCAACAGCCTTTGTAACTCCAGGTTTTATGTATTCAAGGCTGGTGCTCTTCTTATTGAGGACCATAAAAGAGGGTTTGGATGAACTGCAAAGTAGGCGCAAGAATATTATACTTCTTTAATTTTTACATTAGTCATGCCCAAGATGCTAGTTGCACAAAGCATAGGGTGGGGGGAAGGATTTTTTCACCTCATGATTTGGAGAAGCTCATAGGGATTTTTCCTGCTCTGCAGAGATATGGCAAGGGATCAACAGTGAGGATACGTAGGAATGTCATACTTAATTAATTTCCTGAAATTACACTCTAAAGTTGTTTTTAGAAAATGAATTAATATTGGTGAAAAGCACCGATATCCTTGGATAAAGGGCAACAGAGAAGAACACATTGTTATTATTAAACTGTTGTAGAAATCCTCTCTTTGGCTTTGACTGAATTATTGCAGTGTGTTTCCTTGGTGATGTGACGTAGAATTTACTGGAGTGTTTGTGCTGTATAATTGAAAATGACACAACTTTTATTAAACAATCTATGGGACTCTTAGCTGTTTTCTATGCTGCAGACCAGCTTTGCTAGTGATTCTTATCAAGTGTCCAGAGCCAATAAAGTGGAGGCTAGTCAGGCAGCCAGTGTGTGACATCTAAGTTAAGGGAAAACTGAGGGCAAAAAATACAAGCTTTGCTCAAGCTCAAGACAAATGCGATAATAGTAGATGGATAATGAATGTGGCTGAAGTCTCAATTAACCACTTATTAAACTGTCGCCCATTGATCACGAAGGAAAGAGTGAAAGTGCTTGTCTTCCTGTCATTTTCTCCTTCTAACTAAGAATAGAAAGTTCAGGGGGAAGAGCTCTCTACGTCAGATCTCAGTTTAGACCCAGCTTTGACGGCACTGCTTGAAAGCTGTCCCCAGTTTGTTTATCTGAGTAAAATAAAAAGTTAATGGTTCAGGTCCAGTTTCTCTTAGGCAGGTTTCTGCATCATAATGAATCTCATCTCAATCAATGCTAATTGCTGCTCCTGCCAGCAGCCTCCAAAGGAAGTCTCTAAGGAGCAAGCAGGCTTTGAAGGTCAGATCTGATGGGGTCACACACCTCGGTATCAGTAACAAGGCTCACCTTTCAAAAGCTGTCAGTCTGGCATTAAATACGTTAAATACTGGAGACTGGTTTTGAGGTCTGAATTTCTCTCATGGTTGAGGCGTTAGTGTGCTCAGATTAAAAGTGTCAAGCTTGTGACGTACGGTTTAGTGTTTGATAGGAACGGTTGGACTCGATGATCTGGTGGGTCTCTTCCAACCTGCTTATTCTATGATTCTGTGATTCTAATTATTAAGCCACATTTTCAACTGTTTTCTTTTTAGTGTAACAAGGTGGTAAAGACCTTCACAGCTGAACTCTATTCAGGTTTAGTGGTGTTGAATCTATGGTTACCTGTGGGGTCTGATGAGGGAGCTACAGACCCTAAAGCTTATTTGTGTTCTGCAAGTACATATTGAGCTCAAAAAAGAAACTACATCTTCTTAAGAATATAATCACTCCCTTGTCAAATTAAATTGAGTAAATTTTCTTCTCTTAAATTGAGTTTGATTTTTGTAATGACTGCTTAGTCCTACAAATATTGGTATAATGGGAATATAGGTACACTTTGATTGAATGTGGTTCCTCTCTTGGCTTTGCCAACTTGATTATGCCTCCCAGTGGATCCTAAATAAGAAAATTCTGTTTTCCTTAAAGCTAAATGGTCGCTTCATTGTCACACCATTAACAAAAAGCAAGGAGCTTGATTAATAGCTGGGCTCCGGGCCTTTTTCACGAAGAAAGAAACTCTGAAAAAATATCAACAGATAGATTAAACGCTGATACCTGTGTGACACTGATGGTTTGTAGCTTTTCATTTTGGGATGGGAGAGAGTAATATACAATGGAAAGAAAGTAAAATTATCACATAATGTAAATATGTATTTAAGAGGGAAATTTATATTATTCTTCTATGCAAAAAAGATACCTCCATCATCACCAGTCAGGCAGTCTCTTATCTTGGGTATCAAAATTCTTCAGTGTATGGCTGAAAAAGAAACACATTTATTCTGGATGTACCGTGAGGTCTTAAAATGTAGCAGATTTTATTTTATGCTTCTCCCTAAACCTCCCTTTCCCTTCCTGAAAATTAATGGTTGAATATAATGCTTAATTTCACACTGGTACACAGCAGGCCAGACATAGCAATTGGTTGAACCCTATGTCTGTAAAACCGACAGTATTGATCTGGCAGTCATTCTATGATGGCTCGACCCTCTTTCTTCAATCTTCAGTTTGTGAAGCTAGTGAGGTGTCAGATTCAGACTGGTACAATCCATATCAGCGCAGATAAGGGCAGAGAGTGAGCTGAAACATGACATTTTGCTAGTGATTTGCTTATTGCCTGTATCTTCCCAGCCTTTCAGGAAATGCAAACCTTGGGGGAGAGAGAGAAAAGCAGCTAGATCAGTTGAGGTCAAGGAAAAAAAAATAAGGTGTGATAGATGAAGTCTGAAACTAGATCAGGAGAGGCAGAAGTTTATTTCTTTTTACTTTTCTTATATGTGTTATTGATGCAGATGAAGCTATTTCTAGCCTCCTAATGGTGACTGGGAATAAATAAATGGCTCATCCTGGGACTTGCTGAGTATTTTGCCCCTGCTTTGAGATCTGCTGAACCTGGTGAATAGACCTGCTCTGGATCAGGTTTTGCAGCAGGAGTCAGTTTATTGTTTTCTCCAAGGAAGCTTTTTTTTTTTTTTTCTCTTTGCTGACTTAAGTTCTACAAATCTTTTCCTCACTGGAATATAGTGTCTCTGTAAAATTAGATTCCTTATTGGTTTGTTACTCCATCCAAGGAATTAAATTATTTTCTACTATTACTAGAGGAGTCAGACTGGGATAAATCTGAATGAAATAACTCACCACTAGGCCCATTTCCTTCCTGTCATCGAACAGAGAGGATTAGTATGAAAGGGCAGTATGAAACACAACTGAATCAGCTTAAAATAACTGGGTTGTTTTTTCACCATGCTGAGCTCTCCCCTTGGATTATTTGGATTTTTGTCTTGTAATGAATGCTTGTGAAGGTTATAAATGCCAAGAACTACAATGTACCCTGTACATCTACTCCATCCAATTCCAAGCCACGTACAGTTAGAGAGCAGAGCTAGAGTTGCTAATCCCTTCTGGCTTGAAACGCTTGGTTGATACCTACCAGGTCAAAGATTCATCTCATTCACAGGGAACAGTGAGTGCTGCCTGCAAAGCTCCCACCAGCTTCACAGTTTAGCCAGGTCAGATTTATTATTCCTTTTCTTCCAGGTTATCAAGTCATGGCGAATTGCTTCAGAGCCCAGAGGACTCATAGAATCATAGAATCACCAAGTTGGAAGAGACCCACCGGGTCATCGAGTCCAACCATTCCTATCAAACACTAAACCATGTCCCTCAGCACCTTGTCCACCTGTGCCTTTAACAATACAGAACAAGACAGTTTCCACAGCCAGTTCCTGATTACACTTATGTTGCCAAAGGTGGTCTTTGTTTACACTAATTCCATTATCACTTATAGCTGCAAATTTAATAAATCCTCAATGCAGAAGATTTCAAAGAGAAAAAGGAGTCATATTACATAGATTCTGAAGCTTCTGAGGGCTGAGAGTAGTGCATGACTTAGAACGAGCTATAACTTTACTATATTTTTGAGGAATTTGCAGAAACTTCTTCCCAATTACTGAACTTTGGCACATTCTGGGCTCAACAAAGACCATGACAACATGTCGAATGACAACTTTACACTCTGCTGTTGGAGCACGGAGATAAGCTGTAATTTATCATTAAGTGCCACACAAATAAAAATTCAAGCTGGTTCACAAGATCCCTGTATTCTGAGGCTGTCAGTTCCACCTTAGGTACAGAAAGGCAAGAGGGACAACTACTAATATCTGAAAACGGTCCGTAATTTTTTTTCTTAGGCAAGTTGTAAACAAAATAGTTATCTTACCTGGATCAGTGACAACAACCTGTACTCAGGCTGTAAGCCTGTCTGCTCCTCACTCTTGCCAACAAAAGTTTAAACCTGATATAAATTACGTAAAGCAGTGATCTGCAGTAAGCCTCTGTTAACTGCAAATACAGATTCACAATTGTCTTAATTAGCATACTTCCAAAGTAAATCTAGCTCAACTAGATCTAATCTGGTAAGATTTCCTGAGCCTACCTGCCCCAAACTAATAGTAAATATCTAGAGCTGACCTCCAAACTAACACTGAGGCAACGTGAGACACTGCAGGACGTTGCAGGACAGCCAGCACTGCCTTCAGTCCAGGGTCACTATGGGGCTTACCCATGGTTGCATCCAAGTGACAGCTAAATGTCTTCCAGGAGCTGGATGAAAACCGCTCCACCATTCACTGAATATCCTTTGCTTTAATTTGGATCAACCTGCACTCTTAATTAAGTTTTCAGGTCAGGCTCTGTCTCCTGTTAGCTCATGAAATTGGCCTTGTGACACCAATGGCGCATGAGACATTACCTCAGTTAAATGTAGCTGGATTTCATTGTCTTACTCTTGTGCACCTATATACTCTGTGCATAGTCCTGAAATGTCTTTTTTTTCCTCCTGGAGATGCTCATTTATACATTCTGTCGCTTCCTACGTATGTATGTGTACAGTCTGCTTACAATTAACTTGGAACTGCTGATTTCATATCCAAGCATACAGTGCATTTAAACTGTGAACATGTTTGGGAAGCTCTACTCCTTTTTGATGTCTTATGCCCAGAGGAAAGAATGAAAGGAAAAATATGTGCATTTATGAGTAGGAGAAAAAAGGGATTGCTCTCAGGAGACTTCCTCCTCAGCTTCTGCGATGAGTAATGCTCCTGTCAATTATTGGGTTGTTCAGAAATAAGCTAAAAAATGTTTAATTTTAGCTTCTTTCACTTTTTTTTTTTTTTTTTTTTTTTGCTTGATGTCGTTTCTACTCCTGTGAAAATAGGTATTCCCTGTGGAAATGAAGAGCTCTCAGCAGGACAAAAAAATCAATGACAATTAAGATCACAGTAATGATTAAAGACTTCCCACCCTGGGTCTTCATTAGAGATTTTATTAATACTTTTGGAGAGACATATTTAAACAGTTGCAAAGTTTCTCCACAACATTAGCTTTGGAACATTTAGTATAAGTCACAAAGTGCTAAAGTAAGTGATTTTCTCTCTTGTATCTATGATTTCTTAGCATAGTAGCAGGGACTATAATGTCTTGATGGATTGATATCCATGACTGAACACCTGTTCTTGCAGAAGGTAGAGTGTATCATGCTTGTTGACTGTTGGGGTTCTTAAATCTGTTGTAAATACTTGATAGTTGCATGACTCTGTCTTTGGTAAAACTCCTCCCCTGGGGTGAGAAGTCAGTGTGAGATATTAAACATAAATTGATAGCAATGAGAAATCGTGTCTTGTAGTTTAAACAAACAAAAAAGTATATCTCTAAAAGAGATGAATTTTAATAGCTAGGATCCTTCTCTGCCCTATGAAAAGTATAGAACAAGTCAATCCACCTATTTTAGGTACCTATTTATTTGGGTACCTCCTACCTATAGGCTGAGAGAGCTGGGGTTGTTTAACCTAGAGAAGAGGAGGCTGAGAGGAGACCTCATTGCTCTCTATAACTACCTGAAAGGAGGTTGCAGAGAGGAGGGAGCTGGGCTCTTCTCCCAAGTGACAGGGGACAGGACAAGAGGGAATGGCCTCAAGCTCCACCAGGGGAGATTTAGGCTAGAGATTAGGAGGAAGTTTTTCATGGGAAGGGTCATTGGACATTGGAATAGGCTGCCCAGGGAGGTGGTTGATTCACCTTCCCTGGAGGTGTTTAAGGGATAGGTAGATGAGGTCCTGAGGGACATTGTTTAGTGTTTGATAGGAATGGTTGGACCTGATGATCTGTTGGGTCTCTTCCAACCTGATGATTCTATGATTCTATGATTCTATTTTAGAGGGAAGTACAGTTTGGAAAGTCACTTGTCTCTCTTTTACAGAGAGAGGAAACTTGGGCATCGGGCTAAGAAGTTTAATGCATAATTTATACAGTTTTATACAGCTTAAAGTGGTGCATGACTCCTACCTTTGGTGCCTTTAAGAATCCTGCTTCTCTTCTCTAAAGAGCTGTAAAGGTCAGGAGCTGGATACTCCGGTTTAAAGATTTTTGTGTCTTTTTGTCCTGAATTCCACTGGTCTATCCAATACTGTGAGGTGGATTTTCCAGTGATTTACTGCAGAAGCAGCTACAATATAGGTGTGGATCAATTAGTTTAGGTCTGAAAATTTTGAGTAATTCTAACAGTCTGGTAGTCACAGCACAAGAAAACATTATTTTCCACAGTATGGAGTGCTTTGTATCTGCAAGAATTCATGCATAGCTATTATTTGCTTTATTTCGTTCTAAATTGTTCTAACCTGCTTTAGTGGAAGGTCTCCACTGTTGCTGGGAGCGGGTGAAGCTGTAAAAGTCACAACAGAGAGCTGAGATACTAATTTTGTTTCACAGTTTAAGGGGTTTATGCCCTTAAATCCCCATGGACTTGAAATGGTTTCTCTTTTGTTGATAAGAAGAACTATACTCAGGCACAAACATTATGCTAAAAGTTATTCCTGTTTATACTCATGGAAAACCATCTTGTGCATGGATAAGTAAAAAAATAAAATCTGAAAAATATGAAATTCTTCAGAAACGTACTCTAAGACTTTTTTCCACCATCTCTTTACATCTCTGTCTCTTGAGTCCTTGATAAAACCCCGTCACAATGCAACTGAAATACTGTTGGTGAGATTTAAGAAAAAAAGAAATTAAAAGAAGTGTTTGAAAAAAATTTTTACAGAGTCATTAGGCAATGGAATGGTCTGCCCAGGGAGGTGGTTGACTCACCGTCCCTGGAGGTGTTTAAGGTGCGGGTGGATGAGGTCCTGAGGGACATGGTTTAGAGATTGGTGGGAATGGTTGGACTCGATGATCCGGTGGGTCTCTTCCAACCTGGTTATTCTGTGATTCTATGATTCCCTACTAGAGGAAAGATTAAAAAAGAGGGAAAGCAGGAAAGAGAGAAGAAAACAAACAACCAACCCACTAAGCTGATTTTGCCCTCTGATAGAGGATTTGGTATTTGAAGTATCCAGTGCAGTGTGCAAAAAGGCTAAGAATGTAATCCTATGTTGTAAACTTATTTAAAATGAATGAGACTGCCAGCTCACATTCTTCTTATGATACTTTATGTGCCTAATTTTATATGCTGATCCTGTACACTTTGTGGATTTCTTAGTCCAAGTGTCACCCCGATTGCAAAAGGATGAAAAGAAATTTAAGTGCCAAGGTTTATAAGGATAAGAGATTTTATGTGAGCCTTTAGTTGCCTTTCCACCTGCACTTTCACTCTCTCTTCACATTGTTTCTTAAGTCTGTGTTTTCTTTTTGCTGATACAGCTGGGGAAAGGCTGGCCAAGAGATGGCAGAGGCTTGGATCAAATTGTTTAGGTTAAGGATTTATAGAATCATAGAACAACCAGGTTGGAAGAGACCCATCGGATCATCGAGTCCAACCATTCCCATCAAACACTATGTGACCAGAGTGTGAAAAAGCCGTTTCCACAAGCTGAATTTTGAGGTACCTAAAATGAGCAGGTGGTTTCAGCTCTCACCTTCATCGAAGATCTCTGAGTACAGGCACCATTATTGCAGAATCGCCCAAGAGATCCCTGCATAAGCGAAGAAAATAAATTGCTTCCTCACTTGTAGAAGTGGTCCCTAAAGCTCATCGTTAAGAAGTGAATGGGAGGCATCACAGGAGAGATTTTGCTGCTCCTGTCTATAATAAGGTTAGGAGGTAACTTCATCATATTCTCAAAGAATCTCCAATGGGGATATCTAGTTTATAGTGCAGAGGTGGGAGAGGGCTCATTAATTTTAGACAAAGTCGTAACAAGAATCAGTCGCTGGAAATTGGAACTAGATGAATTCAAAATGAAAGTAAGATCTTTTTTTTTTCTGATTTATTTATTTTTCTGATAGCAGAGATATCTAACAACCTTATCTGACTGCTCAGAGGAAAAGGAATTTATTTAAATTACAATAAGATTTCTTCCAAAGAGGTGAGTTTAAACCACTCCAGAAGTTATTGGGCTGAGTAGTGAAATATCTGGGTTAAGCATTGGCTATTATTGGGACTTTAAGCTGTGGGATCACACACATGGGTCTTTTTGGCCTTAAAAACCCTATAAACAACTGTGTATAATTTTAAAACATTTTAAAGCTGTTTTGGTGAACAGTTGAGCTTTCATGATATTTTACCTAGATATTCCTGCATATACATACATCTCTTCAAGGCTATTTGTGAAGTGCTCTTAAGCTCCGTTTTAACTGTATCATAAACTAAACACTCCTTAACACCACTGCTGGAAATAAGTAAAGTGCAGGGAAAAGTGCAAATTGTCATGCATCTAGTTTTAATTCATCTTCAGACCTCTCTCTGAAACTGTTTGAACTCATTCTTAACAGATAGCATCATGTCTTAAATCTACATCTTCTTAGTGAGGTATTCAATTCTCTGGGCCTTTTCTTAGCCTGTCCTTATTGTCCTTGTAATTCCTATACTTTTCCTCATATTGTCCTTTCCTTGTAAGTCCACAAGATCTTTCAATAATCTTTTCCCTTCTCCATCAACTCGTATCTCCGGGCCCCAGTCTACTGAGGATCTAAATTATCTCCTTCCACACTAATCAGCTGTCCTCACTCAATATTATGTGCAGGTGGAAGTTCTGCTCTGCTGCAGAGGATGAACAGAGCAAGGAGATTGCTAGGGCCGGAAAAGGGAGATGAGCTAGAGCAAGGGATTTATTTAGCACTTGTATCAGGAATCAACACTCATTTTCATAATGAATTTGCCTGTTTTGGTCTTCACTGCAGCCTTTCATTAGGTGGATGACAGCTGTGATTTCTGCATCTGCCACTCTGTAGTACCCCAGTTGCTCAAGGAAAGATCTTTTACTTTAATAGAATCATAGAGCAACCAGGTTGGAAGAGACCCACTGGATCACAGAAAGGGTCATTGGGCTTTGGAATATGCTGCCCAGGGAGGGATTGGTTCACCTTCCCTGGAGGTGTTTAAGGGACGGGTAGATGAGGTCCTGAGGGACATGGTTTGGTGTTTAATAGGAATGGTTGGACTCGATGATCCGATGGGTCTCTTCCAGCCTGGTGATTCTATGATTCTATTCTATGATCATTGAGTCCAACCGTTTAATAGTTGCTGTGACACTCTAGGTTATGTGTGGGACTGGGGGCTGTTTCTGGCAAGAGAGGGAAGGGGAAAGAATTAAAGGAAAGATTTCTTTATCTACAGTTTGCCAGCTTGGAACTAATATATGTGCTCCCAAACTCTTCTTAACTCACTTCTTTATTGATTTATTTGTGTCTGTGGTACTTAATGGAATACTATCCACTCTTCCTCCTGAAATATGGCCACGTCTGCAGTGGAGCATGACAGGTAGTTAGCAGCAACCAGACAACATGACATTTCAGAAACAGAGAAAGAGAAAACCAACAGATTTTTGCTGAAGCATAGGCTAAACTAAGGGAGTGGACATATCAAAACACCATTTGAGGAGCCCAGCTAAATAACATCCAGCCCTGTTCAATGTCTTCATCAATGACCTGGATGAAGGCATTGAGTGTACCCTTAGCAAGTTTGCAGATGACACAAAGCTGGGTGGAAGTGTCTATCTGCTAGAGGGTAGGGAGGCTCTGCAAAGGGACCTAAACAGGCTGGACTGCTGGGTAGAGTCCAACAGCATGAGGTTTAACACGGCCAAATGCCGGGTCCTGCACTTGGGGCACAACAACCCTATGCAGAGCTACAGACTGGGAGAAGTCTGTCTAGAAAGCTGCCAGGAGGAGAGGGACCTGAGGGTGTTGGTCGACAGCGACTGAACATGAGCCAACAGTGTGCCCAGGTGACCAAGAAGGTCAATGGCATCCTGGTTTGTATCAGAAATGGTGTGACCAGCAGGTCCAGTGAGGTTATTCCCCCTCTGTACTCAGCGCTGATGAGACTGCACCTTGAATCCTGTGTTCAGTTGTGGGCCCCTCAGCACAAGAAGGATGTTGAGGCTCTGCAGTGAGTCCAGAGAAGAGCAACGAGGTTGGTGAGGGGTCTGGAGAACAGGCCTTATGAGGAACAGCTGAGAGAGCTGAGGGTGTTTATCCTGGAGAAGAGGAGGCTGAGGGGAGACCTCATTGCTCTCTACAACTCCCTGAAAGGAGGTTGTGGAGAGGAGGGAGCTGGGCTCTTCTCCCAAGTGACAGGGGACAGGACAAGAAGGAATGGCCTCAAGCTCTGCCAGGGGAGATTTAGGCTGGAGATTAGGAGGAAGTTTTTCACAGAAAGGGTCATTGGGCATTGGAACAGGCTGCCCAGGGAGGTGGTTGATTCACCTTCCCTGGAGGCGTTTAAGGGATGGGTAGATGAGGTCCTGAGGGACATGGTTTAGTGTTTGATAGGAGTGGTTGGACTCGACGATCCGATGGGTCTCTTCCAACCTGGTAATTCTATGTTTCTATGATTTGAATTCGGTACCCTCGTGTGACCCAGTTTGATGTTCTCTTTGTTTAGGAAGGGCGATGGGGGAGCCTACTGAGCTGTATCAACAACTAGCTTGCCTGCCAGTGCTGTCCCTTGGGGGCGACTGGCGAACTATAAATAAATCCATGTGAGGGAACACATAAATGTTCTTGGTTTTCCTTGCTGAATGGGGCTTATCTGGTCAATCTTCTATCATCTGTTTTGTAGTGTAAAGAGTTAAGAGTTGAAAAAACTGCTGGATATGTATGCTACTGCCTGTAGCAGTGACTTACACACATAGTGTGGCTTGACTCAAGATGAAGTAGCACTGAGGCTCTGCTTCATACACTTCATTTTTAACCTGTTTTTGCAGGCATTAAGTACCAGGGGAGGTCTCACATAAATTGGAGACAGAGAAATGATTAGCTGTTCATCTTACTTTCCTTTCAGAGTGGTACAATGAAATGAGCAGTCCCTTCCCTGGTATCTCCTCTATTCCTAGCAAATAAACCTTGTTTTAGGAAAATAAGAATGCTTTGTGGATAAAGGAAGGTGACACTGGGTCTTGGATCTGTTTCCTTCATTAGCAGCAAATTGGCATGTAGTGATTACCTCTTCTAGTATCAATGCTGGAGCATTTAACTAGTCAGAGGAGTTTACAGATGCCAGAAGAGAAAGCCAGTGATGCATATAATATATTGCTGGAATCGTAAGTAGCTGAGACAAGGGCTGGTTCTTGCTTAGTTCAATATTGTTGTTTAATAGCAACTCTAAATACACTCTGCTGGATTAAATATAGTACTATTAGCTCCAGAGATAATGATCTTCCTAGATGGAATGAGGGATGATCATATTATGGTGTGATGCATTTCTCTGAGCTCCCCATATGTGAGCAGAGTAATTGAGGAGACTAGCAATTCTGTGAGCCATCCTGAGGGTCAAATTATCTCATTTTACAGGCTCCCCTTTCCTAGAGAGGACAGAAGAACTTACTCTATGAATACAGAAGCATTAGATGACCCTGTCCTTTGTATTTGTAAAGCACCCATCAAGCCAGCCTGTGGATATTATCTATCTCTAACTAATTATAAGAGATCTGTTCCACAGTAGTAGCTTCAAAGGAAACAATTTATCCAGGCTTTTCGCTCATCCTATTTATAGGTAACTGAACGAAGAAATGACTTGTCTTCATGTTGAACTTTTCCCTCTCTCTCTCATCTTAGCTAGAAGAAAAATGAAAAAGGACAGCGGAGAAAGGAGCCCTGTTTCTAAAGGAGCAGTAACCTCCCTAGAAAATATCCTACCCTTAAACCCAGCTGAATAGTTCAGTGAGAGCATAGATCACACAGACAGTTGAAGTTTTTATGATATTTTAGAAATACATTTTTTACGTGGCCAAACAAAAGAGGAATCTAGAGGATATAGGAAATACCCAGAGTTTACCTTTGTGAGCAATAGCCTATTCATTTTATGTATGATGTTCATTTGATACTAGAGTGTCCCTCCTGCTCTGTTGCTCATGTTCTCATTTCCTGTTTTGTTCAGTGCTGTATTTTATTATTTCATTTAAAGGATTCAAATTTATTGGGGAAAAGAAACTACATATATCTATAAGTGTGTATATATACATGTATATGAATGTATGTATATAGACACACATAAAGTTGACCCTAACAAAGCCAAGTTTTAATAGACTTTTCTATTCCCTTGTGCAATTTAACCCTTTACTCTCATTACTATTCTGCTTTAAATTCAGAACCTGTAGAGAGCAGTCTGATGTTGTTTAAACCCACACAGACTACCAAGACCTGGCATCAGCAGGCCTGAGTGACATGCCCCTTGGTTCTGTTCTCTCTCCTCCACACGATGATTTTTATTTACATGATGCACAATTAAGTTCTACAGAGACTCCACACAGATGTGTTACAAGAGGTCTATGCTGGTAAGTTATGTGAACCATTTAAAAACATTTTGTTTCAAACCCCAGAACTTTGTGAATCTGTCCACATCACAATTAAGTGTAATTTAACTTACCTGTTTCACACTTTCCAGAGTAACAGTGGTAAATAAAGAACTATCCAACAAGGACTATAAATGGACTCGATGCTCCGGTGGGTCTCGTCCAACCTGGTGATTCTATGATTCTATGATAAACAGTTGTTTAAATCTTAATTTATACTAATATATCTGCAGAATGACTTCTGCAAGTCTTACTTATTGGGGGCATTCTGTGCTTGTAATTCACATTTTCTTTCTTTTCCACTTTGAAGGTCATTTTCAAGGCAGTTTATCCTTTAGGCCTCTTCGTAGACACGAGGATTTATTTTTATTGCTTTTAAAAATGGGTTAGGTGCTTCTGACTTGCTTACTGGTATCTTTTTAATTTCATCATGAGAGCTTTGCCACCGGATGCACTGTGATTCTGAGTCCTAATTTCATTGTCTAGGTAAAATGAAGGAGAAATTTGAATTGTTTTCCACTTGAAGCGCAAAGGTACTTTGTTTCGCAACCCTGTTGCTGCCTGTGAAACTACTTGCAAAATAATGACTACTAAGATCTCTCAGATATAAATGTTGTGTATGTAAATGTTCACATGATCATCAGCTATAGAATAATTTATGATACAGTAGGAAAAACACATTAAGAGTACAGGCATGTTGGTGTGCAAATGGGAAGATTTAGAGATTCGTATTCCAAAATGAGTTGCTTCTTTGCTCTGATTTATGAATTCTTAATTGAGCTGCCATTGTTCAGTTCCTTTAGTATGATATTTTTCATTTAGTTGTTTTTAGATTTGTCTTCATTCCCAGACTGAAGAATGACTGTTGGTCTGGGATTTTGGTTTATTCTATTTAAATACTAACACTGAATAACAGAATGTTAAATAATAATGGAAAGAAAGTATAAATCAAACCTTAAACCATTGCTTGATTTTAAGGTTTTTGAGGAAAAAAATGAAACTAGTCAGATCATTGCAGACTATATTAATTTGCACTAACTCAAGATCCGAGTCGTGTTTGTGTCTTATTTGGTTTGAACTTCTTTTTCCTTTTTAAATACCTACTTTTTTCCTCCAAGAAAGAGACCAGAATTCCACAAAGCAGTACAGTCCATAGCAGAGACCAGGGAGATACACTCTACACCACCTGCATACATTTAAAAAAAAAAAAAAACAACTTGTTCTTTATTGAATGACTATAATGTAGCATAATATACAGGATCGTAACATGAAGTGGCATAATGAATCCTCAAAACATATGAAATGGAAAATATGAGAAGTTATTAAAATTGTCATAGAGCTTTTTATGAACAGCATAACCATTCGCACTGAAAGAAACGTCTGACTACCTGAACTGACATCATAAGGTAATATGCCAGATCTATTGTTTTGGAAACCTCTTACTTGCAGGATTCTTTAAATTTTGCACTTGAAGATACCTTAGCCTTCCTGTCTATAAATTAAAGATTTATCTCTGTTTTTTTGAGATGGAAGGAGGAAAGAACTGAGAGAGCTGTGTGGAAGAATAAGATAAAAGTTCCAAGCAAATGGGTTAAAATAAATTTGTACTGAAAAGAGGAGGCTACAACTACCTATCAGATGTTCATCTGCCTTGAAGCGATGCAGTATCACCAAAAGCAGAGTTCCAACAGCAGCACAGAATGACAGATTTACCTTCAGACCAGCTGCAGAAGGCAGCTGCAACATATGATATGGAAAAACTATGAAACATTCTCAAGTAATTTTAGTACAAGGATAAAGAAAGAGCAAAGGGAGCCAGAGCTGTCCCTGTTTGTTAGTGTAGCCTCTTGTCTAGTAAGACCAAAACCTCCGCTAAAGGCAATTATAGATGTGCCTTTTGATGTGGAGAAGAGATGCTTTATTGTACTTAAAGCTAGGAGGAAAATATATTCTGAGCAAATGTCCCTCCATTGGTCTGATCCCAGTTGAGTACAGAGATTTAGAACATATTTGAAGGAAAAGAACAAATAAAGGTCTGGATTTAAATAGAAATCAGGGCAACACACAGGATTTTTAGCAAACTTGGGTTTGCTAAAAGTTTTTCAAACTAAGAAAATGTAATTTACTTGGGTTTGGTTTTGTTTTTTTTTAATAACCATTCCTCTACACAAGGTAAAAACAGAGCCCCTAATTTTGCTTCTTCAGCATATCTTTTGATGTAGGGTTACATGAAGAGTTATGAGTTAAAAAGAAGAAGATAGGGTTGAAAAATGAGGGAATAACTAATAAAAGAGAATATTAAATGGGGAAGGGTTGAAATGGAAGTAGGCTGCTAGCCAATTTACCTAAGAACTCTTCTTAGGCTCAGTTTTGTGCAATATTTTCATTAGGGACTTTGATGCTGTAGGAATTTCCTGATGAAATTTGCTGATGGTACAAAATCTGAAGGCTGCAGTACAGAGGAAGGTTGGGATATTCTTTGAGTGAACGCAATGACCTTCAAGGGGAAGTAATAGAAAAGGAATAAAATTCAAGCTAACAGAGAGCAAGTTCATAGAATCATCGAATCATAGAGTCATAGAATGACAAGGTTGGAAGAGACCCACCGGGTCATTGAGTCCAACCATTCCCACCAATCTCTAAACCATGTCCCTCAGCACCTCATCCACCTGCACCTTGAACACCTCTAGGTAAGGCGAGTCAACCACCTCCCTGGGCAGCCTGTTCCAGTGCCCAGTGACCTTTCCTGTGAAGAATATTTTCCTTATGTCAAGCCTGAACCTCCCCTGGTGGAACTTGAGGCCATTCCCTCTTGTCCTGTCCCCTGTCCCTTGGGAGAAGAGCCCAGCTCCCTCCTCTCCACAACCTCCTTTCAGGTAGTTGGAGAGAGCAATGAGGTCTCCTCTCAGCCTCCTCTTCTCCAGGATAAACAACCCCAGCTCTCTCAGCAATTCCTCATAAGGCCTGTTCTCCAACCCCTTCACCAGCTTTGTTGCTCTTCTCTGGACTTGCTCCAGAGCCTCAACATCCTTCCTGTGGTTCATACATTGTGGGACTAATCATAAGGTTTTTCTCATTTAGGGTGTGAACTCTGCAGAGGGAATGACAGAGGAGGGAAAGGAAATTAGTACTTCAGGTAAGACAGACAGGACTCTTCTGCCAACCAGTAATTATCCAATGGAGACAGAAAACTCTGAATTCTATGAAACAAAACAGTATACAAAGCACATTATTGCAGAGTACACAGCAATGTTAAGACTTTGTCTGGAACACCATACTGAGCCCTGGTGGCTCCTAGAGGAGACATGGGATGAAATGACTGCAGGTAAGGTCTACCAGAAAGATGAGTTAGGGGAAAGTGTCACAGGCAACCACTGTGGCAACCACAGTGGTGTGGTAACCACTGTGGACGATACAGAAGGCCTGTGTACATAGGAAGACATCAGGAAATCTTGCTCAGGATGGACTTATCCAGTGTCAAGGGTGCACGGATGAGATTTGTTGAAGTTAATAGCTTTTTCTATCCATCTGGGTAGGTATATGCTGCTGCAAACCTGCGCAGCAGGTCCAATGGGCATCAGTGGTGAGTGGTTCACACCCTACAAAGATGAGAGTGAGGTGCGCTCTCAGCTTTCCTATGATATGAGGAATTTTCCCATCTGGTTGAGTGGATGCTACAAGCTTAGAGTACACCAGGAGACAATATCAATGCTGCAATGGTGTTAGGCTTGGATCTGCTCCTATAATACACCTTTCCAGCCACTGCGGCTTTTTTCCCTACAGGTTTGTGCTTTTAACTTTTATCCTTGGGGCTAACAATGGTTCTGCTGTAAATTTCTACCTCTAACATGATGAGTCTAAGAGTTCATGTTGGACCCAAAAGCATAGTTCTGGTCAACTGTCAGACTCTGTCTGGACTCAGGCACCAGATACAATCTTGATTTTTATGTTTAACTACACTTTCAAACATCGTGAGTCAGCTGTGTCTTGAGCTAGCTGTACCACCAAAGATGTCACACCGCTTTGCCAAAGGTTTTGAGTAGGGACAATATAATCTCAGCCTAAGCCACCTCATTATCAAATCAGTCACAATTTGATGACTTTCAGCCTCTGGGTATAATTAAGACGTAAGAACTACACAAAAGTTTCCACCTACTGGACAGAAAAAACTACCGCTACTTGATGTTTTTCTGGATTAATCTTTTAAATTTAATAATAATAGGATAGAATTCAGTGGGGAGAAGAATAAAGCATGGCACATACACGAAATTCAGTTGCATAAACACAAGGCATGGATTATCTGCTTCTGCAACGGTACTTTGAGAAAGACTATAATATGGGGTTATAGAACAGGGACAAACTCGAGGTGGGGCAGAAGGAAAATCATATTCTCTTCATGAACAGCAGCTTCGTATAGAAGCTATGCAGGTTAACTATTCTTTTTCCTCTGGCTCTTTGAAGGCTTCAGATCATAGAAAAAGGCATTGTAGGTTTAAGTTGAAATAGCCATCTGGAGGTCTTGTAATGGGAGCAAGTTCCACAGAGCTGCCCAACAAGTGAAGTAAGAGAGAACTGCAAAAAAATCATTCAAAATTTGGGTTTGCTCTGTCTCAAAAGAAGAGAAGGCATTGCTAAAGATTTTGAATATAAATGGATTGTTATAAAATTTATTCTGTTTATATAGATGTATATATTTTGACTGTTGTCCACATTTCAGAGATGCATATTTCAGGTATGAATTAAGAATATACTGTTAGACAAATATATTTCGAGGGTAGTCTTGGTAAACTATGGCTTGCCTCAAAGTAGGGAAAAAGGGCTTCTACCTAGAGAATGTGATGTTTGGACTCCCTGATCTCAAAGGCCTTTTCCAAGATCTACAGATTCTGTGATGATTTTAGGATTCAAAGCAACTCAGAAAAATAGAATACATGACCAACAAAGCAACGAGACTGACCTATATACTAAAAAGTTCAACATCTCAAGGAAATGGCTGATTTCACTGCTTTCAAATGCAATGGAATTAACCAATCCTGGCAAGGACTAGGATCATGAAAGATTTTTCTGGTTTGTTTTGTGTTTTTTTTTTTTTCCTCCTGGATTATTGAATGTCTCCTTTCTGTTGTTTACTAAGTAGGCAGCTTGCAGGTTTAATGTATGAAACAAACATGCAGACAGAAATCAAGTATAAGAATTTATTTCCAAGTCTGGAGAGTATCTCATTGATTGTCAAGTACCGTGTGATAGCTAAATTAGGTTGAAAAACAGCTGCAAATAGTTCAGGAAGGATAATTGTGTGATGAAATCAGCAGTATTTCCTACCTTAAGTAACTCTGTTTCTAATAACTTAGTCATTCAGACTGCTGTAAATCTCTGGGATGATGCTGCTTCCTTGGTGAATCCCGAGGAAATGATAACAACAGGTACAAGGAGCGTGTGCCTTACTAGTTCACTGATTCAAGCCTTAGAGCTATTACAAAAGACTCCATAATGTAAAGAAAATGCCACTGTTTTGATTGCTTGTTTTATTCTTGGAGAACTTGTGTATAGGCAGGAAGAACTTGAAGAAGTGCCTCATTCCATTTTAAAATGTGTGCTATCTGGGTTCTGGTAAGAGGCTGCCAACCATTAAGTCTCAGGGCAACCATTAAGTCTCAAGTCTCTTCTGGAGAAGAGGAGGCTGATGGTAGACCTCATTGCTCTCTGCAACTACCTGAAAGGAGGCTGTGGAGAGGAGGGAGCTGGGCTCTTCTCCCAAGGGACAGGGGACAGGACTAGAGGAAATGGCCTGATGCTCTGCCAGGGGAGATTTAGGCTAGAGATAAGGAGGAAGTTTTTCACAGAAAGGGTCATTGGGCATTGGAATAGGCTGCCCAAGGAGGTGGTTGATTCACCTTCCTTGGAGGTGTTTAAGGGATGGGTGGACGAGATGCTGAGGGACATGGTTTAGTGTTTGATAGGAATGGTTGAACTCGATGATCCGGTGGGTCTCTTCCAACCTGGTGATTCTATGATTCTATGATTCTATGAAATTAATTACATCTAACTACATAGAAGAAAAAGCATAAACAAAGCATTTTTTCTCTACCAGGTGAAATTCCTTTCTAACTTGGGAGAAACATGTTAACAGGCATGACAGGTAACTGAAGAAACTGTCGATGGCATCTTCCTTGTGGCAGAGATATTTTCTAAGGGGTCTAGAAGTTCCCTTATGATTAACTCGAGGCAGATGACTAACTCCCACAGACGGCTTCTGAAGGTGCAAAGGATTTTTTTTTCTTTCTGATCATTCATTTTTCTGTGGAGATCTCTATTAATTGCCAATGAATTCATCTTTATTTATTCGTACAGTAGCTCAAATCACATCTCAAGCTTATAAATGGTTAGTGTTACTCTGACAGGGCCAGATATGCATTTCCTGCTCTTCAGACTATTTTTTATAGCTTTCTATGGCACACGAAGCCAGAGAGAGGAGGCTGGACTGCATACAGATTACATGTTCTCCCATTTTTCTGCAGCCATCTGAGGAGAAAGCGTGTGTCAGTGTTTACACAAATGTTCAGAGATGGTTGATTCAGATTCATCCCAGCATGTCAGGTTGTGTGGAGTAGAGGGAGAGGCTGACGCTGGTGACCTGTGGAGTGACTACCAAACGACACAACTGGGCAGCCAGACCAGCCAGCGAGTCCCGACAAAATCTTGAAGGCAACTTAATGATTTTTGTTCGGAAGGGGCTGGTGAATGATGGATTTGAAACTGGACCTCCCATCTGTTCCCGATTCGTCTTCCACTGAAGCTAAAGAATGAGAATGAGCAACTGGGCGAAAGCTTCACAGAGCAGTCTGGGGATCATGTCACCAAGCCAGATGGCAGTAATTCAACTTTCCTCCTTCGTAGGACCAGTATATACTGGCAGAGATTTATCGTTTCTCCATTACTAAGGATTTACTGGATGCTTCATAGTTCTTGGGGGGAAAGGCAATATTTCCTGCTTTGTAAATGTGACCTTTCCTTTCTGGGTCTTTTTTAGCCAACTATATTTCTCTTGTGCGAGATGAATGTGTGAATCGTTAAAGAGAGAGAGGACAAAGTCTCAGTGGAGGATTAATAAGGATTGTCCTGCATGGTGAGGAATCTAAATCTTCGTACAGAATTTTTTTATAAGGCTGTGATACAGCACCAAATGGCTGTAGAAAAATGCCAGATCAAATTAGGGGGAGGGAGGGTTGGAAAGGAAAGAATTTTAGGAAAAAATAGACCAGATCCTTAATGGTTAAATTAGTGATATTGGCTTAGAGATAATAACATTTTTTTCCACAGAAGTTCTGTCCACAGCAACTGCCACGAACACAAACTCAGGGATGGTACAGAGCATGTACAGAAGACCAGTCCTTTTCAAACTATGTAAGCACTACATGGTTTACAAAAGGGCAAATCTGCTTTAGATTAGCTCTGATTAACCTCCTGTCTCTATAGTCGCAACTGAATGATGTGGGCTTTTTAGGCTGTAAATCTTTTTTAGTTTATTCTCAAAGCAGCTGTGCTTTTCTGATACATGGAGAGATATCTCTTCTGGTTATTCTGTGTCTAACACATTCATGGTGGCTTCTCCCATCACCTCACTATGCTAAGCTATCAGCTCTTTCCTTTTGTGAGGAAGCAGGAGGGAAAGCATCTTTGATCTTTGGAAGCTATTAGGGTTAAGGATGCCACGGGAGTGTTTGCCATCTGAATTAGGTGAAAATAGGTGGCCAAGAAAGCCAGTGGCATCCTGGCTGGGATCAGAAATGGTGTGACCAGCAGGGTCAGGGAGGTTATTCTCCCTCTGGACTCAGCACTGGTGAGACTGTACCTTGAATCCTGTGTTTAGTTCTGGGCCCCTCAGCACAAGAAGGATGTTGAGGCTCTGGAGCGAGTCCAGAGAAGAGCAACGAAGCTGGTGAAGGGTCTGGAGAACAGGTCTTATGAGGAGCGTCTGAGAGAGCTGGGGGTGTTTATCCTAGAGAAGAGGAGGCTGAGGGAAGACCTCATTTCTCTCTGTAACTACCTGAAAGGAGGTTGTGGAGAGGAGGGAGTTGGGCTCTTCTCCTAAGAGACAGGGGATAGGATGAGAGGGAATGGCCTCAAGCTCCACCAGGGGAGATTTAGGCTGGACATTAGGAAAATTTTTTTCACAGGAAGGGTGATTGGACACTGGCAGAGGCTGCCCAGGGAGGTGGTTGAGTCCACCTTCCCTGGAGGTGTTTAAGGTGAGTGTGGATGAGGTCCTGAGGGACATGCTTTAGTGTTTGATAGGAATGGTTGGACTCAATGATCCGGTAGGTCTCTTCCAACTTGGTGATTTTATGATTCTATAGCCATATTGTGTCATTTTATGAAACGCTTTAAAATGATAACTTTATTCCGTGGAAACAAACAGGCTCCCTATGACATTAAAAGAAGCAGCCTAAGAGAAGATCCCCAGTAAACCTTACATTAAGTGAATAAGCTACTTATTGGAAAATTGCTCTCACAGAGTACCTGATAGCGGTTCCCAATAAATTGGAAGGATATGTTACATTGACTGCACAGGGAGTTGCCTTAGGACTGGAAGTAATTGTTATTTTATTAATAATTTCTTTAAAAATTAAAACTAATGATTATTTTATTAGCATCTTCTGTGAAACAGACAATAGAACTTGCTATTGGTATGAAGCCTAGAAAGTCTGCAGATGCCACAGACGCTGAGAAGAATTCGAAAAGAACTTCATAAATCAGAGGAAGTGTCTGCAAAAAAGAAAAAAACAACCCAATCAGTATGTGATTCAGTTGCAGCAAATGCAAATTACCAAACAGAAGTTGAGGATTGCTTGGCTCAGCAGGGGCTTTCTCGAGAAGTGGATCTAAGGCTTCTACGAGGTTACAAAACAGCAAGTACCAGGAATATCACGTCACTGCAGAAAACCCAGAGAACTTCTATATAAATGTAGAGGAAGGAGTGTTGTGGCTCACATGGACTGAAAAAATTCAGCTGCGATGCTGCCTTTGCCCGTGGGCTCCTCTCTTTGAGACAAATGAGGAAAAACTGGAAGCAGTTTTATGCATAATCATAGAAGTGATCACAGCATCTAAAAAGAGCCAGACATATGGATTATGGAAACTTCACTACAGTTTATAAAGAGATTAAAAATATATCAGAATAGATGTAAATATAGTAATTTTCCAATACAATTGATGAACAAACCAACTGATGTGTCAAAGTAATGTTCAGCCATGCTGCATCTCTGTCAAAGATTTTCCGTTTTTTTTCTATTGTAAGTGGAATTTTCCCCCACCTTAAGAGAGAACTGAGATTAATCTTTTCTACTTGAATTTATAGTAAAAAAAAAATATGGCTTTCTGTGAATGAAAATCAGCTAATGATCCTAAAAAGGATATTTAGATCTGAAAACTGGAAGAAAATCATACAGCAGTTTAGGAGGTATCTATACTATTGATGGAATTACACAGGATGACAGTGCCTGATGTCCAAAGTTCAGGGATTAAAATGTCAAACCACATCCAATGTGTATCATTATTTGTAGCACAGTCATGCCAAGAAAATTAAGAAAGTTCCATGGCACTAAAATCGAAGGAACTGTGGAAAGCAGGTTTGATAGGAATGGTTGGACTCGAAGATCCGATGGGTCCCTTCCAACCTGGTTGTTCTATGATTCTCTTGGCCATGGAATAAGGGAAGTCCAACGTGAGGGAGGATAAATCATGACCAGCAAGCTCAGCAGTGCAAAAAACAATGTGAAGTGGGCTGACCTTACGCTTGGCTTCATGGAGATGTCCATTTAGATGTTGCATTTAGAGCAATGTCTGCAGGTGAAGCTGCTGCAACGTGAGCTTCCCGTCACACCCAAAAGCTGCTTCAAATATTCAGCATAGTCGTAGCTACTGGGGTTTCTAATATCTTACTATGGTCTTGGAGAAAAGAAGAAAAAAATCAATTTCCAACCTATTCCTTTACCCTTCATTTTTTATTAAATAACCTTTTTGCTACCTGTAGCTGCTCGTCCTTCTATCTTTTGAGGCTCAGTATGGTTGTAACACCGAGACCATTTAGTGCCAGTGAAAGCAGGAATCACTTCACTCCTCTATAACCAACACAGCAGCATCTGTTTTCCAAGCATTTACACCAAAAGAGAAATGTACTTCTCTACTTGGGTTTCCTGCAGCACCAAGATCAATTATACAAAATCCATGCTCTTGGGCTTTAAAGACTTTAGATAGTGGGGATTTTGGAAATTAGATTGAAGTAGTTAAGTGTTGCAAATTCTCTCTCTTGAACAGCTGTGGCTTGATACGACTGCTTAAAGGATTCTTTGGCAAATGGATTGCATTTCCTAGTGGGATTTGTGCTGTGAATAAATAAATTTCCATAATCAACTACTGATACTTCTGCAGTCTTCATCGCCTGCCTTTCAACTACATGCACATGTAGAAAATTGTCCATTTAAAATCAAGTAAGGAATCGAACTTAAATGAAAACACTACACCCAGCAACAAAAAAAATCCATCAAGTTTTACATTGCTGTGTAAATTTGTGAACCTTATTAGTGCCTTGGCCTATTTAATGCTAACTAGGTGTCAATCAAAGGCAGAACTGACATGGTAGTGGGAGTGCTCTGGAAATAAGAGGTAGTATCTTTGGAACATCTTGCATTTAAAGAGTGATATCTCCTTAGCTTTCCAAAGATGTTTAATTACCTTTTAAACTGATTCTGTCACAAATTCAAACAGCTCACTTTTTTCAAAAAGAAGCAGGTTAGGGAAGCCCAGCCTGGAGGGAAGTGAACTTGAGGGAAGGCTTTCCCCTGGTTAGACAATGAAAGATCTTTAGGCAATATATTTATATTTAAGATGTTGGTTGGATTTCCAGAATCCTGGTATGTCTTTCAGGTTTTGTTGTCTTTGTTCTCATAGAATCATAGAATCACCAGGTTGGAAGATACCCATCGGATCATCGAGTCCAACCATTCCTATCAAACACTAAACCATGACCCTCAGCACCTCGTCCACCCATCTCTTAAACCCCACCAAGGAAGGTGACTCAAGCCCTTCCCTGGGCAGCCTCTGCCAGTGCCGAATAACCCTTTCGGTGAAAAAGTTTTTCTTAATGTTCAGCATAAACATCCCCTGGTGGAGCTTGAGGCTGTTTCTCTGACCTTTAGAAGACTTTGACACTTTATATGTGCACCAGTAAAAAAGGAACTGAAAATCTGGTCACTTATTTGCTCCTGCAATGGAAAGAAAACTTCTGAAAATATTGTTTTCATAGCAGGAGGTGGCATCAGGCACAAGGCTGGGGATCCTCTGGAGTCACAGTTTTGAGTCTTAATAGTTTCTGACATAAATAGAGCTGACTGTGAGAAATACTTCCCTGGTTTGTATATTGCACACAGTTGATGATGCACAACATTGTAACTACACAACTCTTCTTCCTTAAGTAACCTCCTTGCAGCTCTTCAAGTTGTAGTCTAGAGATGCCAGCACTTCTGTCAACTTGAGGACTTCAGTGCTTGCCAATGTGAGAATTATCTGTGAGATCATTAGTGTTAGCTCCTTGAACATTTTGCTCTTTAACTGCCAGTTATTGCAGGATCTGATCTATTTTCAAAGTTTAAGTAAATAAATAAACAGCCCACACCACATCAGGCAAATATCTACTCATACTTGGTATAAAATATACCATAATTTTTTATCTTTGTTTCTCATTTGCTTTTTGCGTTGTCTGTCCTCTTCCCACTCTCTTAAAATATTAATTTAACCTAGAAACTGAGCTTTATAGGAACATTTTTCTAGGTGTGTCTCTACTTTGGAGAAGTGAAAGTTATTTTATTTTTTCCCCTTTCAGAAAATGAAGGATCCATATTTAGCTGTGGCACTGGGCTCTGACTCGGTGGTGCTGTAAATTTCAAGCTAATAATTAATAATAATAATAATAATGCATGCAGACTGGTCTGTCAGCTCAGAGCCCAGAAACGAGGTTGGGATTAAGTCCTGGTCCTTTCAGGTAGTTATAGAGAGCAATGAGGTCTCCTCTCAGCCTCCTCTTCTCCAGCTTAAACACCCCCAGCTCTCTCAGCCATTCCTCATAAGGCCTGTTCTCCAGCCCCTTCACCAGCTTCGTTGCTCTTCTCTGGACTTGCTCCAGAGCCTCAACATCCTTCTTGTGCTGAGGGGCCCAGAACTGAACCCAGGATTCAAGGAGCAGTCTCACCAGTGCCGAGTACAGAAGGAGAGTAACCTCCCTGGACCTGCTGGTCACACCGCTTTTGATCCAAGCCAAGATGCTATTGGCCTTCTTGGTCACCTGGGCACGCTTTGGCATGTTTAAATCCAGTGAGATTTGGCAGCAGTACCCCAGCTACTGGTGCCAAAGTAGCGGTGGTGAGAAAAAGCCTTGAGACTCAGAAGGGCAATGGAGGAGGACTAGCAAAAAAAAAGAAGAAAAAAACAATAGCATCAATTTTTATGGCAGTACTTTGTGTTCAGCAATTAATGTAGTAAGTATTGTCCAACTGGCATAGAGAAGAAGAATGTCACAAATAAACCCTTGACAAATTAAACTCACTTTTCTTTTAGTATCTGCACCTATTTATAGCCCCAGGAATTGCTCCCCTATGCAAACAGCTTCCTTCTTTTTTTTTTAAACAAGGTAAAGTAGATCAGCATCCACTTGGAGGATAGTTATTAGGGCTGTCTTCCCCATCCAGTGAACCTGTAATTTCACAAATAACACCAATTACAACTTCATCTTAGGGAAAAAAAAAGAGAGAGAAAGAGAAAGGAGCTGGAAGAGGGCAGTCAAGTAATTTCTATCAGACAAAGATTCTGGGCCAAATCCTCAGCTAGTGAAGCAGACAAGGGATGACACTGTTCCCACCTGTTTCTGTGTCCTTCCTTCATTGAGGCATTAAGTGTCATGATTTGGCCAAGCTGGAGATAATGACCCCAAAGTGGTGCTCGGCTGTTGGTCAGGAGTACTTAAATTTGTCAGAAGAGGTGTTTCTCTTTCCTTGGCTAATTATTTTGTGCTATCCAGCTGTTTCTTCAGATGAGGAATGGAGGTAGGTTGTGTTTACTGAAGTGTGTGTTAATGCTGTGTTCTGTCTGGATGATCGTGAGTTGGAAAAAAAATGAATATATAGCAAAATAATTCCCCCTAACTCCACCAACTGGAAGGGGAACTGCTCAAACAGACCTGGGAGTGGAAGATTTTTCGTTTCTTTTGATTTTTTACTCTAGCTGCTCTCTATCCCAGCTTTCTCAGAATACTAAGAGAATACAGCTGCCACAGACACAGGAGAGGCATGTCTGAACCTTATTTTGTCTGTCAAGCGAGGTAGGAGTCAGAAGTTTGGTCACTGCCTTGATACCTTTGCTCTTCACATCTCTGTTCACAATAGTTCTTGATAAAAATAAGATGCCTTTCAGCAAATGACATTATATCCTGAGGCAGTGGGATTAGCTAATGCATAACTTTGGGGGGTTTCCTTCCTTCCCTGCCATCCTCCCCCACTTTTTTCCTTCTGTTTAGACTATATTAACCTCCCCATCCCTATCCCTACCCTCCCTACTCCCCAACCTTTATAGCTTCTATTCTGAAGCTACCTTTATCCCAGACAACTCAGCTGATATATGGAGATGGCTCATGGTCTTGCGAACCTACCTTTACTTCCCCAGTGATCTTACAGATGTTATACAGTCTATTTCACAGTTATAATTTGTGTCCACGTGGCGTTCTCACACATCCTAGGTGGCCAAGACTCATTGTGGTTATGCTATGCATACAAAATCACCTTGACTGTCTAAGAAGGATTTAAAAAAAAAAAATGCATCTAGTTCCCAGCCACAATATATCCTGCCCTGTTCCTCCAATATCTTTCTCAGTCTGATGGATGTATCCTAACCTCTAAGGCAAATTTTCCTGAATCTCACTAAGTGTCTGTAAAATAAGGTAGTGCCATAGGAAGTATAAAACCAAGACCAGAAGAGACTTTTATGTCACTCAGTACTGTCCCCTGGTATCACAGGCAACTATATAATTTAATTTCTTTCATAAACTTATCAAGGATTTTCACCCTGAAAGTAGTTTGGCCTTTCAGGGAGACACAAGAGGGATTTGAAAGGGCAAAGTATATCTAGAGCATGTGATGACCGTGCAGGCTTTGGAAATCCATATTCTATATGCAGTTTGTCTTTGCTCCTCTGTCTTGAATGCAGCTGGAAATCTTGCCACGGGAGGCAATAAAATTAGGGATTCAGGGGGACCTCCAAAATATGAATTCTTTCTTCTCTTTTCCCACTATAGTCAAAACTTCTACTTGATAAAGAGCAATAAAACTTCTACTTGATAAAGAGTCCTGGGGCAGGAGTGGGGGGAAGGGGTAAAATAGCCTCTGGAACATGAAGTAAAAACTGAGGTTTTTTTTTCTTGAAGCAATTTTTTGGCTTGAGTAATAAAGTGGAACGTGGAGATGCTGACAGAACAGTAGTAAAATTATATTAAGCAGTGTTGCAATGAGAAATTCTCAGCAGAAACAAGCTGAGGTAGTCTGCTAGTTGCAGAGAACTCAGCAAACAAGATGCTCAAATTATTTTTGCTGGATATTTTTAAAAATATCACCAGACTCTTACTTGGTCACTAGATGAAGGCAATGTCATGGCATAATTTCCTTCTTTGTGATGTTTTCTTTCTCTTTTTGAGATCTTTCATCCATGTTTCATATCTTAACATAGATACTGGTTCCTGATTTTGTGCTGCTCCCCATTTTGGTCTAGTGTCAGTTGAAAGAAGGAGAGTGGAGCTTTTTACAAAGTGTAGGTTTGGTTTTTGGATTGGCTGGGAGCCTATTTTTTTGTCTCTGAGAGGGTCAGGGCAATATTATGTATTATATGATAGTTAAGGAACATTAAGATATCATTTAACCACAAGCATCTATCTTTCAAGCAGTTGAGTTAGCCACAAAATTTATGGTGAAGTCAGGCATGAACTGACTTCACTTCATGAACATGAAAGATTCCACAGCTTCTTCTGTGAATATGAAAAGTTGAGACAGGTTAAAGGGAAGCTTTTGGTTAATCTCTCTCCTCTTCGTGTCTACAGGAAGCAGTGTCTGGAAAAAAATCTGCTGCATCAGTGTTAAGACATTAGTGAAGCTACAAAGTTTCGGAACCTTTTGCCTCTTTAGTTCACAATATGACTGTGGTGCCTAACTTCCTAATTTTTGTAAAAAAATCAGATCCTAAGAGCCTTAAATCTTGGTCTGACAATCAAAAAGGACTCGGTCCTTTAATTTGCTGCCCTTTAGTTTCCAGATAGAAGTGGAGGATTGTTCAGCTCTGGTTTAACTGAAGGGAGCCCTTGGACTATTCTGCATAAAAATTTTCTGCATTGCTTAAAAAATTCTCAAAAAGAAATATTAGAACAGGCCCCGACTGCAGGTGTTTATATGAATAATGAGTTGCATTCTGGTCACATTTACCTCCTTGGCAGAACTCATGAGATAGCTTCTAGCTGGGAAGCTTTACTATTCACATCCCCCTTTGGCTATGTGTGGTCTTATCAGTGAGAAATAACTCTGAAGAATTTGAGACTATTTGAGACGCTGCTGTGATGTAGAATATTTACAAACATGCTTTTAATATGTTTGCTCATAACATGAGGGCCTATAAATATACCCCTTTCCTCCCTCTGACCTATTTTTACCTGTGCACTGGGGGATGTTACCAAGTCTCTGCTGGTATAAATGCATAAATATAATTAAGAATCATAGAGTCAGCAGGTTGGAAGAGACTCATCGGATCATTGACTCCAAACATTCCTATCAAACACTAACCCATGTCCCTCAGCACCTTGTCCACCTGTCCCTTGAACACCTCCAGGGAAGGTGAATCAACCCCCTCCCTAGGCAGCCTCTGCCACTGCCCAATGACCCTTTCTATGAAAAATTTTTTCCTTATGTCGAGCCTGAACCTCCCCTGGTGGAGCTTGAGGTCATTCCCTCTTGTCCTGTCCCCTGTCACTTGGGAGAAGAGCCCAGCTCCCTCCTCTCCACAACCTCCTTCCAGGTAGTTGTAGAGAGCAATGAGGTCTCCCCTCAGCCTCCTCTTCTCCAGGCCAAGGATTGCTTCCTTTAGATTTGGGGGGGGCTTCTTGAATCTTTTGTTGCTTTTATTGTTCTTTGTTTGTTGTTTTTTTTTCCGCAAGTAAATAGATAACAAGTACCGGAACCTCTTCTTTATGTTACATCTTGGGAGGCAGCCCATCTGTTTCTGTTTATGTGCCACCCAAAGAAATTTTTATTTTAGCAACACTAACTGTCGTCAGGGTCCAGAAGTTCTTTTCAGTAATTATGTACTTTTGGTCTTTAGAAAACACATTTAGTAGCCAGCTCACCCTACTGGAATCCCATTTTATAGAGGAGATCTTTGCTAGCAGTAATTGGCCAGCTGGAAAGTTCCCTTGGGCAAGTTTAAAACACATCTTCTTTATCTACAGTGGAAAAGAAGTTGGTCTTATTATCCTCCCAGACATAAAAATGTACTTTAACCCCACAAAGAACTCAGAAAACATTCCCATTAGAGAGAGCTCTGCTTAGGTATGGGAGGGCTCAATATGTTTAGTAATTATTACACCGAGTGCGCTTGCAGAAAAGTGGGAATTCTGTGGCTTGGCAGTTGATGTGTTTCGCAGCCAGATCTGCCATTTGCTGTCACAAATCCAGACTCTTTGCAGAATTTTAGTAAATAATTATGACACTGGGTCTGACTCTCAGCTCCATTACCAGCCTTTATAGCAATGGGACTTCATTTAGCATCACAGGCACATGCATTTATTTCATAGAATCACCAGGTTGGAAGAGACCCATCGGATCATTGAGTCCAACCATTCCAACCAAACACTAAACCACGTCCCTGGAGGAGGGGGAAAAAGACAGTGAGGGTCTGCCTGCTAGTCAAACATTGCAAAGAAAGGTCTCCATGAAAAATACAAGTTTCAATTTCTAGACAAAATTAAAGTGAAAAGGAAGAATAAAATATTTCCCTCATCAGCTACAAGTCGCCTCAAGAATAAATGATAATATCAGAAATGAAACCAAGTTACTCAAAATTTCAGCATCAGGTTTTGATGAAAAGAGCATTCTTTTCCTTTGGTATTGGCTAAATTAGTTTCTAGGGGGATAACTGGCCTCAAACATGATTGATTTCAGGTGGGAAAGCAAGCAGCAGGGGCAGATGAACTTCTGAGCCACAAAGCTCTTTTTTTTCCCCTTTTCCATTGTCATTAAGAATAATAATTAAAAGGAAACATAGCTCAGCCTCCTTGAAAATGTGATATTTCAGCAGAAGTGTCTCAAATTAATGTTCTACAAGTTTTCCACCAAGCCTCAGCAGGTATTTAACTGCTCATCTCTCATTTTTGCTGGCAACCAAACGTACCATTAAGAGTAAGACTATCCATAAGAAAGACAGCCCATTGCCTGTTGTCGACAGCTGTAGGAAAGCCTCCTAGGAGAGGGAGAAGTCCAGCTGTGATTGGTCATAGAATCACCAGGTTGCAAAGGATCCACCGGATCATCGAGTCCAACCATTCTTATCAAACACTAAACCATGTTCCTCAGCACCTCATCCACCCGTCCCTTAAACCCCTCCAGGGAAGGCGAATCAACCACCTCCCTGGGCAGCCTCTGCCAGTGCCCAATGACTCTTTCTGTGAAAAATTTTTTCCTAATATTCAGCCTGAACCTCCCCTGGTGGATCTTGAGGCCATTCCCTCTTGTCCTGTCCCCTGTCACTTGGGAGAAGAGGCCAGCATTTCACTTGCATCACTCATCTGAAAGCAAGTTAGGGTCTACATGGCAGAAGGGTGGGATGGAAACACAGGTCTGAATGATGAAATCCTACCCTGTTTGATTTTTCTCACACTGCCTGGCAAATGCAACAGAACATTTCAATCATGACACCACTGGTCCCTCAGGCACCCACAGAATGAGGGCTGCTCTGGCACTTCCTCAAGAAGGAGATTTTTTGCAGCCAACACTCTTCCAGCATTTTAATCTAGACTAAAACCCATAACCAACCTTACCTGCTTGAGTTGAGTCATAGAATCACAGAACAACCAGGTTGGAAGAGACCCATCAGATGGAGTCCAACCACTCCTATCAAACACTAAACCATGTCCCGCAGGACCTCATCCACCCGTGCCTTAAACACCTCCAGGGAAGGTGAATCAACCACCTCCCTGGGCAGCCTATTCCAAAGCCCAATGACCCTTTCCGTGAAAAACTTCCTCCTAATCTCTAGCCTAAATCACCCCTGGTGGAGCTTGAGGCCATTCCCTCTTGTCCTGTCCCCTCTCACTTGGGAGAAAAGCCCAGCTCCCTCCTCTCTACAACCTCCTTTCACGTAGTTGTAGAGAGTAATGAGGTCTCCTCTCAGCCTCCTCTTCTCTAGACTAAACAACCCCAGCTCTCTCAACCATTCCTCATAAGGTCATACGTGAATTCATCTTCCTGATGGCAGAGCTATTCATTTTTCATAAACAATTTAGCAAGAAATTATCTGCCTATGGGACATTTCTAAAAAACTCCCATCTGCTATTTTATGATTGACCCTTTAAGTAACAAACTCTTACTTCCACTTGATAGCATGAGTGAACACAACATGAATAACACGTGGACTGTGAGACATTCATAGACTCATAGAACAACCAGGTTGGAAGAGACCCACTGGATCATCGAGTCCAACCATTCCTATCAAACACTAAACCATGTCCCTCAGCACCTCGTCCACCTGTGCCTTAAAAACCTCCAGGGAGGGTGAATCAACCACCTCCCTGGGCAGCCTATTCCAGAGCCCAATTCATTTCAAAATGTCATTTGAAGGATAGGAGGCAAACTTTTCCTTGGACTTTTTTAGGTGTCTGAAATCTTTGCTTGAGGAAATGTAACTATGTTGTGTTGTGACATAGCATCTTACTCTATTTTTTTCTGATGCACTTTTCCTTGCCTGAATCTTGTCTTAACCCATCGTTATTTGTGTATTAATAAGAAAGTCTAGAAGTTTTTCATGTCATATTGTTTCAGCTGTTTATCTCTTTTTTTATTGTTGTTCTTGAAATAAAACTTTTTGCCTACAAAAAACGTTTGCAGAAGAAAATCTTCCTTCTCTTATTTTTCTCCACTTAATGGAAAAATGTTGAGATACAGTTATCTTACTCTGATTCAGGACTGAACCAACTTGGGAATCGCCCACACACACAGACACACACAAAAAGCCATGACAATACGGGAATTAAGTTGTTTTAATAGCACTGGTGCTCTGCTTCTTTCTTTGTGTGCACTTCTCTTTCAGAAGTGTGATTTTCAAGAAAACATGTTGCAGGAGCTGTTTACTAGCAAGCAATGTGCTCTAAGAAGGGTGGATCTGTAGAAGGAAACTTTGCTGAAAAGGTATGTAGATCTTACAAATATTTTGGGGAATTTTTCTTATATCAGCATTAATACTGTGTTCAGTTCTGGGCCCTTCACCACAAGAAGGATGTTGAGGCACTGGATCAAGTCCAGAGAAGAGCAACGAAGCTGGTGAAAGGGCTGGAGAACAAGAGGAGCATCTGAGAGAGCTGGGGGTGTTTATCCTGGAGAAGAGGAGGCTGAGGGGAGACCTCATTACTCTCTACAACTACCTGAAAGGAAGTTGTGGAGAGGAGGGAGCTGGGCTCTTCTCCCAAGGGACAGAGGATGAGAGGGAATGGCCTCAAGCTTCGTCAGGGGAGGTTTAGGCTAGACTTCAGGAGGAAGTTTTTCACAGAAAGGGTCATTGGGCATTGGAACAGGCTGCCCAGGGAGGTGTTTGATTCACCTTCCCTGGAGATGTTTAAGGGACGGGTGGATGAGGTGCTGAGGGACATGGTTTAGTGTTTGATAGGAATGGTTGGACTCGATGATCTGGTGGGTCTTTTCCAACCTGGTGATTCTATGATTCTAATAGTGTCCCACAAGCTGGAAGTCTGTTTGCAGCTGGAGTTGCTTACTTTCAGGCTAAAGGGAGTCTAATTCACATGCTCCATGGCTGTGTGTTGATGCAAATCAAAATTCTGTTAGTGGGTCTGACTAGGAATTAATTAACAAGTTACTGCAGGTACAATCTTAAATACTGCCTCTACAGACCTCTCCTGTGGACAGAGTGAGTCTTCTTTTACATTTTTCTGCATTAAAATGTTCTCCATTGCAAATTGTGACCTTCCAGTTACACAGAGCTTGGCAATAAATGTTGTTCTGTCATGATTTTATTATGTTCCTGTATTTGTCACACAGAGGGGAAAAAAATACATTTTATTATTATTAATAGCAACTGTTGACTGTGCAATAGCAATTGCAATGTGAATTACTACAGAAGTAGAAATATCCATTATTGTAATTGTTGAGAAAACTGTAATGTGATGGAAGCTTGTGTTAAATAAATTTGAAGGTGAGTTTTTAGAGAATCTTATCTTGCTATTTTAAATCTAAGTAAGTCTAATTTCAATACCCAAGAGGCCAAAAATCATACCATTAAGTTCTGGAAACATAAATTGTTTTGTCAAGTTATTAGTGGAACTGACAATTTGACAGTTTTTGGTAAATGCTGACATGACATGTACATATTTAAGAGGTTTTACTCGGCAGGAAGTAGATTAATTCAGACTCTTTTTAGCCCCACAAACTGTCAACTTTTGGATATGGTTTATTAAATCTACCTGAATATGAAATTAAAATGTGATTGATGTCTCCTTATTTGATGTGTGTATAATTTTGTGATAGTAGTGAGAGCTTTATATTTCGCACCTTATGTACAATGAGAGTCAGTTGCAATTAAATTAAATAGAGGATGAGGGAGTGGTTGATATGGTAGGTATTTAATGACTAGTTAGCTCTTGTAATCTCAGACATAGTAATTAACCTGGGACGACCGGAGTTATCTCTAGCTATTGAAATGGAACTCTCTCTAGGGAGAGTAAAAGAGAACTTATCCTTGGAGAGCGGTTTCTGAAGTCATTGATTTCCTGCAATTTCTTCAGTCAAGTCTATTCACGTTTAGAGTACTGTCTTATAATTTTATGACCCCAAATATCTACTCGAAGAAAATTTTGATTGAAGCGTACCAGATCCTTCTAATTTTATGGTGGTATAAGCAATACTATCTGATAATATGCAGAAGCAAGGCCAAACGTAGGGTAGTAAAGATCAGCTCTGCTGAACTAAAACTGATTCTGCAGGTTCATCGCAGAATTAATCCTTTTTTTTCAGTACTTAATTGCATGTCCCTTTCATTTCCTTGATGGCTGAGAAGAGATTGTAAGTCACTACTCAGTTGTGCCGGAGACATTTACAAATTGAAGTCATCTAGATAAATCTTGCAGGAGAAGGATTTAAATGACAGAAATGAAGAAATTAATGATTTGTACGAGGTCTTAAAATAGTTAATGCAAAAACTTCCTGTAGTTCTGCAAACTAACATGCAGAAATCCAAGACAATTTAAGGTGATCGTTTCCATAGCTACTGTAACTCATCTAACAATCCAGTTAGATTTCATAAAATCATAAAATTCATAGACTTGCACCCGTCTATGTCTAATTTGGAGTTTTGGAGATGGACAAGTTAATTCCTCAGCGGGATAAGGGTAGGTAGATAGTCTGGGACATTAGTTGCCCCCTCTCTCCTTAAACAATATGATGGTGACTCAGGTGAATTGTACTATAAAGGTAAAATTTCATTACCACCTGGACGTGTTATTGTAGAAAAAAAGGACTATTGTATTAAAAATGGGGCTTCTCACATCAAATGAAAGAATCTCAGTAACTACAGGAGAGTCTCAGAGAATCATAGAATCACCAGGTTGGAAGGGACCCATCGGATCATCAAGTCCAACCATTCCTATCTAACACTAAACCAAGTCCCTCAATACCTCATCCACCTGTGCCTTAAACACCTCCAGGGAAGGTGAATCAACCACCTCCCTGGGCAGCCTATTCCAATGCCCAATGACCCTCTGTGTGAAAAACCTCCTCCTAATCTCCAGCCTAAATCTCCCCTGGCGGAGCTTGAGGCCATTCCCTCTAGTCCTGTCCCCTGTCACTTGGGAGAAGAGGTCAGCTCCCTCCTCTCTACAACCTCCTTTCAGGTAGTTGTAGAGAGTAATGAGGTCTCCTCTCAGCCTCCTCTTGTCCAGGCTAAACACCCCCAGCTCTCTCAGCTGTTCCTCATAAGGCCTGTTCTCCAGACCCTTCACCAGCTTCATTGCTCTTCTCTGGACTTGCTCCAGAGCCTCAACATCCTTCTTGTGGTGAGGGCCCCAGAACTGAACACAGGATTCAAGGAGCAGTCTCACCAGTGCTGAGTACAGAGGGAGAATAACCTCCCTGGACCTGCTGGTCACACCATTTCTGATGCAGCAAGGATTTTATGCTGTGAGTAGGAGCACACATTGAAGATCTAGTGTGTCTTCTGCCAACCATAAACATCCTTTTGCTCAGGAAAGCTGGTAACTCAAGAAAGCATTAACACCAGTTAACATTTCTCTGTCTCTGATCAGAGAAAACCATCATTCAAAATGTAACTAACTGCAGCAGTACTGGAAAAAAAAAAAAGGAATTAACTGTTTGATGTGCGTGTTTTCAGCAAAAGTGTCTCCTGAGCCTTTGGAGATGAAATAAATCTTACTATCCTGATTACAGTCTCTGAAAGTCTCTGAAATTTGGTGGTCTAGATAGTTCAGGGAAAATGGAATCTTATGTATTTGACAGCGTAATTATTATGGTCTGTCAGGGACATACAGCTCTTTCATAAGAAACATTTAATACTTCATACGGATATTACTTTTCCCATCAAATACCACTTCAGGGAAAGTTAATAATTTAGGAACTTTTATATTAAAATATGGCTAATTCAACAGATGCATCTGATACCATCATCAGACATTGCATCAAGGGCACTAAAATGTATCCTTTTTTGCCTTGAACTAAACCTGATGTTTATGTCAAACTCTCCCAAACTTTGTGATCCTGGATTTCAAGCTGTAGTTTAAAGCTACCGTAAAAAAGATAGATGGTTACTCCCTTCAGTATTGTTTTTTCCTCAGATTCATGGCCAGTTTGCTTTCCTTACACTTCCTTTGCCCTGCTGCGTATCTGATCTCATTAGAAAAAAACATATTATATTTACCTTTCTCTGGAAGTTTTTATTTTCAGCTTTATCCCAATTCCATTTGCACAGAAAATATCCTATCAGGTATATCACACTGTCAATGAATATATTACTTGGGGAGTTAATAAAATCAACCTTTGATATAATTCTTAAAAACTGGAAAGAAGTAGGAGTTTTGTTGTGAATATGACAGTTTCTTTGACTAGTTCTAAGAATGAGTATTTTCCTGATTTTAAAAAAAATAAGAAACAAATAATTCAAGATACATAGCATAAAATGGAAACTCATAGAAAACCAAATAAACAAACAAAGAAATTAAAATGATTTTGAATGCTCTTTTCATTCATAAATTCATGATAGGCAGAAGCCTGGATGAGACTCCTTCTTGGACACAAATATAAATTAAGATGTGTATGTTTCACTATTCATAGATACACACACATGCATTTACTTAAGCCTAAAAATATATGTATGTGATATATTATTTCCTCGTATATGTATGTATAATAATATAATAATATAATAATATATTATAAATGATATACACTATTTATATTATTATTATATTAATTATTATATTAGTATATTAGTATATATTATATTATGTATTATTTCCTCATAATTTACCAAAGTGCTATGAAGGACTAGATTTGGAGGGAATAAATATCCAATGAGTAAAATTTTAGGCCATCACCTAGGCTCAAATCTCAATCCGTGAAGTCAGAGGGAAATGTGGGTAACATTGAGTAAATAAAAGGTTGTGTCTGAAGTGCCTTCCACAAACACTTAAATATTTCATCCTTGACATTGCAAATGTTCTTACTCCACCACGGACACTGTTACCTAGTTCGTTTGTTTATTGTCAAGGAAAAGAAATACAGCACCGCTTCATTTTTCACTAATTTATTGAAGAATACAACAGACATGCTGCAGTATATTAAGTGGAATTAAGGGATGTGTGTAGCATCTCTTTACAGCTGTTCCTGAGACACATCAGTCTATATTTTCTGCCTTGCACAGAAGATGATGGATTAATGCAACACAGAAGCTGTGCTTGTTGTCTAGATCAGGCTGAATGCCTCTAATAGCCAAATGGACAAATTTTATCATCTCGATGAGGGAGCTTGTTGTTAATTGCTGCTGCTTTTGAAAATCTAACTGCTTTGTTTGACAGATTCGGTTTTTTCTATGTTTGTCTGTTTGAATCTCAGGAGGAGGCAATGCAAATCACGTATGAAACAAAAGGTAAGCTCAGATAGCAGTGAGGTGTTAGCAGTATTTGGTAGACAAGCCTACTTCAAGAGGCATTTGAAGGTGTTTCCATTTAGCAGGTAGGGACTTCAGACATTTATTCTTAGACTTGCTCGGTACTTAAAATTATGTATGGCTTTAATTTTGCTGTGCTTTTTTAGTATTCGTCAGCTGATGCAGTAATGGAGTACAATACCTAAAACTTGTGGGGTTATGAATCAACCCTCTGAAGACAGCTTACTTGATTCAGAAGCAGAGAATAACTTAGAGTAAGGATCATATCTGCCTGTGATAAGTGAGGTGACTTTCCCTCTTCTTTTCTGTTTGCTGTTAGCATAGAAACCAGCATGGAAAGCTGCACTTTGTAAGATGCTGACATGTAAGTATAGATCTATACTCATTGCTCTGTACAACTACCTGAAAGGAGGTTGTGGAGAGGAGGGAGCTGGGCTCTTCTCCCAAGGGACAGGACGAGAGGGAATGGCCTTAAGTTCCACCAGGGGAGACTTAGACTGAACATTAGGGAAAAAAAAATTCATGGAAAGGGTTATTGGGCACTGGATCAGGCTGCCCAGGGAGGGGGTTGGTTCACCTTCCATGGAGGGGTTTAAGGTGCAGGTGGATAAGGTGCTGAGGGACATGGTTTAGTGATTGATGGGAATGGTTGGACTTGATAATCCTGTGGGTCATTTCCAACCTGGAGATTGTATGGCTTTATGATTCAGACAATTTGGTTCCAGGTGAAGTGAAACTTGAGGGAAGATTCATTTTGTCAGCTCATGAATGAAATGTGTCCTACTACAATTGTGCCTGTGTGTATGCTGGTTCTCACCTATAAGGTATGAGCAGCAAGGTCCCACCCACCCCACAATAGCCACTGCTGGTTTATGCTCGTCAAGTCCCAGTGACCTGCTGGATCCTTCAGATTATTACATTTTATTTATCGTTGCATCCCTCCAATTAGAAAAAACAGACAGTTGGTGCACATATATACAGAAGCATCTGGCTAAATGTATCATGTGCCTTATGAGACAAAATCACTCACTTTACTTGGTGTTGAGGGAGATGGCACTGACCTTAGTATGTGTCTCTTTAATACATGCGGTCATCAAATATATAGATCTGCTTAAGATCCCAGCAGCAAAAGGGAGATGTTCTCCCAGAGCCGTGAAATGCATTTACTAGGAGACTAAGCGGCATATCAGGCCTTGAAATATGTGGTCTAGAGAGTTACTTAAAGATATTTGGCCCCCACAGAAAACATTCAGTCATCCTAATCTTCAAGGACTGAGGAAAATGACTGTCAACATGTTGAGGAAAACTGCAGAGTGAATTGAGCTCATCCTTCTACCTTCTGCCTTGGTTGGACAGAAAAACACTATTAAGAGTCAGAGAGGCAAGTGCTGAAACAAATAAAGGGTCTTTGCCATTGAATCCTGACGTGGAATACATCTTCACTAGGAAGTATTTCGCTCTACCAGGCAAAGAGTTAAATCCAAATTACCAATAATTAAGATATGCAATATCAATAAATATGCAATCATTACTGCTATGCTGACAACTCTTTCAATATCCTGTTATGATTAATTGAAATGCTTGCTAAACACTTGCTACATATCTGCTCTAAACATTTCATTCCCTTAATTTACATCTGTTTCTTGATCACTGATGAATTGGTGTTGCAAAGGACTAAGAAAATGCTGTTATTCTGGAATTACTCTCAACTGAAAGGAGGTTGTGGAGAGGAGGGAGCTGGCCTCTTCTCCCAAGTGACAGGGGACAGGACAAGAGGGAATGGCCTCAAGCTCCGCCAGGGGAGATTTAGGTTGGACATCAGGAGGAAGTTTTTCACGGAAAGGGTGATTGGGCACTGGCAGAGGCTGCCCAGGGAGGTGGTTGATTCACCTTCCCTGGAGGTGTTTAAGGTATGGGTAGATGAGGTGCTGAGGGACTTGTTTTAGTGTTTGATAGGAGTGGTTGGACTCGATGATCTGATGGGTCTCTTCCAACCTGATTGTTTTATGATTCTATGAAATCAAATGCTTTCACCTCTTCTTTCCCCCTGTCTCCCAAACCATATGCAGGCATATAAATGGTGTCACGTTACTCCACAGGTATAGTTTCAAACAAAGAGAAAGCATATGAGCCGCTCCCTATGAGGAGCGGCTGAGAGAGCTGGGGGTGTTTAGCCTGGAGAAGAGGAGTCTGAGAGGAGACCTCATTACTCTCTACAAGTACCTGAAAGGTGGTTGTGGAGAGGAGGGAGCTGGGCTCTTCTCCCAAGTGACAGGGGACAGGATGAGAGGGAATGGCCTCAAGCTCCGCCAGGGGAGATTTAGGCTGGAGATTAGGAGGAGGTTTTTCACGCCGAGGGTCATTGGGCATTGGAATAGGCTGCCCAGGGAGGGGGTTGATTCACCTTCCCTGGAGGTGTTTAAGACACGGGTGGATGAGGTATTGAGGGACTTGGTTTAGTGTTAGGTAGGAATGGTTGGACTAGAAGATCCGATGGGTCCCTTCCAACCTGGTTGTTCTGTGATTCTGTGATTCTGTGATATGTTATGCTGATTTAAAAAAAATAATCAGCTTTTCCAGAGTGTAGCTGGACCATCAATGTGTTTTGGTAAAGGAGCACCATTTTCTACAGTCAGTGGTACCCACGCATGTCACAGAGTGAACACATCACTGCAGTGTGTCTGTCCAGCCTTACTGCCTGACTGCGCTTTTGGGCAAGAAGGAATAATCGAAGAAGTAGACAACAGTCCAAGTGAGACTTATGATTAAAGGATGGGCATTTCTGGAAATAAAGGCTATAGGGGGTCATTTTGCTATAAACGAAGTCACTCTTTGTTGGATGGCTAAGCAAATCATAGAATCATAGGACAACCAGGTTGGAAGAGACCCATCGGATCATTGAGTCCAACCATTCCTATCAAACACTAAACCATGTCCCTCAGGACCTCATCCACCCGTCCCTTAAACACCTCCAGGGAAGGTGAATCAACCACCTCCCTGGGCAACCTATTCCAATGCCCAATGACCCTTCCAATGCTTAGCTAGTATCCAGCTACTCTAGTTCAACGAGAAAATAAGTATTTACAACTTTGGAGAAAGAAGGAAAAAGTAGGCTTTGGAATTTTATAGTAAAACCCTTTTACCTTATCTTTCCTGGTATAATACTTCTAATTCGTACTACAACTTTTAAAAATATTTTTTCATATTTTTGTTATTATCGTCTATATTATAATAGACTTCTACAAGGGGACTCATAATGATTTGTTTATATTTGAACTGGATTGATATAAATACAAAATGTGATCTAGCAATTTTCCTTGTCAGCTTCTGACATCTAAGCATATGAAAACACTGTTTTGTTTCAGCACATTGCACTGTTATCTTGATATAATAAATTTGGTTTTGGTGACATGCTTATGCATTACCTTAGAGCAATGGAGCATACACAGTGTGATTATATTTTTTTCAGGAAAAAAACAGTTGCAGCTGCTATTAAACTAACATCACAAAGTTGCAGGGAATTTGTTCTCTACTGTGTGTTGTAACCAAAAAGCTTTAGCTTCTTTCTGAATGCAGAGTGGTCTCAATTAAATATAGAATCATAGAACAACCAGGTTAGGAGAGACCCACTGGGTCATGGAGCCCAAACATTCCTACCAAACACTAAACCATGTCCCTCAGTAGCTTGTCCATCTGTGCCTTAAACACCTCCAGGGAAGGTGAATCAACCACCTCCCTGGGCAGCCTCTGCCAGTGTCCAATCATCCTTTCTGTGAAAATTTTTTTCCTAATGTCCAGCCTAAACCTCCCCTGGCGGAGCTTGAGGCCATTCCCTCTTATCCTGTCCCCTGTCCCTTGGGAGAAGAGCCCAGCTCCCTCCTCTACGCAACCTCCTTCCAGGTAGTTGCAGAGAGCAATGAGGTCTCCTCTCAGCCTCCTCTTCTCCAGGATAAACACCCCCAGCTCTCTCAGTCGCTCCTCATAGGGCCTTCACCACCCCTTCTCCGGCCCCTTCACCACCTTCACTGCTCTTCTCTGGACTCGCTCCAGAGCCTCAACATCCTTCCTGTGTTGAGGGGCCCAGACCTGAACACAGGATTCAAGGAGCAACCTCACCAGTGCTGAGTACAGAGGGAAAATAACCTCATTGGACCTGTTGGTCACACTGTTTCTGATACAAGCCAAGATGCCATTGACTTTCTTGGCCACCTGGGCCTGTGCTGGCTTATGTTCAGTCGGTTGTCAACCACTGAACATGAGCCAGCAGAGTACTATCAGAAGGATCCATCCATGCCAAGTGGATCCATGCTCTCCAGCTGTCTACATGTGCACTGTGCATACCTGGGAAAATCAACTAACAGAAACTGCACTGCAACAAGCACAATGCAGAGCGATGATCCAGAATCATAGTACATTTCAGTAAATTAAGCTCTGGTCTTCCCTCTTTCAATTTTACCAGGCAGAAGATGTAGCTGCTGAGACTCGGAGTCTCTGAAAGGGTGCGTGGCAGTTGACATGGTGCAAAGGCAACCACCCAAATCCCTAATGAATTGAATTGTGTGCCTAATGAATGAATCCGAAGACCTGCTTATGGTTGAAGTACTGACAGAAAAGCATTTTGAAAACTTCTCACAGACTCGTTTGGGTTTTGCTCTTGAAACTTGGTCCTTGACCTAATTTAGTGGTGCCACTTTCCTCCTAAATACCAAATAATGTTTTTTTTTGCAGCTGGTATTCTTTGTTCCTTTCAGTTCAGGAAAAGATCCTGCTCCCTTGTGGAAGTGAAAATTTTCTATTCTCCTAATAGTGACTCTTTGTAATTGTCATCTATGGGTGTAATATTTTAAGGTAAGTTGTTCTCACGATATAATAAAGTCACAGTGGACTTCATAAACAGTAACATTTTGAGTTTGTGACTCAATATAGTTTTCCATTCTTTATATTCTGCAAGTTAATGGGAAAACGATCTCTAATGTCCTATTAAATCAAAAGCAATAAAGACTGCGAACGCAGCTTAAAACCTAAAACTTGACTATGCCTGGAACATGAGCAGCTCAGCTTAAATACAGAGTTTGGAGCCTAACAAAACTTTGGCAGTAATGCTGTTAGCCTGCTTGAAAAGCTGTAGGAATCAGGAAAGTCTTCCAGGATGAAAAGTGGTTAACGAGGAAAATGCATCTTCAGCTGATGCCCATTTGGAGAGTCTGAATGTACTAATTCTCTCCCTGATTTTCTTCAGCTGCTTCTAGTTCTGTTTTTAAGTGTGCTTTCTTGCTGCATCTACCAGGTATGCCGCTGCTTGCTTTAAAAGAAAGAAAAGCATCAGCCTTAGACTTTACAATATGCTCTTTATGCCATAAAACTACATATGGAGGTAAGATTTGAAAGGCTCTGGATAGTAAGTACTTTGAATCATTCATTATTCTCTTAAGCATAGATGCAAATAGCAGGTGTTTGAATCCGGTAAAGGATGCATTCATGTATACTCTAAATACGACTCTAAGTGGCTATAAAATGTTAATGTTCCATACCAAGGAAGTATAGAATAATATATGAAACAGAATAACACTTTGGTGACTCTACTTATCTCTGGGTTTCATGTTTTTACAGTTACATGAAATTTCCTGTGTGATGAGGAATATATCTACTGCTGTTGGAAGCAATTTTTTTTTCAAGGCCGACATGCATGAAGTTATTTTCCTTTCTTTTTTAGGGTATGAATAAACCTGCTTTCCTAGGACCAGGGGAATGCTGCCTGTCTGCATCATTTCCAATAAATCTGGAATCATTCCGTGCTTCTTGGCATCCTGCAGCACAGTGGAGGTAGGTTGATGTTTTAGATATATCTGAACATTACAGGGAGGTTATTCTCCCTCTGTACTCAGCTCTGGTGAGGCTGCTCCTTGAATCCTGTGTTCAGTCCTGGGCCCCTCACCACGAGAAGGATGTTGAGGCTCTGGAGTGAGTCCAGAGAAGAGCAACGAAGCTGGTGAAGGGGCTGGAGAACAGGCCCTATGAGGAGCGACTGAGAGAGCTGGGGTTGTTTATCCTGGAGAAAAAGAGGCTGAGGGGAGACCTCATTGCTCTCTACCACTACCTGAAAGGAAGTTGTGTAGAGGAGGGAGCTGGGCTCTTCTCCCGAGTGACAGGGGACAGGACAAGAGGGAATGCTTTTGTTTAGGAGATGACAAAGAACACAGAATTTGCAAAGGTTTGTGGTTGCAGACTAGCAGCAAAGCTGAAGTCATAATATTCCTCAACGTGCTTGAAGAATACCCTGCAACAATGTCACAGTATTGCCACTTCACAGATGAAAAGAAATTCAGCCTGTGGTTTCCCTTTGCCCTCCCTTTCCTCAAGAGCTGCATCCTTACCCTCCAGTCTTAGCCGCATTTCATTTCTCCAGTTAGCTAACTGCTTTAGGAAATGTTTGTCTGAGTCAATGAAGGTTAACAGGATCAGATCCTCGGCTGGTGTCACACAGTATTGCTCCATCATCGTTGAAGAAAAGGTACCAATTTAGGTATTGCCTATTGTATTTCTCCTGAGGACTAGCAGCAGTAATGGGTTTGTGCTCATTAAATGGTGTCTCCCTAGCTCTGCTTTTCTCTGCTCCTGTGGAAATACATCACTGTAGAAGTTCAATCCCAGTAAAACGGCATGTGTAAGACAGCTGTTCACCGAATGGAAAATTATCTGGTTTGTTACAGGAATGCGTATGTAAATCACTGTTGGGAAACACTATGTTAAAACTTATTTAAATCCTCCACATTCTGATTTGGAAACATTAACTGAGAAACTATCTTTCTTTGGCATTTTGTAAGAGGATCCTTAAGACGTCAAGAGAAGGAAAGAAGCTGGTGTTAATGAACTTGATAACAATGAGTTGTTTTATGTCTGGGACCTTTAAGACAAAGATGGCTGTTTCTTTGACATTCCAGCAGAAATTCAGGCTTTATACAAATAGGTTTTACTAATGGTCAGGACAGATAGTTCCTTGCTTGAAGAGCTCAGGCTCATTGTGGTGGGAGTTGATGCTATTCAGTGTGGTGCAGACCAAGTGAGGTCAGCAAGAAAAATAAAAGGCTTGCTACTGTCTACTCACTCTGAGCTCCCAAGTGGATTTTTTTTTTTCCTCACATACTATAGGAGCACGTGCTTTCTCTTAAAGCCTCTTGCAAAGAATCCCCCATTGTCCTAAATGGCTTGGTCTCCCCATCCTCTCCCACACCTTGTATCTAGTTTCTTAGTAGGTGACATATAATAATCTGCGGTCATGGGTTTGCTTCCTTTTTGCCTTGGGGGAGAAATTTCTCCTAAAGGTTCTGTTAAAATTCAAGAGTCAGTAACTAAGAGATGTTCAATCAGTCCAACTAGTGCTGCTACATGATCAAAGTAGGACTTAAATAGAAGTACAGGACGGCAGAGAGAGGCTAAGTTCTATTCATTGGTTATCTTAAATTCTAAGTAGAAATCACATTTCCTTTCCCTGTTCTTATTCCACTTCTTTGCATTTCTGAGAGTATCTTTTCCAGACCTCGAAAAAGAAGGATATCTGACTAGAAGATGGATGATACCTCTTTCTAGGAGTCCATCTGAATTGTGTTGAATTCTCTGTAGGACTCTTTTTTATGTGTATATCATCTCTGTGCATCTTTTATGCACAAGAGGGTAATTCAGTGTTTTTATTTAGGTGAACTATTTTTGTTTTGTGATTTTTAAATATTTCTCAACCTCATGTTGTATATTCCGCTTATATCCTTTGTATTGCAGGGTTTCTGTGACATTCAGGTTTGTCGTTTTTAGTTTTCTGGGTTGATTTTTGGTTTATTTTTGTGGTTTTGTAATGTGACTTTCTCTGCCTATCATGATATTTCAATTATTCATAATCACCACTATCACACAAGACATCTCATCTACCTGGATTCTTTCTGGCATTTCTCATGCTATATTTACCTAAATCTTTCTAGATGTTGATGTGACACAAGATCTGACAGGACTGCAGATGTTTCAGAGTCACAAAACTTTCTTGCTCCTATGAACCTTTCTAAATTAAAGCAGTTTTAGGAACCGGTGTTTTACCTACCTTTGCTATTAATCACTGTGGATTCCTAATGGCTATTTGGGCTCACATGCAGATTAAAGCTAGGCATAAACATGATCTTTAAGGCGAAATAGTTTACTTGCATTGAAGAAAAAAAAAATAAACAAAACCAATCCAAAAACCAAAACCAAACCTTGACAAGCTTTGTCCTTCTTTTGTGATGCAGCCTGTCTTGTGGTGCTCATGACAGGTATATGCTTTCGAAATAAGAAACCAGGAAGCTAAGGCACATATTTCTTATAAATCTCAGGACTTGCTCCTCACAGGCTGAGGATGTTTCCACTGTGATGCTAGATGCTGTCTGTGAAGAAATTATAAGCAATGGGTGCAGCAGCAGCCACCTCTGCCTCTTCTGGGCTGACCCCAAAGCCATCCAAGCACATGATGTCCATTCTCTGGACATGCAGGTTTGGATAAGTTCTAAAAGGCAAATGTTGTTAGTTTGCTGCTTATGTTTATACTGAAAAAAAAAAAAAAAGAAAGAAAAAAAATGTGTAAGCATTGGCTCTGAGCCCTCACTCCAAGCTGTCCATCAGGTTAGCTCCTCCCCAGATCTACAGAGTGCAAACTGTTGTGAAATGCAAACTGTAAGGCCAAGCATGGCTTAGTACCTCCAAAAATGCAACTTAAATAGCCTCCTACATTTGTAAAATTTGTAAGAAGTGGATATTGTGCATCGAGTATTGCCAGGGGTGGAGTGTAAAGCCTGAGCTTGGACACCTCCCTGGAGGTGTTTAAGGGATGGGTGGACGAGGTGCTGAGGGACATGGGTTAGTGATTGATGGGAATGGTTGGACTCAATGATCCAGTGGGTCTCTTCCAACCTGGCTGTTCTATGATTCTATATATCTGTGTGCTTCCAAATTCTAGTCACACCTATCAGAACACAGCAACAAATGTTGACAGCAAAAAAATCTCAGTGCTGAGCTAACTACCTCTCTACCATCTGGAAAGGCACAGCAATAGCATGTCAATGTTGAAGTCTTTATGTGCTTATGTGTGCCATGTCACAGACACCACCACCAGGTGTCTTCCAAGTGGAGGTTCCCAGGAGAAGTGCCCTGAATTTGGGGGGATTGTGCTAAAGTAAAACAGCTCTGAGTGAAAGCATGAAGGTGATGTGGGAATGTTGACAGTAGACATGATGTATACTAATGGTCTAGCTCCAGTGTGGATCCATTTGTCTGGCTGGCCGCAGACTCTTTTTTTTGTTTGGTGATAGACAGTATGTATTTTATTTATTCCTTCTTCACTTACGTATTCTATAAGAAGCTGCAGGGCCAGGAGGCTGCTCAGCAATAGGAAAAAGTGGGCACAAACACACAAAAAAGGTTTGAGGTTACAGAAGAAGAAACTTCCCAGGGAGCAAACAGGGCTGCCCCAAAGAGATATTGAACTGATAGCAGCCAGGCCAGCTGAGGAGGCTGAGAGGAGACCTCATTGCTCTCTACAACTCCCTGAAAGGAGGTTGTGGAGAGGAGGGAGCTGGGCTCTTCTCCCTAGAGACAGGTGACAGGACGAGAGGGAATGGCCTCAAGCTCCACCAGGGGAGATTCAGGCTGGACATTAGGAAAAAATCCTTCACAGAAAGGGTCGCTAGGCACTGGATCAGGCTGTTCAGGGAGGTGGTTGATTCACCTTCCCTGGAGGTGTTTAAGGTGCAGGTGGGCGAGGTGCTGAGGGACATGGTTTAGTGTTTGATAGGAATGGTTGGACTCGATGAATCGTTGGGTCTCTTCCAACCTCATGATTCTATGAATTGGTTTTAACCTCCCCTCCAGCCTGTGAAACCTTCCAGGCCATGAAACTTTTTAACACTCCTTCCTCATCGAGTCAGCTTGAGTTGCCTTTTTGCAAAATTAATTGCTCTAGTAAAAATTGTCCTTTTGCTTTACAAGCATTTAGGGGAACTCCTGAACAGAAGAATGAGATATGTTGTCTAGTTCATGGGATGCTGTCCTTGCTCCTGAGGGAATTTTGGGTAGGGGCTATGAGAGGGAGAGAGATGAATTGATTTGGGGCCTAGGGGAAATACTAACAGGATAACCATTGTTTAGCAGCCCTGGATGAAAACAAAGAAAGGACTAACTGCAAAATAAGTAGAATAGTAATATTTTAGCAAAGCAACCGACACTTGAAGGATAGCAGAATAGAAACTGCTTACACCTACAGAATACACCAGGATGACAGTTGTTTAGCTAAAACAACATATCTCTATAAGCCTTATGTAGGAAGGGGGCCTATTGTTAAAAGACTTCTAAGAAGCAGGACAAGTCATCTGGACCTGTGATAAGAGCGGCCTGAGAGCACGGAGGCAGAAGGAAGATAACTGCCCCTATCCCTGGCAAAAAACCCAGGAAGAGGTCTCTTCTCAAACTCATTAATATGTATAAGCATTTTAGGAATATGTAACAGTTCACTATATAAAGCTAAGAGGAGTTGCCATGATGGGTACGCACTTTGTTTTGGAGAAATGATTCTCCCGTGCGTCTCAGTGCTGAATAAACATACCTACTTTATAACTTTATAAGTTATGGAGTCTTGATTCCGCGTGTCAGAATGTTTACCTGGAGGGCTGCAGAAGGCATCCGTGAGCTGCAGCTCTGTCACAGACAAACTGTAGGATCCTGCTGCAGTCATGAGAAATCACTGAAGTTATTTAGAAACTTTTGCATGTGTATGACTAGCTGCTGCTCTTAAAATGTGAGTCGTAGAGTCCTTCAGATAGGTGCCAGTCACCATAAATAATGTCAAGATGGTACAGGGAAACACTGAGATCACTAGGAAAGAATAAAACAAACTTAGCCTGGTTAAATCATACGGAGCCTCACCTGTCTTCGGATCCAGGTGATTTTTGTGCAGTTAGAGATAGCAGAGGGGACCTGGGGGGAGATTTCTCTAAGAAGACTTTGGTATGAATTTGGATTGTCTGTCTCTATTTTCCAGCAGTATACTGTCACAGATGCTGGTTTGTTGCTTTCATAAGACAAAACAAGGGCACATCTCCTTTCCTCCTCTCCTCCCTCCCTTTTAGTTTTCAGCAACAGTTGCTGTGCTTGAATCCTGCTCCCATTTTTATGACAGTGAAATGTCCTACCTCCTTCTGGCTAATTGGTGCTCTAGCAGCAGGAGATCATGTGTGGAGGCAGTAGAATTCCCTGCCTGTTCGGCATTTGTAGTCTGCTCACACACATAATTTCAATATGAAGTTGAAATGTTAGAAAAGTGAGACTTGATGGTAATGGGTTGAAATATGCACAGGAATATCAAAGCTTGTGTAGTTTCATGGTTTAATTTAAAGCTGACAGCCTTTTGGAAACAATCATGAGGAACATGCTTCAAAGAAAGCCTCTTAAAAATGTACTTTCAAATTTCTGTGTTGATAACTGCTGATATGTTACTGAGACAAACATAATGTTCTATAAAAGGATGTTTCCTAAATTAATTAGTGCATATTTCCAGCTTAACAAATACATATTTGTATTGACAATGTCCAGAAACTTTCTCTCTTTTTAGAATCATAGAATCATAGAACAACCAGGTTGGAAGAGACCCATCAGATCATTGAGTCTAACCACTCCTATCAAACACTAAACTCTAAACCATGTCCCTCAGGACCTCATCTACCTGTCCCTTAAACACCTCCAGGGAAGCTGAATCAACCACCTCCCTGGGCAGCCTATTCCAATACCCAGTGACCCTCTGTGTGAAAAACTTCCTCCTAATCTCCAGCCTAAATCTCCCCTCGTGGAGCTTGAGGCCATTCCCTCTTTTCCTGTCCCCTGTTTTTGGGAGAAGAGGCCAGCTCCCTTCTCTCTACAGCCTCCTTTCAGGTAGTTGTAGAGAGCAATGAGGTCTCCCCTCAGCCTCCTCTTCTCCAACATAAACACCCCCAACTCTCTCAGCCGCTCCTCATAGGGCCTGTTCTCCAGCCCCTTCACCAGCTTCGTGGCTCTTCTCTGGACTCGCTTAGTATAGGCTTGATTTCTTTTTGTCACCTTTCCTTTGCAATGTGGTTTTAGGATCCCACAGGAATTGAGGACTGACCAGACAGAAGCCAAGCAACGTCTCTCCTTTCTTGTGAAACTGCTTCTTCCTCAGCCTAGGGCTGGGTGTTGTATGCTAGAGAAACTGGGGAATCCAGGGATTTAGTGTAAAATCATATTTCACCTTTGATATGCAACTCCGTTATCTACATCCACAGCTCACTGCAATCCCCTAGGAGCATGTTCTCAATCCCCCATCACCTTTTCCCCTGTAAATGGGGAAGGAGCCATGACAGAGGACAAAGGAGATTTGAAAGCTCTGCTTGTGGGACTGGTTTATAGACAAGAAGATGGATGTCATCTAATTACACCACAACAAATTCCTGCCTGCTTCATGTAGTGTTGGTCTGTTGCTGTCCTCTCTCATTCATTCCCATTATCACCCAAGGCATCCCCTTCCCTTCTCCTACTCTCCCAGCTCCTGAAACCCCGACCTGCATTTAGGAAATAAAGGGCAAAAGGAGTTCTCATCCTCCTGACTGATGCTTTAGGTCTGAAATGAGAGAGTCTCTGTTGCCAATGCACTGCCCAATTTAAAGCAATATCGCCTGTCAGTTTGATAAAAGGCATGGGACAAATACTCTGTCTTGGCCAAGCAGGGGGAAAAGTGTCATCTAAAATAAATGCTAACCTTAGGAAAAAAATATACACCAAAAAAAATGGTTGAGAATTGTTTTTATGGTTCTATTTGCTGGGCCTAGTCCTCAAATCATAAATTACTGTGTATTTGTGACTCAAATAGAATGTCCAGGAATGAAGCTTGCAGGCTCACAAAGACACAAAACTGCTGTGGTCCTTTTTTATCACAGCCATTGAAACATGCTGCCTGAAAGGTGTGTTTGCAGAACCTTGGGCTCAGCTGCCTCCATCCTCTGATCATTTCTTTCTGCCAGAAAATGAGTCAGTGTATTCATCTTCTGTCCTTGCCCTACCGAGCTTTTGTTCATGATTCAACCTATAGAAATGCAAAGCGTCCTGCTTGTTTGTTTTTTAAATAAGCATCTTGCTTGGTGCTTCAGCTCTTTGTTTCACTGCAAGATGTGCTAACAGCAGAGCTGCTCCAAGGAGAACTGATGGGGCTGGAGAACAAGTCTTATGAGAAGAGGCTGAGAGACCTGGGGGTGCTTATCCTGGAGAAGAGGAGGCTGAGGGGAGACCTCATTACTCTCTACAACTACCTGAAAGGAGGTTGTGGAGAGGAGGGAGCTGGGCTCTTCTTTCAAGGGACAGGGGACAGGACAAGAGGGAATGGCCTCAAGCTCCACCAGGGGAGGTTCAGGCTCTACATAAGGAAAAAAGAATTCATGGAAAGGGTCATTGGGTAATGGCAGAGGCTGCCCAGGGAGGTGGTTGATTCACCTTCCCTGGACGTGTTTAAGGGACGGGTGGACGAGGCACTGAGGGAATGGTTGATTTGATGGGAATGGTTGGGCTCCATGACCCAGTGGGTCTCTTCTGACTTGGTGATTCTATGATTCTATGATATGGTTCTGGTGTTGGTTTATGAACACCCCTTTCGCCTTCAGTTACCTATTATGATACCAAAGGCTTTACTACTTGAAGGCAGTTCACTACCCCATTTGGAATGGATCCAGTCACTAATATCCATCCAGTGATTGCTCCTCAGTATCTGCAGTTTGGAGGATTTTCCATCCAGACAACCTGCAGCACTTCCCCAGCAGTAAAACTGCAAGAGGCTCCTCTGCAGAGGGCAGAATGGAGGTAACTGCTGGTGAAATGTCACATAGCAAGATGACCTCATTGCTCTCTACAACTACCTGAAAGGAGGTTGTGGAGAGGAGGGAGCTGGGCTCTTCTCCCAAGTGACAGGGGACAGGACAAGAGGGAATGGCCTCAAACTCCACCAGGGGAGGTTCAGGCTGAACATTAAGAAAAAAATTTTCATGGAAAGGGTCATTGGGCATTGGAACAGGCTGCCCAGGAAGTGGGTTGATTCACCTTCTCTGGAGGTGCTTAACAGATGGGTTGATGAGGCGCTGAGGGACATAGTTTAGTGTTTGATAGGAACAGTTGGACTCAATGATCCAGTGGGTCTCTCCCAACCGACCTGTCCATTTAGTCAGAGTATGCAGAATGGACAAAAGAAGCACAAAACTTACAAAAACATTCTGGACGTCAACACCTACAGAGAGCTTTTGTTAGGCCTTTGCTACTTGGTTTGGCCATTGTTGTAATGGAAGGCAAAATATCTATAAGATAGATATATATAGATATATAGAGAGAGATATATATCTCTATAGATATATATATATATATATGAAGAAGTATGTGGTGTTCTGCAGTGTATAGTATCATCAGCAGGAGGTTGTCATCCCCCTCAGGCTGGCTAAGAAAAAAATAGTAACAGTTACATGTAAGAAAACATATATTAGTTGGACAGCAAGACAGTGAATTTCCTCCTCAGAGATGACAAATGTTTCCACCTGAGAATGATGAAGGACTGAATGGGCAAGCGATTCAGCTTGTGTGTCCTCTAAAGAGAGGATAATTCAACCTAAATTAAGCCCAAACTCATTGGCAAGGTTGTGTTTTGGATTCAGGCACAGAAATAATTCTTATTACTGTTTTGTTAGCTATTACACTGCAGTGGGGGCAATCTAGAAGCTTTTACCATTATTAAATGGATTGGAAACTGGACAGAAAAAAATAAAAACTAGTTATGTTTTAGTGACAAGATCTTTAGGAACGTTTTGTTCTCTGGAAATACTCGTGTTCTGTAAGTATCAGGAACATTAAGTGACACTTTACTGCCAAACCTCATGGGAATTTTTCAAGGAATGGAAAGAATATGAACATGTACACTTAACTATATTTTGCCCTCACAGAGTGGAAATAAGTGTATATACATATACACACACACACATATATATGTATATATAAAATCTTCCAAAGGATGCTGTAGTGAAACAATTCTCCTATGATTTTCAGCTGGATTTTAGAACCATCAGTGAAGAAACTTTCCCCAAGTCATTTAGCGTAGGATTTGCATTTGGCCCAGGATATTTTAAGACCATCCACAATATTGGATTTACATGTCTATGGACACAATTGAAAGCTTAATTTGCTGTCTTTCAGTAGTCAAAACCTAGTTTGACTTCTTCTTTTTCCACCCTATCAGAAGAGTGTAAATATCATCAGGTTGATAATGGAAGTTCTACATTTCAGGTAGCTCAGTGCAAGTTTAGCTAGAAGTTCAAACACTATGCTAGATGTCAGCCACCTAAACGCTAGGTTGTTACTTCCAGCAATTCTTATCAGTCTGGATTTGCCATCAGTTGTGCTGCACTGATGGATGTTAAAGAACCCACTCCAGACTGCACTGAAATCAGCAGAATTCTTCTGAATTCAGAGAGCTTTGAATCACATCCTCACTGTAGATACAATTATGTTACATTGAACATTTTACTTTAGCTCCAGTGCCGAAGCCATTTCTACATTTGCATCCAAATGGATCATATGAATATCATATCATATGTTCATCCAAATGGATCTGAACCCCTCACCACAAGAAGGATGCTGAGGCTCTGGAGCAAGTCCAGAGAAGAGCAACGAAGCTGGTGAAGGGGCTGGAGAACAGGCCCTATGAGGAGCGGCTGAGAGAGCTGGGGGTGTTTATCCTGGAGAAGAGGAGGCTGAGGGGAGACCTCATTATTCTCCACAGCTACCTGAAAGGAGGTTATGGAGGGGAGGAAGCTGGCCTCTTCTCCCAAGTGACAGGGGACAGGACAAGAGGGAATGGCCTCAAGCTCTGCCAGGGGAGATTTAGGCTAGAGATTAGGAGGAAGTTTTTCACACAGAGGGTCATTGGGCATTGGAACAGGCTGCCCATGGAGGTGGTTGATTCACCTTCCCTGGAGGTGTTTAAGGCTCAGGTGGATGAAGTGCTGAGGGACTTGGTTTAGTGTTTGATAGGAATGGTTGGACTTGATTGTCCGATGGGTCTCTTCCAACCTGGTTGTTCTATGATTCTATGATATGTTTTCTTTTTTAAATCCCCAAAAACCAGGATTTGGCCAGTAAGCAGGGGCAGACTTTTGCTGTTGAATAAGTGGCAACCTGATAAGCTAAGAACCTAATGCTGGGGAACACTGTTAAGACATCTGTGAGGTGCCGGGTAACCTGTCAAGAAGCAGTAAAGCTCTTATTAAGTTAAATAATACCTGTGAGAACAGGCTGAAAGCTGTGTAGCTTGAGAAAATGCCTCAAAAGGTGAGTTGCCTGTTGCAGGGAGGGACATGTGGAACCTGCAAATCACAGGGAGTTGCTAGATATATTCATAGCTCTCTTGCCTTCGGGGTTTAAGTTTTGCTCCAAAGTCAGTTTGAATCTGATTTCGGGTAGAGGCTTTTACTCAATTTGTAATGCATTGTGGTATCCAGCAGGTAGAACTCATTGAGGAAAATTGCTTCTTGCAATGTTATATGATTCATTCAGACACATCTCGGAGCTATTTAGGGGAAATTATCCATGGGATTGTATCATTAGTTTAAAAGCTGCCTCAATTGTTTTTTTTTTTTTTTTCCGTCAGGATAATTTTAAGCCACACAAGAGTATTAGTTGGGAAAACATATTTGAAAAGGAGTCTAATTCCTTCCATGTTGTTCAGACCTGGTTTTCAAGTAATGTTTTTGTCTTCTTGTGTAACCACTCTATTGAGAATTGGAGAGCAGAATTCTGTCTCTGAGTTGGCTGGTGACATCTTTTTTTTTCAGAATACAGAAACCCTCTGTTAATCAGACACTCAACTTTCATGGGCTTATATTTCAGCCACTGGTCTCGTTTGCCCTTGATACATCAAAAGGAACACAGCTTTGAAAATTTCCAACCACAGTCCTAACTAACAGCAAATGCCACGAAATAACAAAGTGCTAGCAAAGGAAAGGCCCTGTTCACATTAATCAGCAATGTGAACTGTTTCCAGGGGAGTGTGTTCAATTAGAAATCTCTTGAGAGAGCCAGAAAGGAAATCTAGACTAATCATAGAATCATAGAACAACCAGGTTGGAAGAGACCCACCGGATCATTGAGTCCAACCATTCCTATCAAACACCAAAACAAGTCCCTCAGGACCTCATCCACCTGTGCCTTAAACACCTCCAGGGAAGGTGACTCAATCACCTCCCTGGGCAGCCTATTCCAATGCCCAATGACCCTTTCTGTGAAAAACTTCCTCCTAATCTCCAGCCTAAATCTCCCCTGTGGGAGCTTGAGGCCATTCCCTCTTGTCCTGTCCCCTGTCACTTGGGAGAAGAGCCCAGCTCCCTCCTCTCTACAACCTCCTTTCAGGTAGTTGTAGAGAGCAATGAGGTCTCCTCTCAACCCCCTCTTCTCCAGGCTAAACAACCCCATCTCTCTCAGCCACTCCTCATGGGGCCTGTTCTCCAGCTCCTTCACCTGCTTGGTGGCTCTTCTCTGGACTCGCTCCAGAGAATCAACATCCTTCTTGTGCTGAGGGCCCCAGAACTGAACACAGGATTCAAGGAGCGGCCTCACCAATGACGAAATGACTCAGAACTAGAGTTTCTGAACAACAGATACAATTGTTGGAGCATTGGCGAGTTGAGAGTTGGTGGAAATTCCAAAGCAAACTTTCTCCTGGGGAAAAAGTTTTGTATGTGAAAGAGAAAACTGAATTAATTAACAACTGTAAATAGTAATGTGACCCAAAGTCTGAGGGAAAGACAATGCAGGCAGACATTAAGGCATGAGAGGAATTTCTGGATGTCCATTTGTAAATTGCTTTAGCTTCTAGCAGTAAAATGAGGTAGCGTAACTACTCTGATCAACTGGGGTGTAAGGGAAAAGACATAATGAGCTTGAAGGGTATAAGTACGCAGGCAGTAAGTGCTCTCTCTAGCATCTCAGAATGTAGCTTGTGTCTTCATCTCTAGCCTGTTTACTGAGCCCTTAATGCTGTTGTTCCTCCCTTGAAATTTGGATGCATGTTAAGATAACACAGCCAAGCATTCTGCCCTGGGATGGATGAGCTGGACCGGCAGCTCCTGTTAGAGAGGCAGGCTGGGATGGTAGGATTTTCATGCTTGGTTAATTACAATGATCTTGAGACATGTGGCAGAACCAGTAGCCTTAGCAATGCAAAAATGTTTTGTAGCCACTGCTGTAAGAGCAGATATGGGAGAGTGGCCCTCTATTTCATCCATAACAAAGTAGGATTTAATTTTTCTTGTGTTAGGCCAGGGGCACTTTGTGCTCTTTTATGAGCAACAGTTCTTGACAAGCATAGAATCATAGAATCACCAGGTTGGAAGAGACCCACAGGATCATCGAGTCCAACCATTCCCATCAAACACTAACCAATGTCCCTCAGCCCTCTGTCCACTGCCCCTTAAACCCCTCCAGGGAATGTGACTCAACCCCCTCCCAGTTCAGTGCCCAGTCACCCTTTCCATGAAAAATTTTTTCCTCATGTCCAGCCTGACCCTCCCATGGTGGACCTTGAGGCCATTCCCTCTCGACCTGTCCCTTAGGAGAAGAGAATTCTGTGTAGAAATTTTGCATGAAATCACTGCTAGGCAGGAACACTCTGAGGACATGAGTGTCTTCAGGTAAACAGAAATAATTCTAACATTCAGCAACGTAAGTCCAAAATGTGCTCGTTCAATTTGATTTGAAAATTAGTTTTTTTTTCTTGAAAAACACACTAGGAGCAAGTAGCTGGTGCAAGGAGCATTTACTTGCGCCTTTTTAGTTTTTTAGGAAAAGATATTCTATAGTCAATAGAAGTGTGTTATTCTCACCCTGAAGGAATTATTCGCTATCAGATCACAAAAGTTTTGTAGGTCAAAGGGAAAGGATTTGCAAGGTGGTTGTTTATTTTTTTGAGGAAGGAGTCCAGAAATGGAACATTAGCATCTTCCTCTTTTCTATCCTCTAGTGTGATCTTTCAACACCTAAGAGGACCAAAAAGCATTGATCTTATAGGAAATGTCTTTCTGAAACAGGTACCATCAATCAGAGAAACATCCAATGGTTAAACATTCGAAAGCATTGAATTTATGTGACCCAAAGGACACATTTGTAGAACTATAGAATAAGTCAGACTTCCAGAGCAAACTCCAACATCTACCTTAAACCACTGTAAAGTGTCAGACATTTGGATGTAAATAGTACCAGCAAATTGTTGGAGTCTGGAGAGAGACTCCGAGATCAGAGACTGTGGAAACTATTTTATTAAAAGACTGCTCCAAACTCATGGATTTGTCCGGATTAGAGTTAAATCTGATTATTTCAGCTTAAGATCTTCTCTGGTTAGAAAGACTGTGAGATAAATGATGTCTGTTCAAAATCTGGTTATTATGCAGCTGGAAAGGAAGGTTGTCCAGGATATCTCCTTCCCTGGATTTCCCTCCCTCTTGTTGCCAGTTAGCATTACAGTAACTTTAGATGGGACTCAATATCTAAAGAAGTACACTCTGTCATTTTAGATGTTCTAGGACATCCTGCCTGCCTTCCAGCTGCCAGAAGGACACATCTCACGGGTGAGAAAATCATACCTGGCAGCCTTGTGCATGCTCAGCACATTGTCATTTGAGCAACTGACTCTGAACTCCACTCTCAGTGCTGTTGGAATCAAATCCTGTGCTCCCAAGTACAAAACCTACAGATCCTAATAAAAGCACAGCTCCCTGTCCATGTAGTTCATGCCAAATGCCACGTCCTGCACTTGGGGCACAACAACCCTATGCAAAGCTACAGACTGGGAGAAGTCTGGCTGGAAAACTGCCAGGAGGAGAGGGACCTGGGGGTGTTGGTCGACAGCGACTGAACATGAGCCATCAGTGTGCCCGGGCGGCCAAGAAGGCCAATGGCATCCTGGCTTGGATCAGAAATGGTGTGACCTGCAGGTCCAGGGAGGTGATTCTCCCTCTGGACTCAGCACTGGTGAGGCTGCTCCTTGAATCCTGTGTTCAGTTGTGGGCCCCTCAGCACAACAAGGATGTTGAGGCTCTGCAGCGAGTCCAGAGAAGAGCCACAAAGCTGGTGAAGGGTCTGGACAACAGGCCTTATGAGGAGCGTCTGAGAGAGCTGGGGGTGTTTATCCTGGAGAAGAGGAGGCTGAGAGGATACCTCATTGCTCTCTACAACTCCCTGAAAGGAGGTTGTGGAGAGGAGGGATCTGGGTTCTTCTCCCAAGTGAGAGGGGACAGGACAAGAGGGAATGGCCTCAAGTTCCACCAGGGGAGATTTAGGCTGGACATCAGGAGGAAGTTTTTCACAGAATGGGTCATTGGGCATTGGAATAGGCTACCCAGGGAGGTGGTTGATTCAGCTTCCCTGGAGATGTTTAAGGGACGGGTAGACGAGGTGCTGAGGGACATGGTTTATTGTTTGATAGGAATGGTTGGACTCGATGATCTGATGGGTCTCTTCCAACCTGGTTATTCTATGATTCTACTAGTCGTTAGATAACAAGCCGTTACAGGGAAGGAAGTCCTGCCCATGGACAGAGAGATATTAAAAGTAATGAATCAGAATGTTTCTTAATAGATGCTCTGAGTAAAAACAGAAAAGAAGTGTCAGGACGTACCCGAAGATGTGTAACCTGGATGTTTCCAATCATGTCAGAGTTCAGCTCATTCAGGCTTTTTTGCAGCCTTGGGGAATTACAGCAGAATAGGAAAGCCTACAGAGAAAGTACCAAAGCATAAAGCATATTGGATTGGAGTGCATTTCAAAAAGAAATAGGTGAAGTTTCTGCATAGCTAAGGGAAAAAAAGAGGTCTTTGCAACAACGAAATTTATCAGAGGACAATCAATCACGCATGGTGTTCCTGTTCTTTGTTGTGTTCCTTGCAAATCAGACTTATCTGGCTATGTATTGTGCTCCATCCTGGTCACCGATGATGTAAAAAATTTCAGTAGGAAAAAAATCTATCAGAAGAACTGTCCCCAAGAAAGCCATTTTTCAAACTCCTTCTTGGGAGAGACTTTGGGAAAAGTTCACTATTCAGCACATGCTGTCTGTGAGTTCATTGAAGAATAGATATAGGGACCCTGATTAATATACATTTTGTGTACTACTAATAACCATCCACTGTAGATTTTACCTCTACAACCTGCAATACTTCCTTTCTCTGTTAAACTAAAGATACTCTTTTTCTCTCTAAACACGATTAAGTAGTGATGTGGCTAGTGATCTTGAATACAAGGACATTTGGCATCCAGTATTGGCAGAGAGCAAATTCCATCATCTGTCCATGGCTTCTAATTATCCCTCTTCAATGACTTTACTGACTGCATGACTTTGTGAAAAACTATCCACCTGCCTCTTGAAAAGGCAATCTCTGTTTCATCCCCTAGAGATAAAATACACCAGAAGAGATCAGGATTCCACCTCAGTTGGATTAACTTTGCAGTTGCAAGAAGTGTGTTCTTTGCACATCTGCCTACTTTGCTGCATCTCAAAAGGTACAAATGTGAACAGGAATTATATGTATTCAGACATAAAAACTATCCAACATGAACATTATTATGTACCAGAAATGATGGTTCTCTCATTCAGAGTTAAATATGCTATGAGTCTTAATTTAAACTCATGTGTTTCTGATGTTCATACTTTCCCACTTTGTGAAATCAACATAGGAGTCCTTAATTCTTATTATAATTCTACTTGGGCCACTGTAAATAATTGCAGAGCTCATGTTGTACCTTTTAAGTGACACTGAATGTTCAGTCATGGTGGTAGTTTGGGATAAGAGTTTGGCTTCTAAAAGATGGGGTAGCTCCCATGAAATGCATTATTATGGGAAAAGTAACTCTGAGAAGTGCTTGACAGAGTGTAGATGACTTAAATATTTGGAAAATGCAAGATATATAGGGACTGACTTGGCAGGACCCAAGGAGAATCGTGATAAGTAAACACCAAATACCCAGAGATGCTGCAAGTGTTGAGAGATAGCAACAATTCAGTATAATCCTTCTCCGGAATTGTGTCATATCCTCTGATATATACTGAACCAGTGTCTGGCTTTGCTCTATATGACAGAAAATATGCAGACACTAAGAGAAAATATTGGGGTGTGTGTGCATGTGTGTGCGATACAGAGCAAGTGAGAGAAGGAATACAAACCAGTGACCTTTAATGGGCAGAGTCAGAAGCAATCAACTTCACATCATAAGATCAGCTGAATGTCAGAAGCTTTTCATAGTGGCAACACTGTTGGAAAATCCCCTTTAACTCCAATTTTTGAGTTTCATAAGAGAGATGACTTCAGCGTCACACCAATATCTCTTTACAGTTTGTGTGAATCACGATGTGAAACACTATGAAAAAGTTTCTAGGCAATGGTGCTTTTGTTCCAGGATGTCTGCATCTGGAGAATGAACAGCTATCAAGTTCATTTTAACAAAATGCAGATAGATTGATAGATGGTATCACTCCAGTTCAGAGATCTGTCCCTCCTGTCTTTGAGAGAGCATGCTACCTATGAGCCATGTTTAGTTACCCTGTGTTATAATTACTTTCGAGTGAAAGTAAAGCGTTCCTGCTTCTTATACACAACAGAAGCCTGTAAAAACATGAATATTTTAAGGCATGGGTAGATGAGGTTCTGAGGGACATGGTTTAGTGTTTGATAGGAATGGTTGGACTCGATGATCTGATGGGTCTCTTCCAACCTGGTTGTTCTATGATTCTATGATTTATCTAGTCCTCCTTGTTCCATTTCACTTTCTTCCTTTCCTAATATCTGACACTCTTGTATTTCCATTCTTTCCAAGATAGATATATTTACCACAATGAACTTGGTTTTGGACTCTCAATAACTTCTTCTTTTACCTTTTATTATTTTTTTTTTTTTAGCATAGAAGTTGTTCAGTAAATTACTTGAAGTTTCAGGGTAGGTAACACCAAGGCAGAACAAAATAGTATTGATAGCTCTTCTTGCTTTGGGTTTGATTCAGGACTAAATAAGCTTCTCTACCCTTTTCTGACTAAAAATCACCTTCAGTTCTGGAAAAAACTGTCACTGTGGGAGCAACTAGATGCTGCTGAATTATTCTTTTAATGGAAAAGTTTTCTGCGAGGAAATGGGGATCTGACTAAGCTGCTGTGTTTCACAGACATGTCCTAATTGCATGGAACCTTTCTGTGCTTTATTTCTGAGAGGAGCAGTGTTTCATCTTCACGATGTAATGACACACGATTCAGTCAGCGCAGTCTAATCTGATCAATTGCAAGCACTTTTACAAAGATGTAGTGATATTCCTGGCAAGTTTGAAACTTGCTTTCTGGAAATTCTCAAAGCTGCTTCTTTTCAGTCATCTCACAGTGCAACAAGAAGCGTGATTTAACTGAGGCTTTGCAATGGGACAATGCTGCATCTTCATAGTGAATCATAGAATCTTAGAACAACCAGGTTGGAAGAGACCCACCGGATCATCGAGTCCAACCGTTCCTATCAAACACTAACCCATGTCCCTCATCACCTCGTCCACCTGTGTCCATTCCAAACATGCAGGTGCTCACGACCATTACCCCGAGGAAAGAAATTCAGGTTTCTATCCTGGCCATGCAATACAGCCCATAAATGCCAGGTAACCTGTTATTTCTTAATGAGCTTCTACATAATTTTTTTAAAGGAAAAAAAAAAGTCACACATGAAAGTACTTGGCCATTTGAAGGCAAGTTTCACACAGTTCCAGAGATTCATAGATGCGTCTAGGAGCAGCATCTCTAAACCACATCACTTTTAGGCTGCATTCCCTGCAAGAGGACCATGCATGGAGACAGAGTGGGAAACACCCAGAGTGAGAAACACTGCAGAAAGGGGGTCACCCCCTGACATAAACACACCTTTAGTCTTACAAGCAGGTGATTTACTGCACTCTATTACTTGCCTGAAGCATCTCAACTCTTGCCATTTGAAAAGAATACCCACTTTCTCCTTTACATCACAACTTAAACCAGAGATAGGTGTCAACACAATCAAGGCTGCTGTACTAAACATGCAGTAAAAGCCATCCCATGTCCTAGAGACATCACACCACTGGCTAGAAAGTTTACTCACTTTAGGATGTTTGAAGCAGGCAGTAACAAAATTTAGGTACGCTTTTTTGTTTATGGGTATAGACTGGAGAGGGGCAGGTTTAGACTAGTCATAAAGAAGAATTTCTATACTCTGAGGGCGGTGAGGCACTGGCACTGGTTGCCCAGGGAAGCTGTGGCTGCTCCATCCCTGGAAGTGTTCAAGGCCAGGTTGGATGGGACCTTGGGCAGCCTGATCTGGTGGGAAGTGTCCCTGCCCATGGCAGAGGGATTGGAACTCAATGGTCTTTGAGGTCCCTTCCAACCCAAACTATTCTATGATTCTAACCTCATTGTATGAATTTTAGACATTTGTAACATGGGTGGATGAACATTATGCTGAGACTAAGTAAAGTTCCGATGTCTTTTGAGTGTATTTACAGTCTGTGAGTTACTAATTCAACACTGAATTTTATAGCCATAGAAATTGTCACTTGGTCCGAACGGAGACATGGTTAGGTTTATCATGCAAGTTTTTTTTAAAAAAAGGAAGATAAGGAAACCAGTGTTTGAAATATGATGCACCACAGGTCAGACTAACACCTCCTGTTGTGGTTGTCAGTTTATTAGATCATTTGCAGTTGGAGGAGCCTGGGAGACATGTCAAAGGCTGATGAATATTTAAGGAATCCCAACAGTACTCTTAGCTATCTTGCTACTCTCTTGTGTTTGCCTCAATTGCTGTTTATAACTATTGCTAGTTATTGCTCCATGGGGGGAGGAAGAATCAGTACAAAACGAGGTCAAGGAGCTAAGAATAGAGTTAATAGAGAAATGACCTTGCTCTGTTGAGCAATGAAGCTGGTGAAGGGGCTGGAGAACAAGTCTTACAAGGAGCAACTGAGAGAGCTGGGGGTGTTATACCTGAAGAACAGGAGGCTGAGGGGAGACCTCATTGCTCTCTACAACTACCTGAAAGGAGGTTGTAGAGAGGAGGGAGCTGGGCTCTTCTCCCAAGTGACAAGAGGGAATGGCCTCAAGCTCTGCCAGGGGAGATTTAGGCTAGAGATCAGGAGGAAGTTTTTCACGGAAAGGGTCATTGGGCATTGGAATAGGTTGCCCGGGGAGGTGGTTGATTCACCTTCCCTGGAGGTGTTTAAGGTGTCGTGGATGAGGTGCTGAGGGGAGTGGTTTAGAGACTGGTGGGAAAGGTTGGACTTGATGAACTGGTGGGTCTCTTCCAACCTGGTTGTTCTACGATTCTATGATGTGGTGATGTTTTGATCCTGAACACTGGTTAATTCTTGGCTGGGTTCTTGGCAGGACTGTAGTTTCTTTGGGCTGGTTTTGGTGCCTCTAGAAAGCTCCTTTCTTCAGGATATTTGTCTGTGATTGAAGCTGGATCTCAATGAACAGATTCAAAGAGAAACCAGGGACGTTTTGCCTGTGTTAGTGTCTATTAGGTGAATACCTACTGAAGGAGGGTAAAACTTCCAGGAACATGGAAAGCTTTTTCTCAGTGCCTGACCTGCAGATTCAAGATAATTAAATACCTCTGAGTTAAAGATTTTCTGTGTATTTTCCAGATGTGCTCCCAGTGTACCTCATTTACCTGTGCTTTTAGACCCAAGAATATTTTAGATTTCAGGGATTTCTATCCAATCTGGAATGAGTCCTGAACATGGGCAGAATATTGTCTTTCCACATATGATGTGCATAACATGGGAAAATAATTCTCACGTGGGGATCGGAAAAGAAACCAGAATTATTTTCCATCAGCTTCCTTGCTTGGAGGTTCAGGATAGCTACACTCACCATGTGCCCAAGTTTATTTTTTTATTTAGACGTAGATTTTTTTATTTAGACATTAACTTATCAAAATTAATGGAAAAATTTATCATACACCTACTTTTGATAATCTTTCTATTAATTTTAAATAGAATCAAGTCATGACCACATGCACCACAGTTGGATCATGCCATGGCTGCATCTCTGATCTAGAAAGACTTGTCTTCTATAATCAAGAAAGGCCTAAACTCTAGTGCTATTTACATTATACAACCTGCTCTTCCCCCAAATCAGAGCCGCATTAGTCCCTCCAGATATTTGCTAAATGCTCTGTGTAATATCATGCATCTTCCGTCCAGAGCTTGTTCCTTTTTAACACTCAGGGCATAAAGTGCCTATTAAAAGGACATTAAAGCCAAAGAAAATCTATCTGCTGCCTCAAATAGGCACTGGATAAGGCCCACACCAGAGAATATGCTATATAAGCATGCTCATAAATCACTAAAATTAAGATAAGATCTATCATTAATAAGTAAAGTTCAAGGACGGCCTTTATCTTGTTAAATTATCCCAGTTTTTCTGTCTATTAGCATATTATTTAGAATGTAAGAATGGCTGTAGGGTTTTTTCACTCTCCTTGGTAATGACATATTATGCAGAATAAGAAGCCTTAGAAACTGTTCTAAGATGCCATAATAATGCTGGAATTATTCTTTGGGGGAGGTCTTTGCATTAAGCAGCAAGTAATTAATAGTAAATTGCACTGGAAATTCTTGGAAAAAAGACAAATTGCATATGCTGTTGTACTCATACCCAGCAAGTCCCATGTAATTAACAGTATTAAGATAAATATGAAAGGAATTATTAATGATGAGATTAACTTCACATCTTGGTGCAAACAGATGGATTTCATCTATGTATGTGGTAGGAATTGAGAGTTCACTTTAACTGCTAAAAATATCAGACATTATTACTTCATAGAAATTTGCTGCAGAAGTATTGATTGTTATGCAACCTCCGACATTTGTATTGTGATTTCTGTCCCCACAGACCGTGGGTTGCAAGATCAGTTTTGCTGGGCAGATTAAGGGGTATTTTGGTGAAGCTGGAGCTGCTTGAGAGCGTGAAACACTCATTCTAGATAATGTGAGTCAGACCCTCAGTAAGAATCAAGCTGCAGTGACACAGTAATGTGAGTTGAAAAGGGGGCTGACCCACTTAAAACTACATTCAGCCAAGGTTCATGAGTTAACCCTTCATTAAAATACAAATATAAGTAGGGAATTGCCACATAAGAAAAGGCAGCACGTACAACAGAAGGTAACTGTTTTAAATGGGAAGCAAAGAAGAGTAATGTGCCCAGATGAAATTTCAAAGGCAAGAGATGGAAACAACAGAATAATTCTTTATATCAATATTTTCTCAGCAGTAATACTACTTTCTCTAGTGCACTGTCCTGTATGTGTGGGATCTTTTAGATGTAGGAGGAAATCAGATCATTCTTGAATTCAGAAAACACAGTTTCAATTTCTAGAATCATAGAATCATAGACTCACCAGGTTCGAAGAGACCCACCAGATCATCGACTCCAACCATTCCTATCAAACACTAAGTCATGTCCCTTAGCACCTCGTCCATCCATGCCTTAAACACCTCCAGGGAAGGTGAATCAGCCACCTCCCTGGGCAGCCTCTGACACTGCCCAATGACCCTTTCTGTGAATTTTTTTTTCCTAATGTCCAGTCTGAACCTCCCCTGGTGAAGCTTGAGGCCATTCCCTCTTGCCTTGTCCCCTGTCATTTGGGAGAAGAGCCTAGCTCTCTCCTCTCCACAGTCTTCTTTTAGGTAGTTGTAGAGAGCAATGAAGTCTCCCCTCAGCCTCCTCTTCTCCAGGCTAAGCTACCCCAGCTTTCTCAGTCACTCCTTGTAAGACTTGTTCTCCAGCCCTTTCATTTCCTTGTGTCTCATTTTTTCCACCTATATTAATTATCTTGATATCTATTCTCAGGCACTTCAAAGTCAATTGATAATATGGACTAAGGTACATAGTTTTACTTTTTGTTTCTAAGTAGCATCATGTCTGCTGATATCAGCAAAGGGCTATTGCCTCAAGGGAACATCCGTGTCTCTCAAATCACTAATACCATTTCTTCTGTGATTTTCTGCCCCTGCTTTTCCTGCTCCCATAAGGATCTGCTTGAATTCTGTTTAATTCTGGGATGTAACCGGTTACTGAACTCCACCTGTGTCAACCTTGATGAAGGTCATTCACATGGAGACTTTTATTCTGAAAATGAACCAGATGTCACTTAGATGTCAATGGAGAGCCTTTTGGTCTTTAAAACCATCACCAAGAAGAAAGAACAGTGTCTACTTTTGCTAAAAGGCACAGGAGGAGTGTTTATAAATTCAGACTCATTTGACTTCACTGACATGTAGAGAGGAACAACCACCAGAACTTCTAGGTTAATTAATCAAGGCTCTCAGAAAAGCAGATTCTTAATGGCTTCAGATACCTTTCACCTTTCCTTCACGTCCCGGTTTGAACCCAGCTCAAATCAGTAAGGATGGAGTGATGCAAGTGACTTCTGCCTGCTTTGTTCAGCAAGAGAGAGACCTAGTGACCTCAGTTGTCCTTCCATTTCATTAGGCACCTAGAGGTTTAATATCAGAGTAGTAATTAGCCGTCTCAGTGGGCAGGCTTGGGCTGAATGTGTGTGGAAACACAGATATCAGGTGGAGCCCCTTTAGGACATGCTGGAGGGACACTGGTCCATGATTGACTGGACACTCTAGCTCTCACAGGGTACTCTGAACCTCCTCTCATTTTCCATTGCCTGCTCTCTTGCATGTTCACTCTCCGAGGGAAAGGGGAATTAAAGGATGTCATTTTCTCTGTCAATCAAGTAGACGGATGACTCTCATGAGAACCCAACTGCACACAAAGTCCTTCAGCTTATTTTCTAGCTATAAGAATAATAGAATTTTTTTCTATTCTTGAATTACATTTCCCTTTGAATTTTTTTTTTGTGAATATAAAGACACTTTGGTGTCTTTTTCAAGGTAAAATAATTATCTCCTGAAGGTAGGGGTGCCAGACTTTGTGTCTCCATGGATTTTTAAAGCTTTTCTATGGGTTCTGTGTTTTCTGATGTATCTGTGCAGTACCTGACGCAAAAGGATGCTGCTCTTGGTTAAAGTCCACAAATTGGTCCTTGAAGGGAACATGAGGGTATTGTATCATCATTTAAGGCAGTTTTCTGTATTTTCATGTGTGTACACTGCCCTTCTGATGAACTGCACCCCTTTATGCAACTTGAGCCAAGACAGACATAGAGGTAGGAAACTATTAGAGGATATAGTGAAGACCACAAGAGAGAAGCAGCAGCAAAATTATTAGAGAAGAGAGGACCTTTGGGATACATTTTCTCTTATTCTCCTCTTACAATACTGAATTAAGTTGTTTAAACTTATAACTTGAAGGTTATGGGGGAGAAAACATTCTCACTGAGATTGTTTAATGCAGTTTTCCATATATTTGATGAGGTAACAAGAAGATTTTTTCCACTGTCTCTGGTGGTTACCTCTTATATTTCTTTGCTGTCCAAGATGATGCTTTGTTTTCCATTAGACTGTGAGATTTCCATGGGTTTTTATAGTTTCTAATGTGCCTGACAACACAAAAAAGAAAGAATCTGAGAACATACACATAAATATCTGACCCCTGGCGTTCTTTTGGGAGCAAAAGGGGTTTACACTTAAAAGCCCTCAGGAAATGCAACATTACTCACGTATGACATCCACACTATGCTGAGCTCTTGAATGCTTAGATCCTTCAAGCCTGGCTTGATGTCCTCATCACTAATAGTGACTGAGAAGACACTGAGAATAATGATTTTTTACTGTGTTCACAAAAGTGCTGCCTTAGCACCTGTGATTTCTGCTTTAAAAGAGGATGTCATCAATGCAAAGGGCAGCTCTATATTTTTCTGTGACTACAACAGTGCCATTACTGTCCAGAGAAATGACAGAGGAATGGATTTACTGTTTTAAGGACTCCTCAATAAGTCATTGGTTTCAGTGGAGAAGCATTTGTCTAATTTATTGAGGAAGCAATCAGTCACCAGAAAATACATCCCATACATTAAAGGGAGCCTCTGGGTCTCTGCCCAGCAAAACCAACTGACCCGACAGGTCTCTGTTAAGGGTAACCCAGACTGCTAGTCCCTGACATCAAGCGGAGTTTTTTTTTTTGGTTAGTGGCTTCAGAAGCAGCATGAAAATAGTAGTGTGGGGAAGACACAACCCTTGAGAGTCATCTGAGACCACCTTGAATAGAGAAAGAGGTTTAGGTGGTGTGTCTGCTGTCAACAGGACAAGGAGGACAAGGCTGAGAGGAGACTTCATTGCTCTTTACAACTACCTGAAAGGAGGTTGTGGAGAGGAGAGAACTGGGCTCTTCTCCCAAGTGACAGGGGACAGGACAAGAGGGAATGTCCTCAAGCTCCACCAGGGGAGATTTAGGCTGGACATTAGGAAAAAATTTTTCACAGAAAGGGTCATTGGACACAGGCTGCCCAGGGAGGTGGTTGATTCACCTTCCCTGGAGGTGTTTAGGGGATGGGTGAGCAAGGTGCTGAGGGGCATGGTTTAATGATCTATGGGAATGGTTGGATTTAATGATCCGGTGGGTCTCTTCCAACCTGGTTATTCTATGATTCTATGAATTACAGGCTTACTTTGCAGGGAAAGAAATGTAGGTCAGGCTTTAGAAAAAGTTTTCTAACTGGAAGCATCAATATAGTTTTGAAATGTATAATGTAAATATACTAAGTACAGTGTTGACAGTCACTGGAAGTTTTAAGACTAGGCAGGATGTGTCATACCTGTAGGTCATTGTTTTAGCTTGAAATGGTTATCACCATGTCAAGCTTTTTAACACACCTTGAAAGGAGCATCCAGAGAGAAAGAGGATGTTGAGGTTTAGAAAGATTAAGGTGAAGTCTCATAGTCGGGTCGTGGTGGAGCCTTTGTGGCCCTGGGCCACTTGCCCAGCTGAGAGGATGGAAAAGAATCATAGAATCATAGAATTACCAGGTTGGAAAAGACCCACCAGATCATTGAGTCCAACTATTCCTGTCAAACACTAAACCACACCCCTCAGCACCTCGTCCACCCATCCCTTAAACACCTCCAAGGAAGGTGACTCAACCAAAAGAGGGCAGTCCATAATCACATCTTCGTACCGCTTTTCTCTGCCAGATGTCATCCTTCACCCTAGTGAATCTGCAGCTAAGACCACACAGGGCACACTATGATACCTGTGAGATTTGTTATAAAGTTTTGTCCCAACTCTCTTCCACGACTGCTTTGCAGGTGTCTCTGTGTCAGCGTTTCTCTACCCCTTCATTTGCTATTGGTGACAGTTCCAGGAACTAAAAACAGTCTATGTCTTTTCAAATATTTTCTGGAGACCAGGATTTGGATATAGTTATTAGATAGTGGTTAATGGCCACTGACCTGACCCTGCTCTCTTGTTCTCACCTGCAATATGTCAGACTGTGCTCCTTGTCGTTGGTTTGAGGGGAGAGAATACCACAGCTGTAAATTAGTGACCAATACAGAGCACTTGCCACCAATCCCACAGAATGTTCAACAACAAATGGATTTTACTGCAAAGCGATCAACTCTGCAGTGATATCTCGTATGTGACTTCTACTTTATGAGAACTATTTACTACTTAGTAAAAAAAAAGCTGACTGCAACAGAATAAATATGTTAAATAGCTTAATAAGCTCTAATAACAATCTAAAGAGAACATTTCTAAGGCTGAACACTACTGCTTTGTATGTGCCTTTTTGATTGAATATCTTGAATTTCTACTCTAATGGACAACACTAGAAGAGGAAAGAATTGAGTAATTGATATTCAGTATTGCAAAATTCAGTTCTTTTGTTTCCCTGATTTTGATACTTTTCTTAACAGTCCTCTCTGAAATAGTGTTATGTCTAGCATCAACTTTCAATAAAAAGAAAAGTTGGTGTTGACCCTTCATATTTAAAATGAAAAGTGGAAGTGTGAGCTGTGAGGAAAAGCTGAAAGGCACTTTAAAAAAAAAAAAAAAGCAAAAACCACACAGAATCTAAACCAGCAAACTGCAAAACATTCTTCTTCAACTTTCCTCTTTTTTAAACTCATGTCATGATTTCTTAGACATAAGATTCCTTGCTGAAATCATTATATTAAAATGCCGTGTATATCAGCAGGCAAAGAGGTATCGCTTCTAATATTTGGGTCTGTTCTGCAGGGTGTTGTCATACTATTGATTTCTGTTGAAGTCTGCATCTTTACTATCGACTTCCCTAGCAGTGGAGATATTTCCTGTATTTTTGGTATCAGTCCTGCTGGGATCTGGAGATGACGCGTGTTTCCTTTCCATTATTTGTAATACAAGTGCTGTGTAGCAACTGCGTAGCAGGCTGCACAATTTCTGTAAAAACTGGATAAAAGGACATTTTTTAACTAAAAACTCAGTTTTCAATTAAATGCTATGTTCGTGTCAGAAAACATGTATCTTTTGGTCAAAGCACTTGGAGTTTAAAGTCTTAAATAGTGAAGCAAAGAAACTTGTATTGCCCTGAGTGCAGAGCCTCCTACCTGCCTTTGTCTTCTCCAGGATGCATCTCAACCACTTGCTGCATCATCTATAGCTGCTCCTAATCTCTTGATGACGTGATAGATCATGCTCTTTCCAGAGAAGCACTAATGGCGCATCATAGAAAATGCATTCTCCTCAAGTTGTTTCATTTACAAAGGCTTTTGAGTCATTTCATCTTTTAAGGCATTCAATGTTCAAAGTTCAATGAGGTACCATGAAAGAACTCAATATACTTCCCCATACTTTCTGAATGGTTCCACTTCATACAGTAATCCTTCCAAGTGGGTCTCTTCAGTCCTGCAATTTCCTTTCTCATTCTGTTGAACTGGCGAAGTTATTTTTTTTTAAGTTTCCTTGACATGTTGTAAACCTTATCTACTCATTCAGGTTTTAGCTGGAGGCCAGTAGTTTGAGAAGGTTGAATTTCATTTTGCAGGTGTGTGGGAATTTATTCAAGCTGGTTCTTAGTCAGTTTTGTGTCTTATTAATTGGTGTTTTATCATTCTTGTACATGCATCTGGAGGGCATCTGCGTTGGATCCTTTTTTTAGGGTGTGAAAAATAAATAAAATTACAAGAGTCCCTGAGGAACCCTTCATCCCTTTCACCAGTGGAGTCAGCTGTAAAAAATGGTGTGGATTCTTCAGGGGTTGCTAATTGTTCCAGAGGTCTGGTAGAGATACCAGGAGAGACCTCATCTTGTCAGATATATCAAGTGCTAGTTTGCCTCCGGGTACATAACCTGCATATATGGATCTACTTGCAGTATTTGACATTTTCTAGTGCCATCTCCAGTTGTGCAGAAGCAGAACTGTGTAAGAACATTTTTCTTCAAAATTGCATGATGTCATTTCACAGCTTCTCACGATGGAGCCTACTTTGTGCCACTTCTTCAGAGGAATTTGTGGTTGCTTTCTTTAAAATGAAATATTGAGTGGTAGGACACCACGGAGTTGGTTGCTGAACACGTGCTTTGTAATATTTGAAATGTATTTGGTATTAAATATGATAAAGCCATGGGTTTGCCAGAAAATTTAATCAGCAGGACTTTACTTTTGTCTGAGTCTACTAACTAAAAAAGAGTCAAACCTCCATAAATATGGTTTAAAAGGATTAACCAACAGGTGCTAATAGGAGCGAGTATCTGCTAGACACAGACTTCATCCTCCTAAATTACATTCAGTTCATATCATGCATGTAACTGAGATTAAGTTGAGATACCTCTTGAGTATTTGAAGGCAAAAGAGAACATTGCAATTAAAGATTTATGCTGTTCGTATTTCAGTAGGCTCACCACATCCTTTCAGAAACATTTTAGATAATTGTTGTTTATTATGAGCTATTTTTACTACTGGTAAATTATTTATCATGCGAGGGCGAGTTGGAATTTAGTGCGGACTTTTTCCTTGAAAGCTTTTCTTAAGGGATCTCACTCAGTGTGTACATACAAGAAAGGTTCAAATTAGGCTAATATCAAACTCCACGTCTCCTTTTAACTAGTCAGCTGACAAAGAAATTTTGCACAGATTTTTGCAAGTGACTGGAGTTTTTATTTCCACTGCATGTTTTCTGCATTTTCAAGTCTGATTTTTTTTTTTCTGGTTTATTTACTGCAATATATTTGTGTACTTAAATCCTAGGCTGGGTATGGAAATCTCTTGCTGATTCCCTAGAGAGCTGATTGGTGTGAAGATGCTTTTGTTTGAATAAGAACCATGTGTAAAAAGAAAAGCTTTCAGTAGTAATTTCCCTTTTGTGATTACAATTCATACGACAAGCACAGCTTCCCATTGTGCGCGTGGTGAATATTTCTGAGAATTTTTGCAAACATACCCTTCATTTGAATGCATCTAGGGTTTGTAATTTTTTTTTTATCTATTTCTCATTTTCCTCTAACTTGTTTCTGTCTTCTGATTTCACTCCTCAAGTTCCTTGCTTTCTTTCCCATGTCAATAGGGGCTGTGTAAGAATTTCTACTTCTTTCACATTTCTTACTTTCCCTCTGTGTTTCCTTTTTCCTCTTTAGTTCTCAGATTGTTTCTTGGGGCTGATTATAATTTAGTCAGCCTGTCCTGTTCTACTCTAATGCCTAAAACCTCTTCTCTCTTCCTGGGTAGTAAATAATTCCTGAGCTTGCCTGCCTGTCTGTATTAAGTTCGTTTCTAGATACCAGTGTGCAAAGACAGGAGCACTAAATCATGGTTAAATCAAATATGCTTTATTGTTCGAATACGCTGTTATACCTTAACTTGTTACACTTACATTAAAACTTATAAACTTAGTGACCTGGCAGATGGTGCCAACTCGCTGAGCAGGAGGAGGAGATGGAGCATTGTGCTCAGAAGGTCAGAGGTGACAGGTATCTCAGTCTCAGGTGTACCCTGATTCAATGACATGCATCCATTCCTTCTCAACCAGACCCATCCAGACCAGTTCCTTTTATCCATCAGAAAGGGTTAGCAGCATCATATGCCTCTTGAATAGTCGGCACATGAGCAGGCTAAGTGCCAATTTGTTATTTATCATAGAATCATAGAACAACTAGGTTGGAAGAGACCCATCGGATCATCGAGTCCAACCACGCTAATAGCAATTTCAACACCAGAACCTGTTCTCATAACACGTTTCCTGGCTACTCATGCTCCTTGGGCTCTGCTTGTAAATACCAGGCAGTCCCACCTGCTTTTCTACCTTTTTTATCCAACTCTCTGTCTCTTATCTGCCAAGTTAAGTACAGTCACCTACTTTCTCACCACAAGCTGGCTAAGAATTGTTGCTTAAGATAATTCACTAATTTAAGATTCAAGTGCACAATATTTTAACTATATATATATATATATAATATACCTTTATTTATATCATGTCCAACAATGGACCTTGATTTATTATCTCCAATATCCTATCTGACTCTTTAGTAGTAGTAATAGTAGCAGCTGAGAGAGCTGGGGGTGTTTAGTCTGGAGAAGAGGAGGCTGAGGGGAGACCTCATTGCTCTCTATAACTACCTGAAAGGAGGTTGTAGAGAGGAGAGAGCTGGGCTCTTCTCCCGAGTGACAGGGGACAGGACAAGAGGGAATGGCCTCAGGCTCCACCAGGGGAGATTTACGCTGGACATTAGGAAAAAAATTTTCACAGAAAAGGTTATTGGGCACTGTTAGAGGCTGCCCAGGAAGGTGGTTGAGTCACCTTCCCTGGAGGTGTTTAAGGCACGGGTGGACGAGGTGCTGATGGACATGGTTTAGTGTTTGATAGGAATGGTTGGGCTCAATGATCTGGTGGGTCTCTTCCAACCTGGTGATTCTATGATTACAGAGTCTTGTCCTACTGCTACAGTGTCATCTCATTGTTCAGTGGAAATGCCTGCCTTCCTCTGACCTCCTTGCTTTCCCTGTTTCATGCCTTATAGTTCTGAGCTAAATGTGACATGACAGAGTGGGACATCTATTGGTAGGGATTGCAAAGAGATGATCACCTCAGGGGCTCTCTCATCAACAACAGTATGGACAGTGATACCTCTTCTGCATTTCCTCTGTCACTAGCTGTGTTGTGAAAGTCAGAATTTTCATTTAAAACCCTCCAGTACATGCAGAATGATAGCTGTAGTAAATATGATGTTGACTTGTTTTAATGAATCATAGAATCATAGAACAACCAGGTTGGAAGAGATTCACTGGATCATCGAGTCCAACTGTTCCTATCAATCACTAACCCATGTCCCTCAGCACCTCGTCTACCTGTGCCTTAAACACCTCCACGGAATGTGAACCTACCACCTACCTGGGCAGCCTATTCCAGTGCCCAATGACCCTTTCTGTGAAATTTTTTTCCTAATGTCCAATCTAAACCTCCTCTGGAGGACCTTGAGGCCATTCCCTCTTGTCCTGTCCCCTGTCACTTGGGATAAGTGCCCAGCTCCCTCTTCTCCACAACCTGAAATGTAAATGAAAGCCAGTAGTGGGTTAGAAACAAGTAGGAGATAACATGAGCATGAACAATAAAGGATGATCTGAGCACAGTGTCTGGGCCTTTATTGCAGTTATGGGTTGATTGAGCCTTTGATCTTATGCTGTAATGGTCGTTATTATGGTGATTTTAAGGGGGTTTTTTTAGCATAGCTGTTAGAGAGGTGTTTACAAACACTTTTGCAATTAGGGCGATTGGCCAGTGCTCAGGTCCCGAGTGTGACAGAGGTACCTTGAAGGGTGCTCAGTAACTCCTCTAAAATCTTTATGACTTAATTTCATAAAACGGCAATGAAATTTTTGCTGACCCCTCATCCATTTAGATGGTGAAGTTTAGGAGATGTCTGATTGAACAGCACCTAAGTAATAGACCTCCTGGTGCAGAAACTGCACAGAACAGTGAATCCAGAATCTGAATGCATATAATATAATATAATATAATATAATATAATATAATATAATATAATATAATATAATATAATATAATATAATATAATATAATATAATATAATATAATATAATATAATATAATATAATATAATATAATATAATATAATCCAGGAGGGATCAGAAGAGTGTAGTATGAGTATTTCTTATTTCTTTCTTTTGTTTTCTTTGCAAGAATCGTTAGATAATGAACTATTGATAGGTAACTTAACATGGGTAGAAATGGATTTAAAAATGAATTAAATATCAATTTGAAGTTAACAACCTAAGAATTGGACAGACCCAGAGAGATTACTGAAAGAAACATCAAAATACACACTTCAGGATAGATAGTGCAAGGAATTAAAAAGAGAATTTGCTATTGATTCTGGGCTGCCTTCTGTGGCAGTCCCATTATTGCTCAGGTCTGAGCAGCTTGAGATTTTCCTCACACTGCTTTCCTCATGTGTTGTATCTTCACAGCCCTCCTTATTGCTCCTTCCAAGTACTTTCTCAAAAATATTGCTGTTTTCCAGTGGGTAGGATAGAGTGGAAGTTATTGGGAACTCTCCAGAGAAGGCCTGAGCAGCCCAACCAGCAAGCTCAGTTACAGAAAGATCTTAATCCAAGAAACAGTGCTGTACTCAGCACTGATGAGGCCGCTCCTTGAATCCTGTGTTCAGTTCTGGGCCCCTCACCACAAGAAGGATGTTGAGGCTCTGGAGTGAGTCCAGAGAAGAGCCACAAAACTGGTGAAGGGGCTGGAGAACAGGCCTTAAGAGGAGTGGCTGAGAGAGCTGGGGGTGTTTGTCCTGGAGAAGAGGAGGCTGAGAGGAGACCTCATTGCTCTCTATAACTCCCTGAAAGGAGGTTGTGGAGAGGAGGGATCTGGCCTCTTCTCCCAAGTGACAGGGGACAGGATGAGAGGAAATGACCTCAAGCTCCACCAGGGGAGGTTTATGCTGGACATCAGGAAAAAATTTTTCAAGGAAAAGGTTATTGGGCACTGGCAGAGGCTGCCCAGGGAGGTGGTTGATTCACCTTCCCTGGAGGTGCTTAAGGAACGGGTGGATGAGGTCCTGAGGGTCATGGTTTAGTGTTTGATAGGAATGGTTGGACTCGATGATCCGATGGGTCTCTTCCAACCTGGTTGTTCTATGATTCTATGATTCTAAAGAGAGTCTATGGTTTTTAAGGAATTTATCCTAGACAAGATATGAAAGACTTCCACGTGATGAAGTATTGTTTGATAGGAATGGTTTGACTCAATGATCCGGTGGGTCTCTTCCAACCTTGTTATTCTATGATTCTAAGTATGAAGTTCTCAGAGCTGATAAGTGAAGCAGAATTGCTCAGGCTTCAAAGTCAATGGGCAAGAATCAGGAATTGGCCTTTTGGGGTTTCATTTGCACAGTATTGTGGATTTGGAGTGACTCGTGGACCACGCAGCAGTAGCACAAGAGGAGAAAGAGTGATGAGCTTTCTCCCTCATTTTCAAATGATGGAAAGCAGAAGGGAGATTTTTCTGGAATGAGATTGCTGGTTGGGCAAAGAGTTCTGTATAGCTTGTGCTTGTGTATTTTTGGTAGCAGCCATCAATTTTGCATCATCTCCTTCTGTCTCAGTAAACAGCAAAAAATCTTCTAAAGGTCATTGTGCTGGCCAAGCTGTTCAGGAACAGACTGAAGGAACAACACAGGAAGGAGGGTAAAGATCAAAGCTGCAATGTTTTCACACCAAATTAAGATATTGAGGGGAAAAAACATATAAATACAAAAAGAATTAAAAAGACTAGGCTGTGTAGTTGTCTGCACTGTAGTCATTGAAACTTTGCTAACAAGCAAATGTGCTTTTTCATTTATGAACTCACTATTATTTCATGGATGTTACTCAAATATAAGAATGTTTACATATTGAAATTATGAAAATCACTATTTATAATCAGTATAGGAAGGTTCAAATTGGCAAAGGTGCCTTCTCAAGAGTATAATCAGCTGTGCCATTGAGACCTTTAAGAACAATCTTCTACATTTACAGATCACAGTAAAATCCTCAAAGAATAAGATGGACATTTCTTACTGCTCTCAATTACTAGTCACCAAAGCATGAGAGAACATGGGAAAAAAATTTTCACACAAAGGGTCATTGGGCACTGGAACAGGCTGCTCGGGGAGGGGGTTGACTTGTCTTCCCTGGAGGTGTTTAAGGGACAGGTAGATGAGGTCCTGAGGCACATGGTTTAGTGTTTGGTAGGAATGGTTGGACTCGATGATCCGATGGGTCTCTTCCAATGTGGTTATTCTATGATTCTATGGTAAACACGTCCTTAAAGATTCCTCTGTAAGGTAGAGGGGTGGAAATGGTTATGGGGAGGGAGACCAGCATGTACAAAGTTTCACACTGATAGTAATAAAATATACCTTGTAGCTCACAATTACAACTTTGGGGGATTCTGTATTACACTTGATATCACAGTCAAAAAGAAACTGATCTGGGAGTCATGAGTGGGATGTACATGATCATGTTTTCAATGCAAATAGAACAAATTAAATATCATCTATGTTTATGCCTCGTGCTTTTAAGAGGTCATATTATTAGAGACAGAAATAATTATGAGCTAAATCTGAGAGAGAAAACATTTAAATGGAAAAATGTAAAAAATAGTAGGGACTTCTTTACGAACAATTTATTAAATTACTTTTTGGTAAACATCATGTTGCTTAAAACAGCCCTGAGGTCTGCTTAGAAGAAAAAGGAAAATAGCCAAATCTGAATGTGTCTGTCTATAGATAAGTTTGACTGATACATAGAACTAAAAAAGAATGCATAGAATTTCTAGTCAGCAGATGTTAACACAACACCAACATTTTAATATTTTTCTGTGTTAACTTCTCGGTAATACTGGAATAAAGTTTAAAAAGAATTTCTGTTCCAAGTCTCAGACTCAATGAAACTTAATATCAGAAAATGACCATCATGAAGACATAATTCCAACTCCAACAAAAACCTAGGACAGTGTCAAACGTAACTTTAAAATCCGCTGATGAAGGTAGCTTGCAGCTAAGAAAAAGAAAAGCTTGCTCTATAACCATTAATATTTATTGATTCTAGGAAGGTAGAGCATGTCCCAGAGAACTGGAATAAAATCACCACAATATCACTATTTGAAAAAAAGAAAACAGGATGATTTAGGTAATTACGAGTTTGTCAGACCACTATCTGGACAAAATAAAGGTATGTCTGAGTCATGACTCTAGTAACAAAAGAGTTATTGAAGAGGAAATAACAAATGACAATCAACCTGTTTTGATGAAAAAGGCTCTTGCTTAAATGAATTGATAGTATTTTTCAAAATTAAATTCCATATCTCTTTTATCAATGCAATATTGTTGATATAATAGACTTCTCAGACATTTGGAATTATATGATGCATTGATTTATATGCTAGAGTGATACAAAATCAATTGGACAACACACATTGAAGGCATTGAAAACTTGTTAAACAATGGATCAAAATCTAATTACGAAAGGAGAAATTTTTTTGTCAAATATCTGTGTTTCTCACAAGAATCTGCTCAGCCCTGCGCTATTCAACAAAAACATCAACCACTTGGAAACAAAAATTACAATGTAATTATGGATTAAATCTATAAATAACACAAGCTTGAGGAAACACGGATGGGAACAGATTGCCGAGTGATCTGCCAGTTTGAAGGTATCAAGCAAACAGTATGTGTTTCAGCTGAGCCAAATCTAAGTTTATATGGCTAAAAAGTACAAATATATAATACGTACACAGCATAGAAGACTTCTGAAGGTAGTGGTAGAAAAGAAGCCATGGGAGTCTTAGCCTTCATGCTCACCGTGTGTGGTTCAAAAAGTTGGTGTAATCTTTGAATGAGAGAACTCAGCAGGAGAAGTGAGGTTAAATTAACTCCACATTTGGCACTGGTCAGATTGCTGCTGGAATGCTCCCCAGTTCTGGTGTCTACTTTTCAGATGGATATTGATGAATTGGAAGGAATTCAGAGAAGAGCCACATGAATGTTTACAGGCTTAGGAGACGTGCTTTGTTGTGAAAGACTCAAGCAACTCTGTTTAGTTATCAAAGAAGGCTAAGAGGGTGACCTGACTGCAGTCTAAATATATCTGCAGGGGTAAGGGAAAAGGCAGAAGGAATAAATTTGATAAGGCTCTGCCGTGTAGCAAACAAAGGTGAAACGATGTCTGGTAGTTCAAACAAGAAAAATTCCAAATAAAAATCAAGTGCAAACTTGAATAGCAAGAAAAATAACTACTGGAACAACTTGCTAAGGGTTGTAGTAATTCCCGATCACTGGAATTTTTAAATTAAATATTGGATTGATCTTTCCTAAAGAGAAAAAAAATAATCAAGAAAAAAATCACTCTGATTCATCAATTTGTAATCATAATGAATACTATGAGGACCTATGCCTTGTGTTTCATGATACACTAGATAATCACTGGGGTCCTTTCTGCACTTAAAAAAAAAATCTATGAGTGTTTTCCTCCATACAGACTTCAGGGGATGAAATTGAGCCAAAAGAAATAGAGATAGAATATAAAGTAAAACCCCCTAACAGTGACTTCTATTAATTTCAGGAATGGTCTCCCAAGAGGAGAAGGGAGTCAAGGGGAACTTATTAGGCTATTTAAAAGGAAGGTGGTAAATATTTAAAAGGAAGAAATAACTCAGCACTGAGACAGTAACCAGGGTAGTAAACTCAAATATCTTTTCTTACTCTGTTTTTTATACTGCTCGGCGTTTAACTGAGCCACAGCTGGAAATGAAATACAGAATCTTCAAAATTTTCTTTCTTCCCCAAAGCTGACAGTCCCAGATATGTTTTCCTGTTAGGAGAAAGGAAGTCACCTTTTCCAGGCTCTAGCAGTGACCACTGTTCTCACCGCTACTTTACAGCTTGAATTGAGAACTGAAAGGAGGAGGTAGCTAAATAGCAGAAATTTCCAACTTTGCATTATGTCACGAGGTCTGGAGGGGCTGTATATTTCATATGCAATACAAATCCCTAAGTCTAATGCTGTTCATCATATTTAGAAACTCACTGTTCTCTTATTCATGATGTGCAAGCATCTGTCACTCAAACCTGCTCATAAATCCAAATTCACTAATAGGGCTCCTGCATCTTCCTATTTATCAAGGAGCAGAATGGTGACCCTGGACATAGAGGGAAATGGCAGCAATAATGCTGTTGCGGCTTATAAAGTGGTAAAAATCCTGGTGTACCAGCAAGCTGAAATTTCCAAGTTAACAAAAACTCCTCAAAGCCTGCACATTAATAGCAGTCTTTTGCAGTGAGAGGGAAATTACTTTCTCTTAAAAAAAAAAAAAAATGAAGAAAAAAAATCTCTTTTCCCAAACCCAGTTTATGACCACAAAGTCTGAAATCATGTTCATTTCTTATGATTCCCACAGTATAAATTGCCAGACTTTTATGTTTCTCTCTGCTTGTTTGTATCTTGGAGAAGACATAAAAGAAGAAAAAGGTTAATTTTCTCTCTAATCAGTGTTATTATAGTCCATGGTCAGGGTGTGACAGTCATTGTTCAAATTTTATAGATTCTAAGTGTTGGTGGCTTCCTTCGAACACAATGGGACACATGTGAGGAGGCCCTTGGGATTTTACTCAGAACTGAGGTTTCATGAGTTAAAGTAACGTTGAGCAATATTTGCCATGTCACAGACACTGGGATCCTTTAACCTGGTATCCTGAGCTTGCACTGCTCTGCTGGCTTGTGCTCCAGGGGAAGTTCCAGCGGTTTTAGTGCCGCAGCTAATTGACTGAGGCTACAGCAGTAACTTGCTGTTGATGAGGTTTAATTGAATGTGCAGGGCTTGCTGCATTAACACTGTGCTCTGAGCAGAAGCAGAGAGCTCACCACAGCCGACTGCATCGTGGGCTAATGCCAGCTCTCCTTTAAGCCCAAGCCAAAAATGCATGGCCTGTACGAACAACAAGAAAACCCAAATAACACGAAGTAATACCTCAAGAGGGAAAAGAAGGAAAGGCTTATATTCTTGGTATGGGTGAATTTTTTTTTCTTTCTTCCTTTCAGAGCATTTTTAACTCATTTCAGCATGGCAGGTGGTAGGTCACCTTGCTCACCAGACACAAGCATTAGGACTGGATTTAGCTCTAGCTGAGAATCAGTGTAACTCAATATCCATCAGACAGTGGTGAGGCTTAGATGTGGTCTTGAATATTTTCCTTTCCCCTTTCTGGAGAAAAGTGAGGATTTAGATACCAAGAAACCTGCAGCAGTCGGCTTAGGAGCATGACTAGGAGCTCTCTTCTTGCAAGGACATGCTGGTTTTGCTCCATGGTAACTCAAGAGTTTCTGCTCTGTGCAGTTAAAATATATGTAGTTTACATCATCTCAGTGAGGCTGAGGCTCTTCAGGGAGTGGGATGTTGCAATGTGGAGTGCAGCAATGCAAAAATTTTGTAAGTCTGAGCTTTAGCCAACTCCTTTTCAAGGACAGAGTATTCTCAACTCATTCCCAGTGTCTCTGCAGCAAACTCATTTCTGACTCATCAAAATCTTCCTGAAGCCAAACTGATTTCTTTTTCCAAGCTTTTTTTTTTTCTTTCTCTTTCACAGAAAGGGTCATTGGGCACTGGCATAGGCTGCCCAGGGAGGGGGCTGAGTCACCTTCCCTTGAGGGGTTTTAGGGAATGGTTGGATGAGGTGCTGAGAGACATGGTTTAGTGTTTGATGGGAATGGTTGGACTCGATGATCTGGTGGGTTTCTTCCAACCTGGTTACTCTATGATTCTACGATTCTTTGGCCACTGAAGTCAAACAAACAAACATGATTTCCCCTCCTAACAGGTAATTTACGATGCCTATGTGGCAACCTCATGGTTTGGAAGGTGACTGTCCTCTTAAGGGGACTTTTCTCCTTAATGCTGAATTTTACACAACTTCCCCAGGGCACTCAGGACAGAGTAGAAGCAGGAAAGATTCCCCTTGACCACTCACGTCAGATCTCCTGTTGCTAAGTGTTTTGTGTCATGCACACCCATCCCAGGTCTTATCCCTCATGTCCTGGTGCAATTCATGATGTTTTGGGGATAGATAAAATTACAACTCTCTCAGACTTAATACCCCTGTTTTCTAGATTGATATCGTGAAAAGCTAACATCTTCTGGTAAGCTATCCTGGGTTTTACTCTCCTTCTTGGCTACAAAGGAAAAGAAATTAAGGTGTTCCAGGTTTTGGGGCATTGGAGCAGGCTGCCCAGGGAGGTGGTTGATTCACCTCCCCTGGAGGTGTTTAAGGCACAAGTGGATGAGGTCCTGAGGGACATGGGTTAGTGTTTGATAGGAATGGTTGGACTCGATGATCTGATGAGTCTCTTCCAACCTGGTTGTTCTGTGATTCTATGATTGAACATATCAGAGTTCCCCAAAGCTGTGCACCCTTCTATTTGACCATTTTCATAGTATATCCCACTGGTCTCTTCAGAAACAGAGACCCATCTCTGAAGACAAATGATGTTTGCAGAACATCATTTTGGTATGAAGTTTGACTTCTTGAAATTTATTCTGCAGTTTTGTCTGGGTCTTGAGCGTGTTTAGAGGCAGGTTCCTACCACAAAGCTTAGAAGCAGAACTGGAGTCTAAAACTGGTACATTAGAAATATGTCTCTGTATGGGCCCAGTTCCAAGGATGTGAGACACTTTCAAATCACGCATTACATTTAGATTCAAATTTAAAATACTCCAAAATGTTAACTAAATATTTTCCCTCACACTCCGTCTATGCGCTACATATAGTACAAAAGATTGTCTGTGTAATCTTATACTATCTATCTTTAGCTCAGGAAACCTTCTGTTTCTGTTTTCCTGATTATGCCAGCACTGATTACAAATCTACTTCACAATGTGCTTAAAATAATACTGTGCTCCAGGTTCTGGACAAGAAGAGAATGATCACAAAATAAATGGTTCAGAGACTAATGCATGGGAAGGACCAGGAAGGTAAGGATGGAGAGAGCCGTGGAGATAATATTTTGCTGACTGTCCTAAAAATCAGGTCCCTTGAAATATTACGAGTGAAAACACACTGGCAGTGAAAGGAACCTGTCCTTTTTTTTTTTTTCCAATCTCTTTTCCAGGTGGCAGACTGACAGATATTTTAATCCTCCAGCTGTAAATCTTAAGTCATATACACATAGTGCATTTTAGTGCACATTCACTAAAAATATCCCTTAAAAAGAGAATAATAATCCTATTTGCTGGATAATTAACACTGAGCGATATCATTTTGTGCTTTATATTTTCATTGAAATTCCTTATCTCGTATTAGTATGGGCAGAAAATATATTTCACTTATACAGCTATGCCTGTCTTTTATATTAGGTGGAAATGTTTTAATAGATGTTTCAGTTATCCATTTATTGATCTTAATGTATTTTTAATATGCAGGCACCGGTCTCTGCTAGCCGAGATATATCTGCTTTTCCCAGGTTGAGTTCTAGAAATTAAAAATAATCCTTTCTCTCTTCCAATAAGTAGTATATGGTGGGCTTCTGTCTTGAGGGTAATATCTGCTCTGACCTGCCTCTTAATTTATGAGATTAATCTGAGCTCACAAAAGGAGATCTGAACACAAGTAGCAGAATTTGGCTATAGGCTGCAGGAGAAACAAGATCAGCAAGAAAGGTTGACCTAGATTTTTATGCTGGTGAGGACCCCCTTTACTGTGCTTCGCATAGGAAGCCACAACCTTCTATATGACCTATAAGGATCTATCTGAAGATTGTCATTTGGGAACAGTGACATCTTATCTTCAGGCTATTTTGAATAACAACCCTTTTCTGCGTTTGTGATTACACGTGTTCAACTTACATGGCTGAATGTGGGAGGATTTGCTTCTCATTGCTCTCTACAACTACCTGAAAGAAGGTTGTGGAGAGGAGGGAGCTGGGCTCTTCTCCCAAGTGAGAGGGGGCAGGACCAGAGGGAATGGCCTCAAGCTCTACCAGGGGAGATTTAGGTTAGAGATTAGGAGGAAGTTTTTCACAGAAAGGGTCATTGGGCATTGGAACAGGCTGCCCAGGGAGGTGGTTGATTCACCTTCCCTGGAGGTGTTTAAGGCACAGGTAGATGAGGTCCTGAGGGACATGGTTTAGTGTTTGATAGGAATGGTTGGACTCGATGATCTGATGGGTCTCTTCCAACCTGGTTGTTCTATGATTCTATGATTTATCCATTCTGATTGTGCTTTCCCATCCATCCTGATTGTGCTTTCTCCACCCATGCAGCCTCACTTATTCCCGATTTCAAAAGTTTTGTACCACAATAATTCCAGAAGGATAGCCTCCTGTGAAGCACTGGATATTTAACTACTACAAAGAGTTCAAGTCACTTGGAAAATAATTAAAAATCGGTGAGGAATTTTCTCTTAGCCTTCCGATCCAGGTGGGGAAAGGCTAAATTCTCCATTGTTTTCCATGTAGATAGTTTGGTCATTTGAGCACTGGCTTAAGAGGGAACATTCATCCTATGATGATCTGGCTTACTGCAGCAGTTATCTTTACATTCTGTGTCCTGTTTTCTCTGTTGGTCAATGGGAATTCATAATTCCTATTTTGTAAATTGTTTTCAGACAAGCAACTCTGTGAAAGGGATATACATTGATCATAGTTATTTCCTGCGCTAAGGTTCTCAAAGGAACTGTACGTTCTCCTGGTGGAACTGGGATCTGATTGTGTTGAAATATCATATAATCACAGAATCATAGAATCACCAGGTTGGAAGAGACCCACTGGATCATCGAGTCCAGCCGTTCCTATTAAACACTAAAGCATCTTTCAAAAGATCACATTGATGGTAGGGGTAGGGACATATAAGAATGGTTGGACTTGATGATCCGGTGGGTCTCTTCCAACTTGATTATTCTATGATTCTATATTTCCATGAGTCCCCAAATGGGACAGAAGCAATGAAAACAATGTAATGAGATTCGCTACACGAAGGCAAAACACAGTAAGAAAACCATCCAAAGAAGGTATTAATTTATTCACACAGGGGAGAGGAATCACAAAGTAACAGCAAAGACAATAATGAAAGGAAGATATCTGTGTCTCTTCCGCTTTCACCCTTGGCAGACAGTGAGCAACGAGTGGAATTAACTCAGAAATGAAGGAGGTTGTAGGCACAAATCATAAACTCAATACTATATAAAATATTGGATAGGTTAGAAGAGCTGAACATGAAGCAGGAGGGTGGTCAGAGTCATACAATGTCCCTTGAACAGCACACTAAACAACACAGTGGTAACGGTGACATATTTTTGAGAGCAGTGAATTTGTTTAAGTAGACGGTGATATTGTTTCTCGTTATTCTTTTTGTTCATTTCTTTTCACTTTCCAGAATAATGAGGGGAAAAAAAATGGGGGGAGAGAACTTTTCATCATAGAGAAAAGAGATGTCTCTCGTGTGATATCTTTCACCTGCTCAGTTCCAGCTTGGAAGTTGCTGTCAAGTATTTTTGGTGTCTAGTCATGCATCTTTAAACAGGGAGTGACTCACTGGGAGAGCAGGGTGGCTACAACCATCACCTACTCTGTATGAATCCTCTGGAAAACCATTGAGCCACTGCAGACCACGAGTTCTTCATCTGGGGGTAGCATCATCCCCAGGTGGGCTCTAGGGAAATAAAGAGGGATCTTTCATCTGCAACCCGGAGCACTTCCACTCACAAAGCTGGGGAAAACAACACGTTTTCACTCCCACTAACTCAGTACTGTTAAGCTGACACATCTGTCATCTATCTTAGCAGTAGTATACGGCAACCAATTTTCTTTCCTGAGCCTGTCATCTCCTAGTTCACATCAGTTTCAGTCTTATGCTGATTGTTATTATAGGGCAGGGTTTATTCTTCCTCATACCAATATTTTATGGGGTTTTGCCATGCTTTGCCACCTCAGTGCAAGACTTGCTCGTAAGGTACAGAGTTAATATCCTCATTTATACTTACATGAAGCTGGGGATACATTTCTTTTCACGCAGCTATGCCAGCAGGGTGTAAAAGGATAATTGTCCTAGACAGTATAAAAATGATATTTCATTGTTCTGTGAACTTCGGGTTCTGGACGCAGAATGCAAGAGTAAGCTCTTGCAAACTGAAGAAAAAAAAAAAATCAAGCTCAAAAAAATCTCGTGCTCACCTCATACTAGGGAGAAATAAGATCTAGTGGTCCTTATATAATTAGTTGACCCATAAGTGCAAGGCAAAAGGTGGGAGCACAAATAAATGAATCTATAAAATCAACTAGTTTATTAGTGAACTGTCATAGCAGTGGTCATAAAGATGCTTACAAAGGTGAAACAGCATGTTGCACTTGGTAATACACTAAATTAGGAACTGAGAAACACGTAATCCGTTCTTAACTCTTCCAGTTTGTGTAGCTTTGATAAATCTGTTTCTTTTAACCTCCTTCAGGACTCCCCTAACTCAGCAAGTTGCTTTGCAAGGTCCAGATCCACCAAACCAATACAAAAAAATATGCAATTACACTGATGAACTCTATATTATGCTATAATGTAGGTAATAATGCAATGGAAAGGTTACTCATGCCTTTGTGTTAATCCTCTTGTAAAGAAAAACCCTGTAATATCCCAGAATAGTAAGCATAGGCTCTTAGCTTGTTTCTACACCAGTCTTTTGACAGCAGGTCGTGGAGTATTAACAAACACATATTTCTCATAGATCTGTGATTAGTTTTCCTAAGTTCATTGAAAAGTATGTATCTGCATGAGCAGAGATCAAAATTTTAAAACTATAAAAATGAGACATCTATAATTAGATATTTCTATGGCACTTGCTTCTTTATTATGTATGTATAATAAAGATGATGTGACGTAATATCTGTATATAGTGGAAGCATTTTAGTGTTTATGTTGCTTGTGAATAAGGGGAAAAATCTTTGCTGTGCCTGTGAGTGCCTTGTGGATTTAGGGGTGTCAACTAGTGCTGGAGTGAGCCTCTGAGGAAGGGACTTCAGGTACAACAGAAGACCCTCTCTGAGAGGAGGTCTAAATAGAATAGGAATTGATGATTGTGGAGAATAATTTTCAATTAAGGAGCACTAGGGGCTGGGACTGTTAAGTAAGCAATAAGGAACAGGGATTATCTTGCAGTGGCACACTCCGTATCACTTTGAGAAGGATTCCTTCAGGCAGGGCTGACAAATCATCAACTCCATGGTCTGGGCAGTTTTATCTGGAATCCTAGAGTACTCACTAGGCCAGGAAGCAAAAGGCAGGAATCACGATGCATATGATTTTTGGAAATGAGTGTATAAAGACAGATAGAGACAAGGTCTATTAACTGAGTTCCGACAGTACAAGTATCAGTTACTGTGAAAAACAGTGATATGCTATTATACTTTAATAACATTTATTGGCTTTCTTTGATGACATAAGCAGCTTCTGCCCTCTGTCTCCTGGGGCCAGTGGCAGTCTGGCTGTTCTGAATTCAGTCATGCCAGCTTTCCATCCTGGTTCTCCACCTGCCCTCACAAATTCTCATGGTGGCAGCAAGCATAGAATCATAGAACAACAAGGTTGGAAGAGACCCACTGGATCATCGAGTCCAACCATTTCTATCAAACACTAAACCATGTCCCTCATGATGCACATAGAATAACCAGGTTGGAAGAGACTCACTGGATCATCAAGTCCAACCATTCCTATGGTTGATGAATGAGAGAATGAATATCAAAAGCTGCTTCAGCACTACTGACACCAGCTTCTAAACATTGCTAGATGAGAGATTGAAATGGCCTCTTTAGGTACAGTCAATACCTGCAGAACGCTGTTCTCTCTCTCTCTGTGACACTTAAAAGGCTGATTTTGTCCAGCATAGGAAGACATTCTTGATGAGCTTTTCAGAGTCAAAAGAAATATTTAAAAATTAGGATCCTTTACCTTCTGCAGAGTTTTGGACCCACTTTGTATTTTGCCAATGCCCACAATGTAATCCTTTGTATTTTGCATACCAGTTGCTCACTGTCAGTTCATATTAACATCATTATCACTTCTACCAGCACCTCCTTATCTTTAGGAAAGTTCTAGAAACCAAACTGCCTAATTCTAGCACTTTTTTTCCAGAAGACAGAACTCTTTCTTCTGAATAAGAAATTATTGTCTGTGTTTACCTTTCCAAGGCAAATGTATGTCAAACCAGAAACCTAAAGAAGTTGTCCATCAAATTCTCACTTAAATCCATGTCTCTGCAGCTATTGATGTTTGGAAGAATGTCACCTTGCTGGAATTAGTGCTGTGTTGACTTTTTCCTTTCTGTTGGGAATGGATTGCATTCTAATTTAAGGACCTCTATAATTTCCTTCGCTGTCATCCCAGTCTTTTTCAAATGCTACTATCGGTGTGAACCTCCTGTGTCCAATACAAGAAGTTCTAAGCTTGGGACTGCTAACCAGAACAGACGAGCAAGAGATCACAGAGCACTGAGGAAAATAAATAAAAAAAAAAGAAAAAAACCCAAAGGAAAACCTTTGTTATTATACAGCTACAGTAATCTGTGTCACATGTGGTCTCTTCTAATTACTAACACAGGAGCTTATTTATGGATGGACTGGAGATAGCAGTTGCTTACTGTCAATGCCTTAGCAATTGTAAAACTAATTATATCCCTCCCTATATGTACATAATTAACAGCAAGTATCTTCTGAGCCTTTTATTCATCTCTTTATCATTCTGGAAACAACTGGTTTATCTGGGTATGGGCACATCTGAGTAAGAAAAACAAGCAATAATTACAGAAATCACAGATGTTCCAAACAGTCTGCAGCAGAGGAATTTCTCCCCGTAAATCTGCAAAGGTTTTGTCCTATTTTTGTACAGTTTCTGTTTGAAGAGTTGGATTTCCCAGGCTTAATGCCCATGGTAAGGTCTCTGGAAATATTATGTTTCTGGGACAGGATTCAGTTCCAGACTAAAACACATTATTTTAAGTGTCTATGCATCTAAATGTTGACTGTGTGCTTCGGCTGTCAGTGGAGACATAGTCACTACAAAGAGCAGAGTCGAGAAAGCTGTTCAGCTGGTTGAATATAGGTATAAGCCTTAGAAGGAGCTGAGCAGCTCTCGTTACTCGATGGATCTTATTGACTAGATCCTCATCAACTCTAAGGGAAATAGAAGCTCTTGGTTCACGCATCAGCCCAATTCTTTTGGAAGCAGAGACTCTGGCTGGAAAACTGCCTGGAGGAGAGGAACCTGGGGGTGTTGGTTGACAGCCGACTGAACATGAGCCAGCAGTGTGCCCAGGTGGCCAAGAAGGCCAATGGCATCCTGGCTTGGATCAGAAATGGTGTGACCAGCAGGTCCAGGGAGGTTATTCTCCCTCTGGACTCAGCACTGGTGAGGCCACTCATCGAATCCTGTGTTCAGTTGTGGGTCCCTCAGCACAAGAAGGATGTTGAGGCTCTGATGCGAGTCCAGAGAAGAGCCACAAATCTGGTGAAGGGTCTGGAGAACAGGCCCTATGAGGAGTGTCTGAAAGAGTTGGTGTTGTTTATCCTGGAGAAGAGGAGGTTGAGAGGAGACCTCATTACTCTCTGCAACTACCTGAGAGGAGGTTGTAGAGAGGAGGGAGCTGGGCTCTTTTCCCAAGTGATAGGAGACAGGACAAGAGGGAATGGCCTCAAGTTCCACCAGGGGAGATTTAGGCTAGAGATTAGGAGGAGGTTTTTCACGGAAAGGGTCATTGGGCATTGGAATAGGCTGCCCAGGGAGGTGGTTGATTCACCTTCCCTGGAGGTGTTTAAGGCACGGGTAGATGAGGTCCTGAGGGACTTGGTTTAGTGTTAGATAGGAATGGTTGGACTTGATGATCCGATGGGTCTTTTCCAACCTGTTTGTTCTATGATTCTATGATTTGAAATGTTAGGGTATTCAAGACTTCCACATGCAGCACAAATCCAGACCTGCAACATCCTTGAGCAGCAGTAGGATCCCAGGAAAGAACCCAGTGCAGCTGAAATGACTCCACCTGGTACCCAGTTCCACCTCTAGTCTGGAACTGAATATCCCACCTAGGTTTTTATCACCCTTGTCTTTCTAATGATCCTGGGCTCAAGTATTATGCAAGTACTATACCAAATATCTACACTGTAAACATCTAAGTCTTAAGTTTGACATCCTCTGGAGTCCCTGTACAGAAAGGGATACTTTGAGAACATAATTTAGCCACCTGACTCTGAAGGAATATTTTAGAATTAAGTAAAGCAAAATGCAGGAAGTACCTGTTTCTCTCCAGGCTTTCTAACAGAGTCTATGCAAGTAAGTTGAAAGTAGGAGTTTGAAATTCAAGATAGTTTTCATCACACTGGCCTAATGAAGCATTTATAATGTCACCCAGTGCCTAGGTTCCCATTAAATCAGTGATGTTCTTCTACATGCAGTCAGTTGGGTGTGATCCATCAATTCATCCACAAATTAAGAGAGGTGTGCACTTCAGGATGCTTGAAATCATTTCCCATACTCCGGGGGTGATATAGTGCAGGTTTCATTGGCTATAAAGAGAGGAGAAGGTCTCTCACATTGTACAAACTCTGCTGAATCGTATGAATTTTGTTACACGACATCTTCTCAAGCAACTTATTTCCACTCATGTCGCAGAAAGTTTTAATGCTCTTAAGCAGGTGTTAGGTGCCTAAATGCTTCCATACTTCAGGGAGAGGAAAGTTGTGCCTTCAGTCTCAACCATTAATATTTTTTTTATAAATGATATATATAAGGAAAAAAATCTTCACAGAAAGGGTCGTTAGGCACTGGAACAGCCTGCCCAGGGAGGTGGTTGACTCACCTTCCCTGGAGGGGTTTAAGGTGTGGTGGATGAGGTACTGAGGGACATGGTTTAGAGATTGGCAGGAATGGTTGGACTTGATGATCCGGTGGGTCTCTTCCAAGCTGTTGATTCTATGATTCTATATATTATTTCTTTTTTTATTTTCAAAAAACGATAGCTTTTTTTTTTAGGATTGAGATATGGTTTGGGATCAGAGGTTTCAGCCAGGCAACAAACTGAAGCTCAACAGTTCTTCAACCTTTTAGTCAAAGCACTTGGACTAGAAGAGTTTTGCACTGTACATTTTCTTCTGGAGAGACAAATGATCAAATATTTATTGAAACATTTGTTATTGTTCATCAGAGCTGATCACATGAAACGATCACGTTTCTATTCCAACCAGTAATGCAGGTGTGAGGGGCTCATTGCAAGCAACTCATACAGTAGCATAGCTAGGATTTTATTGAAGAGGGAGGGCTCTCTGTTCCACTGGTGAAAAGAACAAAAGGGTTAGATGAAAAGGTGCTGCTGTATTTCTGCCTGGTTTTGGATTGCGTGGAGGACTTTCTAGCTTGCTGGGCATGCAACCTTCACCCAGCTGGGTTCACCAATGCTGCAGTGAGGAAAGACACAAGATGCCCCTGGGAGGTGTGTGCAGCTGCAGGAGGTCTTGAAGAATCCTTTGAAGTCTCAAAGTTTAGAAAGAAGCTGTCTTCCCACTGCTTTTGTCAAAGGGAAGGAAATTTCTAAACCAGCCCAGCTGCATGGCCATGGAGAAGTAGGAGATGTCTGATCACTCTCTGCCTTGTAGAAGCTTGTAGAAAAGAGGAAGATTGGTTTGGAAAATTGTCCAAGAAGACACTAGGGACAAGGAGAGTATATTTAAAAAAAACACTGGTGGGTTTGTAAGTGGAATGGATAAATACCTGATTTTTAAAGACCTTAGTGTTTGCCTCATTTAAAAAAATTGATGCTTTCATTTGGCATCTTCATTTTCTGAAAATACTTTCCCATTGATGACACCTACTCAGCAAATTTGTTCTGAAAAGCAGGAATTATGTGCAATAGTCATAAGCCCTGCAAATGATGAGCCCCTCAGAATTCATCCTATGCCATTCGGCGATAGGTACCAATTCTATCCAGTCCTGGAGACGGTGTTTGTGTTGTGTCATTTTATCCTTATGCTGCTAATTTAGATTCATGCTTTTTCTTGTTGGTTGTCAGTTTTGACTGACTGAACAGTAAAGTTACAATTCCTTTCCCCTCTTTCATTATAGTACTTTGTGAGGAAAAATACAAACGTATTCAAGTGTTTAATTGGAGCATAGAAATTTTTTTTTTTTGCTCTGGTTTCAAGAACAAGCAGAGAATCACAGGATCACAGAACAACCAGGTTGGAAAAGACCCATTGGATCATCGAGTCCAACCATTCCTATCAAACACTAAACCATGTCCCTCAGCACCTCATCCACCCGTGCCTTAAACACCTCCAGGGAAGGTGAATCAACCACCTCCCTGGGCAGCCTATTCCAATGCCCAATGACCCTTTCCGTGAAAAACTTCCTCCAAATCTCTAGCCTAAATCTCCCCTGGTGGAGCTTGAGGCCATTCTCTCTTGTGCTGTCCCCTGTCACTCGGGAGAAGAGGCCAACTCCCTCCTCTCTACAACCTCCTTTCAGGTAGTTGTAGAGAGTAATGAGGTCTCCTCTCAACCTCCTCTTCTCTAGGCTAAACAACCCCAAAGAAAAGCTCTTTAAAAGGACTGATTAGGTTACTGACTTTTTTCAGCATATATTCTTAACTTTTTGTTCTTTCTGTGGTAAGTAGTTCAGACAGAAGTTGTTTTTCATTGCCAGATCACAATTTTCTAGGATTCTGTAAATATCTGCAGAAAGAACAGTCATATTCCTATAAACACACTTTTCCACTATCTCAAATTCAGTTACTTCTCTGGATTAACTTTCCTCTTCCATATAATCTCACTCTCTGCGACCTACCCACAAGGAAGAGAAGAAAACTGAGGAAGAGGGCAGGTGTGAGAAGTCAGTGCATGTGTTAATTTAATTGGGTACAAGAAAGAATGTCAACTCTAGAAGCTGGTCAATCAGTTCTGACAAATACTCTCGAGGACTTGATGGAGGATGAAAAATGGACAGCACAGGAATGTCCTCTCTAGCTGAGCAGGGAAATAGTTTCACCTCCTGCACCTCAAAATGTCATTTTGGTAGCATTTAGTCTGTACATTAGGAAATAAATTTTCACAGAAAGGGTCATTGGGCACTGGCAGAGGCTGCCCAGGGACGTGGTTGATTCACCTTCCCGGAAGGTGTTTAAGGGACAGGTGGATGAGGTGCTGAGGGACATGGTTTAGTGATTGATGGGAATGGTTGGACTCGATGATCTGGTGGGTCTCTTCCAACCTGGTTGTTCTATGTTTCTGTGATTATAATGCTGAAGGAAACCAGTGGTGTTTGGTGTGATCAGTCACAGCCTCCTGGATTCTTTCAGGAGTTAGGCACAGCAGAAAAAACATTTAAACTGCTTAAAGTCATGAAGGAACTTCAAATCCTGAAGCAACCGCCTATAGCGTTGGGCTGTGGGTAAGTCATAAAAATTACCTGACGTGAGGTGCACTTTCTGCAGAAAAAGTGGAGAAGATATTTCAGGTTTGCAGGCTGTAGGGTTTGGGAAAACAGCTAAGAGGACTAGCAAGGAGACAGAATGGAAATCTAGGGGGAGGGAGGGGCATAAAAACCATAAAGTGTCAGGCTTTCTGATTTCTGGCAGTGATTTTTGACCAAGGACACTACTTACTTTAGTTTATTGCTACACTGCTCAGGAAAAACAGAGCCTGGGTACATTCTTATTAAAATAGTACAGTACACACTGAAGACACTACTAGTCTCATATCACTGGTGACTTTATTTTTCCCTTAGTCCCAATGAACCTCCAGAATATCAGATGATGGATCACAGTCTAAAACACAAGGAAAAACTACGTCTTCTGGATTGAGCAGATTAACTCACAATAAGGCTGTTGAAGATTCCAAATCTCCACTAGCCACTAGACATACCTGAAATGCTAATTTGGCACTTTTCCTCATTTCGAGGTAACCTACTTTCTGTTAACTCTTTCAATTTGTTTCCTTTGCTCTGAAATAAATCTAGAGCTGGTAAACCTTCCTGTAACAGATAAGGTGATGAAATGTAGATGTCTGTGTTGAGCAAGGAAGCTGGGGAAGGGGTTGGAGAACAGGTCCTATGAGAAGTGACTGAGAGAGCTGGGGGTGTTTATCCTAGAGAAGAGGAGGCTGAGAGGAGACCTCATTACTCTCTACAACTACATGAAAGGAGGTTGTAGAGAGGAGGGAGTTGGGCTCTTCTCCCAAGGAACAGGGGACAGGACAAGAGGGAATGGCCTCAAGCTCCACCAGGGGAGATTTAGGTTGGACATCAGGAGGAAGTTTTTCACACAGAGGGTCATTGGGCTTTGGAATAGGCTGCCCAGGTAGGTGGTTGATTCACCTTCCCTGGAGGTGTTTAAGGCACAGGTAGATGAGGTCCTGAGGGACATGGTTTAGTGTTTGATAGGAATGGTTAGACTGGATGATCCGATGGGTCTCTTCCAACCTGGTTGCTCTATGATTCTATGAGTGTCTTAGCACATTAGAAGGTGATTATACAGGGCTGTGTAGTAATTTCTTAATGGTTGTGAGGGTAAGTTTAAGGTTACTGTGCATCGAAGTAAAAAGTGAAGCAATGATCCTGCGAGTGCTGTTCCATGGGACAGATGATGAGACATGATGTGGCATATACTCCTGACTTTTTTTCAAGTCTGAAAAACAAAGTGTGATTTTAGAGAGTAAAATTTCTTCTTTCTTTCATCTAGAAGTGCAGAAAAATCCATTTCAAACTTTAAAAGAAAAGCAGTCAGTTCTTATCTGTTTCAACCTATGGGTGAGTCTGCAGGACAGGTAGGGTTATGGACAGGTGGATATCCAGGAGAAGGTCAAAATCTCAACTGCTTTCTCCACTGCATTTTTAAAATCCCCTTAGATGACGGTTTCTTAGTTGCTTTGGGAATTTTCTCTGCAATCAGGTCATTTTTGTCTCTGGTCAATGAGTTTTGTTGTAAATGGAGTGCAAGCCATCAAGCTTGTCTTCTCTCTTTTCTCTATAAAAAGTGAGCCTGTGGTTTTTCAAAGTGCAAACCATCAGCCTTAAATCAGTACTTTGCTAAAAGTCCACCGGCAAAAGCATTTGGAAAGTTTAGAGGTGAAAATGACAGCTACCTATAAAGTTATTTTGTGAACTCAAGTTGATATAAGGCAAATAATTCAGGGAAGGATTAGGCACTTACATGAATATGAATAACATCAGTGATTGCACCAGCAAGGAAAAAATTTACAGGGGTTATCAATCCTTGCGCTTCAGAGCATGGGGTACTTCTAGGAAGAAATATTTTCCTGCCTTTATAGCGCTTAACCCTCAGAGGCCCCAAAGTATGACACCAACCTTTAAAGCATTTCTGAGTGACTTGGAAGGAGAGGCACAATAAAATTCAGGGGGAGGTGTGATGAGTTTCTTCAGGAGGTTAGAAGGACAAGGACTGGCAATCCCTACTGCTCTCCACTAGTCCTGAAGCAGAGACTTAGCAGTTCATCTGTTTTTCTAGGAAGTGATGAAATTTCTTACTTAAACCAGCGTGAATTTCCTGGGGAAGCAGAGATATATTAGGCATTCTCTTGCCGCCTAAAACCCATCGCCAGATCACGCACAAAACTGAAAAAGTGCGATGAGATGTTTCAGAACTGTACTGGACAAACACTGCGTAGGCTGTGAGGAACACATTGCTCGCATTCCCAGAAATGGTCCAAGAAAGTTTCACCATCAAGCAGAAAACAATTTGTTTTCCAGCTCTAACATGTGAATCTTTCTTCTATATCTCTTGCATGAAACAGGAACCATGTTCAACGGCATCCGAGCCCCCTCCTTTTATCACTACTTTGTTTTTGGGTTTTTTTTTGGTTTTTTGGTTTGTTTTTTTTTTTTTCAAATTGGAAATCACAACCCTGGAAGCATTTTGAGCACAAACTGTTCTCATAGATGTCAAGGGGAGTTTTCAACTGACATCATCAAGACCTGAATTTACCCTTTAAGTTTGATCACATTTTGCAACATGCCCAGTAAAATGCGGTTTTCCAAACTACTGTGACATTCGGATACCTCCTGTGTACTATTACTAAGATGTATGCTAATAGTAAGAAAGAATTCAGACTTGGAGAATATCCACTTAGATGTCCCTGATGCCACTCAACATGTTTTAAAATCCCAAGCAACAACTGCTCTTTGCGCTTGTCCCTGCAGCAGGGAAATGTGAATTGCTGCTGCCAACTGAAGGACAATAACTCTTTTTTTTTTAAAGTGTGACAAGGGTCTCTGCCAGGTTTCTCTCGGAATTAAACACAGGAAACCTTTTCACATCTCCAACCTTTGGCCTGGTGAGCATTTTACTGAGTCACCACTAAATCACAAAGCATTGGGAGGGTGGTTCTCCCTTGCTCCAGCTTCCTCCACCACCTTAATTATGAGCTCCACAACCAGATACCAGGTCCTTCTGTCCTCCTCTTCCCTCTGCAGGGTTACACTCCCTGGGGAAACAAAGAACCACTAACAGTTTGCACAATAGTGTTGTTAAGTCAGTATAGCAAAATTTATGGAAAGACTACAAGAAGTAAGTTTGTACTGTAATGACACTTTAAATAGTCATTTTCTGTTACTTTCTTAAAAGCCAAAGGAGAGGGATTTATCTTGGATGTAAATCTGGGTGTAAATCTGCCAAATTATGTAGAGCTGCACTGGGAATTTGTCACTTGTGATGTTGTCTCTACTTAATTGAAATAATCTTATTTTATATCTAAAGAAATAATCTTATTTTATCTTATGTAAATAATCTTGAACAACGAAGCTGGTGAAGGGGCTGGAGAACAGGCCTTATGAGGAACAGCTGAGAGAGCTGGGGGTGTTTATCCTAGAGAAGAGGAGGCTGAGAGGAGACCTCATTACTCTCTCCAACTACCTGAAAGGAGGTTGTGGAGAGGAGGGAGCTGGGCTCTTCTCCCAAAAACAGAGGACAGGACAAGAGGGAATGGACTCAAGCTCCGCCAGGAGAGGTTCAGGCTGAACATTAGGAAAAGATTTTTCACAGAGAGGGTCATTAGGCATTGGAATAGGTTGCCCAGGGAGGTGGTTGATTCACCTTCCCTGCAGGTGTTTAAGGGATGGGTAGATGAGGTGCTGAGGGACATGGTTTAGTGTTTGATAGGAGTGGTTGGACTTGATGATCCGATGGGTCTCTTCCAACCTGGTTGTTCTATGATTCTATGATTATCTTCAAAATGCTTAAAGTACTTGTTCTCCATCCCAAATGATAAACCAGAACTTTAGGATCAGTGTGTCCTCCAGATTTTCTAGTAGGAGTATTTCTTTGCGAAAAATACAGTACAGCCTCATGCTTGCCAACCCTCAATTGCCTTGATGTCTCAAATGCAATATCCTGGATTTCATCAGGACACTCCTGTCCAATACGTGAGGCACTGAAGCCAACGGAATTGTTTTGAGTTCAAACCCTCTTAAGCACAGAATCATATCATGGTGAAGCCACCAGCTGAAATGAAGACTGTCAGTTTAACTTCTGGAAGTACTGGAAAAGAAAAGGCATCTGCCACGATACCTACTGGCTTCCACAGGCTGATGGAAATAGACTGTGAGACCATTACAGCTAAAGAAATTAATCTTTTTTTCTTTACCTTTACAGACCCATCATTTTCTATATGTCAAAGGACATTTTTTACAATCTACAGCATGATTAATTTGTCTCTATATACCTTTTCTTCTGTCTGTAACCTCTGCTTCCCATGGATTTTATACATTTGCGAGTCTAGTCTACCTTGTGATGGGGCAGAAGTCGTTTGGCCAACAACAAAAGCAAAAACTTGAAATTTTTTACTCAAAATGTATTTTTATTTTTCTATGATTCTATGAATTTTAAACTCCAATTTAAACTTCAGCTCTTGCTCTAGTGATTTACTATTGACTTATTTGGTTATATTAATAATAATAATGAATTACTTTTCAGTTTAATTATCTCAGTCTTTTTAATTAGCTTAGCTGTTGGCTCTGGCATAATATTTATTTGTTCTGTTTTTGAAGGAAAACATTTGAACACAGACCTTAATGGAATTAAAGTTGGCTTTCCATGTAGGGGAAAAAAAATCATGAACATAATTTCATCCGACATTTGATTTTTGGTTTTTTTGAAGTTTTTCTATTAGTGTGGCCTGCTGAATTATGGGTGAATAATTGTTTTCTAATATATGCTACATGGGAGTTCCTTCCTGATCAATGCGTTACCTGTAGGATTTTCTATCAGGCTCATTTCTACAGTGTTTTCACTCTTGTTCAGCGGAGACCTTGCAAAGAATAGTGTCTGACACAACTCATGGTCTGTATATAATTATTCAGATAGATGCAGAATCTAGAACCAAAGTCACAACAGTCCTCAGACGAGGGGAGAAATAAAGACATTGCTGCTATAGAGTTTGACCACAGGATAGAAGATATCAGTGTAAAAGTCTAGAAATGTAACAGGCATTGATAAATTCTCACATTCTCCATATAAATGAAGAAGCACAGGGGTCACAAATGGGTCATGAAGTGCAAGAGAGATGGGATGAAAGAGCTTTCTTCTCCTTTGACTTCAGCCACAGATATTACAGGATCGCCTTTCTCACAACTCTTTAGTAACACAGTGCGTGTGGGTACTTGACGTACATGCTGGGAATTAGACTGGAGAGCTACAAATCTACGCATTGATCTGAGAAACCGAGCATCTGTATTTTGAGGCTATAACCTTTCATAGTCTTCATGGATTGAGAGCAGAGGATTTTCATGTACACCATTTAGTGGGTTACATGCAGAATACTTAAGCAGAGCTAGACCGAGACTGGTAATGCATGAAATTGTGCACAGATTAAATTAGACGTTATGCTAGAATGTGCGGGTGGATGAGGTGCTGAGGGGGATGGTTTAGAGATTGGTAGGAATGGTTGGACCCAATGATCTGGTGGATCTCTTCCAACCTGGTGATTCTATGATTCTGTATGTGCCTGAGACTTTCTTCCCCCATACCAAAACAGTCAAAAGTTTTCCTTAAATTCTGAGGAAGTGGGATCTCTCTCAGGAATTCCTCGTGAACTGTTTGCCACGCTAAGGTGAAATCACCTAAAATCTAGTGTTGAGATGAGACTTTGCAGAATCTCTCCCTTTGTATGAGTCGCAACAGTATTTTAGAACGTTCTGTCATGAAAAGCAAAGTTAGGAAAACATTTTGCTGATGCTAAATTTCAAAACTTTTGAATGCTTCTTCATGTCAGGACCCTTTTTTGATATTGCTCTTTTAAAAGTTACTAGGGATTAAAAGATAGAAAACAGTATCTTGAACTATTTTAATAATGTATGACTGATGACTAGACACATAGATCTTTTTGTTAGCTCTTTAATTGAATTTTTTCTTTTTAATTAGACTGTGCCTTTGAACAATATCCCCAAATCACAGTTTTAATCTCTACCAAGAGACAATTTCCTTTCCTTGCAATGTGTTGGTGTCTTTCTGTCACCAGTAGTAAATTAATAAACACACATAACCTAACTTTTTATTATGTTGCATTTGTACACTGAAAGCAGAATATCCTAGAGTCATTAAGCTAACTGAGTTAATCAATGGACAGAGGGCAGTCAGGTTCCAGCATTTTCTCCTGTGTCTCTTTTGGTGCACACAGAAAATTATCGATAATCAAACTTTCTCCAAGATCATTTTGTAAGGAAATAGACGAGTCAAACTATACCTGTAGGGTTCTTGACATAAATTATGATGCACCTGCTGGGAGTCCTGTTGTAAAGAAGGAGGAAGGAGAAACTTATCTTTATCTTTCGTAATGAGTCCTTGTTGGATCATAAGCAAAAATGAATTCAAGATCTTCAGCTACAGAATTAGAGGTATAATTGATAATGTGCAAACAGCTGTAAACTCACAGGAATGCCTGATCTAGAGTACTATTTGGGAGGGTGGAATGACTTATACTCAAAACCACCCATTGTCACAGCTCTCAGCTGCTGTTTTTCTTAGAAAGAAAGAGTGATAACACTGAAGAATCAGAGAAACAGGGGAGTTGTTACCATGTATATACCTTATATATCAACAGAAAGGGTCATTGGGCACCGGAACAGGCTGCCCAGGGAGGTGGTTGATTCACCTTTCCTGGAGGTGTTTAAGGTGTGGGTGGACGAGGAGCTGAGGGACATGGTTTAGCGTTTGATAGGAATGGTTGGACTCCATGATCTGGTGGGTCACTTTCAACCTGGTGATTCTATGAGTCTATGATTCTAACACGAATAGTGTGTGTGCTTTTACATGTATGTATGTGTTCATGTGTGTATATATTATATATATATTATATATATATATTTATATGCACATGCAGTGCTTAAGAAAGTAATGTGGATGTTCTGCTATGTAAATTTAGGAGTCTAGCTACCCTGCTTCAGGGTGACCAAACTCATTTTTTGGATAGAATGAGCTTCTCTTACAGTGATTTTCAACATTTTCCTTGAGCTAACTACTTCCTTGTCCAGAATTTCACTTAGAATAGCTAAACTTCTAGGTCCTCACATCTCCTTCCCGTTAAGCTAGGAGCAATGAGTTTGCTTCTACTAGTTCTGGTTGCTGTCAGTGAACCAAAGACCTAGCAAACTTCTTTCTTCATCTCAGTTATTTTTATTACCCCTTTTTTTCAGATAAATAGCAGTGAAGAAACAATCTGTGGTGGCAGGACAGGGACTCTTCTGAGAAGCAGTTGACTAAGGGTTTAAATATTTGTCTGCCCCATGTCCCAGGATATTATCTGTGTACTTTCTCCCTGTCTTTCCTCAGATTTGCAATGTTCTTGTGGCAGGTGAAGTGCTGCTTTGTGGGCTGCCAGTCCCTGAAATGGCTAAATCAAAATGCTCTGGTGAATTTTGGCATTATTATTCAGTAAATCACGTATCCTCCCCTCATCTATTCCGTCTTGATACATCTTGTTACTAAGCAGCCATTGCCTGTGACACCAGACGAATGCAGCCCAAATGTCCAGGCAGAGCAAAGCACACTCAGGCACACAGGCTGCTCCTGAGGCGACGCTCACCAAGCACATGTTTCCAGACACATTAACAGTGCTACATCAAGAGCTGTTTATCAACTGCCAGAAGTGGCTCCTGAAGTGCTATCGGATACGTTTCTAATTCCCTTAGACTGTAAATTGTGAAACAGGGAAATACCTAAATGCCAGTGGCTGTAGAAAGTGGAATGGGAGAGCAAAGGCAATACAGGCTAAAGGTTAAAACCAATAGTTACAATGTAATGCAAAATCCCCTTAGCTTTTCAGTTAATGATCCTCTGGTCCACAATATTAATTCACCAGTTTCCAGCAGAGAAAGTTACTCAATCTGGTACTATATGTCTCCAAAGCTTGAGTCTGATTTTGGATTGGACCATTTCTCACTTCCTATAACAAACCCACAGTATTTACAAACCTATTTTATTTCAGTTGGGTCAACCTGTCCCATGCCCAGAGAAGCCCTCTCATGTAGACTGAAAAGATGCTTCATCTTATAATATTCTACAATAAAGGAGGACCTGCTGTGAATCCAATAGCTGGTCAATCACTTTGGGTTCTTTTACACAGATTCTTTTGATGATTAACCCAGCTCTGCACGTCCTTTCACTCTGCAAACCAAAGCATTTTTTGCTTAAGAGCTGTGGCTGTATACGCCTTCCAGAGCAAGCTATGATGCTTGTGAAAGTTTTTCAGTCGTGCTCCAAAGTGCTTTTTAACAGGTAACATATATTTATGAAGCACTATCTGATAATGACTTCAGTTTTAAATGTCCATGCCGAAGATCACACCTTACTGGGCTTGACATAAGAATTAGGGAGAAAAGCCCAGTGACTGTATTCTGTGATTATACGACAAGGTTGGGGGTTTTTTAGATCAATTAATCCTCTGTCCATTTCTTTGTCCCTGCAGTTCTGTTTGCTGCCTTTACCTGAAGGGAGCTTGTGGAGAGGAGGGAGTTGGGCTCTTCTCCCAAGTGACAGGGGACAGGACAAGAGGGAATGGCCTCAAGCTCCACCAGGGGAGGGTCAGGTTCGATATAAGGAAAAAAAAAATCACAGAAAGGGTTGTTAGGCAATGGAACAGGCTGCCCAGTGAGGGGTCTGTCTTGCCTTCCCTGGAGGTTTTTAAGGCACAGGTGGATGAGGTGGTGAGGGGCATAGCTTAGAGTTTGGTGGGAATGGTTGGACTCGATGATCCAGTGAGTCTCTTGCAACCTGGTAGTTCTATGATTCTTTCCTTTTGGCCTTTGAGCTGAGGTGGGCTCACACCTGGAAAACCCCTCCCTCAGACTAAAAAAAAAAAAAAAATCTGAAAATTCTGAAGGGGAAGAAATACGCAGACAAATATGTACATATATATTATTTGAACTCAGGATTTCAAAATTATCTCCTTAGATTCCCTCTTGAGAGGTTATGCATTGCTTTTATAGAAACAGCTATTGGCACACCCCTGCAGAGGGCTGTGGGTTAAAGCTCTCTTTGTACTGTTCCAGAGCTCAGAGAAAAGCCTGTACAGAAACTCCCACTGATTTTTTTTTTATAAGAATCGTGTCTCTGCTCGGGTAGCTGTGTTACAGCAATTTGTCTGTTGATACTTTTGTTAAATGGATCTGGTATGATTTGGCCCATTTAAAGAAGAAAATTGCTGTCTGTCATAAAAAGCCTGTTTATTGCTTGGCAATTACTTCTGGCAAACACTGACAAGCTGGTGGGATTAACAGGATGGCTTTGGCAATGTAGCTTGCTTCTTCAGGTTCTCCTACCCCTCGTCTATCCATTTCAGCAGGTTTTCAATATTGGCAGCATTTAAAAACCAATAAAAAAATGGAGGGAAATCCAGTATTCAGAGTCATCAAAGTAGAAAGCTTGTGCTTTCTTTTGTTGAATTTAAGATCTGTTTGAGTAAAAAACCATAAACAATGACAGCCCAAAACAGATGAAGAAAAAATTTAAAAAGATAAAGCTTTCCTCAGTCTTCCAACTTGCCTAAGGTTGTAGAGAGGAGGGTAATGGCCTTTTCTCCCAAGTGCCAGGGGACAGGACAAGAGGGAATGGCCTCAAGCTCCACCTGGGGAGGTTCAGGCTGGACATTAGGAAAAAAATTTTCACAGAATGGATCATTGGGCACTGGCAGAGGCTGCCCAAGGAGGGGGTTGAGTCACCTTCCCTGCAGGTGTTTAAGGGACGGGTGGACAAGGTGTTGAGGGACATGGTTTAGTGTTTGATAGGAATGGTTGGACTCGGTGATCCTGTGGGTCTCTTCCAACCTAGGGATTCTTTGATTCTATGATTCTATGTTGGATGGATCTTGGATAGCCTGATCTAGTGGGACATGTCCCTGCCCATGGTAGGGGGGTTGGACTTAGATGATCTTTAAGGTCTCTTCCAACTCAAACCATTCTATGATCCTATGAAAACAGGTGAAGGAGAGCGTTCAACCTGGTGGCACAGGCTTTACAAGAAGTAGCCAGATATCACAGCTTGGGCATCACTGTAAAACTCTAGCGGTTTCACCACCTTGTTTCTCATTCCATCCTGATAACTGGCATACCTTGCATTTATCTCCAGTAATAGACAGTTTCTTCGTGCACTGCCCTTTTGGTGCGACGGCTATAAACCACTGGTCACACAGCCTGAGCATTTCAGGATCTAGTGACATTTAAGGAAAAAGATTGCCGAACCCTTGAAAAAAACCACACGGCAGAAATACACATAGAAGTAAGCACAAGTTCCTTGCTGTTGAAGCGATAAAAGAATTAACGACACATCGGTTTCCAAAATCCCACTGCTGCTTACAGATATCTCTTTTCCCCTTTTTTTTTTTTTAAACTCTTCCTTCACAATGTAGAAAGGTAGCTGCCGTTAAAGGGATGGCAAGACACGCAGAAGATATTTCTTCCCCCGAGTTTTATGAAGCTGATATCAATCTTTTATTTCATAAACTTCAGGCCTGTTATTACCTTAAAAGCATGTTCCGTGGCATTTAATGTGACACTGATGAGAATACAAATGAGGGGAAGTGAGGGAGATGGAGGACAGAGAGAGGAATCTCAAATGATGTTAAATGCAAGGACCTGAAGAGTGCTTCCATATCCATTGCCATTGAGTAGAGTTTAAAAGGGCCATGAAATCGTAGAGCATATGAATTGTGTTTGGGGGCGGTAAATCAATTTAAACTTCAGCAGTGAGGGGAAAAAATACCATCTGAGGAAGATGAGAAAAAAAAAAAAGTTTGGGTTATGGAGGCATGAAGGTTTCTATGTGAGCTAATGAGGTCTAATTTAACTGATTGTTGTGTGGATATAAAGTCAGGGAATAAAAAACCTTTAAAGAGGGTTGATTTGGAGTGAAAGAAAATGCTTCATATTTTCTAAATTTCACATGGAAGTGAGTGAAATGCTGATTAGTTTTTCAGCGTGTTTATCCAGTGCTTGACCAGATTCTACCAGACATGCATAACTTCAGGTGGAGAAATGGTCTCACTCTTGAGTAGGGAGAAAAGTTTGGATCACTTATTTTGTTTCTTCTCTGATACACGAATCACCAACAATTGACATATGCAAAGGAAACCAAAATTCTTCGTATGGGATGTAGCTATGAAATTCCTTGCTGTAGGACATTGGGGATATGTAGAGTTTGCACAGATTCAAGCAGAGACTCGACAAGTTATGCAGAGCTACAGACTGGGAGAAGTCTGTCTAGAAAGCTGCCAGGAGGAGAGGGACCTGGGGGTGTTGGTTGACAGCGACTGAACATGAGGCAGCAGTGTGCCCGGGTGGCCAAGAAGGCCGATGGCATCCTGGTTTGTATCAGAAATGGTGTGACCAGCAGGGCCAGGTTGGTTCTTCTCCTTCTGTACTCAGCACTGGTGAGGCCGCTCCTTGAATCCTGTGTTCATTTGTGGGCCCCTCACCACAAGAAGGATGTTGAGGCTCTGGAGTGAGTCCAGAGAAGAGCCACAAAGCTGGTGAAGGGGCTGGAGAACAGGCCTTAGGAGGAACAGCTGAGAGAGCTGGGGGTGTTTATCATGGAGAAGAGGAGGCTGAGAGGAGACCTCATTGCTCTCTCCAACTCCCTGAAAGGAGGTTGTAGAGAGGAGGGAGCTGGGCTCTTCTCCCAAGTGGGAGAAGTGTCAGGGGACAGGTCAAGAGGGAATAGCCCCAGGCTCCACCAGGGGAGATTTAGGCTAGAGATTAGGAGGAAGTTTTTCACACAGAGAGTCATTGGGCATTGGAATAAGCTGCCCAGGGAGGTGGTTGGTTCACCTTCTCTGGAGGTGTTTAAGTGACGGGTGGATGAGGTGCTGAGGGACATGGTTTAGTGTTTGATAGGAATGGTTGGACTCGATGATCCCGTGGGTCTCTTCCAGGCTGGTGATTCTATGATTCTAAGTTCATGGAAGGAAATCTGCTAAGAATTATTGCACATATATAAATCATAGAAGTCCCTGAGTTGCAAACTGACGAAGATTGGAGAATATCCTGAAGAAGTATTAGTACATGACTGTCCAAGTCTTACATTCTTTCCTTAGTATCTGCTTTTTGTTTTTCTGGGGCATGTGATTCCCAGTGACTCTAACTCACTGTGTTCACTGTGAACCAGCCTCAAGGCAGCAACCACCATCATTTTAGGCATGATTAGGGAATATTCTGTGAAGCATGAAGGGCACCATCAGTTTACTCTGCCACATGCACTCCCCAAGAATTTTTTCACACCTTGATTGGAGGCACTTCACCTTCCTCCTTAACCAATAGGAGACAGCACCGCAGGCATATGCCTGGATGAGAGTGAAGGGCTTGCCAACATCATGGTTGGACTCGATGATCCGGTGGGTCTCTTCCAACCTGGTGAGTCTATGATTCTATGGTCTTTCATGAGGTCATTCTTTCATTGCAGTAGTGATTGTGTTCAGTGCTAGGACAGACCAAGGCCAAGTGTAATTTTTGCAGTTACAGAAACAGACCCTCAGATGACACTGATGAAGACATGTCCTGGGGCAAAATCAAGGTGACTCCACTGGAGTCAATCTTGACCTCTCTCAGGTGAAGGTCAGACCTGTAGTGCTGTTGACATAGACTGGCTCACGTACTGTAGTGATTATGCAGGATACACAACCCAACTGCAGTGCCATGGGTTAACAAGCTGAGATTTCAGTTAGCTCATCAAGTTACCCGTTTCCCCAGGCTACATCCTTAAACTTCATTGTTGTGAGGATGTTTACAGGACAGTAGAGAACAGAAGGAAGCAACAAATAAACTATGAACAGAACCTGGATGAGAAGTAGTGGAGTGCGAGCTGGACCTGGGCTTGAATGCAGCGTCAGAGCAATAATGTCTTTCTGTTCAGCACGTTTTCCAGTGTGGTCAGAGCTCTTGAGAGAGTAGTGGAGGAATCTGAGAAGTCAGTTCAACAGCCTTTTGATAAATCTGTGTTAGCACTTTTGATCAGTGTTGCTGTGAACAGGATGTAGCTGGAATGGTGTTAAATTACCTGATAACTGCCACAGCAAACAACGCTGCAGGCATCCTCTTGACAGCCCTTTCAGACTTTCTAAATGTTCCAAAAATACATTAATTTTTTTTAATATTTTTTACCATGTATTAACATTTCTCAGTTCACAATTTCAGATCAGGTACCTCCTGCCAAATTTGCATGCGTGAGCATATGAGGGAAAATTATGTCATTTTCAGATTATTATTCCAAATGAGGATGCAGAATGCGCACATGGAGATCGTATGTAATTCTCCACAGGCATGAAAGTTCTCATGTAAGTCAATATAAGTTTTGATAAGATGAAAACCATTACAGCTCAACGTTTGTCGAAACAAATATAATAACGTTTAGAAATGAGAAAATAGTGATAAAAATCGCATCAGTCAGGCTATCGGTGTTTTGAGTTTTGATGAGATGTAAAATTGGCTGAAGTTATTTCAGATTTCTGCAAAAAGAAGACTGTCTTGAAATGTCAGTATTTGATGAGAGTTTTCAATAGCTCTTCAAGTGACACAAAGTACTCTCATGTCAACCTTAGAAACTCCAACCTATGCAGCTGTTCCTATATGAGGAATTTCCTTTGCAAAGATAATTTGTAGCTGTGAACCAAAATAGTTCTTCGAGACTGTTAAGAAAGAGAAAACAAGTTTCAGGAGAGATTTCAAGCCTGCAAAGCAGTACCTTTCTCGCTTTTTTTCCTGACTGAATGCTCAGCAGAGGATGGGGAGATATATTTTGAAAATAACCAACATGAACAATTTAATCTGAAGGCTTAATCCTGCATCTTTCAGGTGAAGTTTTGTCCTAGCCATGAACTTCACTGATATAACATTGGACAGCTTTCGGTTCCTCTGTGTGTAGGCGAACGTCTCTTAAGCCTTGGATAGCTTGAACTGTAACATTTTATGGGAAGGAAGCGTGGTTTTTGCTCAGTGCTCAGTCTGGGGCTCCTCAAGGATTTCAAGAAGTACAATAATAAATCAAAAAAGAAAAAAGATACTTCATGGTGTTCAGGCACCTCATTTATTTTGTGGGGACCTATTCTTGAGGAATGTAATAACTGGTTCACCCAGTGCCAAAGTTCCACATGGGCAGCAAATCAGTTCCTTCCAATGTGTGATTATTTGTGGCTTTAGTAAACCACATACAGTAGAAAAATCTTCCCATGTATTTGTACACACACACTTAAACCTGTGCTTAGGATGTTAGATTTTTGAACAGAAAAAACCCATCAACACATGAGTAAAAAGAGCCACCTCAACGCTATCAAGTCATTCCACAGAAACCCCAGATGTTTGAGTTTTTCTTCCCTGAAAAGCATTCACATAGTGGAAAAAACAATGAAGAATTCCATACGTCTTTTTTTGTTTGTTTGTTTGTTTCAAATTAAAGAAGAAACCATCCTACAATCCTGAAATCCTCTACAAAAGCAGGGAGGTTGTCCATTTCAAGTAAAGGGTGGAGGATGACCAAGAACCAGCCAAGGAATAACAGAGAGAATTTCCACTTAGGGCAAGAGGGAAATGATGAAACTGCGCTTAATAAGCTTATGAAACAATCTGAACTTCAGTGTGGGACAGAAAAGACTAGAGAAGGAGGAATGGCTGAAAGAGATCAAAGTACAACATATGAAGGGGAGGAGGAGGAGAAGTAGAAAACAAAGGAATTGTCTACAAAGCTTAAGGGAATGGGAATTGGTAATAGCAAACGGTTGGACTCAATGATCCAGTGGGTCTCTTCCAACCTGGTTGTTCTGTGATTCTATGATTCCATGATTCTATGACCAGAAGCACCCTGAGTGTGCAGTTAAAAGCTATAATGATGGTGTCGCTAGGTCACTGCCTGTCTTTCTATAATGGTCCTATGAGGCTTTCACGGCATGTCAACCTCCAGCCTTTGTCACCAGATTTATTCCTCAGCGGTTTGTAAATATTTTCAGGTATTTTATGAGCAAAGGGAGTTCTCACTCTGTCTCTCTCTCTCTCTCTCTCTCTCTCCTTTAGTGAATGATGTTTCTCTTTGCCTAATGAACTTCCTCCTTTCCTCATTGGGTCTTCATTCCCTTGCATAATGCGGTGAGAAGACGCATTTTCCTTAGAGGCAGCTACGATTCCTAAGCTAGGAACAAGGCAGTGAGAGACAGACCAGGTCATAACATCATTATACCCACACTTGTAAAATCTGGAATTGATTTTATTCCTTCAAAAGCTAATAAATATCCCCTCTTGCTTGTGGGATGATTCTGCCAGCACCCAACAGGTAGCAGAGCTATTTTCACCCAACTGAAATTGTATGTTTAAATAAGATCCTTCAGGAAATAGAAACAATTTTATTTCATTACTTTAAGCTTGATCCTGCTGCATACTAAAAGACCCATCTAATAGCATTACATTTTTTTAAAGTAATGAAATATTTACAGCCGGAGCCTTCAGCAGAGGAACAGTAGAGTATGTTTGTTTTGCAGCACAGTAAATTATATATATACACACCAAGAATCAAATTGATGCTTTCAGTTGATCATGCTAATCCAAACAAGCTTGCTTTATGCTTTTTAATCTGGAGAATTTGTTTTTCATTCCCATGCACATAATTATCAAAGCTTCTATTAAACACTATAAATAAATCCAGGCCCTAAAATTTGTCTCCAGCCTCTAAATACACAGTCTGACTGCAGGGCATATCATTTCTCAGCAAAAGCTGGTGGTTTTGTCACTCTCTCTGGGCCCTTTTGGGATCCTTAAAGGAAAACTGCAGTGATAGCTAAATAAATATTTGCTAAATAAGAACATGTATATTGAAATGTATGCAAAACTGCTGAGAAATATCTGGCAAAATTTCCATCTTTGTACATCAGTAAGGAGTGATTGTAACTTTCCATAAGCTTTGCTAAGACCAGATGAACAAAAGCAGGACTCAGTTTTGACTGTTGTTTCCATAACCTGGATACGTGGGTAAGTCTTAATGTTCACTTTTTACAGCCAGATTCCCCTGAACAATTGGGAGGAGAGGAACAAATTATATGGAAATAAAATGTTGGCCAGACAAGCTCTGCTGTTTCTTGAACTCATCGGAGTTCACTCCAGCACTAGTTAATGCTTTGAAAAGGGAAACCTTCAAAAGAAAAATAAAAATTCAGAAAGCTTAGAGGAATTGAAAAAATAGACCAAACCTCAGAAATATGTTAAAAAAAATGAAGGATCTCAGATATATGTTTACCTGTGTGTGCACAAATTTACTCAGAAATGAAGTAATTCCTGTACTTTCCATCAGCTTTCTGATTATCGGTGATCATTGCTCTGGGTATGTAACATGAATTGCAGGATCCAACTCTTGACTGTCACTGGAAATCCAGTGGTTTGACCCTGAGCTGCCTGTTGGATTCGTGCTGAAGGCTAATTCTGGTCATATCACTCAGATGTAGCCATTCAGTCAGTGCTCACTACAGGAGACTTGAAGGTGCATGTTTTGGTATGATTTTCACTTGTTGTCTGCTTTTGAATCTAGTGAACGTCAAGTATGCTAAGACATTCTCCCTCTGAACTCAGCACTGGTGAGACTGCTCCTTGAGTCCTGTGTTCAGTTCTGGGTCTCTCACCACAAGAAGGATGTTGAGGCTCTGGAGAGAGTCTGGAGAGCAAAGAGGCTAGTGAGGGGTCTGGAGAACAGGCCTTATGAGGAGTGGTTGAGAGAGCTGGGGTTGTTTATCCTAGAGAAGAGGAGGCTGAGAGGAGACCTCAATGCTCTCTACAACTACCTGAAAGGAGGTTGTGGAGAGAAGGGAGCTGGGCTCTTCTCCCAAGTGACAGGGGACAGGACAAGAAGGAATGGCCTCAAGCTCCACCAGGGGAGGTTCAAGCTCAACAAAAGAAAGAATTCTTTACTGAAAGTGTTGTTAGTCACTGTCAGAGGCTGCCCAGGGAGGTGGTTGACTCGCCTTCCCTGGAGGTGTTTAAGGCACAGGTAGATGAGGTTCTGAGGGACATGGTTTAGTGTTTGATAGGAATGGTTGGAATCGATGATCCGATGGGTGTCTTCCATAAAGTCCTGGGTCCCCACCACGGATGTTTCATAGTCACTCCAGTGGAGTCCACAAGTTTATTCCCATTAGTCAAATAAATGGTCTAAGTCGTTATTATGGTCTTTTTTAAGAACTTAAATGAGGAAAAATATCACTAGAAAAGCACAGAAAGCAAAAAGCTGTATTGCTTAGCTGGTTCTTTCCATCTGGATTGTTCTCTAATGCTGAACGTTAATTGGAAAATAACAGCATTCCTGCCTGCTTTTAGAAAATCAATACACGTTTTTGTGCCCCTCTGCCCCGATCCAGGTTAATTCATTACCAGGATATTTTTAGACATCTGAATAAATAAAACCCTTTTCTAGTAAAAAAATTATAAGTATAACCAACCAGAAAGACCTCCCCAGTGCAGTCCTTCTTCTGCCTTCAGTATTAATCACTGTTGTCCATGCCAGTTCCCTGCCCCAAATTCCTTGTCACTCCTTCCACAAAACTGGATACGCATCCTCTGTTCCTTTGAACTGCCAGAAGCTGGAGGATCCATGGCTCTGGTTGGCAAGGTTTGAGCTGCTGGACATTTTGCAGCAGCAAGAGCTTTGGCAGCGTTGCCGTAGTACATGGCTAGTGACACTACTTTACTGTTCCCTGTCAACTGAAGGAGCACAGCGTGAGAAAAGAGGACTGAACTAGAAATGCAAAGAGGTGACGTCATATTCCACATAAGATGCCTCACAACGTAAACAACAATAACTCTAGCAACATTGTTTTGCCTTTTTTTAAATACATAGTCCTGCTCAAATCCCCCTAGACCTAATTAAAACTTTGTTGGCCACCCACCAATCAAGATAATTATGTTGTCTGGCAAAAACAACAGCAGCAAAGATGAAATAAGATTGTGCAGACAAATGCACCTACGTGGCAAAACAAAACAGGAAAAGAGTCCAGGACCCGTGCCTCGTTTATTTACTTTTACCTCTTTTGGAATCTACAAAAAAAACCCCCAAACTGTATAAAAGCTATTGAACTTACACCTCAAAGAGTCCTTTAGCAGATGTTCGAGGCTGTAAAGTGCCTGGAGTGTGTCAATGAGGATTTGAAATCATGATAAGGAAATCTTGCAGGAGACTAAGGCACAATATTAAATGTTAAAGTTAGCTGATTGTTGGGAGAGACTAAATCAGAAAATAAGCTTTTAGTCCAGAGAAGAGCCACGAAGCTGATGAAGGGGCTGGAGAACAGGCCTTATGAGGAACGGCTGAGAGAGCTGGGGGGGGTTTAGCCTGGAGAAGAGGAGGCTGAGGGGAGACCTCATTGCTCTCTACAACTACCTGAAAGGAGATTGTAGAGAGGAGGGAGCTGGGCTCTTCTCCCAAGTGACAGGGGACAGGACAAGAGGGAATGGCCTCAAGCTCCACCAGGGGAGATTTAGGCTAGAGATTAGGAGAAAGGTTTTCACACAAAGGGTCATTGGGCAGCGGCAGCAGCTGCCCAGGGAGGTGGTTGATTCACCTTCCCTGGAGGTGTTTAAGGCACAGGTAGATGAGGTGTTGAGGGACATGGTTTAGTGTTTGATAGGAATGGTTGGACTCTATGATCTGGTTGGTCTCTTCTAGCCTGGTGATTCTATGATTCTATGATTCTATGAAGGGGCAGTCAAACACTAATAAACCAGGACTTGCATATATTCCTCCCAAGCAAAATCTGAGATCCTGAATTTATTCATTGGTCTCTCCAGATCGCTAGATGGTACTTGGATTATCCCAAGGCAGCACACATATGTAATTATGCTGCAAACAAACTTGATCCAAATTCCATTGAAATCAGTGAAAAGACTCCCACTGATTACAATCAGACTTAAATGAACTGAAATGTACATGAAAACTTGGCCAGACTGGAAAATTGAAACCATTTTAAAAGAGGGTATCAAGGAGTCCTGATAAAAATGTCAAAAGTGACTTTGGATTGAATGAAGAGGAAAGTGAAGCACATTTAATATCTTTCGAACAAACGTTGTTTCACATGGAGGAGAAAAAATCAGAGCAATTCATACTTGGACTAATACATGTCTTTAAAGGGCCTAAAAGCCTGGCAAGCACAGATCTGGCATAAGAAAAGAACAAATCTGAACTATTATTAATTGCATGAAAATATATCCAAATGAAGTTTTTTCCCTGTGCTTCCTTGATTTAAGGATAGATATTAGACACACAGAGTCATCCATGTGCAAACACTCTTGAAATAAATGGAAGCTCATGAATCATAGAATCATAGAATCACCAGGTTGGAAGAGACCCACTGGATCATTGAGTCTGACCATTCCTATCATATGTTTGCAAGGAAATCAGCAGAAACATCACTTATCAGTTCCCACCACTGCTTGGTCTATTTATTGAACTTTTTCTGTGTGTACATGTATTAAACACTCACACATTGTTTCTTTAATCCCCCTTGTTTCCATAGTCTGATTCTTCTAGAAGAAAGTCTTTTGACTGAAGATGAAGGGAATTATTTCTTTTTTTTATAAGGGATTCATTCACCTAGAGAAGAGAAGGTTGAGAGGAGACCTCATTGCTCTCTACAACTACCTGAAAGGAGGTTGTAGAGAGGAGGGAGCTGGGCTCTTCTCCCAAGTGACAGGGGAGGACAAGAGAGAATGGCCTCAAACTCCACCAGGGGAAATTTAGGCTAGAGATTAGGAGGAAGTTTTTCACGGAAAGGGTCATTGGGCATTGGAACAGGCTGCCCAGGGAGGTGTTTGATTCCCCTTCCCTGGAGGTGTTTAAGTGATGGGTGGATGAGGTGCTGAGGGACATGGTTTAGTGTTTGATAGAAACGATTGGACTTGATGATCTGGTGGGTCTTTTCCAACCTGGTTGTTCTATGATCAACAGCTTTGACTTGCCTATGTTTGAGTTTCCCATGAGGCTGCTGTGGGAGCCAGTGTTACAAGAGTCAGCTGTTTATTAACAGAGGGCAATCAAGTTGGTCACACATTATTTGCTTTCGTTAAAGTACTTTTTCATTTTTCCTGTCACAGTTTTGCCTTTTATATGGTCGGAAATATCCACAGCATACATTTCAGTTATTGATGGCCCGAGCCTTCTGGGTAGTATAAGGTTGCTTTAAAACAGTCCGGATGAAATGTGACAATAGCTGGGTCATCCTTGTGGTTATTATTCATATTGGTGGTGGAGAATGACTTGACTAAGAGATACACCACAGGCTTCCTTCTTCTGCCAGTGTTTACTGGTTTAAAAGTTGTTATGATAAAGCTCATTCTAGCTCTGAGCTCCAGCTCAGTTTTTTTTCTTAGCTGCAAGCTCAGAGCACTAGCTGAGTATGTGCAGTCCTTGCAATTCTATTTTACACTCAACTAAACTATAAAACCCAGCAGAACCTAAGACCAGCTTTTCAGGGCAGCTTTCCAGGTTTCTCAGGCTGCAAAAGCTAATCGTGCCATCTGGGAATTTCAAGTAAAAGATTTTCTTATTAACAATCTTCTGTGGCCTAGGGTGTTTTCATTTCCTAAATCCTTTCGTTTCCCCTAACAGGGCAGCAGTACATGGGAGCACAGGGTGTGAATAGGTTGATGTCTCCAGACCACGAGGGGAGAGAATAACCAGACCAGTGAAATGCAAAAATGCAAGGCCAGCACTATAGAAGCATAGGTGGGATTACAGCCCACAATTTATAGGCACAGTGGCAAAGAGACTGGATTCAGCATCAGTGTGGATGTGGGAGTTGTGAAGTATTGCTTCAGCACATGACTGGGAGTCCAAGCCTATTTGGGAGGCCACACGCTCCCTTCCTCCCATGGCAAATCCACCCTTGGCTTATCTCTGAAATCATTGTGAAAAGCTGGTGTGGGAAGTCTCTTCATTTGGAAGAGTGGGAAGCAAGTCAGGAGTCAAAGAGCAAAATGCAGAGTCTTGTGTCATGGATATGAGCTTTGCTGTCTGTGTTGCACTTCTCTTTGGATCCAAAAGTGGAAGTGAAACAGAAGAGCCAATGTGACAGATTTTCCGGAGGAGAAAGATCCATACAACTCCTATTGTCGCCAGAGTAAGCCGTTGGCTGAGAAACATCATCAGGTATTTCAGTACAAGCAGTGCTCTAAGGAAAGGTTATTTTGTTTTTTTTTTCACAGAAAGGGTCATTGGGCATTGGATCAGGCTGCCCAGGGAAGAGGTTGATTCTAGATAACTATCAAAACAATCATCTTGTTCTTTCCATAAAAAGAGTCACCAATCATTTCTGTACCATGACCAACTTTGTCTGGATTCTCAGCATCAAACAAAAGTTGTCCTTCATTTGCTTATTACTAATGTCAGTGGAACGGCTCCCATGAACTTCAAAGGAATTAGGATTCAGGCTTTTGCAAATGATCAGGATATAGGTTTAGAAGGAACTATGTTGCATTATAGTCATTTAGGCTTATTTGTATTTATATATATTTATTATATTGGAAGAACTCATTCTAGGCTGAGAGAAGACTTGATTGCTCTCTATAACTACCTGAGGAGAGGTTGGTTGTAGAGAAGAGGGTGATGGCCCCTTCTGTGACAGATGGCCCCCCAAGTGACAGGGGACAGGATGAGAGGGAATGGCCTCAAGCTCCACCAGAGGAGATTTAAGCTGGACATTAGGAATAAGTTTTTCACAGAAAGGGTCATTGAGCATTGGAACAGGCTGCCCAGGGAGGTAGTTGATTCACCTTCCCTGGAGGTGTTTAAGGGAAGGGTAGACGAGGTCCTGAGGGACATGGTTTAGTGTTTGATAGGAATGGCTGGACTCGATGATCCAGTGGGTCTCTTCCAACCTGGTTGTTCTATGATTCTATGAAAAGTGACTCCTGGTATAGTTGCTGAATCCCTTTCTGCACTTTGAGGCAAACACACTGATCGTTTCTGCTTGCCACCTAGCTCTCCTTGCCAGCCAGATTACCATCTGAAAGATCCATTTGAGGATTTAGCAATGCAATATGATTCTTTAAATTATAAAGTGGCACCATCTCGTACTTGTTTTGAGATTACTTTAAACATCAGTCTTTGCAACAGGCTGCAGCAAGAGGGAGTAAAAGAACAAAAAGCCCTTGCTGTTAATATTTATGGCAGCTAAAGAAAAATTGCATCACATTTGCAGATGAATGGGAGCCCCTGTTGAAAGCTGCAACAGCTTACTTTTTGGATGGCACTGATTCGGGGCTTGATTGTCTGCAATAACAAAGGAGAGCTTTCATGTTAATTAATGTAGAAGAATTATTGGCGTTAAAAATAAGTAGTTCAATCACCTTTCTAAAAATAATCTGAGCGAGGGAAATAAAATTCAGTGGAAAGGAGTCATAGATTTTTATTTCAGTTCTAGATACTTTTCAAATAATTTTGGTGCAGCCCCTACGTGAGGTCCCAGGATTTACTCACACTAATACCTACATAACTGTTGTCTGAATACTGCTGCAAAACAATCCACATAGATAAATACTTTCCATTCATTCAGTGAAATCAATGAAATAAGAGGCACTTGGAAATAGTTGCTTTGATGTATGTAATTAGTCCCTATTTTATGCAAAAAAATGAAGCATCCAGAACTCATTTAGAAAAAAAAAAAAAAAGATCTCTTTGTGATATTTACAGTCAAAAGACATCTTTTTTTTTTTTTTTCCCCTAAGGAAAACTGCAACAAGCCCTGTTGTATTCTGATTTGTAATTATTTTTTTTCAAACAGAGATTCCTTTTGGAGGAATCATGTGTAATGTCAACCTATGGTATTCATCGCTCACTGTGGCTTGATAGCAATCAATGGAGCAGTGTTCTTCTTGGGCTCCCTTCATTACACAGACTTTACAGAGAAAATTGATGTTTTAAAGTGAATGTAGATTCAAAAAATACTGATTATACAAATATTTACTAGGGAAAGATTATATTGCTTAGCCAATAAGACATTTGAGTGGAAGGCAGACCAGGCTATGTTATACCCCTGCCCTGTATTAAGAACTCAGCTGGTTAAACCTACCCAATCCTGTTTCTTTCTCTCCATCCTCTTTCTTTTCTCTTTCTCACTTTCTACTCCATCACAGTGCAGGCAATGTTGGCTTAGTTCCTGAGGTGTTTCCATCATGCAGGGAACATCATCCGGTCTGTTTCAGGAGACAGGAATCTTGTGGAGCCAAGAAAGTATCTCGGGAACACATTTTCACAAGTAGTCTCTGCTTACAAGTCTGAAACACTCCAGAGGAAAAGACTCCTGCAGATGGTAGATTATTGCAATCAGTGTTGTACAGATTTATATCCCTGACCAAGCTCATATTTCCACCTGTCTCTGAACATTCCCAGTCCTGAGTGAAGATTAGTGTACTCATGCCCATTTTACTCTATTCCTGCTTCTGTTCTCAAGGCTATATAAATCCTTAGGAAGATGCTTGCTCCGCTGCAACAGCTACTCAGAACAGGTACCTAGTCCCTTCACTAGATTCCTGCTTGTGCTTCTTGACAACAAAAGTGAGAACCTGCTCAAACCCTGTGGTGTCTGTGCAGATCTCTGCCTTAGGGGTAGCACCTCCCTGGCAAGGAGGAGCATTGCTTGCCCTAGTAAAGGCAGGGGCTGTAAAGTGCAGTGGAGATAAGTGCTTTTTGTTTGCTGTCATAGATTATTTCTTATAGTGCCAATGAATGTCTCCTGTTCCACGGCCCCTAGGGCTCGTTCCTCTCCCCTCCTTTGAGGAGCTCATTGCTCTCTCCAACTACCTGAAAGTAGGTTGTAGAGAGGAGGGAGCTGGGCTCTTCTCCCAAGTGACAGGAGACAGGACAAGAGGGAATGGCCTCAAGCTCCACCAGGGGAGGTTTAGGCTGGATATTAGGAAAAAACAAAAAATCACAGAAAGGATCATTGGGCACTGGCAGAGGCTGCCCAGGGAGGAGGTTGAGTCACCTTCCCTGGAGGGGTTTAAGGGACGAGTGGATGAGGGACACGGTTTAGAGATTGATGGGAATGGTTGGACTTGATGATCCAAAGGTCACCTAGTGATTCTATGATTCTATGAAAACACATTCTCATTATTGGCTGGAGCTGGACATGTGGTGTAGTTTTATTGAAATATCAGACCAGATGTAACCTCAGGTCAGGACATCCTTTCCTTTCTTGTGAGCATGGCCATGGATTTTGGTCACTACACGCCAGCATTTCTTTTTGGCTGCGTGTCTGAATTCAGCCTCTCTCCAATAACAGTGTAGGGGCTTATTGTAGCTCCCAACACAGAAAGCTATCCCTGACATCAAAAGACAGGGGATTATGCTTTTGTGCCAAAGACTCTGGCTTCCTATCTCTCGCAGCTCAATCATCACATCAGCTGTGGTAGAAAGATGGCTGGCAACAAAATTAGATTATGGTGACTTAAAATGTCTCTCTCTGATAAGTGCAGATCATGAGTATTCAGAAACACACATAATCAGATTTCAAAATTGACTACCACAGCATGCTTCAGATGCCAAGAGTATAAATAAGGATTAGACAAATTTAGAGAAGAGATGTCCATCCATTGCTATCAGATATAAGAGATCAGGTGCAGTTTCTGCTGCTGGAATCTCCTAAACTGGTGATTTCTGGAAGCAGGGATCAGAGAAAAGCTCATACTAAAGGTCTCTGCTTTATATCAACCCCAAACAAAACTTATGCTGGAAAAATGACTGTGGTCCTCAGGTTGGTCCTCAGCATTTTCTCTTCATGACTGTCTCTTTGGAGCATTTCTAAAGAGCTCTGCAAGTGTAATATACTCACAGTGTATAAGTTGTGCTCTATCAGGCACATCTGTATCACTCTCTGTCCCTTATCACAATCCAGGGATAACAATCTGCCTAAATGAGACAGCAAGATTGTTTCTCTCATTAGCCTTAGCCACTCATGTGCATGCGAATCTCTGTTGCAGTCCCAGTAGAAATTTCCTCTGTCCTCTAATTAAGTTCCTTATTCCAAGTTCATTTTCTGTCTTATCCACTGACCTCTTTGAATTTCATCCTTTTAGGTGAAGGTTTCCTTTACAGCCTTGTCCTAGGAAGGTCCTCTTCAGTGCATCCTTCAGGATAGATCCATCTGGTCCATAGAATCATAGAATCACCAGGTTGGAAGAGACTCATTGGATCATCGACTCCAACCATTCCTATCAAACACTAAACCATGTCCCTCAGCACATCATCCACCCATCCCTTAAACCCCTCCAGGGAAGGTGGATCAACCACCTCCCTGGGTAGCCTATTCCAATGCCCATTGACCCTTTCCATGAAAAACTTCCCCCTAATCTCTAGCCTGAACCTCCCCTGGTGGAGCTTGAGGCCATTCCTTCTTGTCCTGTCCCCTGTCCCTCGGGAGAAGAGCACACCCAGCTCCCTCCTCTCTACAACCTCCCTTCAGGTAATTGTAGAGAGCAATGAGGTCTCCCCTCAGCCCCCTCTTCTCTAGGCTAAACACCCCCAGCTCTCTTAGACGCTCCACATAAGGCCTGTTCTCCAGTCCCTTCACCAGCTTTGTGGCTCTTCTCTGGACTCGCTCCAGAGCCTCAACATCCTTCTTGTGCTGAGGGGCCCACAACTGAACACAAGATTCAAGGAGCAGCCTCACCAGTGCTGAGTCCAGAGGGAGAATAACCTCCCTGGACCTGCTGGTCACACTATTTCTGATCCAAGCCAGGATGCCATTGGTCTTCTTGGCCACCTGGGCACACTGCTGCCTCATGGTCAGTCTGCTGTCGATCAACACCCCCAGGTCCCTCTCCTCCTGGCAGTTTTCCAGTCAGACTTCTCCCAGTTTGTAGCTCTGCATAGGGTTGTTGTGCCCCAAGTGCAGGACCCAGCATTTGGCTGTGTTAAACCTCATGCCATTAGACTCTGCCCAGCAGTCCAGCCTGTTCAGATCCCTTTGCAGAGCCTCCCTAGCCTCCTGCAGATCCACACTTCCACCCAGCTTAGTGTCATCTGCAAGCTTGCTAAGGGAAGGGTCCATCTATTGTATAGAAGACAAAGGATTGGGCTGTTAGTAAAGTAGTTCCATCTCCAATCCTTGCTGCTTTGCTTATTGCACTGTGACTCACTTTCCCACCTTTACACAAGAAGACAAAAATTCACTGGAATTTGTGAAGAGATGTTTTGGCCTTAGTAAGTAAAGGAGTTGTTTAAGTGCAAAGTGTTAATAATTACTACTGACAGGCTGTAACTAATAGTAACCATTTAGCTGGGAGATATGGAAACAGGTATGCAGTTAATTGGTTTGCAGTGGATTTAGCTGAGGTCTGGTGGTTACACTGCGGACAATCCATCATTGTTGTAAACAGCATGAAGTTATGCCCAACCTCAACTCCCGTGAGCCTCCCTTCACCTGTGCTCTTGTGCTAATATCCCAAGATGTGTTCCCAGTGGGCATTTGAGTGGAAATCTCTAGAAGAATGTGGAACAAATCTGTAAATCTCTTTCTGAAATGCCCTGCCAAAAACCACAACAAAGTGTTCCACGTCAAGAAGAAAACATTAAAAACTTCAGTTAAAAGAGGATTTGATAGGAATGGTCAGACATTGGGTCACTGGGTACTGGCAGAGGCTGCCCAGGGAGGGGGTTGATTCACCTTCCCTGGAGGGGTTTAAGGGACAGGTGGACAAGGTGCCTAGGGACATGGTTTAGTGTTTGATAGGAATAGTTGGGCTCAATGATCCGGTGGGTCTCTTCCAACCTGGAGATTCTATGATACTATGAACTCTCCTGGAAATCAAATAGGAATAAGTGAGAGTGGGAAGATGGAGAAGGAATAAAATTCCAGTAGAAAAGCCTTTAATTATCTCCAGTCTTAAAGATTATGAGTATTTGTAACTGCCTGTTAAAGCTCATGCCACTGTCCTGCACACAGGCTCCTACAACCAGCAGACACCAACCTCTGCCATCAGGGTTTGGTGGTCTCCTCCTGTTCCCTGGGAAGAGATCTAGTGAGAGTGAATACTTGAATCCTGTGTTCAGTTGTGGGCCCCTCACCACAAGAAGGGTGTTGAGTCTCTGGAGCGAGTCCAGAGAAGAGCCACGAAGCTGCTGAAGGGGCAGGAGAACAGGCCTTATGAAGAACGGCTGAGAGAGCTGGGGGTGTTTAGCCTGGAGAAGAGGAGGTTGAGGGGAGACCTCATTGCTCTCTACAACTACCTGAGGGGAGGTTGTGGAGAGGAGGGATCTGGGCTCTTCTCCCAAGGGACAAAGGAGACGACAAGAGGGAATGGCCTCAAGATCCACCAGGGGAGATTTAGGCTGGAGATTAGGAGGAAGTTTTTCACACAGAGGGTCATTGGGCATTGGAATAGGCTGCCCAGGGAGGTGGTTGATTCACCTTCCCTGGAGGTGTTTAAGGCACAGGTAGATGAGGTCCTGAGGGACATGGTTTAGTGTTTGATAGGAATGGTTGGACCTGATGATCCGATGGGTCTCTTCCAATCTGGTTGTTCTATGATTCTATGATTCTGTGAAATGTGACTTTCCCTCTGTGAAATCACGCACAGGGGCTTATTTCCAGGGACTCCTGTGTGCTTATGTCAGTGACGGTGGGGGAGCAAGAAATGAGCATTTCAGAGCCTACTCAGCCATTTAAGGCCATGTAATGAATTAAATTAAAATGTTTCCCCTGGAAAGACTAGGCACATGTGTAAGGATGCACGTATCCCTCCTTCACTGTGCATGTTTGCTTCCACTCCAGTGGTTTTAGTGCCGTGGGGAGAGGGTTGAGGGTGTTGAGCTGATGGGAACAGCAGTGGAGGAAGGGATGAGACGGTGGGAGTTTAAAAGTTTGGGTGAGTCCTTCTTGGAGCGCGTGAGAAGAGGGGGTGGGGGGAGTGAGCAACCAACCAGTCAGGAGAGAGGGATGCTGGGCGTCCCGGAGGGGCCGTGATGTGATGCAGGAGAGGAGAGAGAGAGCGAGAGGAGCCAGCCGAGTCTTCCAGGGAAGGAGCCGGTAGGAAACACCAGCCAGGATTTGCTCCTCTCTCTCTCTTTTTCTCTCTCTCAGTTCCACCACCACCACCCCCACCTCCCTTTCTCTCTCTGATTTCAATTCAGCTCCTCCCCCGTGTGGTTGTGGCTTTGCCTTTCCATCAAAAGCCTGATCAGCGGCGCCAGGCTCGCCGAAAAAAAAAAAAAAAAAAAAAAATAAAAAAAAAAAACAAGGGAAAAAGAGAAAAAATTTTTTTAAAAAAGGAAAAAGTGCAAAAGAAGAAAAAGAGAGGGGGAAGAAAACAATCTCTCCTCCTCCCCGGAGGATCTAATCCATTAGATCTGCGTCTGATACAGCAGAGTCTGAAACTTTATGGAGTTGTCGCTGTGCTGGTGAATCGGAGGGACCTCTGCTCTCTCTCTCCTGCATCTCCTCCTCCTCCCTCGCTCCCGTCGGCTTCCAGCAGCGATGGAAAAAGTTGCTGGCCGCTCCCCAGCCCTGCCCGTGGCTCTGCTGTGCTGGACGTGGCTTCTCCTCTTCACTTTGGGCTCGGAAATAACTTGCCGGAGCTGCCACTCGCCGCTCAAGCAGCATCCGCAGCATCATCCGCATCAGGGCTTAGTGATGCGCTTGAGGACCACCCGGGGAGACAAGCAGCACAGCGGCGGCTCCTGGGGGGAGAGAGGGCAGGGGGAGGCTGGGCTGGGAGCCTCGGCTCCTCCGGGGACGGCGAGGAGGGCGACCAGGAGGCGGCGGAGCTCGGCCGCCACCCGCTTCGGGCTGGAGGAGCTGAGGCTGAGCAGCTCGACCTTCGCCCTGGCCGGAGACTCGGCTCACAACCAAGCCATGGTGCACTGGTCGGGGCACAACAGCAGCGTGAGTACCTCTCCAGGCCTCCTTTTTTTTGTCCTTTTATTTATTTTCCCCCTTATCACCCTCCTCAGCATCCCTCCAGCCTCATCCCACCCACCCCCCCCTTTAGGGGGGGGTGGGTGGGATGAGGCTGGAGGGATGCTGAGCCTTTTTTCTTCTTGGTGCTGGGCTTTTCCCTTTCCAGATTGCTTGCTTAGCAGTGTGCAGTGGGGCAGAAGTGCCTCAAAAGGGCCATTCTTCTAGTGCAAAAAAAAAAAAAAAAAAAAAAATTCCCCCCCAAAAAAACTTTCAGCCGCTTTTTCTCCCTCACAGGGAGGGGTTAAACCACCTCCACCGGCTCTAATGGGGAGGGGAGAAGCGTCCATCCCCCCACCCCCCCCCCCCCCCACCAGGGTATCCCCTGCTGGGAGCAGGGCGTGGGAAAACCCTTGGGTTGATGATGATGATGATGATGATGATGATGATGATGCTCCTCCTCCCAGTCCTGCTGGATGGAGTCAGCTCTGCCTATGGGGAGATAGATGCTGGAGGACTGAAGGACTTTGTCTCTCAGGTGCTGCTGTGCAGGGGGATAAAGCTTTTTGTAGCTTTTTGTAGCTTTTTGTAGCTTTTTGTAGTGTAGGGTCCTGCTGGTTCTGGTCTTGCAAGCAGCAAATCAACATTTGTTGAATTTTAAGACACGGGTGGATGAGGTATTGAGGGACTTGGTTTAGTGTTAGATAGGAATGGTTGGACTAGAAGATCCGATAGGTCCCTTCCAACCTGGTTGTTCTGTGATTCTGTGATTCTGTTCAATTTTGAAACAGACAAAAACCCAGATAAAAATCTGCCTTTTCGCTTATAATTTTGTAGCAGTGCCTCTTGAAACAATGGGTATTCTCTATTACAAAGTAGTAATATATGCCTGAAATGAATGCCCTGTAGTAATCAACCAGGATAACAAGAATTTGATTCTGCAGCTGCCTGAGCTTATTTGGTACATTATCATAGAATCATAGAACCACCAGGTTGGAAGAGACCCATCGGATCATCGAGTCCAACCATTCCTATCATTCGATGAAGCTTCGCTACACTCCATCTTAAATCCAAAAATATCCCACTCTTTGCAATAGTTCTTGCATCATCTGGAAAAGCAGCATTTGAAAGAAAACACACTACTGGGAGGGACATTCTGTCTGACTGTCAGAAGAACAGTTACTTGGATGAACCTCAACTACACAACAGCTTAAATCATAACGATCCACTTTTTATAATAGTGACTTTTTTATAATAGTGACTAATTCTTGTATAATGTGGAAAAACATTATATGACATCTTGGCAGTAGTTTCATTTTCAGTAACACAGGACGAGTTGTTACAAAGAAAGACTAGATAGTTTATCGGAGGGAGTGAAAAGATTGAGTTTAGATTTCAGGAATGTTCAGTCTTTAGAGGATGCAAACGTTTTGTAACTTTTGTCTAAATTATTTTAACTTGTTGTTTGGTTACTGGACAGGTTTTAAATTTTAGCGGCTTTAAAGGAGTAATTGAATAGTAACAGTGGGATTATGGCAGCAAACAGCACTAATTATCAATGTTCACAGCTGAAAGATTCCAGCAGCACATGTTTAGAGATTGGTGGGAATGGTTGGACTCGATGAGCTGGTGGGTCTCTTCCAACCTGGTGATTCTATGATTCTATAAAGCTGCTTTTTAATTTTTTTTTTTTTATTTTTTTATTTATTTTTTTTTTTTTTGTCTCCAAGGTGTTAAAACGAGACAGGTCTCTCTTCCCCTATAACCTGGAACTTTCTCACCAGCAGCAGAACTGCTCTGAGATAAGCCAAGCAGAATAAAACCAACCAGAGAAGGAGGATGCTCCTTCCCAGACTGGACCAACAGTAGTGGCATCTAAGTTATCAAGTTAACTTGAGCCTCGTAGCCCTCCAGCCTGTGCTGTGGAAGCAACTGGAGGCAGAAGGCAGAGTGAGTTGCCTAGTGTACTCTCTGCCTCCTGTTAACTCTTCTTAGAATCATAGAATCATAGAACAAGCAGGTTGGAAGGGACCCATCGGATCATCTAGTCCAACCATTCTTGTGGACTAGCAGAAGTCAGGGGCTCAGGCTGCCTGAATGCTCCAACTTGTCACTTTGCCTCTTAAGAGACAGCAAGCAGAATGCTAATAAGAGAAAAAAAAGGATGCTGGCACGACGTGGCCATTGCCCTTACAACTTCACAGGAGAAAGGGGGACTTGGGCTTTTCTCCTCTCAGTTCTGCAGCTGTTGTGCCAGAAGGTTTCTGGGTGTTTAGAACAAATCTTTAGTCTCCGTTTCAGCTTTTAGTACTGGCAGCCTGGTAACACATTGAAATAATGGTATAATAATTACGAATTCTATTTGGTATAGATTGTATTAAGATCTTACACTACTACTCGATTTAGAATTACGGTGGATATTGTAAGTGCTTCACTGTGAGGTTCAGCCCCCATTAACTGGGACATGGTTTTAAGGTCTCATCAGGAGCTTTTGAATCAATTAGTTGACAGAATGACACTTGTCATCTCCATTTCAAAGGACTTTCCCCTTTCTTCACAGTTTAGCTAACCTGCCTCTTATGTAGTGGTGTGAATAGAAGCTGCCTTGTAGGAACTCAGGTCTGTTCATACAGATTGAATTGAGGCTGACACTGGTTTCAAGTGACCCATTTGCTAACAAAAAGCTTCTGATATAAAAAGTCATCCTGCAGGCAGCAGTTTCCCTGGTCTGTCACTGCAGTTATGGCTCTCTGTACATTTTTCAAGACACATAGATAGTTATTATATGTTAGTTATAGTTATATATATATATTATATATATATAGTTATATAGCTATATGTTATAGTTATTATATTATAGTTATTATATTATATTATTATGGTTGGACTCTATGATCCGATGGGTCTCTTCCGACCTGGTTGTTCTATGATTCTATGATTATTGTACATGTTTTATTATATATTTGCTTTGGAATCTATATGCATGTATATGCCTTTCTGACCACCGTGGTAGTATGGGCTATAAATGCTTAGGACCCTTTTACTTCCTACTTGTGCACAAATGTTTTCAGGGAGCTGTGAAGAAATAATTTGCTGCTGTCCTCCCCAAATAGCTGTGGGTTGTTCTGTGCATGGGGAGATTATGCTTCGGCCTTGCTGCTGGAGGCTTTGGCAGTGCTATGCTATCTTGTGCTGTGATTGCAGCCCACTCGGAACACTAAATAGAGCTGGGCCCTTGCAAGGTACGGATGCATGACCAGGCTTAGCTGAAGCAATAGTGTGTGTTCAGTCCGTAAACCAAAGTGGCACCGACCCAGTGTCTCCCTGTGGAAGTTTTGGGTGCTCATCTGTGAAGGAGCTGGGAATGGAATGGGATTGAAGTGAAATGCTTCATTTACGACGTGTGTAGTTCTGCCTGCATGGGGAGTCACAGAGGATCCCACGGTGCTGCTCGCAAGGGATGCTGTGTAACCCTGGTGCCCTGGAATCTCTCCAGCAGCAGTAGCTGCTGCCTTCTTGCCTGCATTTCCCTGTTGTGTTGCAACACAACACACCTCTTCACATTTTCAGTCTAATGTGCTCTGCAGTGCTGCTGTTAAAACCTTTGCCTTTTGCCCAGCACAGAGACACAGTGTGACCCTGGTTTGCAGCCTCTGTCTGAGGAAATAGCCAAAACAAAGCTTGAAATAGCCAAAACAAATCTCAAAGTATCCTCTTAGATGGAAAAGCTGGAAAATTAAAGCACTGTCACCACTGAGTTGATCTATTGCAATATACCCGATTCTGCAAGAGTCAGTGGTGTTCCCTGTGTCCTTATTTTAGTAGTGGTTTGGATGCAATTGAAGTGCTTCTGGTGGAGGAGAAGGGACCCCTGAAAGTTCTCCTGATTTCTGTAAGGGATTGTTCTCAGTGCTTGGAGCTTCTTTTAGGCTCGACTGTGATTTCATATTGAGTCTACGCACAGTCTAACTGATCACATTCTGCTCTGATGATGGACTCACTGTATGCTTGGCCACAGGTAGAGTAAGTACAATAAATAGCAGTCCAAGTCATAAAATCATAGAATCACTAGGATGAAAAAGACCCATCATATCTTCAAGTCCATCCATAACTCCACTAACATATATTGTCTGACATCAGGGATTATTTTGGCCTGTCAGTGACTTCAGGTACTCCCTGGACAGGTTACCCTCCAGCACAATATCCATTCCTAGACATATGGAGTGTGCCCAGCTCTCAATCTGTAGGGACACACTTCACATCTACATTAATCCCTCCTGTCAACCTTGGCTTTTTCACCTGTGGAGTCAGCAGGAACACCCCAGAGGAAAGCATAGGTGCATGGAATCTGTGTTGTCAGATGGCTAATGAGGATGAAACCATGAATGTTTTCAGTGGTGTATTAAAACACAGGTGAAGCTCAGGCTTTCTCTGGCTCCAGTGGAGGTAAGTGAGGCCATACAAGGCTGTCTGGCATCTCTGCAGTCAGTCTGCAAAACAGAGAAAAGCAAATGCAGCTAAATGAGGTGCTAAAAATGGTCTTTGGCTTGTACTGAGCCCCAGACTGTCCAGGAACTATTCAGAAAGGTGTTAACTGGCCCATGCCAGCACCCTGCCTGGAACCATTTTGAAAGTGTAGTAAAAGTATAGGCTCTTGAGTCTGTGGATGTATTTTGCTATTGCTTAATTTACTTGCATTGGTGCGTCCTGAACAGTCTTTTCACTGATCACTGTAGAAAGTGGAGTAAAGGATCCTATGAGATAAAGTCTTCAACAAATCTGTGCTACAAAATACACAGGTGAGATCTCTCGTCTCTTTTGCACCAGAGAAATTTCATCATTGGTGTGGAAGCTGGTAGGTTTCCTAGCTCGCAGAGGTGTCACACATGCTGCCTGAGGTGGTGAATCCAAACAGGGTATGTATGGAGACCCCGTAGCTCCCTTAATGCTCTGCTGTAGACTGGGAGAAAACAACTGGCAAAGGTTTGTGTGTGGAGTGAAGAGAAGCTCCGTCTAACTCTAGGAGATGTCCATTATGGGCTTTTGGGATACAGATGGTTCTCAGAGCTTACAAGAAACCAAGACCACTTCTGTCCTAGGCTGGCTTGGAGTGAGATAGTGCCTTACTTGTTCTTTTGAAGTAACATGGAGAAACAGAAAAAAAATTGGAGGAGGTCAGGCAGTAAGCAAGTCTGACCAAGAGCCTTGATGCTATAGCTTGTGCTATAACTACCTAAAGGAAGCTGTGGAGAGGAAGGAGCTGGGCTCTTCTCCCAAGTGTCAGGGGACAGGATGAGAGGGAATGGCCTCAAGCTCCACCAGAATTTCAGGCTGAACATTAGGAAAAAAGTTATCACGGAAAGGGCAATGGGACACTGGAACAGGCCGTCCAGGGAGGGGGTTGATTCACCTTCCCTGGAGGTGTTTAAGGCACAGGTGGATGAGGTGCTGAGGGACATGGTTTAGTATTTAATAGGAATGGTTGGACTTGATGATCTGATAGGTCTTTTCCAACCTGGTGATTCTATGATTCTATGATTTTATAATGTCGTGACGTGAAGGAAAGCAGCATGAATTTCACATTCACTTAATAACGCAGGTTACTTTTGCCTTGACCTGAACACAGGTATCTTCTGGGCTGGATGGTGGTGTAGATCTTAAAGCGTTTGCCAAAGAGTTTGAACATTTACCCTGCAGCACACCTGGGGGTTGGTTTTCAGATGGCCACAATTGAAACATTTGGTTAAAACTTCTGTGATTTACATGTCTGGAAAGATAAAGCTGAATCTTCTGCTTAGTCCTCCACAATATAAGATCCTCAACAGACTGATGGAGGTGGAGTCTGGACCAGATGCAAAACACCCTTGGCCAGATAGGTTTTTTCACTCTATCCACAGTGGGAAATCAATACAGCTGAGGGGTCCAGTGCAGGATGATGCCGCAAGGTCATAATTGCTCTTGTCAGGTGATTGCAGTAAACAACAGGGGAAGAGATGGGTCTCTATGGGAGAACTTTTATGCAAGATGAAACTCTGCATTGGGTATCACTTGCAAGGTTTTACCTAATGTTATTGTCAGGACAAACTGAGCACTGGTTAGGCAGAATAACAATGCAGACATGTATTTCCAGTGCATTGTATATGTTCCTGGGCAATGTAATTGTGACTAATCTGTTGTTGGATTTTCAGCTGAAGTGTTCAAATCTGCTTTATGAATTAGGAACTTAAACAAAGGCACTGAACTGCAGCAGGTACTGCATCCTACAGCCATAATCTGATCAAATTACATCTTGAAAACAGTTTTCTCTCAACTCACCCTTCTGTGCCTTGCTGGGTAGCTGTTCCAAGCTTATTCTTCTGATTGTTGGAAACTTTTGTCTGATTTCTCTTCTAATGTTGCCATCGGGCAATTTAGATTAATTTTTTTTTCATTTGTGCATGTGTCTTTTAATTAAATATTTTCCTTCCCTGGCAGTTATGCCCCATGGAATTATTTTACAGCAGTGTTCATATTCCCTTTCAGCCTCTGGCTTGCTAAATCAAGCAAGCACTGTTCCTTCTGTATCTGCTTGTAAGACAGATTGTGGAAAGTGAACTGTGAATTTCTAGCAGTCAGGTTCCCGAGAGCTCGAATTTGAACCGGGTTTTTGCTTTTGATGAACACAATTCCATGCAGACGGTAATGAACGTATTCCCATTTAGGCTAGAGATTAGGAGGAAGTTTTTCATACAGAGGGTCATTGGGCATTGGAATAGGCTGCCCAGGGAGGGGGTTGATTCGCCTTCCCTGGAGGTGTTTAAGGCACAGGTGGATGAGGTGCTGAGGGACTTGGTTTAGTGTTTGATAGGAATGGTTGGACTCAATGACCCGATGGGTCTCTTCCAACCTGGTTGTTCTATGATTCTATGATTACAAGCAAAACAGTAAAGGTGTCGCAAAAGTATCTTAAACTGCCAGTGTTACTCAGTTCAGAGTAGAATAGGAGATCACAATCCATCTGTCACTTTTGAACCTTCTCACTCCTCGACTTCTTTGCTCAGGTGCTGTGTTTATGTGACAGGAGAAGAGGAGGCTTAGAGGACACCTCGTTACTCTCTACAACTACCTGAAAGGAGGTTGTGGAGAGGAGGGAACTGGGCTCTTCTCCCAAGTGACAGGGGACAGGACAAGAGGGAATGACCTCAAGCTCTGCCAGGGTAGATTTAGGCTGGAAATTAGGAAAAAGTTTTTCACAGAAAGGGTCATTGGGCATTGGAATAGGCTGCCCAGGGAGGTGGTTGAGTCAGCTTCCCTGGAGGTGTTTAAGGGATGGGTAGATGAGGTCCTGAGGGACATGTTTTAGCGTTTGATAGGAACGGTTGGACTCGCTGATCCGATGGGTCTCTTCCAACCTGGTTGTTCTATGATTCTATGATTCTATGACAGGTTATAGTTGGTAACCTCTGTCCTTCCTTTGCCAGTGGTGTAAATCCACCAATCATGGATGAAGAACCTGCCAACATCATCCCGTGAGTGACTGGCTGTACCCTGCATGACGCTGTGATAGCCTATTGCTCCCTTCCTCTCTCCCGTGGCAATTGCATTATTATAAAGGAGGAGTTTTAAGGAAATAATATTTGTAGAACCCAGAGCTAGCTGTACAGGGAGACCCACGGTGAGGAATGACCCCACTGTCAGTCATTTTGCATTTAGATTGGCTCCCAGGGTGCAGGAAACAGGTCCCAGAAAAGATTTATCCGAGGAGGATGCTTGCATTAAAATGGGTTCAGTGAGATGTATGCATTGCTTACATATTACAAGGATGTATAATAGTATTAATAGCATAATACACCAGTTGCTGAGACTGTTTCAAGCTAATCTCTTGTTAGAGCTAATGAGAATATATTTAGGAAGGGCTGGATAAAAAGCGAGGAAACAAAAATTGGGATTTAAACCATAAAAAATGAAATCTAATTAAAGTATTGCTAGTAGTGCCATTTCAGATTTTGGTCTTGTGAACTAGATTTGCTGCTGTGTAGATCCTAAAATACTTTACATCCATTTTAAGTATGAAACCTACTTTAAAAATAAGCCTTCGGTGAGAGAAAACACTACAAGATTTTGTATAATTTTGAGTAGGGCTTTTTTTCTTTAACCAGAAAGTATTGAGGGCTTTTTGATATGTGTGTGTGTGTGTGTGTGTGTGACTTGGCAAAAATGAGTCAATAGCCATAGTATTTCTTTCTTCTGTGTTGCGATCCATCTCTAGATATATTTCTTGCCTGGCTAAAGTGTAGGCTTTTCATATACAGAATATGAAGTAGGATACATGGGAAATTGTTAATAAGACTAGCCATGTGCTGAGAGAATGGAGCGTGTGAGAGAGAATCCATGAGAACTAGAAGAAAGGCTTATTGTGTGAATCTTGTCCCAGTGAAATTATTTGGGAGACAGTGAGGAGCTTCCCCTTGGACTTCAAGGTGGGATATGCAAATCCTATCAAAAGGAGAGATTAAGGAGAATAATGGAAGAGCTCTGACAGTTGCAGCTGGCATTTACACAATATTAAGAGCCTATAAAATGTAGAAAGCAATAGGGTTACAGTTTTCAATCTTCTCAGTACTGTACTTTATAATAGAAAAGGGTTTTCTCGCTTTCCTCCTGACTTCAAGTAAGGCTTTTGTGTTTCTCTGACCTGGCAGTCATGGTGAGGTCTGCTCAGAGGGGGAAGCAAGGAGGGTGGAAGTCCTCAACTCATTCTGGAGAGGTTAGAGACCATTCTGACCCATCCTTTTGTGGTGTGGCTCTACATATAAAGGCTGCAAGATTAACATTTGCCTTGGACATTCCTTTGGGCTTTCCTCAGTGTGCCAGACTGAATACAACCCTCATGTTGTGCAGATCTCCAGCAAGGCATGTAAAAATGACCTGTCAAAGACCTCTTGCCCTAGAAAATGCTGTGGCAGCTTGGCCAGAGCGTTTTGTAAGTTCAGATTAATTTCCTTTTGATCCCAAGACTACTGAAAAACAACCCTGGACAAGCCAAGATCTTGAAAGTTTAAATGTAACATTGTTTTTTCAATTGTTTTGTTTCCAATTTTTTTTTCTACATTTAAAAATCAGCCAGTGACACAAACTTCTTGTGTCCCACACAGAGGCTTGAGGTGATATTTGAGATGGTGTTGCCTCTAGCTACTTCTTCATGGGGCAAAAGCATCCTGTGGGTCTTGTGTGCTACCTGTGCACCTTGGGAGGTGGTTGATTCACCTTCCCTGGAGGTGTTTAAGGTGTGGGTGGACGAGGTGCTGAGGGACATGGTTTAGTGTTTGATAGGAATGGTTGGACTTCATGATCCAGTGGGTCTCTTCCAACCTGGTTGTTCTATGATTCTATGATTCTGTGATACCCAGGCCTGGGGATGGTAGAGCATCTCAAACAATATTTGCCTACATATGGGCAACAAATATTGTCATAAATCTGTTTGTGCTGTATCCTGTTCCTCCAGGACCAAAGCTACATTCAGGGTTTCATTTCATAGGAGGAGAAAAAAAAATCAGTCTGACATAAGGCACTTCCTTTCTCTCATTTTTTTTTTTTTTTTATATCTGGCCAGCAAACCAAAAAATCAATGACTCCCGCAGCTCTAATTGACATTTCTGTGTTAAATGAAAATAGGCCTTGATTCCAATTCAAATGGCTGTGTTGGGTAATAGACTAATTATTTTGGAATTTTAAATGCATATAAAAGTTGATGCAGTAAAATGATTTTTGTGCCACTTGCAAATTTTTTTTTTTTTGCTGTCTCTTAAATCAAACAGCAGTTAACAGGAGAGCCCTTAATCCCTAATTCTCAGTGCTAGTAGCACAATAATACTTTTACTTGGTGCTGCACTTTCTCTCCTTGGGGAACGTAAATGGAAAGTACTTTGAGAAGGAACAGGGTATTTTAGGATATGTCCTAAAATGGAATCCCTTTCTTTTTGAGGATCTCCAAGAACCTAATTTAACCTTACATCATGATGTTTTCCTGTAATGGCACACTGGGACTCAAAGCTGCCTCCAAACTTCTCCCCCATTTGCTGTTGTGCCTCTGCCATGGGGTAAACAAAGAGGAGAAGGCTGAGAAATGAGGTGGAGATTTAGGCAGGGAGGGATGGAGACAGGGAAGAAGGTGGGAAACGCCAAGTACCTGTGCCACGAGCACCCTGGTTTGGGGTTGGGTCTCCTAAGCTTTGCCCCCATGCTGTGATTAAGCGCAAAACTGCTTCTGCAGGGACAGGAAGGTGAAGGGAGTCTTAGACCTTGTGATTTCTCTTGAAACTATATGAGACAGCCCAAAAGAATCATAGAATCATAGAATAACCAGGTTGGAAGAGACCCATCGGATCATCGAGTCCAACCATTCCCATCAATCCCTAAAACATGTCCCTCAGCACCTCATCCACCTGTGCCTTAAACACCTCCAGGGAAGGTGACTCAACACCCTCTCTGGGCAGCCTGTTCCAGTGTCCAATGACCCTTTCTGTGAAAAATTTTTTCCTAATGTTCAGCCTAAACCTCCCCTGGTGGAGCTTGAGGCCATTCCCTCTTGTCCTGTCCCCTGTCACTTGGGAAAAGAGCCCAGCTCCCTCCACAACCTCCTTTCAGGGAGTTGTAGAGAGCAATGAGGTCTCCTCTCAGCCTCCTCTTCTCCAGGCTAAACACCCCCAGCTCTCTCAGCCATTCCTCGTAAGGCCTGTTCTCCAGCCCCTTTACCAGCTTCGTTGCTTTTCTCTGGACTCGCTCCAGAGAAAAAAACTTGAGACAAAACCCACCTCAAGTGAAGGGATTGATCCATGCTGTGCTGCTGGGAAGCATGGCTTAGGAATCTCAGGGCAGGATGAAGAGACCACAAAGTGCACATAAGGCAGCAAATTGCAGGATAACAGCATCGCCCACTTTCACCTTCAGAGAGATTGCCTTCATAAAAAAAATATCCTCCTCCCCCAGTATTGCATTTCCTCATGCAGAAAGAGCAAGGCTGGACTGGCAAAAATATCGCAGTGCATCTAGGACATAAAGACAACATCTAGTGTCTGGAGAGGGTACCTGAAGTACGTTCATCAAAAGAGTTTTCAGACTGACACCAGGGATGTGTGCCCCATGCCTGGTGTATCACTTCTTGCTGCCCCTTGTAACCTCAGAACCCATTTCCAGAATCTTTCATGCGTTGCACAAATATATTTGATCCAGAGGTGAAGGAGAGGAGATGGAAGATGATTTGCAGCTGGCACTTCCAGACAAATATGTTCTCACAGCATTGTGGGGCTGTTTTTTTTTTTAGTTTTTTTGCATAGAGAGTGTTCATCTACACATGGGAAACTCTTGATCCCTCACAACACCTTGTCCCAACTCAGTGTTAGTGCTCACATCCTATTTGGTTTGGATTTTATATTCTCTTTGCTGGTGATTATTAAAGGACAGCAGTGCTATGAGGCCTTGCAAATGATTTTCAGGAAGAAGCGAAGGGCACTTTAGAAAAATCTCAGGCTATTTAGATAACCCAGAAGAGACATCCCATGTATTTACCCAAACATTTCTCTTCCTCCATCATTCTCACCTGCCCCACTGCATTTAAGGTTGAGAAATAAGTCAAGGAAAATATTTTAAGTAACAAATGTAGACTTTTTTTTTCTTCATATATTGTCCCTGCTTAATATGTGACTTCCTCAAGTGCACTTATTGTATTGAGGGGTGGGGTGTGAAGTAATCATGAAGTTACTAATTTAGAAATCAGTAGGAAATTCCTTGGTAACGAGGGAATGGACCCCACTTGGTCACTTGGAATAGACTTTACATGGAAAATTATTTTATAAACAAACTATTTTTTCAGTAGATGAAAAAGGTCTTATGCTGCCTTTTTGTGTGTTTGACTTGGTCAATATAAACCTTTAGAAACAGCCTAATGTTCCCTGCATTGGCCAAGAATGCTGGTAGTACCGTTCACTGAATATTCTCTGAAAACACACCCAAGAAATGTGAATTCCATTGAATATTCAAAGAAGTGCTCAAGGACCTTAGTTTTCCAGGAATTTACCTATTATATATATACACATACATATATATATATGCATGTGTGTGTATATATATATGTACAGACGCATATATATGTGTGCTTGTGTTTATGTATATGTATATGTGTATACACTCACACACATATATATGTATATGTGTGTGTGTATATACGTATACATATATATAAACACACAAATATATATATATGTGTATATATATTTACGTATATATATATACACACATACATCTGTATCATCTATATCAATATTTCTGGCTTAAAATAAAACCCTACATACCAAAAAATATGATATGGAAAATTAATTTGCTTTTTGTTGAGTTTCCAAGAAAAAAAATAGTTTTCTGGAAATGAAAGATGAAAGCTTTAAATTGATCAGTATTGGAAGCAAAATCAAGTTAGATCTGACTTTGGTTAAATGAAACATAGTAGTTTTTTTTTTTTTTTTTTGTAATAGGAGAGGATAAACAAGTGACTAAAAGATACATCAGCTAAACGTGCATTAATCTTAGTACCAAAATATATAGGTCAGTGGTGAAATGTCACTAGTTAGAGGAGTCCGGAGGATAATTATTCTCTGAGATGTTTTTCTGATTGAGGATCACACCATGGGAAGGGATTGCACTGCGCTGCACCTCCTCTACTTCATCTGCGTACACGTTTCCACACTCCTCTAAATACTTTAAGGGGGACAGAGCCTGAGCTAGAAATACAAAGAATATAGATCTTGACATATAGAGCTGGACTTAGCTTCAACCTAGTGATTTAGCATCTCTACAGAAGAGCTACTGAAGTTTCGTAATAACTATTTAGGTTGTAATGCAAAAAAGCTTTGAAACAGATCTGCATCTGTTTGTTTAAATAACAAATGACTGTTTAGTTGTGTATCTCCTGGAAAACAAAATGAAGGAAAACAAACCAAAACACTCTACAGTTCATCTTTTGTGTGAAAAGATCCAAGCTCAGTGTTGCTTTCCTTTTCACTTCCAGCTTCTATAAGTTGACATTTGGCATTCCTTTTTCCTTTAGAAACTCACCATCCATTCCAAAACAATTCTTTTTAAAGTTGTTAAAGTAATAAACGTGGTTGATTGTGGTTGTCTCTGACTGCAGGCTGTGCCTGTGTCTCTGAGTTGGGGAGAACAGCAGGGCCCTGCCATCCCGCCTGTGATGGAAGGAATTGGACTATGGGAGGTCAAGAAAGGAACCCAGTTCTGTGTTAATTTGCCGTTGGCCAGTGTCTCTCTGTCTGCTCTGCCTCCTCCAAAACACTGGGTTCTGCAATCATGCTTAGGGATCTGAACAGGCTGGACCACTGGGCTGAGTCCAATGGCATGAGGTTTAACACAGCCAAATGTTGGGACCTGCACTTGGGGCACAATAACCCTATGCAGAGCTACAGACTGGGAGGAGTCTGTCTAGAAAGCTGCCTGGAGGAGAGTGACCTGGGGGTGTTGGTCAATAGCCAACTGAACATGAGCCAGCAGTGTGCCCAGGTGGCCAAGAAGGCCAATGGCATCCTGGCTTGGATCAGAAATGGTGTGACCTGCAGGTCCAGGGAGGTTATTCTCCCTCTGGACTCAGCACTGGTGAGGCCGCTCCTTGAATCCTGTGTTCAGTTCTGGGTCCCTCAGCACAAGAAGGATGTTGAGGCTCTGGAGGGAGTCCAGAGAAGAGCAGTGAAGCTGGTGAAGGGTCTGGAGAACAGGCCTTATGAGGAACGGCTTAGAGAGCTGGGGTTGTTTAGCCTGGAGAAGAGGAGGCTGAGGGGAGACCTCATTGCTCTCTATAACTACCTGAATGGTTGTGGAGAGGAGGGAGCTGGGCTCTTCTCCCAAGTGCCAGGGGACAGGACAAGAGGGAATGGCCTCAAGGTCCTCCAGGGGAGGTTCAAGCTGGACATTAATAAAAGATTTTTCACGGAAAGGGTCATTGGGCATTGGAACAGGCTGCCCAGGGAGGTGGTTGAGTCACCTTCACTGGAGGGGATTAAGGGACAAGTGGATGAGGTGCTGGGGGATATGGTTTAGTGTTTGATGGGAATGGTTGGACTCGATGATCTGGTGGGACTTTTCCAACCTGGTGATTCTATGATTCTATGAACGGCTGTTATTTTCACAATGCTGCAGGCTGCCATCTCATCAGATAGACTCAACAACCTCCATATCTTCCTTTCCCATGGAAATGTGAGTTCTTCTTCCTCCCTGCAAGTCCTGGTGTGCTCCATCCGCCTCCTCCTCCTCCTCACTAGCCACCCACAGTCCTGTCTGTTGATGCTGTTGCCTGGCGACCAGCCGGTGATGGACAGCTTGGAGGGAAGCAATGATTAAGCAACCTGAACTGGCTTCTGAAAGCAGTGATTGTTGTTGTAATGTGACAAGCAGTGACAGCTGGGACAGCAACACATTCTGAGTGTGCTTCCTGAGAAAAAAACATTTATACATGAGGGAAGTGCCCCCCACACCTGTGTGTGTAGGTGTGCTAGTGCTGATGCCTTTCCTTAATACAGACAGGGCAGGGAAGGCACATATTGCTCTCTATAACTACCTAAAAAGAAGTTGTAGAGAGGAGGATGATGGTCTCTTCTCCCAAGTGACAGGGGACAGGACAAGAGGGAATGGCCTCAAGCTCTACCAGGGGTGATTTAGGTTGAACATTAGGAAAAAAAAAATCACAGAAATGGTCCCTGGGCACTGGAACAGGCTGCCTAGGGAGGGCGTTGATTCACCTGCCCTGGAGGGGTTTAAGGGACGGGTGGATTAAGCGCTGAGGGACATGATGTAGTGTTTTATAGGAATGGTTGGACTCAATGATCTGATGAGTCTTTTCCAACCTGGTGATTCTATTAATTTATGATTATTTCTTTATTAACGAAAGGTGAACATAGCCCAGAAATAGTAGGTTTACCTCCCTTCCAACAACTTTTTGTTGTTCTTAAGTGTAACAAGCTCTAAGGCCTTGAAATCCCATCACTATCCGGGATCATCAAAACATTAAAGTTGTCTATGATTATTCCGTGCTTACAAGATACTGATAACACACAAGATCCAATGGAGCAAATAATATGATCTTACTGCTTGTCTGATTTGTGCATGAGTTTTGAAGGAGGAAATGAAGGTTCCTGCTGCTTCCCACTTGCTTTTCAGCCTCTCCTTTTAATTTTATCTCAAGTTAGAATTAATTGCATTTCTGCTATTCTCCTGCCCTGTTGGTTGCCCGTCCCTTTTACCCCTCCTCAGGGGAATAGCTGGTGTTGGCAGGTTTATCACATCCAAGTGCAGTGAACCACCAAAACCGGTGGGGAGGAAGATACAGCTTCTGTGCAGGTGAATACTGCCTTTCTCTTAAGGCAGAGTTAACCAGCGATATCCTGATGTTTCTTTGAACTTCTAAAGTGATGTTAAGTGTAGCAAGTATTTCCACAACATGTTTGCGCTTTGGTTTATCTGCCTATGCTTTGATGGCTGCTCATGTCCTTTTAAAATTGCTGTCAATATCTGTGCTTAGTACAGCAGCAGTGATTTTCTTCAGTGCTGTTCAAGTTCTTAAGGCATGCAAGCGATGGCTCAAAAGGGAAAGGAGAAAACAAACCCCAAACTACTTTACAAAGTTCCTTTACGAGTTAAGAAGTCACCAGTGCTCCTGTCAGACTGAAAGAGAAATATGCACACACGGAGAGAAGAAAATTTCATTTCCTTAGTTCCTCTATTGTTTCCACATCTCCATTTCGTCTGGCACCATCTCAGGATGAAACAGTTGAGGAGAAATGTTGAGTCTGTATCTGTGCTTCTTTTCTGCTCATGTAAATCAGGATTCACTTAGATGAAGCCAAGAACCTCTTTGTGGCAAGCAGAAGGAGAATTCACCTCTGTTCCTTTCTAACAATATGAGGTATTGAAAGACCAGGTAGAAAGGATCATTTATGAGAAATCTTGTTTTTGACAAGGTGGATTTTGGTGGGAAACAAATCTTTATCACCAAGTAGGGGAAAGAGACGCTTTGAGAAGCAAAGAATATAGGACAAAGATATCAGCATCTCATTATAAAATGTTACTCGGGAAACCTGAACTTAATCTTCTATATAGAGAGCATTTTGTTTAAAGAAAGACATATTGTACCATTAAACAGGTGGAGATCTTTTTTGATGTCTGAACATAGAATCATAGAATCATAGAACAACCAGATTGCACGAGACCCATCGGATCATCCAGTCCAACCATTCCTATCAAACACTAAACCATGTCCCTCAGCACCTCATCCACCCATGCCTTAAACACCTGCAGGGAAGGTGAATCAACCACCTCCCTGTGCAGATATTCAAATGCCCAATGACCCTTTCAGTGAAAAACGTCCTCCTAATCTCTAGCCTAAATCTTCCCTGGTAGAGCTTGAGGCCATTCCCTCTAGTCCTGTCCCCTGTCCCTTGGGAAAAGAGCCCAGCTCCCTCCTCTCTACAACCTCCTTTCAGGTAGTTGTAGAGAGCAATGAGGTCTCCTCTCAGCCTCCTCTTCTCCAGGTTAAACACTCCCAGCTCTCTCAGCCGTTCCTCATCAGGCCTGTTCTCCAGCCCCTTCACCATCTTAGTTGCTCAGACATGATTGATACAAATTATGCTTTAACCCTTTATTAAATTCACACTTCTAAGAAGCTACTCATATGATCCAGAAGTATGTTATACAGTAACAGTTGCTAGAAGACGAAAATGTTTCATCATAGAAATACATGATTTAATGAAGCATGGGAAATGAAGGCAGTATTGCAATAAAGACGAAAGAAGACAAATGACATACAGTTTTAAATATTCACCTTCTGTGTTGAGTGCACAAAGGACAGATGACGTCAGTAGATTGAAAATGCCACTGAGACACATAAATCATTAAACACAAGTATTCGAGTCACTCGGGGAAAGGAAGTTGTCAGAAGAATTTTCCATTAGAAAATACAGTTTAGTCAAAACCAGAGAATTTCTTGGGGGTATGTCATTTTCAGTGACATTTGCTACACTAAAATATGAACTGAAATTGTCTGTGTTCTGATAGTGTCAAAAACAGTAGTGAGGGATATTCCCAGTTGGATTTTGCTTTGGCATCAGGATTTTGAAAAATACTAATGCTATATTATGGACACATCTTTTATACTGAATGTATAAGAATGTGTGGAGTACATGGAACACTATGTGATACATCATCTCATTCTCAGAAGGTGTAAAAGTTCATTGTTCCTCCATCCTCTTCCACCTCCCCTTCTGGGAATGGACCCTATGAACAAGCTGTATTCTTTCTCCCTCCTGGAGAGATTTTGTTTCCAGCTGTCTCCTCTTTGCTTTTTCTCCTTATTTACATGGTAGGCACCACCAAAGGATTTTTGCTGATGGTAACGAGTTCTTTGAGCAGCGAGGACACTGCAGGGAGGTGAGCTGGTGGATAGCCTCAAAAGCAATACGATGTTTTCCTTCCCGAGTGAATGCTGGTGGAGATTTTATCACTGAAAACCCCTGGAGTACCCAGAACCACATCTCTATATATGCTTTCAATAAATGTTTAATGTTCTGACATTATCGAAAGGAATTGCTTTGGTGCTGTTGATTATCAGCTGAAAAAATATTTACGGATACTTATTTTCATAGAAAATGTTACTGTCTTGCCTTTCCCTCTTGGGACAGAAACTAAGCATTAGGCTGCCTGAATCCTTCATGGAACAGAAATGCTCGCTTCTAACCCAGAATGAGATAGAATATGAGATAGAGATTGTAATGTGGAAGGTAGTTTTAAACAAATATTTGCATTTTTTCTGTTCTATAAATTGATCCTCATCATTAGCTACTGTAATATGATGGTGAAGGTAACTTGAATATCAAATATTGCTTTGTTATTTGAAATGTTCGTGAAACAGACTCAGCTTTATTAAGGGTAGCTCTGTGGAAAGTTAGATATACGGCTCTTCAGTCATTTCTTAATTAGTCAGAAGCTGAAAGGGGGAGTAGATTGTAAGAGGAACATTTGAAAACCCAAACAGCTGTTTTGCACTGTTCTGACTCCTTTCACTGCTGAGCAGATTGAGAGCTGAGATCCTAAGACATATCATTTCCGCTCAAGCAAGAGACTCCTAGAGGTGCTAAGCGCTCACATTGTTTTAGCGCAGGATAGAGAGATGTCTTCTCCCTGTTAACTGCAAATCCTGTACAATGTTCCTTTTGCAGCACTGAAATGCTTTAAAGTATTTCATTCATGACTCAGAAAAATGACAGTCTTGGTTAGCCATGATTTGGGAAGCAGACAGAGCCACCGCACTGCAGATACTCTAACAAGGAGTGCTCAGGATTGCTTTACATAGGAGTCAGATAACTTGATTGCAACCATCTCTACCTAAGGCAGGAATCATAGAATCATAGAACAACCAGGTTGGAAGAGACCCATTGGATCATCGGGTCCAACCATTCCTATCAAACATTAAACCATGTCCCTCAGCACCTCATCTACCCGTACCTTAAGCACCTCTAGGGAAGGTGAATCAACCACCTCCCTGGGCAGCCTGTTCCAATGCCCAATGACCCTTTCCATGAAAAACCTCCTCCTAATCTCTAGCCTAAATCTCCCCTGGCGGAGTTTGAGACCATTCCCTCTTGTCCTGTCCCCTGTCACTTGGGAGAAGAGCCCAGCTCCCTTCTCTCCACAACCTCCTTTCAGGTAGTTGTAGAGAGTAATGAGGTCTCCTCTCAGACTCCTCTTCTCCAGGATAAACAACCCCAGCTCTCTCAGATGCTCCTCATAAGGCCTGTTCTCCAGTCACTTCACCAGCTTTGTGGCTCTTCTGTGGACTTGCTCCAGAGCCTCAACATCCTTCTTGTGGTGAGGGGTCCACAACTGAACACAGGATTCAAGGAGCAGCCTCACCAGTGCAGAGTCCAGAGGGAGAATAACCTCCCTGGACCTGCTGGTCACACCATTTCTGATCCAAGCCAGGATGCCATTGGCCTTCTTGGCCACCTGGGCACACTGCTGGCTCATGTTCAGTTGGCTGTCAACCAACACCCCCCAAGTCCCTCTCCTCCTGGTAGCTTTCTAGCCAGACTTCTCCCAGTCTGTAGCAGGAGGCAGATTACTTAATAGGTTCTTTCTTAACTGTGTGAGCAAGCAACAAGAAGCAGAAGGAAAAAAAATGAGGTTCACAAATGCATTGATTATGTGATAGCTCCACTCAACCTAGCGAAGTTTTTTTGTGACTTGGATAATTAACTTCTGAAAGGAAAATAATAAAGAAGATACAGATGGGCACAAAATACACAAGAGGCAAGCATTGCTTTCAGGGTGTAGTAAGAAGCAGCAGAAGGGGATTTGAAGGAAGTTGAAGGAACTCCTCAGGGTGTAAACTGGCCCTTGAAAGGCAGAGAAGCCACCTGACTGTAATTTCTCATTTTCCCAGCTGACTGTAATTCCTCATTTTCCCAGCTGAAAGGAATAGGTGACTAATGAGGAAGGACATATTAGGAGTACCAGCAGAGAGATAGGTGTCTTCTGGAGGACTGCATGAAGTTTTAAGTAGTCTTTTAAGAACAGCTTTTGAGTGGAAAACCTGACCTGTGGTTGTTGTTTAGCTTTGGAAAAAGTTGATGTTTAGTGACCTCAACAACTGAAGACAAACACTATAATATGAAGTGTTTTCTACCAGGGAAGAGAAGCCAGGGAAGAAAATTGTCCTAAGAAGGTAGGAAACCTCTGTTGTGTGTGGGAATGCAAACTGGAGAATGAGAGAAGACTTGGTGAAGGAGAAAAGGGTAAGGCTGGAAAGCAGGATGCTAAGAACCTCAGTTGCTTGATTAGAGGTTTCAAACTCTAAAGTATGGAACCTCAGATATTGATAGCTATTTATTTGAACTCTTCCCTGTTTAAAAAATTTCATGTTACTTTAAAAATCAAAACCTTTATCAGTGTGATGTACTGGGGTTGTTTAGCCTGGAGAAGAGGAGGCTGAGAGGAGACCTCATTACTCTCTACAAGTACCTGAAAGGTGGTTGTGGAGAAGAGGGAGCTGGGCTCTTCTCCCAGGTGACAGGGGACAGGACGAGAGGGAATGGCCTCAAGCTCCGCCAGGGGAGATTTAGGCTGGAGATTAGGAGGAGGTTTTTCATGGAAAGGGTCATTGGGCATTGGAACGGGCTGCCCATGGAGGTGGTTGATTCACCTTCCCTGGAGGTGTTTAAAACACGGGTGGATGAGGTATTGAGGGACTTGGTTTAGTGTTAGATAGGAATGGTTGGACTAGAAGATCCGATGGGTCCCTTCCAACCTGGTTGTTCTGTGATTCTGTACTTTATTTTCTCAGTCAAGTCTAAAATGAGCTTGCTGTTTGTGCCACATCATCATACTCCTTATAAGCCATAAATTCCACAAATTGCTAAAGTGAATTTATAAGAATATTATAATAAAATATAAGAATATTCTATGCCAGAATATGATCAGTCACTCAGTATTGTACTTGTCTTCTGTAGCGTGTTATTCGATACACACTTTGCCAGGCGGGGATTCTATAGAATCCATTAAACAACCAAAATTCTCTCCACTTTTTTTTTTTAGTTAAATTTCAAAAAGCTAAGCTCACATAGAATCATAGAATTCTATGATTCTATGTGAGTTTAGCTTTTTTGAAAGTCTATGATTCTATTGGAGTTTAGCTTTTTGAAATTCTATGATTCTATGTGAGTTTAGCTTTTTGAAATTTAACTAAAAAAAAGATATTGCCTGGAAAATGCAGGGATGGGTACTAACAGAACAGATTAATGCAGTTGTGTAAGAAAGCTAGGTTTGTGGGACACTGCCTTGAGAAGGAAAAAAAAGCAAGAAATGGAAAAAGTAGAGATAAGGAAAGGTTCATGGACTGTGGTAGTGCAATCAAAACAATTGGTTTTAAGGGTTGTTTTAGCTCTGGAATTGGCTAAGAAGAGGCTTCAGAGGGGAAAAAGCACACTTTACTCAAGATGCAGGCAGCTGCATTGATTTCATTCAAAAAGAAGAACGTGGGCTTTTTGAGCAGGAATGTTGATTTTCTCTTAGAGATATTGAACTTAAGAGGTGTAGCGGCATTTGTTGGTAACAAAGAGGCCGAAAGAGGATAAAAGCAGAGAAGGCTGATAACGCACGGCGAATGTTGTGCTGCTGGTGAAACAGCTCGGAGGAGGAGATGAGATAAATTGGCAGGTATTAGCATTGCTAGTCAAAATTTAGTACTCAGTGGGCTGAGGCAGTTGCTGGAGGGTGGGACATAGATTGAAGAGTTTACCTAAAAGTAGTTTTTCCATGCTGTGACTTTCCATGCTTATACTGTGTAATTTGTCCTCTGCATCTTTGAATGAAAGTCGTCTCTCTCAGCCACCACCTGTGGAGGTTTGACATGAGTCAGTCATCAGTGTCTGGTGTATCTAGTATAATTGTATTTTGATGCTTAGAGTCAGAGCTATAATATGTGAACAAGACCCTCTTTGGGGATGTAGGTAAGTGGTGTGGAGGTATTTTGCCGGAAGAGATGTATTTTGTTTACCTTCTTGAATTTGGCAGGGAATGGCCTTGCTGTTTGTAGAGGTACAAGATCTTACAGCTGCTTTCTGGGCTCAGAAAACAGTGAAATGATTGGGGACCAGAAAAATCTGTAGGCTTAGATGTTTAGAAGGATGATGTGAGCAAAACCAGAGGCCTTAATACGCTCCTGTATCTTTATGACAAAGCTAATACAGACAAGGGATTATCCTGGTCTCAGTAGGGAATTCTGATGGTGCAATTTTGCCTTTTGATCATGCAGTCTTAGCAACGAGCTGTCCTGAAATGGCAGCAGAATGTTTGCAGCCTAGCTAGGATTTGAGGCTTTGACCTGAGGTGCAGTGGCTGTTGCTGTTGAGCTGAGGAGAGGCAGCGTCATGCATATTCTTGGCTTGCAGCAAATTACCTGAAGTGTACTTGTACTTACCTTTGCTTATGCTGAGTGGCATTTAAACTGAATTTTCTTTCATGATGAGGAGACCTTGTGTGGGTAGTTGTCGCAGATGGGTTAATGTGTGGTAACTCCTTAAGTTGTATAAACGTAAGGTACTTCATTTAAATCCTCAGATATTTCTAGCTGGAGCTTTTGAACATGTGCCTATGGAAGCTTACACTGTGGTATTGATTATTGTTTTGGGTTTTTTTATTTTTTTTTCGGTTGGTGTTGGTAGACTATGGCAAAGGGTTGACTTTAAATGGATCGATATGTTATAAAAGACACAGAGGTGCCTTCTATCACCAGATATCTTGTGATCATCCCAGGGGGTTGGGAGTTTTTGTCCTCACCTAGAATCAAAATCCCATTATCATTTTCTTGCTCCCTTTGGTTTCTTTCAAAGATGATTTCCCCCTATTACTGTATTTTTTCCCTCTTCTCTCCCTCCCCTCAACCCCCCATTCATTCCAACTTCTCTAACTTGTGAAGGTGAAGCACAGCCTGGCTTGCTTCTCTTGAAGATCTGTCAACACCTACATTAACCCACAAGTATTTTCTTTCTTGCCAGTGTTTTGTCAGGAGGCCTTCTGTCTTCATGCTGCGTAGTTCCTTCTGGGGAGTGGAAGAGGCAGATCTTGTGCCAGTGCTCATAATTCTGCTTCAGGGATTTTTCAAATATGTCTTGAGGTCAAAAGGGCTTTGTAATTTTCTGCATGAGTTCTGTTGTACGAGATGTGAAAACAAATGTACACCTAGATGGACCACTCCTTTTGTTGATCGTTACTAAGGATGTGTTTAGCTCACTCTAGTCCCCAGCATGTTTGTGTGCACAGAAAGGCTTTGAGGATGGCAGTTTCCACTGGTGAATCGTAATTGACAGGTGATAGCATCTCAACTGCCCTTCTTCCAACTGTTAACACTAGTGTGCCGCTCCTGTCAGTGCCACAAGACAAATGGTATCGCCAACCTATATGTAAGAAAAAGACAAATTGTCTTTTCCCAGAAGGTGAAGGTGATGTACCTGTCAGTCAAGCAAAGTTAAGGTGTAGCTATTGCATGGGCCAAAGCATCACTTAGCCAAAACTGCATCTACTCCAGATACCTTGGTCACAATAATCACCTGATGATCTACTGGGACAGCTTATCGAATGGAACTATACTCAGGAGATATAAGAGGGTGATTAACTGCTGTGCTGCATACTCTTGAAATAACCTGGAAATCACTTTAGGAACTCATTTGATTTGGGTCTTGCTATTTCTTTTCAAGGCTTTGAGTATTCAGGCTTTAGTTTTTGCCATGAGAAAGATGAGAATGAGGTCTAATTTTTTGGTTTGGCTGCCATAATGTTGGAATAAAAGGGACCATCTTGATGGAGGTCTGAGATGGTATTTTATGCTTCTTTTCCATTGAGATTCCAGGCTTCCCTTATCTCCTTCAGGTTAGGAAATGACTTGTTCAAGACAGGACTTAACACTTGTCCTACATTTTAATTCATTTTATCATACCCCTGATTATTTGAATAAATTTGAAATGTTCACTTTGAAATTGGAAAATGTTATTTTAAAGTTTGTGTAAATGCTTATTCCTGGCTCAGCTCTATTATGAGAATGTTCTAGCACTCCCATCCATTACACAAAGATGGAATATCATGAGAACTGTGCAGAAGTCTTGACAAGACTCTTCCAGTTGATGGTACCCATCACCACTGAATAACGTTTTCCCTAGTGAATTGTGGCTGAGCAGAATGTAGGTCTGTCCCCTGCTTACTACAACCTGCTGTTGACCCCACTTCTGTTCCCTTGCACTGTAGGTAAGTTGTAGCCAGGTTGAAATATTTTACTAATTAAAAAAATGTTAAATGATTGCTATCTACCTTCTCCCCAGTGAACAATGAAATTGAATTATCATTAGCGCTTACACAGAACCTGTGATAACAATGGGGCCGTTTGTATTTAATTCAGCCTTAGTTTTCTTTTTCCACCAATTCCTACCATTGTGTTCATTGTACTTTGAAGTCATAGCAAGCTTCCCTCTCCTGCTATTCACCTGATTTATTTCAACCCCAATACACAGCTCCTAAGTTCTTGTTAATTTTTTTCTGAACAAAAGGACTAAAATCAGAATCTCTTTTAAATGAAAGACATGAGGCATTTATGGTTCCATTCATTTGCTTTTATCTATTTGCTGTATCTGGAGAGCTATTGTTATGCATGCAGCACTGGAAAATAATAATACTAATAAAAAATTCTCTCAGGGTTTGCTGTCAATAGCAACAATCTAAAGAGTACTCGAGCCCAGAGTGATATTTCAGTTCTGCTGCTAAACTTTAATGCTTTCTGGATGCAAGAGGTGCTGAAACAGGGAGCAACTAGAGGCATCTGCTCAATTTCAGAAGCCAGGTCCTTGGGTAGTGTGGACATGAGGAAAAAAAATTTCACAGAAGGGGTCATTGGGCGCTGGAACAGGCTGTCCAGGGAGAGGGTTGATTCACCTTCCCTGGAGGTGTTTAAGGGACGGGTGGACGAGGTGCTGAGGGACATGGTTTAGTGTTTGATAGGAATGGTTGGACTGGAAGATCCAATGGGTCTCTTCCAACCTGGTTGTTCTATGATTCTATGAAATAGGGTGAATTCAACTCCACCTTAGACCCTTTCAGTGGGGATATGCCAGCTGCTCAATGCTGTGTGACACAGAGCAGTGCTCTATAGAGGTGGAAACTTAGGTGTGAGCTCACAGCACTCCTGTCTTTCTCCTCTTTCCCCAGGAAACCTTTTTCTGACTCTAGGACATGCAACAGCTGATGTTTTATCCCTGTCTTGAACAGGGCTAGAGCAGGATCTCAACAGCTTAGGGAAGTTTGAGTGAATTCAGTGTGTGCGAATGGGTTTATAAAGCTGCTGGAGGATTTCCTGTGATTCTGACAGGAGTGTGGATGATGCTGAGTGTACAGTAGGATGTTACTGCTCCTTTTATTCCTTCCAGATACCAGAGATTTGACTGGCTTCTGAGAAGTGACTTTCCCCAAAGAGTAAATTTAAGTCTTGTTGTTGGCACCCGCTTCGAGTCAGATCAGAGTCAGCACTGATGATGATCTTGGCCTTGTTGGAGTTGTGCTTGTCTAGGCAGGGTGATTTGTCTCACACTCGGGAAGACATTTTTTTTTTTCGAAGAGAGATGGATAAATACAATGAAATCCTAGGTTCAGTGAAAAGCTTTGCTATTTAAAATGTACTACCTCTGTCTTAGTCTCCTCTGAAAGCAGAACGGAAGAGCTGGACAGGTGGGATTATTTTTCTTTCTCTGATAAAAGCAGACTAATTTTAACACTGGCTAAAATTGCATCCATTTTTTTCTTGGTAAATGAACCATAAGACACATTGTCAGAAATGAGCCTTCTATAATGACTGCTGCTAATATTGTAGAGCTATTTTCTCTGTATATCAGAGCTTAGACACAAGCATGTGAGAATTGGCCATATATACTGCCCATTACCTTGATTTCTATTCATTTGCAGCTCAAGAGTATTCTTCCCTTCCCCCATGCTAATTTCAGAATAACTTTGGGCTCTGTACTGTAGAACAAGGGATTAACATTTGATTTCATACCCAGGTATATGCATATATACTTTGCGAGAGCTGTTTCATAGGCAGAAGGATGCTAGGACAGGTCATGTGCTTGTGAGTCTAAGTTAAGCCTTGGGAAACTTCATTTCAATTATCTGCTCTGCTGCAGATTTCCTGTGTGTTTTCAAAAAAAATTCCCCATGCCTCATGCCAGGATGAGAGGGACCTGGGGGTGTTGGTTGACAGATGACTGAACATGAACCAGCAGTGTGCCCAGGTGGCCAAGAAGGCCAATGACATCTTGGCTTGGATCAGAAATGGTGTGACCAGCAGGTCCAGGGAGGTTCTTCTCCCTCTGTACTCAGCACTGGTGAGGCCGCTCCTTCAATCCTGTGTTCAGTTGTGGGCCCCTCAGCACAAGAAGGATGTTGAGGCTCTGGAGCAAGTCCAGAGAAGAGCAACGAAGCTGGTGAAGGGTCTGGAGAACAGGCCCTATGAGGAGTGGCTGAGAGAGCTGGGGGTGTTTAGCCTGGAGAAGAGACCTCATTACTCTCTGCAACTACCTGAAAGGAGGTTGTGGGGAGGAGGGAGCTGGGCTCTTCTCCCAAGTGCCAGGGGACAGGACTAGAGGGAATGGCCTCAAGCTCTACCAGGGGAGATTTAGGCTAGAGATTAGGAGGAGGGTTTTCACACAGAGGGTCATTGGTCATTGGAATAGGCTGCCCATGGAGGTGGTTGATTCACCTTCCCTGGAGGTGTTTAAGGCACAGGTAGATGAGGTGCTGAGGGACATGGTTTAGTGTTTGATAGGAATGGTTGGACTCTATGATCCGATGGGTCTCTTCCAACCTGGTTGTTCTATGATTCATGGTGACTCAGTTTCCTACGTTGTAGCACGTGTATGAATCCTTGCTATGCTTCCCATGGGACCCATGAATCTAGGCTGTGAAATACTGAAATACCCTGTCAATAAGATGCGAAAGTAGAGGGAGAGGGTCTCTTAGAGGTTATTTGCAAAGCACCTATTCTAGTCAGATGTAATTGTTTCCACAGGTTCACTGTTGACTCTTCTGCTCTCTTGATCCTTGTTCTCTGCACAGGACTGTCTGCTTGAACAGAGCTCTGCAAGAAGCATTGATTTTAATTTATGAAGTGTTCGCTGAGTTAGATAAGGACCACTTCTGCAGCAGTTAGTTTCATGAAGCTCATCGAAGCGATTATTCCTGCCGTCCTGACTTGGTCCTGTGCCTTGCTGGTGCAAGGAGGGGATGAGGATTGTGTTTTGGGAAAGTTGGATCTCAGCAGAGGATGGGGTGGCAGAGGCTACCATGGGACCAAGCCTGTGGATTGATGTAGCTGGTTAAACAATGAAGCTGGTGAAGGGGTTGGAGAACAGGCCCTATGAGGAACGGCTGAGAGAGCTGGGGGTGTTTAGCCTAGAGAAGAGGAGGCTGAGGGGTGACCTCATTACTCTCTCCAACTACCTGAAAAGAGGTTGTAGAGAGGAGGGTGATGGCCTCATCTCCCAAGTGACAGGGGACAGGGCAAGAGGGAATAACCTCAAGTTCCGCCAGGGGAGATTTACACTAGAGATTAGGAGGAAGTTTTTCACAGAAAGGGTAATTGGGCATTGGAACAGACTGCCCATGCAGACGGTTGATTCACCTTCCCTGTAGGTGTTTAAGGCACGGATGGACGAGGTGCTGAGGGACATGGTTTAGTGACTGATAGGAATGGTTCGACTCAATAATCCGGTGGGTCTCTTCCAACCTAGGGATTCTTTGATTCTATGGTTAAGTTTCATAGTCTGAGAGTTACCTGTGGAAGTGGGAAGAGACTGGTGAGAGGAGGTTATTGTGTGCAGTAATTCCAGGAGTAAGTTTCTCTTAAGACTTGGATCCTCCTTAATGAAGGAGTAGACTTACTTGCTGAAGGACAGCTGGTTGAGTTGTGCACACAAACAAATTCCAGTTGTATGAGGAGTATTGCAAGTACCAAGGCATGTGCCCTGGCTGGGTTTCCTGGTCTTCCTTTTCTTTTTGCCCCTCTACATTTGCTTTGTACTACACAGTACGGGAAACGGTGGGACCAACTTCAAAGTGCTCAACATCTTCATACTGGCTTGGGAAGACCTGTGGTCCATGTATCTCAAGTCACAGTAACCCTTCCTGAAGTCTGAGGCAAAGTATGGCTTTTGTCCCATGTTTTTGTTCCTGTGCCAACTGTTATCTGCAAAGTGGGTATTTGACCAGATCCCTCTGATATTGTCCGTGAGTGCTGCTTTATCTAGAAAGAACATGAACTGCTGAATGCAGTTTCCATTTACTATGTGCTTTGCAGGGTTGGTTTCTACCTTTTTTGCTGCTCTTACTTTCCTGGAAGAAAACGTTACTTTTTCAGACCATGGCATCTCTGCTGTTAAAACCCCATCTGTGTCAGACTGCCTGGGTTTCCCATTACTTTCTAGTCCTAATACGTAAACTAGTGCAGCCAAGTAAACGATATAGTGCTTAAAAATGACTTGACCCTGTCGTTTGTTCTTAACATCTGCTTCAGTGCCGTTTGTGGCCTGGAACAACTAAATTGCCCTTGTGACTGATAAAGCTGTAGCTGGGAAAATACAACAGGAATATTAAAGTTTTAAGACAGCCAGTTGGGAAGGTAAGTTAAGACAGATTGTGCTGTGGATGTAGGGTAATGGCCTGAGCTTAGGATGAGAAGCTGAAGGACAAATACGACAGCTCTGGTGTGCCAAAATATAAAAATAATTGGACATAGCAAGGTAATAGTTTTCCCAAGAGCTCTTGAAACCACCTGAACTGTTAACACTGCAATTATTCTTTATAAAGTAGTTTTCTTCTACTTACACATTCTGTCGTCTTGCTTTTTGCTTAAGTTGGGGAACTGCCTTTATTTTTTAATTATCTGGTTCTCCAACCCTGTTGCAGATTTCTATCACTTTGAGGTATATTTAACCAGATCTTTGTTTATGAAGTTCAGGGGAAAAAAACCAGAGAAATTTGGAAAAATATTTTTAACTCCAAGAGTCTTAAGTGAAGACATACTATTCTGCTGATAGTTGCTTAGCATTACTGGTTATCCCTTGTTTCTACAGCTTGTGTTTTATCCGTTCCAGAGGAATGATAGAAGATGGAAGCTGTTTTCCCTTTTTCCCTGCTCTAGGGAGCACAGTTTTCCCCCCAAACCTCTACTAGTTTAACGCTTTTCATCCTTACTCACAAAGGAGAAGGGTGCTGCAAAAACTCAAGGAAGATTCCAGATACTTAAAACTTAATGAAAAGAAATTAAAAAGCACCAGCAACAGAGCTAGGGCAAGCCAGAATTCTCATTTAATGTCTTTATTACAGGAATCCCTAGGGTTTACTGGGACTCTGCTCTTTGCTCTTTCTGCCCTATTTCACACTTTGAATGCAGTGTTGTCACAGAAGAAACCCACATTTTTTTATTTACAAATCTCTGAGAAATTATCAGCACCATCTATCGGGGAAATGGAGGTATGGGTTTCTTCACTGATTTGAATATGCAAAATCTTAGGGAACCTCTGCAAAGAGACCTAAACAGGCTGGACCGCTGGGCAGAGTCCAACAGCATGAGGTTTAACACGGTCAAATGCCGGGTCCTGCACTTGGGGCACAACAACCTTATGCAGAACTACAGACTGGGAGAAGTCTGGCTGGAAAACTGCCAGGAGGAGAGGGACCTGGGGGTGTTGGTCGACAGCCGACTGAACATGAGCCAGCAGTGTGCCCAGGTGGCCAAGAAGGCCAATAGCATCCTGGCTTGGATCAGAAATGGTGTGACCAGAAGGTCTAGGGAAGTTCTTCTCCCTCTGGACTCAGCACTGGTGAGGCCGCTCCTTGAATACTGTGTTCATTTGTGGGCCCCTCACCACAAGAAGGATGTTGAGGCTCTGGAGTGAGTCCAGAGAAGAGCTATGAAGCTGGTGAAGGGGCTGGAGAAGAGGCCTTATGAGGAGCGGCTGAGAGAGCTCAGGGTGTTTATCCTGGAGGAGGCTGAGGGGAGACCTCATTGCTCTCTCCAACTCCCTGAAAGGAAGTTGTGGAGAGGAGGGAGCTGGGCTCTTCTCCCAAGGGACAGAGGACAGGACAAGAGGGAATGACCTCAAGCTCCACCAGGGGAGATTTAGGCTAGAGATTAGGAGGAAGTTTTTCATGGAAAGGGTGATTGGGTATTGGAATAGGCTGCCCAGGAAGGTGGTTGATTCACCTTCCCTGGAGGTGTTTAAGGGATGGGTAGATCAGGTTCTGAGGGACATGGTTTAGTGTTTGATAGGAATGGTTGGACTTGATGATCCGATGGGTCTCTTCCACTTGGTTGTTCTGTGATTCTGTCATCTTGTGTGTTTCACTTCCTTTTTTTTGATTCTTAGATGTAGTTTGAAGTGAAAGTGCCTGGAGAACCCACTTGCTTATTAGTTTACAGTAACCTGGAGTCTACTTGGGGATGTTGTGCCTTATTTCAAAAGGTACCTTCAAGAAATGAAGTGAACCATTTAAAAGGGGGCAAACAGACAAAGATTCGAATGTCAAAATGGTACCTTAGCCATGGCAGGTTCTGTCACATCGATAGGACAAGGGTAACTGCCAGGAAACAATTTGTAGCTGAGGAGATAGGCATGTCTAACGCCTTGAGTCAATCTAGACTAGTGTGTCAGAGAAATTTGGGTGAGGAATGGGATATTTGACCTTCTTAGTCTTTTAGGGGCCAAGAAAACTCTATAGCTTGAAGAAAAGGCAGAGGAATTCTCATTGTTAACAGAAGAGTGACTTCAAGGCACATCTTGGAGTTGGAGATGAGTCATGATCAGAAGTAATTTCAGGCCAAGCATGGTTTGATCAGTGCTGACTCCCCCTAATCAGATTAGTGGCCTCCCTGGCATGTTTTGGGCAATTTGCACATGTAGAACGTATTGAGACATCTAGTGTCAAATTGTTTCCCAACTCTCATTTATTCTGCTATATTATGGGCTTCTCCCTGTTTCTCTGTACTTTCACCTATTGCATTTTTGTGCTGTTCCTGCAGCTGTACATCACCAGCGCTTTTTTTTTTCTTCCCTGTGTGGACCTGGAAGGGTATCTCCAAGATAATACTGTGTCCTTTCACTTGCTTTGCCAACTAGGCTATATTTCCCGTGGATGGTTGTTCCAGGAGATGGTGAAATGCACTTCTGTGGTGTCCATCCTTCCTGAGCCAGCGCTGAGCTCCCAAAATGTCACAGCATGCACATGCTTCATGAGTAGGGCAGGAGGTGGCAGAGCCCTCCAGATTGCTGTGACGTCAGGCATGGGACACAGGATGGAGACTGGGGATGTGATCAACCCTCTAGGGGCATACATAGGGGACAGGATGAGAGGGAATGGCCTCAAGCTCCACCAGGGGAGGTTTAGGTTGGACATTAGGAAAAAAATTATCATGGAAAAGGTCATTGGGCACTGGCAGAGGCTGCCCAGGGAGGTGGTTGGGTCACCTTCCCTGGAGGTGCTTAATGGATGAGTGGACAAGGTGCTGAGGGACATGGTTTAATTATTGATGGGAATGGTTGGACTCGATGATCCAGTGGGTCTTTTCCAACCTGGTGATTCTATGATTCCTTCAGTAACAAGTAATTTCTTGCTAGGAGCACTATGCCTGTGGGCCAAGGATCAAATCCTGCTATTGTTAAGCAGCAATACTGCAAGAATCTAGTAGATAACTGTTTCTTAAGTCAGCAAGATCTGGTCTCTGCTATCATAGGAAACACACAGCCTCTGCACAGATGGATCAAGATATGTTTTACTGCTGGTTTTATATGGTTTTCCCTACAGTATTTGTTGGAGAACACTTCAATATTCTTGATCAGCCCACTGAAAAAAAAAGTTTCCTTAATGCCTAGTCTAATTATATTTAAATATTGTTTATCCATTTGCTCTTCTGCCAACACAGTCTTTTAATTTTCACTCTGATGTATTTGTACTGTTGCCTTGTATTTAGAAATAGAAGTCCTACTCTCTTGTCCATTTTGTTTGATAAACAAGCAAAGGCCTTTTATAGCATGGCCTCGTGATTGAAGCAACTGAATTAGCATCTTAAGAAGTTAAGGTCCCGCAGGTAACTCAGTAGAAGTTTAGCTTTTTAAAAATTGGACAATTATTATTCCAGACTTCCTGGATGGCTATTGGAGAAACCAAAGTACTTTTTATCATAAATTCCTATCTCACTGGCTTGCTTTATCAGTGATATGTGAGAAGATAGTTGTATTTCAGATAATTAATACTAATTGTCAATGACTGTTAGCTAGATGAATGCCATCCTGAGAGTATGGGAGGATTAGAATCATAGAATCACCAGGTTGGAAGAGACCCATCGGATCATCGAGTCCAACCATTCCTATCAAACACTAAATAATAATTTTTTTAAGAATGAGAGGAGAGAGAAGACAGCTCTATTCCATTTGGGAATACGGACTTGTTATAGATACGAAAGGGTTATTAAGACCTCTGCAGGGTAGTGTAAGCTGGACAGCTTCAGCTTTGATCCAACTGAGTAGAGGGAATTGCAGAGCTCCTGAAATGCAAACTGCAAAATTGCTTATGCAATGATAACCTCTGGAGTTCCTTCACTCCAGTTTTAAGCGAACCCAGTGACAGGTTTCCCTGTGTGCTTCCCTTGAGAGGTGTGTGCTTGGTATAATTGATTGACCCATTAAGCAAAGCAAATTTCTCTTGCTATTCAGCCAAAATTTTCTTTCTGCTTAATTTCAGCCCATCACTCCTAGTTATGCCCCCTGTGAGCCTGCCTGAGCTGCCTCTGCCATACTATAGCTTTATCGATCTTGGCTCTCTACAAATAATTCTTAACTGACTAAACTTACTGCTGGCAGTACCAGGGCAGTGATGGCACTGGGGAGAGCTCATTTCTTGGCTGTCTTTGATCCATGGAGCTGGAAGAGAGGAATGAAGTGAGAACGTTTAGTGTGGTTCGGTAAACTTTCTGACTCACTGTATGCAGTAAGAAGTGATTTCTGACTTTTTCCCAATTTCTCACATGTTTTAATCTCCTCAACTGTGGAGAGGAGGGTATTCATGCACAAGTCTCCAGGATACTGAATATCAGAGGAAGTGTCCTGAAATCGGAAGCTACCTCATAAGTATTTGGTCTCTGGAGGATCTCTGAAGGGTAATTTTTAGATTCCCATAAGTCTGTGTGTGAATGTATTTTGTGGTGGCAAAGGAAGGATGGTGTCTGGTGACAAGTGCTTTCTGCATGTGTGGTTGAGCAAACTTGTTTCCATGAGGAAGAGAGATGTGGTGAGAAGTCACCCCCTAATGTCATACATACCTTACAATCCTTTCATTTCAGTGCTTGGTGTAGATTATATAATCCAGAAGCGCTGAACATACTTGGGTCCCTGTGAACTGGGGGTTTCTGCCAGAGAAGACCTTATTGCTCTCTACAACTACCTGAAGGGAGGTAGTGGAGAGGAGGGAGCTGGGCTCTTCTCCCAAGTGACAGGGGACAGGACGAGAGGGAATGGCCTCAAGCTCCACCAGGGGAGGGTCAGGCTCTACATAAGGAAAAAATCCTTCACTGAAAGCTTCATTGAGCACTGGAACGAGTTGCCCAGGGAGGTGGATGACTTGTTTTCCCTGGAGGGGTTTAAGATATGAGTGGATGAGGTGCTGAGGGGCATGATTTAGAGATTGATGGGAATGGTTGCACTCGATGATTTGGTGGTGATTCTATGAAATACAACCATTCTGTGGAAAACCAGCGTACTTGTCTCTATTGTTACTTTTCCCATTGAGCTGGTTGAAACACTAGCCCAAAAATGTAGTTTAGGCACTACACAGGATTTAGAAGCCGAGATATCAAATACCCTGTTTTAGGATACAGAGCCCTTGTCAAGCAAGGAGAAGAGCTAAATGCAGAAAACTGCAGCAGGCTGGTGTGCAGATGCTAGTGGACACAGCCACCCACATACTGCTGTGTGCTCCCAGAGACTGGCTACCAAGTACATCAATAAATGTGAGCTGTGCACCTTTCTGCTGTGGCTGCAGAAGCCAAGCCAATTATTTGCCCATCAGAGCGAGGTTACAGGTTGCCCTCCTCCCCTCTTCTTTATCCATTCTTTTGTTTTTGTATTGTTGTGCTGAGAGTGTAAATACGGAGATGATTAATTGCTTTGCTGACCTGATTCTGTCTCTACATGGGATCCACTTATATCAAAATGCTCTGGCCCGAATGACTAAAGTGTGCCAAAGTGTGGTGATTAAAGAATTATGAAATACTTTCTGGGCATCCTATTCTCAACTCATTGTGACTTTGGACAGAAGCCCAGAAAAGAGGGGGGGAAAAGAAGAGTGGAAAAAAAAAGAATAAAAATAAATTCAGTGAAAGGGACTTATGCAATATTTTGCTCCTATTTTATTGAGAAGACAAGACTGATAACAAACATTAGTGAGACAAAATTATAGTGATTTGTATAGATTCCCAGGTGGACAAGTTTAATATTAATAAAACATTATAGCCTGCTCTGTCACAGATTGTACTGATCATAAAATGAAAGGGGTTTATATATAGGCAGAGGAGTGTGTGTGCTCTTATGGATGGAGGCATCTCATTTTCCACTAATAGATTAACATCCAGTGCTAGGCTGGAATAGTGAAGTGTTTTAACTTTCTGCTAATGCTGTGGGTGATCACTCTGGGAGAGGATGCACCTGGCAAATTTATTTCTGATACCAAAGCAAACCCATGGGTTTGCTTTGGTATCAGAAATAAATTTGCCAGGTGACCCCTAAGCCCCCAGTGCCTTCAACCCATCAGCTCGGGTGCCTGGTTTGTTTCTGTTGAGGCTGTCGGTGAGCTGTGCACCCTGTGGCTCTTGTAGGTGTAAGTGTGGCGCAGCACATCAGAGTTGACAGTTTAAGTGCTTTCTCCCTGCTGCTCTAGAGTCTGAGGCAGGAACTGAGCAAAACTAAAGCAACTAAACAGAAATAAACACTTCAGGATGAGACTCTCTCATGTGATGCTTCTAAAATAAGTTTCTTTGGGGTTTCTGTAATGTCTAGTCCTTACAGACGATGCTGAATGATAAGCTTGGTAGTTCTGGCTTGTGCTGGCTTCTTACTAGCAATCATCTGTCTCAGGTATGGAGGGAGGGGAGCTGATGCTCCCTCCCAATCTTGGGATACTTTTCTGGTGATTGCCAGCAGTGTGCCCAGGTGGCCAAGAAGGCCAATGGCATCCTGGCTTGGATCAGAAATGGTGTGACCAGCAGGTCCAGGGAGGTGATTCTCCCTCTGGACTCAGCACTGGTGAGGCCACTCCTTGAATCCTGTGTTCAGTTGTGGGCCCCTCAGCACAAGAAGGATGTTGACGCTCTGGAGTGAGTCCAGAGAAGAGTAATGAAGCTGGTGAAGGGGTTGGAGAACAGATCTTATAAGGAGCATCTGAGAGAGCTGGGGGTGTTTAGCCTAGAGAACAGAAGACTGAGAGGAGACCTCATTGCTCTCTGCAACTACCTGAAAGGAGGTTGTGGAGAGGAGGGAACTGGGCTCTTCTCCCAAGGGACAGGGGACAGGACAAGAGGGAATGGCCTCAACCTCCGCCAGGGGAGATTTAGGTTAGAGATTAGGAGGAAGTTTTTCACACAGAGGGTCATTGGGCATTGGAATGGTCTGCCCAGGGAGGTGGTTGATTCACCTTCCCTGGAGGTGTTTAAGGGACAGGTAGATGAGGTGCTGAGGGGCATAGCTTAGAGTTTGATAGGAATGGTTGGACTCAATGATCCAGTGGGTCTCTTCCAACCTGGTTGTTCTACGATTCTGTTTACAGCTAAGGCTTCCTAGTTTCGTGACCCCAAAAGTGTGGAGGAAGAGCAGAGATTAATTTTTTTCAGGATGCAACATCTTCCGTTGCTCTCCTAACACACCTGCTGACTTGGGCCAAATTGCCAGTTAGGTGAAACGAATCTACTTCCGTGCTTAGCCCTTGAGTGTACTTCAATACACTCCTTAGTCTCCTGAACTTAATATACTTAACTTATCACTAAGGTAAAAGGGATGCTGAAATTGTAGTCGTGGTATTTAGCCATTAAAGTTCCATTTGCTTCCTGTTTCATTCTCCAGTGTGACGAACAAATATGGCAATGCTGGATATCTCCTTTCCTTTAAGCCACGTAGAACTGATGAATTGCTGTTTGAGTTACTTCTATGGATTTTTTTAGAAAACATGAAATTAACATTTTCTCCCAGTATTAAATTTTTTGGAGGCTAATGCTTCTTGGAAGTGTAGATAATGTTATCTCTTAATTTTATTAATGTTAACTCTAAAACCATATCTGTTTTGATGGCATTAGTGTGTGTTATAGTCCCGCGAAATGAAGGAAAGCACTAAACACTTATTTCCTTAAGTGCATTTTGGCGAAAACTCCTATTTCTGATTTCAGTTAAAAACCAACATTATCCTAACCCTGCTATTTTTTCTGGATTTTTGCCTCTACCCTTTCTGTAGCTTTTCTACTATAAGTATTTAAGAAATAGAAAATATATAATAGTCCCGATTGCACTTTCTTCTCTGTGCTCTCCACATACACTCTAAGTGCTGTTTTGAAATGAAATTTAAAGAATCGTTCTTTTTTTTGGAACAAGATGAAAGGAAAACTCAGTCTACAAAGGTAATAAATCAAAATTCAGTCACTAAGTGTCAATAAACACTTTCAAGGAAGTACTATTTTTCTCCATGATGTGCATTCCTGGGAAAGAAAGCTATAGGTTTTTTGACCAACGCTCATTATTAATAACAAAGAGAACTATCAGAAGGGAAAGTGATATTGATACTTCATTTTATTTCCCCTTTTCTGTTTGTCCTTTGAGTCAGAAGATTAAGGAGTGATGCGTTGCAGAGCTCAAACTTGGGATGCTTTGGTTCAATTTCCTGTCCCATCAAACCACTCCTGTGTGGCATCAAACAAATTAATTTTCAGGCTGGGATATTTTTTAACCCAGGCTTGTCTTGCAGCCAGTACAGTGGAGTTCTTTACAGTGTTTCAGGTTTTTGAACCCTACAGAGAGTGGTGTAGCATTGGACTCCAGCAGAATATATTTATGTCTTTTTTTTTTTTTTGCTTCTTTCTCATGAACTAGATCTTTTCTGCTTGCTATGCATTTTCCTGTGCTTTGAGTTCCTTTAACATGTGAATGTGTCTTGTCGTGTATTATGGACACGTAGTATTGAGGTACTGAGGGACATGATTTAGTGATTGGTAGGAATGGTTGGACTCGATGATCCACTGGGTCTCTTCCAACCTGGTTGTTCTATGATTTTATGACCTAAGAAAGTCAACTGAAAGAGGATGTTGAAGGGCTACATGTAGGATTTTCAGCTTTTCCGAAGCATGACCAATGGGCTGTAGTGTTTGAGGGATAGTCTGTCCTGCCTGTGCCGGGGTTTGGACACAGTCTAAGAATCTACTCAAGAACACTGAAGTAGCAGGGGGAAAATCTACACTAGACTTGAAACAATAACTCTTCTTATATCCTTCAGCTTTTTTTTTTTGCTGCCAAGTAGTTATTATTCTATCAGTCCACAAATGATCATGTATTTCAGAAGCCTATGCAATGGAGAAACTGATCTATCTTGGGTAGAAGCAAGAATGGAATTAGGGCATCTCTATTGGTTCATAGCTTGCTGACCCTGCTGGGCAACCTCCAGCAAGTTGCTCTTCTGGTGTCTATTTGTTCTGCCAGCTGGTTATGTTTCTTTGGAGTGTCTGGGGTCAGTGGCTTACCTTGCTGATCAGTAGGTTAAAACACAGAGTGCACAATATTCTGGGCTGCCTGGATATTTTCTGTCTTCCCAAGAAATGTATAACTGATAAATTCTTCACAGAAAGGGTCATTAGGCAATGGAACAGGCTACACAGGGAGGTGGTTAATTCACTTTCCCTGGAGGTGTTTAAGACATGTGTAGATGAGGTACTGAGGGATGTGGTTTAGAGATTGGTGGGAATGATTGGACTTGATGATCCGGTAGGTCTCTTCCAACCTGGCGATTCTATGATTCATGTGGCCTCAGTCTGATATACTAGTCTCCAGGAGCCAGAAGCTGGGTACCAGTGCTTTAGATGCTGGGCATCCGTCATCCCCAGTTTTAAGAGTGCTGTTCATGCTTTTTCCTTTGATAAGAAGAGGAGCTGTAGTGGGGGATGAGATCTGTAAAGCTGGGTTTTTTCCCCAGAAAAGGTAAAGATTAATGTTTCTGTGTAGTTTCTGTTGTTATTCAGGCAGCTTTAGAGCAGCTGTGCTAAAAGTGAAACAATGGGTTGTTGCTTTTAAAATGCTGGTGCTGTAAAGACAAGCAAGGAAAGGAATGGTAGATGTTTATCTCCATGTTTATACTGAGTTTTAGTGCATCAATCACTCAGGGCTATGGAGACTTGTGGAAGGATAATAAGATTTATTGGCGGCTGTTGGGATAACCCACCCAGAGCATAAATATGTTGGTAAAACTCCAGGGACTCTTGGTCTATCAAAATGAAATAGGCATAAAGGAGCACAGGCCTCCCAGCTATGGAGAAGCTGAGCTCTTTGTGGGAAGCCAGCTCTTAATGACCAACACGAATTGTATGAAGCTCCAGGTGGCTTTTTGCCCCTTCACGTTCAGCGAAGGATGGAGAGGCAGAAATTAGGAAAGCGGAGACTTTCAGTGGAAGAGGAGTAAAAGGCAAGGAGTAAGATGTGGTTTGTGTGTTTTCTGTGCTCCAGAGTAAAGTAACCAAAGTTTGACTGCAATCGTTCATTACTCTTGAATTATCAGTAGAAATAAGGGAGATTCAGACCATCTTGGGGAAAAGACATCTGGTTTTAGACTTTAGACTTTTTTTAGACATCTGGTTTTAGATTCCAGAGAAAGAAGAGTGCTGTTTCCTTCTAACTTAGGATTGTTTCCATTGCACTCCTTGGCTGCTCCTGATGTTGTTGATGTCATTTTGAAATGAAACACAAGGTAAGATCATATGTAAGGTATGATCATGATATGCCTGTGTAGTTCCTTCCTTTTCTCAAAGATGCTATAAAACTCTGTCTTTGATAACCTGAAAAACCATCTTCCCCTTCTGAATGACTGAGCTAGGTGAGGATTAGCTGCAGAGAAGCTATCATCCCTCATGCTTAATTGAACCTGTGCATTAGACTGAACAAATTTTACTTCAGCACTGCTAAAGCTCCATGGGTGTGTTAATAAAGTTTTATCCAACCAGGGTTCTATTATTTGTAATTAATTAATGCTTTAATAAAGAAAAAGCATACAAGGCTGACAATGTGCTTGATGTGCTGTGTGTTGCTTATTTTTTTTTTAAAAGCACTTGCATTCTGCGGTTGCCCTACTACAGTTTTAGCAATAGACTTTTCCCATTAGAAGAGCCCCCACGCACTGCCATGGGACCAGATAATGAAGCTGATATGCAATGCTTTGTCTGGGTAAATGGACACGTCTCTAGCTCCAGATCTGTGTGCAGACTTGGAACCTGGCAATTAATTCCTCTGGTGGGTTGCAGAAGCTCTATAGCGTCAGAAAACACAAATATTTAAACAGCTCAACAAGAGCTTTTTCTCTACTCTCAGTCATCCCTTACTTTGTCTTGTCCAGCCATAGATTACTCTAATTTTAATGACAAATTTATGCAGTCTAATACAATCAAAGTGCGTTTTTTCACTTTTTTCTATTTAATCTATATAATTTGACACCCATATTTACTCAAAATACAGACCCTTTCCTTTCTTTGATTTCATCCCTTTGCTATTTGTATATTTTGCCGTTTTCTTTACTAAAACTACTATTTAACTATAATGATGTTACTAGCTCTACTGGTTTAATAAACAGTAGATTTCATAGTTGGAAGTATGTCCTCCTATAGTTCTTATCTCTCACAGGGACTGAAATTCTTGCATTGCAGACGTACTTGATGTCTTTTTTAATTTACTTGCAGTCCAGCTTCCCAGCTGCTAGGAGAGGCAGATTGCGGCTAATATGTGTGGCTCTTATAGCACTGGGAGACATAAAGTTAGGAATGGGAGGATCTGTTTTATTTTTTTTTTATTCTCTTATACTTTCATTTTTAGTCTCGAAGGTGCTATCCACCTCCCTCTAGCCAGAAGGGAAGCGATGCTCTGACTTCAGGTAACTCTCAGCTTTGAGAGCTTTGAAGCACGAGAAAAATAATTGGGCTGGAAACTGAAAAGAAAAGACATGATTTGGCAATATGCAGACCTGATACGGTGGAATTATTTCAAATGAAAATGAAGTCCTAATTATCAGGGACAGATGACTGAAAGATGGGCAAGCTTTTGTTACTGCTTTCCTGGATGTTTGTGGGAGGAACTCCATCTGCTTGGAATTTTGGGACTGCATCCAAGTCCAGACTGGTCCATATGCAGAATGAGTTAGAAAGGCTGGTCCAGGAGGTCACTTTTAAGAGCCTGTGTGCAGGTAGAGTGCCAGACGGACTTTGCAGTCAGAGCTGGGTAGCTGCTGAGTGCCTGATGTTTATAAGCCTAACCTAGATGTGGCTATGGTCCTTCAGGTTAAACCAGCAGAGTAACAGCTGAGAAAACCTGCTGTGAGATGCATCAGTCTTCAGATTGAACCAAAGCGAAAGGAGGTTCAGGACTTGGCAATTTCATCCCAGCATGCAAATTGGCCTCTCGTGCAGATGGAGCTATTTGGGGTTTGTGCTGTGAGGCTGACGTAAAGACCTGCAAATGTGAATCAAATTGAGTGCCTTTATTACAGAAAAAGACCCGAAGGGCAGGACTCGTGGGTTCCCACGCCATTCCTCCTGCGTGGTCACGGGGATCTCAATTTAACTGCTCAGTGTTTCAGTGCAAGCCATCTGTAACATAAGCATCATGATACTTACCTGCCTCTGAGGGCCATTTACTTAATTAAATTGCCGAGTTTTTCAGGTAAGCGATACCTTAAACAAGTACTTCTGTGTGCAATAGAAGTAATGGAGCTTGGTTTCCAATGGCTTTGTCTTGTGGTTCATTGCCAGCTCTGATTGAAAATTTCCCCCTAGGCTAGGGCTTTATAAGGGTTTTCTTTTCCTTTCTGGTTCTCTCTTCAAAAATCTCAGGCATTCAATAAGGGGCAAGCTTGGTGTTTCCTGTGGAAAGGGTACTCCCCGGGGTGTTTCTTCAATGACTCTTCCCAGCTTCTTGTGGTTTTTTTAGAGTTTTTTTTTTTTTCAGTCTAGCTGCAGCTATAAAACTTGGTCCAACTCAGGCAGTAAGTTCAAGCAGTGCAGCAGGAGGGGAGCCTTGCAGACACAGTCACCTGCAAACTTGGAGCAGCTCACAAAAGCCTTGCTTACTTTAGGAGCATGTGGAAAATGGAGCATGATAGTGTTGGACGTATGTGAAAATGATGGAGTAGCTGAGACAGGCGTTTAGGTTCAAGTATCTAACTTGCATGCTGTTAGAAAGAGGAGTTGTGATCAAGGCTTCTGAATCATAGAATCATAGAACAACCAGGTTGGAAGAGACCCATCAGATCGAGTCCAATCATTCCTATCAAACACTAAACAATGTCCCTCAGGACCTCATCCACTCGTGCCTTAAACCCCTCCAGGGAAGGTGAATCAACCACCTCCCTAGGCAGCCTGTTCCAGTACCCAATGACCCTCTGTGTGAAAAACTTCCTCCTAATCTCTAGCCTAAATCTCCCTGGCGGAGTTTGAGGCCATTCCCTCTTGTCCTGTCCCCTGTCACTTGGCAGAAGAGCTCAACTCCCTCCTCTCCACAACCTCCTTTCAGGTAGTTGTAGAGAGTAATGAGGTCTCTTCTCAGCCTCCTCTTCTCTAGGCTAAACACTCCCAGCTCTCTCAGCTGTTCCTCATAGGGCCTGTTCTCCAGCCCCTTCACCAGCTTCGTGGCTCTTCTCTGGACTCTATGGACACTTTGCTTATCTGCTCCAACGTGATGTTATCCTCTGGGTGCCAAGAGCCCTTTATAGTAGTTAATTGTTGTTTGCATCTGGGCACGTTCCTGTAAGGAAAGTGTGGGTTATGGATTTTCCTGTCAAAATTAGTTAGTTGATCCAAGGTCTCCAGTGTTTGATAGCTCTCCTGAAACTCCCCACTGCTTTAATTCCTTCCTGCAGACAGGCTACCTGATTGGGATAGTGTTTTAGCAGGATTTTTTCAGCTGTTCCGGCTTTCGTGTGTGCTGCCTGCTGGGACTCCTGCAGACAGACTGGAGATAATGCAGTTATACCTTGGCACCCCGCTTTAAATTAGGCTGGCAAACACATTGCAAGTCTAGGAGGGCAGCTGGGAATTGTTCTCTGCTAAGAATGGAGAGCTTCAGACGGGGATCAGCGTATGAGGAATATATCTGGTGGCTTCTGTTTGAGTGCGAGTGTGTGTGAACATACATATCACACTGCATCTGCACCCTTTAGTCTATGTGCCTGCTGCAGTTAAGCTTGTTATCAAGTGAGCTCAGGAGTTCATGCTTTTTCTCTCTTTGACAGTCGTGTCTTGGTGACACACAGGAAGAAATTCTCCTGAGCTACATTTCTGTTTCCTTGGGTGCTGCTCAGCTGCAGCTGGGAATTAACTGACTAGGGTGTAAATGCAGAGTAACATCACTTGCTGGTGGAGGAATCCGTGGGTGCAGGATTTACGCTGCAGATGCAGAGTGTGGCTTTTGGGTTTGCAGCTGCAGAGAAAATGAGTAGTGAATAGGCAGTTAATTGAAAGCTAAAGTAACTATTTACTGACAGTATAGTCCTGCCTTTTCTCTTATGTGTAATCTGTGTGAGATCACTCAAAGTCAGCCTCTTGGACCCAACTTGTTTCCAATATTTGTTTGTTTTTCCTTATCCAGATGATTTTTTTTATGCCATGCGTTTAATTCTTTTCTGGTTTATTTGGTGCCAGCTTCTTTTATTGTTGATGCTCACTATTAAACTGCTGCCATGCATCAGTGGTGGAAAACTGACTCTCTCACTGAGCCAGTTAAATTCTGCTAATCTTAGCTCAACAAGTAATTGCAGCTTTAGAGAGCAGGGATGCAGGAAGGACTGCTTGGATGAAGAAGGATTTACAGATCTGGGCAAAAAGGAGTTTTAAAATTCTTTTGAGGTACCTTAGAGTAAAGGTTGAGTCGGGAAGAGATGTGAGTATTTGTGGCATCTTATTGATTGAATGGAGGTGCATAAATCTGCTGAAATCCTTGCAAGGCTGAAAATGTAGGGCTAAGGGATTCATTTCTTGAAAGAATAATGTGCTTAATAATAATGCTTCTGCTGCCTGGGGTTGCCGATTGGTAGTTTATACCTGCTCAGCTTTTTCATATTTAAATGCGTAGTGTCAGTGCTTTTGTTTAGAAAATCACACTGGTCAAAAGTTTAAAAACAGGAAAGCATTTTACTGAGAAGACAAATTTTTCCCATGTGGGGGATTATAGAAAACGGCACAATAACACTTTAGTATTCTGATGATGTAGCTGCTGGTGGTCTCTGACTCTAAAATCTCCCTATAAGCTAATGCAGAATGTGATTACTGAGCAGAAGCCCCGACTATTGGCTTGTGTGCAGATATAGTATTGGCAATATCCTAAGCGCAGTCAATATAGGGGATCAGTTGACAGTAGACCTGGGTGGCATTATTTTAATTATTTTAATTTAATTATTTTACTATGTGAAGTGGTATTTTTCCAAAGGGTTAGGAAATCTGGGGGAGAATGGAAACGAACTGTAGTTCCCTTGCTGCTTACTTTGAAACTTCGTGCTCTATTCCCAATCTGTCTACAGGTAGAAAGTGGGGCTGAGAGGAGCTTTCCAACCAAGTTGCCAGGGATGGAGGCAGTCAGGGCTGTCTCCACCAGACAGTCATGGATATACTTAAAAGAAAGAAGGTTGTATAGCATAGAAGAAGAAAGTGGGGCACTCTACTTCAATCAGCTTGCTCAGATGCTCCTTTTATTTTTACTAGGCAGGTATTGGTTTGTGCTTTATTTCTTTTCCCTGGTAGAAAACCCCTCTTAGATGCATAAGGGAGAGGATCTGAAAATGATCTCTGGAAATCTCATTTTAAGAGTGTTTCCATCTGCAAGTTATTCTGACACAAAATTCCCAACTAGCTAGTAATTTTCTTCAAATATTTGAAGAGCAGTCAATCAACAAGAAGTGTCTTGGGAAAGGACTCTACTTTAACGAGACTCAAAGTGCTCAATGAAGAATGTTAGAACAGTTCTTTAACTGTTTCATATCTGGACACCACACTAATGAACGCTTAAAAAATGCCAGAAGCACAGCACAGACTTGCATTTGTATTTACATTTAAAGTAGTGTCCAGGGCTTAAAGCAAGCACCCAGTGTGCTAGATGCTAAGCAAAGGGTGGCTTATACTTGGAAGGCATTCAAGGTGTAAGGAAAACTGTGGAGGAAATAAAGAAGTGGTTTAGGAGCTGATGTGGACAGGATGACTATGCAGAGCTACAGACTGGGAGAAGTCTGGCTGGAAAACTGCCAGGAGGAGAGGGACCTGGGGGTGTTGGTTGACAGCCGACTGTACATGAGCCAGCAGTGTGCCCAGGTGGCCAAGAAGGCCAATGGCATCCTGGCTTGGATCAGAAATGGTGTGACCAGCAGGGCCAGGGAGGTTATTCTCCCTCTGTATTCAGCACTGGTGAGGCCACTCCTTGAATCCTGTGTTCAGCTGTGGGCCCCTCACCACAAGAAGGATGTTGAGGCTCTAGAGTGAGTCCAGAGAAGAGCCACAAAGCTGGTGAAGGGACTGGGGAAGAGGCTTTATGAGAAGCGGCTGAGAGAGCTGGGGTTGTTTAACCTGGAGAAGAAGAGGCTGAGAGGAGACCATATGCTCTCTCCAACTCCCTGAAAGGAGGTTGTGGAGAGGAGGGTGCTGGGCTCTTCTCCCAAGGGACAGAGGACAGGACAAGAGAGAATGGCCTCAAGCTCCACCAGGGGAGGTTTAGGCTGGAGATTAGGAGGAAGTTTTTCACACAGAGGGTCATTGGGCACTGGAACAGGCTGCCCAGGGAGGTGGTTGATTCACCTTCCCTGGAGGTTGTTTAAGGGTCAGGTGGATGAGGTGCTGATGGACATGGTTTAGTGTTTGATAGGAATGGTTGGAGTTGATGATCTGATGGGTTTCTTCCAACCTGGTTGTTCTATGATTCTGTGACCAAGGTGTGCTGGGAATATGGCTCTGGCTATGGAGCTTGAGGAACCCCAACTGCTGTGGGGTGAGGTGAGACAGTGTCAAGATGTTCATAGAAATTCTGGGTGCCTAACAACAAAAAAAAAAAAGATAGAAATGGGCTATTTAGACTAGTTCTAAAAATGGTTCCAGGGATGTTTATGGCAGCAATTTCATTGTTTGGAAACACAGACGTTTAATATCTAAGCTTTGTGTAATATATGCAGTTCTGTCTCCAGGGAATTAAAGCAGCGAGAATTATTAGGATTGCTTGCATATATTTGTATTACTCCTCAGAAGCTGAATCTCCTTTTATTTGTGTTGTTTTGATTAATTTCCTGGATTGAAGCTTCGTATGAAAAATGTTTCAAGCAGTTTAAGGGGCAACCTTTTATTTGGTAAAAGCCTTTTGCAGCTTCTTATTAAATCCTTTTGCTGTCGTAGAGCTGAGCCTGCCTTTGGCTCTGCAGGCTGCATAGCTGGATTGAAGAGTGCCAGATTGCCCTCCAAACCTGGAAACATGAACTGGGGAGGGAAAAAGTTTCCCTTGTGAATGGATGCAATAACTTGTCAGAGAAGTTTCTCTTCTGACTTGCTTGCAATGTCTCTACCTTGAAAGCATCCGAAACTACTTTGTATTGATTTCATTTACTTGTACCTGGAGCAGGAATAGCTGTATTTGGGAGCATAGAATCATAGAACAACCAGGTTGGAAGGGACCCATCGGATCATCAAGTCCAACCATTCCTATCAAACACTAAACCAAGTCTCTCAAGACTTCATCCAATTATCTAGTAAAGAAATGGAGGTCAGTTGTGAGGAAGTCAAGATAACTCACAGTGGATCTTCTGCTGCACTCCAGGTAGAATAAAATGCTCCAGACCTCAAAACCATTTTTATTTTTCCCAGAGAATATTCTTTCTTCTCAATGGTTTCCAGTGATGGAGCTTTACTGCAGTGCTCACAGGACCTTGATTAGTTATGCATGCCTGATGGAAGAATGCAAGCTGATTTGTCTTTGTGCTTCAGTTTTCAATCTGTAGCAAAAGTGATCTAGCCTTGAAATATAGAGTCGTAGAATCATAGAACAACCAGGTTGGAAGTGACCCATCGGATCAGAGAGTTCAACCATTCTTATCAAACACTAAACCAAGTCCCTCAAGACCTCATCCACCCGTGCCTTAAACACCTCCAGGGAAGGTGAATCTACCACCTCCCTGGGCAGCCTGTTCCAATGCCCAATGACCCTTTCCATGAAAAACCTCCTCCTAATCTCCAGCCTAAATCTCCCCTGGTGGAGCTTGAGGCCATTCCCTCTTGTCCTGTCCCCTGTCCCTTGGGAGAAGAGCCCAGCTCCCTCCTCTCTACAACCTCCTTTCAGGTGGTTATAGAGAGCAATGAGGTCTTCTCACAGCCTCCTGTTCTCCAGGATAAACAACCCCAGCTCTCTCAGCTGCTTCTCATAAAACCTGTTCTCCAGCCCCTTCACCAGCTTCATGGCTCTTCTCTGGACTCGCTCCAGAGCCTCAACATCCTTCTTGTGGTGAGGGGCCCACAGCTGAACACAGGATTCAAGGAGCGGCCTCACTAGTGCTGAGTACAGAGGGAGAATCGCCTCCCTGGCCCTGCTGGTCACACCATTTCTGATCCAAGCCAGGATGTCATTGGCCTTCTTGGCCACCTGGGCACACTGCTGGCTCATGTTCAGTTGGCTGTCAACCAACACCCCCAGGTCCCTCTCCTCCTGGCAGTTTTCCAGCCAGGCTTCTCCCAGTTTGTAACTCTGCATAGGGTTGTTATGCCCCAAGTGCAGGGCCCCAAATATATTGGGACTCCCAGTTAAGAGCTGTACTTTAAGAACACAATAGGGTGGTTAGTTACTCTGTGTGTCCTTAAATGAAGTTGGTATTCATTAAAGTGCTCATTTTGGTTGGTATGATCCTCTCCATGGACTGGATGTTACCCTTGGGAGAAGACTCCTGCTATGGTACTGCAGGGTTAGGATTCAATCTTTTTGTATTTGCCATTGCTGAACATACCGGTGAGGTTGGAGGCTCACTGTGAGACATCTTGGTGGTAATCAGCTCCAGAAGCTGGTTTGAGCATTCACTGACCCATCAAACAGTTGCCCACAGATTGTCCCTGTGAGGCAGGTGGGAAGGAAGAATGGTTTGAGGAAGTGGTTTATTATGTTGATGAAGCATGAGCCACGTTACTTAGCTCAAGACCTTGCACTGTAAGGAGTTCTACTGTTAGGTGGCTGTGGGAGGATATAATATTATGGTTCGGAATAGAAAAGAGTGCATCTGTGCCTCTGCCTGGAGAGCTGTGCAGATTTAATAGAAGTGCTGACCAGCCCTAGCTTGAAAAGCTAGGATTTGGGAGTTTGGTTTGAAGATCTGCCACATCCCTTTGAGTACCAGTGCTTCCAAATCAAAACCTTGCTCATTCGAACTAAACCTTCACTTTGATCCTAAGCTGCTACAAATCCTACCCCTGATTGGGGAGTTGGCTCAGCTCTGGCATTAGGTTTGGATTCTGTTCACGCATGTGCAGCATTAACAGCTTGAATTGATGGAATAACTGAGGAGCGGAGATTACCATTGCGGCTTTCTTGCGCATCCTATATCCAAAGCTTGTAATGTGGTACTACAGCAGCATTCATGCCTTTTTTAAAAAAAAAAAAAAAACCCAAATGTCCCAAACCTGGAGAGTACCATACCCTTTACAAAATTTAACCAACAAAATAACTGATTGGAAAATTGCCCGATAATATCACCTAGTGATGGGATCTGCAGATGCTGTCTGTGGATCTGTACTTGTCTAGGATGGGACTTCAGCTGCAGGTGAGCTGCTGTGGCCATATAATAAACAAGCCACTGTTGGCAGTAAAATACAAGAAGTCTGTACAGCAGGAGCACAGTCTCTAGAGACTTGTGGCCTGCTTATACCTACCCTGTGGCCTTTGGCTTGTAAATACTCCCACACAACACCATCAACATAAATTTTGGGACTGAAGGAATGTGTGGCTCAGGTGTGCATGTGCAGGAGACAAAGGGGTTGTTAAAGGGGCAATCTGAAGAAGGAGAAAAAAAGAGCGCATTTGGACAGAGGGAACAAAAAGATCTGGAAGAGTGAGCAAAATGGGTGAAATTTCCAAAAGAAGTAGGGAGGTGATCCTTGAGATTAATAGAGATTGCTCCAACTATATCTCAAGGGTTGGCTGATAGGATTTTAAACGCTTTGTTGGGGAGTCAGACAACTGGAACAATTCCTTTAGGTGGTAAATATCTGCAGAGCAGGCAACCTGTGCCAGAGGCCCTGAATTCAGATGAGATCAAGGAAAGCAGTGCAGTGTTTTCTGGGGAAAACCATGTACCCAGGTTACCACAAGAGTCCTGAGCAGTCCCTGATTCCCTGGCTCACCCAGTCCACCTTGCTTGTGAGGCAACTGTTTGAATTCACCACTGTAGCACTTAATGATCTTTCTTGATTCTGGCAAAACCAAACATAAATCTTCTTTGCTATTTAAAAATCTTGCCTCTGAAGGTGTTGAAGAATTCAGTTTTGGAAGATACAAGCAGCTTGTCTGTTCAGAAATGGGATGGCCCCTTCCAAATTCTACTTTAAATGGAAACCAAATAGCACTGCAGTACAAATTCAGCAGCACTTCACAGTGTGAAAGGGCAGCTCAGTGTGAGATGCTGAATAATGCTAAAGCAGCAAATAAGTCAGCTAACAACAGTAAGCTCAGAGAATTCTTCATGTATTGGACTCTGCCTTTCTGAAGAAGGATTATGTGGGTAAAGGTGTAAAAACGTATCTGTGCAGAATGTGGGCTGGAGGCTCCGAAATGTGTTGCCTCAGCTGTTTGGTAACTGTGAGGCTGTGGGATCATCACTGGAGCTGAGATTCCCTCTGCTGAGGTTGTGGAGAGGAGGGAGCTGGGCCCTTCTCCCAAGTGACAGGGGACAGGACGAGAGGGAATGGCCTCAAGCTCTGCCAGGGGAAGGTCACGGTGGACATCAGGAAAAAAATTTTGACAGAAATGGTCATTGGGCATTGTAATAGGTTGCCTAGGGAGGTGGTTGAGTCACCTTCCCTGGAGGTGTTTAAGAGATGGGTGGATGAGGTGCTGAAGGACATGGTTTAGTCTTTGATAGGAATGGTTGGACTCGATGATCCAGTGGGTCTCTTCCAACCTGGTGATTCTATATTTCAGGAATGCTGCTCAGTAAATGGTTTTGAATTGGTTAAATGGTGTTAGCCTTGCTGTGGCACTTAGCTATTACACCTTATATAGAGACCGATATTTTTAAAGTCTATTATCTCTTTTGATACAATACTTATGTCAAGTATAACCAACAGCTGCTTTTTCACAAAGATATCTGAAGTCCAAATGAGGAACAAATGCCCTTGGAAATGCAATCTTCATGGCAAAGTATAAGCTTCAGTGTTGATGCTGATGGCAAGATGGTTTTCCCCCTTGCTACTCTGAAAGTACAGCATGAAAAGGAATTGCTTTCTCAAAGAGCCTGATTCAAAACTCAGAGGTTATTGGAATTATTCTTGTCTCCTAATGAGCTTAAGATTAGGTCTTCATTAGGTTAAGAGACTGAATGAAACATTACTTCTCACTTGAAAGTCTTGAAATACAGTAGAAAGCTATCCACGCTTCTGTTTGATAAGAAGATGGACCTAACCCAGACTACAGCCTTAGATTTGTCATTGGCAATATCTTGGTGGAAGGTCTAAATTTCCTTTGATTATGGTGAGGTTCCTTTCAGCTCTAATTAAATATAGATGGAAGTTCTTCCTTCATAATTATCCCTTGGGAGAATTATTTTAGAGTGAATACGTTTCATAAGAAATGCTTTGAAAGGTATTTAGTCTTGGCAGAGACAGGAGTGATGGGAGTAAAGTGGGACAAAAAGTAATTTCATCACTTGAAAGTTTTGTCTAATTTTCAGAGTTAGTTACTGTGTTCTTTGCTGCTGCTAACTTAAGTTTGCTGAATGAAATAGTCGCACAAACCACTTGGATTTTGAGGAGCTTTGAAGTAAGCTCCACTGCATAAAAGGCCTCGATTTGGATTTGTTCATTGTTCTGTGATAGTGGTTCAGGCTCTGCGGACACCATAGTCAGACATCATCTTCCAGGAGTTTGCAGTGTTCAGAAAAAAAAGAAAAAATGCACCGGATATTTTTTTTTGGTAAGAAAAATAGTTCATGCAAATTTCTGGGTAGTCATAGCTAATAGTAGGCTATGTAAGTATAGAATCACCAGGTTGGAAGAGACCCACTGGATCATAGAGTCCAACCATTTCTATCAATGTATATAAAAAAATGTATATCAAAAGTACTTAAGTTTGCGTCCATTTAGGTTGATAATTATCTTCCCTTGTAGTGCGGATGACACAAAGGCTGTGCTGTCACCTCTGCTGCAGCGGAAGGTGAACAGGAGTGTGGGGAAACTAGATGGACTGAGCTTTGACAGGAAAGCTTGAAACCAAACAGAGGAGCGAAACAAGTTCTCTGGCATTTGTCGTCTTTGATTTTACGACAGGACTGGCTTCTGTTTGTTGTTTCTTTAAGCATCTTCCATTCTCTTTTTGCCTTCTACAAAAGTTTCTGTTGCACCTATTTTAGTAATCCAATGGGAGGTTGTTTTTTTTTCCAGTTATTAAATCTACTTTGATCGGTAACAACTGTTATATAAAACTGCTTCTATTTGGCCTTGTTGTACTCTAACTTGCCATAGAATAGAATCATAGAACAACCAGGTTGGAAGGGACCCATCGGATCTTAGTGTTCATCTTCATGGAAAAGAGCAATTAATGACTGCACACAGCTCCCTAAAAAGCATGAAGTAAATGTAATTGTCCTTATTACATTGGCTATAAAGCTAAAAATATATAAAAAGCTTTCTGGGTGAGGTAATGAGTCCTTAAAAATCACTGTCCAGTTAGGTACTGGAGTAAGAGTTAACCTTATAAGAGAATTTTCTTGCTAACAGCAGTGGGAATTGGGAATTCTTCTCAAACTTAGCTTGTGTACATTGATGTTTTGTTGACTCTGCTCTTGCTGTAATGTTGATATTGCTGAATAGTCCAAGGCTCTGAGAGAAAGACAAGTTAAGCTCAAATCTGGAAGAGTCTGTTTCCTTGTCCTGCACTTGGGTCTTATTCTTTCTTGGCCTTATAAAAAGAATATTGATCTTAAAGTACTGTTGTTGCTAGACCAAACAGTATATTTAAGATGCTGTCTTCTGTCAATGTGCAACTGGTTTTGAATTTCACAGAGGGTGGGAGAAGCAAGCTGAAGTAGTAATCCAGGAACAGGGAAACTTGTCAAGTGTAACTATCAGATAAAAATATCCAGCAATGGCTCTGCAGTGCAAAGCTGCTAACGTTTCTTGTTTACATAGAATCACAGAATTGTTGAGGTTGGAAAAGACCTTTGAGATCAGAGTCCAACCTTTAGAAATATTTCATTTAGTATTTAGCGTTTGTCTGTATTCAGCTGTGGTATGCAAGATTCAGCTAACTGCAGGTTGGATGTGGAGTATGTTGCAGATACGATGCCAACACACAAAATCATAGAATCATCAGGTTGGAAGAGACCCACTGGATCATAGAGTCCAACCATTCCTATCAAACACTAAATTATGTTCCTCAGCATTTCATCCACACTTTGGAGCTGCTTGTCTTTCTGCACTGAATGTAACAGGAGTCTGCAATGAATTCAGACTGGACAAGGAGAATTTAGAGAGCTAGAATGAATCTTAGATGAACTGTGTCTTAAGTAACAATTGGTCTTGTACGATGGCAAAGGAGGGGTGACTTCTACGCTCCAAATGACCCAAAATCTCGTGAGGATTGTATGCATGTGTCTTCCTGAATTGCTGACAATCCTGGCAGGCAAACTGTTTCCAGTGGGTCTGTTAACCCTGACTTTTTGCATACTCTTTTGTTTGCTCCCAAATTTAAAGAGTAGTAGAGACTTTATTTTTTTTTTTTTTTTTAAAAAACCTTCAGCTATGATTACCTCATGTAGGTAGCATTTTTTTTTTCACGTAGCTCGCGAACGTTTAAAAGCCTGTGCAGTCTGCCGACCTGTTCTTGACACATCTCTCTTGACAGGTGAGATGTATGTCCTTTTGGACTGGCTGTTTCAAAGGAGAGCTGAGGAAAATCAACTGCTTGAAAGAGAGAGGGAGTTTGACTTCAGTCTTTGATCAGGAAGAGAAAGGACCATTCAATCACTATCATATCTAGATCCTTGGAGATCTTTCTGTACCAGAGTCCAACTTAAATCACCCACTTACATGAGGAGTTGTAAGAGAGGGCTCATCAAAGATCTACTACCTTACTGAGGTTTTTGGTTCCTACTCTCATTATTTGGTTTAGTATTTGATAGGAATGGTTGGACTTGATGATCTTGTGGGTCTTTTCCAACCTAGTGATTCTGTGATTGAGGCTGACAGTAGCCCAGAAGCAGTCTATACAACTTCATGCTAGTTTTTCCAGCATCCCATAGTGCTCCCATTTAAAAGGTAAATACTTCAGGTATTGTAAATAGAGTTAGCATTTGTTATGTACAAGTATTCCTGCTCCCTTTTTAAAAGCAAATCCATGCTTGCACTGACCTGTGATAAACTTCCTTGATGCTGACTCATAAAATCCTCTCTACTGAAAAACTGGAGCTGTCTTAAACACAGTCATAAGTGTCAGAGATTTAAATCAAACAAAACAAAAGCCCCAACTTGTGGTGCAAACTCTGCTGTTTGTTCAGTTAGTACATATTTTCATAGGAAAAAACTTCCTCAGAAAAGGTAATTTTTAGAGCAGCACTAGTCACAGACATAGGATGGTTTATGTATTTTTATAAAAAAGATTAGAATATGCCTCTGAAGTATGCATCTGCATGCTTATAAAAGTTAATTTATCAGACATCTCTAATTCTTTAAAAAAAAAAAAAACTGCCTGGAATAAAACATATTATATCTGCTAGTCAGGGCTTACATGGTAAATTAAACCTGGTATTTGGTATGAAAAGATCACCCTGGACTGGTAAATATTTCAAATTTAGGCTGTTTTATTTCTAGAGGTAGGAATCAGAAGGCATCTGTACTAGTGCAGTATAGTTTGAGATGCACTGGAATGAGATATATGAATAAAATATCCCCTTATGCTCAGTTGTAACGGCATCTACAGGGAGTTTATTGCTTTAGCTATATTATAAACGTGTAATTATAATGAAATTATATGCATAGAGGAGACCTGGGAGTTGTGTTTATGTAGCCGAGGGTATGGAGGTTTACCATAGATCACATCTATCTAGTCTTTGATAGGAATGGTTGGACTCGATCCGATGGGTCTCTTCCAACCTGGTTGTTTTATGATTCTATGTTTTTAAAGAACTCAGACTTTGATTGTTACCATGAGATTTCTATAATAGTTTGCAGGTGAAGGATGCCTGACCACTCGATGAATGCATTGCCAACTATCTGAAAAAGGTGATCTGTTCAAATTGTGGAAGGTGTATGGAGATCACCTTGGGGAAGGCATATGACAAGTGTTTTACCTAGAAACACTTGATGTGTTAATTGAATGCTCCAGTCCCCCGTGTTGCTTGTTGTCTTAGTTCCAAAGCAGAGAGATAAGTATCACGAGAAGAGTTTCCAGCAATTGCAGGGGGACAATTTTAAGGAAAACAGTGTCTTTTTTTTTTTTTCTTGCCTATCAACCCAATTCACATTTCACTTGTTGTTCAAGGTACAAAATTCACCGTCATTAAATTCTCCTTCTGTAACAAAGACCAAGAAGGATTTGGGGATTTCATGTTTGTTTTAATTGCCAAAACGTCTTCTGTACAAATACCTTTGGGCGGTGAGGAAAAGGCGAATGAGGTGGTGATGTCCATATGAATTGAGGTTCACGATATTATAACTCTCACTGTCACAACCAAAGTTTGCTGAAAAACTCAACAAAACTGAAGGGCTGGTTTGACTCAAAGAATTTTCTGAACCTTAAGTTTTTTTTTTTCAGATAACTAGAAAGCTGGTAACTACTTCCCTGCCCCTAGTAAAACCTAATGATGGCAAAACCAATAATGATCACAAATGTATATCTTTACATATGTACTGAAAACTGTCAGTTTTTCATGCTTTTCTCTGATTAGGGATAGTATTACTAGGCCACCAATACTGAGCTCAGAGTAATTGCTTTTAAGAGATTCTCTTGAGTGTGCAGAAAATGACTTGGAAAAGGGGACATTGTTGGGAAACTGTAGCTCTTTTCTTTCGAGGCATCATCAAAACAAGAAAGTCTGTATTTGTCACTTCCTATTGAAATAACTCAGGTCTCTAATGGGATTTGTCTTCAAATACGTTTTAAGAGACTTCTCTAAAGCCTCTGCTTCTGACTTAAAGACTGCTCCAAAGTGATGTTTGGTGGTGTGACAGTAAGCTGACAGGCCAGCAGGAAACAAAGAGTTTATCTGGTGTGGATTATGTGAGGGGTATTTCACAGCATACATCATTGGGAGTGAGGAAGAAATACACCCTGAACACACTTTGTGTTTTCATTGATTAGATTTGTTGGTCACAGAGGCAGGTAGCAACACAAAAGGACTGCTGTATTTGAAAATGCCCGTAGCAGCTTTGAACTTTCCAGCAATACTGAGGCACAGCGTTTGCTTTGTAGACTGGATTAGAGTGCCCCTTTGCAAACTACATTATGCTAAAAATATATTTACCAGGTAGAGAGATGTTAGCGGAGAATGCTTTTCCATTCTGGTTTAGAAATTTGTGACCGCGATAGAAGCAAAGGCTAGAAGCATAAAGGAAAAATCTCAAAGCTTTGAGACTTTCGGGAGGCAGGAACACCTGCCATGTGCACGAATTTTGAGTCTTGTTGAGGTGGGTAGCCAGGATCGCTGAATCATAGAATCACCAGGTTGGAAGAGACCCACTGGATCATTGAGTCCAACTATTCCTATCAAACACTGAAGACTTCTGAGATTCAAGGCCAAGTCTTGCACTTTGGTCACAGCAACCCTATGCAGTGCTACAGACTTGGGGAAAGCTACCTGGTAGAAAAGGACCTGGGGGTGCTGGTTGACAGCTGAACATGAGCCAGCAGTGTGTACAGGTGGCCAAGAGCATCCTGGATTGTAAATAAAAATAAAAGGTGTGGTGAGTAGGAGTAGGGAAGTGATTGTGCCCCTGTACTCAGCATGGCTGAGGCTGCGTCTCAAATACTGTGGCCCCTCAGTACAAGAAGGGTGTTGAGGTGCTAGAACATCACAGAATCTCTAGGTGCTAGAGTGTGTTCAGAGAAGGGCAGCAAAGTCAATGGTATCCTGGCTTGTATCAGAAATGGTGCGACCAGGAGGTCCAGAGAGGTTATTCTCCCTCTGTATTCAGCACTGGTGAGGCCGCTCCTTGAATATTGTGTCCAGTTGTGGGCCCCTCACCACAAGAAGGATGTTGAGTCTCTGGAGTGAGTCCAGAGAAGAGCTACGAAGCTGGTGAAGGGTCTGGAGAACAGGCCCTATGAGGAGTGGCTGAGAGAGCTGGGGGTGTTTAGCCTTGAGAAGAGACCTCATTACTCTCTCCAACTACCTGAAAGGAGGTTGTGGAGAGGAGGGAGCTGGGCTTTTCTACCAAGTGACAGGGGACAGGACGAGAGGGAATGGCCTCAAGCTTCGCCAGGGGAGATTTAGGCTAGACATTAGGAGGAAGTTTTTCACAGAAAGGGTCATTGGGCATTGGAATGGTCTGCCCAGGGAGGTGGTTGATTCACCTTCCCTGGAGGTGTTTAAGGCACAGGTAGATGAGATCCTGAGGGACATGGTTTAGTGTTTGATAGGAATGGTTGGACTCAATTATCCAATGGGTCTCTTCCAACCTGGTTGTTCTATGAAAGCTGCTGAAGGGTCATGAGCACAAATGTTACTGGAACTGGCTGAGGGAAGTGTTTAGGCTGGAGGAAGCTGAGGTGAGACCTTAGTACTCTCCACAAGTACCTGAAAAGAGGTCGTAGCAAGGTGGGTGCTAGTCTCTTCTCCCATTTAATAAGCGATAGGATGGGAGGAAATAGCCTCAAGTTGCACAAGGGGAGGTTTAGATTGGATATTAGGGAAAAGTTTCTTTGTCAAGAATGGTGTAGCATTGGAACAGGCTGTCCTCCGAGTGGTGGATTCTCTTTTCCTGGAGATGTTGACAAATACACTGGATCTTTTCAATCAGAAGCAAACTACGATGTATCACTCTTACACTGGGATCTAGTTAACAGGATCTCACTATCTGTATTGCCTTTCCAATCATCTTTGACTTTCCCCGTGTCTTCTTTTTTTTTTTTTTTCCTCTGCTGACAGTTCTGTCCACCAATTCTGTAATTACTGTCTATCATTTTAAGTGATGGGCTAAGGGCTGATATCTAAGGTCAGGGCCATGAACATCTGACTTCACTTGAAAGTAGAACTGGTCGAGCGGGAAGAATATTGATTCCCCGAGTAGACCAAGCAAAAAGAACAACATTTTTCAAATGCTTTTGACCTAATAGCTTCCAACCATCTCTAACTGAGGTAAGTTAATAAAGGGGTAACTCATGTCTTGTATGAATCATGCATCAGGATATAAAACAAGAAACTTTGAAAAAACAGCCCAGGGGCTAACTGCAGACAACCGAGAGTGTGTATTAGCCAGGGGCTAGACTAGATTCATAGAAAACGCAGAAATGGCTGAATTTGACTCCTAATTCCAAGGGAAAATATATTCACCTCTGCGCCTACTTTAGTGTATTATCTGCATTTTTAACAGGAGCATATAAGTGAAAGCAAAATTCACTGCTTTACCTAAAAATGTATTATCTAATTAATGTAAAGTGAGCACCTGTAACTTATTTTTCCCTAATAACTTATTTTTCCCTAATAACTTATTTTTCCCTAATAACTTATTTTTCCCTAATAACTTATTTTTCCCTAATAACTTATTTTTCCCTAATAACTTATTTTTCCCTAATAACTTATTTTTCCCTAATAACTTATTTTTCCCTAATAACTTATTTTTCCCTAATAACTTATTTTTCCCTAATAACTTATTTTTCCCTAATAACTTATTTTTCCCTAATAACTTATTTTTCCCTAAACTGGTACCTTTCAACTTAGGAAAAAAATTCAGTTAATTTCCAGTTATTTCTTCCTCTTCCCTGCTGCCTCTTGTAACCTTGAACAGTAGTTGTAACAGCTGTAATTACCCAATTTTGAAAAACTTTAATACTTGGTTATTATAATTTCCCAAGCCACCTGAATAACAGTGCAGATCAAAATAAAAACACCCTCTCTTTCACCGTGAAAAACCAAACCAAAGATGATTCCATCATACTGGTCATGACTGGCATTTAAGAAAGTCCAAAGTGAGTTCAAATGCCTGTCTCCCATGTGATGGAAATCCTAGATCGGAGTCTGCTGGTATTTGATTATCTGAAAGCCTTAAATTCTGTATTTTTGTCACTGGTCTGACTGAATGATGTGGAAATGTCAAAGTAGCTTTTTTGTAAGATGAACAGCAAGAGGGTGAGAAGGAAAACAGTGATCCAAAAAGACCTTTAGATGTCTTGGCAGGATTTAACTTTCTTGGAGAATCTTAGCTACAAATAACAGAAACTACCTGCCCTGCAGAAAATGTCATGCAAGAAATGTCCTAATCTTCTGGGCATCATTCTGATACTTTTATCCTTGAACATGAATAATTTATGCTCAGGAAGTTGGTTTCCCTGTAACAGGCAAGCATTTTCTGAGAAAGCTCAGTACTGGTCCTTTCAGAGGCATCCGAGTGCTTCCTGTTGCCATTTTAGGGAAGAAATAGATGAAAAGTAGAGAAAAGCTCAGGCTTTTATAAGGTAGGCTGACAGAAATGATCCTGTCTCCTTAGAATTTTTTTTTTATTCTTCTTTTAACTCTTGGGAAACTCATGAAATGCTGCTGACTGGCAGAATACTATTGCTGTCCACACTTAAAGATAAATGGGTAGAAAAGTGTTAGTCAGGAAGGATTAGGAATGGTTGGACTCGATGACCGGTGGGTCTCTTCCAACCTGGTGATTCTGTGAATAAACCTTGGTCTTGTTCTTTGTACACACTGAGTGATGTTATCATTTCCAGTTTTATATCCTAGTACCTCTGTCTTCTGTTGTCTGTTCTCTCTTCCTCACATTTATAGCACATGAACTTTTTAATGAATTAATGTGGAGCAGACAAAGAGGTCCAAGGCCAAGCCTTAGTCTTTAGCTTGGGTGGAAAAGGGAATAATTAAATACTGACAAGGTGGTGCAGTCAGGTGCCCTAGAAAAGAGAGCAGAGGAATAATCAACGTAGCAAGGACAATTTTGATAAATTCCTCTAGGAGAGGCTTCTGACAGCCAAAACCACCTTTCCAATGTGGTGTGGTTGTACTTTTACACATCAGCGACTGAGGGGAATGTTAAAAAAAAAATCTTGAGTGAGGCTACATCCATTTTTCTTATAATAGCTTGAGATTAGGAGGAAGTTTTTCACAGAAAGGGTCATTGGGCATTGGAATAGGCTGCCCAGGGAGGTGATTGGTTCACCTTCCCTGGAGGTGTTTAAGGCATGGGTAGACAAGGTCCTGAGGGACATGGTTTAGTGTTTGATAGGAATGGTTGGACTCGATGATCCATTGGGTCTCTTCCAACCTGGTGATTCTATGATTCTATGAGCAGCAAATTGATGAAACTGAGCAAGGGCAAATGTGAAGTGCTGAGCCTGGCGTGGGATAAAACTCTGCAGTAATACAGCCTGAGAACTGACTGACTGGGGAGCAGTTCTGCTGAAGTTCTGGACCTGGAGTTCCTGGTATGCAGTGAACTGAATGTAAACCAACTGTGCTGTGGTGATGAGGCTGGCTAACAGTGCCATGGGCTGTACTGACAGGAGCACAGTCAGCAGCTCCATGAAAGTGGGTGCCTTTCTCTGTTTAGAAATTAGATATTGAGGCTAGCCAGGGTCTTGAAAAGGGAAGATCTGGAAGAGCAGCTCATAAGTGATGTGGTTTTACACATCCAGTCTTGACTAGTGTGAAGGGCTACTTCCACTGTCTTGGAGCATTTTGGTAGAAGAAATGGAAACGATTAATTCATAGAATCATAGAACCACCAGGTTGGAAAAGACGCATCGGATCATTGAGTCCAACCATTCCTATCAAACACTAAACCATGTCCCTCAGCACCTCGTTTACCCGTCCCTTAAACACCTCCAGGGAAGGTGAATCAACCACCTCCTGGGGTAGCCTCTGCCAGTGTCCAATGACACTTTCTGTGAAAACCTTTTTCCTAATGTCTAGCCTGAATCTCCCCTGGTGGAGCTTGAGGCCATTCCCTCTTGTCCTGTCCCCTGGCACTTGGGAGAATAGCCCAACTCCCTCCTCTCCACAAACTTCTTTCAGGTAGTTGGAGAGAGCAATGAGGTCTCCTCTCAGCCTCATCTTCTCTAGGCTAAACAACCCCAGCTCTCTCAGACGCTCCTCGTTCTCCAGCCCCTTCGCCAGCTTCGTTGCTCTTCTCTGGACTTGCTCCAGGGCCTCAATATCCTTCTTGTGGTGAGGGGCCTACAACTGAACATAGGGTTCCAGGAGCGGTCTCACCAGTGCAGAGTCCAGAGGGAGAAGAATCTCTCTGGCCCTGCTGGTCACACCGTTTCTGATCCAAGCCAAGATGACACTCTGGATCCTCAAGATGAAAGCTAATCTGCTGGCTGGGCAAAACTACAGTTTTGTCTGTGGTTCTGGATGGCAGATTTGTAACTGCTGTAATCCAAACTCCCCTTACGCTCCCTTAGATGAAAGACAGAGGATTTTTGTTCTAAAATTAAATAGCTTTGTTTCACCAAGAGCACATCACAAAGGAAAAAAGACAAGTTCATTTTTTAGTCTCTTTTAAGGGATTCCAAGAATGGACTGAATTTCATAATCTCCAATATTGCTCTCTACAACTACCTGAAAGGAAGTTGTGGAGAGGAGGGAGTTGGGCCCTTCTCCCAAGTGACAGGGGACAGGATGAGAGGAAATGTCCTCAAGTTCCACCAGGGGAGATTCAGACTAGATATAAGATAAAAATTCTTCACAGAAAGGGTCATTGACCAGTAGAATTGTCTGTCCAGGGAGGTGGTTGACTTGCCTTCCCTGGAGGTGTTTAAGGTGCGGGTGGATGAGGTACTGAGAGACGTGATTTACATTGGTGGGAACGGTTGGACTTGATATAATCTGGTGGGTCTCTTCCAGCCTGGTGATTCTATGATCCTCATCACCAACATCTGATCTGCTAATATGGAAAGCATGGGTTGGGTTTGTAATGAGTTTGTACAGGTTTGATTTTCTTTTTTTTTCTTTCTCTTCTCTTCCCTGCTCTGTTGGGAAAATGTCAGGCGTTGATCCTTGCTGGTTGCCCGTTCCTCACCAAAGCCAGTCCTCAGTTGGACAGGAGAGAGAAAATATCTCAACCTATTAGCCCTTGCTGTAAGGGCAGTGAGAGATCACTCAGCAATTACCATAACAGGCAAAACAACTTGACCTTGGAAAAAATAATTCGATTTATTACCAATTAAATCAGAGAAGGATATTGAGAAATAATAACTAAATCCCCCAGTGTCTTAAATATGTTATCCCAACTACCACTGTTGCTGATGGCCTTGGCCAGTGGTGGGTTGGAGGCTGTAGCAGATTTTCACAGAAGCCACCCCTGAAGACCCCCTGCTACCAAAACTTCTGCGTGTCTCAAAAGGACACAACACTAAGAGTACAGGTGTCCAGCTCTCAAGGTGTCCCTGGCCTCTTCTCCCAAGTGACAGGGGGCAGGACAAGAGGGAATGGCCTCAAGCTCTGCCAGGGGAGGTTTAGGCTGGAGATTAAAAGGAGGTTTTTCACACAGAGGGTCATTGGGCATTGGAATAGGCTTCCCAGGGAGGTGGCTGGTTCACCTTCCCTGGAGGTGTTTAAGGGACGGGTAGATGAGGTGCTGAAGGACATGGTTTAGTGTTTGATAGGAATGGTTGGACTTGATGATCCGGTGGGTCTCTTCCAATCTGTTTGTTCTATGATTCTATGATATTGCTGTGACAGAGGTACCTGGAAGTAATGTGCCTTTTATAGGATGAAACTGAATTTACACTAATTATTCCTGTTACTTAAAAAGGCTAATTAGCTTGAGTAGAATCATGCAGAAGGGCTGTCTGCCTTCCAGAGTCTCGCTTACCTCCTTTCCACCTGTATCACTGTGCATTGCCCTTAGCAATTGCTAGTTTTCAGGAAAAGAATAAACAACAATGTATTACTAGGTTCTTTTTTCTACAGACTCTTGTTTTCAGTAGCTCCTGATATAAGTGTGATCTCTTGGATCTTGCCTCTTGCAAGTCAGACAATTACCTGTATCTTTAGTGGGATATATTTTGTCTGCCAATTACTTCCCAGCTGGAAAGAGTAACCAGCAAGCAGTTATCTTTGTTCATATTGAATATTGGTGGGTGATTTTTATTTGAATTTTTTTTTGTGGTCATGGCCTGTTTCTGCATATGGTCTCCTGGGAAAAGCGAAAATCATATTGCCCATTTAGGTATTTAAATTAGAAAGAAGCTTAACAGTAGGGCTAAGTAAGCATTGGAACAAGTTATCTAAGGGATATGGTAGATTTGCTATCTCCCGAAGCCTTCATCAAGATTGTTACTTCTCTACAAGAGATTTTCCAACCCGAGGGAGCTGTTTGGTTTAATGTGAGAGTCTGAAGGATATCCTTTGATCTGCATTACGGAAAAAGGCAGATAGCGTTGTTAAAATAGCCTTAAAGGCTGTTGGTCTGATTAAATTGCAGTGGTTCAATAGGCAGCAAGAAACTCTCTATACGGTCTCCAGTGTGTCCAGTGCTGGTACAACTAAGCTTGGCTAAAAGACTATGGAGGTTTCTAGAACAATTAACTCTTATCTAAATAATGACAATGTTAGATGAGAGCCAAAAGTTTTACATGTGTTCTTGGAATTTCTTTCCTCTTGTGCCTCTCAAGTTTAAACCACTGTACTTCTCTGTCTCTGCTGGTCTGTTCTTCCTGGATAACTATTCCTTGAGTATACAAAGTATAATAAAATATTAAGCCTCATAATTATATATTTTTGCCTTATGATTCTGCATGTACTTCAACCAGACATTTAGTGATTTGGGTTTGGGTTCTTTTCATTAACTTAGGGTCTTTCAATAGTGATTCCAAAAGGGGATAAGGATACTGGTTGGAGCTGAGCTTGATGGCCTTTGAGATTTAGGGCTGATGAGCACTGAACAGTTGCTTCATTCTCTATTTTTATTGCAGTATTTTTAATCTCCCAAGGCCTGTTTTAGGGGGGGAGGCCTGTTTTAGGGGGGGAGGCCAATCATTTCTTCAGGGTGATGATTTTCCTGTATAGTCTTATTGAAAGTATTAACCACAAAGTAAAATATTATATGTTGCATAGAAGATTATAAAAAAAAATCTTAAAAACCTGTTTTCTTATGTATAGCTTAAGACAAGTGTAGTTAATTTCATGAATGGAAATGATGAAGAGTTTAGTGCTTTGGAGAAGATATAACAATTTAAAAATTTTTAGTTTTCTCTTCTTAAAAAATATGGAATTGTCAAAAAGTGAGCCTGGAAGAGATCACGAGAATCACGTTTCTCGTTTCTGCCCTCTAACAAAAACAACTCAACCTGAACTGCTTGGCAGAAGTGCACCCACCCTTCTCTTCAAGATAGACACCACACAAAGTCCAAATAACCTGTTCATTTACTTCATTGCTGTTGCTGGAAGGATCTTTCTCTTAACGTATAGCTTGCGTTTTCTTTGCAGGGATTACAGGCTAATTCCTGTTCTGCACACCACAAATCTGGAGAACACTGTTCCATATATGAAACAGCCTTGCTTAACCTCTCCTAGACAGCTTTCGGATAATGTATTATGATGGTTTGAAACATCTGAATAAGATTTAAATTTTTCTGGTGCCATCTCAAATTAACAACTTGAGATGATGTAATATGGGAGAGGAAAGAAAAACACCAAGAAGTGAGCTGGTTTCATAGAATCATAGAATCACCAGGTTGGAAGAGACCTATTGGATCATCGAGTCCAACTATTCCTATCAAACATTAAACCATGTCCCTTAGGACCTCATCTACCTGTCCCTTAAACCCCTCCAGGGAAGGTGAATCCCTGGGCAGCCTATTCCAATGCCCAATGACCCATTGTGTGAAAAATTTTTTTCCTAATGTCTAGCCTAAACCTTCCCTGGTGGATCTTGGGATCATTCCCTCTCATCCTGTCCCCTGTCCCTTGGGAGAAGAGCCCAATTCCCTCCTCTCCACAACCTCCTTTCAGGGAGTTGTAGAGAGCAATGAGGTCTCCTCTCAGCCTCCTCTTCTCCAGGCTAAACTCCACCAGCTCTCTCAGTTGCTTCTCGTAAGACTTGTTCTCCAGCCCCTTCACCAGCTTTGTTGCTCATGTTGTTTGTATAGCTTGACAAAGCCAAAATTGGAGACCAGCCCTCCTGTCTCTGGATTTGATTCCTTGGCTGTTAGACAGACCTGTCTTCCTTGCTTAAGAAGTACTGAGGCACACGAGGGGCACTTGTTATCTAAAGTAACCTATTTTAGGGACATTCCTTGGTCAGTTTTGAATCCAGGTGCTGGTTGTACTATGTGAAGCAGATTGCTTGAGATTTGAGCAAGTGCTCTTTGCTGCAGTAACTCTGATAGATGGGATATGGAAGGAGGCATGTAGCCTATATAAGGCGAAGTACTAAAAAGAGATGCTGCTAAAAACCTAAAAGCTGTCTCCGAAATCCCATCATTTTTTATTGCATAATTAAGCACTATTGCTGACACATCCTCCCTCATGATTCCCTTTAAGTTGGAGCATCTGGCTGGGTGTTGCACAAGAGCCCAGTTTTCTTCTCCCTATACAAGAGAGTTTTGATTAATTAATCATTGCTTCTGTTTGAATAATACATTAAAGATGCACTTGAATGTTCTAGGAAAAAAGTAAAATTAAAAAAAAAAGGATCCACACAAAGGAGATGCTGCTCTGGCTTGTGAAAGGATGTGCTCTTCAAACGGTAAGAGAATTGTAAAGGTAAATGTTACTGGTCAGCCTGGATTTCTTTTTCTGCTTGTTTATTTTCTATGCATTTGACTTTGTGAGTCACTTGCACCAGCAGGCTGTTAAGTCACAAAATATGAACTTTAATACAATAATATAAAAGAAGGGCAGAGTTACGATGAATAATTCTTTTGACTCAGTGGTTTGCTCTGTTGAAAAAAAAAGTAGAAGGAATTATAGAACTCGCATTTTGTTGGCTACTGCCTATGGTTATTCATGTCTTCTCAATACCTCTTTCATACTGATATGACCACAAGAAGTTGGGCAGTTGTGCTTCTAAAAATCCCACTATTGTTTCAAAAACGCAGGGTTTGTGGCTGTTCAACTCTGAACCTGCCACTTCACAGCAGCTATTGCGTAGGGACTCCGTACTTCTACCCTATGCATATTCTCCACAGTCTGGAAGCAATGAGGCAAAGCTTCTGAAAGCATAGAGCAAAATGGCTTTGTATCCAAAGCTCAGGCTTTCCTAGCGTTGCGCTCTTCCCAAAAATCTAACCGTGGTCAGGATTTTCCAAGGAGGACTTCACCCGGTAGTTCTCTCGTACTTCATCCAGGCTTTAATATTTTGGGTGCTTGTCATAGGTTGGCCCCACCTGCCTTGATTAGGAACCCAATATGAGCAGCTATAGTCCCAATCCTACTGTCCACCCCAGGGGCAAGGGAAATGAGAAGAAGACTTGTGGATTGGAAACTAAAACTGAAATAATTTCAATGTGATTGTTGGATGGTTTGAGTTGGAATGGACCTTAAAGACTACCTAGTTCCAACCCCCTTGCCATGGGCAGGGACACTTCTCACCAGACCACGCTGCTCAAAGCCTCATCCAATCTGGCCTTGAACATCTCCAGGGAGGGGACGTCCACAATTTCCCTAGGAAATTTGATCTTTCGGAGAAGCAGCAGGTTGAGGCTCTGGAGCGAGTTCCGGAGAAGAGCAACAAAGCTGGTGAAGGGGCTGGAGAACAGGCCCTATGAGGAGCGTCTGAGAGAGCTGGGGGTGTTTGTCCTGGAGAAGAGGAGGCTGAGGGGAGACCTCATTACTCTCTACAACTACCTGAAAGGAGGTTGTGGAGAGGAGGGAACTGGGCTCTTCTCCCAAGGGACGGGACAGGACGAGAGGGAATGGCCTCAAGCTCCACCAGGGGAGATTTAGGCTGAAGATTTGGAGGAAGTTTTTCACAGAAAGGGTCATTGGGCATTGGAATAGGCTGCCCAGGGAGGTGATTGGTTCACCTTCCCTGGAGGTGTTTAAGGGACGGGTGGATGAGGTCTTGAGGGACTTGGTTTAGTGTTTGATAGGAATGGTTGGACTAGAAGATCCGATGGGTCCCTTCCAACCTGGTTATTCTATGATTCTATGGTGCTGGATCTGGCTTGTTCTGCGCATCTGGTAAATGCGACTCTCTGTAGTTGTGTTACATTGATGCTTTTAAATTGAATCATAATAACATTACAGACTAAAGAGATCAGATGGTGCTGAGTACTGAAATGAAAGCTAGTGCCTGGGCAGTTCTGATAGCTGAGGAGTTGGGGTGTAGGAAAACCTCACTTAGAAAATCCTGGCTATGCAAAGCTGAGGCTGCTTCTGTACCTAACCTGAAGAGACCAAATTCTCCCTCCTACCCTAAAATGACTGTGAGGAAATCAGGACCCAATGCAAAACTGATATGACTGTTCATACATGCCTGTGTTTACAGCAGCAGGGTACAGCTGTAGACCTGATTTGAATCTGCCTTCCTAAGTAACTGTGCAGGAGAGCTTTCTGATGTTTAGCATGGACCCACTCCTGCTGCACTCGGTGACACTTGACCAAAAACTTCTAAACTGAAAGCCATTAATGTCAATCCTATGAGGAGCAGCTGAGAGAGTTGGGGTTGTTTAGCCTGGAGAAGAGGAGGCTGAGAGGAGACCCCATTACTCTCTACAACTACCTGAAAGGAGATTGTGGAGAGGAGGGAGCTGGGCTCTTCTCCCAAGTGACAGGGGACGGGACAAGAGGGAATGTCCTCAAGCTCCTCCAGGGGAGATTTAGGCTAGAGATTAGGAGGAAGTTTTTAACGAAAAGGGTCATTGGGCATTGGAATAGGCTGCCCAGGGAGGTGGTTGAGTCACCTTCCCTGGAGGTGTTTAAGGGACGAGTGGACAAGGTGCTGAGGGACGTAGTTTAGTGTTTGATAGGAATAGTTGGACTCGATGATCCGATGGGTCTCTTCCAACCTGGTTGTTCTATGACCCTGAGTGATGTCTGCACTCTCACTAGATAGAGAAGAAGCACTGCTGGATTTTATCTACAGAGGCTTTTGCAAGAGATTTCCTCCCCCACCTCCTTGAATCCATTTTCAAGTCTAGCAATGCCTCATGTTTACCCAGCAGGCCCATGTGAAAAGGTCAGTTTTATTTCTTTGACCTTTTTCAGCCCAGTAAACATTGGCAGCTGGAGATCCTCACTGTAGACATGTCAGCTGCAGAGAAATGGTGTTGCAGATAATGACATGAATATAGAGCATCTCTGACCTCTGATGTTTGCCCATCCACATTCTAGTCGCCCTCAAATCTTACACTCTGCAAAAGCACTGAGACTTATTTACTTTCAAAGAACTTGTGGAGTAGATTTTCTTTCCCCTTCCCCTCCGCATTATTTGGATTTTTCTCCTTCTTGAATTGAGATACTCCTAACTTTAAAGTTACAGGTGTACTGATTGCTAGTAATATGCAGCCCCAGGTTAGTTCTCTTTGTTAACATATAAAGAATTAATTTTTCCTGACAATTAATGCTTTACATGCTTAATTTCTTAACTTTCTCTGGACTGGGAGGGAATTCTTGGGATCTGCATAAACTAATGTTGTGGTGAGAGTGGAGGGAAAAGAGAAAAGAACAAGGTACCCACTGAGACTTAGAAAAAATGTTTGGATTTAGTTAAATTGACTCCTTCTAATCTGTTTTCTTACCAAGTTAAATTAGAGAGTAATTATTATTTTAAATAACAAAAAGTTTACTTTAGAAAAAAACAATAGAATGAACATATGAAATTTGTTTTTCAAGATATTGAGTCCTTATTGGATTCAAAGAATAAAGCTATACACAGATCACTAAAATAGTGTCACTTAAATACATATATATTTAAAGCAAGAAAATACATCCTGCATTTTTCAATAAAAAATCAGCCGTAAGGTGATTTGACTTCTGGAAGAGATTGAGTTTACATTATAGCTTTTTATAATTTTCTGCTGTCCATGTGAAGAATTTCTCAACTCAAATTTGCTTATGTCCTCTATCAACTCCAGATTTGTACTGTGTTTTTTCTAGAATATTACTTTTTTCCATGAGACACACTTCTATCTACATTTTTTTTTGAGAAGTGCAACATAGTGTGTCAATTTAGTGGCATTGAAATTTCTTTGTTTTAAATGACTTGTTTATTTTCCCTAAACAGAATTCTGCTTTTTGTTTGTCTACCTGAATATTTTTTTAAAAAAAATTGCACAAATATTACACAGCAACCAGAACGAGTTTTTGAAATTTAAGCCACTGCTGTGTAAGTATGGAAGAAGTGTGAACACGCCTTAGTAGTATTGTCTTACTTCTGTTTCAATAATTAAACTTTAAGTATCAGTGGTCCCTCTTCAGACCTGCTTTCTAAGACAGGAGTTAAACCAGTACTCACATCTCTGGAGTGTTTGATAGGAATTGTTGGACTTGTTGATCTGGTGGGTCTCTTCCAACCTGGTTATTCTGTGGTTCTATGATTCTCTGCTGTAGAGCTTTTCTGTTGCCTTGTATTACCCTCAGCCACTGCTGCAAATCCTGTAGTTCTATCAGCAGGAACACACATGGGAACTGATGGAAAGCAAGTTGTCATGTTGTGTTCAGATTGTGAGTGGTTCTATGTGTAGTGATAGCTACATCACAGAGGGCCATTGGATATTGGAATAGGCTGCCCGGGGAGGTGGTTGATTCACCTTCCCTGGAGGTGTTTAAGGCACAGGTAGACAAGGTCCTGAGGGACATGGTTTAGTGTTTGATAGGAATGGTTGGACTGGATGATCCGATGGGTCTCTTCCAAACTGGTGATTCAATGATTCTATGATCATTCCCATTAGACACGTGAAGTCTTTCTACACTTCTATGAAAAGTTGAGCCTGATTTACTATCTTTTGATTTCTGGTGAATGTGAATATCTTTGCTGAGTTATATCCAGCGTTCAGTCTGTAGAATGTTGTTCATCTTCTGGAATGTAGTGAAGAAATTGTTTTGATAAACTTGGATAAAAATTTTGACAAATTTTATGGCTGGGTTAGTCCCATACATAATACAGGAGTGTGTCTCTGGGTGAAAGCTTCTGCTCTGAATCAAATTAATGATCTGTTACTAAACTTTCAAAAAGCACAATAACCTTGAAAGTAATTGCTGGGTAATGATAGGAACGCTCCTGGGTACTCTCTAAGTTCCTTTGTCCCTTGTTGATACCTCATTTTGATTGATGCATTTTTCATATTTGGATTAAGACAGTGACATGCTCTGATCATTTCTGTTGAATGCATGAACATCTGCTTTTTGTTGTGGGTTAGTGTTGTTTGCTGTTGGCTTGGGATGAAAGGAGAGATCAAATGGTTTGAAGTTGGCTTTTTTGTTTTTTTCTAAGTTGGCTTTGTTCATAATCTAAAACCTAGGAATTGAGCAGCAATTCAAACTGTGACTGACAAGCAATGATGATGATGAGGAAAACGTGAGTGATAAATTAGCTGTGCTAGCTCAGCAGTGAGAGAAGGAAAAAAAAAAAAATCTTACAATCGCTCCTTAAAATTGTCTGTGCTTTACCTAATGGAGAGATGAGGTTGCAAAAAGAAGGTACTTCGTCATGCAATTTGCAATCAGAGTATACTGTGTACAGATTACAGACCTACTGCTTGCCCAGAAACTGAGAGGTGTTTGGCATCTGCAGCCTGGTGACCTGGGGCTGAGGATGTATGTTCAGACCTGTGCCAGCTCAGAGTAGTAAAAAGTGAAACCCATTTGTCTAGGAATTAGTAAAACCTGAACAGAAGCCAACATCCTATTAATAGGTCACTGTTTGTAGACTTCCTCCCTTGCCCTTTCTTTCATTTTTGAATATTTTGGGATAACATATAGTAACTTGATGGTTATTACCTTGTGCCATTAAACAATAATGTCAAGGACAGGCTGTACTACCCTGTGTGTTTAATGGAATATGTGTGAAGATGAATAGCTGGCAAGCATCCCTGTCTAGGGAAAGCTTGAAAAGCCCAGGGTAGGGAAGTGGGTGATTAAATCATCTGAAAATGCAATTGATTACTTGCTCTGAGTGATGCACTTTTGCAAACCTGACAAATACTGTTTCATTCGATGTGCTGTATGTAGCTGGCTAAAGATTTCTTTAAATACTTCTCACATCTTTCATGCTTGTTGGAGGGACTGTACTATCAGCTCTGGAGAATGGAGAGATCAGTCTCTGCTACGCTTGCTCTGAACAAATACCCTTTTAAATGAAAATACCTCTTCTACGTTTAAAGTTAAGCAAGAAAAATCTGCCCTGCTGTAAAAGCTAGTGCCTGAGCTCCCGATGGGCACAGAGAAGATGACACAGTTTCCAAAGGATGAGCCAGAAAACATCTTAAATATTTTTCTAAGAACTGGATGATCTTTCCCTCTGGGCTTGCCTCTATTACCATTGTCCAGACAAAGTGTCAGGATGACTAACTTAAATTCCTGAAGTTTAACTTAATTTATGAGAGATGAAGCCTACCCTTGTGAATAACAACCTTCCTGGACATATAATAATTTCATTTTAAAAATAGAGTGTGGCAGTGGATATGATAAGACTCCCTAAGTCTTTAAGCTGAAGCCAGAATTCTACACAATGCATAGTCTGGAGTCTGCATACTCAATCTGCTAATTGCGCCTCGTCAAGGAGGTTGCTTCTGTGGTCTGTGTGCTAAAGCTCATGTTGTCTTCAGCTTTTTTTTTTTTCTTCTCATGCTGTATCAGAAATGGTGTGACCAGCAGGTCCAGGGAGGTTCTACTCTCTCTGTACTCAACCCTGCTGAGACTGCTCCTTGAATCCTGTGTTCAGTTCTGGGCCCCTCACCACAAGAAGGATGTTGAGGCTCTGGAGTGAGTCCAGAGAAGAGCAATGAAGCTGGTGAAGGACTGGAGAACAGGCCTTATGAGGAATGAGTGAGAGAGCTGGGGTTGTTTATCCTGGAGAAGAGGAGGCTGAGGGGAGACCTCATTTTTCTCTATAACCAGCTGAAAGGAGGTTGTGGAGAGGAGGGAGCTGACCTCTTCTCCCAAGTGACAGGGGACAGGACAAGAGGGAATGACCTCAAGCTCTTTCAGGGGAGGTTCAGGTTTGACATAAGGATAAAAATTCTTCACAGAATTGGCTGTTAGGTACTGGAACAGGCTGGCCAGGTTGGAGGTTGACTCACCTTCCCTGGAGGTGTTTAAGGTGCAGGTGGATGAGGTACTGAGGGACATGGTTTAGAGATTGATAGGAATGCTTGGACTTGGTCTGGTGGGTCTCTTCCAACCTTGTGATTCTATGATTAAGTAGATTATGTTTTAACATTGTATAATGTGTGTCTTGTCTTGTTTAGGAAATTCGTAGCACTAAGATGATACTCAATCCAGGTGTTTGCAAGAAAACCACGTTTTCTAACTTCATGCGTGTTTACACCACTGAAATGATAAAATGAAGTAGCTTTGGGTGTGTTACACTGATGATGTTTGTTTTTCCACGCAGTAATAAGGATGAACACAAGTCATCTTCTCTTTCAGTTTACATGCAATCTGGTGATAGTTTCACATCCTCTTCTAGTTTGTCGCACTTGCAATGTTGCTATTTTAGTATTTTAAAGGAACACGACTTGCTGCTACAGAGTTTATTGTACTTTATCACTTTCACGAGGTACAGTCAGTGATGGATAGGTCAAGACTCTTAAAAAAGAGTCCTTTTTATTTGCTTGTGGTCCTATTGCCATTCCTTGATTCAGATCTTTGTGAAAGCAATAAAGCCATTCTTTGGAATTTTTTTTATGCTTAATAATGATTGGAAACCACTTTTTTTTAATAAGCATGGATTTGACCTTTTTGTCTCTTCTTCAGATTCTACAGAAAATTAATTTCTAACATTTCTCTTCCTTTACTAAATTTAACTGAAATTAACAAATACTTTCTCAAGTTAATACCTCCTATGTCAGGTATAAAATCATCTTAACTATTGAGAATAATGTCTTGAGTTTTCTGAGTATAATATATGGACGATGAATGTCAAGCTCATCAAATTTTCTTCAAACCAACGTGCAATATAATTAGTGAATTTCTGAGGCTTTTCCTGACAACTTATAGGAGATTCCATGACTAATTGAACCTACAGCAATACAACTAAGTAAAATAATATATTGCTGTATAACATATACATATACATATACATAACATATACAGCAATATGACTAAGTAGCAGGCTTCCAAGTAAGACTGAATTTTCTAAATTCCTCCCAACAAGAACGATGTTGATTTGGCCACCTCTGAGATTTCTGAAGTTCATTTAACTTTGGCCAAACTGCAATAAATCCCTACACATCAGTAAAAGTCAAAGATCTATCTTTAAAATCAAATAAACAAAAAATTGGTTTTCACACATGTAAATCTAAGTTTATATAATGTTTTTGAACACACACACATGTAAGTGTCAAGGAAATCCAGTGATTTTGCAGATCAAGAGTAATAGAATGATAGAACAACCAGGTTGGAAGAGACCCACCAGATCATCAAGTCCAACCATAAGTCAAGTGTATCTGTCTCTAAGAAAAGGAATCATGTTGGCTGGTATGGGTTTTTATTTATTCTTTTGACTGCACTGAAATTAGAAGTAGGAAAAATATATTTTTTTTCACTGTACTTTGCTCTTTTTGTGGGAAATCATTCTGTTTAATAGTTTGCCTTTAGATGGGATAAAATGTAAGTGCAAATCTGTTCTTTGGCTAATAGAGAAAGTAAAGGGAAAATAAAAATTTGACATGTAGATTGTAGTCAAATCATAGAATCACCAGGTTGGAAGAGACCTGTCGGACCATCGAGTCCAACCATTCCTATCAAACACTAAACCATGTCCCTCAGGACCTCGTCTACCCGTCCCTTAAACACCTCCAGGGAAGGTGAATCAACCACCTCCCTGGGCAGCCTATTCCAATGCCCAATGACCCTCTGTGTGAAAAACTTCCTCCTAATCTCTAGCTTAAACCTCTCCTGGCGGAGCTTGAGGCCATTCCCTCTTGTCCTGTCCCCTGTCCCTTGGGAGAAGAGCCCAACTCCCTCCTCTCTATAACCTCCTTTCAGGTACTTGTAGAGAGCAATGAGGCCTGTTCTCCAGTCCCTTCAACAGCTTCGTCACTCTTCTCTGGACTTGTTTCAGAGCCCCAACATCCTTCTTATGGTGAGGGGCCCAGAACTGAACACAGAATTCAAGGAGCAGTCTCACCAGTGCTGAGTCCAGAGGGAGATTAACCTCCCTGGACCTGCTGGTCACATCATTTCTGATCCAAGCCAAGATGCCATTGGCCTTCTTGGCCACCTGGGCACACTGCTGGCTCATGTTCAGTCGGCTGTCGACCAACACCCCCAGGTCTCTCTCCTCCTGGCAGCTTTCTAGACAGACTTCTCCCAGTCTGTAACTCTGCATAAGGTTGTTGTGCTCCAAGCGCAGGACGCAGAATTTGGCTGTGTTAAACCTCATGCCATTAAACTCAGCCCATAAAATAAATTGATTAAATGATAAAGTAAATTCCATTTATTGTATGACAGCTTCTCTGTTTTCTGGTAGAAGTGTACCTTTAGGCACCCTAAGCTGTAGCTGGGGCAATCTGCTTGCTTCTGTAACGTGAAGGCTGTCGTGGTTTATCCTGACCATTCTGATGTCATCTTAAACAGGTGTTGAAATCCCCCTCCCAATCCTCAGAACTGCAGTGGGAACAGAAAACTTAGTTTTTTAAAGAATTTGTTTTATGCATTGGTGTCTTTTAGCTTAGTTTTGTGCCAGTTATAACTCGGGTTATTTGAGTAGCTATTCCCCTACAGCTTTACACCTTTTTTTGCTATTAATATTACGATATCTGTTATCTTTGTGATTAAATACCATGATAAATAGCAAACCAGGGCATTATATAAAAAAATAGTCTTTTTTCCTCCCTAATGGATGTAAAAGTAGTGCTCAAATTAATTACGTAGTTAATGGCTTTTGTGCCCAGTGACTTGGCCAACAACAGAAACATAAATCTTTCCCATCTTGGTTGTCCGTGTCAACGATGCATTTAAAATTTGCAAGAATTAGTTTTCTGGATTCACATAACCACTTCTGTTGAAGGCTACCATCTGCTACTGACTGGATGCACAGGGCAGTTCTTCCTTGGTGGAGAAACCTTTTATTCAAGAAGACAGTTCTATTCAATATTTACCAACAATTTTCTCAAGCTCCACCAGGGGAGGTTCAGGCTCAACATAAGGAAGAAATTCTTCACAGAAAGGGTCATTAGGCACTGGAACAGGCTGCCCAGGGAGGTGGTCAACTTGCCTTCCCTGGTGGTGCTTAACGTGTGGGTGGATGAGGTACTGAAGAGCATGGTTTAGAGATTGGTGGGAATGGTTGGACTTGATGATCCGGTGGGTCTTTGAGGACACCTTTCCCAAAGGCAACGTTAGTGTGTCTAGAGTTTAATTTGTTCTCCAGCCATGATAGATAAAGGAAAACCAACTCAGAGACATAGGAATGTACCTGTTTGCAACGGTCTGTTAGCAAATAGCTTTGAAGGAATGTGCAGCTAAGCCTACAGGACAAGAGGAGAACAAGTCTGTCTCACACGCCTGGAGAATTTGGGTAAAGGTGGAGTCCTGTAACGTAGAATCATAGAATCACCAGGTTGGAAGAGACTCACCGGATCATCAAGTCCAACCATTCCTATCAAACACTAAACCATGTCCCTCAGCACCTCAACCACCAGTGTCTTAAACACCTCCAGAGAAGGTGAATCAAACACCTACCTACCTGGGCAGCCTATTCCAATGCCCAATGACCCTTTCCGTGAAAACTTTCTCCTAATCTCTAGCCTAAATCTCCCCTGGCAGAGCTTGAGGCCATTCCCTCTTGTCCTGTCCCCTGTCACTCGGGAGAAGAGCCCAGCTCATTCCTCTCCACAACCTCCTTTCAGGTAGGTGTAGAGAGCAATGAGGTTTTCCCTCAGCCTCCTTTTCTCCAGGCTAACCCCCCCCAGCTCTCTCAGCTGCTCCTAGTAAGACTTGTTCTCCAGCCCCTTCACCAGCTTCGTTGCTTTTCTCTGGACATGTGCCTTGTTATCTGAACTCTGGCATGTGTGTTTGGAATAAACAGATGTTTACTTGTAGTAAACAAACAGATCACTAGAAGATGTTAAAATCAGCCGTAGCAAGTTAATACCTGGTTGTTCAGGATGGGCAGCTATGACGAGAGCAAAGCAAGGTTGCTCCCTCCATAGAAGGAACTGAAATGATAGTTAACACATGGACATAATTTGCATCAAAAGTTTGGAGAATTGATCTTGCTAGGGGTGGAATAGATAGAGGAAAAGTCATGCTAATGAAAACCTCCCTCATGTCTGATAGTAGGTAGTAAGGATACCAGTGCTATGACACCTACTAGAAGGGTTAAAGTAAGGTGGGATTTCCTGCTGGAGGATGAGATGATAGATTAAGGACTTGCATACTGTTGATTTTCTCACTAGGAAATCACCTTTGAGCCACTGTTACAGTTCTTGATGCTGCCCTTGGAAGAGCTTGTCACAGGTTATTTAGGAGGTTGCATAATGATTTATGACTTAGAGCACCTGAAGTCCTCTCATGGAATGAGTTCCTGGGAGATCCTAATCGTCCAAAGCTAATATTGCTTGGCTAGTGATAATGTCATCCTGCCAAGCTGTGTTACATGGATTGCTGCAGCAAATGCCTGACTGATTAATTTTAATTCAATATAAGTAGAAATGGTGTCAAGTATATATTGTAAACAAGAAATGGCTCGAAATTTGAAGGCATTTGTGAGGGTCTGGAGATAGCATAAGCACCGCGTTCCTCAGTCATTTCTGATAGCACTGCTGATGTAGTTGATGTGCAGATCACTATAACTACAACATAGTGAGGAGAAGACCTGAACAGGGAATTTCTCTCTGGAGGTGTGAATGTAAAAAAATAATAATAATTAAAAAAAAAGGTCAGAATGAAGAGGAAGAGTGATACGGGAGTATAAAGTGAAATTCCTGAAGCTGATGGTGGCAGAGTCAGTATTGCTTTGCCTTCCTCCAGTGATGTGCTCAGGGCAGTTTTTATCCTTATACCACCCAGACCTATAAAAGAAAGTTTAGTGCCTTCTGCATTAACCGATAAGGGAACTGAGACTGGCTGAAGGGAGTAAGGGGGTGGAACAGGGTCTCATCTGTTCCCACAAAACTCTCATCTCTGTCATTGAAGTGGCTCCTTTTTTATCGAGGCAGAACCCAAGCGTGTTCTCCTCTGCTGAGTGTGCTCTGCTGCAGACTCCTTGCTTAGCTTTTCCTAATGGGGGTTAATTCTCCAACTGAATTAACCCATCAGCAAAATTATTTTCTGTAGCCCCAGGGTACAGAGAGAAGCAACTAGCTGCAGGTTTATATTGCTGATGAAATTGGCTAACTAACTGCTTCTATTCCTGGAGCAATAAAGTTTAGGCTTGTTTATAATTTGTATTTTTCTCCCTCCCCTCCAAGGAAAAAAAAAAGCAATCCAGATATATATGTAAATGAAGTGAGTCACTTAAGCTCCCATCAGGTTGGCAGTTCAAACCTGCTTAGTGTGAGTAGATCTTTCTTTATCATCAGAACCTGGTGGCTCACTTTGGACGCAATCCATAGAGTTTCCTTTGTGCCTTTCAGGCTATATGTAATCATTTAATACCATTGCAGCCAATAAATGATTCCAAGTTGCAGTACCTCATCAGTTTTTTTTTTTTAGTAAGTAGTTTATTTTGTTGTTTATTTTTTTCTTTTTCTAGACCATTCTGAGAGAGAAACTCTGGTGTGAATATTTATGACAATACCAAAAGTTGGCAAGTGAGAAGATGGACCTGTTATTTATGTCTGAGGAAGAAACTGTAGCATTTCTTTCATCATGTTGACTTCTAATCATTTGCGTAGTGGACTGAAATAACTTCATTACATGGGTTATAAGAAGAAAAGTATAATCCTCTGGCTAGAGTGCTGGGTTGAAGTTAGGAGTGCTCTGTTCTGTACTTTACACCTTGTTTGACCTGGGGAAGCCATTCTCCTTTAGCTTTTCTAATTGTTCTAATTGGGGATTGTAATTACCCACTTCAGAGAAGGGCATGTGTCTGCAATTAATTAATGTTTATAATGTACATGGTTTCTCTGAGGATTGTAGCTCTGTTGCTCAGTGCAGTTATTTCTGGGTTTTATCCTGTGTGTGTGCATGTGGCATACAAAGGTTGGCTCCAGTATAAAGGGTAATAAGATGCAGTCTGAAGAATAAAATTCCTTGGTACTTACAGAAGTGCAGTTAATTGTTAAAGATTTTAAAGCATTAATGCAGCTAGTGCTGCATTTCCTGAAATCTAACTGCTAATCAAGAAGGTAAATAACAAAGCAGAAGGTTTATGGTGGTTTTTTAGAATCATAGAACAAGAGTACAACCATTCCCATCACTCTCGAAACCATGTCCCTCAGCACCTCATCCACCTGTGCCTTAAACCCCTCCAGGGAAGGTGACTTAACCGCCTCCCTGGGCAACCTGTTCCACTACCCAATGACCCTTTCCATAAAAAAATTTTTCCAAATGTTCAGTCTAAACCTCCCCTGGTGGAGCTTGAGGCCATTCCCTCTTGTCCTGTTTAATGGGAAGAGTAAATATGTTGGCTCTCGGAGTGGGAAAGATCTTCAGGACAGTGAACGCAGCTCACCTGAAACCTTGTGGATATGTTAAACTAAAAAATCTGGTCACCTGATTGACTTCAGTGCTAACATTTTAGAAGAGAGCAAAACCCTGACTGAGCATCAAATGCTTATTTTATTATACCTTCTACTTGTTAATGCATTTATAGACATGCTAACAATTATATCAGTAGACAAGTAATAAACACTTAACATGCATCTTGGTGTAATGGCCAGAGGGTGTTTTTTTCCCCTTGCTGGACTTCTGTACTGTCTGCAACCCCTGCCAGACTATTTTCTATCAATTACACAAATCCAATGAAACCTAATCAAATGCTCCAGCCCTGAGAATGCTTGCTGGAAAGCAAATGTGCTCAAATCTGCTCAGGAGTGAGGTCTTGGTGTAAAACATGTTGCAGTGAATAAGTCGCCTTATGATGTTGAACAAAAATTCCCAGTGCGAAGGCATCACTAACAAACCTGTGTAGGCAATTTAGTATTGCAACAAGATCAGTGATACTCAGTTTTAGCAGCAGGTCAAGTGAAGTGGAGGCTTAAATCCTGGCAATGCAAGGGAAATTGCCCTCAGAACTAAGAATATTTTAGTGCAGTTTTTCGTACTAGGATGATATCAAGAAGACGTCCAATGTAAAGAATGTGTTTAAGTGCTTTCCTGAATCCAGGCCATAATGGCCAAGATGTTCAGATTTCATTGGTACAATGGGTAGCGTCTTCCAGGTGAATTATTGCTTCTTTGCTTGAAACAGTGAGCTTTTGAGCCAACCTTAACTAACGTAGTTTTTCAGGTGGGTACTGTAGAGTTTTCCATAGAATTCCTTTGATTCTGTCAGTGAATCCTGCTTTATGCATCTACCCAAGGAGGGCTCCTGAGAACTCTTGTTTTCTCATCCTGGAGTGGGGTTTCATTTCCTAATAACTTCTCCCTGAATTTTGACTGATTAGCAGCGTGCCTGCATCCTAATAAATGATCTTAAAGAGCTCCCTTCCGTCTTCCCCCAGCACTTAATTACAATGTGTAAATATGCACACAGCCCTATTACTGATGTTAATCCCTACACCGATAAAGCTAGATAGGAGAGAACAGAAATGAATTGGAATAAGGATAAGCACAGGTCTTTCATTAGCCCAACTAAAAGTAATCACAGATCTCTTGCTGGTAATATACATCTTCCAGATAGAGTACTAATTACTTCTGGCAGTGCTGTGCTCTATCACAGAGATAACTTTATTGCAATCCTGCAGTGATCTAATGCTTTCACGCACTGGTTGCTGCTTTTCTCTCTCTTTCTCTCCTTGATAATGTGACCTTACAGATTTTGAATCTTCAAACTACACCTGTAGTGTTAAGGCTCAGGAAATCTGACAAGATTTTTTTTTTAATGTTCTCTCCACACCCCCACCCCCCTTCCCCAAATGTTCCTTCAATGTTTGCCATAAGGTACAGTTTTACAGAATTCAGGGAAATAAACTTTTATGTTATATGTGCCCAGGGTAATGTTTTGTGCATTATCCTGTATGGTTGCAAATGTGTCTTTGACAGATAAATCAGCTCCTCTATTCTGCTGGAGGAGCTGGAAGTGCTTCCACATGTGTTTTGTGTTATCTGTGTATTATAGCTAATCTTACCTAAAATTAATCACTTAAATCCAGTGTTAGTGCCAGACTCTCATCCTCTTCAGTTCTTCTCAAAGGAAACTAAACTCCATAACTAAAACCTATTATGTACTTAGAATTATTAAAATCAAATTTTGCTAGAAATCATAGAATCACCAGGTTGGAAAAGACCCACCAGATCGAGTCCAACCATTCCTATCAATCACTAAACCATGTCCCTCATCATTAAGATAGTTCTGAGATGTTGCCCACAGAAATCTCTGAAGGTTTCCTGTTCTTTGTAGTGTGATCTGTTTTAGTTTTTTGGTTTTTGGTTTTTTTTTTTTCTTGGAAGAAAGATCCAGCTAGAGATGCAGCTGTATGGGTAACTGATATATTTTTTTTGTAGTCATCTTAAGGGTAAACAGTGGGAACAAGGTCATTGTATGGATTGAATGAGAAAGATAATTGGAGACATTAAAAGGCTGAAATGTCCTTCCCTTAAAGTACTAGATGTCCCGTTAAATTCTTTCATTTGCGGTGGATGTCGAGAGTATACATGAAGTTTTCATCTTCATGTTAATCACCAAAACTGAAGGAGTTGATTATCAAATTACTAATCTTTATTAAAAAAAACCAAGCACTCAAGATATGCCATTTACGCGGAATTTCTCCTATATGATACTGAACTATAAGCCTTATGGGATGCTCTCATCCCTGTACCATGTCATCTATTTACCTCACCCCCTCATCTCCAGCTGGTCACCTTCCTACCAAACCAATTTCTGGCGCGGGAGGTATTGTGGGCTTTGAGAATCAGAATGGTGCTTTTGGCTTTGAGAGTATTGTGTGATGTACTAAATCCCGTCAGCACAAGGTTTTGCTGCTGTCTTCTGGGGGATACTTGTGATACTGTCATTTTTCTTTCTCAAGATGTTAATTCCCACCTCTGCTGCTAAAGCAGTTGTTAAAGTTTTTCTGCTACTGGAAAACACTGTCATTTTGAGTAACATATTTTTTGCCTGCAGATAAAAGCCCTTTCTGTGAGTTTGTGCGAGTGATTTCTCTAAGTACTTTTGTGTGTGTAGATAAAGAAAGTTACCAGAACAGAAGACTAAAGGGTATGTGCTGAGAGGTAGTGTGTGAAAATCTCCCAGAGTGATAAGATCCAGAGATGAGTGGTCCGTTATTTACAGCTTAATAAAAGGTGAAGTAAATACCCATTGTGATTTGGTGTCCCAGTTTGATGCTGTCTTGAGGAGAAACAACTCATTTATAACAATTTGACCAATTTTTTTTGCTATGTCCACTGCTTTTTTAGCCTTTCTTCCTGTGTAATGTGTTCTCACGTGCTTGTATTAGTCTCTTGCTCTTTTATGGACTTGTCTTCATTTTTTTTTTTTGCTACAACACAATCATTTCACGTGTTTTCCTGGAAGCACAGCAGGGCTTGGTTGCACGACTACTACTTGATTGTAACCTAACAGTGAGTCTTGGCTGCTTGTTTGAACTAAACTGGTGCGTAGTATTTTTATCCTTGTTCCAAATAAAAACAAATTTGAAGGATTTGCATCTAATTTGTAAACAATTTACTTCAATTACATTTTATCACAGCGTTTGCAAGGCTTGCCCAGTGGAATCCAATTTAATGAATTATTAAAGGCATCAATCTTATTCTATGATAAACAAGAACCCATAAACATCGAGGACTGAAAGAAAAATCCTAAGAAACTGACTTGTATTTGGACTAATAATAAAACTTTAATATTGATTTTTGTCCATGCAGTTAGTTACTATGTAGGTTGCAAAAACTCAGTGTAGAGGAAGTATTTCATTATATGGGATTTTAAACTAACTTGTTTACATAGCACCATATTAAAATTCTAAAAATTGTCTTTTCCAATTCCTATGAAAAGCTTAAAGACTTTTTTACATAAAGCACTTACAGACTGTATTGCTTCCCTTCTGGTAAGGGCAGTAGTAACATCGGTAGGTAAGATGTGAGCTTGAAAAGCAGCAGATGCACAGAAAATAAAATAGGTAGTTACTAAGAGACACCTGTTCAACAGAGCTACGTAACTATGGAAATGTAGGTGTCTCTTGTGAGACCTGGAGATGATTCGACTGTAAGGCAGGAGGTTTGAACATCTGGCCTGAGATTTCCAGTTCATGGGGAAGCTTCTGAACTGCTACCCGTGGGGAAGTCAATTATGCCCAAAAACTAAGGAGGGTTAGATAATGCGCTACCTTCCACTATGGGGTCTGAAAGAGAAGTGGGAGCAGATGGTAGATGAGTGTCTTTTGTAAGCAGTGGGCTGAGTGGGCAGCTCTATGATGTCTCCTTTTGTGTCTTTTCATGCCAGGCAGCACTGCTAACCAGCACCATTTCCATGAGCTTTTTACATGAAACAGTCAGAGGCTGTAGGAGACTTTCTGTAGCTCAGTGTGTGCAAAACTATAGCTCATGAAGTAGAACCTGAGCTAAGCACTGCTGGTGTGTGTGTGAAAATATACTTGGCCATAAGGATGACACAGAGGTGTCTGTCTTCCTCTGAGACTATGAAGTATAAGGTCTCTTAGGGGAACCGTAGTCTTGCGTTTTAACCATTACTACATTTCAAACTAAGGATTCAGCAGAATCTCTCATGTGAGACCCATCATGCTAATGGAAATAATTTATCTTTGCATCTTAATGTGGAAATGATGAGGCTCAGGTAATGACAGCCTCCTGTTTGGGGAGGATGGCAGAAACTGGGGATTTGAAGTGCAAGTTTATGGTTCTGATTCTTGGGTTTTGTATGGCTGATTTTTATTGCAATTCCTTAGATTTTTAGATTACAAGGTTGCCTAAAAATGAGACGAGAGATGACTAATGTTCTTGTCTTGTTACTCCAGTGGCCTGGTGAGTGATGCTGCATTTCTGAAGATAATTTTCTTCCTACAGGTAGTTGCATTGGCAAAACTTCCTCTTGGAAACAGGACAGGCCTCTGGCACTGCTATACAGATTCTGAGGTGGTGTCGTTCTAAACCAGCAATAAAAATTACTTTTGATATCTGATTTTAGGAATGTGATAAGTCTTGTGTCTGCTTTACAGACCAAGAGCTAATAAATGTCAGTGTTATAGCAAGTGAAAATATGGAATGAAAACTACAAAGAAACAGACTACAAATACAGTTTAATTTTCTGTTTGATGTTACTGCTCCTTGTTTTCCTTGAACACCAGCACTTAGAAGCTCTTCATCTCACCTTATCATTTACATGATGCCTGAAGAGTTCAAAGCCAGTTAGGAGATGTGATGTGCTGAGTTCTTATTCACTTTATATTTCTGTCTGGACATCTCGGTCCTTTTGTTTCCAGATCTCTAACACTATATCCCTTCAAAAAAATGCGAGAGAGGAAAGACTGAGTAGGTTTGCTTTTCTTTTTGTTTGAGAAACAAATACCTGGGACCTCTTTCCTTCATTCTCTTTGAGAGACAATAGCTGCCAATAGAAGATGACACACAAGTACAAACAACAGGCTTGCAGAAGCTAGATTTGAACAGAGAAAAAGAAAAAAAAGTATCTTAAAGTCAGAATGAAAGGTGAACCTATTTTTATTTTCCTGCGGCTTGCTTTATTTCTTTAGTACCCTGCATAAAATGAGATGACTATTCCTGTAAGAAGAAAGTGAAGGAGAATTGCATCTTGAAGTCTGGCTGGAAAACTGCCAGGAGGAGAGGGACCTGGGGATGTTGGTTGACAGTCGACTGTACATGAGCCAGCAGTGTGCCCAGGTGGCCAAGAAGGCCAATGGCATCCTGGCTTGGATCAGAAATGGTGTGACCAGCAGGGCCAGGGAGGTTATTCTCCCTCTGTACTCAGCACTGGTGAGGTTACTCCTTGAAACCTGTGTTCAGTTCTGGGCCCCTCAGCACAAGAAGGATGTTGAGGCTCTGGAGTGAGTCCAGAGAAGAGCAATGAGGCTGGTGAGGGGTCTGGAGAACAGGCCTTATGAGGAGCATCTGAGAGAGCTGGGGTTGTTTAACCTAGAGAAGAGGAGGCTGAGAGGAGACCTCATTGCACTCTCCAACTACCTGAAAGGAGGTTGTGGAGAGGAGGGAACTGGGCTCTTCTCCCAAGTGACAGGGGACAGGACAAGAGGGAATGGCCTCAAGCTCTACCAGGGGAGATTTAGACTACAGATCAGGAGGAAGTTTTTCACAGAAGGGGTCATTGGGCATTGGAATAGGCTGCCCAGGGAGGTGGTTGATTCACCTTCCCTGGAGGTGTTTAAGGGTAGACGAGGTCCTGAGGGACATGGTTTAGTGTTTGATAGGAATGGTTGGACTAGATGATCCGATGGGTCTCTTCCAACCTGGTGATTCTATGATTCTATTATTTGTGGTTTAAGTCATTAAGGTGAGGTGGAAAAGCACTCAGTCCTTCAGTCACAAATGTTTTAGTTGCCTTATTCACCAGTGAGAAGCAAGAACTGAAATCCTACCAAGGCTCTGGGTCTCCACTGCAGTGATGGTTGGAATAAATAATGATACCTTGATATAGACAGCTGTTTAAAATGTTAAGAATTAGCCAGCTCACATGAGAACTGGTTGTGAAGCCCTTGCTGCAGGGGGTTTTGTTGTGTGTTTTCATGTTTTGTTGGTTTGGGATTTTATCTGGAGGTGGAGGAGGGAAGGATGGAACAGTTCTAAAGAAAATGGATAAGTGGAGAAAACAGCTGTTTGGAGATTTTTTTTTTAAAGCTGTTGAATAATTCAATTTGGTTTTCTTTGGGAATAGTGAATGAGACTGTGCCTTTTTAGTGTAAAAATAGACACGTTCAGTTGAGCTTGAACAGTGAACTTGAAGGGAGTTTAGATTGTATGTTTCTGTTCTAGCCTGATCATCAGCATTTAAAAGCAATCTGGGAACCTGCAGTCACGATAATCTATTTACTTAAGAAAGTAGAAAGAAAAAATAAATATGACATTTTGTTTCATAAATAGAAAATGTTTTAGTTAATTGTAGTAGGAGCTGCCCTCAATTTAGAGAGTACTGATAGGGTCTTTACACAGCATAGATTTATAGCCTTATTAAAAGTCCTTTGCATATGTAGATATATACTTTTTATATTGTACTGGTAAAGTACTCTCTAAGCACATTTGACTGTGTTGACAAGACAGGAGTTTGCGCTGCTGTGATGGAAGTAGCTCTGCTGTCCCTTAATCAATTTTCAGCAATACAATTGATACAGCCCTTAGGTGCTTCCGTGGGGACCTCAGTCCATGCAGGGTCACGTCGCTGGTCAGTGCAGGCAGGTAAGCAGAAAGATAGAAATACCTGCAGCTCTGAATTAGATCTCTAGCTAAATTGAGAAAATATAATATTCTTTACTACTATTTTCCTATCTAAACTGATAAGATATATGTGATTTGATTTGCACCTAAAACCACTCAAATCTTTGTTTTGAGTTATAACACTTAAGGTTTTCTTAAAAAGCTTTTCTCCTCCCTGCTGTGTGGGTTTGTTTTTCTTACAAATTTTTTAATGGGGGATTTCTGTCATAGAATCACAGGATCATCAAGTCCAACCAGTCCTATCAAACACTAAACCCTACCCCTCAACGCCTCATCCACCTGTGCCTTAAACACCTCCAGGGATGGTGACTCAACCACCTCCCTGGGCAGCCTCTGCCAGTGCCCAATGACCCTTTCCATGAAAAATTTTTTCCGAAGACACATGTATCTTCAAATAACAAAAGATGAGGTCTTTATGCCCTGTTGTCATAAGTCCCTTTACTATGTTTTCCTCTATCTATTTTCTTTTCTACCAACGACTAATAGGGCAGAGTTTGAGAAAGGCGAAGTGCCATGAGTAGAACTTTTCTATTCACTGCAAGCAGTGAGACTCTCATTAGATGTGAGATACAGATCTATGTTCCATACCATCTTGACCTTCTGACTCTCCCTTCCGAAAAAAAAAAAAAACAAAAAAAAAACCACAAAACTCCAGAAAACCTTACTGAAATCTCTATTAAAGCCTTTTAAAGCGTTGGTTATACTTCTGGAGGGAGAAACTTGATTCATCAGTTTTGCTACTCATCTGGAATTGAAGCAGTAGTTTGCTCCTGTACTCACCTCTGCATCTACTCTTGTAGCAAATGGATTCAGTTTTAGCTCTGTGTGTAGTTAATCCTGTTGCTACAGGATATAATTTGCAATAAATAGCGGTTCTGATGTGTTACCACACTGAAAAGACAGGTGGATGACGTGCTGAGGGGTATAGTGTAGTGATTGATGGGAATGGTTGGACTCAGTGATCCTGTGGGTCTTTTCCAACCTGGTGATTCTATGATTCTAATGTAATCCGCATGTCCCCTTACTATCTATACACTGCTTTTTTTTAAGTACTTGAAGGCAGAATGAGAACTTCGGTCCTCAGGAAGTGGAAAAGAAGAAAATGCATTTATTATTCAGTAAAGCAGCTGTACTTTTATGTAATGAACGCACACCTCTGCACCTCTCCTTCTTGCTTGTCAGTCCTTCAACATCAATCCCTAAAAGCTTTAGGGCCTGATTTTAAAAAAAAAAAAAAAAAAAAAAAAAAAAACAAATACAACAACAAAAAACCACCTGGAAATGCATGAACAATGCAATGTACCTTGTCTAATTATTTTCGTAGAGTTAATGTAATTGCCAATGTAATTGAGCGTGGAAATGATGATTGTGATTTCCTCATCTGCATAAGTTGCAATGAAAAAAATCACTTGCGCTTTGTTTACTTCAAGTGGCCTTTTCCACAACAGCTGCCTCTACTCTAGTGTAGATGAGGCTCCTTGCTCTGACAGCATGTGGTTTCAGAAGTCCAAAGACAGGGAACAGAGTTGATGTGGAAAAGAAAGCTGAATATAGGACATAGAATCATAGAACAACCAGGTTGGAAGAGACCTATCTGATCGAGTCCAACCATTCCTATCAAACACTAAACCATGTCCCTCAGCACCTTGTTCACCCATCCCTTAAACCCCTCCAGGGAAGGGGAATCAACCACCTCCCTGGGCAGACTGTTCCAGTGCCCAATGACCCTTTCTGTGAAAAGCTTCCTCCTAATCTCCATCCTAAATCTCCCCTGGTGGAGCTCGAGGCCATTCCCTCTTATCCTGTCCCCTGTCACTTGGGAGAAGAGCCCAGCCCCCTCTTCTCTACAGCCTCCTTTCAGGTAGTTGTAGACATGTTTTCCCCTATTCCATCAGTGCTTTTCATCCAGAAGCTGCTCTGCTCCCTTCTGATTTTTTACCCTCATCCTCCCAGTTCACAGAGATAAAGGTGTTTTCTTGAGTAACTGCAGCTTCTGTAACTTTTTACCTGTGACTGATGTTGGCAGTTTAATGCTTCCTATTGCACAACAATCAAGGCGAGATCCAGCATCTCGCAGCTCTCTTGGCTTGTAGCTGTCAGAGGGTCTGACCCTCCGGGGAGCGGCACAGCAGACGGACACTGGGGGTGTCACTGGGGTGTCCTGGGTGCAGTGGCCTCATCCTGCGGTTCGTGCCACAAGGGATGGCGTGTTCCCAGCCCTGCTGCGGCTGGCAGGGATTGTGTTCAATTTGTGTCTTCCTCTCTGCCAGGCATTGAGTTCCACAGCACTAATTTGACATGAGCAATCTCTTTGCTTTATGCATACAGAGGAGAAAAGAATAGAGAAAACTGGGAGGAAGCAAACAACAAAAAACTTGGGCTTTGTCTTTGACTACAGGGTGTCTGCCTTTTCCTAGTGAGATCGGCACCAGTGAACCAGAGTTACTGCCTCTTCATCTGTTTCTTCTCAAGCAAAATGTTCTGGTTCATTTGATGCTGGTATTTTCTGCACCTTTTCAAACTGTGCTAGAAATGTAACATGTAGCTAATACCAAGTAACGTGTTTTCTCTGTGAAAGAAATTAAAGCCAAAGGACCCGAGTTCTTTCTTTGGGAAATAATGTGACATTTTCTTTTTCAGCCTGGTTTTGCTTTAATTGTCTTCAGAAATGCTTAACATTTTTTTTTCCTGTTGAAAAGGAAACTGGTTTATAAAGACTAAGGAAGAGACAGTTTTTATGGAAAGATTTTACTGGTTTAATGACATGTCAGTCAGTAACAGCCGAGTCGTCTTTAATCTTCAGATGCATTTGTGCAGTGATAATACCTTTTAAAATGATGGGAGCTCATTATTTAGAGCTCAATTTTATTTTGGGTTGTGACAAGTGAATCTGTACAGCTGACGCCTTAATTTGCTGGCTGTAACTTACTCCAGAAGACAAGTGTCCACTGTCTTGTAGCTCAATACCTTATTACATCTTCGCTACTCAAAGCAGTTGTGATAACAAATTTTAGGTTCATAAGATTTTTTTTTCCCCAGATGAGATATATATATGTCTGGACTAGATTATCCGATGGGTCTCTTCCAACCTGGTGATTCTATGATTCTGTTATATGAGATATTTTAAGTCTCATTATCTTTTTAACACAAATTGGAAAAAAAAAAAAAGGTTGCTTTCCTTTCCATAAAATTGCACGTTAGTCTCTACTGTAGTGTCAGACAACTTTTTAGTACAGTAGATATTGCAAGACCTGTAGTAAAATTGAGGGAGTTTTCTCACAGTAAATATACACACAGGTTGCTTTCCCATTCACCTTCTATCATCAGGTATGTGTTTTCTGTGAGCATCACACATGTAACATCAGTGTTGTCCTTTGCAAATCAGAATGTGGCTTTCATGAGTTTTTTTTAACAAATTTATTTTTACCAAGTTCAGCACTAACAGAATTTCTTTGTTTCAGCTGGGGAGATGGCCTTCAAATGTATGCATTAAAGTTTCTTTGCAGTAGGGGTTAAAAAAAAAAAAGGAAAGCCCTTAGAGAGCTGAGCTTCCACAGAAAGGGTCATTGGGCATTGGAACAGGCTGCCCAGGGAGGTGGTTGATTCACCTTCCCTTGAGGTGTTTAAGGGATGGGTGGATGAGGTACTGAGGGACATGGTTTAGATAGGAATGATTGGACTTGATGATCCGATGGGTCTGTTTCAACCTGGTGATTCTATGATTCCTGGGGTTTATAAACTTTGTTTGGATTTCCTGGGCTTAGTGCAGTTTGTGGAGAAGGAGAGTGCAGCTCTTGGGTACATCACCTTTTTCATTGGGCTTTCCTGGTTAAGTGTGTTTCTTAGTGAAGCAACAAGAGAAGGAAATTAGAGGTAATAATTCATGATGTTCAGCTGCTTTCTACTAGTTAAAGATTTGCTCCTCAATGTGTTTTATCCTGGATTTGGGAATGTTTTGCCTTTTCTGAATGATATCCCTAGCTGCTGGGAATTACCTGTGCTCCACTGGAAGCCTCCAGAGTGATGCCAGTTTGTCTCCTACGTCTATAAATTGATTTGGGGAACACACGTTGCTGGTGGTACTTTATGTACAACACTGAGCTACTTGATGAACAGCAAGCCAAGAGTAAAGGGCAGTAATCTACTTTCCCTACTGAGCTTTATAAAACAGGCAGCTGAGGATAAAGGTTGTAGGTGACATGATGAGAATATTTTTCTTCCACAAGACCTATTTATTCAGTTGCTTGGATAGTTCAAAGGCAAAAATACAGAAATACCATTTTCCTTGAGAACGGGAGTTGAGCAAGCAGCAAGGATTCTGGGAAAAAAAAAATATATGTGTTTCCCTTGAGGCACACGTGTCAAATGTAAAACATAAGTCAAAGGGAATGGAATATAAAGCTTCGTTCTGTACCTGGCCTTGATAAACGGCTGACTCTAAGCGTAAGACAAATTAGTTGAGTAGATGGGTCAGTGAACTGGTGGCAAGACTGAAAGTTTCTGTTAGAAATAATTCAGGAGGATTCTTTGCTATAATAAATGAAAAGGTATCGTCATGATTTTTTTCCCCCTAGTATTTTGGGGGTAAACCTTTTCAGGTGAGAGAGGAATGGAATGTCCAGCTTTGAGGCAAAATTCAGATCTCCAAAATGCCTTCTGAGCAGAGACTGAGGGCAGAACAGTTTGTTATAGGATGAACTTTAAATCTGAATAGAATGATTAGTGGACTAGAATTCGAGAATGTAATGCTGGAAAATCAGAAACGCGGTATAAGTGGGAGAGAGATACATACTTGGCTGGAGGTTTGCATTCAGAAGAAATAGAGCATTTATGTTGTAAGAAAGGAGTATCTGAGGGTGGAAAAATAATTTTCAAAGGGTCGAGTGCTTCTGAAATTAAATTTCTCAACCAACGCTTTAGTGTTCTCAGATTATTTGTGACTGGCCAGGGCTTCAAGTGCCTAGATCCCCTGTTAAACTTTAAGGGGTAAATCTTGTTCATAAAACTTTGAAATCAGTACTCCTGTGCGTGGAGGAAGGAACTTGCATGCTCTCAATGTGTTGTGGAAGAATGTCTAGAAATCCTGAAACCCTGATGTCTTCAGTGTAAAACATTTGTATTGCAGAGTCTGAAATTCTCAGAAGAGCTCAAGATACGTTCTCTCTTCTCCAGCTTTCATTGTGTTTTGATAAAGCTGATAAAACTATGCACTTCTTTGCAGAGTGTTGGGAGGGATGGGCCATTTTTTCTATGCAACACCATTCAGATAGGGTAGTTATTTTTTTTGATAAGCACTAGTAGCATTTATTTTCAAGTTACATGAATTATTGAAATAAAAGTTAAGGTGCTACACTCCATTTTTAACAGCCTTAAAGGAATATAGAATCATAGAATCACCAGGTTGGAAGAGACACATTGGATCATGGAGTCCAACCATTCTCATCAAACACTAAACCATGCCCCTTAGCACCTCCTCCACCCATGCCTCAAACACCTCCAGGGAAGGTGGTAAATCCAGCAGGTGTATTGTGATGTATGGGTTAGTTCTAGGACCAAGATGACACCCTGTAAGGAAATCCTTTTACCTGTGTGTTGGTCCACTTTTCTTTAATATAAGAGCTGGTGGTCTGACTCAAACCATAGGTAAAGCAGTTAATTTAAGGTGGTGACAGATAGACAAAGGAGCTTACGCTTTTTTAGAGAATAAAAATAGTCTCCGTAGTGGGAGTAGCCAGATCAATGTTATCTTTTCCTTATGTCCAGAAGTTCAAAAGGACGTCAGAGTCCACAGGAAGTTTATTAATTATTCTTCCACTTGTCATATGTTATAAAAAATGGTCAATGACTGGGTGCTGCAGTTCTTGCTAACAGGTTTCCGCCTCGCAAGCTCTTGTTCTTGGTTCTACCCTCTGTGGAGTGAGGAGTTCAGAAATGGACTTGGCTTTTTCACTCTTAAAAGACCCTAGGAAAATAGCAAACTTAAAATAGCTTAAATATAGTAACTGAGAGTATCTTCCCCTTCATCCCTATTGATAGTAAAGGAGAAAGAGGAGAATTTAAGATGAAGGTCACCAGTCACTTGGGACTACCATGCCTCTCCTACACTTTCTTCCAAGCCTTGAGGATACAGATAGAAGGCAGCTTAGGTTTGTTATCCTTTGGCTAATAGGATCTTAGTCATACGTCTTAGTGGGTTAATAAGATTTTTCTGCACCAGTTTGTAATATGCCATGGCTTCCCCCTCCTTTTGAGTTAACTCTGTGATAAAATGTCTGCTGGGGGAGAGGGAAGATGTGAGTGCAAGTTACTATCCTGTCCCTTCATTTTAAGAAATTAACCTTCTGTGTTAGATATGTGACTTCCTTTTTACTTTATAAAGAGGAGGCAGCTAAAAATCTAGTGCATCCTTCCTGACAGAAAGGAAGGAACTCAGTTCAGATTTTTTTTTAATTTCAAAGTCTTGATTATTTTATCCTTTAATTCTAGGTTGTATTCCTTTTGTCTCTATCATGCTTCCTTGCCTTGCTCAAGAGTCCCGAGTAGTTCCTATCCCTTATTGCCTGGTGGAAAACCTCTACCTGTTAGAGTAGATATAATCTCTCCCCTCATTCCTCTCTGGTGTGGTTAAAAACTTAGCTAGAGGGACATGAGTTTGTGGAGTAGGACAAAGTCTAGAGGGTCTTAAAGAATAAAAGCTTCAGAGTTTGTGTCTGGTTTTTGTTGGGTTTGGTTCTGTTATTTTTTTTTTAAATTGAAGGGACTGTAATTTTTGCCATGATGCTATTCAAAGTACCTCAGGTCTAATATCTTCCGTAAAGATATTTAGTGGTAATGTCTTGCCTTGTCTAGTAGATTTAAGTAGTATAACCAATTAAAAGATTAAATAATTTCTTTCCATTGGACTCCTTCCCAAATGTAAGGGAAAGTGAACTGAATGTGCTGTGAAAGTTGTCGAGGTAAATATGAGATATACTCTTCCTATGGAGGGTGCAGTTTATAAACCACTTCAGTCTGTGGTCAGTCTTTAGTTGGCGCAGGGAACCTGTGAGCTAGCTTATGGGCAGCTCATTTGATCTTTTGACTTGATGGCTTAGTAACAGGCTTACTGTCCTGCATGGTTGAATCTTTCTTCCAATCCTGTTACACTCTTTCAGCTTTTTCTATGCGTGTGTGGCCATGCTCTAAATAAGATCAGGAGAATGAGAATGATCTAACAATTTTGTCTGGAGGAGTTTTCTCTGATCGGATGGATATGTCTCCTCATCACAATACCAATTTCAGGCTTCTTGGATGATGAACTACGAATCCTATCTTGTGACCAGAGGCACTTGCATTATTTCGATATAATAGGCACAATTTTAGTTCTTCTGTGAGGATATGACTCTACAGCTCGAGTTAAAGCGTTGTGTGATTTGCTTATTGAGGAAGTTTGCATCAATGCTGCAGATCACCAGATGTTCTCTGTTTCCGAATGTATTGTTTTACCGACAATAATTTCATGGGGATAAAATAAGGGAATGCAACAAGGCATGGATGGACAAGGTGCTGTGAGGGGCCTGGCTTAGTGTTTGACAGGAACGGTTGGACTCGATGATCTGGTGGGTCTCTTCCAACATGGTTATTCTATGATTCTAAGAGGTCCCACACAGTGCGTGTAGCTTTCCAAAGTGCAAACTGTATATCCACAGTTATTATCGGTGTTTGTCCTTGTCACTAGCCTTACCCCAATTGGCTGTTGGTGTTGATGACACGAATAGGAGCTGGTTCATCTTTACCTGATGGCCATAAATTTGATAGGGGGGTGGAGGTGGGGAACAGCAACTTGTAATTTGTGTTCTATGGCAGAATACTTTGAGTTTTCCCCAGAAAAACCTGGGGGTAGGTTTTTGCATTTAATCCATCTCACTTCCTTTAGAAAGTTGTTTTTTGATTAAGTCCTCCTGTCTTTGCTAAAATATAACAGTTTTCATTCTGACAGCATCAACCTGTTCTACAGAATATGGAGCCCCAGTGAGAACAGACCTTTAACAGGAATTTATATCCCAAGTCTGAAATGTGCACTTTATCTCTGTTATGATCCCTGGATGCTCGTTAAGGGATTACTTGCATCTTACTATCCCAAGTCTCTTTCCATAAACAAATAAAACCTTTGAGTCTGAGGTTCGAGGAATATGCTCAGATGAAACACAGTTTAACAACCCTTTGGGGAGAAAGAGGTAAGATGGGGAAGTGAAGAATTGATGACCTATTAACTGTTTCAATTTCCAAGCATGAATTATTGACAACATGTGACATTACAACCTTACAAATTACCCTCTATAAACAGCTCAGAAAATATGACCTTTGCATTACAATTGGTCTCAAGATGCCTTCCAGCATATTATAAACAGCTGCTGCTGGCAGATTTTTGTTGCAGCTGGAGTGGGTGAAAGAATGCAAGGAACTGAAGAATTTACATAATCAGACAAGTCTCAGATGGCAAAATGTGGTGGGGAATGGCTGCAATGTCTCTTTTTGAGAGTGGGCTCACTTCTCTGGAGTTTTGGGTCATCCAATTTTCAGAAAGACATCCAATTACTTAAAGTTAGTGGTCCTTACAATCTTTCCCATCTCTTTCTAAAGCAAGAGGTGATTCTGTTCATAGCTGCTGGAAAGCCCTGAGTTACTCTAAACATTCCCACTTCCCTGATTCTAATTTGGCATCTGAATGGGTGGTTTGTCTCGTTTGTTTATGGCAAACGAAGTGCGCTCAATTCTTGCTTTGTTTTGTTGTTCATGTGATGAAAACACCAACTAAAGTAAGTGTTGTGCTGAATTGGGCCCTGAGATTTCTGCTGATTTGGGACAAACTGAGAACACAAGGACTTGATTTTGTAGCTTTTCTTCTTAGCACTATTAAGGAGTAACAAGTTACTGAATTAGTGCTGGCAGCCAGAGAGCCCATAAGGCACTTTCTGCATCCTAGGCCTGAGGCAAATCAATTTCTAATTTAACTCCATTAACAAAGATTTGCCGTAAGATGAGACCTACCACATTTGTCTATGGTGTGATGAATTTTGTTGTCATTTATTAGTGTAAGATGTGAGGGAGCACTAGAAGTGTTTTTTTGAGGGAACTGATATTTGTAAGAGTAGATGTCCCCAGCACAGTGTAACAAAATGTGAACATGAGCCAGCAGTGTGCCCAGGTGGCCAAGAAGGCCAATGGCATCTTGGCTTGGATCAGAAACAGTGTGACCAGCAGGTCCAGGATGGTTCTTCTCCCTCTGTACTCGGCACTGGTGAGACCAATGCTTGAATCCTGTGTTCAGTTCTGGACCCCTCACCACAAGAAGGATGTTGAGGCTCTGAAGTGAGTCCACAGAAGAGCAACTAAGGTGGGGAAGGGGCTGGAGAACAGGCCCTATGAGGAAAGTCTGAGAGAGCTGGGGGTGTTTAGCCTGGAGAAGAGGAGGCTGAGGGGAGAGCTCATTGCTCTCTCTAACTACCTGAGGGGAGGTTGTAGAGAGGAGGGAGCTGGGCTCTTCTCCCAAGTGCCAGGGGACAGGATGAGAGGGAATGGCCTCAAGCTCTACCAGGGGAGATTTAGGCTGAACATTGGGAAAAAATTTCCACGGAAAGGGTCATTGGGCATTGGCAGAGGCTGCCCAGGGAGGGGATAGAGTCACCTTCTCTGGAGGTGTTTAAGGCACGGGTAGATGAGGTGCTGAGGGACATCGTTTAGAGATTTGTGGGAATGGTTGGACTCGATGATCTGGTGGGTCTCTTCCAACCTGGTTGTTCTATGATTCTGTGAAAAGACTACTCTAAATAGAAATCACCATTGCACCAAGCTTGTTTTCTCAGTTTGTGGGAAACATGCCTCATGTCTTTTAGTATAGGGTTATTGATCGCTGACTGCAGATTAGTCAAAAAAGTGTATCTTTCCATCTGCGTTGATACAAAAGGACAGTAGGATTATAGGAAGGGGAACAGAAAGCTTGTATTTGACTCATGTCAGAGCTAGGCAGAGTTGAAGTTGTGATTTAAAGTTAGAGCAAGTCATGACAGGTAACAGTGATTTCAAGAGTGAAGACCCTGGAGTTCATCAGAGTAAGTGTTCCCTCTCTGCCTTCCATAACAGACTCTCTTAAGCTCTGTATGCTTGATGTGTGTAATAAACCTCATCTACATCACAGAGCTGTTGTTAGGAGTGATCAATTAATGTTTTCAGGGCACTTTGGGGACCAAAAGATGAAAAGCACTTAGAGTTCTAGGTTTCACTACCCCTGCTGCCCCAGGATGAAAGTTGTACTTAAAAGATGCAATTTGATCCCTGGGGTGCGAAAGAGGCAGTCAAGGATTCAAGGACATCATCCTTATCTCTGTTGTAGTTGCCTTGTGGCCATACAACATCATTCAATAACTCTGTCAAGCAGTATCTTTTGCTTGTGACAGAGTGCTAAACAGTGATTTATTGCTTGAATACACATTGCTTTCATGAAAGTGATTTCTTTAAACAACAGTAAAGTGCTAAATAAATTATTCATTGCATGCTAATTTTTCACTTTTATGTTCCATAGTGAACTCTAAAATGAGCAAACTGGGTTTTGTATATGCTACGTGAATCCAAGTTTTTTGTAGTCTTGTATCTCTCCTGAGTTTCCACCGTTTCCACTGGGCACAGTTCCTTTCCTAAGGAAAGACCTTTATTTCAGTCTCTCTCCACTTTGTTACCTTTTCTGATATTTTATCTCTTCCTTCGTTCTTCAGCCAGAGTTGAGTGAATTATGCTCTGGAGCGAGTCCAAAGAAGAGCAACAAAGCTGGTGAAGGGCTCGAGAACAAGTCTTACGAGGAGCAACTGAGAGAGTTGGGGGTGTTTATCATGGAGAAGAGGAGGCTGAGGGGAGACCTCATTGCTCTTTACAACTACCTGAAAGGAGGTTGTGGAGAGGAGGTAGATAGGCTCTTCTCCCAAGTGACAGGGGACAGGACGAGAGGGAGTGGCCTCAAGCTCCGCTAGGGGGGAAGTTCAGGCTGTTTTTGCTTATAGACATACAGACTTCCAAATATTCTTCAGAAATGGCTTCTCAGCACTAAAAGTCTTTGTCTCCTGGCAAAGCCCAGAGCCTCCTGAATGTCTGAACGTTTCAATAGTAAGTCTGAGAGGAGGCCAAGTGCATAACACCTCAGTGCTTTTTCTCCAGCTGACCCTTTCACCCTTTCTGGGTGTCCAGTCTAAATCACTGGCGGTAACTGCATGTTTAAGCAAGAGCTGCTGATTGGCAGTGAGTATAATGGTGTGTAAGAGTAGAAACTTCTTCTCAAGTAGTCTAGGTCTTCACCCTACTCTGATCTTAATTCTGAAATAATCCCCTGAAGGGCCTGTGGGGGCATTCTGTGAGCTGAATAAACAGAAGGCTTCATTTCCCTCTTGAAACATGCACAGAGATCTCACGCTAATGGTTTTTAAGCATCAGTGGAATTAGTGTGTAATCAATTCTCTCTCTACCAACTTTTTTTTTTCCTGCAATGAAACCTTGTCTCTTTCATAACTATTTCACTTTGTATTAGTACATTTCATGACAACAGGCATTTTTTTTCCCGTATTTTTGTCCTACTTCTCTCTCCTGCCCGTTTCTGCCTTTGGAAAATACCTGTTTTTATATTTACTTCAGAACCTGACTATCTCTGCTTTTTTAATATTTTTCCTAATGGAAGTTACTCCCTGGAATTTTCTTTTACTTCTTTTAATTAACTGGATTTAGAGGTTTATTTTTTAAAAAAATTTCATTAGTTACATGTGGAGCTGCTAAAAAAATGTTTCCACGAACTACATTCTCATTGAATGAAAGGGGAATTCGTGAAAATGGATTTCAGTGTTGGAAAAAGGGCTCAGAGCAGGGAATTAATTCCCTTTTATATGTTGTTCAATGTGCCAGTGGCTAAGGTGTTTTTCTGGAGTGTGGTAAGTCTAGGTTTGGGTCAGTCTTGGAGACAAGAGTACTGATGAGTCTTGATCTTCAGGCTTTAGCTATTACAGAAACATGATTTTCTTCTTTCTGGGTTGTGGAGGTGTTTAGAATCCATCATGAATTTCTCTTTCATCCTGATGACAAAAATGAAGACTGGAGCTGTCTTTAAGAGATTTGAGAGAGGTACTTCATTTTGTCTCTTTATTATAATGATATTGTAGTTTCTCTAAAAGTTGTCACCATTCCAGGGACCCTGTAAACTGAGCATAATAGAAACTGCCATGCATCTTGCTCTACTGATTGAATTTCATAAGACTGAGAAAGGAAATATTATACTAGGATCAATGTTTGTCAAACACTAAATTTCTTGCCTACAGGTGTTTTTTTCAATAGATGCCAAAAATGTTAATAATAATAATAAATAGATTTAGACAAATTCATCAGGGCTAAACCTACCTATGGTAGCTGTCAGAACAAAAGAACGTCTAACATTGCATGCCTGGGAAAACCTGGACAAATATTGTGCTGGAGATATTTTTATTTATTTAATCGATCTTTGTGGACATCTCTTCCCTAAATTTCTCCTGTCTCCCCTTGAACAGATATTAAGCTTTCACTATCCACAAAACCAATAAGCAGGAATTTCCCGGTTCGTGTATACGTAGTATTTTTGAAACTTTCAGTTCCTTGTGCTGTCCTGTGCCTTGGATACTGAAAGAGAATGACCAGTTGGGGACACTTATGACTTTACAGATGCTGTCTCTTTCTTGAACTGAAAGTTTGAGTAATTTCTCGTTTAACTAAAGACCATTCTGCATCTTTGATCATCCTTGCTTGCTTTCTCCTAACCTTTTATTATTAGGTACAGTAGTGGCAATAGTTTTTATATTAGGAAGAGTGTAATCTGTGCTGAAAGATAATAAGGGGAAGAACCACCCTCTAAATGAATAATAATGAGTCCAGAGAAGAGCAACAGGGATGGTGAAGGGGCTGGAGAACAGGTTTTATGAGGAAGGGCTGAGAGAACTGGGCGTGTTTATCCTGGAGAAGAGGAGGCTGAGAGGAGACCTCATTGCTCTCTACAACTCTCTGAAAGGAGGTTGTGGAGAGGAGGGAGCTGGGCTCTTCTCCCAAGTGACAGGGGATAGGACAAGAGGGAATGGCCTCAAGCTCCACCAGGGGAGATTTAGGTTGGACATTAGGAAAATGCTTTTCACAGAAAGGATGAGGTGCTGAGGGACATGGTTTAGTGATTGATGGGAATGGTTTCACTCGATGATCTGATGGGTCTCTTCCAACCTGGTGATTCTATGAGTCTATGATAATTTTTTTGTGCTTTCTCACTAATCTTCTACAATCGCCTCTTGTCACAGATGCAATACTGGAAAATATCGGACCCTTATTCTGTCTGTTGAAGGATGGAGATAAATGAAGGCGTTTTTACATATTCTTCATAAGAGACTGGCGAAATGGGGAGTTGGTAGTCTAGCTGTGTAACCATGTGGCTTTCCTATATCATCATACTTTTCTCTTTCTTTGTTGACATATGTGTTTGTATAAAGAAGTTTTGTTGATCTGTGATCCAGGTAGAAAACAAATCACAAAGTCTTCATGTCTCTGTAGTTCTTGGTGCTTGCATAGTTGTTAGAGACCCTGATACTTGCTGACTGATATAAAATTGCGAAATAATAATAGTATGAAAAACAAGATTTGTACAAGTAATTTGCCCCAAATAATGAGTTCTCTAGAGTGTCTCCTTTTCTTATTCATGAGCAGCCTGTAAAATTTTCAGTCATGAATTATTCAGACTTATTTGTGAATTTATTTGAAAACATTTTCTCTCATAGCTGCTCCACCAAACGTGTCATTGAGAATATTCCTGTGTTCTGGTTGTTTTCCCTCTTTTTGTCCTTAAGTTCTTGTGCTGTATTCATAGAATCATAGAACAACCAGGTTGGAAGAGACCCACCGGATTATTGAGTCCAATCATATTGGGAAGGTAGGGATGGAGAGTTATTGGGAAGGTAGGGGTGGAGGACACAGATTTTTTTTTTTCCAAATTATTTCCAGTGTTTGATTGAATGGTGCATACTCTCAAATACTGCAACCCAGCCTGAGATGCATGGTTTATTAACACGTAATGCATCAGAATGCATCGAGTCCTTTAGCTTCCTGCTCAATTATAGAAGATGAATCAACTTGTGAAAACTTAATTTAGTGCTTTGTTATTGACTTATATTCCTGCTAAGTAGGAGATGGAAAGGATCTCTGTAGAGTTTAATAAGGGATTCATGCATCACTGCACTCCGAGGTGTACTTAAAACTGTCATGACTGTATTTGTTTCCCTCCTTCCAATTAGAAGGTAGTGTGACAGTTTCATCAGGACAGTCAGTTACACCATTACTATTTTTTTTACATAGCTATACATATGACAATGTCTCATTAATAAAATGTGGTTATGTTGAAGACTTGCATGTGTTTTGTGGATCTGAGAGATAACCCCTATGCCAAAACATTTACTGCACCTAACAACAGAGCAACCAATCTGCATGTGTGATGTTTTGAGTCCCTGAAGCTTGGTTTCTGCTGCATTCTCCTTGCACTAGAGGAGAGAGAAAGTGGTTCTAACTGGTGTTTTCTCAAATTGTGGCTCATCCTGAAGATCTAGTCATAGTCTGCAGTGTGTAGCTTGGCACATAGAATCACCAGGTTGGAAGAGACCCACTGGATCATCGAGTCCAACCATTCCCACCAAACCATGCAGCTAGAAGCTCTCTATCAGGCTGTTAGTTCTAATATAGCTCTAATGTTGGAGTTCATGAAGACAGCTGCAGTTATCCTTCACTGGAAATTATTATAGTCCTAAAGTTGTGACTTAAAACAGAAAAAAACCAAAGAAGTTAGGTCTTAATTGGATCATGAAGATATTAATTGCATTGCTGGGACCAGGTGTAAGGAAGGAGGGGTGGACAACCTCTTTTTTTTTCCCCTAGAGCTTCAGAACTAACAATCTACAGAAGAAACTGATTCTCAGACTGATTCTGAAAGCTGCTGTGAGTGGTTTATGATTGGGTGTTAGAAATACTTTATCAAATGTACAATTTGATTTGGTTTCAAATGATTTCAACAGAGGTTGACTAATAAGCAGGTTATAGACAAGTAATGCTGAGACCTGATGGGTGTGCAAGTCAGGCAAGTGTGCTGTTGGCTAATGTTTTTTAGTTCATAGAATCATAGAACAACCAGGTTGAAAGAGACCCACCGGATCATCAAGTCCAACCTTTCCTGTGTGGCTTATCCCAGGGTATCTGCAGTCTTGACTGAAACATGCAACTGTACCTGAAAAGTATGGAAATCTGAAACCATTAAAGCAGAGGTTTTGCCTTTGTAAGCAAAGATTTGACTCCACAGGATGAATAAAGCAGAGCTGGGATGTTGACCAGTGTTTGTCGCAGTTGTTGACAGTGAGAATCGAAGCACGTGTCCTTCCTGTGCCTCCCAAGCTGTTTGCGACCTTTACCCCCTGTTGAATGGGTTTCCTCATGGGAGCAGCTGACCTCTTCTCCAATTCTGGGTATTCCCATGGTCCTGGTTCTTTGGCATATTCAGACAGATCCTTGGATCCAGATTATACTGGGAAATTTTTAACTAGGTCATCCCATTTCTGTTGGAATCCTCTATCTGAGCTGCAGCCTAAGTGTGGTACCCTACCCTTTCTTATTCATTTTGCAACACATTCTTAATTAAAAGCCTTATGGTGCAGCAGTGCTAGGTAGGACAAGGGCTGAGCAGAACACCTGAGCAAGAGAACTCAGCCCTCGACTGCTTCTAGATGTTGTGACTGAGACGGATGCAGGTTTCAGTGATCGCTGTTGGGCCTCAGTCACCTTTACTTTGTGATGTATTTTGAGGAGACGCTTCCTAGGGAATCCTACATTCTGTAGAACGTGCTGGGAGTCTGCACAAGCTCCTGCTGCTGCAGCTTCTGTAGCGTTGAGGTGCTGAGGGACAGAGTTTAGTGACTGATGGGAATGGTTGGACTCGATGATCCCATGGATCTCTTCCAACCTGGTGGTTCTATGAAACGCTTATTGTCATTTTGAAATTAACACTTGAATTCTGTAGAACTCACCTTCCTGGCACAGTTTTAGGTCAATCTAGAGGTAATATTGTAAAAACTGGAGCTCAGGAATTTATAGGCAACGCTTTAAAAAAGATTGTGTTCTTTTGTTTGGAAAACCTCTATCGCTATGGTACTATAAAAGCTGTTTGTTTGAATTTACTACCCTGTTGTGCTCTGTGAAGTGGAAAGCATTTGTGGAGAGGACCCGGGTGGTGGTGAAAATACAGCTGGAATGGATCTGCAATGAGAGAGCTATTTGTATAAATGAGACCATGTTGGATTATCACAGATCACTTTGCATACCGAGTCTTTAGTAATAGTGATGAAACCTTGAATACAATATTTGCTTCAGTTCATGTCCTTGTTTAGCACAGCTTGAATAAATGTGACCATGTCTTAACATAGTGCTCAGGTAGCACTCCCAGGAGTAAATTTGCAGTTGTCAGTGAGTAGTACAAAGTGCTACAGATCCCTGTGCTGGGGCTCTATTAACTGGCTCAGGTACTGATTTCTATGTAGCTGTGGCAGAAGACATCTCAATGTGGGCTTACTTGCTTTCTGGGAACACATCGTTAGCAGCTGAGGAGTTACATGACCACAGTGTGTAGCTTGTCGCTTCCTTCCTGATGTGTTACAAACCTGATCAGCAGCACTGTACAGACTTCCAGTCACTTCTTACCTGCTGGTTAATTCAGCACTGTTTGAGGTTAAGTTTTTTTTTTTTTTTTGCCAGGGGAGAAAAGTCAGGTTAAAGGTAATCCTTGAATTGCATTTGGAACAGGGGCTGCAGTGAAGGATGAGCTTTACCTGATGCTCTGTAGGAGCCTTGCTGGATGTGTTTGTAAAGCAGTTGAAAACAAGATCAGGATAAAGATTTAAACCATTACCAAACCTGTGGCAGAAGTTCAAGGAAGGGTGTGGTGAGACAGGTGGACCAGTTATGAGCTAAGATATGTCTGGGAAAAACTTAGAATCATAGAATCATAGAGCAACCAGGTTGGGAGAAATCCACTGGATCATTGAGTCCAACCATTCCTGCCAATTTCTAAACCATGTCCCTTAGTAGCTTCTCCAGCCACACCTTAAACCCCTCCAGGGAAGACGAGTCAAGCACCTCCCTGGGCAGCCTCTGACAGGGACCAATGACCCTTTCTGTGAAGAATTTTTTCCTTATGTCCAGCCTGACCCTCCCCTGGTGGAGATTGAGGCCATTCCCTCGTGTCCCCTGTCACTTGGGAGAAGAGCCCAGCTTCCTCCTCTCCACAACCTCCTTTCAGGTAGTTGTAGAGACTAATGTGGTCTCCTCTCAGCCTCCTCTTCTCCAGGATAAACACCCCCAGCTCTCTCAGATGCTCCTCATAGGACTTGTTCTCCAGACCCCTCACCATCTTTGTTGCTCTTCTCTGAACTCACTCCAGAGCCTCAACATCCTTCTTTGTGGTGAGGGGCCCAGAACTGAACACAGGATTCGAGGAGCGCTCTCACTGGTGCCGAGTACAGGGGAAGAAAAACCTGCTGGTCATGCCGTTTCTGATCCAAGCCAGGATGCCATTGGCCTTCTTTGGCTACCTGGGCACAACTGCTTAGCCATGCTTTCTCTAGGATATCTCCCAAGACAGCAAAGAGCCTCCTCAGGTCTAAACTGGCAAGTTCACAGTGGCTTGGCAACCCTTTCTCTCCAGCCACCTGTTTCCATGTGAAACCTATAGATGGGCTTCACATTTCAAGCCTTAAGAAACCACAACAGACAAAGACTGATTAACAAAGTGCATTTTCCTTGAAGATGCTGTTTTGGTTTGAAGAAAAACATAGAATCATAGAACAACCAGGTTGGAAGAGACCCACCGGATAAGTGAGTCTGACCATTCTCATCAAACACTAAACCATGTCCCTCAGCACCTCACATAACAGTTCCAAGATGCACATACCCTGCCTTTACTAGAATTACACTTTTTCTTTGAGATGGATGTGGCAGGTTTAAATACCTCTTTTATCTGTCTATCTTCTGCCAGGTAAGTGTGCTAACCCACCAAGCCTTCTGTCCATTTCTTGCCTACTGGGGCTGTTCTGATTTCCATAAGTAACTCAAACAAGACATTTTTAGGGCTGTACCTCATGGTTAGTGCCCTCACTGGGGATGTAGTAAATCCAGGATCAAATATCTTTTGCTCTGAGCTATCAATGGAGGAGCGAATGAAGGAGCTCTTTCATATGGCAGAACAACCCACTTCAGCTGCTGATGCTAATGAAAAACAGACCTTCTGAAGCCTTGAACCTTTATGTAACAGGGAGAGTTATCTGTATTCACAGCAGAACCAGCAAACGACTGGATTTTTAGCTCCTTTTGATTGTCTCTCGAGTTTGCTTGTTCTCTTCTTGCTCTTGTTAGCTTGCATTGATTGGTAAGTGGTAAAGAAAGGAGAAAACTACACAGTTTCAGAAAACAAAAGCAAAGGAAGACAATACTTTTTTTCCCATTTCATTACTGTGTTGCTTCACAACCCCTATTCTGACATTTAGAACAACATAATATGCATGTGTCTGTTCATTAGGTTCCGCAGTATTACGTAGTGATAGTCAGAGAGGAGTGAAGAAAAAAAGAAACAAACAACCTTAAACATGAACTAACCTTTACAAGTGAAGGAACAAAGAAATGAGAGCAGCAAAGGAGAAATATTTTTTTTGGAAAAGTAAATATCTCAATTATGGCCTTACCTAGGTTATTAAAATAGTATTAAAGAGTCTAAGAGAATACTGACCTCTAGGGCAGAATTAACTAATTTTCTGCCTGATGACTTTTTTGCACGTGTGTTTGAACAGATCTCTTGCTTGGATTTGAACAACAATAAATGACACAAGGAGGCTGATGAAACTAGAGACAGACTTAAAGATATTGGGGGGTTTATACAGGTGCATAAAAATAAGAAAGCCCTTATGTGTCTAGGAAATAGGATATGTGCACTAAGTGGAGATGCCAGGTCCTGCACTTGGGGCACAACAGCCCTATGCAAAGATACAGTCTAGGAGAAGTCTGTCTAGAAAGCTGCCAGGGGGAGCAGGATCTGGGGATGCTGGTTGACAACGACTGAACATGAGCCAGCAGTGTGCCCAGGTGGCCAAGAAGGCCAATGGCATCTTAGCTTGTATCAGAAATGGTGTGACCAGCAGGTCCAGGGAGGTGACTCTCCCTCTGTACTCAGCACTGGTGAGGCTGCTCCTTGAATCCTGTGCTCAGTTGTGGGCCCCACACCACAAGAAGGATGTTGAGGTTGTGGAGCGAGTCCAGAGAAGAGCAATGAAGCTGGTGAAGGGGTTGGAGAAGAGGTCCTATGAGGAACTGCTGAGAGAGCTGTGTTTAGCCTAGAGAAGAGGAGGCTGAGGGGAGACCTCATTGCTCTCTGTAACTACCTGAAAGGAGGTTGTAGAGAGTAGGGAGCTGGGCTCTTCTCTCAGGTGACAGGGGACAGGACGAGAGGGAATGACCTCAAGCTCCGCTAGGGGGGATTTAGGCTGGACATTAGGAGGAAGTTTTTCACGGAAAGGGTGATTGGGCACTGGCAGAACCTGCCCAGGGAGGTGATTGATTCACCTTCTCTGGAGGTGTATAAGGCACAGGTGGATGAGGTGCTGAGGGACATGGTTTAGTGTTTGATGGGAATGGTTGGACTCGATGATCTGGTGGGTCTTTTCCAACCTGGTGATTCTATGATTCTATATCCAAGATGTAACTCAACCGACTGGTGCATATATATGCTGCAGTGTGGTGTCTAATACCAATATTAGCTTTTGGAAATATTAAATGTTAAGATTTTATCCTAAATTTACTAAGAAGCCAGCATATGGGAATATTATTTAGGGTTTATAGATGTCACTGGTCTGCAGCTAACATGCACATTTGGATGAGTCCAAGGTGCCTCTGCAGAAGGATTGTTAGAATTTGGTATCAAAAAGTGTGCTGCATGCAGCTGGATTTTCTCCTGCATCAGCTGCGAGATGACAACTGCACTGTAAGATTGTGTGAGTTTTCCTGAAATTTCTGGGGGAATAAAAAAGAACAAAAGAGAGGTTTCAGCTGTCTGAAAGTGAAATATTTTGATTCCTCCTGTTGATACTTTTATTTCTTTGTAATTTTATATTCTCTTTGGGATATCACTTAATCTTTTTTTCCTCAAGTAAGGAGATGAAAACTCCATTGAGAATTTTTTTTCCTTGGAAGTTTTGAGATTTATGAATTCTCCTCAGTTGGAAAAAATAAACATCTGAGTAATTTGTGAAAAATAATTCTCTGTCTAGTTAGCACTGGTAATTACACACTGCTAATCTTAGTATTTAATAAAATTTGCCTGATTCTTATTTTTGGGTTTTACAGATGGGGAAAGTGATTCTTGGTTCTTGTATGATCTTCCCTAAGGTTACATCAACCAGTGTCAGAGAATGGAGGGAAAACTCCATGGTTTTTCCTATTTATTCTTCCTAGTGTCTATGCCTGCTGTCTGGAGATCTGCTTCTGAAACTGCCAGATGTTGAGATATTCATTTGGGGAAATATTCATTAGTCGTTTACATCTCTGGTTCTTCTGGTGAGCAGAGGAGGAGAGGGCTAGAATAAGACAAACAAGGCTTGGAAAAAGATAGAAGCAACTGCATGGCTGCTTTGCAGATCCAAGGGAGGCTTGAAGCTGAGGGTGTGCGTGACTCCTGCATTGCTTGGAAGGTCTCCAGGCAGCTCTCCATGCAGGCTGGCGCTGAACCTCGAGTCCACTGCTGCTTTTCATCAGGGAAGTAGTTATTCGGAAAGCCTTTGTGTGCAAACCTCTTCATCTTCATTCTCTCCCCCCCTCCACCAATAATTTTATTTATTTGTCAAGTAGGGGATTTATAGACCCTTTCAGAGGTTGCTGTGAGGGATAGCAGTGATGCAGTTCTGTATCAGAAGGAGACAGCTGCCCTGCTGTCACAAGTAAGCATTCCTAGGAGGGTGGAGATTGAAATGCAGCGTTTGTGAAGCCCTAATTAGAATCATAGAACAACCAGGTTGGAAGAGACCCACTGGATCATTGAGTCTAACCATTCCTATCAAACACTAAACCATGTCCCTCAGCACCTCGTCCACCCTTCCCTTAAACACCTCCAGGGAAGGTGAATCAACCACCTCCCTGGGCAGCCTCTGCCAGTGCCCAATGACACTTTCTGTGAAAAACTTCCTCTTGATGTCCAGCCTGAATCTCCCCTGGTGGAGCTTGAGGCCATTCCCTCTTGTCCTGTCCCCTGTCACTTGGGAGAAGAGCCCAGCTCCCTCTTCTCCACAACCTCCTTTCAGGTAGTTGTATAGAGCAATAATAATGTAGGTTGCTTTTCTCCTGGAGGTTGCTTGGTGATGGTCAGCCCTGGTAAACCACTTTTTTTTTTTCAGATGCCTCTCGTGTCTCCCTCATCAGCTGCACGTGAATTGTATTTGTGCAGGGAGGAAACGCTTTGGGCAGCCTTTCTCTGTGCTGCGAGGCATTGAAGAGCTGTGCTGTAAGAAGTGATAGAATCATAGAACAACCAGGTTTGAAGAGACCCACTGGATCATCAAATCCAACCATTCCTACGAAACACTAAACCATACTCCTCAGCACCTTGTCCACCTGTCCCTTAAACACCTCCAGGGAAGGTGAATCAACCACCTCCTAGCCTGTTCCAATGCCCAATGACCCTTTCTGTAAAAATTTTTTATCTAATATCCAGCCTAAACCTCCCCTGTTCTTCTCTCCTGGTGCAAGTAGCCAGGTTGCACACAACTTACAAGGACTGAATTCTCTCAAGTTGTTTGTTTTCTTCCCAGCTGGTTGAAGTTGGCTGTGTTATTAGAGGAGCTTGTGAACCTCGTTTCTTCGGAACTCAGGCTGAAAATAATAGAGGTATATAGATTGGGGGGTTTATCAGATAAGTGGTGTTGTGCCTCTTTAATTTACTGTTGTTTTATTGGGATGTAGAATCATTAAGGTTGGAAAAGACCTCTAAGATCATCCAGTCCAACCATCAGCATAACATCATTATGTCTAATAAACCATTTCCCAAAGTATTATGAATATATATTTGTTTAACACCTCCAGGGATGTATAAAGTGACCTGGCAGGGGGACATGCAAACTAAATTAGTAAGAGTAGTAATGGCCTTGTAGTTTATATCCAAAATGTGGGCCTTGTTTAAGGAGCCCATCATCTTGAAAGTCATACACTTTTTTTTTTCAAGATATTAACAAAAGAGTAGGCTGAAATATTTTGCTTGAAATTCCTTTTGCTAAAATTGCTTTCCTCCCCCGGGGTAAGATAATTTTATTCTAGAGGTGTCTGTTTTGACAGGAGGGAGAGGCTGTTTATCAAAAGAACTAATAAAACTCCTAAACCTGGAAGCATTTCAGTTGTGGCTAAATCTAAAACTTCTCGCTGAAGTCGTAGAAGTGTTGTTGGTTCGAGGTATTTGAAGGTCCCTAGTTCAACCTTTTACAACTACCTTGAAGGGAGGTTGTAGAGAGGAGGGAGCTGGGCTCTTCTCCCAAGTGACAGGGGACAGGACAAGAGGGAATGGCCTCAAGCTCTGCCAGGGGAGATTTAGGCTGGAGATTAGGAGGAAGTTTTTCATGGAAAGGGTCATTGGGCATTGGAATAGGCTGCCCAGGGAGGTGGTTGATTCACCTTCCCTGGAGGGGTTTAAGGCACAGGTGGACAAGGTCCTGAGGGACTTGGTTTAGTGTTTGATAGGAATGGTTGGACTAGAAGATCCAATGGGTCCCTTCCAACCTGGTTGTTCTATGATTCTATGATTCTAAGCAGGGTTATCACCAGGTTTAGATCCAGTCGTGTATGGCTTTGTCTATCCAGACAAACCTTCAAGGGTGGAGGCTTTTCAGGTGTTCTGGTTAGCCTGGCTCAATGTTTTTCTTCATGGAGATTTTCTCCTAATATCCAGTATGACTCTCCAAGGCCGAAACTGGTAATCATTTGTCATTGTTACATGACTTGCTACGACCAGGAGGAGTTTGGCTGGATGCAGGCCACTGGGTTATCAGTGCACTACAGCTGTGAAAACTATCAGCGGTTTCAGCGCTTGTGAACCAGAGCAGAAAGCAATCATTATTTCTGCTGCATTCAGCAGGCACCTTGTATCCTGAAATATTGCCTAGCACGTCAGCTTCTTCCCACTGCACTCTGCCTCCTGGGGTTAAAGTACAAACTTGGCGATACCACACAGAGGAGCTGAGCAAGAAAAGGTCCGATTGGATCAACATATATCTCTGCAAATACTTCCCACATCAGTTCAAGTAAATGTTTTTAACAATTCCTTCAATTATGTTAAGCACCCATTGAAGGAAACTTAAGCCCTCCCTGGGGTCATTTCAGTTCTATGAGATTGTAGTTGTTTGAGACTAACCATGATTTCTTCTTTTGCCTTCAGGTGATTCTCATTCTGACAAAGCTGTATGACTACAACCTGGGAAGCATCACAGAAAGCTCTCTTTGGAGGTAAGGAGATAAATTGAGTTAATAATTACCACCTTACTTAAATCAGAAGAGCCTGATACAATTCTTTTACTGAATTTAATTAGATTTTTTTTTTTAAAATGTGCTGGAAGGTTTGTAGCTAAACCTTCCTCTATCTCACTTCTCTTCTTTCATACCCAAGGACAAAGAGGCTGAAGTCTGATTGTCTTGTTTCAGCTAGATAACATACTTCATGAATGTGCTATCATTTAATTTCCCCTTTCTCACCTTATTCAGAATCAAATTAACCAATTGGTTTATTTTTAGGAGAACTCGACAGGCTTCAGTCCCTATTTATAATGAAGGATCTCATGGCTGTCTACTGCCTAAAAGATGCTTATGAAATGTTAGAGCTACTGAGAGCGATTAGTCAATGTCTGTTTGTTCAGAACAGATAGTATTAGTGCCAGATAACTGATTTGCAGTTGTATTATGTTGGCTACTAGACTGATTTATGGGCAATGCCTTGATAATTTCATGATTTCAAAGCGTATCTTGCACTTTGCGAACCAAAGGAAAGAATTGGGCCATGATCTATTTCTTAAGGCTGTTATTTGGATTCAATGTGAGGAGGTGATGCCTGTTTTTATCTTTCTGAAAAATGAATCTAAGGGGTGTTTACTTCACGTGGCTGTGGTGATACTGTTGTTCCATCTGTGAAACTTTGGTGGAGGTCTAGAGGGTTTGTGTGCAGGTCATTGATGGAGCATTGATGATGGCTGTCTCGATACAAGAAAACTTTGGGTATTCAAAACAAGCTTGTTAGAATAAACTTGTTTCTATAAATTGTTGAGGAAATGTTTTTCATTTCCAAGGATGAATTTTGGGACAGAAGTAGAACAAGTAAATTTTCTATTCAAGGAAATGAACACAGTTTTGAGAGAATGCCGAAGGAGGGATTTGACATGGAGCTTATTCTGAACTCAGGCTAGTGCTTTGTCTACTAGCCTGAAGAAATAAAACGTACAAAACTCCACCCTCAACCTCCCAAAAATAACCCCCCCCAAAACCTAAAGAAATGCAAAACTTCTAGGATTTGTTCTAAACAGCAACCGGAACACTCAAAAGTATTAGTATTTTGTGGGATTGTATAAATGATTTCTCTTCCTACTGTGGGTGCATAATCAGATCATTCTATTTCATGTATGCTGCTGCTATGACTTGTGATAAGAAGAAATAAATCCTATTTTCTCTGCTACCTGTGTCTTTATTATGATGTGCACACCATAGTAAAGGGCCTTTAAAGGCTGTGGATTTGACAATGTTAAAAGAGAAGGGATTATGGGATTGTCAGTGGAGGATGCACCAAAAGCTGGAATTCAGGCAATAGAGCATACCTAGACGTGGTGAGTACAGTGCATTTTTCTGGCCTCCACACAGTCCTAGTATCAGAACATAATTAACAATATTGTAATGGCAACCTAGTATCCTATTACTAAAAGAGCAGTCTAAGAATATATGAGTAGGTTTAACATATTTTAACACTTCTTCCTAGCACTGCCCTAGAATTAATTTTTAGAGTTGAAGTTTAGGGTTCTTCTTCAATCTAGTTTATGATCTATGAGGATCTGAATAATTTGGGGTTTTTTTAGTATATATCAGGGGAATAATATACCATTGACCATGATCTAACTTTCCTAATATTTCTTGGAGTGTATTAAAAGTTTTGGTACCAGTGTCATTTGGGAGCGAGAAGTTCCATAGATTATTTGAGGAACCACTTGCTTTACTTTGAAACTATCGGCTTGAGATTCACTTGGCACAGACCACTTGTGAGGACGTATTTACAGTTGCATGGGCAACCATCCAGAATTCCTGGGCAAATGCTTTGGGCTGGGAAATGTTGAAAGAGAACCAGGATAGCTAAAATGAGCCTCCTTATCTTTGCTGCGCTGCATTATTCTTGATCAGCTCCTCAGTGCTTATGACTATTCTGAAGGTTACCAGTGCACTTCATTGTCATTCCTCAGTCCTGTTATCTTGCATAAGTCTCAGGTGATGGCATCATTCTGACTCTGCTTATAGATCCCTGCTCGTCATGCAGGCATATCTTCAGGTCGCTAATAAAAATCCCTGTGAAGATCCCAGGATAGCTTCTCTGCTTTTAGTGTGATAGAAAGAAATAACAGGATTGGCATTTTATTGTTTAATGTGCCTAACAGGTTGTTAGCTGTAGCTCCTCCTGAATGCTTAAGTGATGTGCTAATTTGGCCCCTCACCACAAGAAGGATGTTGAGGCTCTGGAGCAAGTCCAGAGAAGAGCAACAAAGCTGGTGAAGGGGCTGGAGAACAGGCCCTATGAGGAGTGGCTGAGAGAGCTGGGGGTGTTTATCCTGGAGAAGAGGAGGCTGAGAGGAGACCTCATTACTCTCTACGACTACCTGAAAGGAGGTTGTAGAGAGGAGGGAGCTGGTCTCTTCTCCCAAGTGACAGGGGACTGGACAAGAGGGAATGGCCTTAAGCTCCGCCAGGGGAGGCTTAGGCTAGAGATTAGGAGGAAGTTTTTCATGGAAAGGGTCATTGGGCATTGGAATAAGCTACCCAAGGAGGTGGTTGATTCACCTTCCCTGGAGGTGTTTAAGGCATGTGTGGGTCAGGTGCTGAAGGACATAGTTTAGTGTTTGATAGGAATGGTTGGACTCAATGATCTGATGGGTCTCTTCCAACCTGGTTGTTCTACGATTCTATGAATTTAAATCTCCGTGTATGTTTAAAAAGGATGAAAACCAATAGGATTGAGGGAAGGGGAAAAACTTGTCTTGGATGTTAATTTATTTCATGCCTCTAGATACTGGGGAATGGAAGAAAGCATAATCTTATGTCTGGTCTGATTTCTGATGTCGAGAGCTCTGTTCTGAAGGAGAGAGGAGAAAGGTAGCTGTGCAGATACCCACAGCTGAATAATAATCTCTGTGTTGAATACATGACAAAGAAGTACGGCTCTCACCTCCAGTGCAGACTGTGTTCTTAAAAGGTTGATGAATGATGAAGGGCTGGTTAGGAGCATGTTGCAGCCATGAGTCATTTCTGCTGTAGCTGGTTATAAGTGCATCTGTCATTTGAAGGTGTAGTTGAGTGATTTAAGTATTCTTGGGACTGCTGGGACTGCAACCATCTACAACACGACTATGCCATCGCCTATGAGATACGAATCTGTCTTTGTGAACACGTTTCTACCTGCTAAGATGACACTTCTCTGTAATTTTTCAGCCAGTTCAGCTTCAGCTGGCTGCAGCGCTAATGGATGGAGATCACTCATCTAAAGCTACCGATGAATTAAAAGACCACTGGTGACAGACACGAAGGGATGAAATACAGTAAGAGAAAAGAGATGAGGGAAATCTATACAATCTTTTAGAGTGTTAAAGCTCTGTGCTCTCTAGGCTTTGGATGGCAAGTGAGCTACTACTTCTGTACACGCTAAATGAGATTTTGTGCCAGGTTGGGCCTTACTTTAATTACACTATTATCCTCGGAACAGATTTATTCCATAGTTTTAGTTGAGGACTTTTTATTTAGTTTTTGTTTTTCTTTTTATAGAAGAGGAAGAAAACAAAGGAGAAAAGATTATCTGTCACTGAGCAATTAACTGAGTGTATTGGATTTTTTTTCTCTTCCTTTCCTAGATATCTCTCAGATCACAAAGAGGATTAAACTGTGAGAGTTAGGAGATGATGTTTTTTACCACTGGAGTAAGATAAGCTTATGTTTCCGATAAATAAAAATGTCAGAATAGGAACTATGGTATCCATGAGCTGCAGACAGCGGTGGAGATGGACTAATCTTTTTTCAGTTTGTGTAAATATCATGCTCTGGAGAGAGGTGCAGAACACTTTGCTTGTCAACCTCTAATGCCCCCGAGGAAATGAATACTGCCATTCACCTCTTTGCTGTCTTACAGTTCTGCTTTGGTAAGGATGAGTTGGAATTTGCTGTAAAATTAGCAGTAATAAAACTTTTCAGACAGAAAGTAGAAAGATGTAGAGTTTGTTTGGTTTAAGAGCATTTATGCTCAAATCAAGGTCTCTTGCTCTGTTAGTTCTGAAAGTCCTTGATGATAGTTCTACACTCCCACACTGTACCTGAACTCTGAGCTCCCCAGTTTAGGAGTGCTTAACAGTTCCAGTGTGGTTTTCACTGCTCCCAGTTTGTGTGGCAAGGGAGCTTTAGCACATATGTCATAAAGAGAATCTTGAGGAGTCTGAAAAATACCTAATCCTTACATAGATCTGGCTTTAATTTCCTATGTGTAAAGCAAAGGATGTTAACAGTTGTTTGTAGGTTTGTCTGATTTTTGTTTTTTGATTCCTTGGAGAGCTTAAGCTGCTTAAATGGATCCTAGTTCAGCAGGAAACTTAAATGTTACTGAATTTTACCATTCTCTTTCCTTCCCTGAAGAATGAGGGCCAGTCAAACCCTTCTATTTTGTGGCATAATGTGTGTTTGTTTAGTCAATCTCAAGTAAGTTCCACCTTGACATAGCTTAAAGGATCACACCCTGATATTTTGAAGGATCATATTTGTTTGAGGATTTAGTGATGTGCTCCCTGTTGCCTGATCTGTGTGGATAAAATATTCGGCACTAATGACAATGAAAATTTATTAAGCATATTAAAAATGTTTTCTGTTGCAGCCACTCATGAAATGTAGGAGTGTTATCAAGTAAATCAAGAGCAACCCTAATCCATTTTCTGCATGAACAAGCATGTAAATCAACAGAATGAATATTAATGCTGACATATGTTATCAATATACTGTAAATAACAGATGCAACGTGTTATACCACTTTATAGACATAGTCTTTAAATGCAGTTTGTCATTCTTGTTCTGCAAATTAGAAGATGAACTTGCGCATCTTTTTTTTTCCCAAGACTCTACCTGTTTGTGCAAATGATGCTGGTAAAACAGCAAAATTATCTCTGGTTCCAGTCCACAGGGTTCATCTGTCTGTTATGGCTGCGTAATAACAGCAGACAAGCTAGACTGGAGCTGATATGCAATAGGAAAGACAAACAACACACTAGTTACTAGTTCATAAACAGAAAGCAAAACACCCTTTATGTTCTGTTATTTCCATCCCTTTTATATCTATGCAGTCACTCTTCATTTTGAAAAGCTGGGTCAAATTGCACTTACTTTTTAAGAGGGACATATCCTCTACTAATCACAAAGTAAAAAGAATGTATTTGGGGCTGAGCTTTGGTAAACAAAAAACTGTGACAGTTGAGTGAGTTCATGCCATCCAATGGCATGAGGTTTAACACGGTCAAATGACGAGTCCTGCACTTGGGGCACAACAACCCTATGCAGAGCTACAGACTGGGAGAAGTCTGGCTACAAAGCTGCCTGGAGGAGAGGGACCTGGGGGTGTTGGTTGATAGCCAACTGAACATGAGCCAGCAGTGTGCCCAGGTGGCCAAGAAGGCCAATGGAATCTTGGCTTGGATAAGAAATGGTGTGACCAGCAGGTCCAGAGAGGTTATTCTTCCTCTGTACTCAGCACTGGTGAGACTGCTCCTTGAATCCTGTGTTCATTTGTGGGCCCCTCAGCACAAGAAGGATGTTGAGTCTCTGGAGTGAGTCCAGAGAAGAGCAATGAAGCTGGTGAAGGGGTTGGAGAACAGGATTTATGAGGAACAGCTGAGAGAGCTGGGATTGTTTATCCTGGAGAAGAGGAGGCTGAGAGAAGACCTCATTGCTCTCTACAACTACCTGAAAGGAGGTTGTGGAGAGGAGGGAGCTGGGCTCTTCTCCCAAGTGCCCAGGGACAGGACAAGAGGGAATGGCCTCAAGCTCCACCAGGAGAGATTTAAGCTTGAGATTAGGAGGAGGTTTTTCACACAGAGGGTCATTGGGCATTGGAATAGGCTGCCCAGGGAGGTGGTTGAGTCACCTTCCCTGGAGGTGTTTAAGGGTCGGGCAGATGAGGTCCTGAGGAACATGGTTTAGTGTTTGATAGGGATGGTTGGACTCGATGATCCGATGGGTCTCTTCCAATCTGGTTGTTCTGTGATTCTATGATACTAGCTTGAGATCTGATCTCTAAGGTCTTCAGATCCAGGTCCCAAATATTTCTGTGTTTTGGTTAATTGCCCAGTCAAATATTCAAAGTTTAGTGTTACTATTGGGAGAGCCAGATGTGTCAATATGTCTCTTTTGAAGGACTTAGTGAAACATCTGGAAACCATGCTGTAAAAATGCATATTTAAATATGTGTCAGTGGTATGTTTTTTTTTCTGAGCTCTTTAATGTATCATATAATATGATAACTGGGCAAAACAGAAAAGGACAAATAAAGCCTGTGATTAATTGACATTTCTTCAATAGTGATAGTAAATCCAGCTCTTGAGTGAGATTGTGCCAGTGGCTCGTGCACCTCAGAGCAAAACACAGTTCTTAGCAGCAGCATCAGGCTTTTCTTTGTTGTGTCAGAGACCTAGCGAGCGGGGAAATAAAAAGTAGGGCATCAGTGCATGAGCTGTTCATTAGGAAGGGCACTGGGTGAGACTCCAGATCTGTGTGTATGCACCAGTATTGTTAGTGAATACTGTGCTTTGCAGGGAGCTTAAGCAATTAGGGCAAAGAAGGTTCATTTTGCCTCTTGTCGTTAGGATGCACTGCTGAGGGCCTGGGAATGCTCAGTGCCGAGAAGGTTTGTGCTTGTTCGACAGGGCCAGCTTGAAGGAGACAAAATTCCTGGGGAGCAAGGAATTAATTTAGAGCTCGACTTCCCCTTATGAAGGGCTGAAGGAGACATGGGGATTCAGGAACTCTTCTTTCCTGGCTGGGGTCCAGCCCCTGCTACTGCACTGAGTCATTTCGCTGGGTAAAATGCATTAAGTGGTGGATGAAGATGTGTCCTGTCAGTTATGAACATCAATTGTAATGCACTATAAACTGATCCAGTGCTTTGCCAATGGAAAGTAAAAAGCCTTCTTTCTCTTTTTTTCATCCATTATTTCCCCTTACCTCCCAAATGAGTTTCTTCTAAAAGGAAGTTGCATAAATTTCACTAGTATGCGTTTTACTGTGTGCTATGTAGTTGGATGTGAAGATAAAACCTCATTTCAATGGTTTATCTTCTAGATAGAATCACCAGGTTGGAATAGACCCATCGGATCATCGAGTCCAACCATTCCTATCAAACACTAAACCATGTCCCTCAGCACCTCGTCCACCTGTCCCTTAAACCCCTCCGGGGAAGGTGAATCAACCACCTCCCTGGGCAGCGACCCTTTCTGTGAAAAACTTCCTCCAATAGATAGGTAGTCTAAGTGTGAGAGATGCTGAGATATAAGTGATAGAAATTCAGAGATGCCACATGTATCGTGTATCAAATGACTTAAGGAGAGAGAGACTGATATCCAGTCTTCCTCAATGCAAATTATTTGCAGAAAGGCAGTAGTGTTCATTCTATTCACATGCTTTTTGCTACTGTATTTCCAGACTTTGTACATATCTGTGTATGTTTCCCTACTCATTTCCTCATTTTTCCTTCAAACTTGAGCTTCTGGAGTCAAGTGACTGCTTATAGTCTCAGCTTTTCTATGAGGGAGAAAGACTCTCTTCCTGGTTTTCACATGGTGAGAAAAAAAAATTGATGTCTCCAAGTACTGTATAGATGTGAAAGCTGAAACATAAGGTTCTTCAGACTTGGTTCCTGAGATCTTTTTTCTTGACTAGAAAAAAAAAATCAGAGTGAGATGGAAGAGGAATTAGAATGTGGCGGATTTCTCTGCGAATTGGACATGTAGATGCTGCTTTGTCACACCATAGGCTGAAGTTTGGATCATGGTTCTGATTAGGTTGAGCAGAAGCTTGGCTGAGCTTTCCTGCAAACCTGCTGGATGTTGATTGTTGGCATACGTGATTGCACAATCTAACAATTGGAAAATAATAATAAAAAATCTTTCTATTCTGCTGGTAATCAAAAGCAGATTATGTTTACTTTTGAAAAAACTGGATGGTTCTGCTCTTTCATGGTAGTAATACTATGAAGCTTATCCCTTTCCTAAGGCAGAAGATGAGGAGGGGAGACACTCCCTCAGAGTTAACTGGGAAACTGATTGTTTCCCATATATGAGAGAAACGCAGCTGAGTGGACAAGATAAATACGAGAAAACATTCTGGGGAGATGACAGGTTCCTTGTCACTGATTAAAAGCTGCCAGTCTTCCCCAGCAGGCTGTGACTGCTGATCTTCAATGCCTGAGAGATTTTTCCTAAGCTGCAAGCTTTAAAACCTACAGGGTTCTTAGCTGCCAGTCTGGTAGGGGCTGTCAAAATTGGGCTAGTGTTGTCCTTTTTAGCTTTGAATACAAAACCTTTTTTTAAAATCAGGTAAAAGAGAAACAGGAGGCCAGATAAAATTTGTGCTAAATAACCCTTCTGAAAGACAGAAGGATAAAAGGAAGCTATAGGTAGGCCTAAGCTCTTATTATGCTTTACCAATAAGTCACTGTGTTCTTACTGATAGTTTGGGTGTGTTTACATTGTCTTGAGGTGTTTCAACTCCAAAAGATCAATCTAGGAGGCTGAAAACTACACCTTTTTTTTCTCCTCTCTTTCTGTTCTTGCTTGTAGGAAGCAACATCTTCTATTCAGAAGAAGCATCTTCTATTCAGAACTGTGGCATGAGAATCACAGCTGTGAGTTCTAGCTTTGCACAAGCTAAGAGGTGCTAAGAGGCAAGCCCTGAGGTGCTGAGGGGCATGGTTTAGTGTTTGATAGGAATGGTTGGACTCGATCTGGTGGGTCTTTTCCAATCTGGTGATTCTATGAAAACTGTACGTAAAGAGGCTTCTTCTCCATTCCTGTATGGAGAATGGAGTTATGTTACCTGTCCATCTGTAGTAAATGAGCTGAGAAGCTGAGAGTTTTGGGTGAAACTGTCAAATTAAAAAAAAAAATAAATTCTGGAAGAGTTAGTGTGGAAACAAAACTGCATAAGTCTACAGTCTCCATCCACAGCTGAAGTATAACAGGGATTTGGCATATACTTTACCAAGTCAAACTTCTGGTATATTCTCACCCAAGACATTGAGCAACTCTTGGGTTTCTTTATAGGCAGGATGGGTTGTCATCTTTGGGTTAGTTTGGATTCTGTCCAAAGAGAGGCTAATCCTTGCAAAAGGGTGAGAAATTACATTAATAAACCTTTCCTATTAAATAGTCAGTTCTCTTTCCAAAAAAGGAAACCCAGCACAGGTAATATGAGGAATGGCTGAGAGAGCTGGGGTTGTTTATCCTGGAGAAGAGGAGGCTGAGGGGAGGACCTCATTACTCTCTACAACTACCTGGAAGGAGGTTGTGGAAAGGAGGGAGCTGGGCTCTTCTCCTAAGGGACAGGGGACAGGACAAGAGAGAATGGCCTCAAGCTCTGCCAGGGGGCATTTAGGCTGGACATCAGGAGGAAGCTTTTCCCAGAAAGGGTGATTGGGTATTGGAATAGGCTGCCCAGGGAGGTGGTTGATTCACCTTCCCTGGAGGTGTTTAAGGGATGGGTAGATGAGGTGCTGAGGGACATGCTTTAGTGATGGATGGGAACGGTTGGACTCGATGATCTGGTGATTCTGTGATTTTATGATTCTATGATATTTCATGACAGTGGGCCAAGTGGCATCGCTAGAAAGAGCTACTAGGAGGGAGAAGCACTAGAGAGAGCAGGAAAATGAAATCTCTATTGTAATTGTTGTTTCTTTATGAAGATATGAAACAGTGTTTGGTTTTTTTCCCCCCTAATTGTGTTTGTAACTTCTCATCTGCTCTGTTCTTTGTATTCTGGGAGGTGATAGAGGGAGAACTACAGCTGTTTTACCTCTTTAGTCCATGGTAGCAGTGACTAAATGGAAGCGCTAGCCTTCCGTGTTATGGATTGGGTAGGAACGTGAAGGTTTTGCACAATTCTTTCTCTAAATGAATGTTTCTTTCTCGAGTCTTCAGGGGTTGATCTGCTTTTTTTTCCTAGCCTGCCTCCTGCTGTGTCCAGTAAATGACAACTATTATCAGTGTTAAACTCTCGATAAGAAACCTACTTCCTTTGGGATAGTTTTGCTATAGAAATCAGCTTATGCCCCAAAACATGAGTTTTGATGATTTGACACATTAATACCCACATAAAAATATAAGTTACATATATTAGACTATTAAGTTATTGGTCCTTTCCTGAAAGCTCATCCACAGCTTGCAAGACTCTGACCTCCTTTTAGTGTGAGCAGTGTGCACTGACTGCAGGCGCTGTGGAAATATCATTTCTCTTGGCTTTCCTGCCAATGCTAGAGTGAGGATGTGGCTCTCTTGTTATGAGGCAGCATAAAATTTAGAGGCTAGTCACGATGGAGGTGGTAAGAAAGAAACTTAAAGACCTCAGTAAATTTCCCGTCTAAGTGTTCCCTTTTCAAAGGTAAATGGTCTTATTCTTTGTAATCTCTCTTTGTGTGTTAACAGCTTTCACACTTCGAACTCCTTTGTAAGAAAAGCACATTACAATCCCAGTCTGCTTTATCCCTGGTAAAGGAGCCAAAGGAGGGAGAAGCCAATATATTTTTCATTTAAAGTCCACCGCCTACTCAGCACACATGTGCTGTAAATTCAAGACGTAGCTGTTACTCAAAGAAGCGAGTGTGATGTCACAAGTGTTTTAATAACCTTTGATTTATTTCCCTAAGTGCTTTATTAAGAGGATGCACAACAGCGTTTGGAAGCCAAATGCAGTCTTAGGAGAGACTTGGAGGAGTTATTGTCAATCTCCTGACACTTCTTCCTCCACGCAGGAATTTGATTGAGGCAGAAGGGCCCTGGATTCAGAACAGGGATTTTATTTCTTATTTAGTGTTTCTTTGTGAACTAATCAGCCCAGTTTGTGATCTGAGTGAGTAGAAGTATGAATAAACTTAGTGATACGAGAGCTGTATGGTTCAGAGAACACGATATTGGGAGATTGATATTCGGTCGCTCTGTGGGTTTGTGGCTATTAGATGGCAATACATTTGGTTAGGAATAATCAAGAATCAGCAAACTAATGTGTATCAAAAGTCAACTGTGAGGTATCCTCCCCTGGCGAGATATTTCTAATGACATTCTGCAAGGTTAGTTCTAGGTGCGGTGATATAGGGCATTTTTTTGCCATCAATCTGCTAATAAATCTGGTATAACTTTAAAGTTTTAAGACAAGCAGGGCAGCGAATCATAAAGAGACCTGAGGTAGTCACAGTCAGCAAATGGATTACTGAGTAAGCTGAGCTCCCTTGAAGGGATGTGCTTTTAGTCCAAGGCATGATAGTAGGGCAAGGACTGAAGGTTGTATTGCAGTACTAATCATAGAACAACCAGGTTGGAAGGGACCCATCGGATCATCGAGTCCAACCATTCCTATCAAACACTAAACCATGTCCCTCAGGACCTCATCTACCCGTACCAAGTGCTGTCTACTTAGAGTATGGTGAAAAACTGTGATCAGATAGTGTGTAGGAGCTGGAATATGATGAGATCTGATCATCTTGTCCCATTTTCCGGAGGGTCTCTTCCAACCTGGTGATTCTGTGATTCTGAAGGGACTAAAATGGAGTGCTTTGATCAATGGCTACGTTGGCTAAGGAGCCAGGAATTGAATTAGTAAAGAAGTTAAAACTGCAGAACCTTTCTTTTAAGACACTGCTTGGCATGAAAAGCTCTCTCTGACAACATGAAATTTTCAACAAAGCTCTGCACCCAGGATGGGATTTCTGGTCAGAATTGAAAGGGATATGGAAAGTGTTTAGGACATTTCTGTTCTCCAGAAACAATCTAAATATGCCTTCGCAGGATGCCATCTGTGGCCCAGAAAGTCACAGAATCCCAACTGTTGGAGACTGGGAGAGTATTTAGAGGAAATAGGAATTCACGTTTTCTGCTGTCTTACATAGGTGTTGTTGACTATCATCAGAGACAGGGCACAGAGTTAAATGGACCTCTGCTCTCATCTGAGGTGCCCACCCTGATCCTGTGGTAGCACAGAAATCTGCGAAGAGTAGTCAATGGAAGCGTTGCTATTGTGATGTAGTTGTATCTCATAGCTGAATTAACTCATGTCCATTTTGCTAAGATAATTGTTTTATATTAATTCATTCTGAATTAATTTCCCAAGTGACAGGGGACAGGACAAGAGGGAATGGTTGAGTCATCTTCCCTGGAGGTGTTTAAGGGATGGGTGGATGAGGTGTTGAGGGACATGGTTTAGTGTTTGATAGGAATGGTTGGACTCGATGATCCGGTGGGTCTCTTCCAACCTGGTGATTCTATGATTCTCTGATTCTATGAATTACCAACTTCAGCATCAAGACTAACTTGGCAAAATGTTGAATTGAATTAAAGAAGAGATATAAAATTAGACAACTCTGAAATATGCCTTTATGGTCGTCCATGTAGTAAATGCTTCAAATTGCAATTTGACCAAGTTGAGTGTCTATTTTATAAGAATAGTGAATTGGGAAATGAAAAAAAAATATATATAATGAATGGTAGAATCAGGTGGACAAAGGACTACTCAGGCCAGGTAAAAATGACAAGTACTGAAGAGAGGTTGGGGAGAAAATCTAATTTTTGAGGCAAAGATGATTAGATGTGGTTAAGCTTAGAGCAGTTGCATGGGGAGGTCAGCTCTTCTGCTTGTAGAAACTGGTATTAATTCACTGACCTCAGTCTAACTGCTCCACTTTCCACTAGCTGTTCATGTGCTCCAGAAATGCAGTCTGGCTGCTAATATAAAAGCAGCATAGAATCACCAGGTTGGAAGAGACCCATTGGATCATCGAGTCCAACCATTCCTATCAAACACTAAACCATGTCCCTCAGCACCTTGTCCACCCATCACCCTTCTTGTTAGACTTGATTTACAATATATATTATTCCTATAGCAGCTATTGCCATTTAGCTTTTCAATATTATCAATATGCAAAGTAAACAGAAAAAGTGGTTGAAATACAGTAAGTGTAGCTATAAAGTCTAGTGAATCTATGTCCTGTTATAAAATAATGGTCAGTATTGTTATAAGTATAAATTCATTGTTCAGCCCTTTGTTACTGTAGTTAAAAAGGCATTGGGTTGGGCAGTTGATTTCTCTTACATTCAGCTTCTTTTTATTGTTTCAGAAGCCTGCTGAGTCAATTTTTTAAGAAAGAAGATAGAACAAACCTCTTGGAGTAAACAAGGCTTGTTAATTTGCAGAATTTCTCTTGAAATTGCTTTGAAAAACATGTATAGAGATATAATAGCCTAGTTTGATGTGTGTGTGGATTATCTCTGATGTGTAGTTACTCCTGGAATAGTGATTAGTGCTCTGAAAAGAAAAGGAAGTATGTGTTTTTTCTTTAGCTTGCTATGGTAAAAGATCTATAATTATTCATGAGATGGATTCCACTGACTGAAGAAATGCACATTGCAACTTCCAAATCAAATCCAGAGTCCAAGCATGTCTCGTTTAGCTGAGGGAAGGTCTGAGACTATTGAATGGTTGGACTCAATGATCCAGTGGGTCTCTTCCAATCTGGTTGTTCTATGATTCTATGATTCCATTTATTCCTGTTATAAGAGCTAAGAGTAGCCTTTTTTATTATAAGTAATCTTATGAAGTCAGTAGGAATTGATCATTGAGTAATGAAGGATCAAATCAAAGATGAGCTTTGCCCAGTACCTTGTTTTCAATGTGAACCTGCAGTAAAGAAGAAAGTGTATAAGAACAAGGCCAAGAGTGTGATGCTTCCCTGATGTAGCCTTCCAACTAATGCTGACTTCCAGCTCCAGTACTATATGGAAGTGTTTCATAGAGATATTTACCCCTGGTGAATGTGTTTATGTGGGGGTTATTTCTGCTTCTCAGAATTATGTATCATTTAAGAGCAACGAGACTGGTGAGGGGTCTGGAGAACAGACCTTATGAGGAACGGCTGAGAGAGCTGCGGGTGTTTAGCCTGGAGAAGAGGAGGCTGAGGGGAGACCTCATTGCTCTCTACAACTCCCTGAAAGGAGGTTGTAGAGAGGAGGGAGCTGGGCTCTTCTGCAAAGGGACAGGGGACAGGACAAGAGGGAATGGCCTCAAGCTCCACCAGGGGAGATTTAGGCTAGAGATTAGGAGGAAGTTTTTCACGGAAAGGGTCATTGGACATTGGAATAGGCTGCCCAGGGAGGTGGTTGATTCACCTTCCCTGGAGGGGTTTAAGGGACGGGTGGATGAGGTCCTGAGGGACATGGGTTAGTGTTTGATAGGAACGGTTGGACTCAATGATCTCTTCCAACCTGGTGTTTCTATGATTCTATGATTTGAACCAAGACAAACTTTTAGCGCAAGGAATTGGGGATAGATGAAAAGCACCCGGTGGTTTTTGACCTGTGTCAGCTGCAGCGAGAGCTGAATTAATGCTCAAGAATGGAGCATTTTTTTTCTATGCCTTTAGCCATCCAGTTTCTTTTCCCTACATTTCTTTATATATGTGAAGTCCAAATTTACCCAGCTGTATTTTGTCTTATAAAATGAACTTGCTGCTGCCCACGTTGGATGGAGTGCCCCATGGAAATGAAAAAGTAAATGATACAAAATTGGACTCGTGTGTAGCCTTTAGGGCAGGGAGCTCCATATGGTAGACAGAGAACAGAATGTCTTTTGAGTTTTATTGGTAGCTCTTTTAGCGCTGCCTTATCCTTTTAATGAATTGAGAAAGTAGAAGGGGGATGACTTTGGAAAGCTCCATTAAGCAGTAAGGAAAAATTTTGACTCTTGGTAAACTTGTGCTGTATAAATTTGTACCATGCTGCTTGCTAGAAAATGGAAGTTTGTAAGAAGAAAGCTCCGTATTTCTTCCAGACTGGTCATATTTTTACTATTGTCTCAGAAATATTTTTCTCTTCAGAGAGGTAGCAATGACTCTGAAGACTCACCTATTTGGGACGCTTGGCTGAACGCATCAGTACCTGTACCTGAACCTACAAGTGGGGATCTTGCTGTCTTCTTGATTATTTAATTTTGTGAATGAAGCTGGTGATGACTGTGCTGCCTTCTTCTGGTTTAAGTGGGATGTAGAGAAATGAATTTACCTCCTTCCCTGTTTGATGGATCAATTTCCCATGTGAAAGATCTTCCCCAAAAGAACCTGCAGAAATCTTGGTTAGAAAGGAAGAAACAGGAAATTAAAATTCTAGCAAGATGTTTCCTCTCTGTTCCGAGAATGAAATCTGAAAATCAGCCTTAGCTTTTTAATGCCTAGACGTTCACCATCTGATGGGATAAATCAGCCTCTCATGGCTGCAAAATATCTTTTCACTGGTAGAGGGGAAAGTTAAGGAGAAAAGGAATCATGTATTTATTATCAGCATTGCTCTTGGTGGGCCAGGTCATGTCATTCATGGCACGATACCAACACTTACTGTGTCTACTTGCCCTTATGCAGGAGTTACAAAATCTACTAAAAGATTGAGTGTTGACACCTATGCTAGTAAGTCTGAGAATCTGCTCTTGATGGAAGAGCCTCTGTTACTTTGGAAAACATGAACAAGGTCACATCTTGATCTGGCACATAGAGAAAGTACATGTGTGGCATGAATCTGGCTGCATAATTCTATTCATTTTGGCATCTGTTTTATTTCAAGTAGAAACTGATGTCTTCCATCACTTCTGCACTTAATGAGCTCAAATCCATCCAGGCAGGGAAGAAGGATGCTGAGTAAATTTAGCAACGTCTAAGATGCCTTAGAGCCTTTACTTGTGCATTTGGCTTATGTTTGACAGTCATCATGTACATGTTGTAACAATATCTTTCTGGGTATTGTCATCCTTTCCTCCCACGTAGCTTTGTCCCTTCCTTTCCATCCTAAAATAATGTTTCTCTGGCCTCCTTGCTTCTGTCCTTTCCTTTGTGGTTTCAGGAAGTTTTGTCTTGCTCTGAAAGCTACACAGTACCCTTGTATTCTCTTATGTAACATCACACTAATGCAGAGAATTTTTCTGAGTTCGGATGTCAAACATTTGTCCTCTCAATCACTAAACCTCTTATGGCCTTTTATGTAATTATAGATGACAATAACAGACTCTCCTGTAAACTGTCATTACATCTGTGGAAAAGCTCATGTGGATTTCAGTAAGATTTGGATCAGACTCATTCCTGTCTAATAACAGATTTGTTTCTTTTTGGTGCCATCCATAAGTACACAAAGTTCTTTTAAATGGAGCTAGTATTTGCAAAATGGTCTGCTCCTTTCTGTTTGTTTGGGCACCTACCAACAATGTGCCTCCTGGGAGAGCAGCCCTTGCACTAGGACTGTTGCAGCTGAGTATCCACCAAGTCAGGTGAGGCCAGTGCATTGGGGAAGGGAGTGTTGCTGGCACATCGGGCAAAGGCTCACAGCTTGCTGTCCTACCTCTTGGAGGAGTTCACACCACCTACTATTAGTGTGTCATTCCTAGGAAGGATTGCAAGTGTGTGAAAGGATGTTGAGGCTCTGGAGTGAGTCTAGAGAAGAGCAACGAAGCTGGTGAAGGGGCTGGAGAACAGGCCTGATGAGGAATGGCCGAGAGAGCTGGGGGTGTTTAGCCTGGAGAAGAGGAGGCTGAGGGGAGACCTCATTACTCTTTACAACTACCCGAAAGGAGGTTGTGGAGAGGAGGGAGCTGAGGTCTTCACCCAAGTGACAGGGGACAGGACAAGAGGGAATGGCCTCAAGCTCCACCAGGGGAGATTCAGGTTCAACATAAGGAAAAAAATTTTCACAGAAAGGGTCATTGGGAACTGGCAGAGGTTGCCCAGGGGGGTGGTTGATTCACCTTCCCTGGAGGTGTTTAAGGTGTGGGTGGATGAGGTGCTGAGGGACATGGTTTAATGTTTGATAGAAATGGTTGGACTCAATGATCCAATGGGTCTCTTCCAACCTGGTTGTTCTATGATTCTGATAGGGACTGAAGATGATAAGAGAGATTAGTGAACCTAGAGGGGTCTCTGGAGATTCAAACTTGAGTGCCTTAACAGTATGACTAGTCCTATTGTCCAAGAGAGACTGGAGATGCTAAGACAGAGGTAAATTCTAAGGAAGAATTTGACTGAGGCTAACGGACTTTTTTCTTTTTTTCTTCTTAATAACTGATTGGCAGCTTCTGTGCTGTGTCAGAGTAAGTTTGATTAGTAGCCAGCTAAGCCTGCTGTCCTTGCTGATGTGTTATTGGGATCACTGTGCCCTCTCTGGGAGACAAAGAGGGAGAAAATCACCAGGCATCCCACAGTAACTGTTAGTCTCCTGAGCAAGCCTAGCAGCTGATCCTCTGCAGCAGGCTGCTGTGGCCCCTCTCTTCCTCTGTGGATTTGTGTAGTAGGTGCAGGTGATTGCACCGATTTTTGGGTCACCTGCTGTGACAGGTATGTGGCTGTAACATTGGTGTAGAGCTGTGGCAGAGACCTGTGGGAGGTGAATCTCTTCTGCTTACATCTTGAGCTGGCAGTAGTCAAAAGCCCAAACTAAAAGCCCAAACTTGCTGCTGCTGATTCACTGAGCTCACAAACCTGTGTGTTCAGAAACTCAGCTGTATCTTAAATATCGCTCTGTAATGTTTTAATCAAAAGAAAAAAAAAGAAAAAAGTTGAAGAAAAGATATAAAGATGTAGTAAGGAGGAGGCACTGTTAATGTTTCCTTTCTGACAGAGTAACAGTAAACAAATAGTGTTTTCATTCAGCATAAAAAGACCATTTCATTAGTTGAACTAATGGAGTAGGAGTGGGTTTATTTGGAGATGGAGAACAGAGATCTAGTTCTGGTCCCCAGGCAGGGGTATATGTGATTTACTTATTGTTTGTGTTCCAGCACTGTCATTTGCTGCACTCAAGGCTGACTTTCCGGAATTAATAATTTGTTATGCTTAGTTAGTGGTGCTTCCCCTAAAGTAGACACTACTGAGTTGCCCACCAGTGCTGCAGGTCAGATCAGTCTATCAGTTGCCGCAAGAATCACTTCTACCTGTCTTCACTCCTAATTTTCTGAAGAAAAGTTTAGTCTTGGCTGCCGCTTTCTTTCCTGCATCTTCTTTTGCTCTGTCAGCCAAAGACTTCTGTTCAAGCAGGTCCCAAAGGTGTGCTTGCTTAATCCCCTGGTTCATTTTAAAACAATTCCCCAGCTGGTACCAATTGCTGGGTTGAATCTAGCTGTGCTGATTAGCTGCTATGACAACTGTGTCTAATTAGCTGAGTAAGTATCTCCCATCCCAAAGACCCAAAGGAAATGTTTGATTTGAAGGTTTTATTTAGATGAGTGAGGAGTTAATCATTATGTGCAAGTCCAGTGTTTGAAGACAGTTCAGCCTCTGATCCAGCTCAATAGCCTTAATTCATGGAGGCAAAAGGCTTCCAGAAGTGATAATGGAATCACTTTTTTTTGTGTCCCTCTGTTTCTCTATAGAATAAAATTCATTTTCCTGATCACCTTTCCACAGCCCTCAGAAGGTACATATCATAGAATCACCAGGTTGGAAGAGATCCCCTGGATCATCGAGTCCAACCATTCCTATCAAAATTTTATTTGACCTCAATCAGGTTCAGATTTTGCCCTAGCTTTCCATTTCTTTTGGATAGTTGAGCAACATCACATTTGGGAATGATGTAAACATCTTCATCCCTCTGAGAAGTTCACAGGAATTTCCCAAAGGACTGTAAGTGCCTGAAATGTGAAAGTGAGAATGTAAGTGTTTCGTGGTCCCAAGACCAGCCATGTTTTCAATAAGCATCCAGCGTTGATGGCTATGTCTGTCCTGCAGAATTCAATTAACTTTCTGAGTCTTGACCTAAATGCCGTTTGTGTTCTTCGATGCTTATCAATGTTAATGAAGAAATTTGGGAACACAAGCTCTTTTGGGGATCTGTAAACCACTGATGAATACAGAAGTAAACTTCCTCGAACTGAAGTTTATTTCATTTTAAACAACAAGAGAAAATATTTAGAAAGACTGCTGTAAATGCAACGAAACTGGTGAAGGGGCTGGAGAACAGACCCTATGAGGAGCGTCTGAGAGAGCTGGGGGTGTTTATCCTGGAGAAGAGGAGGCTGAGAGGAGACCTCATTACTCTCTACAACTCCCTGAAAGGAGGTTGTGGAGAGGAGGGAGCTGGGCTCTTCTCCCAAGTGACAGGGGACAGGACAAGAGGAAATGGCCTCAAGCTCTGCCAGGGGAGATTTAGGGTAGACATTAGCAAAAATTTTTCACAGAAAAGGTCATTGGGCAGTGTCAGAGTCTGCCCAGGGAGGTGGTTGACTCACCTTCCCTGGAGGTGTTTAAGGGATGAGTGGACGAGGTGCTGAGGGACATGGTTTAGTGTTTGATAGGAATGGTTGGACTTGATGATCCGATGGGTCTCTTCCAACTTGGTTGTTCTATGATTCTATGAAATCTCAAGGTGATAAAAGTGTGTCTGGTACATCCAATGTTATGATTCAGGGGAATTTTTGTAGCAAAGGGCTTTGTACCTGGGGTTGCAACAAGAAATTTTGGAGTGTGCGATTTATCTGTCACCCTCTCACCCTCAGGTTCCCTCTTCTACTCTTCCCACATCAACGACCAAGCTCTGAAAGCAGTCTTGGGGCAGTAGTCCCTTCTTTGGTGGCTCTTCTTTACAGGGGCTGGGAATGTTTGTCTCACTTTGAGGCCCTCCTGAAGGATTTCCAGGGTGGTTTGAACTAGGTTGAATTGTAACTGCATTTCCTCTCCTGCAGACACAATTGCTCCTTCGTCCTCAACCCCTTCCTCTACCTGATTTGTCCCTTAATGATACTTAAGAGCCATTTAAGGGGTAGCTTTTCCCAAACTGTGTTTTTTCTTGCTTATTTCCTCTATTCTTTTCACCAGCAACTTTCATCTTAAATGCCTTAAGTGTATTTTTACAGCAAACAGAGCAGGGCAGAACAAATAGAAGAGCCTCACATCTATCGCATCTCCTATGCATCGTTGAAAAATGTCCTTTATCAAAATTATTAGCAGCTCAGGAATCTAATAAACCCTGTAGTTTTTATCCAGTAATGAATTTAGGATTTTTCCAATTAAGCCTTCCTATGAAATAATTTTTTTTTTAAATTACATGAGTTTTATTTCATTCTCTCCAGCAGTTCTGTTCTACTCATAAATAAAACATTCCTACAAAAAAGTACACTTAATATATTCTCATCCTTCTCCCCAGCCTGACTTTCTTGGCTCTCAGCAACCTCACACAATGTTGATGACTTCATGGGACCACTGCTGCACTATGTGAGGATGACTCAGCTTTCCATTTTCCGAGCAGCTTTCCTTTTCTTTCTTGCAGCTGCACATATCTCACAAAAAAAAAAAAAAAAAAAAACCAAAACAGCTCACTTTTTGAGGTTTGTCATGGCCCTCTCTGAGCTATGTTTGTCTTCACTGCTACAAGAAAACCTGTCATCTTACGATCACCTGACCTAAATGGTTCTGTAGTTAAAAGGACTTTCCTTGCACAACCTCCTCTTTGCGTATTTTGCTTTCTGGTCCTCTGCAGTGAAACCAGAAAAGACAGTCCAGTCTTATCTGCACCCACACTTGATTTTTATTATCTATATCTTGAGATTATCCAGGCTGTATTCTCTTCCCTTTTTATGGACCAGTAAATCCTTTTTGTTACACTGGAAATGTGCATAATTTCATTTTTTTATTTTAATGAACTGCTGCTGGGAGAGTCCTTCCCTTTTTGAACCCAATCACTTTGTCAGCTTGATTAGTCAAATTGCTGGTGAATCTATTACTCTTCTCCATAATCATGAGTGCAGTTGCATTATTAAACATCTCTGTCTGTCGTATACACAAGGAGAGTTCAAAGGGCTGAAGGAGAGCATGAGCCAACAATAATAAGTAGCAGAGTGACTCGGAGAGGTCTCTTAAGATGGAGGTGGCTTCTAAATTGAAGGTTTGTGGCACTTGAGAATGACTATATCTCGACATTGGCCTTGCTGTAAGATGATTTGATTGAAACTTATTTCACTATATTGGTGATTGCTGCAGTGTAAGGATGGACTTGAGGTATGGAATGATTGAAGGGTCAGGGTCAGAGGGAACCTCTGGAGAGCATCTGGTTTCACCCCTCTGCTAAAGCAGATTCACCTGTAGCAAGTTGCACAGGAATATGTCCAGACAGGTTTTGAATAGCTCTGAAGAACAAGAACCTATAACCTCCCTGGGCAGCCTCTTCTTGTGCTCAGTCCCTCTCACAGTAAATAAGGTTTTCTTCATGTTCAGGTGGAACTTTGTGTTATTTATCGTGTTACTTAGGCACCACGAAAAAGAGTCTGGCCCCTGTCCTGTTGAAAACCCATTCTTAAGATATTTATAAGCATTGATAAGAATGGCCTCAAGCTCCACCAGTGGAGGGTCAGGTTGGACGTTAGGAAAAAATTTTTCAAAGAAAGGGTCACTGGGCAGTGGCAGAGGCTGCCCAGGGGGAGGGGTTAAGTCCCCTTCCCTGGAGGTGTTTAAGGGACGGGTGGATGAGGTGCTGAGGGACATGGGTTAGTGTTAGAAAGGAATGGTTGGACTCGATGATCCAGTGTGTCTCTTCCAACCTGGTTGTTCTATGATTCTATGATTCCCTTATCCAGGCTAAAGAGGCTGAACTCACTCAGCCTCTCCTTGTAAGAAAGATGCTCCAGTCCCCTAATCATCTCCATAGACCTTTGCTGGACGGACTTAATACTCCAGATATGATCCCACAGGGGCAGAGCAGAGAGGGAGGATAGCCTCACTTGACCTTCTACTTGCACTCACCTTAATGCACCCCAGGATATCATTGACCACCTTAGCCATGAGGATGCGTTGCTGTCTCATGGTTGACTTGTCTACTGGGACTCCCAGAACAGCTTTCCAGCTGGTCAACCACCAGTACAAGGGGTTATTTCTACTTAGGAGCAGGACTCCTTTGTTGAAATTCATCGGGTTCCTCTCTGCCTAGCTTTTCAGCCTGTCCAGGTCTTGCTGAATGACAGCACAGCCTTCTGGTGTAGCAGCCACTCTTCCCAGCTGATCTGCTTCTGACAAACTCAGGAGCAGTAATGAATCTTCAAAGGACACATGCATAATAACTCATCTCTGTAGTACACAAGGTCATTCCCACTGCATTCCTATTGCTGCAGCAATTAGAAACGAGAAGCCTGACTTGTAAGGAACTTGCCTAAGCTCCCCCAGCTCTGCTTGCTTTACTTTCCTCGGCGTCATCTGGCTCCAGTCCAGCCCCAGTCCTTGAACAAGAGGGAAGACTATTTCAATTTTGCTTATGTGTTTGAGCAGGTTTTGGGCTGGCTGCTTATGGGAGCATCAGCAAACCTTCTCCTGTGGGCACCTGGCACTTTCTGTGCTGATTGACATGCCTCCCTTGAAGCTGGCTTGAAAAGTGTTTGCACTGGAAACAAGTGGAGCAAATTCTAATTTGTCTGGAATGGGCTCTCCTGTTAAATGTTAAACTGACCTTTTCAAGAGAAATTTACTTGATAGTTCTAAGTGAAGCCCTGCTTTAAGCTAAACCTGTCACTACAATGTGATTAAATTCACTTAAATGTACATCAGTTCCACATATTATTAATGGAAATTGAGATCAGCCTAAATGGTAATCATAAATTTTAAAACAGGGGGAAGTGGAGGAAGATAAAAGAAGCCCATACATGGTGTGAAGGTTAAGGTGCCTTATTCACCCAAAGATTAGATGGGCTGAGCAGTGAAAAAAGCAAAAAAGTCATTGACTACTTGTGTATTTACAGTGCTCTGATTCTAATTCTCTGAAGAATGGGGATTCACTGCATTTTTGGTAGGGGTCTGTTCTGTGGAGTCTTAGAAGAACTGGTCACACTTGACTGGTCTTATTTCATCTGCTACTGGACCTGTACAGTTGCTTAAGCAACAAATTATTAGATTTCTGGCAGCCTGTTTGATAGATGCTGGAGGTGTGTGTGTAGATAGTGCTGAAAGTGGATTTCTGGGTTTAGTTGGGATACAGGAATTACAATGAATTTCCCCAGTTGAACTGTACATTTAAAATCTTGCACCCATTCTTTTTCCCTTCTCTTCCCCACCATCCATCAGAGTTTCATTTCTTTGTTACTTAAATTCTCTGTTCTAATTGGGTCCTAATAAATCAAAACTAAATTGAAGGCCTTCTACTTACAGGCATTTATCAGTGATTTTCCATCAAGCAGAAGGACAGGACTTGGCAAGCCTCTCCCAGACAGATGTCCAGGGACTTATGAAGGTTCTTTTTGAGGGTTTTACCTTTATGTAGCTGTGTGACCTTTTGTGATTCAAAGTTCAGGTTTGAAGCTTTTGTAATTAATAACTCTGGTTCTGCCAGACTTGGCTTTCACACAGAAGAAATTATCATGGGTTTTTTTCCAGCTGTTTTGGCATGTAGAGTACTTCAGCTTCTATGTTGTCTGAAGTAATAGTCCATAAATACAGCCAGATAAGCTCTTTGGGTTAGAAGCTAAGAATTCTGCATTACCTACGTGATGGAAGCAAATGCTAATATGTTATCTGTCCAACATACAACAAATATCTGAATCCTGTGTTCAGTTGTGGGCCCCTCACCACAAGAAGGATGTTGAGGCTCTGGAGCGAGTCCAGAGAAGAGCAACGAGGCTGGTGAGGGGGCTGGAGAACAGGCCTTATGAGGAAATGCTGAGAGAGCTGGGGGTGTTTATCCTAGAGAAGAGGAGGCTGAGGGGAGACCTCATTACTCTCTCCAACTACCTGAAAAGAGGTTGTAGAGAGGAGGTAGCTGGGCTCTTCTCCCAAGTGACAGGGGACAGGACAAGAGGGAATGGCCTCAAACTCCATCAAGGGAGGTTCAGGCTTGACACAAGGAAAACATTCTTCACAGAAACCGTCACTGGGCACTGGCAGAGACTGCCCAGGGAGGTGATTGATTCACCTTCCCTGGAGGGGTTTAAGGCACAGGTGGACGAGGTGCTGAGGGACATGGTTTAGTGTTTGATAGGAATGGTTGGACTCAGTGATCCATTTGGTCTCTTCCAACCTGGTTGTTCTATGATTCTATGAAATTATTTCCTTTTCTACTAATACTGGGGGTTATGCAGCTTTTGTTGTCATGTATGAAGTCTTGGGGGTCAGTGAAAATACAGAAATTTGCTGACTTTCTGAGCATATTGAAAGACACATCTTGTTTAAGGAAATTAGTCACTGAGGATAGTAAGTCCGTTATAACAAGGTAGAAAGGCTTCTCAGTACTCAGCCAAGTTCCTCTTGGTAGCATTATTTTAATGACTGGATTGTATAATTAACATCTTTATGCACCACAGCTTTGGAGAGACCTTTCTTATAATTTTAATTCCAAATAAATTACAAGCAGATGGCTTAGGGAGGGGAAAAGAATTTTCTGGTCAAAATCAGATTTTTTTTTTTTTTTTTTTTTTAAGGGCACTTGAATATAAAAAATGAGTGATGGACGAACACTACCTATCAGTAAGGATTTTACCATCAAGGAATCTTTTCAAGATATTTCAATTTGCAGTCTATTTTTTTTCACAAACAGAAGATATAATTAATCCAAGTGATTTTTGCAGCGCAGGGCAAAATAATAACTTGGTCTCGCGCAGTAACTTTCTGATACGGAATTTACAGCTTAGCTTTAACTTTCTTTTATCATTTACCAGTAAAGTAAAAGCAAGATCCCATCTTATCTGTAGTTGGCTGGGACTTAAAGATGACTTTCAAAATCAAAGAACCAGAAGAACTGAGCTCATTTCGAGACTATGAGGCTTCAATTCCTCTATCGATAAATGCCAGTGTATCAGTTTGCTAACAGACTGTTGGAATTCTTCGCCTTGACCATGTCTTAGTCTATTCTTAATACACAGCACATGCTCTTGATTATTTTATTTTTTGCAGAGTGACTGCGAACTTGCATTCTCCTCAGGCCTCTGAAATGGTATTAATCTTCTGCTGTGTACTTTGATTTCATTTCCTGTAAAAATCCATCTTCTCCTGCTGGAGTTGACCTAAGGTTAGATGTCAAGGGAAAAAAATTACTGTCACTTGCTCGATACCCCTTGCTATAAATAGCAAGCTTTATAACCCCACTGATCCTTGAGATATGCAGTGAGAAATATGCTCCTACCAACCGGGAGGAAAAAAATAAAGCTTCGTGGAGCTGGGTGATGTATATTATTTTAAACTGATATAAGTGGTACAGCTCCATCGTTCAAATAGCTTTAAAAAGAAAAAAAAACAACCAAACCCACCCAACTATCATTCTATTTGCCTACTTTAAAGCATTAATTAGTGATTATTGAGTACAGTAATTCAAATAATCACTAGCACAGCTTTTAAATCCAGCAACAATTAATTCCTTCTCAGGTAATGGGGTAGAGTAACAGTCTAGCTAACAGTGTAGCCTGATCATTACTAGGACTCGGAGAACTAATTTAAGCCTTTTCAGTGGAACAGGTTTCTGCTGGGGAAAATGGCATTAGTCAGATAAATCTTTTGCGATATTTTAGACATGAAATCTTGACAGAAGATGTTGGAAGGATTTGAAACTGAAAGGCTGTTTCATTTTGATTTTCTCCTTGTTTCATTTGAGCGGTTTGGTTGTTTTTTTTTTTTGTGGGGTGACAGACTGTTTTATAAAATATTCAATTGAATGATTAATGATAACACTGGTACTAGTGGGATGAAACACTCTGAGATGTGGGGATTTTTTTTTTTGGTTTTAGTCTTAATATTTTTCCCCGTGTACCCTTTTCTATCCAGATTTTGGGAATTGTGATAGTTTAATAAATGAAAAAAAAAAAAAAAAGAAAAAGATTACCATTACCTAAGTGATAGGAATTCCATCTTCCAAATAACTTTGATATACATTAGTGCACGAGTATGTTTTCAGCTGGTTGTGAAATGCTACTGGTCCTTGGGAGTTACTCCATTATAACAACTAAGGGGCTTGGACAGTGATTTTGAAAATAACGTCTTGGGCTGTCTGGATCTTTTAAGCTTTCTAGCAGTTGATTTGCACTGGTAGGATGGAACGGAGATTGCATATCGTGTTGCAAATGCTTGGACGGTGTTAGTTAGCCTCTTCTGCAGGGTATGAAATAAAGGCAAAATTAAGCCTGGAACGTTCTTGTGATCCGATAAAATTCTGTCTTGCTCTTAACTGGAGATGGGCTGAAGCAGTTTTCTGGGTGTGTATAACGTAGGGATGGATGCTAATATAGCTCTGCTGAGCTAGTACATCAAATGTTGTAACTAGGCTTAGCCTACTCTGAGGGTTTTTTTGTGTGGTGTGTTTTTTTTTTTTTTTTTTTTTGCCTGGTAACACCCACCTTTTCAAGAAAACTGCAATGACCTTAGTGTTATGATGGAGTGGAAAGTATAGGACGTGTGTGTGGTTGTCTCATCTCACTGATTAATGGAAAAGCTTCCTGTTGCTCTGCCCTCCAGCTAGAAAATCCATTACCCACCCCTTGGGGTGCCTGAAATTTATTCTGGCCATTACCATCAATTAAAAAGATAATAGTGTGATGATTGCTGGGCTACAGTCCTAGCTATTTCTGTGATTTACACCAGGCTATGGTGGAAATGGGAAGATGCAACACTTAAAGAACCACTTTATAAGCAAGAATTCGTAATTAATGGTGTGGTGATGTCAGTATGCCCCATGTAAACATATGACAAGGAAAAATCATTAGTCATTCTGAATTCTTCTAATTTAAAGGGCGTCCTTTAAATGTGAGGAGGAACAACTTTATTATCCATCATAGTTAAGCTGAGATTTTTTTTCCTTGATGACCTCAAGCCTCGACTCAGACTGCGCCTGCGGGAATGGCTTCATTCTCAGTGGCAGTGCTGGCTGGCAGGGGATATTCTGATGAAGGAAGGGTGGAAATTTGCATCCTAACCTGCCTGTTCATTTTGACAAATGAGTCAGGCGAATAAAGAGATCTTCCAGACTGGTACCTTCTCAAAGGTAACAAGGGGCAAGCCTGTTACCTGTAAACTCTCATTCCTTTCTTCAGGGTCTGATCCTTCTTTGAAAATAATGGTATGGTGGTGAATAGTGAAACTATAGTAGTACTATAGTATATATAGTATATATATTTTATATATATACACTTTATATAGTATACTATAGTACTATAGTATATACTATATATAGAGTGTGTATATATATACACTATATATAGTACTATAGTATATATACTATATATATAGTACTATAGTATATGCTATATAGTTTATATATACACTATGTATATATATAGTATATACTATACTGTATACTATATATAGTAATATATATACTGTATACTAATTAATGTGTACTTAAAGCTGTTATGTTATTTACACTTGTGCACCTATGTACACTCTAAGTATTCCCTCCTTCCCTGTCTCAGTCTGTAGTACTACTTAGTACTATATATATAGTACTATAGTATATACTATATAGTATATACTATATATATACTGTATATACTATAGTACTATATAGTATAGTATATACTATATATATGCTGTATATACTATCGTACTATATAGTAGATATAGTATATATAGTACGATAGTATATACAGTGTATATATATACACTATAAATACAGTATATATAGAGAGAGTATATATATAGTATATACTATGTATACTGTATATATATACACACACTATAGTACTATATATATACACTATAGTACTATATATATAGTACTAAGTAGTACTACAGACTGAGACAGGGAAGGAGGGAATACTTAGAGTGTACATAGTCAGGTGCACATGTGTAAATAACATAACAGCTTTAAGCATATATTAATTAGCTCCCAAAAACTAATGGTCCTGTTGGGGCTACTGATCCTTCCCACAGGCATCCAGGAGCCACAACACAAAATGTCTCAGAGAAAGAACAGGAGATTGAAGTAGTGTTTCAACCAAAGCATCACTAGTGTCATCCTCTTGAGTCTTTCCCTGAGAGTGTCAAGTGGAGGTCTTGCTTTGATGCCTCTCCCTTTGTTTCTCCCTGGCTCTCACCTAGCATTGGATAATAATAGTTAAAGTGGTTGTGATTGCTACTCTCCCTACACATCTCTTGACTTTTGCTGTTTCTCTCAGTGAGTGACTGAGATGAGCCTTTCAGGTCACAGGAAGATAAGAAGCTGGAAAGGAGATTAGAAGGGGGAAAGCTCTGGAGAGTCATCCTTTCTGCTGCCACAGAGAAACAGTTAAAGTGGGGGGAGAAGTGCATCATTCCCATGTAATTCAAATTTGATCTTTTTTTTCCTGCTAAATTATTTGATCTTCCTCTTTTCTTTGGGTATCCAGCCTCTATGCAACAATTTCTTTGAAGCCTGAAGCTTAAAAAGTCTATCCGCACAATATAGCATAATGTTTCTTTTGCTGAAAAAGGCAGTAGCATCAGGAATTACGATTAAAAAAAGCCTTTTAAGGCAAACTAGCATGCACAAGATGCCTCTGGATTGTTGTACATCAAAGTTAGATCTGATTTCTGCTATCCCCTGGCTAGTTCAGTAAGATAGGAAGATCTGAAGGATGTTATGGATACATATGTCACCAGGGCTGAAGCAGATAAATATATCCATATTGATGTGTTGAGTTTACGTCATTTTACTTTTGATTCATTACTATATTTTGATGATCTACACTGCATACTATCTCTTCACTAGGTTTTAAATTACAGTGAATATACTAGTTATCTTCTGGAAGAAGATGGGTGAGCAACACAGACTAGTTTGTTCTAAGCTGGGGGTGTTTAGCCTCGAGAAGAGGAGGCTGAGAGGAGACCTCATTGCTCTCTACAACTACCTGAAAGGAGCTTGTAGAGAAGGAGGGTAATGGGCTCTTCTCCCAAGTGACAGGGGACAGGACAAGAGGGAATGGCCTCAAGCTCTGCCAGGAGGGATTTAGGCTAGAGATTAGGAGGAAGTTTTTCACAGAAGGGGTCATTGGGCATTGGAACAGGCTACCCAGGGAGGTGGTTGATGCACTTTCCCTGGAGGTGTTTAAGGGATGGGTAGACGAGGTCCTGAGGGGCATGGTTTAGTGTTTGATAGGAATGGTTGGACTCGATGATCTGGTGGATCTCTTCCAACCTGGTGATTCTATGATTCTAAGGGTTGTTTGCCATAGACAATACAGGTGTGATTGATCTCTGCACAGAAAACTATTATTCAGCAGAGTAGATGTGAACTAGTCTGTAGCAGTTCACAGAGGTACAGGTTGTGCATCATAGCAAGGGCAGTGTGGATCAATGTAGGTGGATCATTCTGATATCAGGACAAGAATGACCAAGTCTACTCAGCACAATTCTTCTAGCTTATGCACTGGGCTTATAGAGCTTCATGTTAAGCTTGGACAACTGGAGAGACTTCTAAACCTTTGCCATCTTTCAGTCTTGCCAGCCTTATGGGCATTCATGTGGTACCCAGACTAGTAGGAGAGTTGTTCTCTTCTTCTTGTCCTTGCATTCAGTAGTCATAAGTCTTGCTGTTCCTAAACTCTGTGTGTTAAGGTGTTAGTAGGCTTACTCTCTTGTCTTGTTCAACTGGGGACACTTGTATGTTCATCATAATTGATTGTTTCCCTTTACTTTTCTCTTGACATAGATAAGACTAAGAAATACCCTTATCCTGGTTACTTGGCTTTCCATTATCCTATACGACCTGTCTTCTGTCCTGCTGGAAAGTTCCCACTAGTATCATGGAACCAGGCAAGAAAATACTGGATAGAGCCTAGCAGAGAGCTACAAAGATGATTAGGAGACTGGAACATCTCTCTTATAAGGAAAAGCTGAAAGGCCTTTCTTCAGCTGTTATTCTAAGTGGAAATAACGAGCTCATCTGGGTCCCCTACAGATAACATAGAATCATAGAATCAGCAGTTTGGAAGAGACCCACCGGATCATCGAGTCCAAGCATTCCCATCAAACATCATCCTCCCACCCCAGTATTTTAGTGTTTGGTAGGAATGGTTGGACTTGATGATCCTGTGGGTCTCTTCCAACCTGGTTCCATGATTCTATGATTTCCTTTATTTCTGATTTGGGTAAGATTTTGAATAACTATTCAGTGCAATATTTAAACTCTGCACTGGATGATAAAATATGAGCTGCTTCTACTGCTTGTCACATCTTTAATTTATTTATAGTAATAATCAACTGAGTTATATTAAGCCAAAAATTGCAAGAAATTTGAGTGTGAATATTTCTGTTCATTTAGATTACTCCAAATAAAACCTGATTAAAAGAGAGAAGAAGAAAATTGAATTACTTTAACTGATTATGCAGAGAAATGTCAACTTCTTAGTGTCCTATTGTTTCTTCATAATTTTTAATTTTACCCTTCTTGTCCCCCAACCATAATTGATGGTTTCTGTAGGTGGGGAAACTATTTTGTGATGAGAAAATTCTTTTCATAAGGAAAAAATACATGTTTCTGTAAACTCATATAAAAATTCATAAATTCATTTCTAGTAAAAGCTGCTGTTGCAAGTCAAACGAAGCAAGACACTTTCAAAATTGGGACTTAAATCTGTTTTAAAATGCACATTTAAACTGTATTTAATTTTCTGTTTCTTCCTTTCGACACTGATATCAAGGCTTTTTCACGTCCTGATTTACATACACAAAACCCCAGAAAAAACTTAAGCTGTCAGGATGGAACGGGAAGTTGGTGGAGCCTGAGGGGCCTTATGTTTGGCTCTGTCACAAACTTCCTTCAAATGCAGGATAAGTTTTCTTGTCTTTCCCTCTGCATCCTCCACCTCAGCAGTGGGAACAGTAATACTTGGCAGCCTGTTGAGGGCCTACTGAGAACAAGAAGTCATCAGAAATGTGTTCGCTTAGGGAGTGAGATATGTGGATCCCTTGAGTTTTGAAATCTCATCTTTGTCTTGACCCTGAAGACGTCTTGAGAAGTTTGAAAGGCTTCAAATGGCAAGTTGGAATTAACACCATGACATGTGTGGTGCCGTTAGAGAGATGCAAAGGAAATGCTAACCAATTCTTGGGCTTGTCACTGCTGTCAGACCACTTACTACTGCCCTCCTGAGCCAAGCTCTTAGGAAGGCAAAAAAAAGTCTCTCTCAACTAGCTTCGCTTTAGCTTAATCCCTGTTTAAAGCAAATGAGCTGTAGCTAAAAATTAACAAAGATGTTGTAATGGAGTGATGAAGAGGAGGCAAGGAAAGGCATAAAAAAATTGTCTGTCTGGTCCCAAGCTGCAGGAAGACCTTTAGCAAAGGCAGTGTGTCAGGAGCAAGAATCATTTTAGTCTTGAAAAGCTTGTGTTGCTCAGTGGGATACAGGAATTTGAAATAAAAATCCCATGCCCTGCCTTAAGAAGTCCACAGGAAAAAATCCTTGGTCCCCTCTCAGCCTTAGCCTGGAAAAGAGGAGGCTGAAGGGAGACCTCATTACTCTCTGTTATAACTACCTGAAAGGAGGTTGTGGAGAGGAGGGAGCTGGGCTCTTCTCCCAAGTGACAGGGGACAGGACAAGAGAGAATGGCTTCAAGCTCCGCCAGGGGAGGTTTAGACTAGACATTTGGAAAAAGTTTTTCACGGAAAGGGTCATTGGAACAGGTTGCCCAGGGAGGTGGTTGATTCACCTTCCCTGGAGGGGTTTAAGATGTGGGTGGATGAGGTGCTGAGGGACATGGTTTAGTGTTTGATAGGAGTAGTTGGACTCAATGATGCGGTGGGTCTCTTCCAACCTGGTTGTTCTACGATTCTTTGACTTTTTGATGTGATAACCTGTGCTGGTGTTGTACTAACAGCCATTCAGAGAGTTACATCAGGAGAGAAACTTACGAGGACAAAGTCTGATTCTCTGCTGCATGAAAATTGTGTTTAAGGACACAGGATTCACTGTGCATATGAAATCCAACACTGGAAATCTGAGACTAACAGTGTAGCTCAGAAACCAAGATTGGGGAGAGACTAAAAGGTGATTATAGAACATGTTCTAACCTGTCACAGTAAGACAAGGCTCAACTCAATCGCTACTTGGTACGAGTGTATGTGTTCAAATGTAGATGTTTTCTTGCCCTTGGCTGGAAAATTTTGACGTGCACCAGCCTACAACACTTTGTGAACAGTTTTTAGCTAATAACATCACTGTGCTTGAGCACACATTCTATTTGCTGGATCTGGCTTTCTGTGATTTCTGCCTCTTCCCAAAGATCAAGGCAGTACTCATAAAAACTCATTTTTTTTGTTGGTAGATGATGTAAAAGAAAAAGTGATGGAGATCCTAAGCAGCCTTTCAGAAAATGATCTACAGAATCGCTTTGAGTGTTGGCAGCATTGTATGTGTATCAACTTAGAAGGGAAATATTTTGAAGATGGTCATAGCTGATTTTCTTAATTTATGAAAAAGTTAGCAGTACAATCTCGGGGTGGGGGTTGGTTGTGTCAGACTTCTTATACCTTCCAATTACACTTCAATATGAGAATATAACACTCCTTTCAAAATGTGTCAGTCTCCGTGAGCCAAGCTCACAGTTCCCATTGGAAATGGGCACAGCCTTAGGGAGTTACTTATACAATGAGATGGAAAGACAGCTTGGGGTGAAAAGCAACCAGGTGAAGCCAGCTAATCTGTAAAGCAAGAGTAACTTTCTATCAGGATAAAAAAATGGGATAAAAGCCCTCAGTTCCTCCCTGAGAGAGAAGCTGAGATTAGACGTTATGATTTTATGGAAAAAATACCAGGGTTACACTTGAAGGAATTAAATCAAAGCAGACATCACACCAAAAGTGACCATCTATCAATGGCTTGTGAAAAGCTTGATAGGAAGAACATCTAAACTTAAGTGGTTAGCTGTTGAAGAACACTCTGACATTTTTAGCTTTTGTGAAACGTGGCATGGCAAAAATCAATGGGAAACTTTAGCACTTGGCTATAAAACCATAAAGGAAAGAGTTATTCAATATAAATGATGAGCCTAGAAAGAACACCAAAAAGAAACAATGCGAAAATCAACAACACTACAGCAGAATTTATGAACAGGCTTAAAGCATTGCAGACAGGAATACTCCAGAATTACCAGCTCCAGTATTTTTCACATGCGTATTTGAATATGACTTTTAGCGGCTTAATTATAACTTTATTCAAAAACATGTTCAGTGAAAGCCTTTTGTAAATGCAGCCGGTGACGCCACAGCTCTGCCTTCTGTGATCTGAAAGGCTTCTATCAAAAAATCTGCTCATGGAGAGATTAATACGATAGCACCTGGCAGATCTGATGCTTAAGTGGCCAGTCCCTTTGGAGGCAAACCAGGTGGCAAACGTAGTTATGCAGAAGGTTGGAACAGATGATCTAATTGTCATCCTGTTTCCTACTTAAATTGCCTGAGTCCTGTCAGCGTAAATTCACGTGCAGAAGGAGAAACAGTCTAGAGCTCATGTTTTCACACGGCTACTGGCCACGACTGGCTGCCTCGCTCTGCTGCTCCCTAACTACATTATGGATAACTGGCGGAAAAAAAATGAAATTAGTTATTGATGCCAATTAAAGTGATTACTTCTTTTCAGGTAGTTATAGAGAGCAATGAGGTCTCCCCTCAGCCTCCTCTTCTCCAGGCTAAACGCCCACAGCTCTCTCTGTCTCTCCTCATAGGACTTGTTCTCCAGCTCCTTCACCAGCTTCATTGCTCTTCTCTGGACTCGCTCCAAAGCCTCAACATCCTTCTTGTGGTGAGGGGCCCAAAACTGAACACAGGATTCAAGGTTCAGTCTCACCAGTGCTGAGTCAAGAGGGAGAATCACCACCCTGGACCTGCTGGTCACACCATTTCTGATCTAAACCAGGATGCCATGGGCCTTCTTGGCCACCTGGGCACACTGCTGGCTCATCTTCAGTCACTGTGAACCAACACCCCCAGGTCCTTCTCCTCCTGGCAGCTTTCTAGGCAGACTTCTCCCAGTCTGTAGCTCTGCATAGGGTTGTTTTCCCTCAAGTGCATAAGAAACCTTGACCAAACAATCAGACATTTGATTCTTTAAGTCTTCATCTCCTTATGTAAAATAAGCACAGACAGCCTTAAATTTGTAACAAAGGAGAGTAAACAGCAGCTTACTAAGGAATTTATTTAGTCTATATATTCAAACTGACAGTCCTCTGAATTTCCATAGGGTTTATGTTACCAGTTGATTCAGGCTGCCTATGATAATTGTGAAATATCGGTAGGAATGGATTGAGATATATTCATGACAGTAGGTGGACTAATGGAATTCAGTGACTTTATTTAAAAAGCGGAGGAGTTTATTATAATACTGTAATAGAAATGTCATTTACCCTGATGGGAAGAGAGGGAAAAGCCCTGTCAATGAATAATAATGAAGTTATTTAAATGTCAACTTTCTTATAAATAGTTTGTAAAATATAAATTATTGTACATATTTCTAGTTTTGTTTTAATTTATTACTCGGGGAAGTCAGAGCTTCAGTCCTGCAGTTTTATTATTTTTTATACTGTCAAATGAGCTAACTATAATTAAAATGTTTATCTTCTCGGATGCTTGCAGAAATCATTCTGATTTACTGAACAAGTATTGAGTCTGATTCTAAACAACTAGTAAAATGTAGGATTGATTTAATGGAGGCCGTTACGACTGGAGTAGTGGGACAGGTGTGAAGTTTAGAAATGAGTCTGAATAGTCTATTTCTGAATATTATTATTTTAACTGTCATCTGCATTCTAATAACATCCATAATGTCATAACACATACCTTTTTTTTTCCAACTTCAGTAGAACAGCACATATAGTAAATCTGCATATTTTCCTGGTTCAAACTCTTAGAGGGTTTTAAATTAATTTGATAAAACATGTATAAACACTCCCTTTCTCCTCAGACAGTTTGAGAAACCATTGCAATGTGTGTGTCTCCACAAGGGATAATAAAACTTGGCTTATTGCTCACTCAGTTATGTGTAGTTATTTCAGCAACTGTGACTTTTCAACTGGTGGTTCAAAAGTTACAGTTTCGTTTTTTATGTCTTCAGCTCTACAGGTCCTGGGCTTTCAGGTGATTTATCTAGGGATTTGCTTGCTGTACTCATGTTATACAGATGTGCTAAACGCGAGTTCTCTCTCTAGAACTTCAGAGAAGCAATGTACACACAAAATGTGGGAGATGTTGAGTGATGATGAGGCTCCGGAGGGAGTCCAGAGAAGAGTAACGAGGCTGGTGAGGGGTCTGCAGAACAGACCTTATGAGGAACGGCTGAGAGATCTGGGGTTGTTTAACCTAGGGAAGAGGAGGTTGAGAGGAGACCTCATTGCTCTCTACAACTACCTGAAAGGAGGTTGTGGAGAGGAGGTAGCTGGGCTCTTCTCCCAAGTGACAGGGGACAGGACAAGAGGGAATGGCCTCAACCTCCGCCAGGGGAGATTTAGGCTAGGTGTTAGGAGGAAGTTTTTCATGGAAAGGGTCATTGGAATGGTCTGCCCAGGGAGGTGGTTGATTCACCTTCGCTGGAGGGGTTTAAGGCATGGGTAGACGAGGTCCTGAGGGACATGGTTTAGTGTTTGATAGGAATGATTGGATTCAATGATCTGATGGGTCTCTTCCAACCTGGTTGTTCTATGATTCTATGATAAATATTCGTCCCTGTTCAGGTAACTGAGATTGAATTTGTTGATCCTCCAGTGTCATTACTGGTTACACCCTGCTGAGGTGCATCTGTCTTTCGTAATGCTTCCAGGTTAGGCTGTTTTCCTGGATTGCCAAATAGTTGATGTGTTTGATGGGTTAGGAGTCTCATGTTGCCTCACACATCCATTTAATAAGGCAAATTAAGAGCTCATTATGCAGGCTGCTGATCAATGCTTGCTTGTATACGAATATTTACAGTAGGAAGAAGATGAATGCAGGCTGGTGATACTCCAGGGTTAGAATCCTAAGAAAGAGGCTTCATATAGAATCATAGAATCACCAGGTTGGAAGAGACCCATCGGATCATCGAGTCCAACCATTCCTATCAAACACTAAACCATGTCCCTCAGGACCCCATATGTACACAGTATTTCATTTGATAAAATTATTTTGTTCCAGTGCTTTGTGTGTGTATCTATCGCCACTTCTTTGTATTAAAACACTTCTAAATGCCTTTCTGCTGTTGTATAACAGTTAGCTTACTGGTGAAATTAAGAGTAATTGTAAAATGGTGCATGAGAAACAACTTTTAACTGGACTGGTAGAAGGACTGGCTATTGCTAGCTTAGAAAATAATGATGTGAGTGAGATCCTATGGTAGCTCCATTGATTGCTTATAGAATCACCAGGTTGGAAGAGACCCATTGGATCATCGAGTCCAACCATTCCCATCAAACATTAAACCATGTCACTCAGGACCTAGTCTACCTGTGCCTTAAACACCTCCAGGGAAGGTGAATCAACCACCTCCCTGACCACCAATGCCCAATGACCCTCTGTGTGAAAAACTTCCTCCTAATGTCTAGCCTAAATCTCCCCTGGCGAAGCTTGAGGCCATTCCCTCTTGTTCTGTCCCCTCTCACTTGGCAGAAGAGCTCAACTCCCTCCTCTCCAGAACCTCCTTGTAGAGAGTAATGAGGTCTCCTCTCAGCCTCCTCTTCTCCAGGCTAAACACCACCAGCTCTCTCAGCTGTTCCTCATAAGGTCTGTTCTCCAGACCCCTTACCAGCCTCGTTGCTCTTCTTTGGACATAAAACCTGATGTTTTTCTAAGCTTCCTAATCTTTCAGTTACTTTTATAGGTGTTGACAGAAGTATGCGATTCCATCTCTATATAACGTTACCTGTAAATAAAACTGTGAATGCAAACTAATTGCCTAGAGATTTGAAGTAAGAAACGGCTGGCAATTCTGAGTATGAATGCCGTTTGCAGTAGACCTTCAACATCTGTTTGCTGTGCTTTGACAGGAGTAGTAGCTGCTTTTGTTTAATGATTTCAAAACAACTTTCATGTGGCAGATTTTCTTCACTTCTATTGCCTTTTGCAGGGTCCCGTTTTGAAATCACTGTCACCGGTGTGAATAAGAGCTGCAGTACTTCATTAATATATTTTTTTTCCCTAATTAAGCATGTCAGACTTAGTCCTTTACATGTCTTTGTCAGCCTGAACTTCCCAATGCAGAGGTTTTGGGTTTTAGGCAGACTGCAAAAGAAACATGCTCTATGGTCATAGACCATAGATGAATTGTTATATGACCAGAAGGGATATGTGCAAATGTTTTGATAAAGGTTCTGAATAGGAAGTCTCAGCTTTAGTGCAAATCTACATTTTCATAGAATCATAGAATGACCAGGTTGGAAGAGACCCATCGGATCATCGAGCCCAACCATTTTAATGCAGTTCATCTTAATGCGTAAAGGCTGAAGCTGCTGCCTTCTTGTTTTATTCATGTACTGATTGCAAAATAGGAAATCCTGAAAGCTGTGGTATGAATGTGAGTTTGGAAACTGATCTGGAAATTTAACACCCTTTACCAAAAAAAACCCCAAACAAGCAAGGAAATTGTAATCATTGAGTGTCTTAAATAGCTTTGTAAACTTAGCCATTGTTTCCCTGACAAGAGATAACCTGAAAATACAGATTTCTAGGGATTCTTTTAGAATGACTAGTTTTGGAGTGATTAGCAGAAGTGAAAATTCATGTTACTGGTTGCAAGTCAAGTGCTGCATGGACCTATTTGTACATTTTAAAGACAAGATGCAGATTTGTTATCTGAAACAATATGTCAGACTTTAAAAGTGTCTCTGTCACCCAGATATATGTTGCACCCAGATATATTTTCTGCACTTTGCAAATACAAACTGTACTGGTTTGGGCCAATCATCTAAATTCCCTAATATTAGGACATAATTCAGACAAGCATGAGCTGCATAGTGAACGGAACCTCTGCTGATAATTGATCCTGGTTCCAGTTGGATGTTAAGAGGAGATGTTAAAGGAACTATGCACAGTTTTGTTCCCTTGTTTAGGTCTTCTGCAAAGCATGTGGTTGGTGTCTCTGTGGGCAACTCTCATAACAGGAATATGCAATTTTCTCTGCAGAATGGTGGCTCTTGAAGTAAGAATAACAGCACATGTCCATGCTCTTTGCTTATCCATGTGAAAGAAAAACCCGTGTATATTTTATGTGTCATATCCATGTTGTTAGGTTTTCAGAAGGACATCAGTGTTTTTCACAGAAAACTGAACTCCAGTTTCACTGAACCATCAGCTGGAGCAACTACTTGGGAATATGCTGAGAAAAGACTGTTCTCTTAAGAAAATGAGTCTGAGCTTTGAGTATACATTGAATTGATAACTTTAATCTCTTGCTGTCTGTTATTTTCTGACAATCACTGCCATTTTCTATATGTTGAATTTAGCATTTCTTATTGTGCGTGTTTATTTTAAAATGCTTTGCGAAGATGCTGGTTTAATTTTTCCTAATCCAATCTAAATGCAAATTATAAGCACTCACATGATACTGTGTGTATATAATTAAGTGTCATTATATACTGCATGAATCATTCAAAAAGCTCTAGAGAGCCATTCTGCTATGTAAAGCTTGACTTATATTGAAAAGCTGCCAAGTGACTTGTGGTTTTGTGATTAAGTGTTTGTACTTATGAAATCTCTCTTTGAATTGTAGGTCAACAGATTATGGGACAACATACGAGAAGCTTAATGATAAAGTTGGCCTGAAGACTATTTTGAGCTATTTGTACGTTTGTCCAACAAACAAACGTAAGGTAGGTGATAATGTGGTTGGCTCATCTTGAGTTTATGATGGAATTTCTGTCCTGGTGTTGTCTCCCAGTTTCCTAAATATCAGTCACTATCTAAATAGCCAGAAACTCTCTTTTTCTATTTGCCTCCTCTTGAAGAGATATGTAGCTTTACTGAAATATAACAGAGCTTCTACTACTTCTACTGCGTATCAATGTTCTTTAGGGAATACATGTTAGCAAAAGGTGGCTCATAAATGCATAGACATGATAAATATTTTGCATTTAATTGTTTGTTTATCTTCTGGATAGTGATAATTTTGTTGTCTGAAAGTGAGAGAGACGTGATAGAGTAGAATTAATCCCGCCCTCTGCTCCCCGACATAAGCCTGTGAATAATATCTTGTTCGTAACCAAGAAATCTTTGACTGATGTTCAAGGGTTTTCTGCTGCCTTTTGGTAAAACAGTATTTGCAAACACTGGAAGATGACACTAAAAAGGACTTTTGGGGATCGTTTCCTTGTTTACAGGCAGATCCCTGATGTCATCATAACAAGAGAGCTATCTAGTGCCCCTTTAACTAGTTTCTGATCAATTGATTGTGGCTGTAGAATTCCAGTCCTTGCCTGTCCTAATGAATTTAGGTTTTGCTGGTAGATCTTTAGACATAGAACATGTTGGCTACTTTTGTTTGGCACCTGACTGAGTCCTTATACCTACTTACATTGATATGATTACATGAGACTAAAACAAAAGTTTTTAATTAAAACAAATACGAAAAAGCATGGGTTAAGGTCGCCTGGTGAATATCAGGACTTGGAATTATTTGGTCTCAAGTTTGTGGAGAGATGTCATCTCCTTTCAGCTGAAGCCTGAAGAAGAAACAAAGCTCTTCACTAGAAGCTAAAGAATAAAATTGTCCTTCATGTTTAGAAAGATTTGTCTCCTGACACAGGAACTGTAGTGTGGAGGGTATATAGATAATCATGCCTGATGTTTATTGGAGAGTAATAATGCTGTTCTCTAAACTAAGAATGGTTTTAGCTGGACAAAATCTGCAGGATCCCTTAGCTATGGTGGTGCAGAGAAATCTGAGAAGAAACTAAGGGGTTTGCAAACGTCTTAAGCCAACTTAGGTGCAGACTTGCTCTAAAAAAAATCCTTCTCCACTTCTGGCTGCACCTTCCCACTCCCTCCCTCACGCTACCACCCTTGTTTGTGTAGCCATCTGGTGAGTTGGATCAAGGACTAATCTGCCTGAAAATTAATCCCTTTCCGGCTCAAAAACCAAATAGATGAAAGGAAAAAGTGTTCAGGTGGAAGAGTTGAACTGCCTTTCCTGGCAGGAGACTGCACTCAAGTTGGACTCTAATCAATACGGGGCAGTGCCAGCGGAAAGCTGCAACACCTGAGATGAAAGGGCCGATGGAAAGGTCTAAGATTGAATTTTACAAAACTTATTTCAGCAGGAGCAGGATTGGGCCTGCAGGGACAACTTTAAGCCCTGCTTATGCTGCGTCTTTCTGTAGAACATCAGGCCATTCCTCCAATAAATGTTAATTTTAACCATCTAGCTAGTCCCCCATGATAAAGAGGGCGTTGGGAAGAGAGTGTAGATCTATACGATACTTCCACACTAAAAATACTTCTGCAGTGAAAGCAAAAATACTAACGTTCAGGGTCTTTATCGTGCTTGATGTGGAATAGAAAGCAGAAGGGGACATTTTACCACCAAGAATATTTTCAGCATAAACCTAGGATCCCAATACGTGATTGCCCCCACCCTGAATTCTGATAACACTGCAAGAAACTCTGGTTACTGTGAAAGTTGCATATTATTTCACTAATGGGCCGAGTGTGTAGCTGAATCATAGAATCATAGAACAACCAGGTTGGAAGAGACCCATCGGATCATCGAGTCCAACCATTCCTATCAAACACTAAACCATGTCCCTCAGCACCTCATCTACCCGTCTCTTAAACACCTCCAGGGGAGGTGAATCAACCACCTCCCTGGGCAGCCTCTGCCACTGCCCAATGACCCTTTGTGTGAAAAACTTCCTCCTAATCTCTAGCCTAAACCTCCCCTGGCGGAGCTTGAGACCATTCCCTCTTGTCCTGTCCCCTGTCACTTGGGAGAAGAGCCCAGCTCCCTCCTCTCTACAACCTCCCTTCAGGTAGTTGTAGAGTAATGAGGGGTCCTCTCAGCCTCCTCTTCTCCAGGCTTAACACCCCCAGCTCTCTCAGACACTCCTCATAGGGCCTGTTCTCCAGCCCCTTCACCAGCTTTGTTGCAAGACATTTCACCAGCTGCAGACATTTCTTTTAAATGTAGAACTCAACTGCTGTAAAATCTGTGAATTTTGTGACACTTATGCTGTGTGATGGGTTTAGACACTGGTGCATTCAATACTGAGCAAATGCTACTCATGTGTTTTCCCTGAATATTTGTTTATGTAGTAAGTGATTGTTCTGACTGCACCTGCAGCCTTCGGTGTTCTTTGTTCTGCAAGACATTCCTTAGCAGAGAAAAAGGTTCTTCAGTAGTGGAAAAGAAATGGTGCATTTTTTTTTTTTCATGAAGCTATTGGGCAAGGAACTTTGCTGCAACAGTGATTCATGAGTGGAGCCAGCATGTACTTAACTTACTGAAGCTGTATTCTTATGAAAAAAAATCCTTTTAGCACACACTTAACTTTTAGGAATAGCCCCATTGAAACAGAGTGTTGAACTTTACTGATTCAAGATTGATTGCTCCTAATGAAAAAAAAAAACAAGTTTATCCTGTAGGTAGTCTTGTCTGTGGCTTGCAAAGCAGAGGAGTTGGAACAATGAGCTGTAGAATGCGTGTAATTGGATTTATTCAAATAATTAATAGGTTTTCTTGTGGATTTCTGATGATTTCACATTCTGGAAAAGAACAAACATCATGTGTTGAATAAATTGTTTCTCATAATTCATTTGCTATTCTCTGTGTAGAAAAAAAAAAGGATCTGTAAATACATAGGATTTGCAGAGCTTCCTGCAGTTTGTGAATGCCAATTTCTTTTCAAAAGCTTCTGATTTCCAGTTCTTGTCTCTTCACTGAGCAAGATTAAATCCTTTAACCAGGCATTGCAGCCACTGTTGTATTACAAAACTATGGTTTGAAAATAAGGATGAGAACAAAGTCAACTCTTATTTACAATTCAAACTGATGACCTATTGCTGTTATTTGATTTTTTTTTTCTGGATTACAGTATTTTCTTAAGGAAATAACAGAAAATTATGAATAACACCAATACATAAGCCCTGGCAATGAGAGAGGTGGAAACCTTATTTTCCAGTATTCTCTCCTTTCACTGAATTACTGGACTACCTCATCGTATGACTGATGACATAAATCAGAGAGAAAAAAAATGTCACACATTGATCTTGCCAAAGACGCAGAGCCTGTTTGAGTATTTGTCAACGAGTCTCCAGAAGAGAGAATCCCCAACGTGCGATAAATCCCTAGGCTTAGGCATGTCAACAGTGGTTTATTTCTAAGGTGCACAGAGACTTTTATGAGGGGAAATACAGTTATTTACATGCTTCTACGTGAAGAAGTAGTGTTTGGGAGTAATGCATTGGCGGTTTGAAAACTAAAATAGAAATTCAACATCGTGTCTTGAAAATATGTTTGAAAAAGTTGGTCATTTGCTTTCCTCTTTATAAAAGCCTTTCGGATATGTTGCTTTTAAACATTGTGTGGAAAATCATAGAAATACGTAAATAACTGAATGAGTGGTAGTAGGGATTTTACAATTGATTTAACTAGATGTTTTCTTTGACTGTCTCGTAGTTCAACCCATAGAATCATAGAACAACTAGGTTGGAAGAGACCCACCTGATCATTGAGTCCAACTATTCCCATCAAACACTAAACCATGTCCCTCAACACCTCGTCTACCTGTCCCTTAAACACCTCCAGGGAAGGTGAATCAACCACCCCCCTGGGCAGCCTATTCCAATGCCCCATGACCCTTTCTGTGAAGAATTTTTCCCTTATGTTGAGCCTGAATCTCTCCCAGTGGAGCTTGAGGCCATTCCCTCTTGTCCTCTCCTCTGTCTCTTGGGATAAGAGCCAGCAACTCCTCTCCACAATCTCCTTTCAGGTAGTTGTAGAGAGCAATGAGGTCTCCTCTCAGCCTCCTCTTCTTCAGGCGAAACACCCCCAGCTCTCTCAGCCATTCCTCATAAGGCCTGTTCTCCAGCCCCTTCACCAGCTTCGTTGCTCTTCTCTGGACTCACTCCAGAGCCTCAACATCCTTCTTGTGGTGAGGGGCCCACAACTCAGCACAGGATTTAAGGAGCGGTGTCACCAGTGCTGAGTACAGAGGGAGAATAACCTCTCTGGACCTGCTGGCAAAAAAAAGTCTTTCCCTGCCCCCTACCTGATGGTGTGAGGAGGAAAATTGACAGAAGAAAAAGAAAACTCGTGGGTTGAGATTACAGTTTTAATACAACAATAAAAAGAGAGAGCATAAAAACATAGATTAAAGTATATATTAATACACAACCTCTCACAGCCTGATGATTAGCCCATCTCAAGCTGCAGTTTCAGCTGTGCTTACAGTGAGTGCAGAGGTCAGAGCAAGTGGAACACTGAATGCAGAATCCAGATTGCTTTCCTACCCCTGTTCAAATTTCTGTTTCCATCCTGAGTGTGATGTTGTGGTATGGATTATTCCATTGACCAGTTTAGGTAAGCTGTCCTGGCTCTGCACCGATAAGCTAGAAAAACATGGGAAACTGAAAAATGTTTGATATCTGTTTTGATAGGAATGGTTGGACTCGATGATCCGATGGGTCTCTTCCAACCTGGTTGTTCTATGATTCTATGATCTCAGCAACAACTAAAACCATCGCTGTATTATCAGTGTTCTTTTCATAGCAAATTCAAAATCCAGCAACCGCTGGTAAGAAAATTAACTCTATCCCAGCTGAGCATAAAAATTAACTGGAAACAACCAAAGCAGAGTGTGTTGTTTACATTTATTCTCATACTAAATCAAAAATGCAGGAGCTGTTGGGAAGAATTTTAACTCTATCTCAGCTAAAACCAGGAGAGACTCAAAAAGTGCTGCTAGCTAATTTAGACACTGTGCTTGTATGCAGCATAGCCTGTTCTTTATAAAGAACCAGTTTGTGCAGGCTATTCATTCTTTCTGCTCTCAAACCTCTTGTATCTGTGTTTCTCCAGTTAATTAATAAAATACCGGGTAATAGTTGCTGCCGGCAACTCTCATGGTATTAATAATTATACTATCATATCAGATATTTCCTGTGGGTTTGGATTTTTGTGCTAGGGTTTTGTCATTTGTTTTCTCTCCACCTTTCTTTCTGCAGGCCTGCTTTGAATTTTCCCTTTATTCCTCCGACTGTTCAGATTTTAATTGCTGTGTGGTACCGTGTCCTTTTTTTTCTTTCTCTCTAAAGATGAATGGATTGCAGATGCCTTCTTCGTCTTTTATATTTAGTGGTCATGATTAGCACCTTTACCACAGCATGTTAAGCACTGTCCTGTTGTCTGTGTAGCTTCAATATAACAGATGCTTATTCTAAGTACAATTGCATGGATTTCAGTGCTGTCTAGGTCCCTAACTACTTCCAATTAATTTCTGTTAATGAAACAGATTTTTAAATGGAAGAACGTTAAAGGAATGGTGGCCCAGCCTTCTGTTCTTTCTGACAAGTGGAGAGAATAATTGGCCAATGTTTCCATCAGTCAGGACAGGACATTTTTACCCTTGTGAGATGAAATGGGAATGATTGAGTGCTAATGTGTATCCTGCTATTAGAGGGGTTATTTTGCTTCAGGGAGATTCTGGTTTTTTTTTCAAAATGTAAAGTACCAAGTTGTAAAAAGGGTAAGATCCAGGTCTATATGCTTTATACTGGTTCTTTACACCTGCCCGTGTGAGATTTGGGGAAAATGTTTTGAGAGATGAACAGTTCTACCTGAAACTGTTGTTTCTCTAGAAGCTGCTACCTGTAGTTGTTGAAATCAGATTGGGAATGTTTCTGAAATCCTCCCTCTGACCTGTCTCACCACGGAATCTTCCAGGAGTCTGATGTGATGGAAGGTTTCAATTTTTTTATTCAAGGCAAAACATTTACTTCCAGTGGTGTCCTCCTCGTAGGCCTCTATAAATCGTAATCTGAAGACTGTCTGTTTATTTTGGAAAGGTTAGAGCTCAGCAGAGCTCTAAGCACACCTCAGCATAGACTGAGCCAGATCCCGTGGCTGTCAAGGGATGGCATTCTTAGCAAATTAGGCACAGTGGGAGACCCAAGGTCTATGGTAATCAGTCATGCCAATAGTCCAAAGTGCTATTGCAATCCACTCTTGCCGAGATAAAATCAATTATTCTGTTGCTCTTCTCTTTTCATTTGGAAGGAAAGGTCCTTGTTAGCTGCAAGCTGTGAGTGCAGCTTTCAAAGAGACAGTCGTAAGAGACTGTAAAGAAACTGTCTTACAGAGGTGAATGGTGGTTGGTTTGTTTATTTGGTTGTTTGAAAATGATGTAGTGTCTAGGATATGTCAAGGAGATGTTAACGGAAGCATTTCCCTATCTTTTGAGAAGGAGGAATCACATTATGCCAGAGTGTTTTGGAAAATAAAAACATAAATTTCACTAAATGAAACTTCAGGCAGGTATGTGAGGAAGCCTCCAGATTTGTTTTAAATGTCTCCTACACTATGACTGCAGATAATGTTTCTTCATAGCCTCATCTTTAATATTTGAGAGATTATTTTGGAGAGAGGGAGTCAAGAGAATGTGGAGTGGGATTCATTCACAGCTTTAGCAACCTGACAGGTGCTTTGGAGTTGATAGCACTACACATACCTTTTGTCCAGTGGTCTTCCAAATGGAGAACACAGGGGTTCTTCTGTGTTTGTGTCTTTTCTCTAAATACAGTGGTTTAAATCTGTTTCATTCAGCAATTTTGGCTTAAGATTTCGCTTTCTGATCAGAAAAGTATTGAAATCCTTTACCTACAAGACTCAGAATTATTATCTTGGACTGAAGGGGTGGTTCAACGGACTTCTATAATCAGTATACGCATGCAAAGAGTTCACTACCCACAGTTCTTAATTCATCCCTTGAATTGAAAAAGTTTTAATTTTCTGCAGCCCAGCAGCAATGATGGAGTAAGTCTACAGCTATTACAGACCGGTGATGGGAAAATCTATGATAGTACATATATTACAATTTTTGCATCTGTGTGTAATACCTTTAGATTCAAGATTAATTCTTCTACCAGTGCACCAGATATTCAAGTATAGGCTTGATTTCCATTTCAGAAGACTGTCTTTTCTACCCCCCAATCCATATGAAAACAAAGATGAAATCATTTTTTTTGTTATTAATTTAGAAAGGTAGCTTGTTCCTCATTTCTTTTGGAAATGGTCTAACAGAGTTGTTGTCCAGTAGAGTTTCATTGAGGTCAGTGAAGAGGCATTGATCACCTGTGAAGTGGCAGTGACTGAGGAACTAGGGCTATATTGTTAGTGTTTAATACTGAGTACATGGGAAAACAAGAATTAACAAGCATTTGGCCCATGTTAACAAAGTAGAGAGAATCTCATCTTTCAAAGTGAATATTTTGACTTTTGAAGTATCTAACAGGATTCACTATCAAACTTTGATTCACAGCTCTAGTGTATGACAGCTCTCACAATAGCCATTATTCTACATCCATATCTCTTCTTGGCTATGAGGTGAAATCAAAGCCCATTTATTCCATTGCTGCTTTTGTAAGCCTATCAAAAATAGTGGCAGTTTTGACACTTTCCCACTCAAAGTGGTACTACAGCTGCTATTGTATCTCACACAAGTCTCCAAGGGCACAGAGTGTTGAAACTGATGATAGAGAAGTCTGAGGTACGGAATTCAGCTTTAGAGCTAAGATTCACCCAGGCTGAGGAGGTTTTTAGAGGTGTTCTTTCCATTCTGACTCTGACCCCTGTTTTCTACAAACTGGACAGTTAATTTTTTTGCAAGATAATCTCTTGTTGAATGTCCTTCAGTTATTTTATCCCTCTTTAATTCCTCAGTGAGTTATCAAATATTCTGAAACGCATATCCCTTTTGGCAAGGGAAGGTGTATACCAGCAGCTTAGAGAGTAGAGGCATAATATGTTTTGGTTGTAGCCCAAACACAGGCAGCTGGGATTGATGGTAGTACAAGAATGTGTCTAACTACTGAACAGACGCATCTTATTGTCAAACTTGTAGCTCCATCCATTTCCATAAGAAAGACACCCTGTTTAAACCAAGGAAAAAGTCAGTTGTCATAATAATGATTTTTTTTCCTATATAAAACTAACCCCAAACAGCTGAACAACAGCTTGTTCAGTGACCCATAAAGCTGGACTAAAAATATATACAAGGTTGTTCTCATTTACCTTCTGGATTTTGAGCTATTAAAGATACATTCCTAAGTCTCACTTTTATGTCAATTTGCTGCTATGTTATGGTAGGAAATGTACCACTTTGATCATGAAATATGGAAACTGTCTTGTTATTATATGACTTCAGAAGCTGACATAAAAGGGAAAAATAACATGATACTGTGGCATAAACATATGACTACTAATTTGTTGCGGATTGGCATTGGGATAACATAAAAACAATACTGAATGTGTGAGTATTGATCACGGGAGCTCTGAATTCAACTCTCCCTTACCAGGCCTGCAATAAAGTTCTATGCAGTATCTGTTAATTAGCACAAAATATGAACTGTAGGGCATGATTACCTGGGGGTGTTGGTTGACAACCGACTGAACGTGAGTCAACAGTGTGTCCAGGTGACCAAGAAGGCCAATGGCATCTTGGCTTGGATCAGAAATGGTGTGACCAGCAGGGCCAGGGAGGTTCTTCTCCCTCTGGACTCCGCACTGGTGAGGCCACTCCTTGAATCCTGTGTTCAGTTCTAGGCCCTTCAGCACAAGAAGGATGTTGAGGCTCTGGAGAGAGTCCAGAGAAGAGCAACAAAGCTGGTGAAGGGACTGGAGAACAGACCTTATGAGGAAAGGCTGAGAGAGCTGGGGGTGTTTATCCTAGAGAAGAGGAGGTTGAGGGGAGACCTCATTGCTCTCTGCAACTCCCTGAAAGGAGGTGGTAGAGGGGAGGGAACTGGGCTCTTCTCCCAAGTGACAGGGGACAGGACAAGACGGAATGACCTCAAACTGCACCAGGGGAGATTTAGGCTAGAGATTAGGAGGAAGTTTTTCACACAGAGGGTCGTTGGGCATTGGAATAGGCTGCCCAGGGAGGTGGTTGGTTCACCTTCCCTGGAGGTGTTTAAGGGACGGGTGGATGAGGTCCTGAGGGACATGGTTTACTGTTTGATAGGAATGGTTGGACTCGATGATCCGATGGGTCTCCTCCAACCTGGTGATTCTATGATTATCAGCTGATTGCAATTGCTCTTTCTTTTTGTATTCTACGAATGTTATTATGAAGAAATGAATGACTAAATGACAGGAGAGTTGAGTAGAGTGTTACACCTTCTGTCCAACTCTCCTTGGAGTACAGGAAGAAGAAAGGGAAGAAAATTAAAAAGAAATATATTCTTCTTTATAAAACTTCCTATTAATAGGTACTGGTAAATGCAGAGAGAGGGGAGTGATGCCATAGATTAATCGATGTAGTTAGAAAGTTTTCTCTTGCTAAGAAAATGTGGAACTTGGCTTGTATGCAGTATAAGAATTGGAGACCGACAAGTGAAGACTTGTATATTGAGAGCAACATGTCATTGCAGGAGCAACTGTGCTTCTTGGAGAAAACAGGAATAATTCAGTGTCTGACACAGGAAAGATGTTGCAAAAACTGTACACGACCTTTTTCCTTTTAGTGTTATGAGGTGAAAGCTTTCAATTTGTTGTTGCAAGGACAGACAGAGATATCCTCAAGAGGCAGAAGAGGAAAAGTGTCTTGAGTAACAGATGCACAAAACAGAGAATTCTAGAGGAAAAATTTACTGAAAATAAGGCAGTGTAACCCATACTTTTGTTTCTTGAGTCTTTTGATTCCCATCTCTCCACCTCTTTCTCAGTATTAGTAAAAAAAATTAATAAAAAAATTAATAAAATAATTTGGGATGGGTGTATGTCTTGGGGACTAAGGAAAATACATTGCCTACTACAACTTGAAGAATAATGATAGAGAGAGCCTGGGGATAGGAACATGCAGACCACTGTTTCCCAAGCATTTTTTTTCATTAATAGGACGGGATGTTCAGGCCATGGTTAATCCTCAGGACACACTTGTACCTTCACAATATTTTTGTTTGCATTTGCTAAGAAGGACGTACTAGTGAGGAAAATACTCAGCAGCAAATTTTGAGTGTAACCAGCTGGTCTCATAAATTTAGAAGTGAATAGATTGTTTTATTGTTTTTTGGTTTGGGGTCTTTTTTTAAACAGCTAATGCAGTCAAAAAAATGGAGGTGGTGGAATATCTTCAAAAGATAAGAAATGTTTAAATTAACACGGTATTTGACAAGAATCAAATTTACAAAGTGTTCTATTGCATATAGAATGTTATGAATAATGGATTTTGCTATTTAGAGCAAGGAAAGATTCATATTGATAGAAAGCATTTCTTCATATTTAAACCATTATTTCTTTTTGGCTGAGGCCATCCAGGGCTTTTTGGTCCTGAAGAGATTAAAGTTAAATTGACAGTGTTTTGGGGGTGGAAAGGTAGAATAATTTTGTTTTGAAACATTACCACTTTTAAATTCTTAAGAGTTTTACCAAGATAAATCCTGCAGAAAACAATGGAACTTAATAATGATACTTAAATTACATTCTTAATCACTTCACTGATTCTTTTGTTGTTAGCATTTGTCCTTAACAGCTTTAAGGCTGTGAAACATTCAATTCTCCTCTGCACATGTGTATTTAGGTGTCTATGTTCCTCTGTGTACACTCAAAGCCTCCAGTCCTATATACCTAATTACCTTATCGGAGGAAATAAGAACAATTGGAAGGGAATTCAATGGACAACAAATGATAATGGAAAAAGAAGGGAGAACAGTGCTAGAAGTTTAAGTAATTTACAGCAGCAGAACAATTTAGATGTAGCAAGAACTTTCAGACACTAGTCCCGTGGGAGCACAGTCTTCAGGATTTTGCACAAAGAAACATGAGAATAAATTGTGAACTGGTGTTTGCATCCCAAATTCTGTACGAGTGGGTATTTCTCAGGGGTTTGCCTCTCTTGCTGACAGATGAAATGGTTCTGTGCTTGTATCAATGTTTATTTTTTATTTTTTTTTTTTTCTCCAGAGATGCAGATAGGAAGCAGTGGGGTAAATTCCTCAGGAAACTGCATAGTTAACCTGAGAAACTATCTCATTTTTGATGATTAATCTTGCTCCAAAATTAGGTTTTTCTTCAACAGAGAAGATTAAAAACTATCACTGTTCACTGTTTTGAGGCTCCTTTGCACAGCAAATTGCACAAAGATTGAACAATAGTATGGTGTGCAGGTAAGGCAAAGACTTTACTGCTGTTTCTGGACATTATGCAGGACTGAGAACTTAATGTAGAATCACAGAATGAGAGAATCACCAGGTTGGAAGAGACCCACCAGATCATCAAGTCCAACCATTCCCATCAAACACTAAACTATGCCCCTCAGGACCTCATCCACCCGTGCCTTAAACACCTCTAGGGAAGGGGAATGAACCACCTCCCTGAAAGGCCTGTTCCAATGCCCAATGACCCTTTCTGTGAAAAACTTCTTTCTAATCTCTAGCCTAAATCTCCCCTGGTGGAGCTTGAGGCCATTCCGTCTCGTTTTGTTCCCTGTCACTTGGGAGAAGAGGCCAGATCCCTCCTCTCTACAACCTCCTTTTAGGTAGTGGTGGAGGGGTAATGAGGTTACGTTATTGTTACTCATCCATCTACATCAAGCCAAAGCTGCCTCTATCCTATTTATAAATTAAGAACTTTGGAAGTAAAGACTTTTTTAAAATTTTTCTCTGTGTTTGAACAGCATCCATTCCTTTGGGTTCTGGGGCACAACTTGTCTCCCATTTATATTACTTTTGATGGTAAACAAGGAATATGATAGCATAGCGAATGTGAAGAACTGAAGAACAGCAGTTTGCGCTTAGTGTTTGACATTTAGGGAAGAAATGCAAACACATCCATGTGCCTTCTCTATTGTAATGTTGTTGAGCTACCAGAAAGTAAAGAATGATTGCAGATGACCGAAAGGCAGCCATACAGTATCAGCTAGGGAAGAAAGTATGGCAGTTTCTCCGCTTGCATCTTGAGACCTTCAATCAGTTATGGATTTTGTGTTAACAGATTATAGAGAGGAGGGTAATGGCCTCTTCTCCCAAGGGACAGGGGACAGGACAAGAGGGAATGACCTCAAGCTCCACCAGGGGAGATTTAGGCTGGACATTAGGAAAAAAATATTCAGAGAAAAGGTCATTGGGCATTGGAACAGGCTACCCAGGGAGGTGGTTGACGCGCCTTTCCTGGAGATGTTTAAAGGATGGGTGGATGAGGTGCTGAGGGACATAGGTTAGTGTTTGATAGGAATGGTTGGACTCGATGATCCGATGGTTCTCTTCCAACCTGGTGATTCTATGATTCTATGAAATATTGTCAGTCTTAGTTTGTGAATGAGAGCAAATGTTTTGCTAAGGTCAGAAAACAGTCCATTGCGTATCCAAGAACAGAACTCAGGATTTTGGTTGAAATTTCAGTCACAAAATCATTGTTTTTCCTAATTCTTGAAATCCCATACTACATCCCATCCATGCAAGTTTGTACACCTGATTTGTATTGCTAAAAAAAGTAAATAAATCTTTTCCCCAGAAAAGAAAGAGCAGAAAGGAAAGAAGGAAGATTACTCAAAGTTTACTTAGAAGAAGAATAGGACTAGACCATTGTAGAGGGATAGAGGAAACTTAAGGTTGTCGTTCAGTGTAGCAGTGGGTAAAGTTCAGAAATAATCTACTGCCCCAGACCCCTGCCTGTCTAGCATGAGAGTGCACTGCAATATTCCTTTTTTTATCTTGAAAATAAATTAATTTCTCCCAAATCATTTGAAATATGTCTGGCATGTTGAACCTTGGAGGTGAGAGATGTCTTCCAAGTCATGTCCCTTGTTAAATTATTTCACCGTTCTCTTTTTATAATACCTCTACCAGCAGAACACTTCCATGCGTTCCAGGATGCCAACCTGTCCTTTTGCTAGCATTTCAAGTGTGTTACTGACATTTACAAGCTCTCACAGGGGCATTCAGTCAATTACCAGCAGACTCCCATTGTTCCAAGGAGACTGACCTTTCCCCTTGGGCACCAATTAAAATCTATTACTTTTATTCCCATAGTGCTTGCTGTAATTGGTACTCTGGCTCTTTGCCAGGAAGAACCTGTTGGAGTTTCATTGCCTTTTCTTTATTACTGGAAATTTTGCGAAATATAACAAGAGTGAAAATTCCAGAACATATGTATTTGCTTTGGGGAAAATAGGATTTGAAGGAAGCTTTTTAGATTAATCTTTCTTTCACTTGTCATCTGTAGTATAAGAAAAATTCAAGAGGAAAAATAGACATATTTCACATGATGACCTGGCTTGCTTGCTTCCTCTTTTTATTTCTTCTTTTAGTCAATATGCTTCAATTATTTTGCAGCAGAGGTTTGCTAGGAACTGAAGGTCATAGAATCTTAGAATCACTAGTTGGAAGAGACCCACGGGATCATCAAGTCCAACCATTCCTATCAAACACTAAACCATGTCCCTCAGGACCTCATCTACCTGTGCCTTAAACCCCTCCAGGGAAGGCAAGTCAACCACCTCCCTGGGCAACTTGTTCCAGTGTCCAATGACCCTTTCAGTGAAAATTTTTTTCCTAATCTCTAGCCTAAATCTCCCCTGGTGGAGCTTGAGGCCATTCCTTCTTGTCCTGTCACCTGTCACTTGGGAGAAGAGGCTGTTACCCTCCTCTCTACAACCTCCTAACATACATACTGTGGGCTTTGCTGATATTTAACTACTGTGCTCTGAAGGCTAAGTGGAGAAAGGTGGAGAGCTGTTCACCTGTCAAGTATCTTGACCCGTAAATCCTATCCTTTCTTGTATTATAAACCACTAGAAGTTAAGACCGTAAGCACTGCATATTGTGGTTAAAATTCTTGCTGTAAAATGATACTTCGATGTTTATTAAGTCTTCCCACAAAGTTACATTTCCTCTTTCAGTTAGAATTTTTCAGGGTAGAAGCAACTGCTGATTGATTATGAAGGGGTTTTCATCTTTTGAAGGCGTCTGTCAGGAAATCTAGTCAGAGATCTTCCAGAATATGGGTTTTTTTGTGAAATAGCAAGATTTCGAAAAATGTATTCAAGTGTCTGGTTTTTGTCGCCCTCCTTGTTTAGGACCTTTGAGGTTGTAAGAAAACTTTGTCTATCGCAGAAGGTAATTTAGTTTCAAGACCAGCATAGCACACAGGCTTACGGTGTAGATGATTGGGTATAAAAAGAGGTTTCTAAATCATTACAATGATGAATTCTGAGAAATCTATTGTCTACAAGTTTGTACAAGCCCAATTGCAAAAGAATTATACTACCTCAGAAAATAGCCATGTTTTGTATAAGCCAGTAGAGTATATACCAGTATCTACTTGTCTTATAACCATATAGAAAATTCTGGTTCCTTTTGCTTTCTGTCACTCATATAAATCAGTCTGTTGAGGTTGCTTATTCATTTATTTTGCTCAAGTCTTTTAATATTCTGTTAAGTCAGTGGACCATACTTTGACATTTTTGTTGAGAACGGTTTTTGTACCTTTATATCCAAGTCAAATAATCATAAAGACCTTCATTTACCAGCTGGCACCAAGTAACTTTACACTCAGTGACTTTGATCATAGAATCATAGAATCACCAGGTTGGAAAAGACCCACTGGATCATCGAGTCCAACCGATGGTTCTAGGAATATGTGTGCATAAGAACAAGAATTATTTTTTCCTTCATCTAGAAAACTTTGTGGTACTTTGACTAATTAGACTTATGAACAGTGCTTTTTCTTGGCCCATGTTCTTCCCTTAGTGGAATTTGTTGAAACATTAAATTTGCTTCCTCGCAGTGACTTGGAATGATCTTTTCTTTCCGGCATTAGATGGGACGTAAATGAAGCAAACCTGCAAACAGCAACTGAGTAGCTTCACTGTTGAGAAGGAACAAGAGATAAACCTTTCCTCTCTGGTCCCAGAAGGGTCTCAGATCCTAGGAAAGAGTTACTTGTGTGTTTTGATTTCATTTATGTAGAATCATTTAGGCTAGAGATTAGGAGGAAGTTTTTCACGGGAAGGGTCATTGGGCATTGGAATATGCTGCCCAGGGAGGTGGTTGATTCACCTTCCCTGGAGGTGTTTAAGGCACAGGTGGATGAGGTGCTGAGGGACATGGTTTAGTGTTTGATAGGAATAGTTGGACTCGATGATCCGATGGGTCTCTTCCAACCTGGTGATTCTATGATTCTATGATTAAGGTTGGAAAAGACCTCTAAGATCATTAAGTCCAACCCACCATGCATACTATTATGTCCCAAAATGCCATGTACCTTTTACCTTAAGGTTTCCATCTCTGATGCTTCAGAGAACTGTTTTTCCACCATCTTCCCTAGAACAGCAAAATACTGTGACACTTCTTTACACTATTCTCAGCTTTTAGTGCTCTTTCTGCTTACTTGTCTGCTTTTGCCATTTCTAGAAGGTTATTTTAGATGTGAATCAAGCTGAAGTTTGATTTTTATGTCTAATAAACCTGGAAAAATAAAACGTTCTCAACTAGGGGCTGAATTAACTGCAGGAAAAGATTTGTCAAGCATTACTAGGTACTATTTCTTATAGAAAATAAAAAAAATATGAAAAATAAAAATAAAAAAAGTATTTTATAGAAGTACTTGAAATTTCCCTAGGGATAAAGTAAAACCTCTGCCTATTCCCCCCTCCCCCCAACTCATCTGTTGGAAAAGGTAAGTAAAAGATTGTGCTTAGGAGGTGACCCTAGAGGATGAATGCAAACCTTCTATAGTATGAAGCCAGCAGGAGGCAGACAGGTTTGCAGTGTAAAGAGGGAGTTTATCATCTGTACCATTATGTGTTTTAAGATTACAAGTCCAAACCAACACCAGTTAATTATTTAGTCTTTTTATATATGAGATTAAAAAAAAAAAAAAAACACACCAACAAAAACCCAACAATGTTACTCATTATAGCAACCATGAAGTGAAATTGAGGGAGTGAGTCTTCCAGGTTTTCTTGAGAAGGCTAAGAGGTAGAATTCACCGCAGACTTTTTGCTTGCTAAAAGTATCCATCGTAGACAAAGAGAATTATTGAAGAAGATGGGGAGTGAGGAAGGAGGAAAAAATCCAAGTACCTCTTACTAGTGAACAACAATGGGACAAAATATATCATCAGCTGTATAGGGTCAAATAGCACCTGACCTGACTTTGGCCTGAAGCTTGTAATCACGTTTTAGTTATAGAAGCAGCGTCTTCACTTTCTGTAAATGTTTCTAGCTGAGTTATTCCAAGTTTGGGTTTTTGCTTAACTTCCATGGTGTTTTCTCTGCTACCAAGCTACTGCTCTAACAGGAAAAGCCAGTGGTTAACAGTTCTCTGGAAAGAATTTGCTTTACTCAGAGAAAGCACCCATCTTGTCTTCATACTGCATGATCTGACCTGGAGTATCATTGGCTGCGTTAGGAGAGAGGTAGCAGATACTAGAGGTGTATGGACTGAGCAACCTGGATTTGTTTATGCTGCGATAAGACAGATATTTCTATCAAAGCATTTTAAAATTTCTTAGGAGTGTATTGTACCGTTTTCCTGCTTTTCAGGCAGCCTTGAAAAATGACTCTGAAACATCTCAATTGCCTTGTATATCCCAATGAGCTATTAATTCCAGTTCTAGGTAATCAAAAAGTCCCTCTTGAGTTTTAACCTTAACATAAGTGCAGGTATATGGTATTAATGCACTGACATCACTTACCTAAGCTGATGGGTAACCCTGATCATTTCACTATCTGTCATACAGGTCATGTATTACAATAAAATTTTTCAATTTACAACAAAATGAAGTTGTAAGGGCCATCCTTACAGGTGGAATTTGAACAGGAAATTAAAATTGTCTGAGGTGAATCTGGGATGGAGGTAAAGCCTGTAGCTGTGACTGCTAGTTACGCTGGATAATCACACTCGCCTGCCTGCAGTAGCTCTGTAGCTCACAACCTCTAAATAAACAGCAAAAGAAGGTTTATAAAAGCATTTATTTCCCTCCCAGTGGTTGATAATGATCGAGCAGTGTATGTTAACTGTCTAGCTGTGTGTACTATGCTTGTCACGGAGGAGACCCACAAAGCCAGAGGCAGCAAAATGAGAAAGGGTGTATGTATTCTTGCTTTTTAACCGTGTTGACCTGCCTGTTTACTTGACCCTGTAATTGAGATCATACCATTAGCTGTTCAGATCAAGACAGTAGCCACGGCTGTAGTAAAAAAAGGGATTAAAAGGAAAGAAAAAGAAAATATAGTCACAACTCTGGAAGTGCTTTGCAAAAGATGTGGGTAAAAAATGTCTGTGGTGGCTGGGACATTTCTAAGAGTGTTCCAGATTCCGATACTTGTCTGCTTCCCAGTCTGTTCGTGTAATTAGAACCTCTAAGACCATCTCCTCGGGATGCCATTGCCTTGAGTGAGGATGGTCTAAACTAATAGTGTGTGATTGATCATCACTGAGTGGTTGACATTGATCAGAAAAGTCAACCATGAAATAGCTCATTGAGGCAGTAATATTCACAATTAGGCAGGATTTGCAAGCAGCATGAGTTTGGCTGGTTTTTGCACCTTTGGGACAATAGATTCAGTATGGATTCACCACAAAAAGAATGTTGAGGCTCTGAAGTGAGTCCAGAGAAGAGCCACGAAGCTGGTGAAGGGGCTGGAGAACAGGCCCTATGAAGAGTGGCTGAGAGAGCTGGGGGTGTTTAGCCTGGAGAAGAGGAGGCTGAGAGAAGACCTCATTACTCTCTACAACTACCTGAAAGGAAGTTGTGGAGAGGAGGAGGGAGCTGGGCTCTTCTCCCAAGTGACAGGGGACAGGACAAGAGGGAATGGCCTCAAGCTCCACCAGGGAAGATTTAGGCTAGACGTTAGGAGGAAGTTTTTCACACAGAGAGTCATTGGGCATTGGAATAGGCTGCCCAAGGAGGTGGTTGCCTCACCTTCCCTGGAGATGTTTAAGGCACAGCTAGATGAGGTGCTGAGGGACATGGTTTAGTGTTTGATAGGAATGGTTGGACTCGATGATCCGATGGGTCTCTTCCAACCTGGTTGTTCTATGATTCTGTGAAAGTGCATATTCAGTAATGTAGCCTCATGGAGCTAAGTCAGAAGGACTTGAGGTTGGATTCTTTCTTTCTGGAACTCCTTTGAGACACTGTAGATATAATCAAATCTGTATATGGTTGTGAGTTTTCTAGAGCACCTCCATCACAAAACCCACTCATGGTGGAATCTGACACTACTGCAGCTTAGGCTTGGAGTGCATCTCTATTTTAGCTGGCACCTATGAGTGACAGGCTGGCACAGCCCAAGGTAGCTTTCAACTAATTCTGCTACCACCAAAAGTGACGTAGACTTCAATATGGATTTACAACAACCTGTCAGGAACTTGGAGTGCTTCCCTTATGTCGCTCAAACCCGTGTCACATCTTAACCAATGTCACTATTCAAGTTAACTGAACGATATTAATATCTGCAGCAGTCTTACCTCCCCAGCGCAGGGGGGAGGTGAATTTAAGAAATGTAAGATTTTTTTTTTTATCATCTGTGTCTATTTCTTTATCTGTTGCCCAACTCGCTGCATAACTCAGAGAAAGATGTATTGATGCTTTGCACCTGGCAGTGCTAGATCTTGACCTCTGCAAAACAGAAATATATTTCACTGAGAAATTCTTAAAGTTTCTTATGGTGAGGCGCTGCGTAAGTGCAAACAATTTTTATTAATAGTCAATTCATGTACATAATAAAAAAAATAGGTTCCCCCTATAAAGAAGGTTATATTATTCAATATATCTAAATTATAGCCACAATAAAGCTGCGTCTGTAGGTTCTGTTTGGAATTATATGAATAGGTGCTACATTATACTATATACTCTTGTACATTATTGCTTCGCGAGAGATATACAGTCTGTACCACTTGAGATGGGAAAAAAACGTGTCTTTCAGTAAAAAGACATTTCCTAGGCTAGATGCACTAATATTTTAAGAATATGTGAATACGTGAAGCAGATTCATCAGAAGGATAATGAGAAAACAACATTATTTTTGCTAGTGTAGAGGACAGTTTTAAAAAAATAGAAATGAAAATCAAGCCCCTGAACAAAATCTCTAGGTTATCTGCTTTCAAATTCTAAGCAGTAGAAGGGTTCTCTTCTTAAACTGCAAAACTTCGGGGGGGGGGGAAATAAATATCTCATCCTTTTTAAAAAATCCATCCCTAAACGTCATAAAATATTACATGGTAATCCGTCAAGTCATTCATAGTGAAGGCTGCTGTGGTCCATCTTGAGTTTAATCTAAAGTGAAGGGCCTCGAGAACAGGCCCTATGAGGAATGACTGAGTGAGCTGGAGGTGTTTATCATGGAGAATAGGAGGCTAAGGGGAGACCTCATTGCTCTCTACAAATCCCTGAGAGGAGGTTGTGGAGAGGAGGGAGCTGGGCTCTTCTCCCAAGTGACAGGGGACAGGACAAGAGGGAATGGCCTCAAGCTCCGCCAGGGGAGATTTAGGCTAGAGATTAGGAGGAAGTTTTTCATGGAAAGGGCATTGGAATAGGCTGCCCAGGGAGGTGGTTGATTCACCTTCCCTGGAGGTGTTTAAGGGACGGGTGGATGAGGTGCTGAGGGACATGGTTTAGTGTTTGGTAGGAATGGTTGGACTCAATGATCCAGTGGGTCTCTTCCAACCTGGTTGTTCTATGATTCTATATCAGTGATCATTTAGTAATAGTATTTATTGAGTCTTAAAAACTGTATTTAGATAGGACGTAGCGTGTATTAGAGAAACTAACATGCTTGTCAATGTTATATGAGGCTTCATCTCTGCTACCATGATGTGACCTTGCTTCATGCAGTATTAAAAACATTCCCTTTTTAAAAACTGTTTTTTTTCCATGGCTCTGAAATGTCCCTGTGCTATAATGTACCATGTAATAATATGTGTTAAAGTAAAGCAGGAAAAGCGAAAAGGAATAAGAAATTCAAAAGTTCTTTATGCAGAAAGATCTGATTGTTAGACTATAGCCTTATTAATTTCGGTAATAATGAGAATAATTAACATGTTTTGCTCTGATTTTAATTGTGATCATAGCTGGAGTAATTTGAGACATACAAATTTGATTACCACATTAAACAAGATCCTCTCACCTCCTTTAAACTGAAGTAACTAATTTAATACTTTATTAAGATCTTTGGTGAAAGTAAGAACAGAGTCTATTATAAATTAAATTAACAGAGAAGAGTACTGAGTGAATAGGAATGAAAAGTTGGAAAAAAAGAATCCAAGCCTGTCCTGGAAATGGTTTACAAGCTTTTAAATGCAAATATATCAAAGCTTTTTGTAAGCCATGGATCTTATTTTTAATCACTATTCCACTGTTTGAAAATCAACCGTATCGGCTCTCACATGGTTAACATTCATTTTACTAGTCTCAGATCTTGTTCCAAAACCTACTGAAGTCAATAAAGAGACTCACTTTCAATGCAAAATTAAATTATTCCTATTGGCATGTTCCTCTTGCAATATCCCACCAGTCAGGATGGAAAACCAGAGCACAGCAAAATATTTGGCAAGAAAGTGAGATTTTCGTTATTAGCCTGTAGACAAACCGGACTTGCAGGCAGCACATTGGATTTCATCTGATCCTCTAATGTGTCATTTCAGTACATGTTAGAACCTTTGAGGTATTTTGGAGGTTACCCCAGTTAGTGTCATTTTTGTATTTCACTCAGATTTTCACTCAAGCCCTATAAATAAGTCATAATATTTAACTGTGTAGTTAATTTTTAGTTTCATATGCTACTTGGGTACCATCGTGGTTTCTCTACCAGTGATTGGTGCATGGTCTACTGTAGTAAAAAGATAAATCAAATCAAATATATACAAAATTCATTGGGCAGTGTCAGAGGCTGCCCAGGGAGGTAGTTGATTCACCTTCCCCGGAGGGGTTTAAGGGTCGGGTAGATGAGGTGCTGAAGGACATGGTTTAGTGTTTGATAGGAATGGTTGGACTCGATGATCTGGTGGGTCTCTTCCAACCTGGTGATTCTATCATTCTAAAATACACTTGGTAGTTTCCTAGTCTGCAATGTACACATATCAGGAAGCCAGTACTGCAGTCACCAACAGTTGATATCCTGTATGTCATTCCCAGGTTGTTCCTGTACACTTAACATCCACCATAAGACTTAACCAAGTGTAAACATTTGTGAAAAGGATTTATGATGTCTTGCAGAGTAAAGCTCAAAGGAAAATACTAGTGACATCATCTGAGAGATTTTGAAATTCAGGCTATCCAGGCACCTGGAACCAAATATTCCATATGGTATCCTGTTTATCCATGTGTCCATCCACATATTTAGGTGCATTTTTCTGGCTTACATGTGTATTGAATTATCTAATTTTCATGTGTGTATTTAGAATTTCTTTTATATCTGAAAGAAATTTCTTTTAGCCTAGAGAAGAGGAGGCTGAGAGGAGACCTCATTACTCTCTACAACTACCTGAAAGGAGGTTGTAGAGAGGAGGGAGCTGGGCTCTTATCCCAAGGGACAGGGGACAGGACAAGAGGGAATGGCCTCAAGCACTGCCAGGGGAGATTTAGACTAGAGATTAGGAGGATGTTTTTCATGGAAAGGGTCATTTGGGCATTGGAATAGGCTGCCCAGGGAGGTGGTTGATTCACCTTCCGTGGAGGTGTTTAAGGCACTGGTTGACAAGGTGCTGAGGAACATGGTTTAGTGTTTGATAGGAATGGTTGGAGTTGATGATCCGATGGGTCTCTTCCAATCTGGTTGTTCTATGATTCTAAGCAATTATTCTTTTTGTATTAATTTCAAAATTTCTATTGTCTTCTAAAGTCCAGTTTTATGTAAGAGAAAAGACAAGAGAAATACTCTGCCTGTAACACGTATGTGTGACTAGTCAAGAGCAGACAGCTGCTGGGGAGACTAAAAAAACGTCTAAAAACCTTAAATAATTTGTCTCCATCTCTAACACCACTGGTGAAATAGGAACCTGAATCCTAGTGTAAATTCTAGCCTTTTGTCCTGTGAATTTAACAATCCTTTTTTTTTTTTTTAACTTGGACGATTTTTTTGTCCTGTGAATTTAACAATCCTTTTTTTTTTCCTCGGACGATTTCCAATTCAGTTAAAATGCTGCTGACAATGTGTACATTTGCTGAATCGATGGAAGGTCAGCAGTGTATAGGAGGTCGATGCAGCATCACGCTTGTAATTAGATTGAATCACATGTAACTGCAATTTCTTACACTTTGATTTTTCATTTATCAAATATAATAAAGTATTTTTTATGAAGCTTAGCTGAAGGTTGTGTTTGTGGATGATGTATATTAATTGCTAGTTAATGGTGACCTGCAACAATGGCAAAATAAGCTCTTCATTTGATATCTGGCTTTAGTGCTTTTTAAAGTAGAGTTGGTTTGCCTTTCCCAACATTTTCAAGGTACTGTGAAATTTGTTCTGTTCTACAAGTGGTGATACAAGCTAATTCTGTTTCTTCTAGGCTGGCAACGTGCCCAATGGGCTTCTGTTCTCAGGCTTTCAGAAAGATGAGTTGTTGCTTGTACTTAAATTTTCAGACACTGCAGTTGCTTCTTTTATTTACTTAGTTGGTTAGATTCTTTGATTCTGGTCTAGTGGTCACGCCGGTCACATATCTTTTTCAGATGAATTTTAGCTCCAAGAGCTTCCTCCTAATTCTTGAGGAGTCTGTGAGATGGATTGACTTTAAGTTCTGCCGTTGTATAAGCATCAGCCAAAAGCTACTTGTCTTCGATTTTCTTCGTCTTCCTAGATGTTGCTGCTGTCGATATGCTGTGCACAAATATGAATGCTGAGTCTCTAATCAATGCCTACTCAGTATGCATTCATTGAGGTAACCTCAGAATTCCCATGGGAAAAATGTCTTTATCTGGTATTTATAAATAAGGACACCTGAGGTGCAAGACACCTACAAGACTGTGCAAGAAATCAGATACAGACATTAGTCAACAATAATGACAACTTCAGTCAATTTACTAAACCCTTAAGGGCATATTAATAGAATCATAGAACAACCAGGTTGGAAGAGACCCACTGGATCATCGAGTCCAACCATTCCTGTCAATCGCTAAACAATGTCCCTCAGCACCTTGTCCACTCGTCCCTTAAACACCTCCGGGGAAGGTGAATCAAACACCTCCCTGGGCAGCCTGTTCCAATCCCCAATGACCCTTAATGTGAAAAATTTTTCCTAATGTCCAGCCTGAACCTCTCCAGGTGGAGCTTGAGGCCATTCCCTCTTGTCCTGTCCCCTGTCACTTGGGAGAAGAGCCCAGCTCCCCTCCTCTCCACAACCTCCTTTCAGGTAGTTGTAGAGAGCAACCTGGTTGTTCTATGATTACTCTACTTGCTACTGTTCTACTTTACCATAGATTTAGTTTGTGACTTTGGAGAAGTAACTAGAGTCAGGATCTGTGAAGGTCTATACTTGGCTCCTCTGGTTTTGCAAGAATTAAACAGGAGCTGGATTCCTTTTTTCCTTTACAGTTTGGGTCAAAGCTTGATGCCAACCTACATTTCTGACAAAGAAGAGGTCACAGATGAAAACAACTGTGAAGCTTTCCTTGTTTATTCTCTTTCCTCATTGACAGGGAACCGTAGCTTTTCTCATTGGAGAGTGGTGTAGCTAAGTATTAACAGATAGCAGCTACTCAGATATTTCTCTAATTAAGACTATATTCATAGATAAGTTTAGCCGTATTGTTTACTATTAATTTAGTAGTGGTTTGCCTGCATTCACCCACATACATCCATTCACTGAACCATGCTCCCCTCTGGCTTCCCCGTTGCTGCTGTGGACTGAGCTACGTGATGTTCTGAAACTGCAAAACCCGGCGCTGATTTCCGAGTAAGTTGCTGTGAGTGCCAGTCCGTGGGGACACCGAGTCCTTTTCTGTGAATCAGGATTTATTTGCTTTTGAAGTGTTAATACTAGAGAAGAGGAGGAGATGTCTTCCTCGGCTGCATTAAGGAAGTCGTTTACTATTTTAATATGTTGCTGTGGATTAAGAGGACTGCTGAAGGGCAGCATGGCAGCCTCCTCTTTGATCCAGATGACTGCCTTTGTAGCTGATGGTCATTAGAAAGGAGAAACTGCTACATCCATCCCATGACTCCAGCTGCAGGGAACCATAAAGCTAGTTTATATCAGGCCAGGTTTTCTATGCAGGTTGCGTCGAAGCCTGGCCAATTCTTTTTGCATTCATATCTCTAACACTCTGTCTTTCCTAGCTGTCTACAGGGCTAATGCCCTTACTCAGGCTTTCGGCACCTCATATCTCAATTATTGCGATGTCCTTTCCTCTGGCCCTGACAAATGTGGCACGGCCATCCCTGAGTCATTCTGAATGCAGCGACAGTCACCTAGCTTTCTGCTTTAGCCGTGTGACACGTCTTTTTGAAAAGCTTCCACAGTTTATTACTCTAAAAATAGAGCTGCTAGCTTTCACTTTTCAGATCTCGGTGCCTTTGCCATTACTCACTGCATATGCAGAGGTCCACTTCTGCCTCTCATTAACCTGCGATGCTGGCCTCTACTTCTGCTTGTAACTTTTTCAGTTTCTCAGTGTACTCATCATGCATGGCAGGAAATGCCATGGATGAGGGCATTGAGGGTACCCTTAGCAAGTTTGCAGATGACACAAAGCTGTGTGGAAGTGTCAATCTGCTGGAGGGTAGGGAGGCTCTGCAAAGGGATCTGAACAGGCTGGACTGCTGGGCAGAGTCCAATGGCATGAGGTTTAACACGGCCAAATGCCGGGTCCAGCACTTGGGGCACAATGACCCTATGCAGAGCTACAGACTGGGAGAAGTCTGTCTAGAAAGCTGCCAGGAGGAGAGGGACCTGGGGGTGTTGATTGACAGCCAATTGAACATGAGCCAACAGTGTGCCCAGGTGGCCAAGAAGGCCAATGGCATCCTGGCTTGGATCAGAAATGGTGTGACCAGCAGGTCCAGGGAGGTTCTTCTCCCTCTGTACTCAGCACTGGTGAGGTCACACATTGAATCCTGTGTTCAGTTCTGGGCCCCTCACCACAAGAAGGATGTTGAGGCTCTGGAGCGAGTCCAGAGAAGAGCAACGAGGCTGGTGAAGGGGTTGGAGAACAGGCCTTATGGGGAACGGCTGAGAGAGCTGGGAGTGTTTATCCTGGAGAAGAGGAGGCTGAGGGGAGACCTCATTGCTCTCTACAACTACCTGAGGGGAGGTTGTGGAGAGGAAGGAGCTGGGCTCTTCTCCCAAGGGACAGGGGACAGGACAAGGGGTAATGGCTGCAAGCTCCGCCAGGGGAGATTTAGGCTGAACATTAGGAAAAGATTTTTCACAGAAAGGGTCATTGGACACTGGCAGATGCTGCCCAGGGAGGTGGTTGATTCCCCTTCCCTGGAGGTGTTTAAGGGATGGGTAGACGAGGTGCTGAGGGACATGGTTTAGTGTTTGATGGGAGTGGTAGGACTCGATGACCCGATGGGTCTCTTCCAACCTGGTTGTTCTATGATTCTATGGGAGTGGATGGTGGGCAGGTTGTTTTGTTTTTCTGTCATTCACACAAAATTTTGATTATAGTTGGACTTGGGCTCACTTTTGGCTGCCTTTATTACTGCTCTTTGCAGATAATCTGCGGCAAAGACCACTGTTTTGTTGATATTTGTGTTTTAATTAGACGGACTGACTCCTGTACTGTGATTGTGCTGCTAGGGTGCTGAGTTAACACAAATAATTAATGGAGTAGTTGGGAAGAGCTATACAAAGTGATGAACCAGACAGGGAGCAGACAGTTCTCTGCCTGCTGAAACAAAAATGAGAAGGAAAAAAAAAGATGGTAAAAGTCAAGGAACTAGAGGAAAGGGAAAAAAAGAAAGGATGAAGCTGAGCTGGGGGAGGGATTGAGAAGATTAACAAGAGGGGATTTACAGAATCACAAGAGGGGGGTTCTTGCAAATCAAGTTGTTATTTTTTTTGTTTGATGGGTACACAATGCATTAAATCATTTGCATAACATTCCCAGGCCCTTCAGTTTAAGCCTTACAGTTCTGAAAGATTCTTTGTTTGAGGGGGATTTAATTCCCTGAGGAATTTAGGGCCAGGTCTTCAAGGAGGGTTAGCACAAACTCTTTTCTTCTTTTGACTGTGGTGGGAGTTACACACCTAATTAGGACTTAAATATTTAACTTTCTCTGGAGGCAGGACTTTTTCCTTTTAGATTGTACTTATGGAAGGTTGATATTTCATTTATCTGAAGTAAGAGCTAGAAGAAATATGATTTAGGCTCAAAAAATCTTGTTTGATTTCCTTCTGGGATTAAGTTCTGGGGAGAATTAAATATCTAATGATTCGTTTTTATTAAAATGCTGACATTTGCAAAACAAATTAATGTTTTAGGACTTTTTTTTAAACAATTCATTTTTAGGTCATTAAAATAAAAAAACTAGGCTTTCCTGATGTTTTTTTCCTCTAAAAATGTTTCAGATGAAGCTGGTTTCTGAGCTTGTCAGGATATGTCACTTTACACTGCTGAAGCCTCAGATTTTTGAAACACAAATTGTTTGCAATGAAATCGTCTGTTTCTCCTTGTTTGAAACTAGAAACAGGTGTCAGTCAACATAGTTATGAGATGTAGGGTTTCTTTCAGATGCCTTGAATAAACTGTGCCCTGCATGGGGTTCTTTTTTTGGGTTTTTTTTTTTTTTAAGAAATTATCACTTCACCAGCTTCCTTCGTGATTTTTACCAAGATTTGTGACATTGTCCCTGTATTGTGGGCGATAGTTACAGAAAGGAAAATAGAGATACCCTTCAAGGTATTGAATCCTATGTCTGTCACTACAACTTTGATTGCCTCTGGTCTATTGGCATTGTTCTAAAGCTTAATGTCTGCGTCCTCCAGATGTTGAAGATTATCTTTTTTAGTGTATATAAAGTAAGAGTTAGAGTGGAAAGGAAACAAGGTTAGATTGAAAAGCCCCTAGTTCTGATCTGAGGAAGAGCTAATTCTTCTGGTTCGGAAAAAGACTTTGGGGAGATTAAGCAGTATTGATCCGACTTGACACAAGGATTTGCTTCTGAATAAAACATTTGTCTGATTCGAATCAAGCTACCCATTAACCTTTCAAGGAAGGGACAAGACAGTCTTAAAAAGCATGTTCACCTCGCTTTCTGTAGGCTCACTATTAAGACTGCAAAGCTATGAGTTTATCGTTCTTCACTCCCTCTTGTAATCAAGACCATAGACTCATCAAGAGAACAGTCAATCAATCAAATGAAAAGCGAAATTCCTCTGCAGCCTAAGCTAGTCTATGTCAGGGTTACTGCAGGTCCCGACTCAATAGTTACGTCTCGGTTGTTCAGGTTGATAAAACAGCAGGTAAGTTGAGTAACACACGAGGAGGGGCAAGAAAATCTGCACCTTAGCGAGTTTGCAGATGACACTAAGCTGTGTGGAAGTGTCAATCTGCTGGAGAGTAGGGAGGCTCTGCAAAGGGACCTAAACAGGCTGGAGCGCTGGGCAGTGTCCAATAGCATGAGGTTTAACATAGCCAAATGCCGGGTCCTGCACTTGGGATACAACAACCCTATGCAGAGCTACATACTAGGAGAAATCTGTCTAGAAACCTGCCAGGAGGAGAGGGACCTGGGGGTGTTGGTTGACTGAACATGAGCCAACAGTGTGCCCAGGTGGCCAAGAAGGCCAAGGGCATCCTGGCTTGGATCAGAAACAGTGTGACCAGCAGGGTCAGGAAGGTTCTTCTCCCTCTGTACTCAGCACTGGTGAGGCCGCTCCTTGAATCCTGTGTTCAGTTCTGGGCCCCTCAGCACAAGAAGGATGTTGAGGCTCTGGAGTGAGTCCAGAGAAGAGCAACAAAGCTGGTGAAGGGGCTGGAGAACAGGCCCTATGAGGAACAGCTGAGAGAGCTGGGTGTGTTTATCCTGGAGAAGAGGAGGCTGAGAGGAGACCTCATTGCTCTCTACAGCTACCTGAAAGGCGGTTGTAGAGAGGAGGGAGCTGGCCTCTTCTCCCAAGTGACAGGGGACAGGACAAGAGGGAATGGCCTCAAGCTCCGCCAGGGGAGATTTAGGCTAGAGATTAGGAGGGAGTTTTTCACACAGAGGGTCATTGGGCATTGGAATAGGCTGCCCAAGGAGGTGGTTGATTCACCTTCCCTGGAGGTGTTTAAGGCACAGGTAGATGAGGTCCTGAGGGACATGGTTTAGTGTTTGATAGGAATGGTTGGACTCGATGATCCAATGGGTCTCTTCCATCCTGGTGATTCTATGATTCTATAAAGGCAGAGGAGACAGAAGCATCCTAATACCTATGATTCCTGTCAGGCTATATCGCTGTGACATTAGATTTTCTCAGGCAGTATCTAAAAAAATTGTTTCTCTCTGCTAGTCCAGAGGGTCCAGAGTTATGTATATGAGATGTCTGACATGAAGCCACCTTAATGCACTTTTCCCCATTATCTCCCATCAGAGAAAAAAGTGATGAAACCTAAATAAAATCAGGATTCATGTTTCTTTATTCTCCCATACCTGTTTTGTCCTGTTAGTTTATGTCACTGCTTTTAGGGGGTCCTGAAAAGAAAAATATCAGTATGGACAGGACACATAGGACTGGATTCTCCTTAATTAACCTCCTGCCAACTCCGTGAAAGACTTTGGAGAGAAGAGCATGTCTAGCAACTACATTCACAGAGGTCAGTGTAGTTTTCCAGCTCCTCTTAGACAAAGCACAGCGCAATGTGCCAGTTGGCACTGTTCTCATACTTGGAATTTGCTCTGTCTCTTCTCAGAGCCACAGTATAGGAAGGTTGAAACCATTGACTTTTCTGGACTTGTGCCAGTTTGCAAATGTGTCAGAAGCATTACAAAGCTAGAAAGCTATAAGATTTCTAGTTTTTAATGCAAATGCTGTGGAACTAGGGGAAAAACCTACATTTTGTTCACTATCTACGTTGTCCCAGTTACTTTATTATGCAGGAGAAGGTGGATGAGGCAGATCTGAGTAGAATAAAAAGAGGAAAGCTGTGCCAAATCAGCACCTGAATCAAAGAAGAATTTAGTCATCTGACATCTGTTTCACTTGTCAGCTGAAAAATGATGTAATTAGCTCAGATAGGTACCTACAAAAGACTGGAAACGTGTCAGTAGGGTTACAAAGCTAGAAATCTATATTGTTTCCCGTATTCTATGCAAGTGCTGTGCTCAGTTCTGGGCCCCTCACCACAAGAAAGATGTTGAGGCTCTGGAGCAAGTCCAGAGAAGAGCAACAAAGCTGGTGAAGGGGCTGGAGAACAGACCTTATGAGGAACGACTGAGAGAGCTGGGGGTGTTTAGCCTAGACAAGAGGAGGCTGAGAGGAGACCTCATTGCTCTCTACAACTACCTGAAAGGAGGTTGTGGAGAGGAGAGAGCTGGGCTCTTCTCCCAGGTGACAGGGGACAGGACAAGAGGGAATGGCCTCAAACTCTGCCAGGGGAGATTTAAGCTGGAGATTAGGAGGAAGTTTTTCACACAGAGGGTGATTGGGCATTGGAATAGGCTGCCCAGGGAGCTGGTTGATTCACCTTCCCTGGAGGTGTTTAAGGGAAGGGTAGATGAGGTGCTGAGGGACATGGTTTAGTGCTTGATAGAAATGGTTGGACTCGATAATCTGATGGGTCTCTTCCAACCTGGTTGTTCTATGATTCTATGAACTAGGTAGAAGACCTACACTATCAGAACTGCTGACCGGATGCTTATAGGTTAAATAAATTTGAGAAAGTATATAATCAGGTAGCAAATATAGAATCATAGAATCACCAGGTCTGAAGAGACCCACTGGATCATCGAGTCCAACCATTCCTATCAGATATTCTAGAGATCTGGTTAGCACACACAAAAGAGACTTCTAAAAGATTTTTTAAAATTTATTTTAATGGGTGAGAAAAGCTGGCTGATGTTTTAGAACCAAGTGCTGATGTAAAACCTACTGCAGGCACAGCTGATGCAAATGTTGAATGTTCACTGCATTTTAAATCTCTGGTGAATTCTCTGCTGTAGCTATATAGGAGCCTAATATTCCTGTCAGAATAGATTTGGCAATGGCCCATAAACGTAAGAAGAAACTGAAGCTGAAAGGATGCTCTGGGCAATATTGTTCTCTTTAGTGACTTTTTGTCTGAATCTGAGTCAGTGACAATATTTTCTGGATGCAACTTTTATTCTAGTTTCAGGAAGAAATCAGGAGATAAGGAGGAGTGAAAGTTGGTTTATTAGGAAAATGAGTTAATTGTTATCATGTAGTAATGAGATTTTATTGGAACAGAAAGTATTTCTGTATTTCTCAGAATATCTCAAAAGAAGAGGGATATTGAGAAGACCATGAACAGGATATACTATCCATTACCTCTTGGCTGTGCAGAGTTAGCCAGTCAGCTCTAGAGTGACAAATGTCATTATTAGATAAAATTTTACACTAGTTCATCAGGGGTCTTAGAAAACTTCCTCAGGTTCCACTGACTAAAAACTAAACAGAATCATAGAATCACCAGGTTGGAAGAGACCCACTGGATTGAGTCCAACCGTTCCCATCAAACACTAAACCATGTCCCTCAGCACCTTTTCCACCCATGCCTTAAACACCTCCAGGGAAGGAGAATCAACCTTTCAATTATATCTATAATTGAAATTAATAGTGTGTCTGCATTTATACTCAGGAACTTCAGTGGAGGTTAGGTAATGCCCGTTTGCTGGTTTATGGCTATGAATAGAGACCTCAGAAACCTCAATCCTCTAGAGAAATTTTGCTTGACTCCAGGGATCTTTGGATCAAACATCAGAGAAGGTGCAGGACTCCTTGGCAGTACAAAGCTGTTCAAAAGACTTTGTGCAAGTCAGTTTGAGAGAGCTCTCTGACTATGACAGTGCGTGAAAAGAAACAACAAACATCCCTTTCATTCAGGATCTTTGAAACGTGACAAAAAGACAAATAGTGTATCAACCAAATTGCATATTCTTTTAAAAAGTAGCTATGTTGACCCGAAGGACCAAATTCTCATGTTGTGTAATCTTTGCCTCAGATTTTTTCTCAGCCTAGAAAGTTCAGTTAGTTGAATTTTTGCTTTCTTTTTAAAAAGGAGAGAATCATTGTATTCAAAGCTATTCTTAGGTTTGGAATGAAATATCACAATGTTTATTTTTGTCAACAACTCTTTTTTTTGTATGTTGACAGCACATTTATAGGCTGATTAGCCCCCAAAGAAGATATTTGGCCCATAAACATATGATAGAAAGAACGACTTTCTATTAAAGATACTGCTCTCAGGCATTTGAGGTTTGGCACAGGCTTTCTTAAGTAATTTAATAAATGTGCCATTTAATTGCTTTATGCCTTATCTTTCCATGATTAAAAGTGAAGGTGAGAACACTTGCTGTACATATGATATTCAAAGGATGAATGTGTGTGAGGTAATCAAATTTCCTGGAGATCATTGGCCCCATAGAAATCAGACATAGATAGTTGTAGTTATCGTTATGAAATTGATGTAAATTTAATACCATTTATTTCTAAAGTAAAAATAATTTAAACTTCACGAATTACTTATAGAAATGTTAATAATTTATCTACTTTTGAATAGTAACAATTGGGCAAATCATTGTCTATTAGAACTGGGGGAATGGAGGAAAGAAACCTCTGATGCTTTTTTTGATTGATCAGGTATGGTAGAATAAAACCATGAGAGCTGATTAAGGAAATACTTTTCAAATAATTTATTCACTGAAAAGCCCTAGCAGAATGTGTTATTTATCATGTTCCTAGCTCCAAATCAGTGAATTCTGTTTTTTTTTCTAGTGACAGTTAAACTCATGAGAGTGGCAAACACCTTATTGGAGACTCAAGGAGATTAAGTGATTATGTGAAAAATGTCTTCACCAGACTCAATAATTATTCCAAAATCACACCAGTTGTAATCCTGAGCTGTGTTTGATAACTCATTATAGTCAGAAAGAACATCTTTTACTTTATTGGCTTGATGACATAAACCTGTCATGACTTTGTTTTCAGGGTCTTGTGCGTTCAGTGTTAGTGGTTCTTTTGAGCAATTCCTTTATTCTTCTACAACATAATGTAGCCTGAAGAGAAAGTTTCTCTTGCTAGTAGACTAAGGGAAGCGGAAAACTCACTATAGACTCTTTATGCTTTGGTTCTATTCACAGCTAAAGTATTTTTAAATGCTTCATTTATCCATAACAACTGGACTTAATAACATATCTATGAGCAGGGGCTGTGGTTAGAGTTAGTTGCCAAGACCACTAACACTCTTGACTCTTTTGGCCTCTGTCTGTTTCTTTCTGACTGCCAGTCCTCAATTATTTTCTATTTCTGATTATGTCCCCATGAAAAATTACTGTCAAGAATGTTGGGCTTTCAATTTCTTGCATGTGAACTACTGTGTAGTAACTGCCCATATGCTCCCTTCTTGCAATAAAATAAATTTGATGGTGCTTACTCCTTAGTGAAAGCGAGGAGGAATGTGTACATATGGGCAACAAATCAACAATAAATAAAAGACAATTACCTTGGCTTGTGGGAATTGACTTGTATAGGCACTAGAACAGGCTACCCAGGGAGGTGGTTGACTTGCCTTCCCTGGAGGGGTTTAAGGTGCAGGTGGATGAGGTACTGAGGGTCATGGGTTAGTGTTAGACTCGATCCAGTGGGTCTCTTCCAACCTAGTTATTCTATGATTCTATAGCCATAGTTTTTACTTTCCTCCTAGCCTCCTTAGTACATAAAATTTTCTCATCCAAGTCTGTTCTGATCTTTCACTTTAAAATTCCGTCCTCCCCTCTGGCCTCTTAACTTACTTAAACATTTGGTGTAGTTAAATTATTAGATCCTATTTCTTCAGCTTTGCACTTTTACCCATGTTTGTGTGATCTCTCTGTGTCTGGAACATGTTCTTTCTGTCAGTGGCCCATCCCATCTTGTTTCTTTTACTTCTGGAATGTCCTGCCATCTGAAATTGTAAGTTTCTGCTACTTTTTTCATCCACACATGAATGACCTTATAAAGAAAGCAGTTGCACTGTATTATGCTATAGCAGTGGGGTAATTTTTTTTTTTTTTGCTTGTGAGTTGAACGTGGCTAGAGAAAGCTTAAGAAAAGTCTGTTGAGTGCAAATGTAGAACTGTTGCTAGGAGAATCCAAGCAAGCAACCTTGTCTGCGTCACTGGGTAACTGGCAAACCTGGACGTTAATAGATGTCTATGTCTGGAGTATATCCTCCATGAATGGGTGCAAGAAAATGCTGGTAATATATGAACCTGAGGCTGCCTGAAGAGTAAGAAATGGTTGTTTTGCTCTCACTGAGTATTCACTGAGTATTATGGAAATAACTGGTAGTAAGCAGCTCAAGAGCTTTACAGAGTAACAGCTGTAAGCATTGTGACCTCACCACAAGAAGGATGTTGAGGCTCTGGAGCAAGTCCAGAGAAGAGCAACGAAGCTGGTGAAGGGGCTGGAGAACAGGCCTGATGAGGAACAGCTGAGAGAGCTGGGGGTGTTTATCCTGGAGAAGAGGAGGCTGAGGGGAGACCTCATTGCTCTCTACAACTACCTGAAAGGAGGTTGTGGAGAGGAGGGAGCTGGGCTCTTCTGTCAAGTGACAGGGGACAGGACAAGAGGGAATGGCCTCAAGCTCCGCCAGGGGAGATTTAGGCTAGAGATTAGGAGGAAGTTTTTCACACAGAGGATCATTGGGTACTGGAATAGGCTGCCCAGGGAGGTGGTTGATTCACCTTCCCTGGAGGTGTTTAAGGCATGGGTGGATGAGGTCTTGAGGTACTTGGTTTAGTGTTTGATAGGAATGGTTGGACTAGAAGATCCGATGGGTCCCTTCCAACCTGGTTGTTCTATGATTCTATGACCTCTGAGTCACTTTCCCAGGAGATTTTTAAGGGATGGATGGATGAGGTGCTGAGGGACATGGTTTAGCGTTTGATAGGAATGGTTGGACTCGATGATCCGATGGGTCTTTTCCAACCTGGTGATTCTATGGTTCTGTGATTCACGTAGGGGTTGGAAAGGGGGAAGATAACTGAAGCAGCATATACTGGATATCAAGCAGCAGGTGGAGTAACAAAATGGGCAACACTAGAATTTGCCGTGGCTGATGATATAATCATTCCTAACTTATTTTCCCTGTCACCAGAAGCAATCCCATTACAGTCTGAATCATGTCATTAGAAATGCTATTGATCAAGTTCTCATTAGCAGTCATTCACACTCAACAGCCATTGCTGCATTAGTTATCTGTGCTGCTAAAACTGATACTGATCGTTGGTTTCTGGTAACAAAACCACATCTCCATCTCTGAAGCCAGCGAGCTGATTGAGCTAAATTTGTTCCATGCTCTCCAAAGTTGGGAGTGAACTGTCATGCAGTTTAACATTCCCAACTGTTTGAAGCCACTAAAGTATTACAGGCTGAGTCTAAGTTTCCTTTGTTTTCTTATAAGCAATAGCACCGCTTGAAATCATTAGTGCCTCAGCCTTTCAAACTTTAATTGGAGCCTGGTGAACAGACACTCAAGTACCTGCATTAAGTACAATGTAGAAGGACAGTTCATATTCTTAAAGAATTTTGCTAACAGTAGAAGCAGAAGGTGACTTGTGAGCTTAACTCTAGAATTGCATTCAGTAGCTAAAGCAAAAATACCATCAATTTTAGTGTCGTCTTCTAACAGCCAATTTCAAAACTGCTGCTAACTAGGATTCCTCTCTTTCTTCATTATTGCAGGATTACTTTTGTGCAATTTTGGCAATCAGTCTAGTAATAAGTAAGATTCTGATTTAGCAAGATCAGCTGCACAGCTACAAAGATCGCTTTAAAGTATCCACTGTCCTTTAGTCCTTTAAAAAAATCCTGAAGTCAGCGTAGTTTTTAATGCATCTCCTTATTCTATATTTTAAGTAGAATCATAGAATCATAGAACAACCAGGTTGGAAGAGACCCACCGGATCATCGAGTCCAACCATTCCTATCAAACACTAAACCATGTCCCTCAGCACCTCATCTACCCGTCCCTTAAACACCTCCAGGGAAGGTGAATCAACCACCTCCCTGGGCAGCCTATTCCAATGCCCAATGACCCTCTGTGTGAAAAACTTCCTCCTAATCTCCAGCCTAAAGCTCCCCTGGCAGAGCTTGAGGCCATTCCCTCTTGTCCTGTCCCCTGTCACTTGGGAGAAGAGCCCAGCTCCCTCCTTTCTACAACCTCCTTTCAGGGAGTTGTAGAGAGTAATGACATCTCCTCTCAGCCTCCTCTTCTCCAGGCTAAACACCCTCAGCTCTTTCAGCCGTTCCTCATAGGGCCTGTTCTCCAGACCCTTCACTAGCTTTGTGGCTCTTCTCTGAACTCGCTCCAGAGCCTCAATATCCTTCTTGTGCTGAGGGGTCCAGAACTGAACACAGGATTCAAGGAGCGGCCTCACCAGTGCTGAGTCCAGAGGGAGAATCACCTCCCTGGACCTGCTGGTCACACCGTTTCTGATCCAAGCCAGGATGCCATTGGCCTTCTTGGTCACCTGGGCACACTGCTGGCTCATGTTCAGTCGGCTGTTGACCAACACCTCCGGGTCCCTCTCCTCCTGACAGTTTTCCAGCCAGACTTCTCCCAGCCTGTAGCTCTGCATAGGGTTGTTGTGCCCCAAGTGCAGGAGCAGGAAGTAGAAAGAGTGCAAGTAGAAAAGGAACTACTGTTATGGTAACGTTGATACAAAATCTGGAAATTATTTTCCCTGGTCTGGTTCTAGTAACCATTATAGAAGGATAATAAACTATAATGTCTGTTGTGCGAGAAAGCCTTCTTGCAAACTCCACAGCTATTTGACAGCCAAAAGCTTTAGGCACATTGTGGAAAAGCCAAGGAGGGCTGTAGATTGAACTTTGCATCAGGATCTCAGGATGTCTCTGGAGACACAGACAGGTGACATTCAGATTTACGGAAGACTCTATTTGGAGCTGAAAGCATTAAAATATAAACTTGCCGCAGTGCTTCTGCAAAATCAGCGCTTTTAGAAAAACTGAGCCAACTGTTGCTCTCATTGATGAAACTATGCACTGGGTGATTAAGATAGAAAAGTATAGCCTCGGTTGGTTCAACCTCTAATAATGTCATTAACTTCTAACCATGCTCTATTAGCCTCAGTAAACTTTTGCACTAGCTGAAATTAGGAGTGGTTGGACTCTATGATCCAGTGGGTCTCTTCCAACCTGGTTGTTCTATGATTATATGATTCTAAATAAAAGCTTTGAGGAGGACAAATTTTAGAGAGGACAAATTGCATGGAAAGAAAAGGGAACGACAAGAGGTGCCAGGAGGAGAGGTTCAGCTCAGGAATGGAGTAGTAGGAGGATAACAGCACCTTACTTTCTACATTGTCATCAATCTTGGACAGCATATGTTATATCCAAGCAGGGAATTCATAGAATCATAGAACAACCTGGTTGGAAGAGACCCACCGGATCATCGAGTCCAACCATTCCTATCAAACACTAAATCATGTCCCTCAGCACCTCGTACTCACATCCCTTAAACCCCTCATGGGAAGATGACTCAACCACCTCCCTGGGCAGCCCATTCCAGAGTCCAATGACCCTTTCTGTGATTTTTTTTTCCCTAATCTCTAGCCTAAATCTCCCCTGGCAGAGGTTGAGGCCATTTCCTCTTGTCATGTCCCCTGTCACTTGGGAGAAGAGCCCAGCTCCCTCCTCTCCACAGCCTCCTTTCAACCATTATAACAGAACTAGTAATGAAAAAATAAAAAAAAGTTTTGTGTTATTGCTTAACAGATTGCACTGAATTCCCTTAACAAAAAACAAAACAGAAAGGAAAGAGAATTATTTATTGTTGGAGGTGGAATTCTTTTCAGGCACATTCAGTATGGATAATTTGAGTTCATCAACTGCAGCAACAAAAATAAAAAGCCAAGCTAACAACTTGCAAGCAGATGCTAATTCCCCAATTGTTCATGCACCATGGAATGTAATTTGAAGTGATTATGAAATTAATGTATTAATACAAAAAATGCTTCGGAGAGAAGCAAATCAGATAAATGCGCATAAAAAGGACTAGCTGTAGACATAATTTGTAAAGCTGTGCTTTATTCTCAGTCTGAAGGAAAAATTAAAACTTAACTGAGGAGAAATTCTGAAGAACGTTTCAGAATTACCATGTAAGAAGCTAAAATGAAACAAAGCATGTAGCTTCGACAAAGTCAGTGCATAGAGATGGTGTGAATTAAATGGTACGGGAGGTGTAATGTCGTGTACTCAGGAAAGGAGAACTTGCTTATATGAGTAAGGAAGAGTTTCCAGCTGGATGAGGAGGCTGAGAGGAGACCTCATTGCTCTCTACAACTACCTGAAAGGAGGTTATGGAGAGGAGGGAGCTGGGCTCTTCTCCCAAGTGCCAGGGGACAGGACAAGAGGGAATGACCTCAAGCTCCACCAGGGGAGGTTTAAGCTGGACATTAGGAAAAATTATTTCACAGAAAGGGTCATTGGGCTTTGGAACAGGTTACCCAGGGAGGTGGTTGATTCACCTTCCCTGGAGGTGTTTAAGGCACAGGTGGACGAGGTGCTGAGGGACATGGTTTAGTGTTTGATGAGAATGGTTGGACTCAATGATCCGGTGGGTCTCTTCCAATCTGGTTGTTCTATGATTCTATGATCCTGGATAAAGATACCTGTGTGACGGGCAGGATACTGAATGCCTGAAAGGAGACAGGTGGTAGAACACAAATGTGTACTGAGAGTCTGAAAAGACTTTATACTGAGCACTGAGAACTGGAAAATTAAAAATGTTGGGAGGCTTTTTGGTGTTTTCTCCTCTAAATTCATGCTTGTGTCCTTTACTGTAGTGAGCAGAGAATCTACCTCTACTGTTCTTGCTCACAGCTCAGAGCTGGAGTTTGCCTTCTCCATGTTGCACTAACTTTATTTGTAGAATCTTTTATTTTTCCGCAACAGTCTTTTGAAATTAACTTCAGTGGCCCAGGAGGACAATTGCAACACCTACTTGAAATGTAGATGTCTTAATGAGAACCTGTTTGTTAAAGTTATGGGAGTTTTCATCGCTCACTCCCATCACTGTCAGAGAAACTACATAAATAGTTAATACTACCCAATAGTGAAACTACATAAATAGTTAATACTACCTAATAGTTAAACTTCATAAATAAAGTAGTTTCTTTCTATTTTTTTTCTCACCTTATTTTGATGACCATCATAGGACAGGAAAGTTATCTTGATTCACATCCTCAAACAAGAGACTTCATTCTGAATTTCTGTCCCTGCATTTCTTTTTTCATCTCCACACCTAAAAATCAAGAAGTAGCAGAAACAGACTTAACGCGTCGTAGTTTATATTGATACAGTAAATGTATTCTCAGCTGTTATTGTCTGTTTCATAGGTGTGTGCTGAAAGACAGATAATTACTCAAAAGCAATTCCAACCAAATCTAGTCAGATAGCATCACTAACTACCATTCGATTGTGTAGCCATCTCCCAAGAGAAAAAAACTTCAACTCTCAATGCAGGAATTGTGGTGCCAACTCTCATGATTTTGTAAGAAGTCTTGTTATAAATATCTTTTCTAAAGCTGTGAGCTAGTGGAATCTATTTTAAATGAGAATGATTTTTTTTTTATTTTTTTGAAAATAAAGTTTTTAGTCTTCAGAGTTTCACAGAAACGCTTCAAGAAGCTTGATAGGAATGGTTGGACTCGATGATCTGGTGGGTCTTTTCCAACCTAGTTGTTCTATGATTCTAAGAAGTAAAATAAATATTATCTAATGAAAACTCCCCTCCTCACCACAAGAATATCCAAAAAGTAAACAAAAATATTAGATAAAATGAAATTTTTATTAATGACTCTTTGGAGGCAGATTCTTGTTTTTCACATAGCTAAGTTTGAAAATACTGTCTAAGTCCGAATAAATATATGAGCAAAATAATTTTTTTTTTAAAAAATCTTCCACTAGCAGCAAAATAGCTTTCCTTTTTGCAGACAATTTAGTAAACTTACTGCTTTTCTACTCTAAGTTTTCATTTTCTTTCACATATGTTCCCTGCAATTTCAGGGGAAAAGGAAAGTCTGAAACGTGGATTACTTTTTTTCAAAGTATTGATAACTGTAGTGAACAATTGTACTTTTACTTTCCCCCCAGCCCTTGCCTTCTACCATCCAGAAGACGTATCAAGGAGAAACGCTGAATACTCCAACTTCTATCTTGTTATACTTTCTATTAAGGTTATACCTTCTTGCTTTCAGAACACGAAAGCAGCAGACATCAAAAGATCTGATCCTTGCCTCAGAAAGGTAGAACATCACCAGTTGCAATGAAGTCAGTCCCAAGAATTTTACCAGACAGGGCAAAGCAAATGAAAGAAAAATAGTGGTTTCTTACCAACCCAATCTGGTTCAAACAGCTACTATTCAAAGTTATTACAGAGTCTCTGTTGTTCAGAGCACTTTGCTGGAGGCACCATCCCCCATCTGAGAAGCAAGAGATTAGTTTAAGTGCTTTGGATGGAATCTGAGAAGTTTATTGAACAGTTTTGGCTGGTGGAACTCAGGTGAAATAAGAGGAGAGCTTTTGTAAGGAAGAGAGAGATAAGCAGCTTGTGTAGAGGGATGGAGATGAAAGGGCTCCGAGAACAAGACTTACGAGGAGCGACTGGGAGAGCTGAGGTTGTTTATCCTGGAGAAGAGGAGGCTGAGGGGAGACCGTATTGCTCTCTACAACTACTTGAAAGGAGGTTGTAGAGAGGAGGGAGCTGGGCTCTTCTCCCGAGTGAGAGGGGACAGGACAAGAGGGAATGGCCTCAAGCTCCGCCAGGGGAGGTTGAAGCTTGACATAAGGAAAAGATTCTTCACAGAAAGTGTCATTGGGCACTGAACAGGCTACCCAGGGAGGTGGTTGACTCGTCTTCCCTGGATGTCTTTAAGGGATGGGTGGATGAGGTGCTAAGAGACATGGTTTAGTGTTTGATAGGAACAGTTGGACTTGATGATCTGATGGGTCTCTTCCAACCTGGTGATTCTATGATTGTACAAATGGAGACATAAGCAGCTTGTGTAGAGGGATGGAGATGAGCTAGAACAGACGGTAACATCCCTAGGACCAGTAGGGGACCTCTGCCCACAGTCTGAGGTGCGTGTTGCCTTATGGTATCTTCTCTCCCTTGTTTCTTCACTTTGGGTTTGCTACAAAAGACAGGCAAGAGTAAGAACCTCTGCAATATTAAACAGCACTGTGCCATGCAGGTGCCAGGGCTGGCCAGAGGCAAGTGGCATGGCTTGAAAAACTTGGCTATAAAGCAAAGTGTTCAGCAAATTGACCATCTGTCCGAGCTTGGCATAACTGGGGCGTATCAGAGACCATCAGCAGATAATCAACATTGCTATTTAAAATTGTTTACTATGTTAACAGTTTTTAAAATTCATGACTGCAGCTCCTCATCATTTTCATCTCTCCTCTTGCTTTTCTGAAATATCCCTGACACAAGGAAATTAATTCCACATAGTAATCAAGTTGCCTGTGGTAGAGGTAAGGTGAAGGCCAGGTAGATCTGAAACAGATCTTTGGGCAACCTGATCTAGTGAAAGATGTGCCTGCCCCGGGGAGCAGGTTGGATTACACGGTCCTTAAAGGTCCATTTCAACTCCAGCTGTTCTATGATCTCTAGTTGTTGATGCATGGACACATAACACTGTGGGTGCAAGAGGTCTCTGTGCCAAAAAATTTGACCTGAGATTGTGGTCTTGTGGTTTCTTATGGTAGCATTAGAGTGTAGCTCCTCCCTTCTACCAGCCCCAATTGTACTCATTCATGGAAGGCTGAGAGAAAGCAGGAGGGAATTGATAATTCTTTCTTGGCTTTAGAGGCTGAAAAGTGTAAAATTTCCTTACTGATCAGTCCATTTATCCTCATTCTGGTAGCCAGTCTGATATTACTGTTCCTCTGATTGCACCTGCTTTTCCATGCCTACCATGAAAGGTGAGTCTAGGTGAGTCTGAGTCTTTTCTTGTAGCAGCATAATCTTCCTAGGAAGATTATGATAGGAATGAAGATTTGATAGGAATGGTTGGACTCAATGATCCGATGGGTCTCTTCCAACCTGCTTGTTCTGTGATTCTATGATTCCTTAATGAAACCTTATTTATACAACATATATAAAACACGTATACATATCTTGGGAGAAAGGCTGACTGAAGACACTGAACCATCCAAAAATGTCTCTACTGACAAAGAAACTGTAACATAGAGGGATATGAAGGAGGAGTAACTAGGGAAAATGGAAAACTAGATATCGTATGGAAAACAGCAACATAAAAGATGAGTATTATAAGAAGCTTCCTGTGTAATGAACTTTATTTGCTTTGGACTAGTCTACCTGTAGGCTTAAAAGATTCATGTAAAGATTTGAGTATTCTTGAGGCCAAATAAAACCAAACGGACCAGAAACTCCTGATATGATGAGTCCCAGGCCACATGCATTCCTCATTTCCTGTACTGGCAGTTGGAACCTATTGAGCAGCTATCTGGCCACCTACTCTTCCATCTTCATAATATATTAGAGATTTTTCCTGACTTAAACTATCCCTACTTATCCTGGAGAAGAGGAGGCTGAGGGGAGACCTCATTGCTCTCTACAACTACCTGAGGGGAGGTTGTGGAGAGGAGGGAGCTGGGCTCTTCTCCCAAGCGACAGGGGACAGGACAAGAGGGAATGGCCTCAAGCTCCACCAAGGGAGACTCAGGCTCGACATAAAGAAAAAAAATTTCACAGAAAGGGTTGTTAGGCACTGGAACAGGCTGCCCAGGGAAGTGGTTGATTCACCTTCCCTGGAGGTGTTTAAGGTGTGGGTGGGTGAGGTGCTGAGGGACATGGGTTAGTGATTGATGGGAATAGTTGGACTTGATGATCCGGTGGGTCTCTTCCAACCTGGTGATTCTATGATTCTATTTATACCCTGATGATGCACAACCCACTGTCTATATTCAGTGAACACTTCCCTCTAAACTTTACAGCTCGAGATGTATCAGTCACCCATTCTGTTAGACTTTTCAGTGCTTTTCAGGATGAAATTCAATGCACTTGAAGTTCAAGTACATTTTAGGGGATATCACAAGAAATAGGAAAGATGGTAATGTGGGTTATGACTTTATCAGTAGCTCACCCATCAAGGAGAAGTTACTCTCTTAGTGTCCTTCTTTTCCCAGTCCCTTTTGTAGTTCGCCTTAGGTTGCCATATTTTCGGCCCAGAGTCTCCTCTTGTTTTGATTAGGATTAACGACACTTGGGGCCCAGTATTTGGGGCAGGAAGATGCTATTGTTTTTAATACACTTACAGTGCAAGTGGTTTCTTTCTTCTTGTGCCACTGATTGATTAGTGGAGTTTGTCCAAGTAATTTTCCCTCTTGATATGTTCACTTCCCTTTTCGACTACAAAGTTGGTGTGAAGATTAACTAATTAATCTCACGAGATTCTTTAATGAAAGGAATGCCTTACTGAGCAACAAAACAAAGTACACACAATATGTGTGAACACAACTCATTCCGCATCACTACAGAACTGAGGTTTCTTTTCTCCTCTGAGCAAGTAAGACTATAAGACTGTCTCAGCTTAAAAAAAATCTCTTTCCCTGTTCAGTACAATGCTGAACATCTGCTGCAGAAGAAGTGGTGATTAATAATTGAAACTAGATTGCGTTGTCCAAATTGAAGTGCCTGTAGTACTATAGCTTTTCTGAATTTTTTTTTTACCTTTGTTTCTTTATTTCTTCTCAAAATAATCAAATACAATCGTTGTTAAGAATTATTTTTTTTATTCTGGAATGGAAGTTTTTACTCTGTTTTATTTAAGCTTTAAGGAATAGATTTTCGGACTGGTTTTGGTGATAAAGCTTGCTATGTCAAACATATGTAAAAGAAGAGAAAGAAATGTGTAAAAATAGTGGCACAGCAATAGTGAAAGTTATTGCTTGTCAGGCTATGAAATTGGACCCAAACAGGTTGTGGAATGAAGAGATAAGCATCCAGAATTTGATCTGAGGAAGACTGGAAAACCCGAGGAGCTTAATCTTTTCATATTCTTTCTCCCAGAACTGATTGCTACAGAGGTAATGTTTATGCGTGTGATTAGGAGCTGAACATGATAAATTCTATTTTCAGCACTGCAACAGGATCACGGTGAGTGAAAATAACCTTGGTGCTTTGGGCTCCTGCGCCACTTCTAGCTTCCAAAGCTCTGGCTAAATTAAGATGGACCTTTAAGTTAAAAAGAATATAAAAGTAAAGGTGGTCTTATTTATTCTGAAACTGGCATTTTTAACTTAGGTATTTAAAATTAAGATTAAGACTGAATGGAAACAAACCAGTTTTAGATTGGATAAGCCTAAAGAGTTAGTGGAATCTTCATTCTTGGAGTTTTTAAAAAATGACAGACAAGCCATGAGTGCGTATTTGTACCTTTGAAGCTGGCTCAGTACAGAGAAGGAGTTTGGAGTAAAAGACCTCTAGAGGGTTTTCTCTACCTAAATTAAATAATTAAAATTAAGGATTACTTTCTTATTCTGTCTTAAGCGGAAGTAGCTCTGAAACATCCTGTAGTACTCTATTCAGTTATATTAATGAAATGTTTTCTTCATTGTTTTTAGCATTACATTTCTATTTTTGCATAACAATGATGTAAATAAGAGGTTTTTTTTGCTTTTTAATGGTCCTTGTTAAGACACTAGGTGCATTAGCTCAGCTAAGGCCAAGATGAGGAATCTTTATTTTCATTTAATTCATGAGTAATGGAAATGGAAACTGCACTTTAAAAAGTTGAAATTTAAAAAGTGATGCTAACCTTTAGGGTTCTCCCCCATCTCATCTTTTTTTCCTCCTTTAGTTAAAAGTTATTACCTCAAAGCAAAGGCATATATTTTAATAATTCACCTTAGCTACTGGGATTGCATGTACTCTTGGGAAAGTGAAGGTCAATGTTTCTCTCTGCTCACAGTCCAGCCCACAAGCAATGACTCAGCAGCACACACAAAAAAAAAAAAAAAAAAAACCCTGAAGACGTAGTAACTTTAATAGAAAAAGAAGAGTTTTTTCAGGTCTGGTCCAAGGTGAGGCACGTTTGAGAATGGGGCTGTTGCCAAAGTTGGACCATTGAGAGAAAAGGGTGTAGGTAGCAACCTGTCCACTTGATGAATGTCCCTGTGCTGATGAGCTGGGAGTAACGAACCGAGCTGCGCGTGGGTGCACTGCCCTCTTTTGGGTTTTGATGGAAGCAGGATCAGCTCTACCCCACTTGGTGCTTCTCTGGACTTCAGAATAAAGAGTGATTTTTATTCTTTGCTGTTCTGCCTTAGGAAAAAGGGAGGGGGTTGAGTCACCTTCCCTGGAGGGGTTTAAGGGACGTGTGGATGAGACGCTGAGGGACATGGTTTAGTGTTTGATAGGAACGGTGGGTCTCTTCCAACCTGGTGATTCTATGATTCTAGTAAAAAACTTTTCCTAGTACTTCTGGATATTTTTACATCTTCATTCATATAAAGCAGGATTAGGAGAGAGAAAAGTGGCATCACATCTTCAGGGGTGTCTCAGCCTCATGTTTGATTTTCTTGAGTCTATATTGCATTGACCCAACCTTATACCTGAGACTCTTGTGGTATAAAAATTAGGATAATGTGGAAAAAACACATTAAACTGGGATCAGTCCATGTAAAGAAAGCTCAGCAACAATTATCCATTAATACAGTTGATACATTAATACTGATTTAGGTTTTGCTATGGTAAGACAACAGCTGCATATTAGTGAAAATCTATTATTATAATATATTATTTCAGTGCCTGAAAAGAAACACTGAAATACCGCCTGACTATCAAGATTATGATTATCACTGAAAATCATAGAATCACCAGGTTGGAAGAAACCGACCGGATCATCCAGTCCAACCATAACGTAATCATAACAGTAGTTGTAATTCTGGAAATGCTCCTAAACGTGAAAAAAGAAGTTTTTGTTTAACTTGAATGTTTAGATATTGAGAGAATTAACGAGTTTATTTTTCTTTTATTACAAAATGTTTTCAGTCCGTATGGGACAGGGAAACAGTGAGCTGCAATGGCCTTTTATTCACCTGTAACAATAAGAAGTAAACTTTTAAAGCTCATAGTTATGACTTAAAATTTTTTTACAAATTATTAAAACAAGTCCATTAAAAAAACATCTGGCTAGGGATCCAAATATTGTGCTGAACTAAAAATGGGCAAGAGACAAAAAGCAGGGGACTAAACAGTATATAATATATATGTTTAAGGCCATATTTTTCTTAAATTCCATAATGAAAGATATTACATTCAACCAAAGTAGTCAATCAATGGTATTATTCAGTGATTCATAGAATCATAGAATCACCAGGTTGGAAGAAACCCACCGGATCATCGAGTCCAACCATTCCTATCAAACACTAAACCATGTCCTTCAGGAGTGGTGAGGTTACGAGGCTGCTTTAGTCTCTAGGAATGTAATTTTAAAACATGTGCTTGCTTAAACAACTGATTTCTTTTTCCACTTGATGCATACAGAGGAGTTCTATAAAAACAGATGAAATGACTTTTTTTGTTGTTTTTTTCTTTTTTCTAGTTGGTATATGTGCCTGCTGGGGTTCGGTGGCATTTCAGTGCTCACCGCTTAGCCAGTTACAAGCATGAGCTGTAAAAATTAGTAAAATGTCTCATACTTTTAGTATTAAAACCCCTTTAAACAGAACGCTCTGCAGAACAGCTACTGACATCTTGTGTATTTTGTGATAACTTTCACACGTAGGTGCATGTTATCTTCTGACTGTGTTGTAAAATAGGGAAGCAGACGTTTTCCTGGGATAAAAATTTCTTCCAAAATGCCTCCTCTTCCTTTCGAGATTTGAGTGAGTTTTCATTAAATAATGTATTATTCTGTATAACTTAGGAGGTAATCAGCAGATTTTTGGAAGTGATGGTTTATGTCCCTGTCTGAAGCTAGAGCAAGGAGGAGTTCTACAGTGGTTTTTTGTTTTTTTTTTTTTTATCTAAGTTGTTTTTGATAAATACATTCACTTTTTCTTTCTGGTAAAACAACCACAGATGATTGCCACAGATAATAAAAACCAGATCTTTCCTTGGCTGCTTTCTCTCGCAGTCCCTTTCTTTACCAATGCAGAACAGGTAAATGGATTCTTTTTCCCAGCCACTAGCCAGCTTTTTATTTCAAACCACATTCATCAAGATGCCAAATGCAATTCTCAGCAATTCTTCTATTATGAACACTGCACAATTCCAGCTTTCAAAAATATTGGCAGGTGATAATTTTTCTCTCTTTAAAAGGTAGTCCTTTGCCATCTAGTATTCCACTGACAAGAATTGTCTTATCATTCCATGAGCATTAAATCCTTCATGTGTGCAAACAAGATTAATTCACCATCTGCGCCTTTCACCACATCATTTTTCTTACCTTTAAACAGTCTTTAAAGATTTGAGGAAGATGCTGGTGTCCTAGCGGTTATGGACATCCTGTGGTTTTGGGGTTTTTTTTGAAATTATGCTGGAGTTTCCACTGTCCAAATCTGGCTCGGGTTTGAATTTGAATTACACTTTCTGGTAATCGTTAGTGTAGTTTTATTTGATGAAGGCTTGGAGTAATTCTACCCTCCATATCAGCCAAGTGCAGACTGCCTTAATGAGTTTGGGCTATGTGTATTTGTATGAATAAGAACCTTTTTATTCTAAAATCACTGACTTATAGTTGCAAAATAACTTCTCCACAGGCATTTTCCTTGTATTAAAGTGGTTATTTCTGTTTATTTCTGAGACCGTTTCAAACCGCAGGTCATCATTCAGAGGCAATGTTAATTTTTTTTTCTTCATTGTAGAAAGTGTAATTCTGTCACTGAAGTCTTTCTTTTCCCTACAAAATTACTGCACTTTCAGTGTTAACAAAAACTTTTGGCAATAAAACCCTTCACGGTGCCTTGATGAAATTATTGGTGTATTATTTTAATGGCATCTTAATGAAATTGCTCAGCAACTAACCTTGTCTTTTAGTTGGCATTAGACTCAGCTTCAAAACTCTCAGTTCTAACTCATTTTTTCTTTTCATTTAGGTGCTAATACTATTAGCCAATATATTTAAAGCCAAGACTTGAGCCAAATTGTGGCAGAGTTACTAACGAGTGAAGTTTTACGGCAGTTGGGGTTAGCACATGAATAAAGCTTGTTAAACGTCATAAAGGCTTCACTTTCCTCATTCTCTGTTAATATCCAAGTAAATGGTTGAGTTATTTCCGTTTGGTAAATTTGCCCCCAATTTATTTGCACTTACTGCTTCTGGCAAGTCAGCTCTGTAAAAGGAGTTGGTCTAATTTGCTTTACAGTAGTTTTGCATTTTTTTTTTCAGAATGTCATGGCTAAAGCAGTTTCTTTCTTTCACTTGTTTAACTTCTTTTCTTATTCTAGGTCTGGAAAAAGCTTAAGAAATGAGCAAGTTTGATTAGTTAAAAGCAGGGTGCATTTCTTTAAAATGCACGTGTAAATTGCCGAATCTGGAGAATCAGGTTCCTTGCATAATTCTCATGCCTTGTAAACAGCAATCCAAAACCAAACTGATGTGTGAAGTGGCTGAAATTACATTTCATTATTGTGGGATTCCGTTGCACTGTTGTTCTTACAATCCATTATTGCGTAAAGAAACCAAACCCCACAGTCCTTTAAAATTTAACATGACTGGCCTGTGGAGGAGCTGGAAAACAATGCAGATGTTTAGAGAACTTAAGTAGAGGAATCATAGAATCACCAGGTTGGAAGAGACCCACCGGATCATCAAGTCTAACCATTCCCACCAATCTCTAAACGATGTCCCTCAGTAACTCATCCACCTGCACTTTAAACACCTCCAGGGAAGGCGATTCAACCACCTCCCCAGGCAGCCTGTTCCACTGCCTAACAACCCTTTCCGTGAAGAATTATTTCCTAATGTCCACCCTGAACCTCCCCTGGCCGAGCTTGATGTCCTGCTTTTAATAAGAGTAGGATAATTCTGTTCTTATTTGCTGATTTCCTCCTTTGCTTTACTTCACTCTTCCATTTTCCTGTAAAAAAATGTTTCTTATTCTGTGTGAGTCACCATTGTTGGGTCTAGGCACGAAGCATGTGAGAGGTGAAGAAAGTGAAGGTCCTTTGAGTAGATTTGACCCATTTTTGCATTTCATCTCTATTTCTCGTCAGGTGATATATAACTCAAGATCTGTTGTTACATCAGAAGTAAATGAAAAAAGAAGTGAATCTGTGAAATGGATTTGTATGTTTTTCATACTCTTCTATTTCACTGATACAGTGCTTTTTCCTATAAAATATTAGTGAAAAGTTAGTCTGAGCAGAGATAAAATGGACTAAAATAAAAGGCTGAGAGCAGTTCTGGACTCCTTATGGTTGGACTCGACGATCCGATGGATCTCTTCCAACCTGGTTGTTCTATGATTCTTTTGACTAAACCACTGAATATAGCATTCAGGGCAATTATACAGGGATGGTGATTCTATCTGTAAAAACAGCAGCAGATTCCTCTTGGGAATTGTTCCTGGTTTTCTTTGTGAGAACAGCAAAAATCCATGAAATTGTGAGGGGTGATCTACCATCCGCAGAATTAGCACCAAATACGAGGTGAAAAATGTGTGACTGTTTAACATCTGTAAATCGTGTTTTGTGTTAATTTGTCATTTCTAGGCAAAGCAAATCAAGTTTCTTCCTTTTCAAAGGATGGATGATTAATGGCTGCCTTGCTTTTATTTGCAAAAGCCTTTGTCAACTTTATTGACAAAATTTTAACAGAGAAAAAAAATCCAATCCATCTAAAGAGTGTGGTGTGAGTAAGCACATTCCGATCATTGCTGAGAACTGGTCTGAACAGAGCAATTACTTTTGCTGAGGAGAAGTAGACTCTTACTTATCCTCAGTCTTAGTTTTTGTTTAACATAAAACAACACTAAAGCAGACCATAGGCACTCTAAGGTTGGTCTCCCTTTACTAAGGGCTTTTCCTGAAAGTGAGAGGCAGAAATTCATACCTCTTTTAATAGCTTTTGTAGTGTTGGAATTGGAGGAAGTCTAAAAACTGTCAAGATAAAAATGATGCATCCGATTCTTTACATAAGAAGTTGCTGGATCAGCCCACCCGAGCTGTTAATATCGTTATCGTTTATCATTTTCATTCACTCTCCAGTGACATGTGTAAGAACAGCCATGCTTAATCTGACTGAATTTTAACCAATCTCGCTCTCTGCTGAGAAGGAGGTGTCAGATCAGGGCAAGTATATAACTCTATTTTCTTATATACTATTCCTGAATTCAGGAATTTGTGGTTCAGATTTCTGAGCCAACAGTGAAATTTTTGAATTGATGTAAGGACCTAGGGAAGTGGTTGACTCACCTTCCCTGGAGGTGTTTAAGGTGCAGGTGGATGAGGTGCTGAGGGACATAGTTTAGAGATTGGTGGGAATGATTGGACTTGGTGATCCAGTGGGTCTCTTCCAACCTGGTGATTCTATGACCATTATCTGTTCATTTTTCTTATTCATATAAGCTTTTGGTATCTACAATAAACTATAGCAAAGAGCGATACAGTTAGGCCAGTAAAAAAATCATGGCTTCACCTGTATTTTGTATCTCACTCTTGATAATTTAATTTGAATTTTATATTATGACAGGATGAATAATTGTTCTCTAAGCATTTCCAGACCATTTGTAGTTTTGTAGACTTTGGCCAAATTGCCTCTCATTTATCTCTTTTGGAAGTTGAATAGTTCATTTATTTGCTGCTTGTATGAAAAATGTTTCATAGGTTTCTTCAATCATCTTTATAGCTATTCTGTGTTTCTACTGCAACCGCTTTTTTTCTTAGGATGGATGATGAGAGTAGCACCCAGTGTTAGAGTTGTGGGAACAGAGGCCAATACAGTTATTTGTAAAGCTGCTTAATTCTTGCCTAAGAATTCCTGCTGATGTAATTGAGGATTTTTCATAAGCACCTAAGGACTGAGTTTCTCTTTTCACAAACCTCCTCACTGAAACCCTCAGACTCATTTCCTGGAAGGAATTACCTACTCAGTCTGTTGTTCTGTCTGTTATACTGAGGTTGCTTTTCTTAATCCTAATTTTTTGATTTCATCTGTCATTTTACTGGTCAGGTACTCACTACTGTAAAATCCTTTTACAGGTCTTCATACGTAGCTTTTCTCTTCATCTTTCTAAATATGTTGCTGCCATGTACAGAGTTCGTCACCTTCCTTCTTTCCAAGTAGTTAATGAATAAATCAAACAGTCCTGAGGACTGGGAAATTCCAAATGAACACATCTGTCCATTATAGAAACAGGAAGATTCTTCCCTAACCTTTGATGCTGACCTTCTAACTGTTAATTAATCAATGCAGAAGCCATGACTCTTTTGGACCCTTTGGCAAGGGGCACCCTCAAAAACCCTATTAGACTATGTCCGTTGGGTTTTCTTTCTGTACAGGCTCTAAGAACCTGAGTAGATTTAAAGGGTGATTTTCATGTACTAAAGTCACATTGATTTCTCAATGATGTTTACTGTGCTCCGTTCTGGGCCCCTCACCACAAGAAGGATGTTGAGGCTCTGGAGCGAGTCCAGAGAAGAGCAACGAGGTTGGTGAAAGGGCTGGAGAACAGGCCTTATGAGGAGTGACTTAGAGAGCTGGGGGTGTTTATCCTGTAGAAGAGGAGGCTGAGAGGAGACCTCATTACTCTCTACAACTACCTGAAAGGAGGTTATAGAGAGGAGGGAGCTGGCCTCTTCTCCCATGTGAGAGGGGACAGGACAAGAGGGAATGGCCTCAAGTTCTGCCAGGGGAGATTTAGGCTAGAGATTAGGAGGAAGTTTTTCACGGAAAGGGTCATTGGGCATTGGAACAGACTACCCAGGGAGGTGGTTGATTCCCCTTCCCTGGAGGTGTTTAAGGGACAGGTGGATGAGGTGCTGAGGGACATGGTTTAATGTTTGATAGGAATGGTTGGACTCGATGATCCGATGGGTCTCTTCCAACCTGGTGATTCTATGATTCTATGATGTCCAGAATATGCTTGTCCAGAAACCAGCATTAGTTGATATGTTGTATTACACACTGTAGAAACAGAGCAAGAAGATTGCTCCTTTTAGAAAGTCACATTTAAGGAAATCAGCATGCTCTCTAGAGAGAATTTAAAAACTATCAAAACAGTTTGTTTCTAATCTAATCTAATTTGAGTCACCTTCCCTGGAGGTGTTTAAGGCACAGGTGGACGATGTGCTGAGGGCCATGGTTTAGAGACTGATGGGAATGGTTGGACTTGACGACCCTGTGGGTCTCTTCCAACCTGGTTACTGTAGGATTCTATGATTCCTATCTTAGATATTAAAGTTTATCACTTCTAAACTTAGAATCACTTTGTTATTGCTGCTGGTTTTATTTTCTGTGGTTTTCTTGCTCAATATCTCTGTGTCCGCTTTTATTTTCTGTGTAAACAACTGTGTCAAGTCAATATGTAATAGACTACTTCAAAGCAGAACTTCAGTTTTTTCAGATAAAATTCTAAAATTTATTTACTCCATATTTCACATGCCGCAACAACAAAACCAGTAAAATTGATTGTATTTCCCTTCCTTTCTCCTTTATATTCCAGACAATTTAGGCAATAAACCTGCTTGTAGTGCAGCTCAGTGGAAGCAGGTTTGTAGAATGGACTCCTTGATGTTGAGATGATGTCTATTTGCAGTATTGGCATTTTGGAGGCAGAGGGTCTGACTTTAGAGTAGTGCTAACCTGATACTCAGTTAAACGTCCAGTAGAGGTTGTAGCACATTAGATCAACTCCTGAAATATATATTGTGGTTTAGTTTCCTTGAAGGGGAATTCAGTTCCTGTGCTTTGAGTTGGCTGCGGTAGAAACCAGAGTAGAGTGTGTAAGGATTTGCTGTAGAGATTTCTGCTCAAGATTAGGAGACCTCATTACTCTCTACAACTACCTGAAGGGAGGTTGTAGAGAAGAGGGAGCTGGGCTCTTCTCCCTAGTAACAGGGGAGAGGACGAGAGGGAATGGCCTCAAGCTCCTCCAGGGGAGGTTCAGGCTGGACATAATGAAAAAATTCTTCACTGAATGGGTCATTAGGCAATGGAACAGGCTACCCAGAGAGGTGGTTGACTCGACTTCCCTGGAGGTGTTTAAGGTGTGAGTGGATGAGGTGCTGAGGGACATTGTTTAGTGTTTGTTAGGAATGGTTGGACTTGATGAACCGGTGGGTCTCTTCCAACCTGGTGATTCTATGATTCACTTCAGGAACACGCTCCTGGTCTGATCAGAAAGGTTCCTGTAGATACACAGCATTTCCCTCTTGTTTTGACAGATTTTTCATACAGGTATCAATTTCTGCTTCTTATCCAATAAACGCTGCTTTTTGGGTTTGCAGCTTTGGTTGTTGACATGCAGATTGGCTTTTCTTATCTTGTAGCACACACAGTACTCTGACTGTAATGTGAGCAATGGCTGCATTGTCAACTCTCTCATTTTGGTTTGTGGCACCTGTGAAAAGTGATTGGCAATACAGAACACAGGAATGGAGCAGGCAGGGCTGCCCCCGCACTGAAAGTTGGTTTAACAATTAACAATTGGACTAGTGGCTAGAAAGTATTCCCTTTCTCTATATGCAACTACTGCAAGGGCAGAGAGAGTTGACCCTGCAACTGCCTTACAGCAGCTCCACCACATCTGAGGCATTATTGCTATTGGCATATGTAGAAAAAACAGTGTGTCCCGACACAGTTCACACGTACAGAATCGCTGCTTATCACAATGCAATAGCTAAGTCTTCTGGAGACGATAGATACCTGAATCATAGAATCATAGAACAATCAGGTTGGAAGAGACCCATCGGATCTTCGAGTCCAACCATTCCTATCAAACACTAAACCATGTCCCTCAGCACCTCATCTACCCGTCCCCTAAACACCTCCAGGGAAGGTGACTCAACCACCTACCTGGGCAGCCTATTCCAATGTCCAATGACCCTTTCCGTGAAAAACTTCCTCCTAATCTCTAGCCTAAATCTCCCCTGGTGAGATCTCTCCTCTTGTCCTGTCTCTTGTCACTTGGGAGAAGAGCCCAGCTCCCTCCTCTCCACAACCTCCTTTCAGGTAGTTGGAGAGAGCAATGAGGTATCCTCTCAGCCTCCTCTTCTCCAGGATAAACACCCCCAGCTCTCTCAGCCGTTCCTCATAAGGCCTGTTCTCCAGACCCTTCACCAGCCTCGTTTCTCTTCTCTGGACTTGCTCCAGAGTCTCTGAAAACAAAGTAATAACAGCCCAGGGTAGTAGTTAACAGATTAAAACCATAGTCAGCAGTGATTTTACTGTAACTGAACACTTCAATGCCTCAACAGTTGGTTTCTCAATTCCCTTTATAAGAAATGGAGATAAGAACACTTTCACACTTCAGAGGAGTGGCCTGACAGAAAATGTAGTAAGGTGGTGATGTGCTTGGATGTGACAGCGATGAGGTCAGATGAGTTTCTTGTGCGGGTAGAAGCAAATACGCGAGGCTAGAGTGGATCTTGATTAACAACTTGCCTTAGAGGCACAATCTAAAGTCAATGACAAGACTCTTATTAACATCAGGGAGCTCGGATCAAGCCCATTGATTTGTGCTTACTTCTGCTCTAGTTGCTGAAGTCCAAAGTAATGCTGTGCTGTGATATTTTCAAATACCAACATAAACAAAACTCGCTCGAGAAGGAAATCATAAAAACAGGAAAATCATAATGCCTGAATCATAGGACTGAGTTGATAAATGTTGACCATAGGAACAATATCCTAGAAATTAGTCTGGTAAGAAAAAAATAACTGATAAATATCACAATTAATTTTTGGCTTCAGAAGGTGGATACGTTTCTTAGTGACAGTAGGTGATTTATATATTGATGTCTTGATTATTAATGCTTTCTGTGTATCTTCTATCGTGCAATCTTCAGTTTAGAAGTCACATCAATTGTGTATTTGAAAGTGTTAAATAAAAATAAAAACATTTAAATGAAAGCGTCATTGGGCATTGGAACAGGCTGGCCAGGGAGGTGGTTGATTCACCTTCCCTGGAGGGGTTTAAGGGACGAGTGGACAAGGTGCTGAGGGACATGGTTTAGTGTTTGATAGGAATGGTTGGACTCAATGATGCAATGGATCTCTTCCAACCTGGTGATTCTATGATTCTAAATCTAGTAATGCTTGATACAAGATACAAGATATAATACATATAATTTATGTATTATTACATATAATACAGGAGGAGAATGTATCTTTATGTTACAATGGAAACATCACACTGTTTTATGTAAGAGTTACAGTGTGATAAGGTAACGTCTAAAGTCACTAAGGATGTTAAAATTCAGGGATTTTGAAGAACCCCAACTGTCCAAGTCACAAGCTAAATTTTTATGCTGCCAAGAAGTTTTTTTAGAGATAGATAAAAACCTCTTGAAGTTACCCAATAATTAAAGACAATTCCTGTGTAGATTATATGTGTATTCACGTACAAATAGTTTTTTAGCATGTAGTGTCTATCAAGACTTATGGCAACTTGTAATTCATAGCTAGTATGAATACAGGTATAGCTTCAGTTATATGTAAATCTTCCTACCTAGATTAAAGAAAGAGAAGGGAATCGAGTGTGTAGTTTTCGCAGTGCCCAAATGGAGATAGGAATTTGCTCTGAGAAATGCCAAGTGTGGACCCTTTCATTTCAGACTTGTTTAAGAACAGCTCAGTGTTTGCCATCTGCAGAGTAACAGAAGCGTCAATACTTTAAAAAAAATATATGTTAATAATTCAAGGCTTTAATACCTTCCTAGGCAAATATTCTTAAGAACTTTTTGTGTTTGTCATTTGTGGTTTCTCATTCCCATTCCTTAGGGGTGTTACTTTGTTGCCTGCTGAAATACAGGAATGATCTCTCTCTACTGCTCAAGCCTTTATATTTTCTCATGAAGAGACACATGAGAGGAGTATTTCATTATTCTCTCTGATTCATCAGCAATTCAGTAGACCAATTAATACCGCAGTTAATAGGGAGAGGTAGCTACTACAACTGCAAGCTGTATATCTTCTGTCACTCTTAAACTAACAATCTTCAACAAAAGCAACTTTGCTATGCGAAGATTATTTTTGATACACTACTGAATCTGTAATGCCCAGCACCATAGCAACTCCAGACAGAAAGAACTCAGCACGTTATCAAATGCGTTCTTCTGCCAAAGTAAGATTTCTTCTTGCAGGCAGCCAGGGTATAAGATCTCAGACAATAAAATGGTCATCTTCTCTGAAAATTCTGCTGGAGTCTAACAAAGGTCACTGTTAGATATTGTTCTTTGTATCTTTTTTTTTTTTCCTTCACACCTAACTATTTGTCTGGCACTCTAATAGGTCATTCAGCAAGACCCTTGCAGCCTATTGTGTCTGTCTGGTGAGTTAGTAAGTTTGTGCTCTGGTGTTACAAATTTCAGGTTTGATTTTTCAGATAACCTGAGCATAGATTCATTTAAGTCTGTTTCACTAGTGTTAAAGACCTATTTGATCAGGTTATGTTTATCTACATAGCTGAAATATATTGTTTTCCTTACTGAAAGATTGGCTGTGCTTAGTTTTGAGATTATATTGCAACGTTTTGAGTTAGATGTATTATTAAGCATATCTGAAATTCCTAGCTCCTTACGTATTTTTCAATCTGACTCCTCTTCACCACTATATTTTCATCTTTTCCTTCCATATAGATTATGCTGCTGACTGATCCAGAAGTTGAGAGTAGCTTATTAATCAGTTCTGATGAAGGGGCCACTTATCAAAAATACCGTCTGAACTTCTACATCCACAGTCTGCTTTTCCACCCCAAACAAGAAGACTGGATCTTAGCATACAGCCAAGATCAAAAGGTAAGAATCATTGACAACAGTTTGCTTTGTTCTCTTAGTGACAACCTAGGATTTCTCCATCTCTCTACGTAAATGCTGTAGAGCATTCAAAACAGTAATTGGGGTAGTACCAGGACAGTCTTTGAAATACAAAACTGATACTAAAACTGAAAAGTTGGAAATACAGAACTGGATTTCACTTCCTGACATTCTGAGGTTTATGCATAAAACTGGAAAATAGACCAAAAACAAATACCGAATTGGTATTTACAAGCAAGGAACAATGAGTAAGCCTCAATGTAAAGGACCTCTGTAACTGACCTAACAGCCTGCATTTATCAGAGAATCATAGAATAACCAGGTTGGAAGAGACCCACCAGATCATAGAGTCCAACTGTTCCTATCAAACACTAAACCATGTCCCTCAGCACCTCGTCCACCTGTCCCTTAAACACCTCCAGGGAAGGTAAATCAACCACCTCCCTGGGCAGTCTCTGCCAGTGACCAATCACGCTTTCTGTGAAAAAATTTTTCCTAATGTCCAGCCTAAATCTCCCCTGGTGGAGCTTGAGGCCATTCCCTCTTGTCCTGTCCTCTGTCCCTTGGGAGAAGAGCCCAGCTCCTTCCTCTCCACAACCTCCTTTCAGGTAGTTGTAGAGAGCAATGAGGTCTCCCCTCAGCCTCCTCTTCTCCAGGCTAAACACCCCCAGCTCTCTCAGACATTCCTCATGAGGTCTCTTCTCCAGCCAGAACTGGCTCAACCAGCTGGTTCAACCAGCTTCGTTGCTCTTCTTGTCTTTTTATTTATTTTTTTGACAATACCATGTTACAGGCAATGGACAGAGAAGTTGGGTTATCCTTTACAACTGGAATAACAACCTCTAATGAGGCTTTTTGTCCTCTTATTTAGCAGTTCTCTTCCTCCATCCTAGAACCAGCTCCAAGAACAGTCTAAGACATTCCTATCTAGCTGGTATATTTTCAAGTGGCCTTTGATTTTCTAAGAGAAAAGTAGCAGTGAATCAATTTCCTTTGAAGTCCAGTTCCTTCAGTATGAGTAATCCATCAGCCAAATAAATACGTCCTGAGATTTGCCTTGATTTTTTGCTACCCAACTTGAGATGACAGAACAGGACTTGATTGTAAGAGATCTTATTGCTTGTACTTTCTGAAAATCAGGCTCATCAATACTCACAAGTCAGTCATCTTCCAGTGACGGACTTCATAGAGCTCTATCTGTTTATGTTTAAAAAAAAACAGATTGAAGGGAAAGTATATTTTTCTGCATAAATATCTTCATGGAGGAAGACAAAACATATGATTAAGCCTTTTTGATTGGGCAAAAAAGAAACTTCTAACAAGTATTGATGGGTAGGAGTCAGTGGCAGATAAACTCAACTGTGAAGTAATTAGCCATTGGACCTAACTGCTCTGAAAGAAGTCAGGTCCATCATCCTGACATTTTGATATTTTTTAATAAAACCAAAAGCCAGACCAAACCAATCTGCTGAGCTCCCAGCAGGATTAGAAGAGTGAAATATCTCACTAATATATATAAGCCTTTTGCTAAAATAATTTAATGGTTTCTTTTTTTGTTTTCATATAGTAAATCTATATAAATCTGAATCTAATCAATAATCAAAGTACTGGATGAATTGTTCATCTTATACCTTAATGTAAATATCAACATATAAATTTGAATTTTATTGCATTGTTAATCTGTGTATTTGAATTAATTTTAGGAACATTAGAAGACCAGTTTTCCTTTAGCCTGAACTAAACTTGCTGTTACTAATGTTGTAAGCCTGAGGCAATAAAGGCATAAGGAACTTAAGGTCACAAAATGATCTTATGGGTATTCTTGGAGAAGAAGTTCAGTCCTGTTCTTTAAGTGCAAAACCAGTATCCTTCCAATCCAGTAGCCTAATGTCCTTCCCAGCTATGAGAAATGCCTCTTGCCTGCCTAATTATTCCTGTAGAGTCAACTGCATGTCATATTTTTCCTTCACACCTCTCATAGTATTTTTGTAGACTATACTATGTTTATAATCTGTTCCAGTGGAAGTTGCAGATTAAATTATTTTGGGGTGTTCAGTATGTAATTCGACAAAGCCTAAGAGTTTCTTTTATTCATTAAATTATTCATTCAAATTTTGACGGAGGGGGTCATTGGGCGTTGGAACAGGCTGCCCAGGGAGGTGGTTGATTCACCTCCCCTGGAGGTGTTTAAGGCACATGTAGATGAGGTACTGAGAGACATGGTTTAGTGTTTGATAGGAATGGTTGGACTCGACCTGGTAGGTCTTTTCCAACCTTATGTTTCTATGATTCTATGATTATGGCGCTTGAATTCTCTGGACTGGTATGAAACTGAACAGAATCTGGTATCTGCCTACTTTTAGGACCCTTTGAAATTAAAGTAACTGTGTGTGGGTAACAGGGAATGTATTACATAAGGATAAAGGCAATTTTCAGTAGTAAGTTTGTCAAATAATTAGGTTATAGTAAAAAATTAATTTCAGCCATTGTGGTAGTATCAGCCTGCTCAGGAAATAATTCTGAATTAGTGTCCGTATAGCTAATGTCCCTGTAGTTTATAATAGATGGCTACCAGCATATATATTGTCCCTTTTCCATAGGAAACTCACACTCTTCTGTAGAATCCAAAAAACCAATATGGGTATGAGAACCAAGGGGTCTTTTGTGTGTTAGTCTGAATTACGGAGTCTATGTCAAAGGTCTTTGTATGGGGTGAAATTTCATAGAATCACAGGATAATCAGGTTGGAATATACCCACCAGATCATCGAGTCCAGCCATTCCTATCAAATACTAAACCATATCCCTCAGCACCTTGTCCAGCCACACCTTAAACCCCTCCAGGGAAGGTGACTCAACCCCTCCTGGGCAACCTCTGCCAGTGCCCAATGATTCTTTACATGAAATTTTTTTTCCTGATGTAAAAGTACTCTATGAGTTATAGGCCTGGTTTCTGCTCTAAGGTTAGTGGATACTTTTTGTGACTTCAACAAGCTGTGGTCAAGAACTGTAGAGGGCAACTAACAGTCAAAGAGTATTAATGAGCCTGGACTAAATTAGATGTAACCCAAACTAAAGGTCGAATCCAGCCTGTGGCTAAATATAAATGACTCCCATTGGTTTCATGTCTCTATATATCCAAAGGCAGAATTTTCTCAGAGTAATTAAGAGGTCCTGCAGGTATTTCCTTAACTGCAATGGGAGGTGTGGGGTAATTTGGTACAAATGACACTGCAGTTTATTATTTTGCAATCTCGAGCTAAGGCAGTATTTAAGGAAAGAGAACCCATTACTCTTTGGATTCTAGGCACTATGTGCACACTGACTAAGAGATCACTGAGGAATCAGGGAAATGTATCTGCATGGTAAGGAATTTACATTTTGATATCACTGACTTTGACGACGCTGACTGAAGAGGCTGTGAAGGTTTTATTGATGGAGGCTGTAAGGAGTAAACTGGATTCTAAACAGTTAGGATTGTCGTAGTAATTTAATTTTGCTGTTGACAATTGAGAAGGAGGTGAGACTTAACTACAAAACTAGTTTATATCCTTCCGGAAAGCCACAGCATCACTGCCATCTGTTTGCATCTTGTCATGGCAGCAGATGGAACCAGGAAAATCTGGTAGTAAATAGAGTAAGAGATGGAGAGACAGGAATTGCTTTTGTTCTGGATTGTTTTGCTTCTTGGATGTTGTTCTTCCAGTTCAGGACTGATTAGGGCAAAACTAACAGATGATGTATGCCTCTCATTGCTCAGTTGTAATGAATAGAAAATGGGTCACATAGCATCTTCCCTCGATCTCTTCACATCCCACAGAGTCTATCATGATAAGTACTACAGATCTTTTGTTTGCTTGAATAAGAATTTGCTCAATGGTAGGGAAATCTGAAGTCGTTTTACGTCCCAGTTTCTTGTGTGTTATGTGCGGGTGAATGTGGTTCATAATGGGGTTTCAGCTGACAAGTAATAACTCATTAAGCTTCTGTGTCTCAGTTGCTTTTGTTCACATCTCTCTCCCCTGTGTTTCTGCCTTGGGCAGCAAACTTGAATTACCACTTCTGACAGACCAGTCCCTTATTCAGTCATGACTTTTTCCTGCCAGTCTTGAGGAAAAAAAAAGAGCAGCAAACCATCTGTCGCCTGCACTAATTGCCTTATGATTGCATTCATTGTTCTGGCTGAAAGTACAGTTGTGATACGGCTGATTCTTACCACATAATTGCAGAACTACTGCATTTTCTCTATAAGAGGAGTTGCAAATCAGGAGGAAGCTTCAGACACAATAAAACATTGCTTGTGAAGCAAAAGCTTGTTGGAGGTCTTGTACGTGCGAGCTTTTGTGGGTTTAATCAGTTTGCTTGTAAGGATGAGGGACTGTATTTTGTGGGAGTATTGCTTATGTATTACTATGTAATCTTCAAAAGTGGTTTGCTGTGTAATCAGAGGATGGGATGTAAGAGCCTCTACTTCACGTGGAGACACCTTTTGCTACTCAGATGGGTCAGACAGACAGAGAAGTGGTTAGTAATCAGCCATGAATAACAGCTATTTGGAGAGATGAAATACAGGTGAAATTGGGAAATACAAAGTCAGACGGGCGAAACACAGGGTTGTAATTGCCCAGCTCAGGAATAAATGCACAAAGGCACTCAGATTCTGAAAGGCCACAACAGAGGCTGAAAAAACAGGTTTAAAATGGAGTTGTTATTTGTTACTTCTCCTTTCCCATTTTAAATGAACTCTTGAAAAGGAAGACACCTGAGATTAAAGGAGCTCCACCAACATAGCACTAGAAAATGAAGATTACATTTACATTTCCTTCTGACCTTCATTTTTTTATTTTATTTATTTTGGCATTTCCCAAATATTTGATTTCATTTATCTACCTTTATTTACCATATGTGCCATGCTGGAGGTGAATGCTTTGGGACTGATACTTGGCGATGATATTCCTTGTGGGATAATGTAACTTCTGTCATCGAACCATGTAATCTTTCTCAATTTCCTACAGTAAAGGGCACTCCCCAGGCATCCAAGTGTCAGAGAAAGGTGTTCATGTGTCAGAGAAGATGAGGAACAGCTTAAAATTGAGATAAGGAAATGTACGGCCGAGGGGTGTCTGTGTGACTAAAAACACCAACTCTTAAAACTGCCCTTGGTTCCGTCTGTCCTTGTGTTTGGTTTAATGCTTCTGTCCAAGGGTAGAGTATCTGCCATAGGTGTAGCCTGTATTTGCTTTTTGAGATGTGATGGACTGTTTTAGATGTGCTATGTTATTCTAAAACCTTCCCTTTCCTTGCATTAAGAGTTAACTTTGAGGGTGGCCCTGCTTGGAAAGGGTCAGAGCAGACACCTCCAGATGTTCCTTTCAGCCTAAATTATTCTGTTTCTATTCACACCCTCTCAGTTTCAATGATAACAGTCATACCTACATAGACCAAAGAAGGGAGAACAAAATCTCGATTCATTTAATCAGAAAATGCATCATAGAATCATAGAACAACCAGGTTGGAAGAGACCCATTGGATCATCGAGTCCAACCATAGTTGTGTCCAATCATAGTTTGTGGGTTTTTTGCAAATGTGGTTAACATCAAACAAGATTATTTTGAATGATTCATTCAGCATTAGGATGATCATTCCACACTCCTAACAACATTTAAAAGACTATTCACTGTTCACTTGGGCTAATGTTAACTGATGGAAGCAAATCACATCTAAAATTAATGGAGAGAAAAAAATACTCCTCTAGAGTGGTAAAGCATTAGCCACTTTGAATCATCCTTTGAAAAAGCCGATCCCTTTTGACAGACTGTAGACAAAACCAAGGAGCTGGTTTGCATAAAGCTAACATTAACCTATGTGAATAAGTCCCCCTTTCCCTACGGCATCACTCCTGCAGTAATCTACGCTATTTGTGTTAATATTCAGGGCACTGCTAATCAACCAAGCCAGTTTTCCAACAGACTTAATTCCCTTTGATGCATGTTGTTGAAGATGAAAGGTAGTAAGGAATTTGTCCATTCAAATGGGTGTGTCCCATGCTTTGCAACGTCTCACCGTGTGTGCATCCCTTAGAACTGAGATTGGATGTCTTTCCAACCGATGCAACCTATTTCAGCCATAGGTTGTTGATCTGAATAAATCTCTCTACTGCTTGAGTTACTGGTAAAGCTTCTGCAGCATCTGTTAGGAGGAGAACAAGCTGATGATGCTAGTGGTTCCTTCTGGCTTTAAAACATATTTGACAGGCACAGATTCCTGTAAATATCTGCTGGCAAAATTGTTTTCTTTCCACTTATTTAACTTACAATTTAAATGCACTGGGGACATCATGCTAATACACTTGCTTGCTAACTGCCACAAAAGCAGAACACCAGCTGATATGGCTCGTATCTGAGAATGTGCATGGAGTTATCGAGGGATAGGTAGGAAAAATGCTGAGGGTCATCTGTGAAAGGTTTTGATTTGCTTAAGAATAATAGAATCATAGAATAACCAGGTTGGAAGAGACCCACCAACTCATCGAGTCCAACCATTCCTATTAAACACTGAACCATGTCCCTTAGCACCTTGTCCACCTGTGCCTTAAACCCCTCCAGGGAAGGTGAATCAACCACCTCCCTGGGCAGCCTATTCCAGTGCCCAATGACTCTTTCTGTGAATTTTTTTTTTCCTGAAGTCCAGCCTAAATCTCCGCTGGTGGATCTTGAGGCCACTCCCTCTTGTCCTGTCCCCTGTCCCTTGGGAGAAGAGTCACAAAAGAGGCACAAAAAAACCTGGTGTGTTAGGTCCATATTGTACAAGTCTACGTGACAGCAGTGTGTAGTCTGTTAGCAAAAGAAGCCACAAATTCCTTACTGATATTTGAATGGGATGTGAAGCAGGTATACACAAGCCTTATCAATCCAATGTGTTTCCACCAGCACTCAAAAAACACTAATTATTTGGTATCATTATTGATGGTTTCTGTATGACATGAAGCCATTTTTCACAGAAAGGATCATTTTCACGGAAAGGGTCATTGGGCATTGGCATAGGCTGCCCAGGGAGGTGGTTGATTCACTTTCCCTGGAGGTGTTTAAGGGACGGGTAGATGAGGTCCTGAGGGACATGGTTTAGTGTTTGATAGGAATGGTTGGACTAGAAGATCCGATGGGTCTCTTCCAACCTGGTTGTTCTATGATTCTATAATTAATATATATATATTTTGATTTTAAGAATACCAAAATTGATAAATCCAATTAAAAAGTACTTAGACTCCGTGTTGTGTTCCATGATAGGTTTTCAGGGAAAAGTCTTAAGTAAAAGAAAAATAATGGGCACCACTAGCTTTCTCCATATATTTCCCTCACATCACTTCCAGAGTGCAATTTAAATCACTTTTATTTTTTAGGCAGATTCCAAACTTCTGTGTGCAGGAGATAAAATCAGTGCATATAATTGAATATCCTCATTGGCACAGGAAGCACTTTGGAACTACCACATGATTCAAGATCAGTATGTGAAGAAGCATCAGAACCGAATATTTAATCAGAATATCCAATTAGTTTAAACGCTAAATGATGAAACATCATGGGCAGTTTGAGTCAATCATATCTGCAGTAATTTGTATAGGTATTCAAATGAAATTGAAACTAGGAGGGATTTCTCATATGACAGAAAACTTTGGCTGGGAAAATTAATCTTTTTTGAATAGGAGGAGCGGTGGTAGGTCTTGAGTAGGATAATGACCATGCAAGGGGTATTGTATTCAGAACTGGTGAGACATTCAGTTTCTCATTATTTGATGTGTGTAACCTTGCTTTCAAAGTCAGATGTTAAATGAGGAAATGTTTGACTTTCTTCTTGGATGATATATAGATTATGGGAGTATAAGTTTTTGGAATGATGAGCTTTATGAGTATGCAGGTAGCAGAGTCATCCACTGGTACTGGGGAGTACAGAGCTTGTTGAAACTGGGGAGGAATGTTTTCATAGAATCATAGAACAACCAGATTGGAAGATACCCACCAGATCATCGAGTCCAACTATTCCTATCAAACACTAAACCATGTCCCTCAGGACCTTGTCTACCCATCCCTTAAACACCTCCAGGGAAGGTGAATCAACCACCAACCTGGGCAACCGGTTCCAATGCCCAATGACCCTCTGTGTGAAAAACTTCCTCCTAATCTCAAGCCTAAGTCTCCCCTGGCAGAGCTTGAGGCCATTCCCTCTTGTCCTGTCCCCTGTCCCTTGGGAGAAGAGTCCAGCACCCTCCTCTCTACAACCTCCTTTCAGTTAGTTATAGAGAGCAATGAGGTCTCCTCTCAGCCTCCTCTTCTCCAAGCTAAACACCCCCAGCTCTCTCAGACGTTCCTCATAAGGCCTCTTCTCCAGCCCCTTCACCACCTTCACTGCTTTTCTCTGGACTTGCTCCAGAGCCTCAACATCCTTCTTATGCTGAGGGGCCCACAACTGAACACAGGATTCAAGCAGCAGTCTCACCAGTGCTGAGTACAGGGGGAGAATAATCTCCCTGGCCCTGCTGGTCACACCGTTTCTGATCCAAACCAGGATACCATTGGCTTTCTTGGCCACCTGGGCACACTGCTGGCTAAAGTTCAGTCGGCTGTCAACCAACACCCCCAGGTCCCTCTCCTCCTGGCAGCTTTCTAGACAGATTTCTCCCAGTCTGTAGCTCTGCACAGGGTTATTGTGCCCCAAGTGCAGGACCCGGCATTTGGCCGTGTTAAACCTCATGCCACTACACTCTGCCCAGCGGTCCAGCCTGTTCAGATCCCCTTGCAGAGCCTCCCTACCCTCCAGCAGATCAACACTTCCACCCAGCTTCGTGTCATCTGCAAACTTGCTAAGGGAGCACTCGATGCCTTCATCAAGGTCATTGATGAAGACATTGAACAGGGCTGGACCCAGCACTGAGCCCTGGGGAACACCACTTGTTACTGGTTTTCTTACCCATCAGATTCAACAGCCAGAAAAACAATCCAATAACTTCATAAGAGCCAGATTTTTGACTTGGAAGATCTCAGGGAGAGTCTGATGTTTGTAAGGGAAACAAGTTGTGCAGAGTATGTTTTTATTAAAATGCATATACAGGTGCAATACTTTTTAAAAACCACTAGCAGCGTATTTAATCTGTCCTAAAGGTCTGAATTTATGTCAGAAGATCTCAATTTCATAATTCGATCAAAACCAGATAGACAGAGTCCTGTAGGTCACAATCTCATAGCATTGATGATTACATCAGAATTAATCAAATTTCTCTGATGCCTAGAGAATGCTAGGCTCTCAACGCTCACATCTTAGCTATTGGTTTTGAAATTTGTAAAATGCATCTGGACTAATAAAATAAAAAGTATAAAGCCAAATAAGGTTGCTGGTAAATTAAAGAGAGAGATGAATCCTCGGTTGTGTCATTTGTTTTAGCTCCATAAAAGTGAGTCAAGGTCTGATGTTTTATAGCACTTTGGACTCCCACACGATCCCTTTAGGAGAGGGGTTTTAAGGATGAGTCTGTGTATTACACATTAAAGTTCCTCTATAGTTTTTCAGTGGAGACATTCAACCTTTGCCTATAAAATAGTGAGAAGGTTGTGTTCGTTACAGTATTTCTTTATTAAAAATATTTCTTACTAAGATGTGTCCATTGGAAGAACTGTTGAAGGAGCTGATTGCCTTCTGCATCCCATTTTTTCGTAATCCAATTATATAAGCCATGTATAAGATGTATTTATATATGTTTTATATCTATATGACATACATTTTAATATTGACTTTGTTGATATTAATGCCGGTGTTCAAATGTAATGGTATTTCAAGTTTTCTTTTTATTAGATTTTAGGAAAGTTATCCTTAGTTTGCAAACAATATTTTTTGTTTTTAAAAATATCTGTCTGGAAAAGAATGTTTTAACTGCCCGAGATTAAATGTGTTAGCAATTACCTTAGCTTGAAATGCAAAAAAAAAAAAAAAAAAATTACCAAAGTCTAAAATTAGTTCTAGAAAGATCAGGAAATTAGGCAGGAAAGAGAAGATTACATAGCAACTGTATCGTGCTGTTACACAGATACCTCAAAGGCTTTTAAGATGAAGCTTGTGCTATCACTAGGAAACATATGAGAATCATAGAGTCACCAGATTGGAAGAGACCCGCTGGATCATTGAGTCCAACCTTTCCTATCAAACACTAACCCATGTCCCTCAGTACTTCATCCACCTGCCCTTAAACCCCTCCAGGGAAGACTACTTAACCTCCTCCCTGGGCAGCCTCTGACAGTGCCCAGTGACCCTTTCTGTAAAATTTTTTTCCTGATGTCCAGCCTGGACCTCCCCCGACGGAGCTTGAGGCCATTTGCTATATTACTTGTACAAGGAGGTAAATTAAGGTTCATGACACCCATCTGACTTTTCAGAAAAGGCAACTGGGGATAAAGACAAAAAACCTGGGAAAGAATTTTGTCAGAATTACTTAAATTCTGCCCTTTAAAACCTACTGCTGCATGAGGAGAACCTTGTGAAAACTAATACGTATTTTACATTTTCCAAACAAAAAAATGAACAGAATTGGTGTCAATTCATGCTGTTTGGAGTAGTGTCATGTCAGGGGAGATTTAGGCTGGACATCAGGAGGAAATTTTTCACAGAAAGGGTCAATGGGCATTGGAACAGGCTGCCCAGGGAGGTGGTTGATTCACCTTCCCTGGAGGTGTTTAAGGTGTGGGTGGATGAGGTCCTGAGGGACATGGTTTAGTGTTTGATAGGAATGGTTGGACTCGATGATCCGATGGGTCTCTTCCAACCTGGTGATTCTATGAATCATAGAATAATGAATGTTAATGAATGTTAAGTACTCAGGTAATACACAGAAAAAGAGAAGAGAGGAGAACAGAAGGAATAGAATTATTTCCTGATGGAGAAGAGATCAGTGTAGAATTTATACTTCTTACATTTTTGCCTCAGTGAAAACTGAAATGTCAGATCACTACTTGTCCCTCAGATGAAGACATACATTGAAATTGTAATAAGTTCCTTTTCTATTTGCGGTTGAACAAAGCAGTGTAGCAAATACGTTATCTAATTTCAATCTAATAATGAACATTGTCGTCAGACAGTGATGCTTGCCAAAGAAAATAAAATGTCATCTCTGAGGGGACTGCATGCATGAGTTGTCACGAAAAGTCCCAGGAGAGAGAGAAGGCTTTTATAACAACAACAAAATATGATGCTGGGTTTAAAAAATATCCGTACAAGAACTGTAATTGCTAAATGGGGAAAAATAATCCCAGCTGTATCATAACTGATATTTGACAAAAAACTTCCTTCCAAAGATTTTTTTTTTTTAATTTCTGGTCCAACTAAATAAACTCAGTCTAAAACGAATAATACTAAGGATAAAATATCTGAAAAAAATCCTCACTGCAAAGGATTTTATTTTCCTTTCTGTGCAAAGTGCCACGTAAGGTGGGGAATTCCCCCTTTGCTAAAGATACATTAGTGCTGCTTGTGTTGCTGTGTGTCAGCAAAGGCTGAGATTAGTGCTGAAATAACGGCAATGGATGAAAAATCTTCTGTAGCCTGGTTATTAAAGTGGCTCATCAAAGGCAATGAAAGCTCTGGGAATGAGTTCCTAGGGAGCTGTTGCCTGTTCTCTTCAGCCTGCTGTGCGCTGGCTTCTAATTTGAGAGGCCAGTCTTGACAGGAGAACTGCTATATCCATTTCTTCCCTTTGAAACAAACTTACAGAGTCCAGCGTTTCTCCAAGTTTTGCCTAAATCACCTGTCTCATTCAAGGAACTCACGAAGAGAAAGGAAGGTGCCTGGAGTGTTGGGCAGCACTGAGGGACACTAGCACAGGGGAAGCTTCTCAGGCTGTAACTCATTTATTCTGGATACTGTTATTATCACCAGCAAATTCGGAGAGGGGATAACTTGCTGAAAGTCTCAGGGAAACTGCAGAGAGAGTAGAGTAAGAGATACCAAAGGAAGAAAACAAGATTTACTGTGGTGATTTAAGCCATCAGCGTCCCTGGAAAGCTTACATCCTATATACCCCTGATCTGGAAACACAGAGGTGTTTACCGAGTTGTTTGGATTGCTCCCTGTTCTTAATTACAGGATGATCTGAACTTTATTAAAACTTAAATTACTGTGTGTCAAAGACATATTGCTTGGCACTGAAGAAATTACTTTATCATGAAAGGGAAAATCGGAGAGAGAGACTGACGGTAGCTTATTGTTATTATGTTTTCATTTCTTCTGCAAGTACAAAAGCAGTTCTAGAAATGGATTTTGAATGTGAAGGAGGAAAAATACCTCCTGTCCTGGAAAGTCTAGACATTAGGAGGAAGTTTTTCATGGAAAGGGTCATTGGGCACTGGCAGAGGCTGCCCAGGGAGGGGGTTGATTCACCTTCCCTGGAGGTGTTTAAGGCACAAGTGGATGAGGTGCTGAGGAACATGGCTTAGTGTTTGATAGGAATGGTTGGACTTGATAATCCGATGGGTCTCTTCCAACCTGGTGATTCTATGATTCTATGAAAATTCTTGATGAGGTTACCTCAAAGCATTTTCCAAAAGTAATTATTACATGACCCATAGTATTTTCTTTAATTTTCAAAGCTAAAAGTCTTGTTAGTTATACTTAGGACCTTGTCTCCTAAAATTTCAAATAAGTATGTATCTAGAATTTTCTACTTAAGGAAAAATAACAGACTCACCACTGAAATTTGAAAAGCAGATGCCTTTCTATCTGCAAAGCAAAACTGTTTTTTTCTTTTCTTAGCCTTGTTATCGTCCATCCCCATGCCTTCTTCCCTCTCTCTTCTTTAACAGTTTTCAAGAGAAAAGATGAGAAAAAGAGGTGAATTTTTCAGTTTAGTATTTTAAAGTAGATTTCAATGTATATCAGTCTTCTGTTTACCAGATAGTTGTTGTAATTAGTTTCTCCATGTCCTTCCAAGGTTTTACAGTAGTGAAGCTGAGGGACGTAAGGGTTTGCATTGGGAGTATAACGCACAGTAAGAAGTTGATCTCAACATTTCTTACATCCCAGTCACTTAATTCTTAAAATACGTTAACGTTGCCTTTCTGATCTACCCAAAGCTTTAAAATCAGCTTCTCAGTTATTCTTACAGGTATCCATCTTCGTCTTCCCTGCTAATCCAACACCACTACAGTGGATTTGTTCCAAAAAAAAAAAAAATTAGTCAAAGTTTGGACATAAAGATTCAGATTGCATTTTATGCAAGATCTCCGAACTGGTGTCGTGAAAAGTCATATTACAGTTAAAAAAAAAAGGGAGTTCAGCCATCTTATGTGTTAAAAAAGGGGACTGAGAAAGTATCTTGAGCAAAGGAAAGAGGGGAAATAGGATGAATCACCAAGAAAACTATAAGGCTCACTGCCTCTCAGCATTTCCATATGAGAAATTTGAAGTTAAGTCAAGCAAAAGGAAGACAGAACCCAAGTGATCCTTCCCTTTACTGTCTCCCTGAGAATTACCCGATAGCAGCATTTATGGAGAGCAGCTGTTTGTAAGCGTTCAACAGCAGCAACGTTTGTATATCATTCCACAAAGACATGTCAAAGTTTTTATAATACCTGTAACATGCCTTTTCGCTGACCTTTCTCAGTCTGGTTTGGTATTTATTGTGGAAAGATTTTTCTGAAATGATTGATGCATTTGGTTATTGTTTGTGTAACCAGACAAGGAAAAGGTGTCAGGTTTGCAGGAGAAGGGCAGCAGGAGCAAAGAAAGAATTGCAGGTTTCTGTGATACAAGTAACTCATTCAGTTCTGCAGAAGTGTGGAAACATGAGCACACTTTGGTTTGTGCCAAATTGAACAAGCTGTCTAGGGCTTGCTGCTGGTAACTGGAAGGACAAGAGGAAATGTCCTCAATCTCCACCAGGGGAGGTTTAGGCTGGACATTAGGAAAAAAAAATTCTCAGAAAGAGTCATTAGGCAATGGCAGAGGCTGCCCAGGGAGGGGGTTGAGTCACCTTCCCTGGAGGTGTTTAAGACACGAGTGGATGAGGTGCTGAGGGACATGGATTAGTGTTTGATAGGTATGGTTGGACTCGATGATCTCAAGGGTCTCTTCCAACCTGGTGATTCTATGATTCTAACTTAATATCAAAGACAGCAGCTGTGTCTGTCTTTCGTAAGAGCCAGGCTAGGATAACAGACTGCTGTGTTATGCTGTAAATTTGGTGTCCACCACGAGTTTAAAGAGGTAACAGACAACCTTCCCACTCTATCCAGTTTTAGTGCCTGAGTGTGCCATGAAGAGCTAGATGATGAGTTTGCAGTCATAGCAGGTTGTTGGATGTACTGAGGCAGTGATCCCTCAGATAATACCAGTTGTGTCCCATGTCTCACTGCTCAGTATTGCCTCTGCCTATAAAAGGCATGTCAGAGAGTTTTCAGCTGCCCCAAGTGTGTCCCTTTGGGTCTGGAGGAAGTAAAAGTACAATTCACTACCTTAGAAGCAATACAGACTTCTGCAGATTATTTTCTTTATTATCTTTGTGTTTTACTGTGATTCCTAACTGTTTGTTTTTGCCCTCAGCTCTTCAGCTCAGTGGAGTTCGGCAGAAGGTGGCTGCTTCTTCACGAGGGAGTTGCACCAAACAGGTTCTACTGGTAAGAGCAAAACCTCTTCCTAAGTTCCTGGTCAAAGGATTCCTTGTACGTACAGAGATGTTGAAATGGGTGCTTGAAGGCAACGTGGTTCAATGCAATCAGATTTGTTGAGATTAATTTAGAACTGGTGTGAAAGGGACACTATTCCTCCTGTTATGTGTTTATACAGCACTGAAACAGGGTTTTTGACCTAAGGATGATGCACAAGTGAAAAATACTGAATAATAATAGGTTGAAGAAAACATTGATTTGGGAGGGGAAAGTTCTGTGATTTCCTCTGACCATTTTGAGTTCAAGTGCAACATCGGCACGTGCTTGTTTGTTTTTGTACCAAACACAAAGAAGAAATCATTCTGGTCCTGCTACCAGTGAGGACCAAAGACTCGGAGGACACCAGCATTTCTGCCACGGGTAGCCGGGAACGTCCTCCAGTGGCTGCTCTTATGCTTTTAACTGCTGTTAGACATATTTCAGTCCTTGGAAGAGAGCAAGTTAATGAGCAACGGACTAGGCACATAATGCTCATTAGGAGCTTAATTCACTCTGCGATATTGCTTCTGAGCAGCAGTACAAGATTGCAAGTCGGATTTCAAACTGTATGAATCAGTCATGTGTAAGTTCTTCTTGCTGAATCTTTGAATGTCAGTTACAGTAATGGTTGGACTCTAGTTTTATGCCAAAGTTGCCCTAAAGAAGTATCATAGCTCTTTGTCAGTAGCACAAGCTTAACTCTTTGCTGCATTAACTTATACTATACAATTCGTATCTAAATTTGCTTAACCTACATGATTATGATAGAATCTGAGCATCTCACAGTTTTTAATATGTGGAATGTCTGTGTTGGATGCCTTGACTTTCATATTCAAACCCTTGTGGTGACCATAGCTGCTGCAAAATAACTCCTGGGTCAAGGTTCCAACTTTATTCGATAGTTTGGTTTTTGAGTCTCACCCCCTTCCATTTTAGTCATCAACAATTTACCAGTGAACTGATACTCTTCTTCTGATTCTGATCGCAGGCAGATCAGAAGTTGTCCCATGTCCTGTGAATATGGCCTTTAAAAGAGAAGTTTTGGATTAATCAGTCATCTTGAAATCAGGAGGAGCTGAAGAAGCTTCTAAAATCTAAGTTTATGCCAAACCCAAAGATTTTTAACACAGCAAGATTCAGGAGTGGTGTAGTCAAATATTTTCTTTTAATTTATTAAAGAAGTATTAGCTCTAGGTCAAATTTACTTCCGAAGTTGAATTTATATTTGACCTGCAAAGGATATACTGGAGGTTTTATTTGCTGCTCCTGCTTTTTAATCCTTTCTCCAAACTTGTCTTAGCTGAAGCTTTTACAAACTAAATTCCATTTTTAACTTAAACTTGTTTTTCTATGAGTCTCTGTATAAACAGGCACATAGATATTTTTGTCACTTCTAATTCTTTCTAACAGGACTTCTAACAGGTTTTCAAAATTTCAGATGCAAGCACACAGCCCCACACATCGGGTTTTTTGGTTTGGTTTTTTTTTTCCCCTGGGACAATAAAAGCAGAAAAGTCATAGAAATCCAGTGACCTAGTCATTGAGACATCCCATAAAATTAAATTGTACTCGCTGAAGAGGGTCAGAGAGCTGGAAAGAATGTCCCTCTTCCTGGATCCCCATCTCCTGCACTGCACTTCAAACCTTTTGAAGTTTCCCATCAATTCTCACAGTAGTGGCTTATTGTGAATTGAGCTGGTAGATGCCTGCAACGAGAATAATGATGAAAATTACCATTTTCCCTTTCCATGAAGCTCAAACTTTGAAGGACTCTTAGAACCTAACAAATAAGAGAAGTCAGGCTTGGAGCTTCAAAGGCAAAGTGTAAGCTGAAAAGATGAAAAGATGTTCCAACCACCCATCTAATTCCCTACAGCCATAAACAAAACATGAAACCACAAGCCTGTATTTTCACCTTGAACAAAATGTCCCTTGTATAACACACCTCACTGCAACCTAGACTGCACTTCTATCAAAAGGAAAAGTAATACAACTTGTGGAGAGAGTGTTGCGTCTCATTCTGGCTTATTTATTATGATCATCATCACCTTGAAAAAAAAAATACTGTTAGCTGCAATTATATGGACACTGTTTGTCCTTGAAACCATCCACAGTAGAAAATAGAGCTGTGCATGTGTAATTGAGAACCTGTACAGCACAGAGAGCAACACGGGGCTTTTCTATGCGTTTCTGCTTCTGTTCAGCCAAATATCTGAAGAGAAAAGAGGCACTGAAGTGCTGAATGAGAAGGGTAGCCCACTGCACGTGGAGCATGGCCGTGGCTGACTCCCCGTGCAAGAAATGCAGAAGGGAAATTGAGATGTAAGAGGATGCAGATAGACAGTTGAAATCCAAACTTCTACAACAACATCTCTGTAGCTAGTGCTGAAGTACATGTTGGGTAGAGCTTGAATCATACAATCATAGAATCACCAGGTTGGAAGAGACCCACCGGATCATGGAGTCCAACCATTCCTATCAAACACTAAACCATGTCCCTCAGCACCTTGTCCACTCGTCCCTTGAACACCTCTAGGGAAGGTGACTCAATCCCCTCCCTGGGCAGCCTGTTCCAGTGTATAGAATCATAGAATAACCAGACTGGAAGAGACACACTGGATCACTTGACTTAGTGTCCTGTCTTTTCTCTGGGTTTTTTTTTTTTTTTTTCAATTAATTATTATTCATTTCACAGAAAGGGTCATTGGACATTGGAACAGGGAGGGGGTTGGTTCACCTTCCCTGGAGGTGTTTAAGGGACGGGTGGACGAGGTGCTGCGGGACATGGTTTAGTGTTTGATAGGAATGGTTGGACTCAATGATCCCGGTGGGTCTCTTCCAACCTGGTGATTCTATGATTGTATTCTATGATTCTATGATGGGAACATAAAAGAATCCACACTGCGTACAACCCCAAGGCACCGCCGCTCATCCCTGTATCAACAGTTTTCATGTTTTTCATTATTTCCTTGTCAAGTTCTTGAAATTTTGCAGTTAAATGTACTGTGACAGCAAAACGCATGGAAGTTATCAAGGTGCTTAGTAATTCTGGAACTGTGCTCTATGAAAATACCCTAATTACTCGGAAGGAGTATTCTAAGCAATATTAGTTCAGCAGAGTAATACAGAAACAGCAAATTAATATACATGGGTTGCTGCTGATACCACAGTGTTTACTAATGTGATTGGCATTAGGGGAAGAGTATGAACTAGATGCTATTTGGAAAAGTTGGATGAATGTTTTATCTAAATAATTCTCAGTTTGGTAATTTCCAGCATATGTTCTTCTGGTGGAATTTTGCTGGCAAAGACATTGATTTGTAGCAAATACAAATGTGAATGGAACTGATGAATCAGACACATTGGGAATTACTTCACTTGTTTTTCTTACATTTTTAAAGTCGTCTGGTCATCTAGTCAAACTTCCATCGTGTTACCTTGTGATTTGCAAATCCAATCATTCGTGACCATCCGTTGCAAAAAAACTAGTCAGAGTTTATGTAGTTCAATAAGGGCAAAATACACATGCAGAAATTTCTCATTTAAAGCTGGATTTTTACTTTAGTCCAAAGATCAAATCCTGTCTTTCAGCCAGAAATTAATTCCTTGAAGTCAGTAAGTCAAAGTGTCACAATTAAAATTGTCTGTAAAAAAAAAATGAATACAGTAAGTTAAAAAGCACATTAAAATGTCTGGTAAATGTGTTGTTTTCTAATCAAATCGAGACATTTTCTGAAAAGATTCTCAGATAATTCTGTTCATAACATAACCTTGAAAAACTTAGGGGGTGGGAGGGGAATAAAGCCAAACAATAGAAATGTCTTAAAAACTAGCATGAAATGAACATTAGAAAAGCTCACCTAGTAAATTATATCATCAAGTTATAATCATTAACTGCGTTAGTACTATTGATTTTTTTTTTTATTTGATTATTGCATCCAGACTAGCATATAGGAGAAATACAAATGAAATACCACTCCATATTTCAAGATCACAGAACTTTAATAATGAGAGGGTCGAAATGCCTCTTCTGTGAGGACAGGCTGAGAGATTTGGGGCTCTTCAGCCCAGAAAAGGCTCTGAAGAGACCTTATTGCAACCTGAAAGGAGGTTGTAAAGAGGAGGGAGCTGGCTTCTCCTCCCGGGTGACAGGGGACAGGACAAGAGGGAATGGCCTCAAGCTCCATCAGTGGAGATTTAGGCTGGACATTAGGAGGAAGCTTTTCAAACAAAGGGTCCTTGGGTGCTGGCAGAGGCTGCCCAGGGAGGTTTTTGATTCCCCTTCCCTGGAGGTGTTTAAGGCACGGGTGGATGAGGTGCTGAGGGACATGGTTTAGTGTTTGATAGGAATGGTTGGACTTGATGATCCCGGGGGTCTTTTCCAATCTGGTGATTCTATGATTCTATGATTCTTTCAGTACTTAAAGGCCAAGGGGGAAGAGCTTTAAATTTATGTAGGATAGATTTATATTAGACATAATGAAGAAATTCTTCACCCTGAAAGTGATGAGACAGTTGCCCAGAGAAGTCATGGATGCTCCATCCCTTGAAGTGATCGAGGTCAGGATGGGTCAAGCTTTGGACGGCAAGATGTAGTGGACCGTGTCCTTGCCCTTGGGAAGAGATCAGACTAGATTATTTCTAAAGGTCCTTTCCAATTCAAACCATTCTGTACTTCTAAGCTGATTGTTTTAATTAGACAAAAAAACATAGCTCAAGGCTTTCATGCACTACAGAGGTGTAACAGGCTGATTAGAAGTAGAAACATATCATAGTATATTTCATTTCCAGTAAGGTCATGGGTTCATGATGTTAATTGTTTCCTGAAGAAAATCATAGAGTCATAGAACCATAGAATCACCAGGTTGGAAGAGACCCATCGGATCATCGAGTCCAACCATTCCTATCAAACACTAAACCATGTCCCTCAGGACCTTGTCCACTCGTCCCTTAAACCCCTCCAGAGAAGGTGAAATGCAGGTGATACGTCTTTTTCTTAAAGAGATGTTACTGTTTCCACTCTTTTTTTTTTTTGCTCTGAGTATCAGGAGAAGAAAATGGATGTAAACATTGTAAGAAAAAGCAGCCAACCAACCTTGCCCCTCGAACAATACAAAGATATGAACACACATTGAAAAGGGGGAAAAAAATAAACTGGTAAGCAGCTGGAAGGACAGATGAATAGGTAGAGCTATATTTGTGTTTCTTTTATGAGCAACGGCAAAGAAAATTAATCTTCAGAGGAGTATTATAGAGTATAGATATTTTCTTTTCCAGAGGAAGCTAGAGACTGTATTTTAAAAGCTCTGACTGTGTTTATCAGAGCAACTGAAAGTTGAAAATGGAGGGGAAAAAAGTGTCAAACTACTGTTAAAATCTTCATTATATTCAAGCTGTTGGAGAAAGTCAGGCAAACTGTCCCAGTGTTCTTGTCAGATCTTGGCTTGGTGCGACTTGCACGCCCACCCAGGTAGGCTGAGGCGATTTAAATGGCACAGTATCTGAGCTGTTTACAAATGATGCTGCGTATTGCCGAACAAGACCTTTTAATCACTGCAGGGCAACTGCTGGAGGCTAACAGGGAAGATGGCAATCAAAGGACATTGTGACAGCCTGTTTGGAAAATCATCCACTTCATCTAACACAACAGTCATGCCCAATGTGTTGAAGTTTACTTAGAAATATAATTAAAAATATCTGTATTTCATAGCTTGGGTATGGTGGAGATGGACACATGCCAGAGGGGCACGTCACAGAGGGACCATGACATTTTCCAGGAGATCTGAATTAAGCAATTGATGGAGAAAAACGAGAGTAGTGGATTTTTCTTGCTTTCCCTTTTATTTTTTTTTTTTCCTGAATTGAACAGTACCATACATTTGAGAGAAAATCTGGGAGAAAGACAGGAGTTCCGAGCCTTTTCATAGAAACATAGAACAACCAGGTTGGAAGATACCTACGGGATCATTGAGTCCAACCATTCCTATCAAAGACTAAACCATGTCCCTCAGCACCTCGTCCACCTGTCCCTTAAACACCTCCAGGGAAGGTGAATCAACCACCTCCCTGGGCAGCCTATTCCAATGCCCAATGACCCTTTCCATGAAAAAAATCCTCCTAATATCTAGCCTAAATCTCCCCTGGCGGAGCTTGAGGCCATTCCCTCTTGTCCTGTCCCCTGTTAACTTGGGAGAAGAGCCCAGCTCCCTCCTCTACACAACCTCCTTTCATTTAGTTGTAGAGAACAATGATGTCTCCTCTCAGCATCCTCCTCTCCAGGCTAAACACCCCCAGCTCTCTCAGACGCTCCTCATAGGGCCTGTTCTCCAACCTCTTCACCACCTTCACTGGTCTTCTCTGGACTTGCTCCAGAGACTCAACATCCTTCTTGTGCTGAGGGGCCCAGAACTGAACACAGGATTCAAGGAGCGGTCTCACCAGTGCTGAGTCCAGAGGCAGAATAACCTCCCTGGCCCTGCTAGTCACACCGGTTCTGATCCAAGCCAGGATGCCATTGGCCTTCTTGGCCACCTGGGCACACTGCTGGCTCATGTTCAGTCGCTGTCAACCAACACACCCCTTATAGCAAAGGCTGATCTTTACCTTACTAACGTTTTTTTGGCAGCTTCATGGCTGCTAGACTAAAGATACAGCTGAACTGCTGCAACACTGCCACGAACATGAGTGAAGGGTAAATCTTCAACTGTGTCTTTCCTTGGCCCATACCTGCTGCTGCTAATGTTACTGATGGTGAGTAACACATATTAGAGTGCTTGGTCACCATTCACTGCCCCTGATATTTGCCATTTTGTCACTATTCTGAAAGGTCAGTGTTACCTCCTGAGGAAGCATGCTCTCTGTTGACTGTCTTGACTAAAGTTCCCACTGGTTTTTAATCACAGAATCACCAGGTTGGAAAAGACCCATATTGGATCATCGATTTGAACAGATTTAGTGAAAAATCTCTTCTTAAAGTTCTCAGACAGCTGGACTGTGATGTAGTTCTGTCTCCTTGCTACAAATGAAGGGTGAAATCTCTAAGATTTATCTAGGGAATTAGGATTTTACTCCCGTTTGGCTTCCAGAGATACAAACTTGCCTGCCCCATGTTGGATCATCAAGGATAGAAAAAAGACATACAGCATCCCCTCATTTTTGTGTTTATCTGGTTTGGGGTTAGCAGCAGCAGCCGCCTGTTTTTCTGGGTCAGTGTTGTGAGGTGGCACAACTAGGAGAAGCTGCGCTTCGCTCACTGCACTGCTATTTTTCACCAGTTTTAGAGAAAAAAAAATAAAACACACCGCAGGATGGATTTGGTCCAGTGCCTGCCAGCTGAATTGAACAAAATCATATCATTGTGTCTAATTGATGAGAAAGAATAGTAGAGAGATGTAACAGGGAAAATCTAATTAGATTATCATCAGGGTAGAACTACTGGCCAGATATGAAGAAACAAAGTACTGATTTGTGCCTGTCTGGAAAATGGCCCTTTGTTTCTAAAACACGTCAGTAGAATATGGTTAAGTGACGTTGAAGCTAGAAAACAACTTTTAAAGTACATTCCAGGATAGTAAAATCTGTAAAATTTCACATAATAGAGAGTGACTAAAGAAACTACAGGAATTCTCCCCCACACTAAGCTCTCTTGGGCAGAGTCATTGACCTCTGCAAGCAAACTGGGAACAGAGAGTATCTGCAAAGCCCTCATGGATTCAGTACAGTAGTAAAAGAAAAAGGAGCCTAGAGTACTCTCAGGCTCTATTTTTGTCTCTGCCACATAACAACTCAAATCAATGAGGTCTCTGTGCTTGTCACCTAATCAGTGGAGTTTATCTATTAAGCTGAGAACAAAAATTTTCCTCAACCCCTATTTCTCTCTTGGCCTGCTGGTCTTGTACTTTTCCATAGGTCCTGAACAAGTCCCTAGCATGCAGGGAAGGTTGCTTAAAGGTTGATTGTCAAGTGCTTTTGTATCTTTGGACAAAAAGCTCCCTGTTCAGTACTACACGTTATTATTTTTATGAATGGCAATTAGGATTTAGGGTATTATGGAAGCATTAGTGGAACCAAAGAATTGATGCTACTGAGGACTCCTTGAACGTCATCCACTGTTGTTGTTTTCATCGTGTCCTTTAAAACAGAACTGAAAACCTGACATTCACTAGTTGGAATAAGCTGTTGATTTTTTAACATGAAGTGGCAGGATGGGTTCCAGAGGCACTGGGGGAGCTGGTTTTCCTTTGGCAAGATTTACGACAAGGGATTCGCATGAGTACTGAGGCTAAAGCAAGATAAATCCCCAGAGGCAAACTCTACGAATAATTGAATTACAAAACCATTATCATGTGCTGAACAGAGCAACTTTATAGCTTTATTGTGATAGGATAAAGCTCCTTGGAACACTTATGTTCATGAGGCAACTTTGACATAAGGATCTCTGAGAATGTGTTCTCTCCTCCACGTCTCCATTGCAACTAATTAGTGTTTCTGTCATGCAATATGTGTGGAGATGGAGATGTGCTCAAATTGTAGCTGTGAAGGAGGAATGGTGAAGGTCAGGAGTCATCTGAAAATAAATAGTGTTAAGCACAAGGTCATCTGCAGAATGTAACTAGAGTCTAATGTCCAAAAAGAGAATTGGGACAGTTTAGAGGAAGAGAGGGCACAGAGACAATGTTTTTAATGATGGGGAGTCAAACTTGATTTTCCAAGCTATCTACCACTTTTCTCTTTGGTATTGCATTGTAGCCACTTCTAACCTACTCTTAATCCATGTCAATAAGCTCAAAATGCCAAAATCTCGTCTGCAAGGCGAGGGCTGGGTGGGCGGAAGGCGAGGGGAGTGTGGGAAAGGTGACTTGAAACTAGTATTTATTTAATTGATCATTAAGCCTGGAAAGGAGAGAAAAATCGAAGGAAGTTTTCCTGCAGTCAAGGAAAGTAGTGGGGATTAGGGCACTTTGTGAATAGTGTATATATATATATATTTTTTTTTACCTCTGCTAGTTTCAGCGGGTCCTTTAGGAGGAAGTTTTTCATGGAAAGGGTCATTGGGCATTGGAACAGCCTGCCCAGGGAGGTGGTTGATTCACCTTCCCTGGAGGTGTTTAAGGCACGGGTAGACAAGGTCCTGAGGGCCATGGTTTGATGTTTGATAGGAATGGTTGGACTCGATGACCTGGTGGGTCTCTTCCAACCTGGTTGTTCTATGATGCTATGATTCTAAAAACCACGTGGATCTCATTCCACCAGCCTTAATAGAGCCATGCTGGTATTTTATTTATCTGCCATTAAGAATGAACAACATTTTTACTGGTTGCATCTGTCAAAAGAGCAGGGGAGCATTTCTGTTCTTCCAGCCTTTCATTCTGAGCCGATTGCATTGAAGATTCTGTGAAATAATGTTGTGTTATTGCTTAGCTTACGGGACCCTTGGTTTTGGCTGCTGTGAGGGTGTGTGGCATAAGGAACATGTATGAAAATTCTGCCACACAGTTTCTTGGTACAATTGCGTCTGGAGTCAAGTGTCCAAAACAAAGGCATCCAAAGCTGCTTTAGAAAATGCACAAACCCTTGAGGTGGAGCCTTTATTGTCCGGTTCTTCAAGTTCTTTGATGATGACAAAATGCTAGTTTGAAATTAAGTGCACTCAGTGGAAGCTTTTGCTGTCCTCACAATGATGTCTTTTTCCAGTTCTGAGTGGTCTGACTGCCTTACAAGCCTCATCATTTCCCAGCATCCATACACAATTTATTTGCACTAGAAGTGCAAAAAGACAGAAGAGGTGGAAACACCAGTATAACAGGGTCTCTATTGAATTTCCTTGGCTCAGAAGTGCTTATAGAACAAGGAAGCCAAGATTTTAGAAATGTTTCAGAGAGAGAGAGAGAGAGAGAGAAGGCATGGGATTGGTCACTACAGAAATACAGCAGCTAGAATTTACTGTGCAATGGGCAGTACCAGGCTGCTTTTGTTCAGTTCAGTGCAATTCTAAACCAGAGGATGATTTGGGGTCTTTTCCCTGTGCAGCTTCTCACTGTGGATATAGGATCTGCATTCAGAGCAATTGCTGAGCTGCAGGCACTGATATTGATTTGCAAAGCTCTCGAGTGCAGACTACTTCGCAGGCTTGACGATGATTAAAATTTTCGGAAGCAACTTTGTAATAGGACTTGAGGAGTCCTACATTTTCCATAATGTGAGCATCCCCTGCCTAAAGGCAGTGGGGTTACTGCCTTGTACTCTCCTTGGCTTTTTTGAAACCTCATTTTCCCGAAAGATTTTTTTCCTGTTTTCCTTTTCCTTTTTTCCAAAACATCAAGACAATTGTACCAACAAACCACAAAAAGCTAATTGCAAAAAGACAACAGGCACCATTCAGCAGAAAGTGCTGCAAGCGTATCCTTGCTGTACTGAAATTTCAGGGAGTATTACAGAAAAACTGAGATTAAAAGGACAGACAAAGGGCATGCTGGCATTTTACCATAATGTGAAAACACAGATCATGGCAAGAAGAAAAAATTGGGGTTATACAAGTGATTGGTCTTTGAGGATGGATTCTGCAAGGGAATAAGAGAATTGACAAAATATGAGAAGTGCTGCCAGCATAGCTAAGAATAGGGCATGGCAAAGTTTTGGACTGCTCTTTGTTTTTAGAGAAATTTCTGAGAGAAATCAGTAATTGACTGAATCCTGAAGCGTTGTTTATTTATACCCCTGTTCTTTGCAGGGTGCTTGGTTTATAAGCTCTTGGATGCACAGCAGTTTTCCTTGTTTAGCTTGTGAAATGTACATTGCTCAGCTTGCATTCACCCTGAGCACAAAAGGTAATAAAGTAGAGTGGGCAGTTGTATCAGGTTAGAAACACTGATTTTGAGGCTTTGGTGTTATGTAGGGCAAATCCAGCATGTAGTTTCCTCTTCCATGTGTGAAGCTTATATTTATTGGTCATAGAATCATAGAACAACCAGGTTGGAAGAGACCCACCGGATCATCAAGTCCAAGCATTCCTATCAAACAGATAAAAGATATTCCCTTTCCCCTTTACTTGCAATCTCTAGTTTGTCTGTAATTAATGTTTTTAAATGTAGGTTATAAACACATTTCAAGTCTATTATATTCTCTGCTTTGGGACATTTATGTGATCACATGTGGGTGTCTGCAATGTAGGTGTCTGGACATCCGACTTTCTATGGAGAGAAACAGGCTTTTCTAGGATAAAATTTGTCTTCTCATTACATCATATCTAAGACCATTCAGATGATCCACAGCGCAAAATTGCCTTTTTTTTCCTCACTGCCTTCAAAGAGAATTGAGCCTGATTAGCTCAGAGTTAAATATCTATAGTGTGTAAATGGGTAAGATGAATTTTACTTTATGAGGCTTTTCAAGTGGCATGGAGGGACGTATAAAGAAATATCACAGGGCTGCTATAGAAAAAGAGAGCATGAAACAAGAAAAATCTGACATTAAAAAATCCTGGTCAGTGAGCTTTCAGCAGAATTCAAATGAGAGTAATATGTTTCTGGATGTCAGCTGTGTACAGCTAATATTAACTTGAGCAAACATGTATTTGTATTTTCCCCGTCCTTTGATTGATTGTTCATGTTATCATTTAATATTATGGACCTGATTGTGACCTTGTGCTGTCACAAGTAAATTAAGTCTATTGTACATCAAACCATTGGAATGTGTGTTTTCTAAGGTAGGAATAGAGATCTAGCAGATTGGAAGACCTGGATATGGTTTTTTCCTCTAACTCAAATGTCCTGTTTGACTTTGGGAACTCCCTTAGATTCTCTGAGCCTTAGTTTTCATCTTTGTTTGTCATCACTTTTTCTAATTTGCAGGGGTTAGGAGATATCAACAGAAAGGAAGCCCTCGAGTAGATGAATCATGTTTATCACCAGTCATGTTTCAGCCACACTTGTTCTGTACATCCTTGAGACAATTGATGACTTAATTCTACCTCGAGCTAAAGCTTCTGCAGTCCCAATACTGGATGTTGTAGTGTGACACTAAGTAATGTGCAGGTCGCTGCGTCTGTAGCCTTCTAACTCTCAGGGCTTGGTGGGTCCAAATATTTATATGCTGCTTCTAAGATGTTTAAAAGTTTGATATAAATTATGGCTCATATTACAAGTAAAAACAATGGTGACGATCCCTTCCCATCCATCAGTTAGACGCCTCATTTTGAATTAGTTGTCTTTGCCTGAGAAGATGCAGTAGAGGTGTACCCTTGGGTCAAAATAGCACGGTGAGGAGGGAATTCACAAAGTAGCTGATTGGAGACTCAGGTTTTAACTGGGGCAACAAGTTCTTTGCAGGATGAATACCATTGCTATGCGTCTCTGAGAGAAAAGGTGTCCAAAGAGAAAGGTGTCCAAAGAGAAAAGGTGTCCAGCAGTGTGCCCAGGTGGCCAAGAAGGCCAATGGCATCGTGGTTTGGATCAGAAACGCTGTGACCAGCAGGGCCAGGGAGGTGATTCTCCCTCTATACTCAGCACTGGTGAGGCCGCTCCTTGAATACTGTGTTCAGTTCTGGGCCTCTCACCACAAGGAGGATGTTGAGGCTCTGGAGCAAGTCCAGAGAAGAGCAACGAGGCTGGTGAAGCGGCTGGAGAACAGACCTTATGAGGAACGGCTGAGAGAGCTGGGGGTGTTTAGCCTGGAGAGGAGGATGCTGAGAGGAGACCTCATTACTCTCTACAGCTCCCTGAGAGGAGGTTGTGTAGAGGAGGGAGCTGGGCTCTTCTCCCAAGTTACAGGGGACAGGATGAGAGGGAATGGCCTCAAGCTCCGCCAGGGGAGATTTAGGCTGGAGATTAGGAGGAAGTTTTTCACACAGGGGGTCATTGGAATAGGCTGCCCAGGGAGGTGTTTGATTCACCTTCCCTGGAGGTGTTTAAGGGACGGGTAGATGTGCTTTGAAGCCCACTTGAATAAACAAGAATAGAAAGGACATATACCAGAATACAGACTGAGTCCTTATGCAGTTTTTTAGAGCTGTTTGTCACTGGCATTTATCTATCTTGACCTGAATTGTAACTAGCAGACCCAGCATCGTGGCCCTAAATCTGCTGATGATGGCATGTAAAGGAAAAATGCCCTGGGAAGGTTCTCCCCTCCCACTCTCTTGTTGTCAATTATCAGGTAGCAGAGGTTTGTGTTTGTTTTTTTTTTTTTTTAATGAAAGTTGAATGTTTAGGAGAAAAACTTTGCTACACAAGTTATTAAAAATGGAATCATAGAATCGTAGAACAACCAGGTTGGAAGGGACCCATTGGATGATGGAGTCCAACCATTCCCATCAAACACTAAACCATGTCCCTCAGCACCTCAGCTACCCGTCCCTTAAACACCTCCAGGGAAGGTGAATCAACCATCTCCTTGGGCAGCCTATTCCAATGCCCAATGACCCTTTCTGTAAAAAACTTCCTCCTAATCTCCAGCCTAAATCTCCCCTGGCAGAGCTTGAGGCCATTCCCTCTTGTCCTGTCCCTTGTCACTTGGGAGAAGAGCCCAGCTCCCTCCTCTCTACAACCTCCTTTCAGGTAGTTGGAGAGAGCAATGAGGTCTCCTCTCAGCCTCCTCTTTTCCAGGATAAACATCCCCAGCTCTCTCAGCCATTCCTCATAAGACCTGTTCTCCAGCCCCTTCCCCAGCTTCGTTGCTGTTCTCTGGACTCACTCCAGAACCTCAACATCCTTCTTATGCTGAGGGGCCCACAACTGAACCCAGGATTCAAAGAGCGGTCTCACCAGTGCTGAGTATAGAAGGAGAATCACCTCCCTGGACCTGCTGGTCACACCATTTCTGATACAAGCCAATGGAGGAGAGGTCAAATCAATGCTGGCTCTGAGTCTTTTCTGAAACTTGCAGTCCCTAGTGCAGGAGAACAAAAAAGTTCTAGCCAGAAAATTGTTACAGATTTTGTCAAGCAAAGCTAAGGATTAATCAGGACACAAGTAGGCTTGTTATTGTTAACATTTTTATAATGGCTATTAGTGAATGCACATGATGATTAAGGGCTGGAGCTGCCTCTGATTGCAGTCAGTGGGAACTGAATTAAGGTTTAAATCACTGTTTGAACCTTACTTTTGATTTCCTGAAAAATAATGAGGCTTTGAACTGAACAGCATCTAATTTGTCTATCTGGAAATGAATGTTTCTCTTCCCTCTTGCATCCATTAACTTAGAGGTCAGGCAGCTAACAAGAAACTGGTTGTTTAACCCTTAGCCTTAATCTACGATTCTGACTTGGATAATAGGACCAAGATCAGGAGTAAGACTGATTGTCAGAGGTGCTGCTGGGGCTGCTGTACAATGGGATTGACACATAACTGTAATTCAGCTTGTCCATCAAGCCATTTGGACCATCTCAGGAGTTGTTGAAGACCTCAGTGCCCACTCAGGGGAAGCTCAACGATGGAAGCAAAGCTTGAGCCCACAATCCCCTGACTTGCATCGTCTTTATGTGGTTGCATGTTCATACAGAGTGAACACTCATTTTCTGAGTCGATATGACATTTCTGTTATTAATGGAACATTGTTTTCATTAGATCAGAAGTGATAAAACGTCTCAGGATGAAATGGAGTTTTAAAATTTCTTAATTAATGAGGAAATGTTGGTCATTAAGAGTGCCAATTAAGCAAATGTGCATAAAATGTCCAATATAAAGGAACAACCATAATTAGCATGCTGGCAAACACTATTAGCCCATCAATTAAAATCTTCTGTATCCCACCAAGAACTGAAATGCATCCCTCTGACCAACCTAGGAGGTACATCAAAATGTCAAGTGCCAACAAGAACAGAAACAAATCTCCAGGGGGAAAGAAATCAAATAAAGGGGTCGGAAAGAGAGAACTTAATAAGAAGTATAATAGTATTGATTTGCTAAAAAGGTAGAATTTGTTTCAAATTTTCAAGTTTATTTTAGGGCAAATTCCACAACGTTTTCAAGGTTATCAACTCTTACCTATGAGTATGAATTAATGTCCAGCTAATTAGGATCTCCTGTGGAGTTAATATCTCAGATGTTCATGATTGTCCCTTGTTTTCAACACCTTTGCATCAATCTGTCTTTTACAGGTCTATGATGGGGTCTGGTAGAGAGCCTGATCTTGTGCACCTAGAGGTGAAGACAGTGGATGGTCGTAAGTACCTCACCTTCCAAATATTTTGGTAATCTGGACTGCCCTTATATTCTTGTAACGACACAATGTCTTGATGGAAATCTGACTTCTCTTTAGCAAGTCAATTATTTAATACGAGGGTCTGACTGTTCCAGGGCAAGTCTGTCAAAAGAGAAGTAGTTTCTAGGGAAAATGTTGAGATTAACAGTCTGTGAAAGGAGCTGAGATCACGATGAGGAAGAATAGATGATAGCTAGTAATTGGAGTTAGTTTATACGGCGCTTTTCTTTATAAAACATGGGCTTGGTTCATAAGAAAGTGGCTTTGGAGAGAAACTCCTGGGTTAGAGAGTGTAGCTGCTGTTGTTCGATGTAGTATCTATTATCACATTGTTCATAGCTTTATGGTTTTAACAGAGCAGGGATACTCTGCCTGAGGTGCTGCCTTTGAAAATACCTCATTTCTCTCACACTGGAATCCTCTTAATGACCAGACTAAGTATATTCTTCCCTTTTATTGCTTGTCCTGTCATTGTCCTTCGCTTTCATCAGCTCCTCTCCCTCACTGCTTTGCCTCTTGAGGTGCTTTTCTCCTTTCCAGAAGCCTGCAACTCCAAAATATTCTCCTAATTGGCTGTGAATTCTCCCAGGCACCCTAAGCCACCCACTGGCCTTTTCTCCACCCACCTCAAAGTTTATCTTTGAGCTCCACTGCCTTTGTAGACCATCCTCCACAGACTTCAATTCCACAAGGCTAGATGCCTCAGGCAGGTAATACATCGACCACCTGACTGCCATAGATCCCATCATTGTATTTCCATATTTTTTATCTTGGTAAACAGCAGCTTTGCTGCAACGTAACATGTAGATTTTACCATTTGCAATATATAATTATTAACGATGCAGTCAATTTCCTTCAGTGATGGAGAAAATCCTCCCTTGAATTGCACCCCTGAACATAGTGGTGTTACTTAAAATGTGTGTTATGTCATCAGAATCTTAAAAACTGTCTGAAAAAGTATCTGTAACGTAGTTGGGGTTTTTTTCACTCACTGAAATTTAGCATGAAAGATAATTTTTTTGGAAGACGAATTTTGAAAAGAACAAGTTGTGGTATATACTGTAACATTTTAAAGGCTTTTCCATTTCAGGACACGCAAGATTAGTAAAAGTATTAGTATTTCTTATCATTTGTGATCTCTGATGATTGTTTCCCCTATCGATTTCACTTAGCTGAAGGTGACCACAAGGCTGGGAGTAGGAGTCTTTCTATTTCTTGGGATATGTCAAATACGAATGAAATATTCTAAAAGGACATCAGTTTCAGCATGAAGTGTTACTGTTATAAACCATTAAGAATTCAACGTCTTTAAGATGCAGAGTTGTTATTGGTGATCAAGGAGCAATGTTCTGGTGATGATTTTAAGGATGCTTATGACAGAAAGTGCCATGCTCCAAATGCCATGGATGGTCTCGTTTTATGGTTGGACTCGATGATCCGATGGGTCTCTTCCAACCTGGTTGTTCTATGATTCTATGAATTCTTACACTATTATAACATTTTGCACAGATGTAGGAAATTTCTTCAGAGGATTTCTTGAGTGCTTAATAAATTAGTGAGTTTTCCCTGAGGTGGAAACCAAAAAACAGGTAGATGAAACTGGCCTAACTGAATAGTCAAGCGTATTAGTAAAGAATTGTGGAATAAGAAATTATTGCTCATCAGCTGAGCTCTACCAGGTGATTCTCTGTGCTTGTAATGGGTTAGTTATGAGGCAGCACAGCTTAAGGTTTTATATTTAGGCAGCAACAGAACTACTGATGTAAATATAATGGTGATGTCAAACCTTCTGTCAGAGGTGAACCCTCTTGCAAACACTAAGAAATTTCCACTCATGAGGCAGGAGGCACCCAGCTCACTGCCAATATAAGAAAGCATATTGGATTTTCTGTTAGTGCATGCTCTGGTTTGCCCATTGTTCCAGGCAGCGTTGATCTCTGGCAGAGGACTAAAGGGAGTGGCTGGAAGCAGTAACATCGGAATATATCACAGCATTTATTGCCAGAAGGCATCTGGTGACACTTCAGGTCACAGGATTTTAAGACTGAGACAAGCTACTAGTGTCCAAGTGGTTTGTTACTCCATAGAATAGTAGAATCACCAGGTTGGAAGAGACCCACCGGATCATTGAGTCCAACCATTCCTATCAAACACTAAACCATGTCCCTCAGGACCTCATCTACCTGTGCCTCAACCACCTCACTGGGCAGCCTATTCCAATGCCCAATGACCCTTTCTGGGAAAAAATTCCTCCTAATCTCTAGCCTAAATCTCCCCTGGTGGAGCTTGAGGCCATTCCCTCTTGTCCTGTCAATGACCAGCTTGGTATGCTCAGATCTCTTCTAGAGCTTTTTTCCAAGTACTAAATTAGTCTCCTGTTTCTGGACAAAGTGACCATGACCCTGCAGTGGATAAACACACCTTTCTTCTCTAGATTGAAGAAGTTTCACTGCCAATGGGGTGATGGGTAGAAATGTGCTTAAGTGAGAAAGACACCTTTCTTTCCAGATTAAAGTCATTTGCAAATACTTTTTATTAGCTTTTTTTTAGCGGGTCTTCTGTAATTCTTGTATTTACTTATTTATACCTTGTTCGGAGTATCTCTTTCGAGAGTTAATCAAGTGTAAAAAAATTCAATTCAAGAAGGTAGATTTACCAAAACAAGGCAGGAAGAAAGAAGAAAAGAAAGGTAAGTGGTGTGGAAACAACCACACAGTCTGAAGAATGAAATAAAGGGTCCTGAAGCAGAAATATAAGGGCTAAGCAAAAACCTGCTGAACTAAGGAAAAATACCTCGTTCTTGTGCTAGTGTCTTTTCCATCAGGGTCATAGAACCATAGAATCACCAGGTTGGAAAAGACCCATCGGATCATTGAGTCCAACCATTCCTATCAACACTAAACCATGTCCCTCAACACCTCATCCACCCACACCTTAAACACCTCCAGGAAAGGTGACTGAACTACCTCCCTGACCCTACCAGCTCCCAATGACGCTTTCCATGAAAATTTTTTCCTAATGTCCAGCTTAAACCTCCCCTGGTGGAACTTGAGGCCATTCCCTTTTGTCCTGTCCCCTGTCACTTGGGAGAAGAACCCAGCTCCCTCCTCTCCATAACCTCCCCTCAGGTAGTTGTAGAGTGAATGATGTCTCCCCTCAGTCTCCTCTTCTCCAGGCTAAACATGATTCCCTTTCCTTCTCTACATGTTATTTCCCCAAACCATAGGACAGGTTATGTTCTATGTATCAAAAAATCAATATCTACAGGCAACTGAATTGAATGTACATGATCTGAATTGTTTTCAGTGGTGTCTTATTATCCAGGAATTGCTTCTTTGTTCTCTGAACAACCCTATGAACCAAAGATATGAGAGACCAATACTAAAAAAAAAAAAAAAACATATTTAAGTTGCTCGGCATCCAAATGCTGAAGAATGGAGGTGAAAATTACATTTTGGAGAAAGGTCATAGGGCTGGTTTCTACCAGCCATAACCAGGAATGGTGAAAATAGATGGAGGTCGGGTAGGTCAGACACAGACAATGGGTAAGATTATCCTTTAGAAAGGAATGGTTCTGGAGCGAGTCCAGAGAAGAGTAACGAGGCTGGTGAGGGGTCTGGAGAACAGACCTTATGAGGAACGGCTGAGAGAGCTGGGGGTGTTTGTCCTGGAGAAGAGGAGGCTGAGAGGAAACTTCATTACTCTCTACAACTCCCTGAAAGGAGGTTGTGGAGAGGACGGAGCTGGGCGATTCTGCCAAGTGACAGGGGACAGGACAAGACGGAATGGCCTCAAGCTCTGCCAGGGGAGATTTAGGCTAGAGATTAGGAGGAAGTTTTTCACAGAAAGGGTCATTGGGCATTGGAACAGACTACCCAGGGAGTGGGTTGATTCACCTTCCCTGGAGGTGTTTAAGGGACGGGTAGGTGAGGTCCTGAGGGACATGGTTTAATGTTTGATAGGAGTGGTTGGATTCAATGATCCTGTGGGTCTCTTCCAACCTGGTTGTTCTATGATTCTATGAATTCTATAGTCACAGTACAACTGTGGCTTTAGGTTAGAAGTAGAAATGTCAGCAAAGTATGGTGTTAATCCATCTCCATGTCAGGTTTGTTTGAGAACATCTATCAGCAACAACCCTTGTTATCAGGCTTTCCTTATTAGAACAGTAATAACTCTCTCCCTGCTCCCTGATTATGGTCTGTCTGCGCGTTTTATTTATTGTGTTTATATACATAATGCAAAAGGTTTACAAGGACTAAAATAGGAGTCTCTTAGCAAGCATAAATCAGTGTAACTTCAGTGGCATGTTGATTTATACCTACTGAGGATCTGGCTAGTGATGTTGTACCTGAGCACACATTCTGCCTGCTTTTTTTTTTCCCCCCTCAGGATCCAGAAAAATCTGGACTGCTGAACACACTACGTCTTATCAAACTAGGGTGCAGGTAGCAATAAACAAACTAAGTATACACACTATGCAGTTTAGTTGTATTAATGGAGACAGATTTGCAGGGCTAATCGTTGCCATTCGCATTTTTAATCCTGTTGTATAAATTTTGGCGAGAACTAAGCCATTTTTCATCTTGTCAGATGTGATGGGTTTATTTTGTAAAGGCTTTAGGCCCAATCTGAGTCAAGCTGGGATTGAGAGCACAGTGGTAAAACTGATTTTTTCTGGTTGGAAGAAGTTCATATAAACCTTATCTCACATTTCCATTTGTACACTCGGGTGTCCCTGGTGTTCCACTTTGATTTTGGAACAGGATCAAAGGTGAGCTGGCAAAGTCAGTAGGAATTGTGATTTTATTTTTTTTTTTTTATTTTGCCTGGTTTCATGTCAACTCCCCAGTAAGGCAATTAATCTCCTACAGTTCTTAACCACACGATAAGCTTCTCTTTGTTGCATTCACCATCATAGTCAGCTGGCTGACTGACTGGTGAAAGTTACATCTAGGTTCGCTCAAATGCAGCTTGAAGTGCTTGCAAAAGTTATATAAACATAATAACTTGTGGGTTTTAGGTTTGCAAAGAATATGCAAGTCTTGAAAGATCCTTAATTAAGGGGGTTTATCTGATTGGAGCCAGGGAGGGAGAATAAGACCTTTTTTATAGAATCACAGAATCACCAGGTTGGAAGAGAACCACCAGATCATCGAGTCCAACCATTCCCACCAATGTCTAAACCATGACCCTCAGTACCACATCCATCCACACCTTAAACCCCTCCAGGGAAGGTGAGTCAACCACCTCCCTGGGCAGCCTGTTCTATTGCCTAATGACCCTTTCTGCGAAGATTTTGATTTTTTTCCTTATGTCGATCATGAACCTCCCCTGGTGGAGCTTGAGGCCATTCCCTCTTGTCCTGTCCCCTGTCACTTGGGAGAAGAGCCCAGCTCCCTCCTCTCCACAACCTCCTTTCAGGTAGTTGTAGAGAGCAATGAGGTCTCCCCTCAGCCTCTTCTTCTCCAGGCTAAACACCCCCAGCTCTCTCAGTCGCTCCTCGTAAGACTTTTTCTCCAGCCCCTTCACCAGCTTCGTTGCCCTTCTCTGGACTCGTTTCAGGCTAATTTTTGTGGTAAGTAATTTTTATTCAGGTGATACCCAGTAAAGAATCCAGACTGTTAGTGAGAATTAGAAAGGTGGATTTGTTACCAGGTGGTTGGGAGACTAACTGGGAACCAACTGGCCCTCCAGAGAGTGGCAGAACTGACTCAGAGGAAGATTAAGTGACAGTTTCTGTTGATGCAAGTCAAGCAAACCATCTATTACATTTAAGAGATATTAATCCACGTAGATTGATGCCAATTGAGTTTGAGAAAAATTCTCAATTTGTGTGATTTTTTTTTTCAAGCTGTGGATGAAAGAAGCTAAGGGGTTTTCTTATGTGCTGCCAAAAATCTCGAGAGCTCCTGATATTTAAAAAGCACTTTTGTTTCCTTTGCTTTTCTTTTGCTGACCTGATTTACACAGCAGCTTTCTTGTTGATAGGTAATTCAGGCTCTACTGTGATTGCAGGTAAGACCAAAGCCTCACCTGGGGTCAGCAGGCATGCTCTACTTGCTGATCAGCAGGGAATAAGCTTCTGGCCAATCAGGTGTGAACCACAAAGTTGTGTTAGGACTTCAATTTCTGTTTTCACAAAACGTTGCCAGGAAGAATAAAATAATCACTGCTGTGGCAAAAACAAGTTGGCAATCTAGCCTGACAATGCTTTGCTGACATAACCAGAGTGGTGAATTAATTCCCATAATGTCCTAAACCTGTGACATGATATTTCCCTGATCATGATTAGTATTTTTTTCTGATGATGATTAGTGTTTGTCGAGGAGAATGACATTTCTTAGCTTATCTAATTATATCTTTCTACCAGAGGATATATTTCCCAGTGTAAAGAAAGATTCCTGAATCTGACATGCAGTGAAGAAAGGGTAGCAGCAGGATAAAAACAGATTTGTGAGTGGTTATAATAGCAAATGGGATGACTTGATTTCACTCATCTTCATTAACAGTTAATTTCTTTGCAGTTGCTGAGTCCTGGAGAGGTTTGAATATGTTCCCATGTCATAAACGTTTCACAAATCAACATTCATACCAGATGGAAATGGATAAAGAACAGTCATTTTGCGTGCTTCTCAGAAAAAAGATTAGAAAGGTTAAAATACGGGAGGACACTTAGTTAAATCATGGAACTCATTGCCATGGGAGGCTAGGGATGCTGAAGGTGTGCCTGAAGTACCAGGACACAAGTCTTATAACCTTTTCTAGGCTTCTGTTATTAGTCACAGTTGGAGAGGGGTTAAAGGCCTGGGTCTTTAAACAAGGTATGTTACTAGCATGTTCTTATGTTTCATTACATAATGAAACCTGTGGGAGAACAGGCCCTATGAGGAACGGCTGAGAAAGCTGGGGTTGTTTAGCCTAGAGAAGAGGAGGCTGAGAGGAGACCTCATTACTCTCTACAAGTACCTGAAAGGAGGTTGTAGAGAGGAGGGAGCTGGCCTCTTCTCCCAAGTGACAGGGGACAGGACAAGAGGGAATGGCCTCAAACTCCACCACGGGAGATTTAGGCTAGAGATTAGGAGGAAGTTTTTCACTCATAGGGTCATTGGGCATTGGACTAGGCTGCCCAGGGAGGTGGTTGATTCGCCTTCCCTGGAGGTGTTTAAGGGACGGGTGGACGAGTTGCTGAGGGACATGGCTTAGTGTTCGATAGAAATGGTTGGACTCGATGATCCGATGAGTCTCTTCCAACCTGGTTTTTCTATGATTCTATGATTAATTACAGGACACCAGTCATCCTTCAAAAGCAGAATCTATTCCTAGTGTCTAAGCTGTTCAGTAATGAACTGGGATACTGAGTTGTAAATCTGGAAGATCAGCAAGTTATAGATTATGTGGGTGCTCATTGTATAAACTGGTACGTCCTTAGTGGATTTATTTGTAGAGAGGACACATTCCTCAATGCATAAAAGACAAGAAAAATAGAAACAAAACATCTGCAGTGAGTACAGTGAATATTTTCTCTGACTCTCCATGTGATCAGATAAGGTTTTTGGAAGATTAGATTAGAATGCAGGGGCTATTAGTGTTTGAACTGTTATCCAAAATAGCACTTGGCAGCAAAGCATCCTGAAGAAAGTCCCAGTCTGCTTTAGGAAGGGATTTGAAATTCTCCCTGTGTAGCTTTGCAGAGGCTCACCAACCCCCAGTAACCATCAACGACTTTCCATCTCCACTAACTGAGCCAAGAAATGTCTCTGGGCCAGGCTGAATGCATTTCCTTTGAGAACGTTATTAGCATGGAGCTCAAGCTAAACAGAAAAGACTAAAATATTTCATGGCATAGAGGCCCCCCCCGGCTCTTAACTTTTACTATGTGTTAACATTTGCAATTCTCTTTCACCACTGAAATAGATGAATTTTGTCAGAGGTGTCTCTTACAAGATGTCTCCTCCATTCTTATGTTCTGTGACTTTTCTTGCTTCCTCTTTAGAACTAGCTGCCATTCCCCAAGAAGAATCCTACTCTAGGTGTCAAAACCTGTCAAAATCAAAGTATCCGGGAGTGTAAAAAGCTGGGAGTTGCTGTGTTCTTCTCTCCAGGCACAGCACGACTTTGTTGTTGTATATTAAAAACAGCAGCTGTTGTTGGAGGTGAGAGTTCTGGAAATGAAAAGCAGAGAGTCCTAATTACCTGTGGCAGGGAAAACATCTGTGTGGGAAAACTAATGAAATTAATTCCACAGCTTAGCAACTGAATACATTAATTGACATTAATTAATGCTAAATTACAAAGTCCTGCCAACGAAATCACATGAAATGTCCACGAGAATCAAGCACCGAAACAAAATCTTTGAGTTCATGTGATCACAGCGAAACTTCCCTTAGGAAAAAAAGAGGGATTCAGGCACTGCAAGAAGCCTGTTTTTCCTTCTTTCTGTCTCCCATAGGAAAGGGAGATTTTCTTGGTGTGCACATCTCAGAGTTCGGCTGTTCGGGAGATTAGCTTAAGCAATTTCAGTGCTCTGCCCTTTAGTAGCTATTACTGGCATTTTCGAATTGAAGCCATGGAGAACTGCTCTGTGAAAGTTCGCAAGAATTGCCTTAGTAAATCTTCATCAGTGGTACAATCACTGCTGCACAGACTCCTGTGATCACAGCAGAGGTAAACATCGTTCCCATTCCCCCATTAAAACAGGATTGAAAGATCTTCGCTCACCGCTGACGGGTGTCAACCTGACCTGCTCTGTAATATCTCACGGAGGAGATTTCTTAATCATCTTTGCTGGCTGGTCCCAAAAGCACCCATCCTGTTATTTCCCTGTGCTTTTAGGATAGATAAAACGTTTGCATGGGAAGTGAGGTGGCACCTAAAAAGAAGTTGTGGAGAGGAGGGTGCTGGCTTCTTCTCCCATGTGACAGGGGACAGGACGAGAGGAATGGCCTCAAGCTGCACAAGGGGAGGTTTAGGTTGAACATTAGGAAAAATAAAATCACAGAAAGGGTTGTTAGGCACCGGAACAGGCTGCCCAGGGAGGTGGTTGACTCACCTTCCCTGGAGGTGTTTAAACTGCGGGTGGACGAGGTGCTGAGGGGCATGGTTTAGAGATTGGTGGAAATGGCTGGACTCAATGATCCAGTGCATCTCTTCCAACCTGGTGATTCTATGATTCTCTTAGCATCTCCCAGATGGTTGGTGTACCTGTGGAATTAAAAGTAAACAATAGTATTGTAAGGGGTGGGGGCAGGGGGAAGGAAGTAAAATGGGAAACAGAAAAGCCACCCAGCCTTGCCAAGAGGTCAGGGGGCAATGCAGCCAGCCTTTTCAACTGGTGCTGCTTTGTTCAGCATTGCCAGGCATTTCACTCAGGAACCTTCTTGAAACAGAATGAGAGGCCCCACCTGGAGCACCGTGTCCAGCTCTGAGCCCTCAGTAGAGGAAAGACATGGACCTGTTTGAGCAGGTCCAGAGGAAGGTAAAAAAAAAAAAAAAATGATCAAAGGGCTGAGGCACCCCTTCTATGAAGGAATGCTGAGAGAGTTGTTCTCCAGGTTGTTCAGCTTGGAGAAGATAAGACTATAGGGTGATTTTATCATGGCCTTTCAGTATTTAAAGTGACCTGATATGAAAGATGGGGACAAACTCCCTCTATACTCAGCACTGGTGAGGCCGCTCCTTGAATCCTGTGTTCAGTTCTGGGCCCCTCACCACAAGAAGGATGCCGAGGCTCTGGAGTGAGTCCAGAGAAGAGCAACGAGGCTGGTGAAGGGGTCTGGAGAACAGACCTTATGAGGAATGGCTGAGAGAGCTGGGGATGTTTAGCCTAGAGAAGAAGAGGCTGAGAGGAGACCTCATTACTCTCTCCAACTACCTGAAAGGAGGTTGTAGAGAGGAGGGAGCTGGGCTCTTCTCCCAAGTGACAGGGGACAGGATGAGAGGGAATGGCCTCAAGCTCCACCAGGGGAGATTTAGGATAGAGATCAGGAGGAAGTTTTTCACGGAAAGGGTCATTGGGCACTGGCAGAGGCTGCCCAGGGAGGTAGTTGAGTCACCTTCCCTGGAGGTGTTTAAGGGACGGGTGGATGAGGTGCTGAGGGACATGGTTTAATGTTTGATAGGAATGGTTGGACTCGATGATCCGGTGGGTCTCTTCCAACCTGGTTGTTCTATGATTCTATGAAACTTTTTAGCAAGGTCTGTTGCAATAGGGCAAGGGGTAATAGTTTAAAAGAGGGTGGATGCAGACTAGATACACAAAGTACTCTTGGGTGGTGGAAGAATCTCTGCCCCTGTGTTCCCCTGATTCCTGGGAGCAGAGAGACACCGGGCTGAACAACTCTGAAAGGGCATTTTCCTGAGCTCACAAGGATAAGCAGGTTGGGATTTATGTTGTTCCCTGCCCTCTCGTGGCTAATGTGGAAAAATCATGTCCCTGTGAAGGTAAATGCATTTTGACCGTGCTGTCCAGGCTGTATTCATGTTTTGCAGTGAGCTGCAAAAGCATAAAGTGTTACAAGCTGCAGTGACTAATAATATATGTTATATATTCCACTTTATATATTTCAAGATCTCTGGAAATGCTGGGGTGAAATCATCCCTGATCAAACTTTCCGGAAGGTTCGTAATGCCTGCTTCAAGCAGTAGTCAACAACCCTTAGGAGCAAGGAAAGACGTGTTAAAATGATAGATTTCAATTAAAAGCAAGATTAAATGAGACATTGTAAAAATTCAACCATTTCTGTTTCAGTGTAAAGTGCTACTTCTTTGGTTAGAAGGTGGTAATTCTATGAAAAATGGGACTGTGCTCCTCCAGCAATGAAAAAGATTAGAAGTAGTTCTAATGTTAAATGTCACGTAGAGTTTCTGTCATGTAAATGTTAATGCTAGAATGCCAAAATCCTTCTTACTGCAAATATCTTTATTATTAAACTAAACGTAATTTCTTAATTGATCTGAACGATCTCAAATTGAATACTGAGGCTCTTCTTCTCTGTTCTGGGTTAAGTTACCATGATGAAGAAAGTCAAATTTTTTTTCTTCAGGTGGTGAATTATGAAATAAACATCAGGCCATGCTTCATAATAGGAGATTAGGGCATTGCACACAGTGACAGTGGATGAGGTGGCTTTAGAGCTGCGTGTAGACCATATACTTTGAAACATATGACTGACTGAAACTGCTAAGGCCTCTGAGAAATTGTAGAATGTTTGCCCAGGTCTGCCAGGGTGCATCTACCCACACTGTCAACAGAGAAGCAGGTAAAACCCCTTAACAGGAGGCAGTCTGAATTACTTTCCAAGGTGATCTGAATTACTCTCGAGGCTGCAAGTGCTGTAACAAATTCAGAGGTGATGTTTGGAAGGGGTCCTCAGTGGGAACCGCTATGGGGGGAATGTCTTCTGAGCGTGTCTTTATACTTGCGTATGGGCTGGACCATTTCCATGTTCTAAAGAAAGTCAGCGTGTGACTGTGGAGAAGCTGTCATGCTCTGCAGCTAATCATACACCATGTGGATGACAGGGAAAATCATAGAATCATAGAACAACCAGGTTGGAAGGAACCCATAGGGTCATCGAGTCCAACCATTCCCATCAAACACTAAACCATGCCCTCAGCACCTCATCTACCTGTGCCTTAAACACCTCCAGGGAAGGTGAATCAACCACCTCCCTGGGCAGCCTATTCCAATGCCCAATGACCCTTTCTGTGAAAAACTTCCTCCTAATCTCTAGCCTAAATCTCCCCTGGTGGAGCTTGAGGTCATTCCCTCTTGTCCTGTCCTCTGTCACTTGGGAGAAGAGCCCAGCTCCCTCCTCTCCACAACCTCCTTTCAGGTAGTTGTAGAGAGCAATGAGGTCTCCTCTCAGCCTCCTCTTCTCCAGGATAAACACCCCCAGCTCTCTCAGACGCTCCTCATAGGGCCTGTTCTCCAGCCCCTTCACCAGCTTCGTTGCTCTTCTCTGGAGCCTCAGCATCCTTCTTGTGGTGAGGAGGCCAGAACTGAACACAGGATTCAAGGAGCAGCCTCACCAGTGTGGAGTACAGAGGGAGAATCACCTCCCTGGACCTGCTGGTCACACCATTTCTGATCCAAACCATGATGCCCTTGGCCTTCTTGGCCACCTGGGCACACTGCTGGCTCATGTTCAGTCGACTGTCAACCAACACCCCCAGGTCCCTCTCCTCCTAGCAGTTTTCCAACCAGACTTCTCCCATGTCCTTATACTTCTCTACGGGCTGGACCATTTCCATGTTCTAAAGAAAGTCAGCGTGTGAGTGTGGAGAGGCTGTCATGCTCTGCAGCTAATCATACACCACAGGGATGACAGGGAAAATGTAGAGGCTCAGCACAGAAGAGTATCAGTCCTGCCACGCAGACACAGCTCTTCAGACCCACAGTTGCTTTGGGAGTTACAGGACTTGGGCTGTTTGTTGCCTTCACACTTCTGTTGCTCCGTCACCAAGTTCCTTGCATTAAGCTTGAGCCTGGGTAGCATCTAAGTAAACTCAGCAGGGCACATGACAGTGCTGAATGACAGATCCTTGACTAGGTGTCTGTCAGACTTGAGTCACAAGTGTTATGCTGTGACACTTTCACATGCTGCCTCTGATCTCCTTCCAGCATGAAACCACAAGAGTGGCCTGGAGTAATCACATCACCTATGCTCGACTCTGCCTTGGTATAAAAGAGCAATATATAGTTATGATTTCTGGTGTAGGGTGGAATAACAGAAGTAATAGTAGGCTGAGAGAGGTGAAAAAGGGAGGAATTTAAAGGAAGAAAGTAATCAAGGGTGGATTTATGAGGGGTAGAAGGGAAAAGACAAATGGGAATGACAGGACAAGAGGGAATGGCCTCAAGCTCCGCCAGGGGAGGTTCAGGCTCGACATAAGGAAAAAATTCTTCACAGAAAGGGTCGTTGGGCACTGGAATAGATTGCCCAGGGTGGTGGTTGACTTGCCTTCCCTGGAGGTGTTTAAGGTGTGGGTGGACAAGGTGCTGAGGGGCATGGTTTAGAGAATGGTGGGAATGGTTGGACTCAATGATCTGGTGGGTCTCTTCCAACCTGGTGATTCTATGAATCTATGAAAGAAGTGTTGTATGTCGAATGGATGATGTTACTTCACATCACATGAGGCTTGGAAGTAGAAATGCTGCCTCAACAAATAAGTTTGTGACAGTAGGAAGAGTCTGTGCTCAGGATATAAATGTTTTGATTTTGCTCTTTTTCTTTCAGATGCCCAATACATCACTTGCAAGATGCAGAACTGCAGTGAAGCCGCTCGCAGCAAGCCCTTCCCAGGCTATATTGACCATAACTCCCTGATTGTCCAGGATGATTATGCCTTTGTTCAGGTGCAGAATACCCTCTCGTTTTATCCATTCTATTATTTTATATTATCTACGTTATATCGTTTTATCTTCAATTCCTTTGCATGTGTATGCATGTCTTTTAGTTCCTAACCAATCAGACAACACTAGATCCGAGTAACAAAGGTGCTGAGTGTATCGTAGCAGTTTATCACAATGCTAATAGTGTTTGGTTTACCTGTAGTGTCTCCTTATGACCCACTGCAGGTTCGTAGAGCTCCTGTGCAGATCATCCACAGTATGTATGGACTGGAGTGCTCTGTGCCCCTCCTTCAATCCCATCAGCACTGTAGGGTTATTGTTCTAACCACCCAGCTTGAAGTGAGGTGTCATTCATCTGTTATTACAAGGGAGTAGACAAAAGCTTTTTTGAGCATGAGAGGGAAAATAAAAAAGGAGAAAGAGGGGTGGCTGGCGGAAGAACAAGAGAAGGAGTAATCAGTCTTCATTGTTATGTTTCAGTTGTGATTGTAGTGTAAAGCTGAAGATAAGATGTACTTAGTCAAGCTGTGTTCCAGTTGAGAACTGGTGAATAGATCTGAACTGCTGTGAGTTTCATTAGACTGGTGCTAGAGTCCATTTAATAACAGCTGAAGAGGACAAAAAAGCAGTAACAGAATGGCAGGGAACGTGTAACTGGAAATCATTAGGACTAAACTGGTCTTCCAGACAGTTTCTATTCTGAATGGTTGGGGTGGAGGGAAGAGAGAGGACTGATACATGAGCCAGCAGTGTGCCCAGGTGGCCAAGAAGGCCAGTGGCATCCTGGCTTGTATCAGAAATGGTGTGACCAGCAGGTCCAGGGAGGTGATTCTCCCTCTGTACTCCACACTGGTGAGGCTGCTCCTTGAATCCTGTGTTCAGTTGTGGGCCCCTAAGCACAAGAAGGATGTTGAGGCTCAAAGCTGGTGAAGTAGCTGGAGAACAGGCCTTATGAGGAGCGTCTGAGAGAGCTGGGGGTGTTTCTCCTGGAGAAGAGGAGGCTGAGGGGAGGCCTCATTACTCTCTATAACTACCTGAAAGGCTGGAGCACCTTCCATATGAAGACAGGCTGAGAGAGTTGAGGTTGCTCAGCCTGGAAAAGAGAAGACTCCGGGAAGATCTAATAGCAACCATCCAGTACTTGAAGGGATCTAGTCTCTTTGCCAGGCTGAGCAACCTCGACTCTCTCAGCCTGTCTTCATATGGAAGGTGCTCCAGCCCTCACAGAATCATAGAACAACCAGTTTGGAAGAGACCCATCGAATCATTGAGTCCAACCATTCCTATCAAACACTAAACCATGTCCCTCAGTATCTCATCTACCCGTGCCTAAACACCTCCAGGGAAGGTGAATCAACCACCTCCCTGGGCAGCCTATTCCAATGCCCAATGACCCTTTCCGTGAAAAACTTCCTCCTAATCTCTAGCCTAAATCTCCCCTGGTGGAGCTTGAGGCCATTCCCTCTTGTCCTGTCCCCTGTCACTTGGGAGAAGAGCCCAGCTCCCTCCTCTCTACAACCTCCTTTCAGGTAGTTGTAGAGGGTAATGAGGTCTCCTCTCAGCCTCCTCTTCTCTAGGCTAAACAACCCCATCTCTCTCAGCCACTCCTCATAGGACCTGTTCTCCAGCCCCTTCAGCAGCTTCGTGGCTCAAATCATCCTCGGATCATCCTTGTAGCCCTCTTCTGGACCCATTCCAACAGCTCATCATTCTTATGTTGGGGATTCCCGAACTGGGCACAGGACCCTAGTCGGGATCTTATGGGAGTGACTGGAAAAGGAGCATCCCCTCTCTTCTCCCTCCCTCCATTCCCAAGGAGCAGCCCCCCACCCAGCCAGAGCCTCGGCGCTTCCCAAACCACATCACTCATGACTTGGTTTTGTGCTCTTCATGACTGTTAGTCTTCTCTGTTCTGACATGATATTATTACACATTGTAGAGAAGCCAACCCCTTTGCTTTGTCTGAAGTCAGTCTGGGGATATTGTTTACTTACGTGGATAGCTGTTGCATTTTGTTCCATTTCTCATTCTGTCTGTAAACCATTGTATAGTGTTCCCAGGGCTGTCAGATTTCATCTTTGCAGCCGTCTGGTCTAAGGAGGAGCATGTGAGGAGAGGCAGCCTCTTAGGATGCTCCCCTTTATGTCCAGTGGGACTTGGTGCAACTTCATACATTCATGCTCATAATGCAGTTTGAGCAAGTATCATGTAATATTCGGATTTGGAAAGCTTCCGTCTTAATCCTTAAACTCTTAGGATTCTTAAACAGAAAAAAAAATAAAACAGGTGAATGAGTTAGTACTTGCCCATCATTAATAATTGACACATACAGGTATGAAATAATAATATTGTAATCCCTGGAAACAATCTCTGATGTGTTGGAAGCAGTTAAGTGGATTCGCTGTTGGCTGGTAATTTCAAATGGGGTTCTTCAAGTGGTTACACATGTACCTGGATGTATCTGCCTGGCAAGGAATAGCTAAATAGAAGGTAAGGCTGATGCTATTCCCTGCCTTATCCCAGGCCCTGATCTTCAGTGGATGACTAGCCCTACACCAGGCAGTAGAGACTGGGAAGAATAGATGAACACAAGGAACACCCTCCCCTAGCTTTCCCTACCTTTCTTCATCTCCATCTAGCTTTGCTGCAACTAAGGCATTTGGAATGAGAATTAGCAGGCTCAAGAGTACAAGGGTAAGGGAATGTGGGTTTATTTCTCCTACCAGACCATATTTTATTTACAAACTCACACTCCTTCACAAACCATGCTTCTGGCCTTTCTTCCCCTAACTTTTGCCTGATTCCCTTAGAAAAGAAAAAAAAAAACAAGAACTTTAGTATAAGAAATAGTTCTTATTTTAACTTAATCTTTTATGAAACTAGCCTCTGTGTGTCTTACGTTTTAAACTACTGCAGTGCGTTTTAAAACCCTTACTATGAAAGAAAACTCGTGATAAACCCAGATACAAGGCAATAAAAGCAAAGTTCTGCATGGAGAATCTCTCGCAATATTTGTTCTTCAGTATCTCTCGCCCAAGGATTTCAAAGGACTTTACAAACATTGATTTTACTTCAGCAAACTGGAAGCCAGAAAACATTGACAGGTTTTTTTCCTTTCTGTTTTTTTTCTTCCCCTTAATAGGGGGTAAGAAATATAATCTCACATTGCACTAACCTAGCATTTTCAAGGTCTGGCCATCAGTGATTATCACTTAAATAAGTGGCCTTATTTACAGAAATACCAAATCAACTGAACTTCTGCCTTCAGGAGCAGTGAGTGCTTAGCTGATCTCATACGAGATGTGGCACGAGCCACACAGGAGCCACAGTTGGAGGCAGAAATAAGAATCAAGTGTCATGTGTACCAGGATGCTTGTTTAACTAATATCCTACGTGGCACCTCTACAAATAGCAAAGAACAGACTGGTTTGTGTTCAGACAGAGAGTTGTGGTGTCAGTAGGTGACATAATGGCCCAAGGGAAACCAGGACTTAACTTTCCCCAAATTTTCACCTGAAATTCTGGCTTTTGAGTCTCTTCGCAGAAAATGGGATTTCTTTTGCTTTCTTTTTCAGCCGCAGTCAATTGGATCAATGTGTGTTCATCAACTGTAACAGTGCTGCAGTTTTAAACCACTGCCACTACCACGATGGGATTTCATTTGACAGCTTTTGCTTGGTATTTTCCCTTATAACTAAAAAAGAAACATCCTGATGATAGCTTTCCTGATTCTCTCATAGCTGACATCAGGAGGAAGACCACATTATTACGTTTCTTACAGGAGGAACGCGTTTACACCGATGAAGCTACCAAAGTACTCCTTGCCCAAGGTAGGTTGATGTCCATATGAACCTACAGATATTTTGATGGTAGAGGAATTCTTCAACACAATGCAAATAACTGCATAATGACATCCAATAAGTGAAAGCATCATTCTTCTTTAACAGAATGTTTGCAAGCAAGAAATGACTATAAACTGAGTCAGCACTTTGACTAGTCAAGGACTTCAGCATGAAATGTAGGCAAATACAACAGCCCATGTCAATTACCATTTCTTTATGGTTATTTAATTAAGTTTCGGAGAGGGCTACCTTTTCTTTTCTTTTCTCTCCCTTTTTTTGGGTGTTCAAATTCCCTTCTACTAACCTTATCTTGTGTGGGTTGCTTTTCGTACTTTGCCTCATTAACATATTTTAATGGGAACTAAGCAAAGAGATGTCTTTGTGTGTCTGTTCTATATCTTCCCCAATTAAGAACAATGGTGAATTAGTACTGGAGCTTGAAAGGCTATTAATGCCTTTTGGAGCTCAGTTTTTTAAAAGACCTGTATGAAATGTTAGGTCCATTTGGAAGAAATCAGTATTTTGCACCTGGGCTTCTAATCACTTCTTAACATAGACTGAGGTTTGGGGTTTTTTGTTTTTTATTTCTTTTTAAGGTCCTTTCATTCTTGTTCTAACCTGGTTTAAATGAAATTTATACTCAAAGGTAGCAAATGATCTAGGGGATTCTATGCAAGGTTTAACATCTGGAGGCAAATGAATTCCTAGAAATTAAGCAAGGATTGTCAAAAAGAAGAAAAATAAAAGGAACTTAAAAGATCAACTTGTTTCTAAAAGTTGAAAGTACATTAGATTTTTGTAGGTGGAAAGATTCAAAGGGGTAATTTGGCTGATGTGTCAACTGTCTGTGTTTGATTCCTGAACCCAAGTGCCTAGTTTATACTGGATTGTATGGATGACCCTCATGTAACCAGAGTGCAGCTCAGACCTTACCTACTGTGCTCTTATACCCTTTGCTTCTATTTACATCACCTGAAAACCCAACCTACAGGACAATTAGGACCCTACCAGTAGCCATGATATGTTCATAACTCTGACACAGGGGTCCTGTGGTCAATCCCAAGATCTTCAGTCCCATTTATAGGTTATTTTGAAGTTTCCCATCCAAGCAGCAAGGAATTACTCTGTCAAGTCAGGTAGTCAGATCAAATTTAAACAGATGTTTTCCAAAGTAGACCTTAGCAAAGGAGTTCAATCTTTAGTGTGATTATTGTAATAGCAAAATCAAAATAACCTTTTACAGCTGATTCAGACCCTCTGTAGAGAGACTTCTTGCTTTGAACTGGTTGCCTCCTTTAGAATCATAGAATCACCGGGTTGGAAGAGACCCACCAAATCATCGAGTCCAACCATTCCTATCAAACACTAAACCAAGTCCCTCAGGACCTCATCCACCTGTGCCTTAAACACCTCCAGGGAAGGTGAATCAACCACCTCCCTGGGCAGCCTCTGCCAGTGCCCAATGACCCTTTCCGTGAAAAACTTCCTCCTGATGTCCAACCTAAACCTCCCCTGGCGGAGCTTGAGGCCATTCCCTCTTGGCCTGTCTCCTGTCACTTGGGAGAAGAGCCCAGCTCCCTCCTCTCTACAACCTCCTCTCAGGTAGTTGTAGAGAACAATGAGGTCTCCTCTCAGCCTCCTCCTCTCCAGGTTAGACACCCCCAGGTCTCTCAACCATTCCTCATAAGGCCTGTTCTCCAACCCCTTCACCAGCTTTGTTGCTCTTCTCTGGACACTTTAGCTCACACTTGTTTTTTCGAACTGTCCACCTTCTCAAAGAAATCTCTGTAAAGCCAGGGAAAATGCACTTCAGCTGCATTAAAATGTGTTGTCAGAGAATAGGAATTGGAGCAATACATTCGAATTATTTGACCAAATTAAAGGCAGGTATTTAAGGGGATAAGATACTTCGTCACAGTCTTGGACCATCTTCAAAGACTGAAGAGCTGCATTTGGCATGGAAGGAGCTATAGTGGAGCTTTGGCTGTCTAGGAAGCAGCTATCAAAGCAGGGTAGCTACTTTTATTAAAAATGCACAAAGCTTTATACTATTCAAGGAATTGAAACAAACAGCTTCTTTTATGCCTAAATTCTCTTTTATCTCCTTCAGTTAAGAAAGAGGGGCCAAATATGGTAAAGAGTACAAAGCGACTTCTGGAATTGAAGATGGAAATATCAAGCTTTTTGTCTCTGCCTGTCACTTTTTCTAAACTGGAGGCATGTGATGGCAAACAACTTTGGCAGGTGATGCTGCTGCTCAGGCAGGAACGGCCGACAGCAAATAAAAACTAAAATATTTTTGTTGTTTGTGTTGAAGCTGGTGAAGGGGCTGGAGAACAGGCCTTATAGGGAACGGCTGAGAGAACTGGGGGTGTTTAGCCTGGAGAAGAGGACACTGAGAGGAGACCTCATTGTTCTCTATAACTACCTGAGGGGAGGTTGTAAAGAGGAGGGAGCTGGGCCCTTCTCCCAAGTGACAGGGGACAGGATGAGAGAGAATGTCCTCAAGCCCCACCAGGGTAGATTTAGACAAGACATTATGAAAAAAAAATCACAGAAAGGGTCACTGGGCATTGGAACAGGCTACCCAGGGAGGTGGTTGAGTCACCTTCCCTGGAAGTGTTTATGGGATGGGTGGGAGAGGCACTGAGGGACAAGGTTTAGTGTTTGATAAGAATTGTTGGACTTGATGATCCGGTGGGTCTCTTCCAACCTGGTGATTCTATGATTCTATGATATCCTGGTAGCCAGTTTGATTAGAAGTCTAAATCAGTTAGAAACTCTCCCTTACAAGATGCCTGCATATGTAGTACAGGTTTTGTTAACCCTGTAGATGGTCTTTATTGAGACCTGTTAATATTTGCAGTGACTGCTCTGTGGGTCGGTGCTGCCTATTCTGTATAACAGCACCACAGTGTGAGCTCTGTAATGTCACTCATGATAACCACTGTAAATGTACACACAGGGTATATTCACCCTATTTTATACCAAGGCACTGGGCAGACATCTGTGCATGCTGAAGCAAGCTAAGCAATTTCTCCTTTAAAAAAGACCTGTCCATAACTGCTGCTGAGCTGCATACTGATGGGATGGGTGCGTGTGGTACCTCTCTTTTAAATTCATCACCTTCTTTCAACTTCAGGATGTACTTCCTGATGGAAGAAGCAATAACCACAAAATAATCCTTAAATACAGATCTTAAAAAGAACTGACAGTCCTGTGAATTGACAAGATAAAGCAGGCTTTTTAACTGCTGTTTAACTTACCAGGAAAAGTTCCCTGATCAAGTGCAAAAGGGCAATTGAAGCATGTTTAGTATTTCAGAAAGCTTTGGCTTTTAATCATTTGAGTAGACACCTGATCAAAACCATGCTCAGCAACATACTTTTTTTCTTTGGAAAGGCAAAAGAGACAGATAGTAGAACTGCATATTAATCCACTTCCACTATGTGCTGGAATAGTGAGACAAAGCTCAGACTTTCAGTAGAGAGATGCATAGGAAGCCCCTAAAGATGATGCTGACTCTGTGAGAAAGGTGCCTTGCTTTGCTTTCCTGTCCTCTTCTACCTCTGTAGGGAGGTGAAATGAACATCTGCAAGAGTAGTGGAAAATAAAGTGAAAAAGCTTTTCAGCTCCTGCTCCATATCAAGATGAATGTATTATTGTATTATTCCTCCTACCTGAAAAGCAACCCTACCCTTAATAAAAAAAAAATATAAAAAGAAGTGTATGATATGATGATATGCTAATTAATTTTAATTTTCCCAACACGGAAACAATAAAAATTCCTGATGTTGGTCAAAGGCTTGTGTAATGCCCATATACTGCTCTCTTTCTAGCAAGGGTTCACATTGCTACTGTATCTATTGGACAAGAGCATTTTAAGAATAAAAGTTAGTCGATCCCCAAATACAGACAATTGGAATGCTATCCTTTTTTCACTTTCAGCACAATGTATATTATTCTAAATCTGTCCAAATCTCTACTTCTCCAGGCTTTAATTCCTAAAGCCTTACTGGAGTCTTCTTTAGACTTGCATCTTACATCAAAACTCGGGAAGCATCCAGTGAATAACTTAACTTATTTGCTTCTAAGCATTCAGAAAATTGCCTTTAGTTTTCCCTGGTGTTGATAAAAATATCTTTTTACTTCTCTCCCCTAGTTATTACAAAGCCGTTGATTAAAATATTAAGTCACTGAAGCTGTGCATTCACCAGACAAAACATGTTTTGCTTATAATCTCTACATGCATTTAAAGAGAGAGATCTGTCCATGTGTGTATACACATATACAACTCTGAAACTTAAAATCATACAATCACCAGGTTGGAAGAGACCCACCGGATTATCGAGTCCAACCATTCCTATCAAACTTGAGTCTCTCTGGAAGTATTCAGTCCCCTTACCAAACCAGGAGAAAGTGAGTTGTCAACGACTATTACTAACAAAAGGAGAAGTAGCATCAGCTTCCAAAGATTATATTTTCCGATAAAGTTCCTAGTCTTGCATATACAAAGCCCTGGCTGAGATCCAATGAAGTAAAATAATTTTAGGATATGTGCCCAAAACAAACAGAACAGTTGAATCTTCCAGGAATCACCTGCTGCTAAGAAATCTGCATTTCTTTTCCTACCTCTTCAGATTTTTATGGCACCAAAGAACTCAAGGTGCCTGTACTGGGTAGATAGAACCTGGGAATTTCATTATAATAATCTCTTGATGGGTTTTTCCAATGAGTAATTATTACTCCAGGCATTGAAAGAGTGAATCAGGTTTAATAGTTTGGTTTGTTTCTTTGTTTTGTTTGTTTGTTTCTTTTTTTAGTTATGCAAACTTTTCATTGCTTCCTGCCTCCTGTAACCTATAGGACAAAGAGAGTAAAGCAAAACCTTACTTATAATACTAGTGATCCATCTACAGTCTGCTTTTTGCATCTAGTGAGGATTAGGATTGTCTTTCTGTTCTATTTCTTGTGGGAAAGGGTGTATTTAGCACAGTGGTCCAGGTCCACTAGTTGACACTGTCATTAGGAATGATAAATAAGTGCAGTACTGGCTGCAGATGTTAATCTAGTCGATCCTTCTTGTATCAATTCCCAGGAATACTTGGTTTCTGAAAACTAGGCAAGAAGCAGATGTTTCAGATGCTGTTTATTTTATCTTTCTTTTTTTTTAAAAGGCATTTTTAATATCAGTGATTCCACAATCACAAGCGGAACTACTCAGGTGCCAAAAAAAAAACCCAAACCCAAATAAGCAACCCCCTCTCCTTCCTAAACAAAGTACTCTTTAGAATGAAAGTGTTGGTAGGAGGGGAAAAGCGCTGTTGTATAACAGTGTACTGCCAGTGTAAATGTTCAATTAACACCTCATCAGTTAATTACCGCTCCGAAAATTGTCAGAAGACAGCTGGTGTGAAATATTCCTGGATGGAATTATCTGCTCACAGGGACTTTGCCTGAAGTTTCCGTTTAAACTCCAGCCTAAATAAATGCCTGGCTCCTCCACTATTACTTTGATGGCCTTGGAAATGACAGAGCAGATCTCCCTCTAGAAACCTTCCACTTTTTTCTTTCCTCAGGACATGCATGTTATCAGCACCGACGAGAATCAGGTGTTTGCAGCTGTTCAAGAGTGGAACCAGAATGACACGTACAATCTGTATATCTCTGACACCCGAGGGATTTACTTCACCCTGGCCTTGGAAGATGTCAAAAGTAGTCAAGGGCTGGAGGGGAATGTGATGATTGACCTCTATGAGGTATGTCATGACTCCAAACATCTCATTCCACAGGAGCTCACATGGTATCAGTGCCGTTTACTTCTTGCACATCAGTCTTGTTATATGTATGTGAACAGCAGAACCAAAAAATGACTAAACACATAGTTTTATCTTCCTTTTACTTACGGGCCTCAGTGCAATCAACTGAGTTTCAAGGCCAGGTTTTACACAAGTGTTGAATTTAGACCTAGCTTAACATTATGAAGAGATTTACTGCTCTACTCTTAGGTTCTCAGGTGAGGAACAGCTCATGGCTCTTTCGTGCATAGGAAAATACGTATCAGAAGATAAAGTGAAATAATTCATTTGGTCCCTAAGAGGAGCTCTTTAAGTTTCTGACAATCCTACTCACTCACATTGGTCCAGCCTGTGACTCTGAAAGCTCCCTGCACTCTGAATAGCAATTCTCCAATTTTTGTCAAATTTCTCATAGCTTAATCTCTTATTATAGAAACAAGGAGCAACAGCAGTTTTCAGCTGTCATTGTCACCTTCCTCAGCTTGGACTTTTCTGGGAAGTGAAGCGATTTTGGATCTCCCCTCTTGGGCTATCCCATGAACAAGGAGAATCTCCTATTTCATTTTGATGCCAATTTACCTCTCAGCCTTTTTCTCACAAGTACATTCTGCCTTGGCTCACCTGTGAAAAGGTCGTTTTGCATTGTCTGCTATACAACTGACCCTAAGAGTAGGACTTCTAATGTGCTCTTGTACTTCTCTTGCTCTGCTGCCTGTTTTCCTTCTGGAGACAGCACTCAGCTAAGTTGAAATTCAATCCTTAGCTGCTGTTTGAGGGTCAGCTTCTATTTTCAGGTCTCCTCCAGAGGATTTTCTGACCATTTAGAATAAAGGCCATGAACTAGATCTGGGTTCCTTTAAAAGTGAAGGTGCTTCCCCTATTTCCCTATCACTTAGTGAATATTAGCTCTGTGATGTAGTTTGCTTTCACCTGCCTTTTACTTGGAAATCACCTTGAATTGTCCAGAGAGCCCAAGTTTTGTACGTAAATGCAGATGAACTGTAGGAGAATGGGCATTGGCATTTCAACCATTTGGAGATTTTTACTATTAATCTCTCTGCGGCACTGGCAGCCCCATGGACAAAATGTTGCCTCCTATTATCGTCAGCTCAAGAAGCAGTTTCACTGCATTATATAAAGGTGTCCTACATCCCAGAGGGAAAGAAAAGCCTTTGTTTTGTTTTATCCGTCTGACACCACACAGTAACCTAGATTGAAATATATGGAATCAGACTTGTAATGTCATATCTGCTGATTATCTAGATAGAAAGAATATTGGCTGACACTGAACCTGGCAGAAACCTTCCTTTCAATTTGACGTCCTAGCTGGAAGGGAGCAGAGAGCCATCCAGCATGATCCTCCCAGTAGGGTTGCTGAAAATGATGAATGCTCTGGGGGTAAATGGAGATGAAGGCGAGAAGAAAAGAAATGCATACATAAATTAAAAGGAAGCGGAGAGATTGCAAAATGAATCCTTCTGTGGTGACAGCAGTATATTTAGAAAAGCGAGATTATTTGAGGTGATGCCTGAGAAAGACCTATTTATTGTGCACATGTCTGTATGCGTGTTTGTCAGGTATTAGAATTAAGTTCTGGTTGCATTGCAGGGAATGTGTTTGTGTGTGTAGATTCCTCAACCAGTTCTACATCAAGGATAAATCTCCTCAATGCTGCTCAATGGGGAATTGCATTTGGGCATGAAGAGAAAAATAGAAGTTCTTTCATGGTGCCTCTCTTCTTTTCTCCTGTGAGTCATCAGGAACCTTTCGCTCAGAGGCTGTTATTTCAGTGTGTGGGCTCTTCTTCTGATGCAGGATATTGTAGAGGATAAGGAGATCACTACTGGATGATGTTGAGTAGAGCAGGGTAGAGCTCTAGGTTGGCCTTGGCTTGGATCAGAAATGGTGTGACCAGCAGGTCCAGGGAGGTTCTTCTCCCTCTGGACTCGGCACTGGTGAGACCACTACTTGAATCCTGTGTGCAATTCTGGGCCCCTGACCACAAGAAGGATGTTGAGGCTCTGGAGCAAGTCCAGAGAAGAGGAACGAGGCTGGTGAAGGGGCTGGAGAACAGGCCTTATGAGGAACAGCTGAGAGAGCTGGGGGTGTTTAGCCTGGAGAAGAGGAGGCTGAGGAGAGACCTCATTGCTCTCTATAACTCCCTGAAAGGAGATTGTGGAGAGGAGGGAGCTGGGCTCTTCTCCCAAGTGACAGGGGAAAGGATGAGAAGGAATGGCCTCAAGCTCCACCAGGGGAGGTTCAGGCTGGACACTAGGAAAAAAATTCACAGAAAGAGTCATTGGGAGCTGGCAGAGGCTACCCAGGGAGGTGGTTGATTCACCTTCCCTGGAAGTGTTTAAAGGATGGGTGGATGAGGTGCTAAAGGACATGGTTTAGTGATTGATGGGAATGGTTGGACTTGATGATCCAGTAGGTCTCTTCCAACCTGGTTAATCTATGATTCTATGATTCTCTCCACCATCTTTCAGTGCCAATTCATGAGCAGCATGCTGGACTCAACATTCAGTCAGTTTGCAGTCACAAAAGGGCTGTCCTACACACCATCTCCTAGAGCAAGGGAAGGGCAAAAGTCACTGGCTATTGGGTGTGAGTGCTGCCCTTTCTAGCCCTTGCACCTGTCTGGTGATGTCGTGTGGCTCTGCTTGGCTTTCTGGTTGGGCTGATCCACAGCTAGAGAATCCGCAACTGAAGTGATAACAGAGTGTGAGGAGATGTGTCTATAGCTTTGGTATATATGCCTGTCACTCTGGGACTTTTTTTTTTTTTTAGCAGTATACATCTTGAATGGTAAGTATATAGAATCATAGAATCATAGAACAACCAGGTTGGAACAGACCCATCAGATCATCGAGTCCAACCATTCCTATCAAACACTAAACCATGTCCCCCAGCACCTCATCCACCCATGCCTTAAACATCTCCAGGGAAGGTGAATCAACCACCTCCCTGGGCAGCCTATTCCAATGCCCAATGACCCTCTGTGTGAAAAACTTCCTCCTAATCTCTAGCCTAAATCTCCCCTGGTGGACCTTGAGGCCATTCCCTCTTGTCCTGTCCCCTGTCACTTGGGAGAAGAGCCTAGCTCCCTCCTCTCCACAACCTCCTTTCAGGTAGTTGTAGAGAGTAATGAGGTCTCCTCTCAGCCTCCTCTAAAATTGTAGACAGCATTTGCATCTGCACATAATGCAGTTGAGGTGACGAGGATTGTCTACAATGCATGTGTGGGAGCTGATGGAGAACTTTTCTCTCTGACCTCTGGTGGTCATGCACTTACTTGCATGAGTCTTTCTCATAGGGTTGTATGAAAGGCAGGGATGAACAGATCATTGGTTGGACTCGATGATGATCCTGAGGGACTTTTCCAACCTGGTGATTCTGTGATTCTGTGATTGTGCACGTCATGGTTGTGTAGACGCAATAGGTAAGCCTCTTCCAGCTGGGAGCACACAAACATGTATAGTATGTGCCATCTTCTTTTAAGATAAAGCTGTCCAAGACTGACAGTGTTAACTTACATCCTGCTTTCTCTGGAAAGGATTCTGAGTCCCAGCCCATGACTAGAATCATAACAAGGAAAAAAAAAAACCCCACAGGATTTCAGAACACATTTATCACCTGATATATAAAATGCTCTTTAATCATTTATGGCCAGCATTTCACAGGGACTATATAATATGACTGTTTCAGGACAACAACAAAGAAAAGTACAAATGGAGCTACAGGCTTTGGTAATGAAGGCAGAACTATGTTATTTCTCCAGTCCTATCTACTCATGCTGTATCACTAGGGGACAGAGTACCCTTGTCTTTTTAGGATGCCTTTCTGCTGCAACAAAGATGTTGAGAGTGTTGCGTGGGACCAGGCAATCCAGATAAGAAATTGAAAATATAATCTTTTTAGGCTTTAATCAACAGTACATTAGTTAACTGCTTAATTTAAGGACTATTGCACTTTATAGCAAGTCACGTCTAAGTCTTAAGGCAACTTCAAATGAAATTCTGTGCCATTGTTCAAGGAAGAATGTGCTATTCAGAATGACTAAGTGTACCAATACCCTGTACACTAGTATTCCCCTAATCTATGACTAAAAACGCAGTAAGTTCCTACTCATCGGGAGCTGTGGCATCCAAATCCAGCCACGTAATTAAATCACTTGAGCAGGAACAAGTTCTGAATCTGCTGCGTAATCATTTGCCACATGATGCCATTGAAGTAATAATCTCAATGAATAAAAGGTCTTGACGAATGATTCCGTGTGCTACTTCTATATCATAAAAACAGATGGCGTGGATGACTGAACAGAGTAGCTAGAAACCGAAAAGTTTCTCTCTTCCCCCTCCTCCTTCTCCCACTTTTGCTTCCCTTTTTATTGCAGCACTCAGATTGCAAAATGACAGCCTAACAAATTAATTCACAAGCTGCAGCAGCTATTGGGCTATTGATTTTCAGTGTGCTGAGAAGATGGGAACATTCTGCAGTGTGAGTTGTGCTTTGAGGTTGATTTTTTTTTTTTTTCCTCCCACTAAGACACTTTTGGGCATGATTCCAGTGTGAGTCTATTGGCGTCACATCTTTACAAAATCCTCCTGCAGGTTTATGGATAAAGCTTTTGGGTGAAACACCAGGAAGAATAAAAGGATGAGAATTTCATTGCCAGATCTATAACTAGCATTCTGGTGGCCTTGCTTGAGTCGATTTTCCTTGTATGGATATGATTCTCCTTGTATGAATATGATTCTCCATGTATGGATATGATTTTCCTTGTATGGATATTCACCTGGGATGTGGAAGTGCATCCAGGTGGCTGAGCTGCTTCTATGAGTCACTGGTGCTTTGGTTTCCTAAAATTACAAAATGGTGATAAAAATACCTTCGTGTCCCAAGTTATCCTGTTGAAATGACACTGATGATTATGAAACGCGTTGGGATCCCTAGATGAAAGATCTTAAGCAGGCTGTATGAGAACAGAAGTTTGTGTGTGTGTTGCCATTTTTTTGTGAGGCCCAAATTGCTGCTGTTTCCTCCTACTCCATGCGAGAGACAAGTAATTATATATTGTATATATTTCATCTTTTGGGTGGAAGGATGCACAGGCAGCTGGGAGGTTGTCACTGTACAGATAATGCTATTGACATCCTGCCATGCTCCCATGCTGATTCTGAAGCATAAGCTTTCTTTTCCGCTTGTCACCTTTCCGCCTGGTCTTATCTTGTCCTCAGCACCTCAGTTTGCCTTCCTTTGATGCCCTTGGCTATTCTTGCCCTGATATCTACCGCATTGACACGACCACCACATCCCCTTTGGGTCTGACAGGGCAAGACAGGCACACACACAGAATCTGCATCGACTTGATCTATTATTCAGCCATGTCAATTTTTCCTAGGTAGCAGGGATAAAGGGAATGTTCTTGGCTAACAAGAAGATTGACAACCAAGTGAAAACTTTCATCACCTACAATAAAGGCAGAGACTGGAATTTGTTGCAGGCTCCGGACACTGACCTGAGAGGAAAGCCCGTTCGCTGTCTCCTAGTAAGTACCTGGGTGGGAACTTGGGGGTGGGAACATTCCAAGCAAAAATTTCTTCTGCCAGGTAGCACTAGGATAGGGCAGCTCCTCTTTCCATTTGATGTACTTCGTGGAGGGAATGTTAAATCCAGCTGGAGGCCAGTTACAAGTAGGATTCCCCAGGGCTCAGTGCTGGGTCCAGCCCTGTCAATGTCATCATCAATGACCTGGATGAAGGCATCAAGTGCTCCTTTAGCAAGTTTGCAGACGACACTAAGCTAAATGGAAGTGTGGATCTACTGGAGGGTAGGGAGGCTCTGTAAAGGGATCTGAACAGGCTGGACCGCTGGGCAGAGTCCAAGGGCATGAGGTTTAACACGGCCAAATGCCGGGTCCTGCACTTGGGGTACAACAACCCTGTGCAGAGCTACAGACTGGGAGAAGTCTGTCTAGAAAGATGCCTGGAGGAGAGGGACCTGGGGATGTTGGTCGACAGCCGACTGAACATGAACCAGCAGTGTGCCCAGGTGGCCAAGGAGGCCAATGGCATCCTGGTTTGGATCAGAAACGGTGTGACCAGCAGGGCCAGGGAGGTTCTTCTCCCTCTGTACTCAGCACTGGCGTGAGTCCAGAGAATAGCAGCAAAGCTGGTGAAGGGTCTGGAGAACAGGCCTTATGAGGAACGGCTGAGAGAACTGGGGTTGTTTAGCCTGGTGAAGAGGAGATTGAGGGGAGACCTTATTGATCTCTATAACTACCTGAAGGGAGGTTGTGGAGAGGAGGGAGCTGGGTTCTTCTCCCAAGTGACAGGGGACAGGACAGGACAAGAGGGAATGGCCTCAAGCTCCACCAGGGGAGGTTTAGGCTAGACATTAGGAAAAAAAATTTCACAGAAAGGGTCATTGGGCACTGGAACAGGCAACCTAGGGAGGGCGTTGAATCAACTTCCCTGGAGGTGTTTAAGGCACAGGTGGACGAGATCCTGAGGGACATGTTTTAGAGTTTGATAGGAATGGTTGGACTTGGTGATTCGATGGGTCTCTTCCAATGTGATTATTCTACGATTCTATGAATGCAGCATATTAAAAGTGCAGTGCATCAGAGCCGGACTGCCAGATGGTATTGCAAGACATGGCATTATAATTCAGCTTAATTTAATTTCTGGAACAAAAGGAGACATTATACATCAACTTCCTCCTGCACAACTGATGTGCTCCCCTGAACAGCAGGTGAAGCTGGAACCTGTTTCTGCGCAGTTGATTCTCTGGACGCTAGATGGGAGGAGTGAGCTGTGGAACTCTCAGGTTCCAGCAAGAGGAGAGCTTTGTTTTCTTTCAGGCCACTCTCTTAGCAGTGTTAATATTTGACATTTCCTCTTTGAGCTCAGAAGGGAGAATTGGCAGGTTTATTCGGGTATGTTTGTAGCTATGAGTTGGGTGCATATTTCATCTGTTGCTGTAATTATTGATGGAGATCAGCATCCAGATAAGAGTTTAATAATCATTATAAGCAAACCGTTTCCAAGAGTGAAATATAAGCAGTGTGAGCGGAATTGGAAATCTCTGTCAAGTTAGAAAGCTTGGACTGATCTCGACATATTTTTCTGCTGATACAATTGATACACTAATGGGACAATACTCAGATCCTCAATCTTCAGGCTTCTCAATTTTATATTGTATGACTTCTAACACATGGCACTATTTACACTGATCTTCCTCCTGACGTCCTGTACCTGCATTTTAATTTTTATCACAGAAAAAAATATTGTGTTTCTCATTTGAGGGTGAAAGTTTGTTAGAATCTGAAGCAGCAGTATATTTTGTGCACTGTAATATATCTCTGAATGCTGCACTCATCTCTTACCTGAACCCTGTGCATTATTGGAAGAGCAAAGAATAAATGTCTGGATGTTTGAAGCTGTTCGAATAATTGATTTTTTTTTTGATTGAGCCAAAATGCGAGCCTTTCATTTTCTCTCCAATATACAAAAAAACAAATAGAGAGGACAGAGGGTCAAAGAGAAGAGTTGTTTCAGACCATGATTAAATTTGTTTGGTTTGTTTTTAATTTTCTTCTTTCAAGTTTTTAAAACTGTAACTATGCACATTTTTAAATTAAACCTTTCTATAAGATCAAAACCAAAAAGATGATTAGAAAACTTTGCAGACATAAGAAAATTCAATTTTTTTTCAGAAAGGGCTACGTGTAGCAGCTTTTGTGCTATAAATAGATGTTATCTAATTTTAACTCAAGTAAACATACATGGTAAAAAAATCCCCACACCTTGACTTTTTAAAATTATGACAAAATTTGTCAGAAACACAATCTTTTTGTTATACAAAGTGATAGAGTAATACTTTGTGGTTTAGCAAGGCAGAAGAAATAAAAGCCATGTGGTCAAGTAAAAGAATCAAAGTAAGCTCTATTCTTTTTCCATAACTTTGAAGTTTGACTTCTGCGAAAAGGCCTTTCTTGGGATTGTTGTGCAGTGATCAAGAGAAATCTGACTTGCCATTATGGTTGTAAAAGAGCCAGAGGAACTGCTCTGCAGGCTCCTTCGACAAGCTGGAATTCAGTTGGGGATGGTAAATTTTCTGGAGTAATGAGCCACGAAGCTGGTGAAGGGGCTGGAGAACAGGTGTTGTGAGGAGCGTCTGAGAGAACTAGAGTTGTTTAGCCTAGAGAAGAGGAGGCTGAGAGGAGACCTCATTACTCTCTACAACTACCTGAAAGGAGGTTGTGGAGAGGAGGGAGCTGGTCTCTTCTCCCAAGTGACAGGGGACAGGACAAGAGGAAATGGCCTCAAGCTCTGCCAGGGGAGATTTAGGCTGGAGATTAGGAGGAAGTTTTTTACAGAAAGGGTCATTGGGCATTGGAATAGGCTGCCCATGGAGGTGGTTGATTCACCTTCCCTGGAGGTGTTTAAGGCACAGGTGGACGAGGTGCTGAGGGACATGGTTTAGTGTTTGATAGGAATGGTTGGACTTGATGATCCGATGGGTCTCTTCCAACCTGGTTGTTCTATCATTCTATGAAAAGAAACCTAGTCAGCCCTTCCCCATGGTAAATCCAGAGGAATATTTAGTCCTTTTTACTTTTCCTCTTCCCTTAAGGCAGGGAAGTCCTGTTTATTTTTCTCTTCCATTCCTCTTTTTCCTCTTCCATTGCCTGAGCCTGTCTACCTCCTTCATGCTTAGGTTGTCACAACCTAGCGGAATTGTAGAAGAGCAGAGATCATCAGATGAACTCGCAGAGTGGTAGATGGTTGCCTTGCAAATTTGCAAGAAAGCAAATAGATGAAATCTGAAAAAATTGACTTGTTAGATATTCTAAAGGATCAGTCTGCCTACCTGCAAAAGAAAGGGAGATACAGAGAATGCATCAAAAGCACAAAGTAAAAAAACATTCCTAGAAGAGAGACCCAAGCTGTTTAAAAAACTGATTTGAGCCTCACAGTTAACGATGGGGAAAATGAATCATGGAAACACCAGGTTGGAAGAGACCCACCAGATCATCAAGTCCAACCATTCCCACCAATCTCTAAACCACGTCCCTCAGTTCCTACCAATCTCTAAACCATGCCCTTCAGGCATGAATCTAGAATAATGAAAGCAAAAAATCATTATATGATAACTTAATTAACATCCTTTCTCCACAGCAGATATTAACGCTTTCACACTGCTGGTTTTCAGCAGAACTATCTCTAACATTAGTTTGGGACATGGCGATGTCGTATGTTCCATCTGGTTGGCAGGATGGGATTTGCCCTTTCACAGAGTGGCAGGATGGTCCCCAGACTGTGAGTGTAGTTCTGTGCATCTGCTCTTTAAACCTAAACTAAGGGAGAGTTAATGCAGAAATAAGTACATAGTAGCTAAGTTGGCAGCCAAGGATGTTAAGGGGAAATCTACTCGAAACTCAAGGCAAACCAGATGGAACCATCCCTCTACTGACAGTGTGCTCGAGGTGTTAAATTACATCTAATCCCAAGGTTTTATTTTTCTTGTTTATATCACTTGTTTTCTATGCTGAATATGCTTAATGTTCATAAAATAGCTGCCAAGGTATTATATCCCAAAGATACTGTGCCGTGAAGTGGTTAACTAAGGAATAATTCTGTCTTGCAAGTTATGGGCATCTGTCTAGGAGAGTTAATCAATTAGCTTTCAAGGATGGACCTGTGGTTAAAACAGGGGCTGAAGCTCAGGAGAAACTTGATTCAATTTTTAGGCCTATCTCCAATTTCCTATATGACCTTGGGCAAGTTGTTTATTTTCTCTATGCCTCTTCCCCAGACATCTGTTTATTCCCTCCCACATTTTGTTTATCTTGTCTACGTGGATTATAAGTATTTCAGGACAAAGTCCCATTTCTCTTAAGGGAGGGCATTCATGCCATCTGCTACAGAATGGTTTAAGCGTCTAAGTAAGGTGTTTTGAATCTCTCTTCTGGAAGTTTATCTCCCTTTATTGTCCCTTGCTATTGCAGGTGAGCAAATACCATGACTACCTCTAGCTTTGTGAAGGGTGTCTAGCATCATCCTTGTGTTATAATGCCCCACTCCTGATCAGGAACAGTCACTAATAACTGTTCTGTATATATCCTGCCACTGGAGACTGCTCAGGTGCCCTTTGCAAAGCAGCCAAGAAGTGGGTTTGCAGATATTTGTGAGAAATTTTGCTGTGGACTGATGAGCCTTCTGATAGGACAACATGAAAGTGCTGGCTTGAAAATATTAGGAAACAAGTAATGATCTCGAGCATGATTGACTCATCTTCCCTGGAGGTGTTTAAGGTGCGGGTGGATGAGGTACTGAGGAGTATGGTTTAGAGATTGGTGGGAATGGTTGGACTTGATGAACTGGTGGGTCTTTTCCAAGCTGGTGATTCTATGATTCTATGTCACTCATAGTTTATCTTCTACATAGACTGCAAATCCTCTATGGCAGTGCTTGTCTTTCCCTTGGTGTCTGCTGCACCTAGAATTGCTGGGTACTAGGCAATGTCAGAGAATCATAGAATCATAGAACAACCAGGTTGGAAGGGACCCATCGGATCTTCCAGTCCAACCACTCCCATCCAACACCATACCAAGTCCCTCAAGACCTCATCCACCCGTGCCCCAAACCCCTCCAGGGAAGGTGAATCAACCACCTCCCTGGGCAGCCTATTCCAATGCCCAATGACCCTCTGTGTGATAAGGAATATCAGGAAAGCGCGCATCTGTGTGTCTGTATGTGCATTCACCACAGAGGAAACCCCATAGTGGTAATTCTGATGAAAATAGATTTCAGTAGCAGGTTGATAACAACAAGAAGGATAGAGACAATTGACTGAAATACTAAAAAAACCAAAACTGAGACGTCTGTATACAAGTTATGCTGTGGGAGCTAGAGGAGAAACAAAAAGGGACCAACAGTGTTATAGAAGACTACCCAGTCTGAAAAAAAATCTGTTAATGAATTATATAGGTAGCCAAGAAGGCCAATGGCATCCTGACTTGTATCAGAAATGGTGTGACCAGCAGATCCAGGGAGGTTATTCTCCCTGTGGACTCAGCACTGGTGAGACCGCTCCTTGAATTCTGTGTTCAGTTCTGGGCCCCTCAGCACAAGAAGGATGTTGAGGCTCTGGAGCGAGTCCAGAGAAGAGCAAGGAAGCTGGTGAAGGGGCTGGAGAACACTACAACAGTTGTAACTAGACGCTGTGAGCATTACTGTACTCCAACCAATAAGAAGTCAAGCCACCAAAAATACTATCTTTCTGCTCAGACACGTGACCAGGTTATAATATCTGAGACACCTATTCCATTTCTTTGTATTATGTCTGTAAAATGGAACAAATTTGAAAGAAAACCTCTGGTAGCAGAAAAAAAAAGAGGTTTATTCTATGGTTGGATTCGATGATCCGATGGGTCTCTTCCAACCTGGTTGGTCTATGAGTCTATGATCCTGTGTGAGAGCAGAGAACTGGCTGAGTTGCTGCCATTATCTACTGTCTTCAAAATGCTGAAGTGGGTTTGGATTATTTTAGTCTTAAAAATATGTTCTGTATTTAGTCTCTTCACAATGTATAAAAATGTAAAAGGGATGAATTTGTGCTTTTGTAATGCTTTTGTAATGCTTTTCCACTTCCTACATGCACGTCAGCTTGATTTGGTTTCCACTACCTTCCTGCACCCCCAGACTGCTCCTGCAGCTGCCCTCATAAGCCTGTCACTTAGAGTTAGGTTGCTCAGTACATCCCATTTGGCAAGTTGTGTTCCCTTCTGCACCGTCCTGTGTCCCCTTTTCCTGTCGCACATAAGTGAGAGCTCCCATCCTTCCTAACCACCCTTAATTTGCCTTTGCTAAAAAAAAAAAAAAATAACCTGCCGTTTTCCACAAGGAGATTTTCATTTCAGTCATAGACACTTACCTTGAGATGGATCAGTGGTCTTCCTCCAGTGACCTATGAGGCTAGGTCGGCAGAGTAAGCCTACAAAACATTTGGGGCTGCAAATGTAGCCTTTAGACAGCTGATGGTTTAGTGTTTGATAGGAATGGTTGGGCTCAATGATCTGGTGAGTCTCTTCCAACCTGGTTATTCTATGATATTAGACAGAAAGACCTGACCCTTAGAGTCCTTCTGCATAGCCACTCCTGCTAATTTTCCAGGGTCACTCAAGCTGTAGCATAGGTTTGACTGTATTTCTGTTCCTGTGTGATGTCCCCTTCAAATGGGTCAGTTTGCTTTAGGATTTCTGACCTGTAATTTTTCACCTCCCTTCCCCTAGCATATTTCATGAAGGATCCTTCATGAGTTTTGGAAGAAAAAAAACCTACTGAAGGCAAAACTTGTCAGAAATTTTCAGAAGTTATCACAGTGCAGATTTGGAGGAAACTGTAATACCAACTTTGGAAATCTGCCTGTCTCACTTGACTGATTTATTCTATACCAATCCTGTCTTATCTGACTACCTGACATACAAAATCAATAACAAGCAGGTGAGGTTTCTGTGGATGTATTTGTACTGAAATCTCAAAGCGCACATCCAGATTGGGCAATGAAGCATTGTTTTAAACAACTTCTAAACTAACACTTTCCAGCCCTGGTATTTCTTCCTAGTGCGGTGAAGAACAGAGCCATGTGTCAAAAATACTCAGAATCAAGAAATGGTATGACAGTGTGAGTTAAGGCATTTCCCATGGCTGATTGGTGGTGACCTAGTGCCACACCAATAGGGTTATGTTGCTTTTTGTTGCAGAAACAGCTCAGGCACTGCTGCTCTGAGAGTCACTTTGTCATATACAAGTCATACGAGGAGTGGCTGAGAGAGCTGGGGATGTTTAGCCTGGAGAAGAGGAGGCTGAAGGGAGACCTCATTGCTCTCTACAACTGCCTGAGGGGAGGTTGTGGAGAGGAGGGAGCTGGGCTCTCCTCCCAAGGGACAGGGGACAGGACTAGAGGGAATGGCCTCAAGCTCCACCAGGGGACATTTAGGCTAGACATTAGGAAAAACATTTTCACAGTAAGGGTCATTGGGCATTGGAATAGGCTGCCCAGGGAGGGGGATTGAGTCACCTTCCCTGGAGGGGTTTAAGGGACAGGTGGACAAGGTGCTGAGGGACATGGTTTAGTGTTTGATAGGAATGGTTGGACTCGATGATCCGATGGGTCTCTTCCAACCTGGTGATTCTATGATTCTATGATATTGTGTCTGCTATTTACTTTGATTTCCTTTTCCACCATAGCCCTACTGCTCCCTTCATCTTCACCTGAAGGTCTCGGAGAATCCCTACACCTCAGGAAACATCGCCAGCCGAGACACTGCCCCCAGTATTATTGTAGCTTCAGGTATGAAACATTTAATATGTCTGTGTGCAAACACTGATGAAATCTTGAGCTTGTGGTGGGTGTGGAGAGCGTTAGGTGGCTTGTGGGATGACACACCAGGAATATTGAGAAGGAAGACAGTATGTCAAATGGAAATCCTTATGGACCTTAGACTCATAGACTCATGGAATCACCAGGTTGGAAGAGACCCACCGGATCATCGAGTCCAACCATTCTCACCAATGCTTTGAATTATTCCATCTTCCATGCTTTGTATTATTCCATCTTACATACTGTTCAGTATATCCTTAACATTCATTTTCTGTAGAAAGCTAAGAAAAATATTTGTCTAACTGTAAAAAAAAAACCCCATCAAACCATTAGTATTGAAAAATATCCATGTTCATTTAAACTTGGCCTATGAAATGTACAGTTCAGTGCCAAAGTTTATGTGTCTTTGCCCCCCAGCCTCTCTCACCTTTCTGATCCTTGAAATTTGGATGTTAAGATCCACAGGCAGATTGAAGGACTGACTGGGCTTGTCTCATCTGACATTCGGATTTTAAAATTTACTAAATTTTGTTGTTTATCTGCTGAAGTATTTTCTCAAATTATTTTGCTATCTTAGCAGAAAAAAAATGGCAAAGTCTTCAAAATCTAAGGTGGTTGTCAACTCGGTGAGTTCTCGTTTGCCCCAAACATCTCCAGTCTCTCAATCTTGTTCGGTATTAAAGCAGATTGTGTGTTTGTACATCCAAAAAGAGCAGCCTCTGCTCCCATGAACATGAGATTCAAATCTTTGCATATGGTGATTCTTAGAGCTGTTTGGATTGGATCTTAACATGTATTTTCTTCAATCTGAAAATCTTTTCTTTCCCCCCTCTTTCTATTCCGAAAATGAGAAGTTGTATAATTGCAAAAGGTAAATAAATATATCTGCTCCCCTAATTTGCTGATTTTACTGTTTGTTTCTTAGAATGTTTTGTCACTAATCAATGCTACTCCTACAGGTAATATAGGCACTGAACTATCAGAAAATGACATCAGTATGTTTATTTCTTCTGATGCTGGGAACACTTGGAGACAGGTAAATAACTGAATCACAGGTTTAAATAGCAATCAGAGGAAATTGTCATAGAAGTAGATTCAAACTATCACTTAATTTTTGGTTTTCTAGGTTCAGAGTAGCTCTTTGCAAATCTTCATAGAAGGTTAAACTTGAATGTGTTTATCTAGAGAACAGAAAGTTCTATTATTCTTATTTTCTTTATGGGAAATCAAGTGATGGAGAGATAGAGAGACTTTCCCAGTCTGATAAATGCTGCTATATAAACTAGAGAGCAGATTTTTGATGAAAGCCAATATAAAAAAAGACACAGGAAAAGAAAATATTTTTAAATATTTGATATTCCAAGAATCTAATTATTTTACAATGTTTGACCAGCCCTCATTTTTCCGTCTGCGTCACTTACATGAGATAGAGCTGGATACTTGCAAACACATAAAGTTCTTCTTTAAACAAAAATCTGTCATTGAAAAGAGGGAAATTGTTGATCCTTGCGAAAATTCATTTTTCTATCTTTCTATCAAGCAGAGGCCAAATGCGTTTTCCTAGGCCTAGAAAAACTGGAAAAATATTCCTAAACCAAACAAAGAAAACCAAAACCCAGGAGCTGTTTCTATACAGAATGCCTTCTCTCTACTCTGTAAATTCCTTAGTGCATACCTGTCCTCTGTCATGGTGATATTTAAAGAACAATGACATTTTCTTGATGTTAAGGAAAATAGATTTAAATATATGCCTCTCTCCCCCTAGATTTTTGAGGAAGAACATAGTGTTCTGTACCTGGATAAAGGTGGAGTCCTGGTTGCCATGAAACACACATCTCTGCCCATTCGACATCTCTGGTAATGACCTCATCTATGCTAAATATCTGCTGTCCCTCTTTTCAAATGCCAGGAAGCAGGGAGTTAGGCTGCATCCAGAGTTTTCTGTAGCTACAGTCTGGAAAATATTAACTAAAATATTATATAAATAAAATATTATATAATAGTATATATTTTATATAATTATATATAATTTATATAATTATTATTATATAATAACTATATTATATAATATAAAATATTAGCAAACATTAACTCAGATAAAGCTGAGTAATCCTATCAATTCCTCCTTACATAGTTTCAGTTTGGCCAGATCTGAGGTATTGTCTGTAATTCCACGAATTCTCTCATTTCCATAACTTGGCTTCTTGAGTTTTGTTATTTATGTAATACCAAACTGGATTAGAATCATAGAATCCCTAGGTTGGAAGAGACCCATCGGATCATCGAGTCCAACCATTCCTATCAAACATTAAATCATGTCCCTCAGGATTATGGCTTTGTCTCTTATTAAGCTACCAAAGCACTCTTCAATTTTCAAAGTTATTGACGAGTTTGTCTTCTGTGTGGTAAACAGCAATAATGGAAGAGATTTTTGTTGAATGGATTCAGAGTTATATAGGCAAAAAGGCATAAGTGTCCTTGCTAGTTAGCAATCTTGGGTGTACGTGTGGATTATAGTTTAGTGATGCTTTGCATGATTTACTTCCACTGTTGTCAGCAAGATCTGAAACACACAGATTTAAATCTTAGGATGTGGTGAGCATTTCCAAGCTTTCACTTGGACCCACCACAGGGAAGACTGATGATCAGAAGAGGCAAAGCTCTGCTACTCCAGAAATCTAACCTCCTTTAAATATCTCATATTAGAGACCCAAGAATAAGATGCTCAAGGTTACTTGTTTATTACAAAAAAATCCTAGCCTAGGCTACATTTTGCCCTTAAAGCATCGATCTCTAACATAGTTTTATTAGTTTCTACATTGGCTATGGATTAGCAGTGTGATGCTAAACAAGCTTGATCAATGCTCTCATTTATGATGCTTCTTCAAGAAGAATTTATTTAAAAGGCTAAAAATGCATCCTAGCATAGAAGCTGCTTCTGGCTTCACCATATCAGCCACAGAGTCTCTTCAAGTAAAATAGGAGGAGAGTGAGGAAAGATGATACTAATTCTACTTTCTCCACTAGGTTGAGTTTTGATGAAGGGAGATCTTGGAGCAAGTACAGTTTCACATCTCTCCCACTGTTTGTTGATGGAGTTTTAGGGGAACCGGGAGAGGAAACTCTAATCATGACGTAAGTGAATGTACCATCACGCAGGTGTTGGTGGGAACTGTAGCAAAAATAGCTTCTGAGATTTGTTCATAATAGAACAGCATTTCTGGTTGGGGACCTAACCAAGTGCTGTCTGAAGCCAGGAGACACAGACTTCAGTTGCTAAATCGTTAATATTAATCTGTGGTATGATTTATCTGCAAGTATGGTTCCTTGCAAGATCACTTAGCATGAAATCCAACTCCTCAAAGTGAATGTGATTTAAAGCAGAGTTACTCTATGCATATGAATATTTGAAAAAAAATTATGGAGTATTTTTATAGCTGTGTTTTGCTGCTGCTTTTCTTTTTTTTTAACTGAGACATAGAAAAATGCAGACATTCTTTTGTAAAAAATGAGTGACAAAAAGTTGCCTGCAGGCTGCCTCATGAAAAATTAGCATTTGTTTCAGTGTGGTATGTTGAGTTCTGCATAGTGCATAAATCTGGGTTCACACTGCCAAAACTTGTGACATTTTACCTGAGATCAGATTTGCAAACACAGGAGCAAAACTCAGTTTCTGACTGTAAAAAAAAAAAAAAAAAAAAAGACTGACCTGTAATAAACAGCATATGTAACTTGCAAACTAACCTGAGTTGACAGAAATGTGTGAATACCCCTTCTGGTTTTAATTAGCGTGGAAGTGATTCCCAAAACTCACAGCTGAGGTATCAAACTCCTACGGCTGTTGCTGTCTCCAGCCCCACGTCAAGTCTTCTCTATATGGTTATGTTGGGGATTGACACAAATGGGAGGATTTTGATCCATAGAACAAAAACATACGATTGCTAAGAGGATTGTAGGTTTTTAGGACCCTGACTTTCACATTCACCATGTTAATCAAGTAAAAATCTGCAGAACTGGGACTCCTGAGACAATTAGTCTCTGTTGGAAATTTGTGGGTGACTGTGCATCTGTAAATATCAGGTTCCCTCTTGTGTTACCTTTTACTGTATTCTCCTTCTGCTGAATTCTGTAGAGTGTTTGGACATTTCAGCCACCGCTCGGAATGGCAGCTGGTGAAAGTAGACTACAAGTCCATTTTTGATCGGAGATGTGCAGAAGAGGACTACAGGCCTTGGCAACTCCATAGCCAGGTGAGAAGCAAGGAGGCTGGGATCTGACGTGACGTAGGTAATGTTCTTACAGGTGAAAATCAGAATTATCCAATGTCTTTTCCTGTTTAGGGTGGTGTGTTAGGTTGTCCCTTATCAGTCAGTCTGTATTGTCATTTATAGAGTCATAGAATCACTAGGTTGGAAGAGACCCACCAGATCACTGAGTCCAACCACTCACCTTGGTTTCATCCTTGTTCTGTCTTTCTCAGCAGTGGTACTTCTGCTGTAGGAGTCAGGCGTTTTATATATCAGTCTGATAAATACTGAGAACAACCCTTTAACGACTCTGAGCTCAGCTGATTGCACCCCCCTGACTGTGGGATGAGGAATGAGGAATTCGTATCATTTCGGGGAAAGAGATGAGTTTGAAATGAATTCATACATCATAGCATCACCAGCTTGGTAGAGACCCACTGGATCATCGAGTCCAACCTGTGATCTCAGCACCTTGATTTCAACCCATTTGTTCAGAAAGCCTTTCAGCTTTTCTCTCAGGAGGCTGTTCCAGAGTCTCAGGGATCTCTGCATTAAGAGCTGTGTAATTATCACCTCTAACAATAGAGAGAAGGAGCAGTTTTGTGTGAAGTCATAAAAATCTTTAGTTTATAGGTCATTGTCTGTATTAATGCAGCTTCTAGCTTGCTTTGGAACTGCCTGTTGTATGAAAAATGCATCCTGGAGTGAAAATTGTATAGTGAGAAGTGAGAACTGTACTGCTGGTTTTTTTTTTATTTAAACACCCTTTAGAAAATCTGAACAATCTTCACTTAACTATAGATTTTTATTCCTCAGAAAAAAAAAAAATAATCAGTGTGGAGATTTATGGTTGGACTCGATGATCCGATGGGTCTCTTCCAACCTGGTTGTTCTATGATTCTATGATTCAGTCTGATGCGCCCCCATACTTTGTCTCTTGAAACCTGGATGCAGCTGCTGCACTCCTAGAAGTTGTGTTAAATCAGGTTAGAGTAAAATATGGCCCAAATTCTGTGGGTTATGTAAACACCATAGACTTCTCTGCAGTCTAAAGTGATACACCCATTTATATCATCAAAGGTTGTCTTTCTATACCTCTCTTGCTGGACAAGAATTTAATAATGATTATGAATATGAAAGTAGCTCGGCGCAAACTAGCTACTCACACAAGGCATAACTCTACACTAAATTACTGGTTATTACTCAGATCCTTAGATGCTGAAAATCGGTACAATTTCCTTGAAATTCAAGGAGGCATTTTACACCAGTTGCCATTCAGGCCCTTCTGTTTCATGGGTAAAATAAAGCTCTGAAAAGTTTCTCTTACCTACAGCAATTTTAACAGCACAAAACATAAAAAGTAAGACCCCTACCATATATATATATATATCTATATATATGTTTTATTTTATTGTGCTTACTGAGCAAAAATGCCAAGGATTTTATGATAGTCTTTGAGGATGTCAGCTTTGGAGCTTGGAGAAATATTTTTAGGGAGGCTCCTGCGGAATCGCCTTTTTATTTTCTTTCCACTGAGGCTACAAGACTGTACCATGTTCCCTAGAGAGAAATATTTATCAGAGTCCTGAAGGTAGGAGTGAAAAGATGGAGAAAGCTTAGCATTCATGTAACAAGCCAAACCTGAGAAAACCTGAACTCATAGTCCATGGAAAGTATTTCATAGAATCATAGAATCATAGAATCACCAGGTTGGAAGAGACCCACTGGATCATCGAGTCCAACCATTCCTATCAAACACTAAACCATGTCCCTCAGGGCCTTGTCTACCTGTGCCTTAAACACCTCCAAGGAAGGTGAATCAACCCCCTCCCTGGGCAACCTCTGCCAGTGCCCAGTGACCCTTTCTGTGAAAAAATATATTTGTGTATATACATATCACTAGTTTCCACTGAACAAAGTTATTACCGGGGAGATCAGACCAAAGAAATAGATGTGCTCCATGTCTCAGACTGCGGAGGCATCAGACTGTGCGTTCAGTTTCTGTGAAACTTAATCTATAAATGAGAAATAGACCTGCATCAATTGCTTATTGGCTTTGGAAGAAATTTAGAACCAAATCAGATAAATAAGTAGCCTCAGATCATTTCTTAGTGTGTATTGGAAAAGCTGTTTTAGTTTCAGTGAAAGCTTCAGTAGCTTTAATTAGCTTCAGTGTACCGACATGGTGTTTGACTTCCCATCCTTGTTTCTTGAGTCGCAGCTCCTGTTGCACAGGCTTGGAAAAACTCGGTGATACAAATAGCCTGGTGGGTGTCAGAGAAAGATATTTTTGCTTTTGTTTCCAGGGAGAAGCTTGCATCATGGGAGCAAAAAGGATCTACAAGAAGCGCAAATCAGAGAAGAAATGCATGCAAGGAAAATACGCTGGGGCCATGACCTCGGAGCCATGCGTGTGCACAGAGGCTGATTTTGACTGGTGAGCAGTGAACACAAGAACCATATATTTTTCTGCTACAGCCGTGCAGAGGTCACTAGAGAATCCATGTGACTCCAGAGTACATGTTTATAAACCTGCAAGTAGCTAAATAGGTTGCACCCTGATAATGCGGGTACGTCAAAAGAAAGAAAGGTGGAATACATACCTGTAATCTGCTAAGTCCAGGGAGGTTATTCTCCCTCTGTACTCTGCACTGGTGAGGCCGCTCCTTGAATCCTGTGTTCAGTTCTGGGCCCCTCACCACAAGAAGGATGTTGAGGCTCTGGAGTGGGTCCAGAGAATAGCAACGAGGCTGGAGAGGGGTCTCGGCCTTATGAGGAACGGCCGAGACAGCTGGGGGTGTTTATCCTGAAGAAGAGGAGGCTGAGAGGAGACCTCATTGCTCTCTACAACTATCTGAAAGGAGGTTGTGGAGAGGAGGGAGCTGGGCTCTTCTCCCAAGAGACAGGGGACAGGACAAGAGGGAATGACCTCAAGCTCCACCAGGGGAGATTTAGGCTAGAGATTAGGAGAAAGTTTTTCACAGAAAGAGTCATTTGGCATTGGAACAGGCTGCCCAGGGAGGGAGTTGATTCACCTTCCCTGGATGTGTTTAAGGCATGGGTGGATGAGGTGCTGAGGGACATGGTTTAGTGTTTGATAGGAATGATTGAACTCTCTTATCCGATGGGTCTCTTCCAACCTGGTGATTCTATGATTCTAAGTCTCCCACTAAACTGATACTGAACAGACGATTTTCCAGAGCTCTGGGCAGCATGTTTAGCGCATCTAACCTCAGCAATGACTAGAGGTAGCTGTGAAAGAAGTAGGTAAGACATACATAATGTGCTTAAAAAGTAAAAAAAAATTATTTATAAGTACACAAACACGTGTGTACATGTGTAAAAGTAAATATATGCGCGTGCAAAGTAAACCATTGGCTTCTGGAAATCAAGTATCTAGGGAATTCCTGCATTGTTTGTTATATCTGAAGCATCGTATGTGGTAGTATTGGATAGACATTGTGTTTATGGTTTGGTTTAGTCGCGTTCTGAAGCCTTTTCTCCTCTGCTTTATGCTGCGGGAAATGGGGTCTGTTGATGAGTTATGGGTGGTGTGATAAACTGTTAAGCCTCTGGTTTCATTTCAAAGTTCCTGCTGACTCACAGTAATTCACACAGAAAAGGCAGGGAAGCGCATTATTGAAATCTCTCTATGCATTATTGAAATCTCTATATCACCTGTTCTCTCCGAGTCTGAGACAGTCCTGAGTCCCTCAGAAGAGAGAAATGAGAGCTCTTTGATGGTGCTGATAAACATGCTTTGCGTCTCACCCACTTAAATCTGTGCCATGTTGTTAATTAAACCCCAAATCTGTAGCATGCACCCTGAAGAGGTTCATCTTAGAAATATTTTGTTTATTACTATATGATTGCACTCCAGGACCATGGAAATTTACAGCATTTCCCTTCTCACTCTCTCATAACTGTAGTTAAATCGATTTTTCTGTATCAAATCACAGAATCACAGCAGTCTTTTCCATGTGTCAAAAAAGGTAAATCATCTTGCACCAAATAATAAAAATTATGAGCGTATTTGGGCATTCGTTCTCTGAATATTGTTTCCCTGATGATTTCCCCGTCTTCCAGTGATGACTTTATTAGGGAGAAGATGCCTCAGTTCTGTGTGCAGTTCATCATCAGGTGCCCAAAGGTTCTGGATTTTAAGCATTTAATTGTTGATCAGCTATTACTCTTTGAGTATATCTAGTAATGTGAATAAGAGGCCTTATGAGGAACGGCTGAGAGAGCTGGGGGTATTTAGCCTGGAGAAGAGGAGGCTGAGAGGAGACCTCATTGCTCTCTACAACTACTTGAAAGGAGGTTGTGGAAAGGAGGGAACTGGGCTCTTCTCCCAAGGGACAGGGGACAGGATGAGAGGGAATGGCCTCAAGCTCTGCCAGGGGAGGTTTAGGCTGGACATTAGGAAAAAAAAATTCACAGCAAGGGCTATTGGGCACTGGCAGAGGCTGCCCAGGGAGGTGGTTGATTCAACTTCCCTGGAGGGATTTAAGGGACAGGTGGACAAGGTGCTGAGGGACATGGTTTAGTGTTTGATAGGAGTGGTTGGACTCGATGATCTGGTGGGTCTCTTTCAACCTGATTGTTCTATGGTTCTAAGAGAGAATCCAAATAGAAAAGAAAAAAAAAAAGCCAACCATGAGTATGAAGGAATTTCTGAAGGTCTCTGGAGATTTTGACTCTCTTGAAGAGCATGCAGGACAAGACTGTGCCGAGCTCATGCCCCGGCTCAAGAAAATAACTGGTGGGATTGACTCTCAGTCAATCATTAGTGGTTAAACCCCTTATATTCATAAGGGATGCACGTTCATGATACACTTTTGTTAAAAATAGTCTTTGCTTCCAGACCTCTCCTTGTTCTCTCTCTGGGAATGTATGCTTTTATTTCATTAAAATTGATTGTGTGGTTCACTACTACAAAACTTTATTGGCAGATAAAGAACAGAAGTACCACAGCGATGCTTGCTGGGGGAAACACACTTTTGTTTCTTTTGCATTCACTTTGAGGAAACCTAGTCCAAAAGCCCTGCTGGGTTGTGAGAGAATCTCTAAGAGAAAGCTTGGATAGTTGGGCATGACCAACAGACGTTCACATTCACAGGCACCAACAAGACTCCTCAGAGTTTTTGGAAGAGGAAGACTTACAACTTGCTGAAAGTCATCTTGTTAAAAGCAGAATGAGAAAAATTGTAGTAAAAATACTGCAGGTCTCTGTGGTGTCCTGACAGCTAGAAAGCCTTGTGGCCTCCCAGGGCCTTCTTCCTTCTGATGGGACTAGTTTTGGTTTAGAGCTGATTATCATGATCTTCTCCAATTCTCTCTGAGCTCTTGTTCTTCCTACAGTCCTCAGATCTGGATTTTTATTTTATCCATTTCAATTTCCTTCCACACTGCCTCTGATGGAAAAAAAAAAAATAGGCTGCAATGTTGCTTTAAGCATCCAATTCAGAAATATTTACCAGCAATATTCATTACTTATTTATCTACTTAATACAGTCAGGAGCATAGTTTTACGTAGATTCATCAGAGGAGGACAGAAACGCCACAGGGAACAGGAAACAGAGGTTTGTCAAGGAAGGAGAAAAGAGATGGCAAGATAAAAAAACCCAAACAAATCAATTCTCCTGGTTTTAATGTATTTCTTAGCCTGGTTTTAATGCACTCAGAAAAGCAAAGCTACTGCTCTGCTGCAGCATTCAGCACCTGTCTTGTTGAACTCTGTGCAAGGTTTCAGTGCCAAAGGGGCATTTGGGGGTAAGTGGATGAATGAGCTCTTGCTGTGGAAGGGTGTCCTCTGTGAGGTCCTTCCTGCAAAAGGAAGAAACACTTTCATCATCCTCATTCATGACATTTCAGCAGTGCTTTTAAATTCTCTATTTATACACACGACATTTGATCTTTGGTGGGAATGGTTGGACTTGATGATCCGGTGGGTCTCTTCCAACTTGGTGATTCTGTGATTCTCTATTTATCTTTATTTCTGTGCAGGGCCCTTAACTGGAGGAAAGTGAAGGGTTCATGTATCTCCCAGGCAGAGAAAAACCCCTTAGCTAACTGCACTTGATTTTGCAATCTTGAAATAAACTGGGTGGCTTTTTAAACAGATATCAATATTTACCAAAGGGCCTGAGTTGTATACAGAATTAAAGAAGGTAACAATCCCTGCCCAGGTCAGAGTAGGACTTTCTTTGCTGTTTTACATGGAAAAAAAATTATTATCTAAACTTCGCAGAGCTTCAAATAAAAGAATCATAGAATGACCAGGTTGGAAGAGACCCACCAGATCATCGAGTCTAACCATTCCTATCAAACACTAAACCATGTCCCTCAAAACCTCATCCAACTGTCCCTTAAACACTTCCAGGGAAGGTGAGTTAACCCCCTCCCTGGGCAGCCTGTTCCAGTGTCCAATGACCCTTTCTGTGAAAATTTTTTTCCTAATGTTCAGCCTAAACCTCCCCTGGTGGAACTTGAGGCCATTCCCTCTCATCCTGTTCCCTGTCACTTGGGAGAAGAGCCCAGCTCCCTCCTCTCCACAACCTCCTTTCAGGTAGTTGTAGAGAGCAATGAGGTCTCCTCTCAGCCTCCTCTTCTCCAGGCTAAACACCCCCAGCTCTCTCAGCCGTTCCTCAAGAGGTATCTATGTGGTCAGGCAAAGTGGAAAAAAACCCCTAGTATTATTGCTATTAATCCTGTGAGTGCCTTTTTATCAGTTCAGGGGTAAAAAAACTTCTAGCTATAAAAGACATAAAGATTTTATACTTTTTTTTTCCTACTGGTAATATCCTCAAACTCCAGATTCATTTCAAATCTGTATTCAGTCTAGTTCTTTCACACAGAAAAGGGCACTTTTTTTTTTATTATTGTTTTGCACAGCAGCAAAGCTGAGCGACGATAGAAATGCCTGTGGTTTCTGTAGCTTCCCAGGGGCTGGAGGTGCAGAGCTGGGCTCGGTGGAAGGGCTGCAGCTCACAGGCAGAGGGCAACAGCGCTGCAGAAATAGTGAAATAACAGAGCCCTGGGCAAGCCTGTCCTGGCAGGGGATGGATAAGAGATTGTCCTTCTTCATTTAATTGAATTGGGTAAATGGATGACACCGTTGCTTGTGTGTTATTAAAGCATCATTTACCCGCTTCCCTTACATTGTGTTCCTTCCTGCCGTTGGAGTGTTATTATGGCAATATCTCTTCGGTAGAAGCACCTCCGAGACACAGAGATGGAAATCGTCGGCACCATCCATCCTTTGGCTACCTGCCTCCCAGGTCCTTTAATAGAAACTTTAAGTATCGCTTCCCCAGTCCTCCCTGTGAACCCACTGTCATTAATACCGAGGGCTTCTCCTATCAGTATCCCCATATCTCACAGCTTTATGGGAAATAGGAGCCTGCTGATGCTGGTGCTAGCAACTTGGATACCCAGAGACCTGCAGAGGAGCCTCTGTGCAATTCAGAATCAGACATGTTTATTTCACCGATGATATCAGCAAGGATCTTGCTGGTTCTTTTTTATTCTCTCACGCTTAAATTACAGACCTGCCTGCTAGGATTTGTTCTTATGCTGAAACATTTGCATCCTTAGGCCTTATGAGGAATGTCTGAAAGACCTGGGGGCCTGGAGAAGAGGAGGCTGAGGGGAGACCTCATTGCTCTCTATAACTACCTGAAAGGAGGTTATAGAGAGGAGGGTAATGGATTCTTCTCCCATGTAACAGGGGACAGGACAAGAGGGAATGGCCTCAATCTCCACCAGGGGAGGTTTAGGCTAGACCTTAGGAAAAAAAATTTCGCAGGAAGTGTGATTGGGCACTGATTCAACTGATTTCTAGATCTTAAACCAGTGTGATTTTACTAATTTCACATGGACTTAGAGTTTTTCCGTGATAGCATATTTGTCAGGTCTGTATTTGAACTATAAACTTCAGTAAGGAATTTCTCTTTCCTTTCCCTGCTACCTGTGGAAATAATCTTACATTTGGGAATTTACCATCAACTTTGAGCAGGGGTACAGAAATTCTGCTGTAAATTTGTGTCTGTCTCTGGTGGCAGATGAGGATTTGCAGTCTGACTCGACTAAGACAAAAAGGATTTCAGTTTAAACTAATAAAGGTGGATAGGGTAAAACCATTGTCATTGAGAGCCAGATGATAGGCTGCTTCATACTGATTAAACAGTCACTTGTAGAAGGATCTAGATATGTTGGAGCACTGGACTATAATTAATGGAATGAAATCTAACAAGTCCAGGTTGGGAGCAAAGGAGGATGCGGGGTGATCTCACTGCTCTCTGCAGCCTCCTCAGAAGGGGAAGTGGAGAGGAGATGCTCAACTCTTCTCAATGGTATCCAGTGATAGGATTCATGGGAATGGTTCAAAGTTGTGCCAGGGGATGATTAGATCATACATTAGAAAGTTTAGTCAAACCCTGGAACAGGCTTCCTAGAGAGGTGATTGAAGCCTCAAGCCTGTCAGTGTTTAGGAGTCATTGGGATAATACACTCAATAACATGCTTTAACTTTTGTTCAGCCCTGAATTGGTCAGGCAGTTGGACTAGGTAATCATCGTAGGTCCCTTCTAACTGAAATACTCTTTATTTTATTCTAATCCATGATGGTAAATGCCATGACATAGAATCATAGAACAACCAGGTTGGAAGAGACCCATCGGATTATCGAGTCCAACCATTCCTATCAAGCACTAAACCATGTCCCTCAGGACCTCGTCTATCAGTGCCTTAAACACCTCCAGGGAAGGTGAATCAACCACCTCCCTGGGCAGCCTAGTCCAATGCCCAATGACCCTTTCCATGAAAAACCTCCTCCTAATCTCTAGCCTAAATCTCCCCTGGCGGAGCTTGAGGCCATTCCCTCTCGTCCTGTCCCCCTCCCCTCTTCTTGGGAGAAGAGCCCAGCTCCCTACTCTCTACAACCTCCTTTGAGGTAGTTGTAGAGAGTAATGAGGTCTCCTCTCAGCCTCTTCTTCTCTAGGCTAAACAACCCCAGCTCTCTCAGCCATTCCTCATAAGGCCTGCTCTCCAGCCCCTTCACCAGCTTTGTGGCTCTTCTCTGGACTAGCTCCAGAGCCTCAACATCCTTCTTGTGCTGAGGGGCCCACAACTGAACACAGGATTCAAGGAGTGGTCTCACCAGTGCTGAGTACAGAGGGAGAATCACCTCCCTGGACCTGCTGGTCACACCGTTTCTGATACAAACCAGGATACCATTGGCCTTCTTGGCCACCTGGGCACACTACTGGCTCATGTTCAGTCGGCTGTCAACCAACACCCCCAGGTACCTCTCCTCCAGGCAGTTTTCCGGCCAGACTTCTCCCAGTCTATAGCTCTGCAAATGCACCACACTTTCTCTCTAGGTGCATTATCTATTTCACCTGAGTTCTTTTCGGGCAGGCACAAAATATCATCAATATATGCAAATCCCAGTTCCCAGTTACCAGGCAATGATTCCACTAGCTGATTGCAGTCTGAAGCTGATGCCTTCCCTGTTTTTTTTTTTTTATTTTACTCTACTGGCTCATGCTATGGCAATCCAATTGATGCTGATGCTTGTTGATTGCTGCAAAACCTGTTGTGCCAAATTGTAGGCAGCAATTTGTTGTCAGCATCAGTGTTCTGCGTGCACCAGCCTGTGGCCAAGGAATTCATTAGATTCCAAGACTGCAGAGGTGAACGGGAGGCTGGTGCATCTGTAAAGAGATATGGAACAGCAGTTCATGTCATTTACTGGGATGATGTTTCCGTAGGGCCTTAATGAGCCAGACGATTTGCAAGCCTGAAAATGACACTGTGAAACTTCTGTGCTTAGAACTATTTCTGCTGTGGAAAATCCTGTGATTTCATCCTTTTGACTTTGAGAAATGTGATCCAAGTGTAGTCAAGTCTTAAGTCAAGCTTGGATTGTCCAGATGTGCAGGCACTAACAGGGACCAAAACGATGACATGAGTCTAGATGTATGTATAGTAATGAACCTCTATTGCATCAAATCATAGAATCATAGAACAACCAGGCTGGAAGAGACCCATTGGATCATCGAGTCCAACCATTCCTATCAAACACTAAACCACGTCCCTCAGGACCTTATCCACTCATGCCTTAAACACCTCCAGGGAAGGTGAATCAACCACCTCCCTGGGCAGTCTATTCCAATGAGCTTTGAGCTGTGGGTACCGATACCCTCTGAGGCAGGTTTCACTGTATTGTTTTGGTTTGTTTTCACTTAGCTGATTACAGAACATCATGTGTATACAGTGTTAGGGTTTTCTAATTAGAGTGACACGTGATAACTTAGCACTACAGTGATGCAGAGCGTTGACAAATGAATTAAATGAAGGAGTTCCACGTGTATGTAAATATTTGCTTTCTCTAAGCAAATTTGAATGGTGTTATTCTTTATTATAGAATCATAGAATCACCAGACTAGAAGAGACCCACCGGATCATCGAGTCCAACCACTCCTATCAAAGTTATATTATAAAGTGTATTCTGCAACTATAGTGTTCTTATTCCAACAAGGGTGATTAGAGAAATGCATGGCAATGGGAGAACAGGCTGGATGATGCTTCCAAAACAATTAAGCAGTGTTCAGTCACGAACATCTGAGTAAACAGATTGATGAAAACTCGATCAAAAAAACTGAGGAAAAGACCATTTAGGTCATCTACTTCATTGCTGTTTCCTGGAGTATGCTCTCAATTACTTATTGTAGGTATCCCAAGCACCACAGCTGTCAAAATATTCCTTTGAAAGAGTTGTGCAGCCTAATGGAGGTTTAGGCGATTTCCCAAGTGATATGCAGCTTTAATTTGCTTTTATTTAATGTCATTTTTTTATTTTCTCCTTTTTTAGACTACGTCAAAACATTTTTTTTTCTTGCAACAGAAGGAAAAGTTACAGGCAGAAGTAAAAAGAGATGACAAAATCCTTCTTAATGCCAAGCTTTTGATAACAAATCTAAGACATTTAACAAAAAAAAATTGCAAAATATTTTCTTTTTTTTTTTCCTTTGTCTCATATTTTAGATCAGTACCAGACTTCTTAAAGTTGTTTAATAGTGATTCATTAACTTTTTAGGCTCAGGTCTAGAAAGAAGATAAAGATGTGAGAAAAGTCTTCGTAATGTTAAACATTTGTGTTGTTAATAGTATTCTAGAAATGGATGCAGGATGAAGAATCTGTTATTTTAATTAAAAAAAACCCCAACAAACAGAATTCCTGGTAAACAGGTTGAGGAAAATCTATGTTTGTATCAATAGAGGAGAATGTGAGCTAATACTTGTGTCTGTTCTTTTAGTTTTTATGTGACTATTTCTTTTAATGCTCTAACAGTGATTATGGATATGAACGACACAGCAACGGGCAGTGTTTACCAGCATTCTGGTATAACCCATCTTCCTTGTCAAAAGACTGTAGCCTTGGACAGAGTTATCTCAACAGCACTGGGTAAGTAACACACCAGATTTTTTTAGCTAGAGCACCCATATGGTGCTCCAACTCCCATATATACTCCAACTCAATGACAACTACACCCATATATACTCCAACTCAATGACAACTACAGATTGCAGTTACTATAGGCATCTCAAAGCTGGCTGAAGCCCCTGGGACCTCTTCTTCACTGACTTTGTTAGGGTGTGTAGTCTGGAACTCCAGCTCTCCATCAAATATGGTTCAGACCTTTCCCTGGAAAATTATACCATAAAGAATCTTAGGGGCAAAGCAATAAAGCAAAGGCCAAATCATTGAAGTCTCTAAAAAGAGTCCTCTTTAAAATTGTGTGGCATCAGGTGAGGCAGAAATGGTGGAAAACAAAGGAAAAAGACAAAACTGATCTATATGTGAACTGAATTAATAGAGGGGCAGCTACCCTGAATGTTGATTTTTGTTTGGGCCTTTTGGAATTACCTGCAGATGTAGTTTAAGTTAAGATATTGACCTCAAACTCCAAATTCCAATGCAAGCGATTAAAGCAAATAAAGGAACTGAAGCTGTGTTTTGACATTTTGCACACTCAAAGATAGGCAGAATTTGTTGGGGTTTTTAAACTCTTATTTCTGTAGCTCTTGAGGGCTGCATCTTTAGAAAGAGTTGCCTCACAACGACTGAGAAGTGGAGAACATGTAAGAAAAGAGGTTTAACTATGCCTAACATTATAATAACTGAAAACTATTCCACATTGTATGAATATATAATTTATTTATAGCTTTATTGTTATTTAATATGTTACAGATTATCATATAATTTTATGTTTTAGGCAATTTATTAATATGAGGCACATGGATGTGCTATGCAGGAAAATAATACATGCTCTTAAGAACAGTATTAACTACTTATACATTCAGCACATGAGAAACGCTTGACTGAGACAAATGCTAAAATATACTTGGGAATGTGTTTTCTTCCAATCTCCTTATTATATAGAAACCTCAAAATCTGCTCCCCTGTTCCCGGTTTACTCTGTTATGTCAGCATCTTTGCATAGATTTCTCTTTTGCTCTGCAGGTACCGGAAAGTTGTTTCTAACAACTGCACAGATGGTGTGGGAGAACGTTATACAGCAAAACCCCAGCAGTGTCCTGGCAAAGCCCCCCAGGGCCTTCGCATAGTCACATCTGATGGCAAACTGACAGCTGAACAAGGACACAACGTCACTTTCTTGGTGCAGCTGGAAGAGGTAGGATCTATCTCGCATCCCAAGGTCCATGGGTGTATTTGAGCCCAATTCATACCAGACAAAAGCCTGGTGACACCACTCCTTGAATCCTGTGTTCAGTTCTGGGCTCCTCACCACAAGAAGGATGTTTTGGCTCTGGAGCAAGTCCAGAGAAGAGCAACTAAGCTGGTGAAGGGGCTGGTGAACAGGTTTTATGAGGAACGACTGAGAGAGCTGGGGGTGTTTGTCCTGGAGAAGAGGAGGCTGAGGGGAGACCTCATTGCTCTCTACAACTACCTGAAAGGAGGTTGTGGAGAGGAGGGAGCTGGGCTCTTCTCCCTAGTGACAGGGGACAGGATGAGAGGGAATGGCCTCAAGCTCCACCAGGGTCGGTTTAGGCTCAACATTAGGAAAAAAATTTTAACAGAAAGGGTCATTGGGCATTGGAACAGGCTGCCCAGGGAGGGGGTTGTGTTACCTTCCCTGGAAGTGTTTAAGGTGCAGGTGGATGAGGTGTTGAGGGACATTGTTTAGTGATTGATGGGAATGGTTGGACTCGATGATCCAATGGTCTCTTCCAACCTGGTGATTCTATGATTCCATGAAGAGAACCAAGTGAGTGTGAGATGAAGTCAGTCATCTCCATGATGTAGCTGGGGCAGAGTATGCTTGGAAGAGGTAATTGATGACATGTGGAGATGATGAGACTCAAAGTTTATTGTGTTGTGAAGGTTAATGAATGGGAGAAGGTAATAAAAGCAGAAAACTGATTTGGGTTGTGAATATCTCAGCAGAACTAGTGAGTGCAAGTTTGAATCTTAATCCCCAGCTTTACCCATGCTTTTGACGTCTTGCTCTGTTTGAAATGGAATTTTCCATTTTACTTGCCACTGAGTTTCAAGCAAACATAGTTAAAAGCACATGCAGGCACATGTGCAGGTCTTTTTCCATCACACAAGTTGGTACTATTCTTTGGGTATTTGTAGATGAAATCTCGAGATGTCAGCAACAGCATTAAGTCTGAAATTGACTGCAAATGAGAAGCCGATTCAGACTGATCAGAGCTGATGTGTTCGTTACATAGGTACCTTATTTACTACTTTATTCTTCTGCTCCCTCCATTTCTAAATCCTTAGGAAAAAAGTCTAAAAACTTTTCAGCTGTGTTCCTTGTCAGCATTTCTTTACCTGTGTTCAATTTTAGGCTTCCAAAGAATAGCATCCACAAAGGGACTGTTTTCTCTTCCTCCCTAATTCAATTTGAATTCTTTAAACTTTCACCCTTTTTCCCTTTGTAGCTGGCCAATAAATCCTAAGACAACTATGCTTTTACACTAAGGCACAATGTGGATCCCTTTACAGCTTAGAGCATTCATGGAAATTACTTCTGACGTTCTCCATAGTAAATGTAGCAAGGAAAGAAAAATAAGGATGATGTCTGAAGTCTAGTTTTAGGGGGAAGAGATGGTTTACATCTCTATTATTGATGCTTTCCCCAGCAAACAGGTGTCCTTATTTGTAACAAAAATAACATATAATAAATCATATCTAACCTGCAGCAGTTGTTGGACCTAAATGTTCATTTTCTCCAAAATGTGGTCACTTTATTTCAACAGTGACAGTCACAAAATGCTGCTACTGTTGGATGCTGTATTAACAGTATAAACATATAATTTAATCTGAATAAATTATTGATTTTTCTGTTTAAAGATGAATGAATAGAGTCCAAAATTATATTTAATGTCTTCAGGCTAAAGGGGGAAAAAAAATTCAATCAAGAAAGGTGATGTTATATACTGTTCAAAAAATGCTCATCACATTGGTATTTTATTCTTAGCAAAGTTTTAAAAGATTGAGAGAAGTAGATGGGTAACCTGAGAAGTCGTTCACAAAATTATGAAAGAATTTGCCAACAGTCAGAGGGAGAGGTGGGAAATGTCCTGCTCTTCCTTCTGTAGGCGTTTCAGCTCACATATCCTGAAGGAGTGCCCAGAGTCCTCTGTCATACAGGGACATGCTGTGAATTGTTCAATCTTTTCTGTTGATTCTGGTCCTTTTATGACAACCCTCCTTCAAGATTCACCGGAGTCTGGAAGCAACACCTTCTCCATTAGGAGACAATGTCTTTCTCATAATGTGTATCAGGGAGCATGTATGATTTGATGAGCAAATCATAGAATCATAGAACAACCAGGTTGGAAGAGACCCATCGGTTCATCGAGTCCAACCATTCCTATCGAACACTAAACCATGTCCCTCAGGACCACATCCACCCGTGCCTTAAACACCTCCAGGGAAGGTGAATCAACAACCTCCCTGGGCAGCCTATTCCAATGCCCAATGACCCTCTGTGTGAAAAACTACCTCCTAATCTCTAGCCTAAATCTCCCCTGGTGGAGCTTGAGGCCATTTCCTCTTGTCCTGTCCCCTGTCACTTGGGAAAAGAGGCCAAATCATCTTCTGAGGAGATCTGAAAGGGGCCCTTCTTTCACTACATCTAATAGAGAAGATGTAGTGGAATTTAAGAACTGCTCTGATTGCTGAAACAGTATTTTCAGCCTCCAGCCTTTCTATTTATTCTCCCTGTTAGATGAATCTTGACCTCCTGTTCCTAGATTTGTCAATATAAACAGCTTTACAGAGCAACTAAAGAAACTTTTGGGCACATTTGGCCCAATCATTGCTCTCTACAAACACCTGAAAGGAGGTTGTGGAGAGGAGGGATCTGGGCTCTTCTCCCAAGTGACAGGGGACAGGACAAGAGGGAATGGCCTCAAGCTCTGCCAGGGGAGATTTAGGCTAGAGATTAGGAGGAAGTTTTTCACAGAAAGGGTCATTGGGCACTGGAACAGGCTGCCCAGGGAGGTGGTTGATTCACCTTCCCTGGAGGTGTTTAAAGCACGGGTAGACGAGGTGCTGAGGGACATGGTTTAGTGTTTGATAGGAATGGTTGGACTCGATGATCTGGTGGGTCTCTTCCAACCTGGTGATTCTATGATTCTATGAATCTGAGAATGATCTCAGGCTGTTATTGCAACAAAAAGTAATATTCAACAAAGGAGAAATTTTCCCAGCTGTATGCAAGCTCCAGGAGAGTAAAATACGGCCATAGCAGCATAATTGCATTAAAGCATTTACCAAATCAACTTTTCCAGTAACAAGAATCACACCACTCATTTAGAAAAGTTAACCCAACAAAAGAACAACCATCCTTTTATAGAATAGATATTGATTTCATGGAATCATAGGCAGTTTAAAGGTTAAACTCTCCTGGTGTAGGCTGTGTGCATGGACTCATGGCTGCTACCTCTCACACAGCAGTGCTCAACAACAGAGTTGTTTCTCAACCTTCCCTGGAGGTATTTAAGGGATGGGTAGATGAGGTCCTGAGGGACATGGTTTAGTGTTTGATAGGAATGGTTGGACTCGATGATCCGATGGGTCTCTTCCAACCTGGTTGTTCTATGATTCTATGATATAAACTTGAATCCTCACTTTATTTTCTCACAGCAGCGAAAGAAACCCGAACCAAAAAATTACAAAGCAGGTTTTCCTGCTAAGTTCTTCACCCAATGTCATTGACATATTTTGCTCTTCTATTGTAGAAAATAAAGAAGTTTTATTAAGTGGGCGTTGTTTCTGCCTGCCTTCCTCATCACGTGGTCATGTAGATCTCTCGCCTGTCACAAACCCAATTGTTATTTGTGTGTTTGAGTTATCTGTGTGAACATCAGACACTTGCGCTTTCTGAACTGCTTCAGCAGAGACATTGAAAGCTGCAGCCCTCAGAATAGTGCTGTTTAACACAATGGCTTTCAAACTTGTTTCATGTGATTGCTCATACATCTTTGCTTACAAAAATGGATGGTTAAGACTTGCAGGGCGGAAAGGTTCAGGGCTTTGGCTGTTTCGTTACAGATAATTCACAGAGAAACTGCCTCCTCTAATTTACTTTTTATAAATGACAACGAAAAGTCTTTGTCATTCCGGGTCTGCCTCAGTTCTCACTTGACAAAGTCATTCCACTGGGAGTAGATTTTGGCCAGCTTTTGACGACTTGCTGCCGCTATACAGTGTTTGGATCAACTAATGTGTGAGGAAAGCTCATTTATTCCTACAGTCCAGGCCATGGGCTAGAATTCAGGCAATCTGAATTTATTCCTGAGCTGCACTCTGAGCTCTTCCTGCATGACCTTGAGTAAGAAATGTAACGTTTCTGCTTTTTTTTTTTTCATTCCCTCGTTTGAAAACAGAGATTTGCTTTCTCCCTCATGCCTTCCATTTATGTGCTGAATGCTCATAAGGCCAGAGTGCTCTTTCTTACTCTGTGAATATACAAATAAAGCCCTGAATTTCATTAAGACCACTAAGGTTTTCTGTAATGACAATGTTAGCAAGTGCGTGTTATGTCTTAGGTACATTTAATGAGCTTGGGGACTCTGCTGTGTGGGACAATATCATCAACATTTCCCACCTCAGCACCATTATTTGGTGCAATTCAGAATTCGACTCTGCTGAAGTCTCTGGAGGTGGGGTTAGCATTAGGGTTATTTGGATTGTTGATATACATGAATTAAAGATGCAAAGCTAGTAGTACTTAAAAGCATAGTCTGTGTTCTTTTGAAGTATTCTACTGTGTTCCCTCTTCTGGTGTTGCAAGTTAGTAATGATCACGGAAATACGAAACCTTCATTCCGAACTTTCACTGCACATTCTGAATTGTGGTTGTTTACCTTACTAACACTACCCCTTTCCTCTTAATGACACACAGATGAAGGATCAGTACGTCCCCTCATTGAACTGAAATTATAATTGGAATTATATTGAAATATATATATATTATAATATATTTCAATATATTGAAATTATCATTGGAATTATAATTGCATTTTCTGTACTACTGCTGCTGATGGACTGTTCGGAAGAAATCAGAGCCTTTCATGCATTTTTAAATCCACTGCTGAAATTCCATGAAAATGTATGAAAGTTGACCTCTCCTTCATGATGATGCACAGTGCTACCATCATCTAATGCACCTCCAGTCATGCAAATTGAATTATTCTGCATAATCCTGAGAGGCTGTACTCACTGATTCCTGTGAAGCGCAGAAGATCTAGTCTCTTGGAAAAAGCTCATAGCTGAGTCTAGCTCACACAGCTAGCAGTCAGCATGAGTGATTTAATTAGTACAATTAGCTGTATTGGTGTAGAGAAAGAAGCAGTGACCGTGGAAAGTATCAAGCTAATTGTTCTGATCAAAACCACGTTTCCATTCATTTTCAAAATCTAGGAATATCATAGAATCATAGAATCACCAGGTTGGAGGAGACCCATCGGATCATTGAGTCCAAGCATTCCTGTCAAACACTAAACCATGTCCCTCAGGACCTCATCTACCTGTGCCTTAAACACCTCCAGGGAAGATGAATCAACCACCTCCCTGGGCAGCCTATTCCAATGCCCAATGACCCTCTGTGTGAAAAACTTCCTCCTAATCTCTAGCCTAAATCTCCCCTGGCGGAGCTTGAGGCCATCACTCTTAAAGCAGGAATTTAAACAGGGAAGCATGTTTTTCAGTTCTTTAATCAAGTTGGATTTGAATATCTGTTTACAGTTAAGCATAAGAAGCTGCCCAGGGAGGTGGCTGAGTCACCATCCCTGGAGGTATTTAAAAGACAGGTAGACCAGGTGCTCAGGGACATGGTTTAGTGGCAGATGGGAATGGTTGGACATATGTTCCAAGAGGTCTTTTCCAACCTGGTGGTTCTATGCTTTAAACATACCTAGACTAAAGGTATCCCATGTTAGATATTCAGTCGCAATAGAAATATCAAAAGGTGGAAGTTCTCTGACAGTGACAGGAGTAGGCAAACACGGAAAAGGGTTCATCTAAAGAAAGTACAAATCTATGATTAATCTTGATGGGAATGGTTGGACTCGATGATCCGGTGGTTCTCTTCCAACCTGGTAATTCTATGATTCTATGAAGACAATTCAAATTCAGTAGTGTTGGTCTCTTGTAAAAGAAGGATTAAATCCATTAGCAACATCTGTAAGGAAGATGCTCAAGTCAGTGCATAATTGGAGCCTTAAAATCAAAATCTGAAACCTGGGAACCACAATTAAAACTGTGAAACTGTGTTTCATTGGTTTAATGCTTCTATTTAGATCAAAATACTGGAATTCAATAAGGAAAATTCATTATTATGACCTTCTGGGCAAGATTCAGATGGAGCGTTTGAGAGAGAACCCTGCTAAGTGGGTCTCACGTCTCTCATACACCAAAACACTGAGAGCTGTATAGAAGTAATCAAAACATAATTTTATTGTTGCAAACTGTATGGGATGTTTCATGATATACCCTGAGGCTGGAAGCTTCACAGAATTTTTCAGAAGCATCTGGAGCTTTTGTACGCTCTAGCCTTTTATTCTTTTGGAAAGAAACAGGGAAAATGTACGTTGATCTTGTAGAGGCAGGCAAGGGGAGTCTTGTGTTCATGTTTGGAACCCCCTGGAAAATTTATGAGAAAATCCCTTAGAAAACAGTAAATTTCAGGTTGACATTTTAATATCAAAACTTGTAGAGATAAAGGGTATAATATGGAGCCTTGGGAAACTTCTTTTTCATTCTCAGAGCTTCTCCCCTGGCTAAAAGAAGTACTCATGCTTAAAGTTCAGCCTTTTCTTAAGTATTTGGTTGGATTGAAGCCTTTATCAAGGTTGCAGTGTAAAGTATTTTGATATATAAAATAATAGTCATTTACTAGCCTATAAATATGTGGTTAAGGCACAGGTGGACGATGTGCTGAGGGGCATGGTTTAGTGTTAGATAGGAATGGTTGGACTCGATGATCCGGTGGGTCTCTTCCAACGTGGTTGTTCTCTGATTCTGTTATTCTATGATTTTATATCCAGGCTTGTTGCATATACATAGTAAAAAGTAAAAAAAAAAAAAAGAAATCCATCAAAAGTACTTTCATTTTTTTTTCAGCTGTTGTAATTGGTTGCTGACTATCTTTGTGTGATTAAAATGTAGGAGCTGAAGGTGGAGATATTGCCCTAAGCAGCCAACTTGGCAAATTTCTACCTTGATGCCGAAGAGCGCTGGCAACAAAGACCTTTTATAATGAAGGCCAGAGAGGTTTCCTAAAGATAGCTCGGTGCTGATTGCATCCAAGTGCTGTGGCTGTGGAAGTAGTGCAGGGAGGTTTGTGTCTGCCTTAATCGAGCTAAAAGCTTCAGAAAACCCCTACGATGTAGTATTTGGCTTGTCAGAATGACAAGGAGAAGCTGGAAGAAAAGCAGTAGGAGAGGTTTTATGCAATATGTATGTATATGCATCAAATTGCTGCAAAACAAAAGTTCTCTCGGTGAAACAGCCGCTTGCAAATGGCTGTGGAGAGCTGCCTGAGACTGAGACAGCTGGGACTGATGTAGATCAGGTGTGGGCTGTATGGAAAATGTTTTGATTTTGGCTCACCTGAATCATTGAGAATCACAGAATGATAGAGCAACCAGGTTGGAAAAGACCCATTGGATCATCGAGACCAAACATTCCTATCAAACAATAAACCATGTCCCTCAGCACCTCATCTACCCATCCCTTAAACACCTCCAGGGGAGGTGAATCAACCACCTCCCTGGGCAGCCTATTCCAATGCCCAGTGACCCTTTCCATGAAAAACTTCCTCCTGATGTCCAGTCTAAATCTCCCCTGGTGGAGCTTGAGGCCATTCCCTCTTGTCCTGTCCCCTCTTCTTGGGAGAAGAGCCCAGTTCCCTCCTCTCTACAACCTCCTTTCAGGTACCTGTAGAGAGTAATGAAATCTCCCCTCAGCCTCGTCTTCTCTAGGCTAAACACTCCCAGCTCTCTCAGCTGTTCCTCATAAGGTCTGTTTTCCAGACCCTTCACCAGCTTCGTGGCTCTTCTCTGGACTTGCTCCAGAGCCTCAACATTCTTCTTTTGCTGCAGGGCCCAGAACTGAACACAGGATTCAAGGAGCGGTCTCACCAGTGCTGAGTCCAGAGGGAGAATAACCTCCCTGGACCTGCTGGTCACACTGTTTCTGATCCAAGCCAGGATGCCATTGGCCTTCTTGGCCACCTGCTTTCTCTACCTGTCCTATTCTGCCCGTGCCCTTACCTGGCACAGATAAAACATTAGAAAAAGTCTAAAGACAGTCTTTTTTGTTTTCCTGACTTTTTTTCTCCCACTTCCTAAGCTAGAATTGTAAATGTCAGCTTTTCAAAATGTGGCATTTTCAGAGAAGTGTTATAGCCTGGATCTTACTGAATGGAAAATGCATTTCCAGTTCAAAACGTTTTTCAAACAAAACAGGAAAGGCCAAGACAAATGAAAAAAGATGGAGAGAACAGCAGCTGAAGCTCTTCTCTAATTAGATTTTTAGATGTCTCTGTCAGCACATTTTCTCCGCAGGGAATTTGGAAGAAAAATTGAAATCTATATCTTGCATGCCTTACTAATGGCTCCCTTCCCTGGCAGGACCTTTAGCTGCTACGAGTTTCACGGCTATGGACAAATGAAGACGAAAAAAATACTCATAAGAGCACAAATTTTGACGTTTGCAGAATCAGAGCTCTTCTAAAATGCTGTCATCTTTTGCATCCTCCTCTGCTTCCTCAAATATGCAGAGGAACATACCTCAACCTGAAATAGGCTTAAGCTACATGACCACAAATATGCTCAGAGATGATAAAGCTGCAGGGTCACTATGATAGTGCAGTTTTAACCACACAGCTTTTGTCCTAGCACTGTGACTTTACTGAAAAGTTGCTCTTCTCTGGACACTCTCCAGAGCCTCAACATCCTCCTTGTGGTGAGGGGCCCAGAACTGAATACAGTATTCAAGGAGCAGTCTCACCAGTGCCAAGTACAGATGGAGAATAACCTCCCTGAACTTGCTGGTCACACCATTTCTGATACAAGCCATGATACCATTGGCCTTCTTGGCCACCTGCATGCACTGTTGGCTCATGTTGAGTCAACTCTCAATCAACACCCCAGATCCTTCTCCTCCAGGCAGATCCATCAGTCAGGGATCCTCCAGAACGGAGCAACAGTTACTTTTGTCTCATCCATGCGGTAGCAAGGAGGCTTCTACTGGAATGCCAAGGCAGTGTAATGACTACAACTTCAATCTATAAAAAGATGGCATCTGGGATAGTTGTCTTCCTCACCATCCCCAGGTACAGCACTCTGTGTGCTGCCTTCCATTCAAGCGCATTCCACCATTTCTGGTGAGACTGCTCCTCATGAAGCTGGTGAAGGGACTGGAGAACGGACCTCATGAGGAATGTCTGAGAGAGCTGGGGCTGTTTAGCCTGGAGAAGGGGAGGCTGAGGGGAAACCTCATTGCTCTCTATAACTCCCTGAAAGGAGGTTGTGGAGAGGAGGGAGCTGGGCTCTTCTCCCAAGTGACAGGGGACAGGACGAGAGGGAATGGCCTCAAGTTCCTACAGGGGAGGTTTAGGCTGAAGATTAGGGAAAAAAATCACAGAAAGGGTCATTGAGCACAGGAACAGGCTGCCCAGGGAGGGAGTTGACTCACCTTCCCTGGAGATGTTTAAGGGATGGGTGGATGAGGTGCTGAGGGACGTGGTTTAGAGATCAGTGGGAATGGTTGGACTCGATGATCCAATGGGTCTCTTCCAACCTGGTGATTCTATGATTCTATGAAAAACTACAACAACAACAACGAGAAAAAAAAAAAAAGGAGAAAAGGAAACCAAACCAAAGTAAATTAAATGTCCTTTCAGCCAATTTTATGAACTGTCCTCAGCTATTAATTTACTAGCATTCTTCCAGACAGCAACAGCTGCTTCAGCCTGCCAGGCTGTGGAGTAAGCTGCTCCATGGCAACAGGCAGCAAGCGTGGACGTACCCAGCATAAGTATCTTGCAGAGCCACTGAGGGGAACTTTGAAAAGGAGCAAGCATGTTTGAAGTTAAGACAAAGTACTGCATCTTACCTGAAAGGGAGAGGATCGATAGCAGCCACAGTGGTTCTACAGGTCAGTGTAGGCTGTACAACTACTCAGCTGTCAGATACTGCTCTTACCGTAAGCACATCTCTACCTCAGGATACGAAAAAATATTACAGGTGTATCTAGTGTGAGAGACAGAATATAGTGATTTTTTTTTTGTATGCAATTGTGACTCACTTCTCTGTGTTTTAGAAAGGCTCATAACAAAAAAGAAAAATAAGTTACTTTTGTGCCCAGGTGGCTAAGGTGGCCAATGGCATCCTGGCTTGGATCAGAAATGGTGTGACCAGCAGGTCCAGGGAGGTTATTCTCCCTCTGTACTCAGCACTGGTGAGACCACTCCTTGAATCCTGTGTTCAGTTCTGGGCCCTTCACCACAAGAAGGATGTTGAGGCTCTGGAGCGAGTCCAGAGAAGAGCAACGAAGCTGGTGAAGGGGCTGGAGAACAGGCCTTATGAGCAGAGGCTGAGAGGCTGGGGGTGTTTAACCTAGAGAAGAGGAGGCTGAGAGGAGACCTCATTACTCTCTACAACTACCTGAAAGGAGGTTGTGGAGAGGAGGGAGCTGCGCTCTTCTCCAAGGTGACAGGGGACAGGATGAGAGGAAATGGCCTCAAGCTCCACCAGGGGAGATTTAGGCTAGAGATTAGGAGGAAGTTCTTCATGGAAGGGGTCATTGGGCATTGGAATAGGCTGCCCAGGGAGGTGGTTGATTCACCTTCCCTGGAGGTGTTTAAGGGACGGGTAGATGAGGTGCTGAGGGACATGGGTTAGTGTTTGATAGGAATGGTTGGACTCGATGATCCAATGGGTCTCTTCCAGCCTGATTGTTCTATGATTCTATGATTCTAATCTGTAAAGCAGAATGAAATGACATCACTTCCCTCTTTTGAGTTTTAAGAGTCTGTTGTTGAGTTTGATGAAGCTACATGCAGCAGAGTGGAATTCAGTTGCAGGAGTGGAAGATTAAAACCTCGTTTAGGATTGTTTCACATTATTGGATTCCTGGCATTCTTGGCTTTGTGCTTGTGGTGGGGTTTCTTTTGTTTTTTTGTTTCCCAACTGGGATTTTTATTTCTTTGTTGTAATTTATGGTAACAGTTTTGAAACACACTAGCTTATCATCCTAGGAGACTAATGTCAAAAAAGTAGCAGTGTGCTGGGATTATCTCTAGGCAGGAAGAGAAGAATTTAATCAGCGCTGTCAATTCATTAGCCCTTCCCTTCTGAGGAAGGCACAAAGGGTCCCACTTAGTGTCAGTAGTGCTGGTAGCTGTTCTGAAATAAACAAAAATCCAACTATTTTAAATCAGACCACTGAGCAAATCATAAACTGCTGTAAGCCAGTGCTATCCTGTGAGGCTGAAGCTGTTCTTTTGCACACCACCGCTGTGATATACTTGACCCTTCCCTGAGGGCTTCTCAGTTTTTTCTTTCTACTTTTTCTGGCTTTAAATACAAAAGCTCACCATGTGGGTTGTTCCAAAGGCTCAAGAAGTATTCTCAGCAGCTACCCATATTCTGAGAGCTTGCTGGAATGAGCACTATTCAACACTACAGTCGTGCTCTTTGCTACAAGGAAACCCCAGGGAATGCAGACAGTATATTTTCCAGAAGATTCCCTATCCCCTGGTGATTAGCAAAGCAGGATTTGTAACACATGCTTTGGAGGACACTACCTTCCCAGTGCAGTTGAGTCACCCTCTAGAGGGGTCTGTCTTTCAATCCCCTGACTACTGAGCATGTTGAGGAAGTGACCACCATTCATAGAATCACCAGGTTGGAAGAGACCCATTGGATCATTGAGTCCAACTATTCCTATCAAGCACTAAACCATGTCCCTCAGCACCTCATCATTCCTCTGGTAACATCAGACCTCCACCTGGCCTAGGTCACCCCCATGATCACAGAATCACAGCATCACAGAATCACCAGGTTGGAAGAGACCCACCGGATCATTGAGTCCAACCATTCCCACCATTCTCTAAACCATGTCCCTCAGCACCTCATCCACCTGCACCTTAAACACTTCCAGAGAAGGTGAGTCAACCACCTCCCTGGGCAGCCTCTGCCAATATCCAATGACCCTTTCTGTAAAGAATTTTTTTCCTAATGTCCAGACTGAACCTCCCCTGGTGGAGCTTCAGGCCATTCCCTCTTGTCCTGTCCCCTGTCACTTGGGAGAAGAGCCCAGCTCCCTCCTCTCTACAACCTCCTTTCAGGTAGTTGTAGAGAACAGTGAGGTCTCCTCTCAGCCTCCTCTTCTCCAGGATGAACACCCCCAGCTCTCTCAGCCGTTCCTCTTAAGGCCTGTTCTCCAGCCCCTTCACCAACTTCGTTGCCCTTCTCTGGACTCACCCCAGAGCCTCAACATCTTTCTTGTGATGAGGGGCCAGAACTGACCCCAGGATTCAAGATGCTGTCATCTTTCAGAAGAAAAGTAGAGTCTATTCTGACCATTTCTTTTGTTCTGTCACCACAGGGAGACCTCCAGAAATCCCTTATTCAGGTGGATTTTGGAGATGGCATAGCGGTGTCGTATGCCAATCTTAGCTCAACAGAAGATGGGATCAAGCACACCTACCAGAACGTGGGCATATTCCGAGTGACTGTGCTGGTGGAAAACAGCCTGGGCTCTGACAATGCTGTCCTCTACCTGCACGTAACATGTATGTATGTATGTTCATACTCATTGTTTAGCTTCTGTCATTCTTTATAAAATATTTCTTATCCTTAGGGATGACGTTTGGGGCTTTGCATCTGGAAGCAGAGAGAGGAGATAAATGAGTGTTTGTCTGTCCTCCAACAGAGATCTCCAGACTGAGAGGAGCCACAGGCAATATGACATTTGCCTTTTAAACTGCATCCAAGCTCAGATTTTTAGAAGTCTAATTTAGAACCGCCCAGCCCTTTCTGAAATGTACCTTCATTAGGATGTTTGCATTTCCAGAAAAACAAAGGCATGCAGGATCTTTAATCACATTTCAAAGCCTTGACTTTTTCTTTGTATGTGTGTTTTGCCTTCTAATGAAACACAACCACATCTGGGATGGAAACCAGTGTATTTCTCTAGTTCTGTTGTCATAGGAACCAAAATCTTCTATTAAAGAGTATTAAAAGAAAAAATATTACCTTCACATTGCTCTTCTTCTGTTCTTTTTAACCTTTTTATCCTTCAGCTGTCTCTAATTTATGGCTGAAGTGCCTCTCAAGTCCTTGCATTAACCGAGCAATGTGTTCTTTCATATTTTGTCTCACACATGGTTATGAACCCAAAGGGTCAACTTATTATTAAAATTTTGTAACATCCGTAATGGATTTTTTTTTGGGCTATTGTTTTCTTTATGCCGTGAGGGGTTTTTTGGTCGATGTTTTACGTTTTCCGCTGTGTGCTTCTGTGCCAGAATAACTGGGAAAAAAACCCACACAGAAATTCCAGATCTTAAAGTTGAGTTTGCAGAAATATCACTTACAAATTAATGCGTATAACGTCTAGATAATTTAGCACATTCCATATACTTTTAATTCTAATTTTGGGTTTACTTCCTACAGCACGAAAACAACTGTCTCTTTGGGGTAGGAGGGTGGTTCTTTAATGGTTGTATCAACAGTCGGGTAAGTGGAAGTATAGCTGTGGGAGGCAGGAGGTTTATGAGGGAGTAGCAGAGGAGCAGGAGCTCCCTGAATGCCTCTCTTCAAAAAGACCTTTGGTTCACAATCATAGTTTACTCTTTATGATTCTCTAACCTGATGAATCCCAATCTGTGGCAAGCTTCTCTTTTGCATAATCACCTTCCCTGGAGCTGTTTAAGGGACGAGTGGATGAGGTCCTGAGGGAGATGGGTTTGAGTTTGATAGGAATGGTTGGACTCGATGATCCAGTGGGTCTCTTCCAACCTGGTTATTCTATGATTCTATGATTCAAGCACCACGTGTTTGAAAAACTTGTAATACCAAGCAAAAATAACTGTACTTACAAATGAACTTATTGTGAAGCTTAGATTTTTGTTTTTTGGACTTAGCTTATATTGCTTCTGTGCTGAGGCACTTGTGATTCAAGGTAAATTCACATCTGATTGGTTTTTTTTTTTTTTAGTTTAGTATTATTCCAAGTAGGGTACAGAAAGGGACCTCAGCTCAGAATAGACTTTTACACACTTTTGTGTAATTTCTTCAGTTCTGGAGTCATTTTCTAGTTTACCTGCCTATGTGTACTTGTGTAATTACCATGGGAACTGCTGTGGATTCTGAATGCAGAAATCCCCCTCCTGCCGCTGCTGGTTATGAAAGTCAGCGCAATAGGAGCCACAGCCTTTTTTTTTTTTTTTTTCCCACTCTGTAAAGGTCATTGGAAACAAACGGAGAAGTGTTTTGGTGGTTGATATTTCGCAGGAGGTTCTGACAGCCTGATGCGAACAGGGTTTGTAATCGTTCACTGTTTGACAAGAGATGATTCCATGGGGAGCGCTGCCTGCCCTCGTCCGATCTGCAAAGTAATGAGGCTACCTGAAGCAACAACCACTTTCTCATGCAACAACTGCAAAACAGAAGGAGAAGACAGACATCCAACTGTCCTTCTCACTCATAGTGGTTTTCTGCTGCAGAGCTGTTTTAATGCATTTTCTAAAAACATCGAAGGCTTCAGAACCATTGGCCTCAAGCTCCACCAGGGGAGATTTAGGCTAGAGATTAGGACGAAGTTTTTCACACAGAGGGTCATTGGGCATTGGAACAGGCTGCCCAGGGAGGTGGTTGATTCACCTTCCCTAGAGGTGTTTAAGGCACAGGTAGATGAGGTCCTGAGGGACATTGTTTAGTGTTTGATAGGAATGGTTGGACTCGATGATCCGGTGGGTCTCTTCCAACCTGTTCTATGATTCTACGTACAGAGATGCATTAAATCCAGTCACCTCCAGAACCTAACACCCAGATCCTCAAAAGGTTCTAAATCCTGTTTAAATGCTTGCACTGCCTCTCTGTTAACTCTACTGCTTGGGTTGTACGAGCTTGGCCTTTGAGGAGTTTTGTAAAAATGTCTGTCTTTACAGTAAGAACACACTGGATTGCTAAGAAGCACAGAAAGGTATTGTGAAGCATGAACATCCAGAGAGCTTGAGAAAAGGCTATTAACTGGGTGACCTCTTCTTAGAAGGCTGATAGATGTGTACAGCGAGGTCTGGGCCTTTCAACACCCTTCCCTAGCTGTGACCATCAGCCTTGCTGAGGGGAAAACCGCAGGCCCTGAACAATGGTACTTGTCATCTCGAAGAGGCTCTGGAGCGAGTCCAGAGAAGAGCGACGAAGCTGGTGAAGGGGCTGGAGAACAGGCCCTATGAGGAACGGCTGAGAGAGCTGGAGGTGTTTATCCTGGAGAAGAGGAGGCTGAGAGGAGACCTCATTGCTCTGAGGGGAAGTTGTGGAGAGAAGGGAGCTGGTCTCTTCTCCCAAGTGACAGGGGACGGGACGAGAGGGAATGGCCCCAAGCTCCACCAGGGGAGATTTAGGCTGGAGATTAGGAGGAAGTTTTTCACAGAAAGGGTCATTGGGCATTGGGACAGGCTGCCCAGGGAGGGGGTTGAGTCACCCTCCCTGGAGGTGTTTAAGGTGTGGGTGGACAAGGTGCTGAGGGACATGGTTTGGAGATTGGTGGGAATGGTTGGACTCGATGATCCAACGGGTCCCTTCCAACCTGGTGATTCTATGATTCTATGAAAGTCACCAACCTGTGACCTTCTAATCTTGTTGCAGCATGGGGCTGGTGCACGGTACAAGTATCTTTTTTTCAGGTAGTCTAGGGGTCTAGAAATGAAGGTTATTGTGAGGCAGGAGCATTTTGAGGTGGTTGGAAAGTAAATTGTATATAAAGTACTTCTCCAACCAGCAGTCTGTCTGTAAATTGTCCTGGTAGATTAAAATTTTCCTCTGGAAAGTGGTTATATGTTTGCCTCAATGCTTCATAATAGCATCACTTTGCCCAAGTGAACCTTTTGAGGAGCTTTACCCTTTCTGTTCTCTGGGATGCAAGTTTTCCTGAGACATGTGGAGGTCTGTGGTCTCCACAGCCCTGCATGAAGCTCAGAAATTAATTTTCTTTGATTCTTTTCAAACTTATCTGGGAGAAAGCAGTCTCCTAAGAAACTAAGGATGTATCCAGAGTGAACGATCCCCATCTGCTGGACAAATAATAGTTTAGCATTTCAGGCACTTTGACCCATCAGCTATTTGCACACAAATACAAAGGCAGAATTGGTTTACTCGAGACATTCTTTCATGTTCTTCCTGGCCAGCAAATGGTGAGGGTCTGATGAGGTGCTGGGCGTTCTCTGCAGCACAGGATCATTTGAGATGTATTCAGAGCAGCTCTGCAGTAATCTTAGAATGTATTAGACTTTATGTGGACTCCACTGTCCCTATCACTATGTGCAGTGTTAGGAAATTTATAATTTGAGAGACCTGTGCTGACATTGAGCATTTTGCAAATATACCAAAGGATACCAGAGCTGTAAAAACATTTAGCCTGGGAAGCTGCTGCTGGTCTTGCTGAGAGCAGGCATTGCCCAGTCACAAAAAGGTGTCTGAGCAGCAGAATGGCATTAAAATCATAAGAGAGAAATTCTGACTTATCATGAATTTGCAAGAAGAACATTGCCTGCTGATTATAAAAGAAAAAATGCGCCCTGGTCTGTAGCAGACTTTGGTTAGCGTGATCGTGACTAACTTTTAACTGAGCTGCATCAGGTTAAGCAGCCAGAGCAATCCTGAAAAAGCTACATTTCAGCCATAAGTCAGGATAGCTGGTCCCTATTTATGCTGAAATTGTTTATACAGTCTGCTTTATTTTGTCTATACAAATCTCCTTTATTTTAATTGTTTATACAGTCTCCTTACTCTCTACAACTACCTGAAAGGAGGTTGTAGAGAGGAGGGAGTTGGGCTCTTCTCCCAAGTGAGGGGGGACAGGACAAAAGGGAATGGACTCGAGCTCCACCAGGGGAGATTAGGAGGAAGTTTTTCACGGAAAGGGTCATTGGGCATTGGAATAGGCTTCCCAGGGAGGTGGTTGAGTCACCTTCCCTGGAGGTATTTAAGGGATGGGTAGATGAGGTGCTGAGGGACATGGTTTAGTGTTTGATCGGAATGGTTGGACTTGATGATCCGGTGGGTCTCTTCCAACCTGGTTGTTCTATGATTCTATGATTCTTTGGAAGAATTTTTCCTCGTATGTCTCTCTCTGCCTATGTGTCATGTGTAGGTATATAAGGTATTGTTCCAAAATGCCTGATGTTGAAAAGAATGATCTAAGTGGTGATACAGGCATGCATTTTGTCCTGAAAAAAAACTTTACTGAAATATTTATGATTTTCTAGAGATGTATCACAATTTCTTATGGACTATACAGTCCATGCTCCCAGGCTTCTGTGGTCTGCTTCTTATCTCTTGGGAGCCTGCAGATGTAGAACATGTAGATGTGGCCTTAATTTGTTTTAAGAAATCATGTCTCCATGTCACCAAGTCTTGCTTTCTTTTGCTCTCTCTGTCGCTTTCAGGGCAATTGCTTTGTTCCGTAAGTGACCAGTCAGATTACATTTTAAAAAATAACCTATAGGACAAGATGTAAGAACAAAGGTCCATCTGTTTCCAGAAAATGGGAAAGGTGTAACTCTGGGCACAATATCACCAGTCGAATGAATTATGTTCTGTTTATACTAAAGAAATAAAAGAGTTTATTGAGGAAAAGAAGGGACTATAAGGTAACATTAAAGGGAAGGCACTCAATGAATAGCTGTCTTCAGGCAGAATTTCCGCTGATATAAATAGATACACCACTACTAATCAATATTCAATATTAAGTAAGAGTCATTATATGCTTTCTTATATCTGTCATAGATTGATTGTCCTTAATGTAATTTGTCAATGAAGCTATTTATGCTTTTATTTATCATGGCGAGAAACAAGGGAAAAATAGGTTACATTTAAAAATTGACAGGCTGAGAGAGTTGGGGTTGTAAGGCACAGGTAGATGAGGTCCTGAGGGACATGGTTTAGTGTTTGATAGGAGTGGTTGGACTCAATGATCCGATGGGTCTCTTCCAACCTGGTGATTCTATGATTCTATGATTCTCTATACTAAGTTTACCAACTAACTCATAGCAGTTTGTATCAGCAGATACTTGCCAATGAAGACATTTGTTCTACTCATTCTTATGTCTTCCCACTGAAAGCTATATTCACATAACAGGACTCTGTTCCTGTTGTTTAGGTTTTATAATATGTTTAGGTTTATATAATGCCCCTGAGTCCATGTTTATTCATTAAAAGTCCATTTTTTTAGTTCCAGGTGCAGGAGTAGCTGTTGTTTTATGAGGGACAGATTTAAGCTTCCCTCTCAAGAGACGGCACCGAGCTGAAACACAAACTGCAATACCCCACAGTGATTTAAAGGACCCACGGATGTCCCTTCAGTTCCCTTCTCTCCCAGGCTGATATTTCAGAAGGAGGGAAGACTCACCTGCTGCTTCTCTCTTTGCAGGCCCCTTGGAACACGTTCACTTATCTGTACCGTTCGTCACCACCAAGAACAAGGAGGTCAATGCCACAGCAGTGCTGTGGCCAAGCCAAGTGGGAACACTTACGTACATCTGGTGGTTTGGTAACAACACAGAGGTTTGTATTCCCTGTGGACTGAGAAAAAAATTGTACTGGAGGAGCTCTCTGACTGAGGAGGGAGGGAGGAAGAGATCTGGGAGTGCTTCTAAATAGCCCCACGTGCAAGAAAATAATAAACCTAAGACTGAGACACTAATGGTTCTTTGATGTACCAGTGTTGAAATGTAAGAACTGTTTTGTCTTTGTTGCTGTGACTTAGCTGTAGGGTTTGTTGCCACTTCATGCAAATTGCCAATAGTTTCCTCACTGCGCTTGCATCCAAGGTGGACATAGAGAACCAGAATCCAGAAGTATTTCTAATATATTTCTTCCCTCTAACTCTTAAGAAGAAGAACAACAATAAAAGCAACAAAAAACTTGGGGGTCATTTAGTAGTTTTAGGAAACTAACCTTTCAAACCGAAGTAGTTTTTATATCTGGAACTGACTTTACATAACCCTGGAGTTTAAATCTCAATTCTCTGGTAACTAACAAAGGAAGAGTCTGCCAGAAGTTCTGTGTATTCCCCTTAAAATATGCTGAGCCCAGCTCTGAGCTCCCACACTCTATGGTAAACCACACGTGCAAGAAGACCTTATTGTCGTGTGCTATCAGTGAATTAAGTGGGTTTGAACACATCTCCCTGCCTCTAGGCTCTGCTCAGATATGAGAAGAGCATGCACCGCATTCTGTTGCCTCTATGCTTGCAGTATTATAAATCTACATATCCATTAGAGCTGTTATTTTATGTATCTTTACTGCTGAAGTACCCAGAGACCCTAATTAGTCTCTGAGGGGGGAGATTCTTCTGCATTTTTAAGAGCTAAGAGGGACCTTGTACCACATGTGGTTATAATGCAGGTTAGAGGGTTTCATCAGCACTTTCTGCTTTTTTTAACTCTTTGTGATTAAGGCAGAACATGCCTTTGTGTTTCTGTTGTTTTCCATTAACAGTTTTCCTCAGATGATGGACAATTTGCTGCTTCTCTTTCTTACCCTTTCCCCCAACTCTTTCCCCACAGCTAATTACCCGAAGCATTAAGCACACACACCGTGTTTGTAGTCTGAATTTATGTAGCTTTGGTTTCATGCTGCTGGATCTTGTTATGCCTTTGTGTGTAGATTAAAGAACTCTCTGTACTATCAGATATCATCTCTCCCTAGAGGTACTTACAGGCTGTGATTGTCACCTTTTAACCTTCCCTCTGATCTGCTAAGCTCATAAGTGATCAGAGTCAGTCTGACTCTGTTCTCATTGAAGTGAGGGTTTTACTACAGACTACAATGGGAAGAGAGTTTGATTTCATACTGGGTGCTTTGAAGATCTCACCCAAGACTTCATTAATAAGCAAAACCAGAAGTTAGGGGAGAGACTGCTGAAAGAGGGCACAACTCATTAATAAATGAACTGGTTTGCACAGTGAAACAAGCTGAGGGTATCTGTGTCCTTTCTAAACACCATAACTTTCCAAAAATGACATCTCTGTGTCTAAGGACAATATGGGAGAACGACTGAGAAATCTTAAATTGTCCCCTCATTCTGTCACAGTGTCCTTGAGTGACCTTAAGCAAATGACTGACAGCTCAGAGAGGGGTGTGACACCTGAGCAGGGAGTCTCAAAGGGAGTCCTCATATTAGGATCTGGCCTCTCTGGAGAGTGCAGTAAAGATGGACACTTCAACATGGAACCCAGCACAGTCAGCATATTAAGTGGGGAGGAAATAGCTTAAAACTTAGCTCCTTTGGAAATTATAATACCTCACTTTGAACTTCAGGAGGACTTCCCCATCTTGATCCCTGGGACCTTTCTTTCATGTCACAGAATGTTGAAAATTTCCACTCTGAAACTATCTCCTCAAATCATCCCAAAGGGCTGGAGAGTCAAACTCATTTTTGCTTTTCTTTCACAAACAAATTACTTAATTTCTTCTCTTCTGGTATGTTTTCAGCCACTGATCACGTTGGAAGGGAGCATCACATTCACATTCTCTGTGGAAGGAATGAACACCATCACCGTTCAGGTCTCAGCAGGGAACGTCATTCTTCAGGATGCAAAGACTATTGCTGTGTATGGTGAGCTCTTCCTCCTTCATTTCATGTAGGATTCTCCATGGTTAAAAGCTAGAGAGCCAAGTTAGTTGGCAGCAATATGAGGTCTTATTCCAGGATGCTTTGAGAAAGAGTTTGAGCTTGGTTCCAGTGTTATCCATTCAACATAATATCTCCGAAGGTCACTGACTGATGTTGGTCCAAACTGAGATGATGATCTCCTTCCCAGAGCTCTGTGCATATGCTTTATCACTATTTGGTCATTGTGTATGATTTTCAATATGTTACGTCATTTTGCAAGCTACCCCTTCTTAGCCTGTAAAGACCTCTCGACTCATGCAAAAGATGCTTAGATTTAAAGATAAGTCAGTGCTATGTGCTGTGGTTCTGGACAGAAATCTGTATTTGATCATAGAATCATAGAATCACCAGGTTGGAAGAGACCCATTGGTTCATCAAGTCCAACCATTCCTATTAAACACTAAACCATGTCCCTCAGCATCTCGTCTACCCATGCCTTAAACACCTCCAGGGAAGGTGAATTAACCACCTTCCTAGGCAGCCTGTTCCAGTGCCCAATGACCCTTTGTATGAAATGCTTCCTCCTAATGTCTAGCCTGAACCTCCCCTGGTGGAGCTTGAGGCCATTCCCTCTCGTCCTGTCCCCTGTCACTTGGGAGAAGAGGCCAGCTCCCTCCTCTCTACAACCTCCTTTCAGGTAGTTGTAGAGAGCAATGAGGTCTCCCCTCAGCCTCCTCTCCTCCAGGCTAAACAACTCCAGCTCTCTCAGCCATTCCTCATAGGGCCTGTTCTCCTGATGTTGTGCCTCAGAAGAAGTTAAGCCACATAAATATCATATAATGTAGACGTAGTCCAAGAACCACTGAGAATCTCAGTTTTAGCTGCTTATACTAAGCACATGGTCTTAGTGATCAGTGTGAACATCTCTGTTAACAGCAACTGAGATTAAGAGGTACCTTTTTCAAGGCTAGTCCTCTCCTCACCTTTATCTCTCTCTCTCTGACTGATTGAGTGTAATTGTTCAGAGCAGGTCTATGAGAGTATGATCACAGCTTCTTTCACAGGACTTGCCTGCTTCAGAAGTCAAGGTTAAGGTAGTATTTCAATTATGTTCCCAACAGCTCCCTTTCCAGTGCTATTTATCTATGGAAGTAAGGACTGATCACCCTTTCCAGTTCCATGACACTCAAGCAGTGAATCTCTCAGACTCTCTGAATCTCTCGGTGAATCTCTCAGACACACTGCTGGATTCTCTGACAGTCTGTGCATCACCTGCAAATTGTTTAAGCCTAACATGAGCTGCACCAGGTTTCAGTAGGTTCTGCTCACTCATTCGGCATTAAGGCATTTCTCAGTCTTTACTCACCACCGTGTCATTGCATCTGCAGAGCAATTTCAATCCCTGCGTTTATCATTCTCTCCAAACCTGGATGACTACAACCCAGATATCCCAGAATGGAGACGGGACATTAGCAGAGTGGTCAAGAGAGCCCTGGTGGAGGTAAGCAATGTGCATAATCCGCATTGCAATGATTCTGGTTTCTGCTTTATGCTCACATTAGAATTGAATCAGCTGATGTCTCAAGGTGCTTCTGTTTCTACCAACTATAAAACTAGGCTAGAATAGTATTTGAGACCAGAATCCTGAATTTTAGATAGGTGAACTTATCCTGTCCTGTGACAGTCTGGTGCTCAGAATCAGCCTTCAGCTTATTCTTTTTAACGACAGTGGATGATGTGGAATATTTCTGAGAAAAGGGCATATAGAAAAAAAAAATTACCTATACCTACCTATAGCTGTACAAATGTCTTTACTTCTGCATGGCAATTCTTACTTCTTTTACTGCTGTTCTTCCACCACAGTGAAAAGTAGTGCTATTCGAATGGAATTACAAATATACTGTAGGAAACTTATTAGAGAGAAGGAGACCACAGTAAGTGTATTATGTCGTTCACATAGCATGAAATTAATAGATCAGGATTGGTTACTACTTTTCACCTCAGTGCTATGGAGAAGCCCTGAAGTTCCATCTTTAACTGTGGAGCAGAATGTCATATTCTTGTGTGGATGAAGATTTGCATTTCGAGCTGAGAGGCTTAGAAAAGTTAGGAGCTGGGATTTCTCAGCTCAGCAGAAAAATAGTGAAAGGAACTGTTTGAAAAAGCGTTTCTGCTATTTTTTTTTTCCAAACAAAGATGCTCAGATTTTGAAAGAATACAAGGCTTGGAGATATTATTAGTGAACTTATGTATTTATTTGTGCCATCATCCGCGCAAAAAGACTATAAGGGCACTGGGCACTGATTAGACACACACAAACTTGTCTGGATTGCTTCTGAGATTTTTTAATTCCATTTCCCCAAAAGAGAGGAGGATAGGAGGAAAGCAGAAAAAAAAGTAAATAAGATAAGACCGTTTTTCTGGAACTTGTTCTTCTGACTTATTTATGTCTGTTCAAGCATTCAAGGATCCATTTGTCTGCAGAATGAATTTTCAGAATACAAGCGACTCAATAAAACAAAATCAAGCCATAAACAAAGGTTATAAAACGACAGTACCAAGGCTACATTCCAAAAGCAGAGCAGTGAAAACACAAGGAGTCTTTTTGTGATTTGAGTAAGAAAAAAAAAAAAATTGGTAGCTAATTATCCCTCTTTATACAGCTAAATGATACAACTTAAACAAGCCTTTGTGAGAAGTTCCTGTGAAGATTAAACTTAAAATCAATAGATTTTTACAGCAGTTAAGTAAACCATATAAAAATTACTTGAATAACTAAATAATTCAATAGGAAATTTTATCTGTGTCATAGAAATTTTGAACTTTTATTAAGGTATTGCATTTGTATAGCAGACCCGGATAATTTTCTGCTTAAGAAATTATAGTTCTTCATGAAAATCAGATCTTCTCCTTAAATAGGAATAATTTCAGATTATCATAAACTATCCTATTGTGTATTATGATCATAATTATTTGCTCATATCATTGATCTTCTGAGTCCTGTCCCCTGCTTTTGATGATGAAGACAATAGGGAACTAAGTAGATCAGCCAAAAGCTTCCAGACTAAAAGGAAGAATATCTATTAACTGGTAATACTGTGTCTTTTTCTTGACATGTTAAAACAACCAGTTCTTCAAGTACAAATAATGCAAACCACGGCTTCACAGATGGTTGGAAAGAATATTTAAGACTTTTATATTGTTATAGATTTGGGTTCTTTTTGTTTTCCTTTAAAAGTGACCTATTAAATTCAGTATCTGGAAATTTTGAGATTTAAATTAAAGCTTTGAGATTTAAATGCATTTGCTGAATAACGCACAACACAAGAAGCAACGGAAGAAGATTCAGCAAACTATCTTTCTGCTGCTTTTGGCACACAAAATTTCCTGAAGGCCAAACTACCTCCTGTTCTGAAGAAGACCTCTGCAATCTCATTGTGTAGCCTAATGGCAACAGCAGCAGGAACTCATGACCGGAGGTGATCTCAGGTAGTGATGCCTGTGGGGTATTTTTTTCTGAATCTTGTCTATTTTGTGTTGAAGAAGTATTTGTGTTTAAACTGGTTGCTTGAGATTTTCAGCCAACAAATGAAGAAGAAATAAAAATTTACGGATTAGTATAATCTTTAAAAATGAAATGATGAAAAAATAAATAGACCTCATGAACTGGTGGAACTGAGCCAGGTTGTGAACTATAAGAATTTGTTTGACTTTTCAGATTCAAACTTGATTCATCGTCTCTCTCCCTGAGTCTCCACAAGGCTTGCAAGATGTTTTATCTAATAACACCTCTGGAGTGCAATTCTGCCCATGTACCTTGCCCTTTAACATGCGTTTTCTTACCAATGACCGAATGACGAACCTCAGGGATAGTCAGATAAATTTAACATAGATAAATTTAGACAAAGCAAATCGGACCATATACAACTGTTAATTAGGAGCTCCTTTTAGTGTGTCTGATTATCGCTGTTGCCTTAGGACCCTGCATGTTTTACTGGAGAAATGGCTTTGATCAGAAAATTATTAACCCCTGACTTTGACCTGCAGTGAGTTTTAAGATTCTCCCTGTTGTAGCAGATAGATGCTGCCTCATTTGTATAAGTACTGTGATATCTTAGCAAAGAAACTGTCAGCATTCAGTGCTGCCCCCACTGTTTATCTGTCCTTTAATTGTCTATGTATCAGGCAACAGGCATTTCAAACAAGCACATTCTGGTCGCAGTACTCCCTGGCCTGCCCACATCTGCTGAACTCTTCATTCTACCGTATCAAGATACCACAGGAGAAAGTAAAAGAAGAGCAGCAGACCTAGAGCAGGTATTGTGTCCATTACTTGGAGAAGTTTGTATTTATACATTTGTCTCTGTGTGTGCATGTATATGGGTTTTCTTAGACAGATTAGAATAAATAAGTGTGGTACAAATGCATCTGATTCGCTGGGGACTAAGCAATGACTGTGGTACAGACTATATTCCCTTTGGGTTTTTCTTGTTTGGTTGGTTGGGTTTTTTCTCCCAAACACTGGAAACAGACTTTGGATCTGTGTTCAGGAATGGAGAATCATAGAATCACCGGGTTGAAAGAGACCCACTGGGTCATTGAGTCCAACCATTCCCATCAGTCACTAAACCATGTCCCTCAGCACCTCATCCACCTGCACCTTAAACAACTCCAGGGAAGATGAATCAACACCCTCCCTAGGTAGCCTGTTCCATTGCCTAATGTCCCTTTCAGTGCAGAATTTTTCTTTATGTCGAGCCTGAACCTCCCCTGGTGGAGCTTGAGGTCATTCCCTCTTGTCCTGTCCCCTGTCACTTGGGAGAAGAGCCCAGCTCCCTCTCCTCTACAACCTCCTTTCACCTCCTCAAGTTCCACCAGGGGAGGTTTAGGCTAGAGATTAGGAGGAAGTTTTTCACAGAAAGGGTCATTGGGCTTTGGAACAGGCTGCCCAGGGACGTGGTTGATTCACCCTCTCTGTAGGAGTTTAAGGGACGAGTGGATGAGGTGCTGAGGGACATGGTTTAGCGTTTGATAGGAATGGTTGGATTCGATGATCCGGTGGGTCTCTTCCAACCTGGTGATTCTATGATTCTATGATTCTAATCAAATTCCAACTAAATGCATGTTAGGAAGATATTCTACTTTCAGTTCAGCAGAGGGCAGTAATGCCAATATACAGATACATTTACACAATTGATGTCAGTGTACTTTAAGAAGATTCTGAAGAGTTATCTTGTTATTTATACAAACTCCACAATAGATGTAAGAGCAACTAGTTAATGACATTAATATTTTACCTGAAAAGAGCTGTCAGCAATGCAGCAAGCATGACGACGTCTTTGGGAAATGGCAACACCAGCTGGTTGGTAGCCAACTAGGCAGTATCCGTATCTGGAAAAAGAGATGGGAAGCAGCATGGATGACTGAACATCAAATGGACAGTGGTGAACTGAGGAGATGAAATACCCCTGGTGAATTTAACATGACGGAGAATGGCATTCAGGAAGCCTGTATGTCTGTCTGCCTTGGGATTTTTTTCCCAAAAGCAGATTTAGTTTTATTTCTGCTTCATTGTAGCTGGTGGAGCTTCTACCTTTTTTTTTTTTTTTTTTTTTTGTTTATCCACCCTTCTAAGCTTTTCTGGTTTAGCGCGTTTACTTTCACTACTTTTCTTTCCTCTGGTGTATTTCAGACATACCCATCACCAAAATATTTTAGCAGCAAGATCGCGACAGTGAACACCTTCAAATAGTACAGAAAATTGTGCTAAACATTCCTGGAAATTAAATTCCAGGAAGAGAGGTAAATCATGTAGCATTTACTAGGAAAGATTTTTTTAACAGTCTTCCACTCATAGACAGATTTTCTTCATCAGCTTCTTGTCTGCTGTAGAGAACACTGTCTGTATATCTTGTCTTGAGATGTATTAGAATCATAGAATCATAGAACAACCAGGTTGGAAGAGACCCATTGGATCATCGAGTCCAACCATTCCTATCAAACACTAAACCATGTCCCTCAGCACCTCATCTACCCATGCCTTAAACACCTCCAGGGAGTGTGAATCAACCACCTCCCTGGGCAGCCTAGTTTTTGAGTTAATTCCTACCACATTGAGTTAATTCCTACCACATGAGTATCACCTTTCTTGCCTTCTCATCTTTTGCTCATTGTACAGAACTCCAGACTCCCTTCTGGCCATCGTTATTCATCTAAAGTAGATCCTGGCTTTTATGTCCAGGTTCCCTCTGGGTTCAGTTCTGCTGGTCCGTTCTTGTCTCAAGGTGACCACAGGAATGTCCTCCACCTTGTGCTTTCATGGTATCTCCGGATGCTAACAGCAGCTTTGAATTTAGCCTCTTTCATTAAAATATCTCACAAAATTCCTGCTGGGCCCTGTAAGTCAGTGATTATGCTCTTTTCAGCGCTAAGGCAAGCAAGCTTTAGAGGTGAAGGACCCAAGGTTGTGCAGGGCAAGCAGCACAGTTTAAAGTAATCCACAGTTGCCTCAACTCCTGATTCACTCTTGTCATGCTGGTTCAAGTTGCTTCCTACCAATCAATGCTCATAATTCTTTCCCTTAGTTGTTTATTGATTTACTCAATGAATTGAAGTGTAGCACTCATTAGTTAAGAACCTTACACAGTATCTATAAAATTATCAAGATTCTTAGCTAGTATGTACTAGCACAGTTGAATCACGTTCAATTAGCCTAAACCAATTTTTATCAGAGGTTTCAAAATCCAATAAAGGTATGAGGAAATGCCCTTCTAAGTGATGATTCTGTTTCTTCATACACATAGTTCTTTCACAGTTCAAATTCTGACAAAATGCTAAGAGAAGCCAAATTAATTTTTGTTTTGTTCCGTTTTTAAATTAGAATCTCTTTTTTTCCTTCACGAATTGTCTGTTATTATTATTCATTATGTGTCCTCTGATGAAAAATGATACATGAAGAATGGTTTCTGTTACTGAATTACCTTTGCACATCATGCTTAATTCTGCAAATGAAGCAGATAAAGTCAATGAGGCTCAGTTAAGGACCAAAACTAATTCTGAAAGCTAATTATTTTCACAAGGGAGACTGTTGAAGACTATAAATTAGGAGTTTGCTATTCTAAGTTTTGTCTTCAGCTGAGTTAGTTATCTCTTCAGGAGTGAGAGAGGAACAGGGACAGGCCTGAAGCCAACCTGTTCTCCAGCTGAAGGTCTAGCTGTTCGATGGGAGTTGAGTAACATTTTATTAAAGTTGTAAACAAATTACCTGAGTTAAAACCACTCATAGGTGAAAGTCTGATAATCTATGGTCCATTGAGCTAGAAATAGGCTTGATAGGATAAGAAAGGCAGATGAGCCACTTCTTCAGTCTTAAAGGGAGTGTTCTGAATGCTTTGGGTCCCAGATTAATTTGTATTCCTGTTAGGAACAGAAACATCATCAGGTCTAACTTTGGAGAGTGGTGTCCAGCCTCAGTGTGGATTTGGCCCTTTAGCTATGTGCAGCTTGCTTGTTGAACTCATATACTGTGTATGTCTTCTATTTAAAACAATTTTTAGAGGTATATAAATTTTCCTTCCTCTTTCTACATTGTGTATACCTCTACTCCAAAGAGAATCTGACTTTCCACATGAAGATAAATGGAAATATTGCACCAAGCAAGCAAACATTTTACAAATGTATCTGAATGCATCTGTTCTTCACTCACAAGTGTGTGTCAGGAATCTCCAGAGCTGCCTGAGGAGCAGATGTCTGATTCTTACAAGAACTTTTGGTGTTTTTGAAGGTCTTTGGCTGTTATGCTTTTTTTTAAACTAGTTCAGATTCCATAAAGACGCAGGCAAAAAACTGCACCCAAAAAACCACTGGGAGGGCATATCATTAACAAAGCCGAAGAAATATGCCGTAGAGTCTGAGCAGCAGGGACAGTTGATGCATGTTTTGACACTTTTCATATAATCCGGGAATGGTAACTCATGGTTTCAGGCAGAAATTGTTTTATTGTGAGTTGCATTTGTACAGGATATAGTACAGTGAGGTCCTCATTCACGATCAGGTAACAATGCAATACACTAATAATAAGATTCAGTAGTAACTGTTTCTCTCTGCCTTTCTTCCTCTTTCTACCTACTTCACTCCTATTCTTCTATGCCTTGCCCAGATGCTTGATGAAACTATTCTTCAATACTAGATTGCAACATTTTTTCATAGAATCATAGAACAACCAGGTTGGAAGAGACCCATCGGATCATCGAGTCCAACCATTCCTATCAAAATTTTAGGTGCATTCTCAGTCATACACCACATTAAGCCTCCTTTTGTCTAGAAGGCATCATGTTTTTCATATGGTTTTTACTTCTAGTGTTTCCCTGGCCATTTTATGCAGGTATTGCCATGCATTGAATCATAGAATCATAGAATCACCAGGTTGGAAGAGACTCACCAGATCATTGAGTCCAACCATTCCCATCAATCACTAACCCATGTCCCTCAGGATCTTGTCCACCCATCCCTTAAACCCCTCCAGGGAAGGTGAATCAACCACCTCCCTGGGCAACCTGTTCCATTGCCCAATGACCCTTTCTGTGAAAATTTTTTTCCTAATGTCCAGCCTGAACCTGCCCTGGCGGAGCTTGAGGCCATTCCCTCTTGCCCTGTGCCCTGTCACTTCGGAGAAGAGGCCAGGTCCCTCCTCTCCACAACCTCCTTTTAGGTAGTTGGAGAGAGCAATGAGGTCTCCCTTCAGCCTCCTCTTCTCCAGGATAAACACCCCCCCAGCTCTCTCAGTCACTCCTCATAAGGCCTGTTCTCCAGCCCTTTAAGGGACATTCTTCAACCTGAAATGTCCTAGAAGTGAAAAAAAACCACTGTGGTTGTGTGAAGGGAAGCCCAGATCCAGCCCAGGCAGGAGCAAACCTGACCACAAGTGAGAAGAAGAGGAATGACACAACGTGCTGGAGTGTTTTCTTCAGTTTACTGTCTTGTGGTTGTTTTTTTCCCATAGGCTTAACTGCCCCAGCAGCATGAGGTATCTCAGAGTTCAGAGGGAGATAGGTCCTTCAGAAGTATGGAGGAGAGTTGTTAGGGGACTGGAAATGGCCAGGACAATGTTTTTTTTCCCATTATTTCTATTGAGCAGTTAGCGTAGCCAGTTTGCAGCATATTGATCTACATCTGTTGCTTCAGTTTTAGAGATGAAGGAGTCTTTATAGTCATTCATTTTGGTTATTAATGTGCTCAGAATCTTACAGAGGGATATAATTTGCTTCCCAGGTTTTCTTTATGTACGACACATCTTTGTGTCACCATCCCTGCTGCTCTGAGCTCAGCAGATGGCTCTTTGTAAGCAGGTGGTAATTTTTCTTACTATTGGAAGAAATGTATTTACTGCTCATTCTGGCACCCGTGGAAAAATTGAAAACTTTAAAGAGATATGCTAAAAAATACAAATAAAATGGCTGTAAAAGTTATTGCCAAATTGATATGGGACCAAAGGCATCTATTCAAGTGATCGGCAGCCAGAAATGAAGTGTACAAACCAGAAGTATTGAAAGAACTATTAAGAATGTTAAAAAAATTAAAAAAGGCAGATAACTCTCATACTGTGATGAATGATAGCCAAGGAACATCTAATCATATCTGGGTAGCGTTTACTGAAATAACTCAACCAGACAAAAATGAAAAACACGAAAAAGATGGTTTAAAAATTATTGGAATGTTCTTTTTTTTTTTCCTGACAATTTTTCATTAATCTTCAAGAAGGAATAAAGATTTATTTAAAACAAGTTAAATTAAGTGGCAAGCACTGGAATGTGGTTCCTCTTGGTATGTCTATCAAAACACAACGTTCTCAGCAGCCTCATTTTAAGGGTTGTGGAGGAGGGTTGCTTTTTTGCAGTTTTCCAACCACCTCTCCCTAATAAACCAACTTATAGAACAGAGGCTACGTTCATAGAATCATAGAATCACCAGGTTGAAAGAGACCCACCGGATCATCGAGTCCAACCATTCCTATCAAAAACTTCACTTGGGAAGTTACTCACTGCTGTAAGAAAATGTGAATTGCATGAAAAATAGAACCATAGAATCACAGAACAATCAGGTTGGAAGAGACCCGTCAGATCATAGTGTCCAACCATTCCTATCAAACACTAAACCATGTACCTCAGCAGCTCATCTACCTGTGCCTTAAACACCTCCAGGGAAGGTGAATCAACCACCACCCTGGGCAACCTATTCCAATGCCCAATGACCCTTTCTGTGAAAAACTTCCTCCTAATCTCCAGCCTAAATCTCCCCTGGCGGAGCTTGAGGCCATTCCCTGTTGTCCTATCCCCTGTCACTTGGGAGAAGAGCCCAGTTCCCTCCTCTACACAACCTCCTTTCAGGTAGTTGTAGAGAGTAATGAGGTCTCCTCTCAGCCTCCTCTTCTCCAGGATAAACACCCCCAACTCTCTCAAACACTCCTCATCAGGCCTGTTCTCCAGCTACTTCACCAGCTTCATTGCTCTTCTCTGGACTCGCTCCAGAGCCTCAACATCCTTCTTGTGGTAAGAGGCCCAGAACTGAACACAGAATTCGAGGAGCAGTCTCACCAGTGCTGAGTCCAGAGGGAGAATCACCTCCCTGGACCTGCTGGTCACACCATTTCTGACCCAAGCCAGGATGCCATTGGCCTTCTTGGCCACCTGGGCACACTGCTGGCTCATGTTCAGTCGGCTGTTGATCAACACCCCCAGGTCCCTCTCCTCCTGGCATCTAGTGAATGAACATACAAAACCCACAACGAGCTATCAACACTATGTCTGTAGGCTTCTAGTCTTTGATTTATATGTCCATATTTCTGCTTTACATGGCAACATGCCTGGAACTTCTTGGATATAATTAAGACTGAAATAGAGAAAATGGCTCTACACATGTTGTGAGAAATTGATTTAGAAAAAAAGGACCATATACCAACAGACAGGACCAAAACTTAGCTTCTTAACAGTACAAATACAGATCTCATGTGACCTTATCTCAGCAACTGCTCATCTTTTCTATTGTGTCCTTTAAGGAGGAATAACTTGCTTTATTTCTGCTACAACTCTTCTGTTGCCATCAGATATATGCCAAGATAATCCCGTGATCTAAAAGTGCTGTGGAATGTCTTTCCCATGAAAAAGAGACTCCAAAAGCATGTTATCTCTGTGTGTAACCACTGAGAACAGATGGAAGATGTGTTTTGTCTAAGCCACACTCTGTAGTCAGTAAACATTTTCAGATTCAAGCTGGTTCTGGTACATACTTAAGGATCACGGAGCAGCTGGCTTGAAACTCAGAACTGGATGAAACGAAATTTGTTTTGGGGATTTGACATTTTAGTGCAAGCTGGGGTAATGACTTAAACTATTTATTTCGATGTATTTTGTTGTATCACGTGTTATGAACGAAGATTTGTATCTAGCTCGAAGATACTCGATCTAGCCACTCAGCAAGAAGTTGTTTGCTATGAACCTAAGAGTGTTGAGAATGGGAATCATAGGATCATAGAATAACCAGGTTGGAAGAGAACCACCGGATCATTGAGTCCAACCATTCCTATCAAACACTAAACCATGTCCCTCAAAACCTCATCCACCTGCACCTTAAACATCTCCAGGGAAGGTGAATCAACCACTCCCTAGGCAGCCTGTTCCAGTGCCCAATGACCCTTTGTGTGAAATTTTTGATCCTAATGTCCAGCCTAAACCTCCCTTGGTGGAGCTTGAGGTCATTCCCTCTTGTCCTGTCCCCTGTCACTTGGAATGCTTCTCTTCGCTTGAGTAGTAAATGAAGTTCACTGATGTGCTGTTACTGGCTGGTCCTGCAGACACTTAAACATGTAGATGTAATGTTCCTCTGGAGGTCAGTTCACTTTTGCTGCTGGACTGCTCCTACAGAGTATTAGAGGGCAGATTACTGCTATCAGTTACTATTAACCATGCACAAACCTCATAGTGGTGGCAGAAGTGTTCAGCTGCCCCAAACCTTCTCTTTATAAGGCCATAGGAAACAGCGCTCAGAAATTTAGGTTCCTCTGCGCAATCTTTGCTTTGCACGCAACTTGATTTCCTACCCACCTATTGCCAATTTAAATTGATCAAGAACAAAATGCGTTTCTTATTTTCTCCTTTCTTCCAGATTTCAGAAACACTGATCCAGAAACTGAACCAAAACCTGGTCCATTTTGAATTGAAGCCTGGGGTTCGAATCCTTGTCCATGCTGCCCATTTAACAGCAGGTCAGTAATTTTTTTCTGTGTATTCTCTCTTTGTTGCTCTGTAGCACAACAAACAATATATTCCCCGACGGTAGTTGTGTGCTATCAGTTGTATATTAAACACTTCTTATTTTGATGTCACAAGAGCAACTCAGGGTATGGGCAGACATTAAAATGCTTGTTCCATCTCCCCTTTCTTTTTCATATCAAAAAGATCTAGTGGTTTTTGTATTTACAGCTAATCCTTGTGCTTACTTATGTGCAAAAATTTGCTGTTGTTTTTTGAAGTGCAGTATAAGTAGTCGCAGAATTTCTTGGTTTTCTCTGAAATATTCAACAGCTAAGCAGCACCATGGTGTATTCAGCCTGGGTCACACAGTGCCAAGTTTGCCATCTAACCTTGGATATATTCAGATATTCTAGAGTCACCAAACATTCTAAGTACAGTTCAGAAGGTATTCAGCAGTCTGAAAGACTAAAATCAGTTTACATATGCACAAACATAAGATGAGGCAGTTTGGACCTTAGCTAATCCTGTCTCAAAATGAGCTATCTCCAAAGTCCTGATATCTAATTACATGCATCTCTGTCTGGTTTGTATGCTAAACCCCCATTTCACAGCACAGGCTCTATTTAAATATTAGAAGAGATGGGATGAAAAAATCAGTGCTTGGGATTATTAGGAATTCCTTTTCTCCTGGAACTGCTGATATTTCTGATCAATTAGTATCAGCTTCTTTTGCTAACATACAAACTAAAAACCTCAGTTGACTTGTACCAGCAAACTGCTCTATGAAAAGGGTTTTTTTATGATCTGAATAATTCTGCCTAAGCTGTTGTCAGTCCACACAGGGCCTTGTCCACAAAGGGGAGGAAAAAGAGACTGTTAGAAAAGGATGTAATGCAACTGCATTTAAATCCCTGCCCAACAAGCTCTACTCTCTGTAATATTTCATTTTTCTGCAGCAAAATATGCTAATATCTGCCCTGGAAATATTACTGCATGTTTCTATGTTCCATTAGGTGTGGAACAGATGATCAGATGCTTATGTTTAGACATGTTAGAAAGAAAAGCGTAAAAAAACAGACATGCAGCACAGTTGAGTAATCTCTATAGAAAAAAAAAATACCACAACAGCTTGAGGAGGCAGGTTTTTATATTTCCTTCTTTATCCCACAGATTGTAAAAAAAAAATGTCATAGATATATGACACAAAAGAATTTCATGACTTCACATTTAAGACTTAAATTTATATATGGGACAGGACAAGACGAAATGGCCTCAAGCTCCGCCAGGGAAGGTTGAGGCTGGACATTAGGAAAAAATTGTTCACAAAAAAGGTCATTGGGCAGTGGCTGAGGCTGCCCAGGGAGGGGGTTGAGTCATCTTCCCTGGAGGGGTTTAAGGCACAGGTGGACAAGGCACTGAGGGACATGGTTTAGTGTTTGATAGGAATGGTTGGACTCAATGATCCGGTGGGTCTCTTCCAACCTGATTATTCTATGATTCTATGATACATATTTTACAGTTGTTATCAGAGAAGCAATCCTTGCCCTGAATTTTCAATGATGATCAGTGATGCTACATGTACTTTCAGAAAATTCTCACTGTGTCTGTCTTAAAAGAAACTTATCTGAAAGCATCTTAATGTCAGTGTTAAACATGGAATTACCTGCAATTGCTTATCATATTTTTTAAATTTGTTTGTGGGTATTTACTCTGGCAATGCAGTCTGCTGTTTTCCCTTTTGGTCAATGTTCAGTAAAGTCAAGATCAAATCCCAAATGAAATGTGACAGATTAGCCCATGAGTATCACAGAATCACCAGGTTGGAAGAAACCCACCAAATCATTGAGTCCAACCATTCCTACCAATCTATACCATGTCCCTCAGCACCTCATCCACCTGCACCTTAAACACCTCCAGGGAAGGTGAATCAACCACCTCCCTGGGCAGCCTGTTCCAGTTCCCAATGACCCTTTCTGTGAAGAACTTTTTCCTTATGTCAAGAATATTTTCCTTATGTCAAGAATTTTTTCCTTATGTTGAACCTGAAGGAGGAGCTTGAGGCCATTCCCTCTTGTCCTGTCCACTGAGAATCTTTTTGTTACAAAGGAAAGAAGCTGTGGAGATGAGATGCGTGGGCAGATGAGGTCTGAGAGCAGCTCTAACCTAATCTCCCTCTCTTGCAGCTCCCCTGGTGGATCTCACTCCTGGTCACAGTGGTTCAGCTATGCTGATGCTCCTGTCTGTCGTTTTTGTGGGACTAGCTGTGTTTGTAATCTACAAGTTCAAAAGGTACGACCCTTCTGGAGCCAATTCCTTCTCCCTGTTGCTGGCTTTCACTGCGGTGTTTGGGTTTGTTTTGGGGTTTGTTTGGTTGGTTTTCTTCGCAGTGATTTGTTTCTTGGTTTTTAAAAGCTGCTTCTACATCATGTGCCAGAGTACCCCACAATGATGGTTTCTGTTAATGTTTTAGGAAGATTCCTGGCCTTAATATATATGCACAGATGCAGAATGAAAAAGATCAAGAGATGGTCAGTCCAGTCAGTCAGAGGGAAAACATACCTAATGTCCCTCAAAGTGAGCTGATGAGCCCTGAGCAACTAGTAGATGAGAAGTTGGAAGTCCAGCCCATAGGTAAATAATTTGCAGCATCCCACAGTTGGTCAGACTCTTCCTTATAATTGGCTAACTCTTTTCTCAAGCTTCCCCTCTTCCCATATTCCTGTACACTCCTCCTCCCAACCTTTTCTGCTGCAGCATTAGTTTTGCTACAGAAAACCTTGCTAACTCTCCCCTCTCCCTCACTGCCACGTGATGAAAAGGAGGGGAACAACTTTAGGCTTTTTCTCTCTCCTAGTTGCTCTGTGTAGATCCCCTCCTCTTCTCATAAATCCTGCCAGCACTTAGCTTGCACTGTACGGCAATTTAATTTATTTCGCTGGGACTGATGTAGTTGTGGGGCTTAACCCCACACCTGAGGCATATCCGGGACACCTTCAACCACCCTCACCTGGAACGTGGAGGTGAGCAGGTGATTCGGTAAGTCAGATGTAAAAGTTAAATATTCTTTATGTGCCAGAGAATTAAATATTCCTTATGTGCTGTGCCAGATCTTGCTCCCGGTACCAGTGCTAGCCTGACTGATCCCTGAGGAAATCGAGAAAAATCTGGGATCACAGCTTGGACGTACAGGTTTGCCCTCAGGCTGGTTTCTCCCATAGAATTTTGTGGAGCATACTGGGTTCAGTCACACATTTGCTTAAGCTTATGTGTTTTCTTTAGTAAACTTTAGTGAAAGTGTTGGGACAGATCAGGAAGGTTTCAGCCTGGGGAAATGTTCTGCTAAAGGAACATTTCAGGCATTGCTCGGCTTCATTTCTAGGGTGAAAATTTTAGAAGAGCAGACTAGAAGTACAGTGCAAGACCCTTGCACAGACTTATTTCAGAGGAATTAAAGTTTATAGCTGTTCTGACTCAGAAGGTGCAAGTCATAACTGAGATCCCTTATATATGCACTGTTTTATCAGCTTAACCAAACCCTAGATCCTACCTCAGGATGTCCCTAAATTGTATGGGAGCGTTTGCTAAAGCAGGCTTGGTGTCAAAGCTACTGCAGAGTGTGAACAAGGGGAAGGGCAATTCAATGAGGGAATATGATGTGCTAAGATTGTGGCCCATGAAACAATCTGACAGGAGAAAGAAGAAAGTCTTTTGATGAAACTGATGTCTAAGCTGGAAGCCTCACTGCTATCAGTACCAATCTCTCCTCACTTGTTCACCAAGGAGGGATCTAGTAGGTGTTAAAAGCTTTTAAGCAGCTGCTCGTCAGCAGACCTGGACATCCCTTCTTAGCAGAATACAGGATGCAGCGAGGGGACCAACCTTCCCATGTGGTGTTCCCCATACAGAGCAACCCCAGGCCACAGTCCAGAACCCAAGGAAAGGAAATGCAGCCAAGGTAGTCTGGACAGAGGACTTCCAAAAGGCTTGTGGATCACCAAGAGGTTTCAAGCCAAGACCCGGAGCGGTGGGTCCTAAACTTTAACAATTCTTTTCGTTTGTTTGTTTTACCTTTCTTTTTCTCCCAGAAACCGCCAAGGTAAAAATTTTTGTAAGATGCTAAGGGAGAAACACCCAATTTCAGGCCAGGAACTCTATTTCGAGAATTAGAAGTACTTTGAGCTTCCCTTTTCCAAAAGAACTAAATGACTGTGGTTCAGACTGTTCCAGGGGTAGGGAAACACCTATTTTCACAGGTTACTCAAATGAAATGGCAAGATCCAGTGACCTACTAGCTGTATTCAAGATAGATTCAAAACTACTCCTGCTGCTATTGGAAACTAATCCCTTGAAGACTCTAGGATAAGAGTAGTTAAAAGCCAATTTTGGGGATAGGATTTCCTTTGTTGCAACTCTAGCATTTCTGGCTTTCTACAGTAGTCACTATTTTGTGTGTTTCTTAGCTAAGCTACTGGACACTGTATTGAACCAGAAATCAGTCTTTATAACTCCATAGTTTGCACCTGAACTGCACTAGTGAGCACAAAAAGTAAATGTGTGGGACACATGGACTCAATTCGCTACCAAAAAGGAATTAGTCCAACAGACTTCCTTAAGAGTGATTTTCCATCCAGTCAGTAAGGTGAATGTGGAAACTGAGTTGCAGCTCACAGATGAAATGAAAAAGACCTGGGCCTAGGTGTGAACAGAATAGAAAGTGCAAAGGTGCTTCACTGTCCTATACAAACCACCTCATCTGTTCCTGGAAATCAGCAACTTCTTTTTTTTTTTAATGAGTTTTCTTTCTTATGGGAAAACAAAGCAAGGCTGTAATTGGGTGTTTCTCTTTCGTATGCTTGTTCAGAAGCCAGTTTTTTTTTCAACACCTTTGACTAACACTCAGGGATCCTTCCTTGGAGGAATCCAAATGAATGTCCTTGGATCATTTAAATTTCTCTCCAAACTCTAGCAGCAAAAAAGCTCAGTTTTTATTTTCTGGATGCCAGTGGTTTAAGCTCTCCTATCGCAAATGCAAAATGTAAAGTTATTTACGAAATCTCCAACACCTTATCATTGCAAATGAATTGCAAATTTCATCTGAGGACCTCAACCCCTCCTTCCCTCAATCCCTTTGCTCTGACCTCTCCCTGTTCTGTTCAATATGGGTGAATCATCTTCATTAGCAAAAAGAGCAGGACATGATCTTCAGTGTTTTGAGTGACAAGAAAATATTTCTGGTAAGAATTGTCAGTCTGGAACAGTTGAATCCCAAAGGCCAGCAAGGTGATACCTTCAAACGTCTTTTTGGCTAAATGCACTTGCTATTTACTGACTCTTATTTTGTTCTTTCTTTGCCGCAGGAAGTATTTCCACAGCTGCTGAGCCCCAGAGCACAAAAGAAATCCCTTCCTATGTAAATGGTTGAATTGAGGACACCATATATATACATATCTAAAAAAAAAAAAGAAAGAAAAAAAAAAAAAGAAGAGAGCTCACTGCATTTGGACTTTTTAATTCTTCAGATGACAAAGGGTTTTTAGCTTTAAGCCTGTGCATGTGGACATTATATCAAGACCATAGTGGAACTGCATTGTACAGGTGTTCAGTTTTACTGGGGGGCGGGGGGAGAGGAACTGGTACCACTATTCACTCCTGTGACCCTTACCCTCATCCCTCCACTTTTTTTTTTTTTCTGATCTGTCTCTAATTTGTAGAAAATTCATAATGATATAGGCCAAGAATATGCATGGGGGTCTCTTCTTTAGGGAGAGGGGTGGGCCGAGATGTTGGGGGGAAAGGGCTGGGGGAGGCGGGAGGGAGCAGTTAGGGTTCTTGGCTTTAGATTTAACTGCTCTTTTAGCACTTTGGACTGCAAGAGGGCCAGTCGCCCCAACAGGCTTTCATAGGACACACAAAAAATCACACTGGAGTTTAAAGGCACTGAGAATATTCTTGGTCAGTTTGGTTTATATCTTGGTTTGAACTCTGCCCTTTGTTCCTTTAGTTGCAGCTGCTGCCTGTGCCCCATGGCTTGGAGGAGGTTCTTTCTTAAACAGCTTTTTCAGCATATTCACACCGTGATACTCACTGACAGCACTGTTGAGAGACAACTTTCTGTCTCCTGATCTTGGACAGAGCAGCACTAGCATGCATTACAGGCAGGGAGGTCTGTCCATACTGCACTTGCAGGAGGTTATTGCCAAAGTGAACGTACACTGCACTTTGTACCAGCCTTAAACCTTCAATTTTGGCCAAGAGAAAGCCCTAGTAACACCCTCAGCTGGATTCAGTGCCCATTGTTTGATTTGTCTGGGAGGTCGCAGGAGAACTTTACCTTCTGCGAGTCACTCCAAGGATTGTAATGTCTTCGAAAGATGTCTTGTCCATAGATCAGGGAGCAGGGAAAACTCTATGCACCTTCTTGGCAAACCCCTTTGATTGCAGGTATGCAAACTACTCTCACTCTGGGCAGAGGAGGGAGATTAAAGGAAGATTTGATTGTTGGTAGGTTTTTTGAGCCCCAGCACAACAAGATTGCTCATGAACAAGATTTGATTTCTTACCAGTAATATAAGCTTGTATCTTACACTGTAACTAGAAATGAGGCTGTGGGATATGTTCACGTAGACTATGCAGGCTTAGCATACCTCGAATAAGTCCTCCCAGAACAGTGGGTGTCTGGCTTAAGACCACTGGTCATCGCAGTGGTTGATTTCCAACCCAACTCAGGTAACTGCTTAGCTAATGCTAGGATTTTGGCTTGAAGTGCAAAGAGAGAAAGATGATATACACTTACTTAACTTTGCTAAGCGAAGGCAAGTAAAGGCCAGTTCATGATCAGTGTGGCACACTTAGGAGGCACCGTGTTTCCTGATGTGAGTGGGTTTTGTTCGATAGACATTGCACTTGGCAATCTGAGTTAAAAACAGGAGAAAGCAACGTTGTTGGCATTCCACAGAGTCCTGGGGCAAGGGGTTGGTGGTGAGTTTTAGTTTCTCTGTCACAAAATAGGCATAAATCCCAATCAACCTACTTACTGGCAAAGAAAAAAATGTGATTCCAGGTATAAGAACATTAGACCCATAGTAATCAAAGAACAGTCACAGCAAGAGTCATCAGCCTCTTTCTGTGATTTCTCTGAAAAGAAACACAGCAATTTATATGGCTTTGCTATTGTGTTTGCAACTACAGCTTTAAGAAAGACAGGAAGGTTTGGGCAGCAACTGTATAGTATTCCCCATTGAAGTCCAATGTTAGCCAAATTATTTTTATAGTAAGCCGATCAGAGAGTTTTTCTTAGAGTGTTGGAACTATTTCTAATTTTAAAATTACTTTTTTGATGTACTTTTTCATCTTCTTTTTTTTTTTTCCCTTTCGTTAATTACGATGTAGCGTAATGTATAATTGCTATTGTTTATTGCTTTTACAGTCATATTTATTAAACAGATTATGTCTCTATATGAAGGCTTGTGGTTTTGTTATTCGTATTAACTCTCTGATTGAGATTGCTAACATCAGAACAGTAGAAAGATGATCATTTCTAAGAGAAAGGGGTGTAGCGTCTGAGAGAGCTGGGGTTGTTTAGCCTAGAGAAGAGGAGGCTGAGGGGAGACCTCATTGCTCTCTACAACTACCTGAAAAGAGGTTGTAGAGAGGAGGGAGCTGGGCTCTTCTTCCAAGTGACAGGGGACAGGACAAGAGGGAATGACCTCAAGCTCCGCCAGGGGAGATTTAGGCTAGAGATTAGGAGGAAGTTTTTCATGGAAAGGGTTGTTGGGTATTGGAATAGGCTGCCCAGGGAGGCGGTTGATTCACCTTCCCTGGAGGGGTTTAAGGGACAGGTGGATGAGGTCCTGAGGGACTTGGTTTAGTGTTTGATAGGAATGGTTGGACTCAATGATCCGATGGGTCTCTTCCAACATGATTGTTCTATGATTCTATGATTTTAAGTGGAAAAGTGTGGTGATAGTGTGCTTCTGAAAATATAGTTCCTAAAAGTGCTCTGTAAAGTGAAGCTCCTTGTTGTTGAATGGGAAAGCTGATGCATGCAGAGGTATGAGATTGATTTTCTGGTTTCCAGACAGTCAGTGGCAGAGCTTTGAGCAGCTCCCTAGAACTCCAGTTCCATTCCCTGCCCATGGGTAACCTTCCCCATACACATTCCAGAGTCCAGAGAAGAGCCACGAAGCTGGTGAAGGGGCTGGAGAACAGGCTCCTATGAGGAGTAGCTGAGAGAGCTGGGCGTGTTTATCCTGGAGAAGAGGAGGCTGAGAGGAGACCTCATTGCTCTCTACAACTACCTGAAAGGAGGTTGTAGAGAGGAGGGAGCTGGGCTCTTCTCCCAAGTGACAGGGGACAGGATGAGAGGGAATGGCCTCAAGCTCCGCCAGGGGAGGGAGATTTGGGCTGGAGATTAGGAGGAAGTTTTTCACATAGAGGGTCATTGGGCATTGGAATAGGCTGCCCAGGGAGGTCGTAGATTCACCTTCCCTGGAGGTGTTTAAGGCACAGGTGGATGAGGTGCTAGGGGACATGTTTTAGTGTTCGACAGGTATGGTTGGACTTAATGATCTGATGGGTCTCTTCCAACCTGGTTGTTCTATGATTCTATGATTCTCTGTTAAAGGTTCCTTAAAAATATCTTTGTACTGCCCTTTTGCCGACATTGATGAAGGAAGATCTAAATTATTCACATCGCTGATTGATCAGGGTTTAAATGTAAAGAAAATGAAGCATAGGATGTTTCTGTGAGCTTACCAGGTGACAGTGGATGCATGTTGCTCTGAAAACGAAAGAAAAATGTATCTCCTCCACTTTTCAAGTCGGGAAGCAACCACTGGAAGGTTCTTTCTCTTATAACTGCCTCCTGGTCCAGTTATTTAGCCTTTTTTGTACCCCTGGTATAAGAATTTATATACACACATAAATAGTCCAAAATCTTGGGGTTTAGACATCACCAACAGCCAGGCTTGTGGTTTCATGTGTCAAGTCCAGGAATAACGAGTTTGCTTATTGGAGGAGTGTGTAGTTGTCATACTTGGGACAGGTCCCAGGGCATTTACACTTATCATCCTCAAAATTAAAAGCCGTCACTGCAGCCTTTCTTCACCTCTCATTCTGGCTTGAGGGATGACTGATGCAGCCATGGCCACAGTGCAGGTCAAAAAGAGATTTGTGTATAGACGTAAACTGCTTTTATAGCTTAAGTGCACACCTGAATTACCAGGCGTCTCTTCTGGCCATGAACAGTATGTCTGGTTTTGGTAAACATCTCTAAAGCATTTTCAGATCATTCTTTTCAGCCTTTTGTGTGTCCTGAGGCAGAGACTGAATGATTGTTATTTGTAGTAGTTGTTTTCTGGTTTGTATAACAACACAGGCGATTCACTGCTAATGGTTGAGACGATAAGCAAAGAATATTCCAAATGCTTATAAAATCCAATACAAATTTTCTCTGAGGCTATTCTTGTACCCCTTGAGAGAATAAAGAAGTTCATTATCCTTTGTCAGAAAGAGCAGGGAGTTAAAATACGGTTTAAAAACTCAGATATTTTCCAAATTTGATATTGATTCACTACCATTACCTTAATGGACATGAAAGAGACATATGGATGGGACAGACATATTGGCTTCAGAGAGATTTGTATTTATCCACATAACAGGACATTTGGGCTAAGATGCTGGTTTGCCTCTTTTGGAAATCAGTAGGTGTTAGTGTTTAAATACTTCTGAGGATTTGGGCCTCAAACAGTTGCTTGCTGTTAGTATATGACTGTGTTAGTATATGGCTTGCATCAGAAATGGTGTGACCAGCAGGGCCAGGGAGGTTATTCTCCCTCTGGACTCAGCACTGGTGAGGATGCTTCTTGAATCCTGTGTTCAGTTCTGGGCCCCTCACCACAAGAAGGATGTTGAGGCACTGGAGCGAGTCCAGAAAAGAGCAGTGAAGCTGGTGAAGGGGCTGGAGAACAGGCCCTATGAGGAGTGGCTGAGAGAGCTGGGGGTGTTTAGCCTAGAGAAGAGGAGGTTGAGAGGAGACCTCATTGCTCTCTACAACTACCTGAAAGGAGGTTGGAGAGAGGAGGGAGCTGGGCTCTTCTCCCTAGTGACAGGGAACAGGACGAGAAGAAATGGCCTCAAGCTCCACCAGAGGAAATTTAGGCTGGAGATTAGGAGGAAGTCTTTCACAGAAAGGTTCATCGGGCATTGGACTAGGTTGCCCAGGGAGGTAGTTGGTTCACCTTCCCTGGAGGTGTTTAAGGCACAGGTGGATGAAGTGCTGAGGGACATGGTTTAGTGTTTGATAGGAATGGTTGGACTCGATGATCTGGTGGGTCTCCTCCAACCTGGTGATTCTGTGATTCTGTTTAATTGCTTAAACTTCAGCTGGAACACAAGTCTCTTAAGACACTTAATGAAACGATAACGCAAATGAAGCAGGACTTTCTAATGACCCTAAATGAGCTCTGTCTTGGTCCTGTCAACTTCTGCTGAGACTTTCTGACAGTTGCATTTAGTCTGCTACCTAGAGCAGATAACAAGGGATTAGTATTTTATCTGTGTGCTGTCATCTCTCATTGTATGCATGGAAAGTTTCCTTGCCACTTCGTATCTCTAGGTACATTTTGTGTTTTAAACACTACCCTTGATTGCAGAGCTATCATGTTCCTGATGTTAAGAAAGGAAACTGTTTTCCTTCACTTAATGAGATGCTGCCCTCGCATTTCTCCATGAAACAGAATAATAAAGCACATGAATAAAAAAATAGGTGAGAAACGATCCTTTTAGATTGGAGGGTTAGTATGATCCTGGCCGTAATACCCAGAAGAAAAGATGGAAGTCAGATTGTTACGTGATTGATAGATTAAAGTGTTACCATGTACCAAACCATCAGGTAGGAGATACTTCTCATCTGCAGATTTAACTTTAGCTATTACTATTTATTATATATTACTATATATAAATATAATATTATTATATTATATATTACTATATATTTAAATATAATATATATTATATATTATATTATATATATTGTATAATATATAATAATATATATTATTTTATATATTATATATAGTATATTATTATATATTACTATTATATATTACTATAAATAAACATTATTTATTTAACTATTTTCTCCTGGGTAATACAGTTATCTGTTATTGTTTACTGCACAGAAATTGGGACCTAGAGGAAATCTGTGTTGTTAGGTATTTCTCTCTGTGAGAATTTTGAGGGTATCTTCTTTGTTGTTTGCATTGTGGTGCAGCCACTCCAGTGCAGCCTATTCCAATGCCCAATGACACTCTGTGTGAAAAACTTCCTCCTAATCTCTAGCCTAAATCTCCCCTGGTGGAGCTTGAGGTCATTTCTTCTCATCCTGTTCCCTGTCACTAGGGAGAAGAGCCCAGCTCCCTTCTCTCCACAACCTCCTTTCAGGTAGTTATAGAGAGTAATGAGGTCTCCTTTCAGCCTCCTCTTCTCCAGGCTAAACATCCTCAGCTCTCTCAGACGTTCCTCATAAGGCCTGTTCTCCAGCTCCTTCACCAGCTTTGTTGCTCTTTTCTGGACTCGCTCCAGAGCCTCAACATCCTTCTTGTGCTGAGGGGCCCAGAACTGAACACAGAATTCAAGGGGCAGTCTCACCAGTGCTGAGTACAGAGGGAGAATAACCTCCCTAGACCTCCTGGTCACACCATTTCTAATACAAGCCAGGATGCCATTGACCTTCTTGGCCACCTGGGCACACTACTGGCTCATGTTCAGTCAGCTGTCGACCAACACCCCCAGGTCCCTCTCCTCCTGGCAGCTTTCTAGACAACATTTCTGGTTTGCATAATGATCTCCCACCAAGCTGTAACAGTCCAGCCATGTATCAGCAGAACAGGAGCCAGACAACCTTTGGATTTATTCAACTCCTCTGAGGTTGTTGCACACCCAGTCGTTGTGGACACAAGTATCACTAACAGCAGCCAAGGTACTGCTTATGTTGTGGTTCATATTCAAATTGATTGTATAACCAGAGTCGTTAGGCTGGCATGTGAGATGCTGTATTCACCAAACTGCAGAATAAATATGCTACAAGCTCAAGGTCTTGTAGTTTTTATAAAATTTTGTGGAGAAGCCCTGAGAGGTGCAAGAGAGGGAATACGCAAAGCTATTGCCTGCCTTTGGTACAACACAGTTGCGAGAAGCCCATCTCCCTTTTCATAACAAAATCCTCCTCCAACCTTCCCTAGACGAATCTGGATGTGGTGATGTTTCTGGAGCTGCAGCTACCCTAGCAAATAATTGCTCCCCAGCCTGAAAGTGTGGGCCACTCATCCCATGGACTGTGTTGTTCCTTTCCATGCCCCCAGAGGCAGCTGCAGGGTAGAGATCTGAAGCACTAATCAGACTGACAGCTGCCTCCCCCCTCCTGAGCTTGCAGGAAAATGATGAATAATGGATGCAGCCCATTTAAATGTAGTGTTTCAAAGTGTTTTAAGGGAAAAGCCCTTCGATTATTAACCCTGTCTGCATGAGAAGAACATCCTTCTTCTGTCACTACAGAGAAAGCCTGAACTGAGAGTCTGAGCCCTTATCTCCACGCCGAAGGGTCTGGGATGCAGTGTATCTCCGACTGGCCACGTGAGTGCTGCACTCGAAGCTGAGGCTCCCTCCTGGGGGTAAGACAATCTCCATACAGAGTCCTTCTCTTGGCATTGTGGCTGAAGCTGGAAACCTTCCTTAACCACTGTAGCACATACAGATACTGCATGAACAGTGTATTCTAAGTAATACCTGTGTGATGTCACCTCAGGTGAGTGGGTGAGACGGTACTGCTGAACAATGGGTGCTGTACAACATGTGGAATATTTACACCAGATATTTCCCAAGAAGTAACTCTTTCCCTCTTCCCACACCTACCTAGTCACACCCATGCTCCCCTGAAGGTAAAACATATCGGTAGCAGAGATTTATGGTTATTGTTGGACTTATGCTTGGACTCGATGAGCTGGTGGTACTTGATGATCTTGTGGGTCTCTTCCAACTTGGTTATTCTATGATTCTATGACTTCAGGTTTCTCTTCCTTCTGTGGCCTTATATACGAGACCTGTGTTCAGTTTTGGGCCCCTCACCACAAGAAAGACATTGAGGTCCTGGAATGAGTCCAGAGAAGAGCAACGAAGCTGGTGAAGGGGCTGGAGAACAAGTCTTATGAGGAGCAGCTGAGGGAGCTGGGAGTGTTTAGCCTTGAGAAAAGGATGCTCAGGGGAGTCCTTATCACTGTCTACGACTATATGAAAGGAGGTTGTACTAAGGGGGGTGTTGGTCTCCCAGATAATAAGTGATAGGACAAGAGGGAATGGCCTGAAGTTGCTCTAGAGGAGGTTCAAATTAGACATTAGGAAACATTTCTTCACCAAAATGGTTATCGAGCACTAGTACAGGCTGCCCAGGGAGTTGATTTAGTCATCATCCCTGGAAGTATTTAAGACTGGTGGATGAAGTGCTTAAGGATATGATTTAGTAGTGGACAGGTGCAGTTCAACTTAATGATCTCAAAAGCCAACTTAGCGATTTTATCATTCTATGATTCCGCTCTATATGGACTTGGTTGGTTAATTACTTATTTTCCATTAGTGACTAGAGGCCTGGCACTCTTAACTGTCCCAGGATGAAAGACAGCTTATACCCAAAATAATTTGAAGCTTGGGGAGGAAACTTTAGAAGCCACAGAAAGCAGCTGGTTTCCAAGCTGATGTTTACACTTTGAACAACATTTCCTTAATGGAAAAGAGAGGTACCCTTCCTGACTCCAGAAACCTTTTTTCTTCGCTTGAAGTCCTGAAAAACAGCAGTCAGGTCATTAATCTCACTTGCCTGCTATGTTTAGCTAAGCTTGAACCGGGGTCAGATCCAACATGTGTATCTGAGCTTGGATGTGCTTGCAGAGAAAAGCTCTGTTGTTAGGCTGCTAACAATGCCCCTCCAGAAAGGTTGACCTGACCATCCACAGCAACTCTTTTTTCATTAGCGGATATTGTTTTTTCCTCCACATTTTCTTGCCACATTGACCTGAAAATGTACCAAAATACCTGCTGCTGTGGGCCTTCCTTTCACTTCACGAGGGTACCCAAAGGCAGCCCACAGCCTTCAGCTGGCCTCTGTTTTTATCTGTAAAACCGTAGCACTTATTTCTTTCACCGCGGTTTTTAAGGTTCCTCAGTCCTTTCATGGAGTTGCAAGAAGAGCTCGTTTCTTCTAAGGTGTAGTCAGGGTTATTGGAATTAACTTCGGGGGAAAATAAACTCTAGTTCTTCCTATATCATAATATACACTGGGCGCTTGAGGAGATGCAGCAGGAAAGTTCCTGAAAATAAACTAGAGTATATTATGTATATAACATACTATATTATATATACTATATACTACTATATACTATATAAACTAGTGTATATTATGATATAGGAAGACTATACTTAACAGCTCTTAACAAAAATGAAATTATGATCCCTCCCTAGCAATCTATTTTGTTTTCCTATTAATCTAAACATTTTTATTAATTGAAAGCAATGATTCTCTTCTCTGTAATTATTGCACATTTTTTGTTTCTAATTTCAAAGGACATTCTAGTTGCAGGTTTCGGTCCTTAGTTTTATTTCAACTTTTCCTTCATCAGCGTAACACATTTCCTAATTATCCTTTTAATAGAGATGATAATCCAGAAGGCGGCCAACGTAATTTTTGTTGATTTGTTTAAACTAGATTCCAAAAATAGGTTATTGCATTGGTTCTCTTTTGAAATTCTGATTTCCACATTGTGCATAGTAAGATACTAATGTGCATTTTTTAAAAAACTAGAAGAAAAATAAAGTTCCAGTTCTCAAGAAACAAATGCATAACAAGGAGAAATCATAAGTATTTCTAGCTCTGGAGTTGGATCTCATTTAAAGATCTTACTATCTTTAGTATTCATGAAAAATTATGCACAAACGAAGTGATAAAAGAGCTCAGACTTGAGCACCTGGGGAAATAATAATAATTATTACAATATTAATTAATAATAATCTTTCTTTCTTCTCTTTTTTTTTTCATTAAGTGATGCCTGAAAGAGCATTAACACCTTATCTACAGAGAATCTCTACCAGCTGTTTGCAGAGACCTGATGGCTGGATTAACAATACCAACTAGCCACTGATTTTGGCATCTATTAATATTTCTGTGGTTTTCCAATGAACTGTAAAGTGTATAGTTAAAAAGAGACTTTTAGAAACACACAGAATGTGAATTCCAGTCATATTTTCAAAGAACTAAAAAGGCTTTCTTTTTTTTTAAGAACAGATGAGTTTAAAAGATTTAAATAAAGGCCCAGCCTTGAGAGACCATCAGAGTTTCAGAGTTGTGAAGGGCTATTGTCGTGTAGAATTTGGCAGCTAATCTGAAAGATGAAAGTATTTACTTTGTGAGCATTTCCACTCCCGTGGACTTAACTACCTTATTCGCAACCTGACTCTGAGTTCCTGAACCCAAGACGGAAAAACTGTAGGAGTGAACTACTCAGGTGCTGCATGAGGGAATGGTCTCAAGCTCCACCAGGGGAGGTTTAGGCTGGACATTAGAAAAAAAATTTCATGGAAAGGGTAGTTGGGCATTGGAACAGGCCGCCCAGGGAGAGGGTTGAGTCACCTTCCTTGGAGGTGTTTAAGGGACGGGTGGATGAGGTACTGAGGTACATGGTTAAGTGTTTGATGGGAATGGTTGGACTTGATGATCCAGTGGGTCTCTTCCAACCTGGTTATTCTATGATTCTATGATTTTAGGCAGCCTGATCTAGTGGGATGTGCCTGCCCATGGCAGGGGCGGGTGGAACTAGATGAACTTTAAGGTCCCTTCCAACCCAAACTATTGTATGATTCCATAAGCCTTTGTGGAAATAAAGGAAGGAAGATGGATCCAGGAAAAAAAGACCACCCTGGGAGCTACTGTTCCCTCCTGTAATCAATAGGAATTGCTTTCCTCTATATCTCTCCATGTCTTACTCTGATGCAATGGCTGGAGATTAGGAGGAAGTTTTTCATGCAGAGGGTCATTGGGCATTGGAATAGGCTGCCCAGGGAGGTGGTTGATTCACCTTCCCTGGAGGTGTTTAAGGCACAGGTGGATGAGGTCCTGAGGGACATGGTTTAGTGTTTGAGGGGAACGGTTGGAGTCGATGATCCAAAGGGTCTCTTCCAACCTGGTTGTTCTATGATTCTATAATTCTAAGATGGGAGGGAATTTGATGAGGTGATTAATGTGATCTCTTCCCATCGTATACTCCTGTGCTGTATTCTCCAGCTTTCTTTGACACAGGCATAGTAGCTGAGCAATTCCCACCTTGGGGAGGTACAAGAGGGAGGAAATGGAGAGGCATGGCAAGGGCAGAGAGTTCTGTAGCAGAGCTGTGTTGCCATCTCAAGGTTTTCAGCTTTCCTCCAGCCTCGGCATAGGCAGCTCTCCCTGCTGCACTGAGAGGTGTCCAGTTGAGGAACTCAACTGAAACGATTCTCAGAAAAGCTCCTGTAGTTGTGAGGACCCAGACATGCATTCCCTGTTATAAGAGCTGCCTGGAGTTTAACATCTTTTCATAGAATCATAGAACGACCAGGTTGGAAGAGACCTACCGGATCATCGAGTCCAACCATTCCTATCAAACACTAAACCATGTCCCTCAGCACCCAGTCCACCTATGCCTTATATACCCTTGTTCACCTACCAGAAACCCTATCAGCTAATAAATCGTGTCACTAATCTCTCATACTGCTACTAAGTCTCCTCCAGTAAGTTGTTCCCAAAGGCTCTTGAAAAGCTTCCTTCCCTGTTAACTCTCCTTTATTGCTGATTAATTGCTAAGACAGCAACACTGAGGAGTGTAATGCAAAACCCTTTCTACATGCATTGCAAAAAGCTCATTACTGTGTTTTTAGCACTGGATATCTTATTTTTTCTTTTTAAAAAAATAAGTGATGTTGGAGAAAACTAAACAACCCCCGCAAACATTGTCACATTCATTCCTTAAAAACATTGCTATTTTATTAAGAAATCAGAATCTGTATAATTTCTTTTTAGTAAAACAGTTCCAAATTATTTTTTTAATGAAGACAGAATCTTAAAGCCTTGTAGAAGACACTTATGCAAAGAGGAAAAACAAAAGCAAGTTCCTTCTATCAGAAAATTTTATTGAAAAGATATCAGACTGTCTCCCCTTCTGAATCTTGTTCAATCCTAAAATATCAACATATTAACAGGTTGTAGATTTTGATAGAAGTAGTACCATCACTATCAAAAATATGTGTAAATGCTGCCATGAGGCTTCTCTAAGAGAAAAAACCTTGTAAACACTGAGGATGATTATTAACATCTATTTTGTTTGATTAGAGTTCTTAGCTGTTACAAGTATGGTCATGTTTATCCTGTTAACCATCAAACATGTTAATTTACCAAAAGACAAACCTGCAGGTTACTACTGGACTGAAGTTAGTAATGAATCCTGTTCATAATTAAATTCACTAGAATATTTCCACAGCCTGAAGACTCGTAAGTGGATCTTGTTTTTAAAATCCCTTTCAGCCAAATAACCACTTAACTAATTTCAAATTAAATATCTCAGTCAGGATGTTCTCGGGGAATTGCATTTGAATGTTGTTATAATATCACCCAGGGAAATGTTTTCTTCCTGAGTATGAAAAGAAAAAAGAAAAGAAAAGTAAATAAACCATTATTTTAAATGGGATTTTAATTAATTTTTCTAAAAGTGAATTCAGCAATTGGCCACCTTGGCAACCAGCATCCTTTGTTTATCCACAAGCTGTAAGCATTAAGCCCTGTTCACATCATTATGTCCATACACTTAGATCATAATTACCAACATTTATATATTTTCTTTTCACAAATGCTGTTACTGGTGGGAACCAAACTGGTGTTATCTCTTCCAATGCATAGTAATTTTTTCAAACAGTTTGTTCTTTTTGAGAGTCAGTGTTTGCTGCAGAGGTCCTAGCAAAACACACATGGCACTATCCAGACTGGCCCCTGTTGTACTGACAAAGCCAGAGAAAAATGCAGATATACACATACAGTTTTGTTTTTCTTATCTATGGTTGCTCTCCCTGTTTTCCCCAACTCTTCCGACTCCTATTGTGGCTATACTGCAAGATCTAGCTAGTAAGGATGGTCCAGGATTGTTTCAAGAAAGCCCTTTTTTAAAAATTGCTCTTAGAATCATAGAATCACCAGGTTGGAAGAGACCCATTGGATCATCGAGTCCAACCATTCCTATCAAACACTAAACCATGTCCCTCAGCATCTCATCCACCTGTCCCTTAAACACCTCCAGGAAGGTGACTCAACCACCTCCCTGGACAGCCTGTTCCAGTGCCCAATGACCCTTTCTGTGAATTTTTTTCCCTAATGTCCAGCCTAAAGATCCCAGCAGAAAACATTTTATTTACTTCTCTCTGAACCTCTCTGAGGGTGAAGCTCTGCTTTATAGCACTTTAAATGATATATATTTTGCTTTTCTAGATCAGGATTACCATGCTGCTAAAAAAAAAAAAATATTTTAATGAAATCATTAGGAAGAAATTTCAGCAAGCTGAAAAGAGAGAAAAAAGAATGGTTCCTTTATGAAATGAGAACAGACCTTACTCTGCCAAACTGCAGCACACCAGGCCTCTACCCCCTGGAGGAAGCTGAGAAGGTTGTGGTTATTTGTGCAGGCAAACAAGAAGTCTCTGAGATGATATTGTTTTAGTCACTTCAGTGAGTAAGAAAACTGAGCACAGGTAAGTTGTCGTGTAAACAGCTCATGAATAAAAACCAGTGAAGCAAAACCTGCTGCACAGGGAGTCCTTTCAAACTTAATACCAGGGGTTTTAGTTGAGTTTATCATAGAATCATAGAACAACCAGATTGGAAGAAACCTACCGGATCACTGAGTCCAACCATTTCTATCAAACACTAGACCAAACCCCTCAGAACCTTGTCCAACTGTACCTTAAACACCTCCAGAACTGTGCCTTAAACACCTCCAGGGAAGGTGAAAGTTTGTATGCAATTACACTCTTTAGTCACTACAACAAAAAGAAGGATAATAAAGTCACTGGACCCAGAATTGCAGTCATGTAGCTCCTCTAGGAAAGAGATCTTCAGCCATGACTGGATGTATCTTGCCAGCTGGGGAAAGATCAAGCAATTTCTGGTCTTCCAAATAAAGAAACGAGGTCTTGTCATAAAGGACATGACATGACAAGCGACTGCTTTCTGCATTTATGGTGGTTCCTAATGTCTTCTACTCCAACAAACAGACCACGGATAAGCCTCCTTCCTCAACAAAGTGAGATGATCTGCTAATTAAAAGCCTGGGCATTAATGTAACTTTGGCCTAACTCAAGAGTTGTTTAATTAAGCCGTTCTCAGGCCTTCTGCATTTGTATTTTCAGTACAAGTTGCTGATGGAGCTCAGTTGCTGTCTTGTAGACATAGGGCCTGGTGAAGCATGGCTTCAGCATAGTGTTGATAAGCAAGTGTGACATCAATAGGAATGGGACGGAGGTCTGGGGGAAAAAAAAGCAAAAAAAAAGTGATAATCCTGCCTCTGCGTCTGTCTTTGGGAGATTGCCAGGATTTTGTTCCCATTCATCATCCATATCATCATTTAGAGGGCATCTAATGACTGCTCCAACAGGATATTTTAGCTGTCCACACATTGCAATTGACCTAGAAGAGGTCAATTTATGTCCTACTGAAATCAGCAGGAACTGATTAAACATGCAGCGATTGTGGCAAATGGTATTGGGTGGGAGAAACCAATGTCATTCCATTGACAACTTCAATAGAAATCTGGCGATTTTCACCAGAAATCGTTCAGATGCTCTTGAAGTGCCTTGCGGTTAAGCCATTATTCTCAGCAAGCTTCTAATAGAGCATATATATGGGATAAAAAAAAAAATAAAATCAGTGTGTAATTCTTTAAACTTGGAAAAAAATTACATTGCGACTTCGTTTTATCCACTCAGACAGATGTGATTCCTCACTGCTACTCCCCTTCCCTTCATTCGTCCTCATATGTTTCATTATGGTTGGACTAGAAGATCCGATGGGTCCCTTCCAACCTGGTTGTTCTGTGATTCTGTGATTCTGTGATTATCAGAAGGCAAATGTAATAAAGTTAACTGTCTTTCTTGTAGTGCAAACATTACAAGAGAACACTTAGAAGCCTAACAAATGTAGAGATTAAATTAAAGCAAAAAATAAAACCCAGAAAAGTAAGACCAAGTGCTTAGCTTAAGCACACAAAAAATATTGGTAGAAGACGTTTAAAAACTACCTTAAGAGCTGCAACTGGCAATTTCACCAGCAGCATAAAATAAGTGGTATCTTGCTTTCTCTTTGCAAGACAGGATTTTAGGTGAAGAGGAAAGTGGTACAAAATGCCCTAATATTCTTGATTTAGATGAACATGCTCAGACTACTTGGAGTCATGAATACAACCAAGAGATGGCAGCAGCTCATGCATGAATTCATTTACTCTACTTAGTTTGCAACATTATTTTCATTCTATAAGGTACAAGGAAATTAAGTTATGTTCAGCTTACGATACAAATTGCTTCCATTATTATTAAAAGGAAAGGAGAGGTAGAGACCAAGGAGAGAGGGAGGAGTAGTCTCATGAAGGACTTTGGAAATTTGCTTTAGACACCCATGCAAAGACTCTTTTTGGAAAGAAATGAGACTTGTTTGCTGTATAAAACAACAATCCCCAACTCCAGTTTGAAATCTCCAATGGGTGTACATACTGTACGTTTACAATACGTAGAAACACAATTTCTATTTCTAGCACAATTTCTAACTAGTGAAACACAATTCCTGTGATGTGCTAAGAGAGGAGGGCTAAAGAGAGAACCAAGAGGCGTATTGTTAGTTACTAATCTGCATCTAAAATAAACTCTCTTTTACATAGTATTACTGATTTTGTTTCAACCTTGAATACCCAATTGGATATTTGTCTTCAAGACCATATCTTCAGGACCACATGAGCCAGCAGTGTGCCCAGGTGGCCAAGAAGGCCAATGACATCCTGGCTTGGATCAGAAACAGTGTGACCAGCAGGTCCAGGGAGGTTATTCTCCCTCTCTACTCAGCACTGGTGAGGTCGCTCCTCGAATCCTGTATTCAGTTGTGGGGCCCCTCACCACAAGAAGGATGTTGAGGCTCTGGAGTGAGTCCAGAGAAGAGCAACGAAGCTGGTGAAGGGGCTGGAGAACAGGCCCTATGAGGAATGGCTGAGAGAGCTGGGGGTGTTTATCCTGGAGAAGAGGAGGCTGAGAGGAGACCTCATTGCTCTCTACAACTACCTGAAAGGAGGTTGTAGAGTGGAGGGAACTGGCCTCTTCTCCCAAGTGACAGAGGACAGGACAAGAGGGAATGGCCTCAAGCTCCACCAGGGGAGATTTAGGCTAGAGATTAGGAGGAAGTTTTTCACAGAAAGGGTCATTGGGCATTGGAATATGTTGCCCAGGGTGGTGGTTGATTCACCTTCCCTGGAGGTGTTTAAGGTACGAGTAGATGAGGTGCTGAGGGACATGATTTAGTGTTTGATAGGAATGGATGGACTCGATGATCCAGTGGGTCTCTTCCAACCTGGTGATTCTATGATCTTGTAGAGACTAGACATTTTCAAGTAGCTTCCATAGGTTTTAGTGATAAAAATGTGACACCTGTAAAATCTAGCAACATTTTTGAATAGGTGATAGAAATTAAAAAAAGCAGCTTATATCACGTCATTTGTGAGGGTGGATTACTTCAAAGAGAATGTGGAGTGGATGAGGCACTGCTAGAACAACCAAAGGAAAATACTGCAATTATTAGTCATATCTTATGAAGGACTGAACGGAGAGACGAAGACACACTCCAACTCCCTGATTTAAAGGAGGAAAATCTTGCATTAAGAGGCTAAATTAAAACAACTTGAGGGATTCAGCAAAGGTTTGATGACTTGGGGGAAGATGATTGCATGAACAGAAAACTAGATTATAGCTCAGGAGTTTGAATAAATACAGATAATCATAAACTTGCTTATCTGACAGGTAGATAGCTAGATAAATATACAACCTCTCCCTATGTTATCATTGCTAGAATAAATGTCCTTGCATTGTGATCAGCCTAGTTTGCCATCGCTGTCTTTCACAGCATCAACAATTTATGCTTTGCTTACTTCACTGCATCAGAGTGAAAGGAATAGACAAAATCCAGAGTGCAGATGGTCTTTCTAAGGTGGCTTTAGGTGTGGTTTAACACCAGCCTGCAGTCCAGGAGGGTGATTGCTAAGCACTGTAGAGCTTACAGGCTGCTCAACGGGACAACCTGAAAAAAACCCCAACCAAACCAAAAAGAGTTCTTTGTATTTTCACAGAATCATAGAATCATAGAACAACCAGGTGGGAAGAGACCCATCGGATCATCAAGTCCAACCATTCCTATCAAACACTAACCCATGTCCCTCAGCACCTCATCCACCCATCCCTTAAACACCTCCAGGCAAGGCGAATCAAACAAATACCTGGGCAGACCATTCCAATGCCCAATGACCCTTTCTGTGAAAAACTTCCTCCTAATCTCTAGCCTAAATCTCCCCTGGCGGAGCTTTAGGCCATTCCCTCTTGTCCTGTCCCCTGTCACTTGGGAGAAGAGCCCAGCTCCCTCCTCTCCACAACCTCCTTTCAGGTACTTGTAGAGAGTAATGAGGTCTCCTCTCAGCCTCCTCTTCTCCAGGATAAACACCCTCAGCTCTCTCAGCCGTTCCTCATAAGGCCTGTTCTCCAGACCCTTCACCAGCCTCGTTGCTCTTCTCTGGACTCACTCCAGAGCCTCAACATCCTCCTTGTGCTGAGGGGCCCACAACTGAACACAGGATTCAAGTAGCGGCCTCACCAGTGCCGAGTACAGAGGGAGAATAACCTCCCTGGATCTGCTGGTCACACCATTTCTGATCCAGGCCAGGATGCCATTGGCCTTCTTGGCCACCTGGGCACACTGCTGCCTCATGTTCAGTCGGTTGTCGACCAACACCCCCAGGTCCCTCTCCTCCTGGCAGTTTTCCAGCCAGGCTTCTCCCAGTCTGTAGCTCTGCATAGGGTTGTTGTGCCCCAAGTGCAGGACCCGGCATTTGGCCGTGTTAAACCTCATGCCATTGGACTCTGTCAATGTTTAAGCACTGCTTACCATTGTAATGTTCTGCAATGTTTAAGTTCATATGTTTAAGCAATGCATATATAAAGGACCACATTCATTTGGCTCATGCACCTTGCCAGCATGGTCTGGACTGAAGCAGAGTGTCTTAGTGCTGCCGAAAAGGCTACGAAAGTCCTTGAAAAAGATGTAGATCCAGGAAGATCCGTCTGAGAAAGTCTTCCAATTGCTGATACAAGCATAAAACCAGCTTCTCCAAGCACAGCCTACTCTTTGCCTTGATGATTAATGCATACATGGAGGATGTGCAGGATCTGCCCTTTGGTTCCTTCCTTTCTGCGTTTGTTACGTAGGGATTAAAACATCAAAATTCCCCATATCCTCGCTGTGTGCATTATGCATTGGCTGTCACAGTAAGGTTTCCTCTTATTTTCCCCCATCGCAACATTTACATTTTGGTTGCAGAATGGTTCTGTTTAAAAAAACAAGAGGATAGTGCATATTCCATTTCCAGAGTAATCCAGGTCATAATTCAGGGAAGAGATTTTGAATCTTCCTAGTCTAGAGCAGATTTCCTATATTTAGAGCAATCGCTTTAAAATCAAATGTAATTTAAGAGAAAGGATGCAGCAATAGCAGATTTCTTTCTAAAAATCTTGAGTAGTACCTCATGATTCTTATCATCTAATTCTAAGTGGCTGTTCTTTCAGCACAGAGAACATTCTTGAGTGTTTTTCAGAAATGACTTTTTCTTCCATTCACACTATTCATTATCAAGGAGAACTAATGCAAGCTCTATGTATCTTTGCCCTAGATCTACATGGCAAGAGGATACAGTTAAATAATTTCAAGTAGTTCATTTACATCTTCTTGTGAAATGACATAGGATGACATGAAACATTCATCTTTTCACCTACAACTAAATAAAACACTAAATTATGGTGACTCTGATTTCTAGATACAGATAGATATAGAATCATAGAATCACCAAGTTGGAAGAGACCCATCGGATAATCGAGTCCAGCCATTCCTATCAAACACTAAACCATGTCCCTCAGGACCTCATCCACTCATCCCTTAAACACCTCCAGGGAAGGTGAATCAACCACTTCCCTGGGCAGCCTATTCCAATGCCCAATGACCCTCTGTGTGAAAAGCTTCCTCCTAATCCATATATATCCATATATTTATATGGATACATTTCTTAAATACTAATGTTATTTAAACTATTTTTAAAAAATCTGAACATGTCAAAATTTGTATCACGAATTAATGTGCATTAAAAATGGAGCCAAGATTAATTTAATGAGCAAAACTCTGTCAAATCTTTCAAGAAACTTTCATGTCGTTTGCTTCATAAGTGATGAACTATCCACAGATGCTCATTTACAGGCAACAGCTATTGTTGAGCCACAGTTATTTTCAAAATGACCGCAGGCCAAATATTCTTAATTCTTATCATGGAGATCCTATTCACTTCTTTTGTCAGCCCTTCACTGCTTTGAGTCTATGCTAATGTAATGCAATTGAATCTCTTAGGGTTGAAAGAATATAAAGGTGTGGTAACATTTTGCTGGAGGATTATTGAAAAGAAATTGATTTAACAGATCAGCCTGCTGTTGGAATAAGAATCCTAAATTTTCATGCTTGTGCAAAATCCTTACAAAGCTCTTAGGGTATAAGCAGGGAGCATCCCACAGACCTTTACTGCAGCAATGAACCCTCTAGGAACAACTTCTAAAATTCCTAAGATACCCATTGGAGGGCTAAGCATTATCACCTTAAAAATCTTCTCTATCCATCTAGGCAGCGAAAGGGTTGAGAGAAATCCTGAACGTGAGCAAAGTGTTCCTGTGGACACCTTGGGTGGAATTTATGGGAAAAGGACAAAGCACAACCACAACAGTAGGATAAGCAATGAAGCTGGGGAAGGGGCTGGAGAACAGGCCTGATGAGGAACGGTTGAGAGAGCTGGGGGTGTTTATCCTGGAGAAGAGGAGACTGAGAGGAGACCTCATTGCTCTCTACAACTACCTGAAAGGAGGTTGTAGAGAGGAGGGTAATGACCTCTTCTCCCAAGTGAGAAGGGGACAGGACAAGAGGGAATGTTCTCAAGCTCCACCAGGGGAGGTTCAGGCTGGACATTAGGAAAAAAATTTTCACAGAAAGGGTCATTGGGCACTGGAACAGGCTACCCAGGAGGTGATTGATTCCCTTCCCTGGAGGGGTTTAAGGGACGGGTGGACGAGTTGCTGAGGGACATGGTTTAGTGTTTGATAGGAATGGTTGGACTAGATGATCCGGTGAGTCTCTTCCAACCTGGTTGTTCTATGATAAGAATGTAGATATCATGGGGAAAAAGGAGTAGGCAAGGAGAGATACAATTTTGAGCAGGTCTTTTCATATACTCAAATCTATGTTAGTGCCAGAGTATAGGAAGTTAGTGGATTATCACCTCCTGAAGACAGAAAAATTTCCATTGTAATGATTTTTTTTCAAACCAGATGAAATATTAAATAATTGAATGTATATATATAGCAGCTTTGTTTGCCTTTTTAAAAATGTTTCACTCATCCTGGTTTTGTCATACAAAAACCTCCCCTTCTCATATTATTGGCAACTTATAATTTGAACAGCGTATTTTGTCTTCAGCTTAAATGTTTCTGAAATACTTAGTGGAGGGCAGGGGGAATCCCTTTGTAATGGCTTCTAAATAAATTCAATATCAATTTAAACTCTTAGCAGAAGTTAAATCAAAATAATTAGGATATTAAAATGCTTTGTACATTTCCAATCTCTGGTTTATTTCAAATCTGGATCATTTCCAAGGAACAATAATAGAATGAATACATTAGAATGTTTCCTTCTCCTTAATATATACCATTTGCTCACGAGAAGGTGATTGATAACATGCATTAAAGACAAAATCTGATTGATTGGCCAACATACTTGAGGAGGGGCTGGAAGGAAAGGAGAATAAACTTCACATTAACAAAACATTACACAGGTGGACGTTGACACACACTTAGTATATTAACCAAATAAAAAAGAAAACAACATAAACAACATTTTTCACAGAAAGGGTCATTGGGCAGTGGCAGAGGCTGCCCAGGAAGGGGTTTTAAGGGACAGGTGGACCAGGTGCTGAGGGACATGGGTTATTGTTTGATAGGAATGGTTGGACTTCATGATCCGGTGGGTCTCTTCCAACATGGTTGTTCTATGATTCTATGAAAAGCCTTCATAGCACCTCTTCCCATTAGAAACTAACCTGTGCACTGTAAATGCTAAATACTCCTTATCATGGAGAAAAAGAGATAATTGGAGATTCTGACAGCAAGTGCTCTGAAACTCTTCAGAAAGAAGCTAGACCAGGGTATAGAGGAAGATAAATGTAAATGGATTGCAATGTCAGCTAAGTTATTGGCTCTGTTTTGGTTTTGATCCCTCTACCCTCCTTCTTCACCACCTGAAGACCTATGTCTTCCAAACTGTGTAGTCTATTAGGACTAGTGGGCATAAATAAACTTGCACTGTGCAAGTCCTTGGGTTGTGGAAGTTGCAATTCTTTCTGTCACAGTCACAGAAAGTGCCTATCTCTGATAGTTGCCACGTTTACTCTTAGGGAACACTCCTGTTTCCATTCTTGGCTAGCTATAAGGTGTTTCGAGCTCTGGTGCAGGGTCCAGGGTGGCAAGTGTTACACACAGATATGTTATGCATGAAAGGGCTTCTACAAGCTGGAGAAAGCAGGGTTGCAAACAAAGTCCAGTCCTGAGGTGCATTAACCTTGAAAGGGCATAATGACTACTTGGAAAGAGCAAACACTCCAGGTACACAAGACCTACAAAACTATCAAAACTAAGATGCTGTGCTTGGAGAGGGATGAATAGACCCTCCACCAGCCTCAGCTAGGTCATGTGTGTGTGTGTGTGTGAGCTCTTGTGCTAGTGGCTGGAGAATCTGTGCACAGGGAAAGGAGTTCACATTCCACATCCACAGGGAGGTGGTTGACTCGCCTTCCCTGGAGGTGTTTAATGGGGAGGTGGACGAGGTGCTGAGGAACATGGTTTAGTGATTGGCGGGAATGGTTGGACTTGATGATCCAGTGGGTCTCTTCCAACCTGGTTAATTTATGATTCTATGATACTGTGGTAGACATCCAAGTTCGACAGCTTTTGGCTGAAATTTTTAGGAACTGAATGGTTGTAAGACAAAGAAAGGAAGGAATCAGTGGAATTAAGAAGTGGTCCGATTCCTTAAAAGGTCAAATGCTTTGAAACAAATCTGAGATGTCCTGAATCCCACTGCAGTATCATTCTCATTAAAATGTGTCACGGTCTAAAGTAAATGCTCAGTGTAACTGCATTTTTACTGTAACCATTTTAAAATGATGGTTCTTGTGGCATACACATAGCTCCTTTGTTATATACGCTCATGCAAGCCACACAGATGACTCTTAATGTTACCCTCTCTCCCCCTCAACTATTAAATAAACTCAGAAATTACAATGACATTAAAAACACTTGGAGCAATTTTATGCGATCATTAAGTCAGCATATTCTACTCTGGAGGCTTTTGCTATTCAGCAGCCTTGAAATTACTTAGATCAATTAAGTGCATTAGCTTTTGTATGGAATACAGGAATGTGGGGTTTTTTGCCACTGTGGGGAAATATAAATAATGAAACAAGGAGAATCTCTTTGTGGTTTCATGCTGCTTTTCTCACTTCTGAATGTTTTCATGTGCCTGGACTTGAGTTCTCCTTTCTTGATGAAATAAATAAAAATATTTGTCTCTCCAAGCCGAACGTTTTGGCATTAAGAAAGCCTAGAAGTCTCCCTTATACTCTGCCATCCTTTTTTTCTTAGGTGATAGAGAAGAGGTATGCAAGCCAATCATTTCCACTTTAGAAATGTGCTAATCAATTCCATGCTCATAGTGGGATATGACCTTGCAGGAAAGGTCATTAGATATTAGTCATTAGCTACTACTAATAATTAGTGTCCAGGTAGAGTGATTAGCTGGTCAAGTGTAACATAAGAATGACTTCAGAGGACACATTGCTTTCTGTAAAATTAAAAGGCTGGGAGATAGTTTTCTGGCTTACAAGAAAGCTGATTGAAAGGCTGTGTAATTAAATTCGTTGTGCGCTCTGCCCATGCTGCAGAACATAATAGGACTTACCCAGAAAATTAATCTGATAACCTGGCTCCCAGTTCCATGCTTAATTCTCGTGCTGTTGTGCAGCCCAGCCACTGAATTATAGTTATGCAAGATTAATTAGCACCATTGTTCATAAAGCTAATATTCAATGTAAATGAGGAGGATTAGCAGGCAGCTATGCATTGACTTACAAGAAAGGGAACGCATTTTTAAACAGGGATCTTAGGACATATAAATTAAAACCCAAAGGATTTCCTTTCAAACACTAATGGCTCACTGCATCAGGTATGGTTCTGCTTTGCCTTAGCACTGAAATATGTTTGCGGAGATAGAGTTGTGCTCTGCTAGATGCTGCTGAACATCCTTAGGCATTTCAGGAGTCATCAGCTTCTATGTTACAAAATCCAGAAGACAACTTCTAAGGGATTACTTTTATATTGTGGATATTCCACTGTGCTTGAACTACATTCTAAGATTTTATTTCTCTTCACCTTGGGTTCTACTGATGTTCAACTTCCATGGCTCTACTTATAGGTGGTAGTTTGTAATTTATTTATCTGTTGTGCTTGCTGGAAATCTAAGCTCTGCAAAACATTTATGGATATCATTTTTATTTCTTTTTAAAGTGATCTAGACAGTGGCAATGGTTATAGGGAGGAGTGTTCATGCTAATTAAAAGCTGTAGCTTACCTTTCAAAAAAAAATATTGTCTATTTGCCTGAAAGAAAATTCTGTCATCAGTCACCATTTTTAATCTGCTTAGCTGTTTGGAGTTATCTTCACTTAAGAGTTGCCTGGATGTTGATGTAGGTTCTTTGACATCATTTCTAAGTGCTCACTTGCCATATATGATGATCAGAGGATCTGAGGGCTTTGTGGAAAGGAGTTTGAGCAATAAGGAGGGCATCATCTTGACATTTACAGCTGCCAGGTTTTCTCAATACATCCTCTCTTTGTTAGCAACAGCAGTTAAACAAAGAAACTTGTGGTGTACTTCACAAATTTAAGAATCATAGATTCATAGAGTTGTGGCATGGGTTGGGTTGCAAAGTAAGAAAATAAATATGTGTTTAAGGGACGGATGGACGAGGTGCTGAGGGACATGGGTTAGTGATTGATGGGAATGGATGGACTTGATGATCCAGTGGGTTTTTTCCAACCTGGTGATTCTATGATTCTATTTAAAAAATACATTCAGGAAAGAAAACAAATTAAAGCAAAATCTATAAGCATTTTACAGTAGCCTAAAATTGTGATGCTGTGAAAGCTCCTGTTATATTATTTTAATGATTAATATCTTCCCTATTAAAAAAATGTATATTTTATAACATAATTTTTGTTCAACTCTGGATTCTAATCCTGGGCTTACTGTAGCTTTATTCGCTTGAGTTTCAATAGTAAACTTACCTTCCTCACTGAAAACTGTATGAAATGATTTGAAGCTACTCCATCGCTCCATAAATGGGATTGGGACCTTTAAATATCCGTATTTGGGGAGTGTTTTTCCACATTTCACTCATTCCTCTTTTCAGAGGAATTTACAATGTGCTTCCTGAACTGCAGACAACAGACCTGGACATGATATTCCTGCAGTGATTGCAGTGCTATCAAATGCCAAGGAAATACAGCATCTTGATCTCTACTCAGAATTCTCCTGTTTATACTGTAAGACATATTTATTCACTGGAGTCATTTGTTCACAGGATCATGTTCACTTTATCCAAGGATGCTTACACTTGTTTCAAATTCACTACAGAACAATTCTTCTCTTCCCCATTTCCATGGGCTGTAGGTATGTCTAGCACTCTTCCTTCCTCTTCTGTCTGTGCTGGGAATATATTAGTTGCACACAGACTGATTTCCTTAGGAGGTTAAGGTGCAAAGAGCTTTGCAGCAGGAGCTAGATTCCTGTGCACCTCAGCCACATAGAGTGACTCTGCAACTTCACGAAAGCCTGAGCAGCCTAAGAAGTGACTCTAAATGCATTGCAGTGAAAAGAAAAGGGATATACTATTTGCTTTCTCTTCAGAAAGCTAAAGGAATGTACCAAGAATGGCCGAATATTTATATATTTATTCATATTTTTTGTAAGTATCCTGTAAATGGATACTATCTGAGATAGACAAAAATTTAGTGTCTAGTACGGCAATTCGTATCTTCTTCAGCGGGGAGGAAGAGAAAGAAGATAAATGCTAGCAGGAGGATACAGTAAATGAACTCCAACCAAAAAACCTGTTGAAGAGTCATGGGAATGGAAGAGTCTGTTGAAGAGTCCAGAGAAGAACAACAAAGCTGGTGAAGGGGCTGGAGAACAGACCTGATGAGGAAAGGCTGAGAGAGCTGGGAGTGTTTAGCCTGGAGAAGAGGAGGCTGAGGGGAGACCTCATTGCTCTCTACAACTACCTGAAAGGAGGTTGTGGAGAGGAGGGAGCTGGACTCTTCCCCCAAGTGACAGGGAACAGAACAAGAGGGAATGGCCTCAAGCTCCACCAGGGGAGATTTAGGCTGGACATTAGGAGGAAGTTTTTCAGGGAAAGGGTCATTGGGCACTGGCAGAGGCTGCCCAGGGAGGTGTTTGATTCACCTTCCCCGGAGGAGTTTAAAGGATGGGGGGACAAGGTGCTGAGGGACATGGTTTAGTGTTTGATAGGAATGGTTGGACTCGATGATCTGGTGGGTCTCTTCCAACCTGGTGATTCTGTGATTCTATGATATCTTTATTCTACCCAGCCCAGTCTTTGTGTGATGTTGAAATCGTTTCCCCTATTTCTATCCACACTGTTCAGAAATAATTTGAAATATCAAAAAAAAGGGATTAAGATTTTAAAGCTAATTCCATATTCTTCTCTACTCCCTCTACCTCTCTGCTCTGTTTGAAGTTATTTTAATCTTCTCTCAACCTTGCCAGTTTTTTTTTCCTTTTGGACTTCTCTAATTTGCCTCATTTCTAAGTCATGATGATATCCTCAAGACACAAATTCATAACTTCTTCATGTTAAAGTTGTTCATTAAAATCAAATTTTTATCATCTAATTCTGCCTTTTTAGCTAATGAAATCAGAGTAATTATAAATATTCATCTTTCAACGTTGCGTATTGACATTTGAATTCAAAGACTCTGAATGGAAGAAAAGCACCGACAGAGAACATTTCTTTCCTCTAGCTGCAAAGGAAATCACCTCAATCATAAATAAATAGATTAAAATCCTCTCATCTAAGTTCACTTCAATATTAACTTTATACTGCCATTACGGTTTGCCTGAACCTGAACGATAAGGGACTGCATCTAATTTCACAAGATATGTTTGGCTTGCTCAGATCCATTATTTAACAAAGAGAACTGAAATTCTCTTCAAAAAGAAGGTACCTCTCATGCTATATTTGATCCAGAGTTCAACAAGAGCTTTAACATCTTCCAAAAATATTAGAATTTACTGAAGGAGAGAATCACTCAGGAGAACTTTTAGTACTTTTTTCTAATTTTATTTTAGTTGACGACTCTAGATGAAATTAATGACTGAATTTTATGGGACTGCATTTTTAATTAAGAGTCCTTGTGACACCAAATAGGTCCCCTACAAACTTATAAGAATATCTTCATATTTTTAAATTTTAAGCAGTCATCACCAGAAGTTATAGATACTGATGGATATTAATATACTGATGCAGTAGTCTGCAAAAAAAACTATGGTTAGGGGAAAGACAACCAATCAGATTTGTATTAGATTAATATATTACCACCACGGGATGGGGATCTGATCCCAAAAGCTACAGATCATGTGGACTGGAGACCTGGGTGTCAGTTCTGCAGATAACTACTTTAAAAGTCTCCAGAAAATCATAGAATCATGGAATCACCAGATTGGAAAAGACCTATCAGATCATTGAGTCCAACCATTCCTATCAAACACTAAACCATGTCCCTCAGGACCTTGTCCACCTGTCCCTTAAACAACTCCAGGGAAGGTGAATCAACCACCTCCCTGGGCATCTGTTCCAATGCCCAATGACCCTCTGTGTGAAAAATTTCCTCCTAATGTCTCCAGCCTAAATCTCCCCTGGCGGAGCTTGAGGCCATTCCCTCTTGTCCTGTCCCCTGGCACTTGGGAGAAGAGACCAGCTCACTCCTCTCCACAACCTCCTTTTAGGTAGTTGTAGAGAGCAATGAGGTCTCCTCTCAGCCTCCTCTTCTCCAGGATAAACACCCACAGCTCTCTCAGCCAGTTCCTTGTAAAGTTTTCCTAGTGAAGGCAACTAAAGTCATCATTGCCAATCTCCACAACATAAAACTACTCTGATTCCTGCAATCTGCTTCTGTGCTAAGATGACTCATAAAAAAGACATAATAACCACTAAAATACCTATAGTAATTACAGCTAGATGTTTCTGAGTTTGTGCTAATCAAAAGCTTCAGTTTCACTTGTTTTGATGTTTGTTGGAAAAAAAATGCTCTTTTTGATATTAGATCAATGGATTCATAGAACAGACACAAGGGAAAGTTGTTTCAGGCCCAATATCAGTTAAAGGAAAGTATTCTTCATGGACACTACGTCACTGAAGAGAGAATTGAGAATGGTGCGATTTATAGAATCATCAGGTTAGAAGAGACCCACCAGTTCATTGAGTCCAGCTATTCCCACCATTCTCTAACCTATGTCCCTCAGCACCTCATCCACCCGCACCTTAAACATCTCCAGGGAAGGCGAGTCAACCAGCTCCCTGGTGCTTTATTTAGTAGCAGAGACAAGAGATTCCTGCATCTAACAGCATGTTCTTGCAAACCTTCCCTGGGCGTGAGTTTAAGCCAAACCTCCAGAAATGTGCAGCTACAGCTTTTCATGCTGAAATTGTGAGCATGTAGTAGGGACTTAGAAGATAACTGACAGACCACCCAAGAACGCAGTGGTTCTGGGGTTATTATTCATTGGCTCAATGTAAGAATTTGATCTACTGGTAGTCAAAACAGAAAAAAAAATCTGACATTTCTTACCACATGAATACTTGTACTATTTCAAAGCATAGAGTATTGAGCTCTATAGCAGCCTCTAAGCTGGGGTTTTACTTGGAATAATGTAAAAGAGTTATTCGGGAAGTTATTCAGCTTTCTTTTGGAAATAAAAAAAAAAGATCTGGAAATTACTGCAATTGAATATTCAACATGAACATTAAAAAGGATCAAACAAAGCAGTCTTACAAGAGCTGTAATTTACTTCTATTGACAAGTTCGTGACGTTAATGCACTGTATACATGCATTTCAGAGAGGTCAAGGGTAGGTTGCACATGTCTTTTTTTCAGAAGATGTAAATGACAGGATAAATATTTTGAAAGCATTAGTCTTGGAGAATGGCAGCTACATAAAGTTAATGAAGAGAGGGTGTGGAAAACAACCTGGACCTTGAAACATTTTTGTTTTCAACCCAGTGCTCAGTCAAAAGTTTTTCACCCCAAAGGCTCAAGTTTAAGGATTACCAGGGCAGTTGAGTCAAATCAGGGCCACACTGCAGCCTAAAGCTAAATAAAGAGCTGGTATAATCGACTGTTATTTTCCTCTGGGCACCAAGATCCACAACCAAAATGTTCTATTACTCAACCCTAAACAGGGTTAATATTACTCTTGACAAGATCAAAAAGGCAGCAGAATTAAGGGCAATTGATTCTTCAGGGCTCTTGGTAATTTCTAGTTTTCCTTTCTGTGATATCTGAGTCATTGTGTTTTGGTATCATTCTTGCAAAGCTCAGATATCTAACCCAGTACCCTGAGTGCTATTGCCACGAAGTTGTATAATTCATCAAGTAACCATGAAAGGGTTTATGTGAGTTATTCTTTGATGCAACTCTGTATAACACTATAAATAAACCATCTCACTCACCAGTATTTTTCACAAACTTACATACCAGATTCACGCAAGTAAAACAACACGAAACAAGAGAATTCAAGTGCACTTTTAAAAAGGCTTTGTTTGGTTTTATCCCACCTAACTCTAGGCACATAAGCAGAAAGTCTCTCTGAGGAGCCTGGTCACCTTCAACACTTTATGTCTTCATTGAAGAGATATTTTGATCTCAAGTGCCTCTCTTCTTTCAGGCTTTTTTCCCTGTTTCTTGCAGTGGAAGGGCCTGACATCCAGGAACCTGACACAGAAATATAAATTCTTGCCTAAAACTGGGTGGGAACTGATCATGAGTTTTGTTATTCCCATTTTCTAGTATATTATCCTTATTTCTCTCCGTGTGAATCTTCAAATTCTTCCCGTTTTAACTGTTTCCCATCTCCCATTTTCTTTATTTAGAGCATTCCCTCCCTTTTACTCTCCCTTTCTTGCTCATTGCACCTTTATCTGTTCAGCTCCTTCTCTCTCTGCGTTTGTGTGTTTAAGTGGACATTAAATTAATGGTAGGTTTTCCCATAACTGGTCTTTGGAGAAATGAAAAAGTGGGCTGGAATTTACCACCAATATCAAGTTTGATTAATATCGTTAACTGAAAAGACGTTTTGAAAATATAGATCAAAAAACTTATTACAAATTTTGTCTCTGAACTGCCAGAATGGAAACAGAAGACTTTTAAAGTTAAAGAAAATTTTCCCTTGAAAAGAGATTTTTGAAGTACTAGGTGGCAGTAAAAGAACCCAAATTAAAAAAAAATGAAACAAACAAACAAGCAAGCAAAAAAAAAAAACACAAAAAGAAAATTCTCAAGACACTTAATTTCAAGTTAAACAAAATACCTTAGTGAAACTCTAGATTAATATTTTATATCGTGTTTGTGCTTTTCAAAGTTTGTTGCCATTAAGCTGAGAGCAATTTCTTTTATATCATTTTTGATCTACCACAGAAATGAAAGTTCTATTACTCAACAAACTCTCCTGTTCTTCCTTTTCCTTCTAAGTTTGAATCATCAGTTTTCTCTTTGTTGGCTGCTATCGACATTATATATTGTCTCTACATGGTCTAGTCCAACCTCTCACACAATAGCACTCACTGGGCTATAAACACTAACAAATTAATTCTATATTCAATGGAAAGAAGCAGCACAATTGAAAGAGATTGAGTGCTAGCAATAGAGAAACCACAGATGATTTTGCAGTGTGATATAGCAGTAAAAGGAAGGACAATACAATTTTAGGCAATGGACAGAGAGACATTACATTATATAGAAAAAAAAACCCCAAACAATAATTTTCCTCCATATGGTTTAACTGTGACTGCACCTGGAATGTTATATTCAGTCTAGGACAGAAAAGAGAGATTGCAAATGGGCATTGGGAGAGAATTGTAACAGTTGATACTCTGGAGAAATTTGAAATGAGCTCAATAAGACAGAAAGCACCACAACTGGGAGCAAAACGCATGCTGCTCATGCAGATCCAGATGGGAAAGTATCTTCAAAGGATGGTCAGTGCATCACTGGTCTCTGTGTCTACATCCTATCTTCTCCTTCACCCATTCCCTCAGGATAAACTCTTCTAAAAGCAAATTTTCTGACAAACAAACCACAAAAGCAAATTCCTCCTCGTCTGCCGGCAGCATATTTACTCTCAGAACAAAAAAAAGATTCAAACCGCCCTCCAGAGTTTAGTAATCTCTGCCCAGCTGCACAGGCTGGAACTCTCAGGACAGTTTATTTCACTCCTTTACCTGTCACATCAGGAGAGACAAATGCCACAAATGGGTTAGGTAAAAGCTGCCCATTTCCCACTTTCACTTCATAATTTAGCTCAAGATACTAAAAATACAGGCTACAACAAACAAGATTAATAATGGAATTAAATCAACTGTGCAAGACCCAGCCGAGATCAGGGTTCAGCTATTCTTCAGTTCTGCAAATATGTACCGTGGAAAGCCTTGAAATATCAAGAATTTAAGCAAACATCCTGTGACAGCTTGTTTGGATCAGATTACACAGAATATTTGCTTTTCGTGATGCTTTGAGAACATTTGCACTGCTCCTGCCCAAGCTATAAAATGTAGTTCTGTGATCTTCCCCTGAAAAAGACACATTATTGCTTCACCAGAACAAAAGGAGGCTACTCCTCTAGCCTCAGAGAGTTTCTATCCTAATTTCTGTGGAAGAGAAAATATTGTGCAGGTGGCTGTGAGGAGCTGCGAGTTGAGACTGGGTGTAGGTTGGTCATATAGTATCATGGTATCATAGAATTACCAGGTTGGAAGAGACCCACCTCTCTACAACCTCGTTTCAGGTAGTTGGAGAGAGTAATGAGGTCTCCTCTCAGCCTCCTCTTCTCCAGGATAAACACCCCCAACTCTCTCAACCGTTCCTCATAAGGCCTGTTCTCCAGACCCTTCACCAGCCTCGTTGCTCTTCTCTGGACTCGCTCCAGAGCCTCAACATCCTTCTTGTGGTGAGGGGCCCAGAACTGAACACAGGATTCAAGGAGCAGCCTCATCAGTGCTGAGTCCAGAGGGAGAATAACCTCCTTGAACCTGCTGGTCACACCATTTCTGATACAAGCCAGGATGCAACTGACCTTCTTGGCCACCTGGGCACTCTGCTGGTTCATGCTCAGTTGGCTGAAAACAAACACCCCCAGGTCCCTCTCCTCCTGGCAGCTTTCTAGACAGACTTCTCCCAGTCTGTAGCTCTTCATAGGGTTGTTGTGCCCTAAGTACAGGACCCGGCATCTGGCCGTGTTAAACCTCATGCCATTAGACTCTGCCCAGCAGTCCAGCCTGTTCAGATCCCTTTGCAGAGCCTCCCTACCTTCCAGCAGATCCACAGTTCCACCCAGCTTAGTGTCATCTTCAAACTTGCTAAGGGTACCCTCAATGCCCTCATCCAGGTCATTGATGAAGACATTGAACATGGCTGGACCTAGCACTGAGCCCTGGGGAAAGACTTGCAGAAGCCTGATGCATCAGAAGCACCTGGCTTCTTTAAGGAAGCTTCCGCTCTGTTTTCATTATTGCATTATTTTTTCTCTCTTAAGGCTTTGTTTTCTCTCTTAGTCATACAATCATAAAGGTTGGAAAAGTTATGTAAAGTCATCCATCTAGTCCTATTGCCAACCAAACACCATAATGCCTACTAAAGCAGGTCCTGAAACACCACAAATTTAGTTTGCTGTGCATAGAGTCTCTCAAGACACATACCTGAGGAGTGAGTGGATACCTGGTGAGGTTCAAGTGTGGTGCAGTGGGAAGGCTTGGGAGGTCAGCAGTGATAACTTCATTACTGCATCTCCCAGGAGACGATTTGAGAGGTCTGAGCACAGTCATGTGGTCTGCAAGGCTGCAGAAGGAACTGACATCAAGAATTTAATCACACCTGAACTGAAAATAGCCCACACTCAGCTGAACATCCTTGAAACGAGCAACAAAGTTGATGAAGGGTCTGGAGAACAGGCCTTATGAGGAACGGCTGAGGGAGCTGTGGGTGTTTATCCTGGAGAAGAGGAGGCTGAGAGGAGACCTCATTACTCTCTACAACTACCTGAAAGGAGGTTGTAGAGAGGAGGGAGCTGGGTTCTTCTCCCAAGGGACAGGGGACAAGATGAGAGGGAATGACCTCAAGCTCAGCCAGGGGAGATTTAAGCTGGACGTTAGGAAAAAAATTTTTACAGAAAGGGTCATTGGGCATTGGAACAGGGCTGCCCAGGGAGGTGGTTGATTCACCTTCCCTGGAGGTGTTTAATTCACGAGTGGACAAGGTGCTGAGGGACATGGTTTAGTGTTTGATGGGAATGGTTGGACTCGATGATCCGATGGGTCTCTTCCAACCTGGTGATTCTATGATTCTGTGAAAGGGGTGGGGGTGACTGCAAGGGACACTGACTTAAGTGTGACAGGAAGGAAATAAAGTTATTGTCATTTTATATGGAGGAGATGCATGTAGGATATTTTATTAGGAGAAACAGGAGAAATCGATCACTAATGTATAAAACCAAGAGTTATTTGAAGTTAAGAATTAGTTATGCAGTAGGAAGTTGAACTTACTAACTGACTCAACTATTACTTAGGAATCTACTGTGAACGAGCTAATTTATTGTACAAATTAGACCAAGGCAGAATAAGGCATTCTGTTTAATCATAAAGACCTGAAGGGGTGGAAGTCTTGTAGGTCTGAGCACGACTGAATATTCTATGAAGTCAAATCTCCTCACTTAAATGAAGGCATTAAAATAGAAGGAAGAAAGTAAAAGAGGTCACACTGTTTCATCGGGATTGCTTTCAAGTATTTAGGCATTTTTTTTCCCATTTTTTCAAGAGAAAAACAGCTCAGGTTTCTCTTAAAGCTAACTCAGCTGCTGTATGGTCCAAGAACTGGTTTGTTAAATGACTTCTATAAACCAAGAAAGGTCAGGATTTCTTGTCAATATTTCTGTCTGGGGGATAAGTATGTTTTCTTTCTCTGCTCCTAGAATATATTATCTATATACTCTCTTAGTGACATTAGCAATAAGTTGAGTAAGTGCTTGATTCGCTGATTGGTTCACAAGTGGAGATAATTCTTATCTTCACAGGCAGGAAAAGTGCCAGGAGGAAAAGCTGCAGTTCACTTCAATGTTAACCACAGGGAGCCTGAAGCACGTGCAATACTATTCCCTTCAAGGAATTTTACGTGTTAATTTTGGTCAGCAGCCAAATTTCTAAGGATTATGTTAAAACGGTAGTCCTCTAATCAGTAAAATACCTAAATCTGTCTACATCCTATCCTCTTTCTTATTCTACCTGGCCTGTGATTGCTTTCTCAATTCCAATAGGCTATGGGAAGGGGAGGTTGTGGAGAGGAGGGAGCTGGGCTCTTCTCCCAAGTGACAGGGGACAGTACAAGAGGGAATGGCCTCAAGTTCCACCAGGGGAGGTTCAGACTCAACATAAGGAAAAAATTCTTCACTGTAAGGGCCATTGGGCACTGTCAGAGGCTGCGCAGGGAGGTGGTTGATTCACCTTAACTGGAGGTGTTTAAGGTGTGGATGGATGAGATACTGAGGGGCATGGTTTCGAGACTGGTGGGAATGGTTGGACTCAATGATCCTGTGGATCTCTTCCAACCTGGAGATTCTATGATCTGATTCCTTGAACTTCTCAGGTCATTCTGAACTTGTATCTATCGAGATAGAATCATAGAGCAACCAGGTTGGAAGGGACCCACCGGATCTTCTAGTCCAACCATTCCTATCAAACACTAAACCAAGTTCCTCAGCACCTCATCCACCCGTGCCTTAAACACCTCCAGGAAAGGTGAATCAACCACCTCCCTGGGCAGCCTATTCCAATGCCCAATCCCCCTTTCTGTGAAGAACTTCCTCCTAATCTCTAACCTAAATCTCCCCTGGTGGAGTTTGAGGCCATTCCCTCTTGTCCTGTCCCCTGTCACTTGGGAGAAGAGGCCAGCTCCCTCCTCTCTACAACTCCCTTCAGGTAGTTGTAGATGGAGTGAATATCGTACCCAAGCCTTCTTTTCTTCCTGCTCTGGGTAGTTTGAAAGTAAAAGTTATAGAGGAGATGATAATGTTGCTTTGCCATCAGTAAGGCAGCCAGGGAAGCTGGCTTCAGCTTTTATTTTCTTTTATGCCAGTGAAGTTCAGTACGTAATTCAGTATGAAGTTCTGCAAAAGACCTAGGCACACTTTGTCTTTTAAAGATCTGGTCCAAACTTCTATGAAGTCAAGGCAAACTGTGAATTGAGTACAGAGGCTTAGGATCAAGCTATAAAACTTCAGACTTAAATTAATTATTTCAAGATCCAGATTTTCATCCAAACGTTCCTGAATTTTAGAGCTGCTTCTGTGAAGGATTCCACAGGGAGGTGTCATTATTTTTAATCAATTTGGGGGATTCACAAAGTAAGCTGTTGTTGATTACATGATTTATACCTGCTCTCCATAGACTTGGAGGGGCTTTATGCATTATTTTACAGCTTTATTGCTTATTATGGAAATGACTTTATAATAGTGGTTTCAATTATAACCCTATTAGGCAGGTAATTGACAACACAAGTATACTATAAAGTTACACTTTGCTTGCTTCAATACAAGTGCTGTGTTGTGTTCTTAGGCAGGCAGTGCCGATAATCAGTGCATAAATGATTTCCTAATTAGCTGCGTCTGTCAGAATTCCAGTTTTGCTCAACAAGCGAATTGGCTGGGAGTTGGTTTGTCTCTTTCCTTTCCTGCTCAGCTGCATCATCTCCTATGATGAGATTCTGTTCTTCTCACCAGGATTCTTGCCCAAACCATGACAGTAAATGCATACTCTCAGTTCTGCTCTCAGTGATAATATCTCTTTCAAGTTTATAGCTGCAGAATATCACTGGAAACAACCGGGTGACGATGCTTGAAAGTGGATTCTGACCCTTATCCTTGCACGAGGCTTCTAAGGGAGTCATGAGTATTCAGTTCACCATTATGGCTCTCAGCAACTTCTCAGAACAGTGGCAAATGATACCTGAAATCTCAAACACCTCACAATTTTTAACTTACATTTCTAATGCATCAGAAAATTCAAGAGTGATTGATGAGATAGAATCATAGAATCCCCAGGTCGGAATAGACCCATTGGATCATTGAGTCCAACCATTCCTATCAAACACTAAACTGTGTCCCTCAGCACCTCAGCAACCCGTGCCTTAAACACCTCCAGGGAAGGTGAATCTACCACCTCCCTAGGCAGCCTGTTCCAATGCCCAATGACCCTTTCCATGAAAAACTTCCTCCAATAAGATAGAAGTGAGGAGAGATCAAGTCCTGTGTGAAAGGATAAATATTAAAAAAAAAAAAAAAAAGGCTATGGAAAATACTAGGAACAGATAGAATACAGGTGTTCTGGGGGCTTGTTCTTCTCTTTGAAATAAGGTAGGTGATGGTTTAACAAAAATATTGCTGTAAGTGATTTTGCAGGTAATTAGCAAAGGCCTGAAATGTTCCCCCAGAAAAGGTGGTTAGAGGTTGACCAGCAACGAGTGACACATTCCTCCCTTTTGCTGACTGAAGTGCTGAGACATTTGAATGTGGATTCCTCCTCGCATCAGTCAGAAGGATGTATGAGATTCACAAATGGTTTCCTCTGTATGAAAGACTGATCACAAAAGAAAAGCAAGTATTGTTCTCTTTGAAAACTTTCAACCAAGCACCTGCCAACAGCCTCTTAAGAAACTGCTCTATGTATTTTATCTCTGAAACTTTCAATATACTTCAGCTATGGCAGGGCTACAGGGAAGACAATAAGATTCTCATCTGTCTTAATTATTCTTAAATATTTAGGTTTTCCTAGACAAGAGACAGAAAACAAACTTCTCATAAAAATTCTTACAGGTTCATTCAATCCAATCTCACACTAGTTTACCCATGAACAACTCAGGGTGACCTTACGACCTCTTGTTTGGAATCAAATTCCTGATCTCCCATCCTGAGACAGCACTGATAGATTATCCATTCAGCTATCTGAAGTGCCTGCTGTAGAGTGCGAAGTTATTGTCATATCAGTTCAAAGAATTAGCAAATTATCATTTTTGTCAGGCTGCCACTGATCTCGTTGCTTTCATCATGACAGATCATTGCAAATCTCCAACATGTAGTATGTTCTCTGTCATTTCATTCTATGTTACTCATTTTTGTGCACCCTCTGTCTTTTCTGGAAGGGAAGATGCAAGAAAATTCTCCTCTCCCAGTAACAATTTCTCTTTAATCTTTGAGCTTAAGTTGACTTACAATTATCAGTTTGATCCATTCAGTTCAGAGAGATTCTAGTAAGACAAATAAGGATGTGAGATCTGTTTCATCTTTGCTTTCAAAATGTTATTTCTCTTGTTGCAGCTAAAAGGGAGAAGAAGGAAAGAAATGCTACTTTGATATTTCCAGGTTCCAAAGGGTGTGAGAATTACAGTGTTTATTGGATAACAGGCACAGTAAAGAAGACAGAAGCCCCCGTGGTCCCTGCTTACCTTTAAAAAACAAAATGGCATCACTGATAGGAAATGCCTTTCCTGGCTACAGACAATCATAGAACAACCAGGTTGGAAGAGACTCACCGGATCATTGAGTACAACTATTCCTATCAATCACTAAACCATGTCCCTCAGCACCTCATCCACCCGTCCCTTAAACCCCTCCAGGGAAGGTGAATCAACCCCCTCCCTGGGCAGCCTCTGCCAGTGTCCAATGACTCTTTCTGTGAAAATTTTTTTCCTAATGTCCAGCTCTGGCAGAACTTGAGGCCATTCCCTCTTGTCCTGTCCCCTCTCACTTGGGAGAAGAGCCCAGCTCCCTTCTCTCCACAACCTCCTTTCAGGTAGTTGTAGAGAGTAATGAGGTCTCCCCTCAGCCTCCTCTTTATCCAGGCTAAACACCCCCAGCTCTCTCAGACATTCCTCATAGTTCCTGTTCTCCAGCCCCTTCACCATCTGGCAAGAGCTTTCAACCCCTCATTTCTTAACCTGGAGAAGAGATAAGACCCTCACACCCAGCATCTACTCCTCTGTTGATAAATAGCTAATAGATCTCTTATTAGAAGTCAAGAAAGCAGATCTGACTCACTGGAGGTATTTCTAGTTGACAGATGACTTTCCACATTAGCTGCATTTAAGCATTGTCTGTTTTCTCTATATGACTTTTCTAGGTGAAGTCATCATTACTAATAAAGCCAAATAGTGTGGCACTAGAAAATGCAAGTTAACCTGTAATCCCATTTATCCTGCTGATCCTTGCCCCTCCAGTCCTGTTAGAGCATCTGACTGACAACTAGAAATGCAGATTAGGAGCACAGACTGTTTCAGGTACTTCTGTCTAGGAGGAAAATATTTGGCACCAAGGAAATAAAGGAGATGGTACTCAGTACTAGATTGATAAATATATATCATAAAATATTTGGCACTGGCAGAGGCTGCACAGGGAGGTGGTTGACTCGCCTTCCCTGGAGATGTTTAAGACATGGGTGGATGATGTGCTGAGGGACATGGTTTAGAGGTTGGTGGGAACAGTTGGACTTGATGATCCAGTGGGTCTCTTCCAACCTGGTTATTCTGTGATTCTATGAAAATAGGACATTCAGGCAGACATGCTTAAGAAATGCCATTTCATGCCGTCTACCCAGAATGTCAATCTTACAGTTTATATGAGAATTGAAATTAAGATTTCAATTGCTTCTAAATTAGGAAGTGCGCTGGCACAGAAATTAATAAAATACTAAAGCAGAGAGGACAACAACAATGGGATGTGCAGGGGGTTTGATTATTTCGGCATGTGGCCTGAAACGCGACAGATTCAACAAGATGCAGATTTGCATAATGTACTGAGACTGGAATCAATGTATCAGGAAAACAGACTGAGTGCTAATTAACCAGACACTGCAGTAAAACCACCAGGATGGCAGGACAGCACAATGTAGGAAAACATTCCAGGGACAAATAGATAGCAGTGTTAATTGCATTAGAAAAAAAAAAAAAATCTCTTGGTTAGAGTACTATGGAGTCATTGCTACAAACTTTAGCAGAGTGTTCAAAAAGATTTTCCGAAGTGACAGGGGACAGGACAAGAGGGAATGGCCTCAAGCTCGCCCAGGGGAGATTTAGGCTGGACATTAGGAAAAAAAAATTCACAGAAATGGTCATTGGGCATTGGAACAGGCTGCCTAGGGAGTGGTTGAGTCACCTTCCCTGGAGGTGTTTAAGGGACAGGTAGATGAGGTGCTGAGGGACATGGTTTAGTGTTTGATAGGAATGGTTGGACTCTATGATCCAGTGGGTCTTTTCCAACCTGGTGGTTCTATGATTCTTTTGTCTCCTGTGTACAGCATCACCAATCACCCAGAAAATCCTAATACTTTCATACTTCTTCTTTCCTGCCTTCAAGATTCTATAATCAGAGATAAATTGACAAAAAAGAAAACCCTTTTCAATAAAAAAAATCATTAATATTTAACAGCTGGAATAAAACTTAATAATACACATATATCTATTTTACATGAAGTTCTGTAATCCACTATCAATAATGTGGGCATCTGAGTTTCTTTAGACACCCCAGGCAGTTATAGTAAGATGGTTTTGTCTTTCATTATAAGGATTTAGTGGGTAGCTGTGGGCGTGCAAGTAGCTGTGCATGGGGAGGATAAACTTCAGAGGATCACTATGCCCTCTGTGTACCATGCTCGTAAAAAGGAAGAGAAGCAGAACATAAAGAAATTTCACAGAAATTTCACAGAAAGTGTCCTTGGGCATTGGAACAGGCTGCCCAGGGAGGGGCTTGATTCACCTTCCTTGGAGGTGTTTAAGGTACAGGTAGACGGGGTCCTGAGGGACATGGGTTAGTGTTTGATGGGAATGGTTGGACTTGATGATCCAGTGGGTCTCTTCCATCCTGGTTGTTCTATGAGTCTATGATTCTTCCCAAGTCTAAAGGCAGTTGCAGAAATTACTCTAGAACTCAGGTGGCAATGGTTTATATTTCTAGCTCACGTAGAAGCTTCATGATGAGGCAGTGTTCTGGGAAGAGCTCCAGGAAAACTTTATGACACTTACTTTTGCTTTCATTAGATAAGTGAGTTCTTCAACGACTGTATTAGGTGATGAGAAGAGACTTACGAATCCTGCTCAGCAGCTAGAAAGAATGATGAGTTCATTAGATGTGTTGTACTGTTATTCTGGCTGCTGCCACCTGACTGCAGAACTCTTCAGGAGGTGAAAAGAGTGTATATGCAAATGAAGTTATCAAACCTGGAAATGGAAAATCATAGGTAATAGATGTGCTGGAAGTATTTTAACCATCTCATTGGAGAAAAGGGAAAAATTGGTCCCAAATAATTTATGTAGTAGGTGATAGGCATATTTGTTTAACCGGCTAGCCAGAATATTTTGCTAGAGGTTATGAAGGACAACATGCCACATATCTAACTCCACGTGAATCATAGGATCATAGAATAAACAGGTTGGAAGAGACTTACCAGATCATTGAGTCCAACCATTCCTATCAAACACCAAACCATGTGCCCCAGCACCTCATCCACCCATCCCTTAAACCCCATCAGGGAAGGTGAATCAACCACCTCCATGGGCAGCCTCTGACAGTGCCCAATGACCCTTTCTATGAAAATGTTTTTCCTAATGTCCAGCCTAAACCTCTCCTGGTGGAGCTTGAGGCCATTCCCTATTGTCCTGTCCTCTGTCCCTTGGGAGAAGAGCCCAGTTCCCTCCTCTCTACAACTTCTTTTCAGGTAGTTGTAGAGAGCAATGAGGTCTCCTCTCAGCCTCCTTTTCTCCAGGATAAACACCCTCAGCTCTCTCAGCCGTTCCTCATAAAGCCTGTTCTCCAGATCCTTCACCAGCCTTGTTGTTCATCTCTGGACTCGCTCCACAGCCTCAACATCATTCTTGTGCTGAGGGGCCCAGAACTGAACACAGGATTCAAGGAGCAGCCTCACCAGTGCTGAGCCCAGAGGGAGAAGAACCTCCTTGGACCTGCTGGTCACACCATTTCTGATCCAAGCCAGGATGTCATTGGCCTTCTTGGCCACCTGGGCACACTGCTGCCTTATGTTTCAGTTGGTGTCAACCAACACCCCCACCAGGTCCTTCTCCTCCAGGCAGCTTTCTAGACAGACTTCTCCTAGTCTGTAGCACTGAGAACATTAGTTTTTCATAATTTTCTGTGGAATGCCTTGCCTTACAGTGACTGGCTTTTAAACACAGAGTTTATACATCCTTTGAAGATCATTTAGAGGAGGACTAGAACAGACGTTTCTCAATCAGCTAAAAGAAGAAATAATTCCAGTCTGAAAGTTTTAACTAAGTGAAAAGATAAAAAGTGAAAAGGATTGTTCTGGTTGACCATTAAAAAAGACCCAAAACCCAACAATGGAAAATAGTCAGATGCTTACCTTTTAGAAGTTTCTGAGATGTGAAAACTGAAATAGACTTTTCTGCCCATTAGCTGTGGACTGGTGAGGCAATTGGGACCATGGGAAGTAAAATGATGTTAAAGCTATTGACTGAGTTCTGTAATACAGTTATTAGAGCCCCAGGTTCATCTATAGGCAGACAAGTGGGGATACCTTGATGAAAAATCCATGAAAGGAAATCATGTTGAGCTAAGGGAACCTCTTTTTCTCTCCTATTCTTTTCCCCCTCCTTTCAAGCTCATTGGTATTAATATACTTTGATACCTTGACCCAGCCCAGCAGAATTAATTTCTTCTTGCTTTGTATAAAGCGATTCACTGCATCCCTATTCACTGGCCCCAGGGAAATAAGATTATACAGATTTCTGTACAACTTATAAGAATCAAAGCTGAGAAACCCTTCAGCTCCATTTGCATTTGATATCAGCGACAGGTTGGATCTGCTGTTTCTTATACCTCATCTAATTTCACATAGATCTATATCCCTCCCTGTTCACATTCCTCCTCAGTACTGCCACATTCCAGGTACATCTTCATTCTGGAAACTGCTAATGGCTTTTTCAGAGGTGAAGGCTGGTGTGTGCTGAGTTTCTATTCATAAATAGTTCCCCCTTTCCTTTGAGATGTGCTCTCCCAGTTAGCCAGAATGAACTGCATCCCTGAACTCTATCGGGAGTCACGGGGGAGAAATAAATGTCTTCTGAGTACATGGATGAATGCATGTAGTGCTCTTAAATTATTGTGAAAGTTTCCTCTGGGTTTGGCTTCTGCTTCGACATACCAAGCCCTTACAAGCTAGTAGAGATCCTTCAGGTGTTAAAGTATTGCCCGTAGCTATACATTAGCTGTGCTATTTATCATCTGTACTTGAATTCATCCCTGCAAATCTCAGGACTAACACAATACTCAATCATGCAGGCGGCACATTCAGAAAATAGAAAACAGTATGGGGCTGCCTCCTAAGGGAAAATCTTGATATATCAGTGCATAATTATTAACTTCATTTGTTAAGGAATATGGCATGATTACAGCCCCACTGTAGGACTTGCAGCACTCATTGACCTTCCAAGGAAATTCAGCAAATAATTGATTTTAACTGCCTAATACGAAAAAACACACCAACAATCCAACCATAAAAAACTCACAAAACCCAAACCCAAATGCATATTTGGATTTGATCTCCAATTGTAATTATTTTCATTTTATAGAATCATAGAACAACCAGGTTGGAAGAGACCCACTGGGTCATGAGAGAAAAGGAGTGTGGAAAATGTCAGTAAATAATCACCTATAATCACCTCAGAGAAACAAGATTTTGTCCTCTGTTTTGTGGAAGTGTATCTTTAACCCATTTCTTAATTTTTTTTTTTTTTAAATTACATTCCTGGCAGTTTTCTATATAAGGTATAATCTAACTTTTTTTTTAAAATATGATTATTTGTTTGAAAATGTCTGACTAAATTGTTTTGACTTCTTTCGTATTTTATTACTTTTCCTTTACTCTTGCTGTCCACAAGACTTTGCTCTTTATATTTTGGTATAACTAACTCAACCAGCCCAAAGCTGCAATTTGTAAATAAATATTCTCTGGAAAAAAAAATATTTCTACCTCAATGCAACATATTCTCTCTCAGCCAAGGAAATTACACAGTGTAGGTTAGTTTGATCCCATATTTGGACAAAATATATTAGCAATTTTCCTCTCCCACTGTCCAAGTAAATTCTACATTCACATGGAAACAAACTGTTAGATTATACATTATACTAGATTAACACTGTAAAGAAGTACAAATCTCAGCTGGGAACCAGCCCTTTCTGCTAGATCATTCCAGAATGCTCCCAGGTATTTCTCAGCCAGCAAGAAATTCAAGCAAAATGTCAGTAAAGCTTGATTTTTGAGCTGTGTTTGATAGGAGAATTCTGGCCTGTCAGGTTGTGGTGGGTTTGAAAATATTTTCTGTATTGCAAGTTATTGTTTTTAAAAAAATTAAAAATAAAAAAATGCCCAAGTGCTGTCAGTCAAAGATTTAATATGATAAGAATAATTATGTTCCCGAGCCATTAAAGCTACAACATTTGCTCTATAAATGCTTCAGGGAATAAAATGCAATATTGTGATGGTGAAAGCTGAAGAGTGCGACGAAAATAAAGGGAAACATTGCAAAGAAATAGAGTTTTTTTTGAGGCAGGGTATGACAGGTAAGCATGATGAAATGCTAATTTATATCCTTCACTGTACAGTCCTTGCTGCAACAGCAGGAACTAAATTTCTGTCATTGGAGAAGAGCAAATGTTGGAGATAGACAGCACCTTGTACCACAGTGACAAAAATATATCTTTGGAAGTGATCAGCCCAGTGGCTCTGAGTCATGAGGCCCCTCTCTGCCCCCTCTCCCAAAGGGCTTGTCCTGACACAGCACCATGATCTCCACAGAGCTGAAACTTCCTGCTATTTCCCTGCAGATCAGACCTGCAGTGAAAAACTGGGAAAGCATAGAGCTGCTGGGGAATGGATATAAAGAGTTCTAAGAAGAGTTCTGAGAACAGGCCTTATGAGGAATGGCTGAGAGAGCTGGGGGTGTTTATCCTGGAGAAGAGGAGGCTGAGAGGAGACCTCATTGCTCTCTACAACTACCTGAAAGGAGGTTGTGGAGAGGAGGGAGCTGGCCTCTTCTCCCAAGTGACAGGGGACAGGACAAGAGGGAAAGGCCTCAAGCTCCACCAGGGGAAATTTAGGCTGGACATCAGGAGGAAGTTTTCAACGGAAAGGGTCATTGGGCATTGGAATAGGCTGCCCAGGGAGGTGGTTGATTCCCCTTCCCTGGAGGTGTTTAAGGGACAGGTGGATGAGGTGCTGAGGGACATGGTCTAGTGTTTGATGGGAATGATTGGACTCGATGACCTGGTGGGTCTCTTCCAACCTGGTGATTCTATGACTCTATGATTCTATACCAGAGACTTGCAGCCACTGGGTAACATCCCCTGTTCCACGCCCAGTGGCTCAGATGCCAGTACTGTTGGACATCATACACCCTCTAGCTGAGTAACAGTATCTGTATCAGAAACCAGGCACAGAACGTTTTAATTTATCGGAGACATTCGTCAAAATAGGAATTACTACTACATGATTTGGGGCAGCAAGGTCGAACAGTGTGCAGGATGACCTATGTGCAAGTCTGATGGTACAACCTTCTCTCGGCTTAAATGTAGTGTTTATGGGCATTTTAGGAGCATCATAGCTTTTTAAGAATGTGAAAACTACCACAAATGTTTATTTAAGCACTTTTGTGTTATTAAAGGCTGAGAAGTACCATAACCACCCTGCATCACAGACGAAGTCTGAGGGAAGCATTTCATCAAGGGTATTAAAAATATGTTGATGTAATCTATCATATCTACTCTTCTGCTATTTTTCGTCGTTAAATGAATTATGTACCTATTCCAAATCATCAGTTCCCGTAAAATATGTACCTCCAAGTAGGAATATGCTAAAGGATGTATGAAGGACACAGTGGGCATGGATACAGTGTCTTATTTGACATTGCTTATACAAGAAACATTAAATACACAAATTGATTGATTTGTATGTTTCATCTAAGCTTGATTTAAGTTATCAAGGGGAGAATGCCAATTTGCATTCATCAATAGATAAAGTCAGGTTGGAGTCAGGCTGTTGGCTCAGTCCCTGTTTTCATATTGTCTTTCTTGTACTCCTTATACAGTATATATATATATATATATACACACATATGTATATATATATATATAAGTCCAACCAACATATGTTTGGACTCGATGATCCAATGGGTCTCTTCCAACCTGGTTGTTCTATGATTCTATGATTCTTATTCTCTTTGGTTGGTTTTAAAGGCACAGATATGAGGCCCTACTCTTCCTTTTCCAATGTTTTCTGAAACATTTCAGTGAACAAGTCAGTAACGCCACTCACTCCATCTCTGTGCAGGACTTGCACAATTGGTGAAGTTATAGGTTGAATACTTTTTAGACTTCACCGTTGTGGCAATGACCTTTTCAAAGCCATGGAGAAGCCTGGCTAATCCCTCTGCAAGCTGAGTTAGGCTGGAATTTAAGGATTTTTACAGCAGATGTGAGAAAGCTTCAAAAGTTTGTGCTTTTTTTTTTTTTTCTTGCTCCTTCGTTCGGTTATTTGTCTCCTTCATTTGACCTCCAAATCGTTCTGGTTTTTAGGACAGTATCATAGAATCATAGAATCATAGAATCACCAGGTTGGAAGAGACCCATCGGATCATTGAGTCCAACCATTCCTATCAAACATTAAACCATGTCCCTCAGGACCTCGTCTACCAGTGCCTTAAACACCTCCAGGGAAGGTGAATCAGCCTATTCCAATGCCCAATGAACCTTTCCGTGAAAAACTTCCTCCTAATCTCTAGCCTAAATCTCCCCTGGCAGAGCTTGAGGCCATTCCCTCTTGTCCTGTCCCCTGGCACTTGGGAGAAGAGCCCAGCTCGCTCCTCTCCACAACCTCGTTTCAGGTAGTTGTAGAGAGTAATGAGGTCTTCCCTCAACCTCCTCTTCTCCAGGATAAACACCCTCAGCTCTCTCAGACGTTCCTCATAAGGCCTGTTCTCCAGCCCCTTCACCAGCTTCATTGCTCAAAGTCTGTGAGATGCTTCAGATCCCAGTCTGAATTAAGACCAGAAAAAGCATAAAGTCAAGTTACACAGATTACATCATTGCATTGCCAAAACATTTCAAGCTACACTTCAATTAGTTTCACAATATATAGTTAAATTGCTTCATTAAAAGTAAAAGAGAGATTTAAAAAGTCTAGAAGTTTTGGGGAGAAAAATGGGTACCATTTGTTTTATATTGCTGTATTACAATGGATGTTCTCACATTTTTTCTATTGAGTTGAATAAGCCTAGTGACACACAAATAAGCCGGGAAGAGTTTCAAAAGTACCGTGATACCATAGTGGAAATGAATAGCGAAAAGAACAGAGGGAAAATGTTGAGTTAATTGGTCTGATAAACTCTTAATTTCGATGAGTTCTGTTGATGAAATAATTAGCCAGGGGAGATTTAGGCTGGACATCAGGAGGAAGTTTTTCACAGAAAGGGCCATTGGGCATTGGACTAGGTTGCCCAGGGAGGGGGTTGATTCACCTTCCCTGGAGGGGTTTAAGGGATAGGTGGACGAGGTGCTGAGGGACATGGTTTAGTGTTTGATAGGAATGGTTGGACTCGATGATCTGGTGAGTCTCTTCCAACCTGGTGATTCTATGATTCTATGAAAAAAAACCCATTTGCCTAAAACTTGATAAAAATCATTTAAACAAACCTCCCTTCCTCAGTAGTTGAAATCAATCAAAGTTTCAGAGATGAGAGTGCAGTCCTTTGGCTGAAAATTCTCAGGAATATACTTTAAATGTCCAGCGTCACGATATGTTGCACTTTCCACTTTTTGTTCTTGGTTCCAAGAAAGCTGCCAAAGGGCAGGAAAATGCATCTAACTTCCATTAGCCTTTTCAGTAGGGCTGTCATAAATTTCCTCCCTATCCTCAGGATACGTCAACAGGAAGACAGACCACTGTATGCACAAAGTAAAACTAATCTGTTACTCAGGAGAAAGGTAATTTTGTTCCAGTTCATTTATCTGTGTGCATAATTTATTATATTACAGACCAATGAGTCTGGTGTGGAAGAAAAAGAACAGTTGACTGAAAATAATATCAAGCGTGTTTTAAAAGCAGCTAAAAGTTTTCTTCTCCTGATGAGTTCATTTAATCCAGGTAGATGACTGTGCTCTTTGATAAACAATTGAAAAATAAATTGCATTTGCAAAAAGCCTTCGTGCACAAATCCACACAAAAGAGGATTATATTCCTAGGAAAGTATGTGAAGCATATTGAAATGAGAACTGTGATGACAAGAACACAATAAAGCAAAATGATATTGGGAGATAATACAAGAAAGCTTTGTGATGAAACACTGATCATAAACACTGAACAATGACCTGAATGGCTATCTGCAGGTTATTCTTTCATTCCATGAAGTTTATTTTAGGGCTGGGAAGTGTTTAGTTGCAGATGCTGCCTTCCAGGACTGTCAATAATTGAGCCAGCAGCAAAAGGATTAAAACATGTTAAAAAAATTGTACGGATAAACTAGCAGAGACACTTGATGCAGTCCTTCTAGTTACTATTATATTACAACATTTATAGATTCTGTCAATCTAAGTGCTGTGATTAGATTAGTTCTGCTCAAGAAAAACATAGGTGAAATAAAGTAATGATTGCAAAAGGTGGTATTGTGGGAATAGACTTTCTATCCAATTTGCCATCAAGAATCATCATCATCATAGAATCATCATAGAACAACCAAGTTGGAAGAGACCCGTTGGATCATCGAGTCCAACCATTCCTATCAAACACTAAACCAAGTCCCTCAGAACCTCATCTACCCGTGCCTTAAACACCTCCAGGGAAGGTGCCTTAAACACCTCCCTGGGCAGAGATTTCACTGTGGAAGAGGGTCTGGAGAAGTTTTAGTTAGATACAACAGAAATGTGTAACAAAGCTGCTTTTATTTTTCATTTCAAACAGCTTTTTAGGCATCTGTTCAGCAGATTTTAAATATGGCATCAAATACTGACATAGCTTGTGGGTTTTGTTCATAGATTTAAATTCATATAAGCATAACACAGTTTCTTCTCTTTCTCTCAGGTTATCTTGTTTTGGTCTGGATCAGAATAAAAGTAAATGTCATTACTTCAAGTCTCCTTCTCCTGACATGATCCGGTGGGTCTCTTCCAACCTGGTGATTCTACGATTCTATATTTGTAATAGTGCTATTTAGTCTTTAGGAAGATAGTTAGGAAGATAAGACTTGGGAAGGCTGTATGTGAGACCATGTTACAACAGGCACTATGGGTCACTGCAGAAATAGGATAGCATTTAAAAACTTGAACCCAGGTCCAGTGTTAAAATAACTGCACTAGAGCTGTAATGAACAGGGAAATGAATTACTCTCATTAGGGGATAGCTAAGAGATTTAATACGTCTGTCATGTTTGGGAACAGTGCTACTGCAGCACTTAGCTCCTAAGGTCTACATCTCTCTGCTACTTTTCCTGTGCTTCAATTGTAATTTGTTCAGAATAGAGATCCTGTCTTTCAAAACTTTCTCTTGGATCAGTTCTCACACTTAGCTTCATCAAATCTTTCCAAGTAAGTTAGTTGTATGGAGTCCAAAGTAATTTTCATAGAAACATAGAACAACCAGGTTGGAATAGACCCACTGGATCATCGAGTGCAACCATTCCTACCAAACACTAAACCATATCCCTCAGCACCTCTTCCACCTGTCCCTTAAACCCCTCCAGGAAAGGTGAATCAACCCCCTCCCTGGGCAGCCTGTTCCAATGCCCAATGAACCTTTCCGTGAAAAATTTTTTAAATGTTTTTCCTTTTGCTTTCATACACACAAGGGTGCACTTTTAATCTAAATCCATGGTGAAAACAGTGCCTCACACTGCATCTAAACAAAAGAATGTATCTATCTTTTATGGAAATATATTGATATACATGACACAAAACAGAGCAATACCTATTTTTTAATGTCAACACTGGTGTCAATTGTGTCTGTTTGAAGCACCTAGGACCCCATAAAAATATTATTTGCATTCCTAGTTTAAACAAATAAAAAGAGTATCAAAAAATCATTCTTTAACAACATCTTCACATTATTTACTGCAGTTGCTTCATAGTCTTCCACTCAAAAGAAAAAAAAACAAAACCAAAGCCAAACCTACAGTAAATAATAGAATCAGAGAACAACTAGGTCGGAAGAGACCCAGCGGATCATCGAGTCCAACCATTCCTATCAAACACTAAACCATGTCCCTCAAGACCTCATCCACCCGTCCCTTAAACACCTCCAGGGAAGGTGAATCAAGCCCCTCCCTGGGCAGCCTGTTCCAATGCCCAATGACCCTTTCCATGAAAAACTTCCTCCTAATCTCTAGCCTAAATCTCCCCTGGCGGAGCTTGTGGCCTTTCCCTCTTGTCCTGTCCCCTGTCACTTGGGAGAAGAGACCAGCTCCCTCCTCTCTACAACCTCCTTTCAGGTAGTTGTAGAGAGTAATGAGGTCTCCTCTCAGCCTCCTCTTCTCTAGGCTAAACAACCCCAGCTCTCTCAACCGTTCCTCATAGGACCTGTTCTCCAGCCCCTTCAAAATCCCCATTCAAATGAAAAAATAAAGGGGAATGTATTATAATAGCTCAAAACAGTAAATTCCTGACAGCTAAGAGATGGTCAGTGGGGTGGAATAGAACATCATTTCAAGGACAGGCTCCTAATCTGTTTCTTAGCGAATGGTGTACACATCGGAATTGCTGCCAGTTCTTCTGGACACCTTAGCACCAAGGGACACGAGTATGACTATGATCCCATCTGAATCTCTGCCAAAAAGTCCATCAGCTTCAGTAAGGCAGAATGCAGCTGGGAATAGGTAATAGGGAGAGGGGCTGACATAATCTCTCAATGTGTGCACTCTGAACTTGGGTGCTAAACAGTTGCTGTATGTTCAAGCTAATAAACCTTTCTGAAAGGCAGCGCATCTCACTGCAGGCTCACCTGTATGCTGCAGCCCTAATGATGATTTAAACTGCTTTTTCAGGTATTTAGAACATAAAGAATCTAATATCTGTCTGGAAAAAAAGAGAAAAAACAGATAGTGGATTCTAAGAAACAGCTGTTAACTCAGTCACTTGAGTGATACCCACTGGAATGGCAAAAGAAACCTGTCCTTGTGCTCTTCCATGGATCAGTAGATGACTGGGGCTTTTTATTCACTATGTTTAGACAAAGAGAAAGAATCTCCCTGAAAATTAATTCTGCGTCAGACTAAAATCTAACCCATATCATCCAGGGAAGCTAAATGGCAGCAAGTGAACAAAGGCTGTAGGGATGCAAAAGGAAATTCTTTATCCTAAGCAGGTCAAGAGCTTTCACAGAATCACAAGGTGGAAGAGATCCACTGGATCATTGAGTCCAAGCATTCCTACCGATCTCCAAACCATGCCCCTCAGTAAAACCATGCCCCCTTTCAAAGTATATCCTAATTTTATCGTCTCATGTAGGATTTGGCATGACTTTGTGTGATTACTGAAGCACATAGAAGAAAAATTTTGAAAGAAGGCTTTATTACCAACCCTTTCAAACTGGTCTGAAACACTGAAGCTGGTGTTATATAAATGATGTGACCAGCAGGTCCAGGGAGGTTATTCTCCCTCTGTACTCAGCACTGGTGAGGCCATTCCTTGAATCCTGTGTTCAGTTGTGGGCCCCTCAGCACAAGAAGGATGTTGAGGCTCTGGAGCGAGTCCAGAGAAGAGCCACGAAGCTGATGAAGGGTCTGAAGAGCAGGCCCTATGAGGAGCGGCTGGGAGAGCTGGGGATGTTTAGCCTAGAGAGGAGGAGGCTATCTAAAACGCAACATGATCCAATGTGGTAGAGACTTTCCTGTCAGCACTGAATCAGTCTTTAATGGCTCTATCAAATTGACAGGTTCATCTGGCCACCATAGTTGTAAAACCACAAATTCTGCTAAATTTCTCAAGTTTTGGATGTCCACGATGATGACTTCATTGAATCATAGAATCATAGAATCATAGAGTTATGAGGAAAAGCCTTCTCCTGACAAGGAATACCCAACTTGCTGGAACAGAAAAATGTAGAAAATTCTCTGACCTGTAAGTTTTGTACAAATATGAGTCGTTTATTTACACTTCTCAATTCCGTTCTTTCATAAAGTCGCGCTGTACTTATAAGATCCTGTTAAAATGTTCATCAACACCTACTCCAGAGATGTCTGCGTTTCACAGGTGAGCAAAATGATCACGGCATGCAATATCTGTAGAGCTCTTGCTGAACTTCTATAAGCTTTATTATTACTGATTCAATCCGTGTAAGAGGAAAAAAGGGCATCCAAATGGCACTTAAGATGGAATAAGGAGCCCTTCATAAAGCTATTAAGAAATTAATAGTTACAGGAAGACAGATGTAATTGCATCCAGAAGATCAATGAGGATTTTAATGAGAAAGAATTTCAAGACCCTAAATACAAATTGAGATAACTTCTGAGGCTCTCCCATATGCACCCTGCTAAACGTGTCCAGGGAACAAAGGAATTTCAATGTTATTACACGAAACAAAGTGATTCTGGGATCCTACTGACAACATTAACGAAGATGGTTTGAGCTGCAAAACTGACTTTTTTTTGTTACATGATTATGCTTATTATTTAGAAGTGGTCCTAGTACAAAAACCTCCAGTGTGCTCACTGCTAATGGCGCAAATGGTATGGAAAGTCACCTCCTGTTCAAAACAGTTTCTGGTTATCATAGAATCATAGAACAACCAGGTTGGAAGAGACCCATCGGATCATCGAGTCCAACCATTATCATCACAGAAGAAAAGAAGTTAAGTCTTCCCGTGACTTAAGGACTTGTAAAAAAAACCCTTCTACCCTTCAGAAATCTTTGTGGAATGCCATGATAGGGAGGGCAAGTCATCATCATGGTCTCTTCCAATCTGGTTGTTCTATGATTCTATGATCACCTCTTGCCTGTGGTGGAAGCTAGAAGACAAGGAAAGGACACCTGCATGTTGAATACCTGCGTTAGGATTCTAGCTCAGTCAAGGAAGAGGAGGGCCACTGTCATCAATCCTTTACTCTCCTTTATTTGATCCCCCGGGTTTAGCATATGCAAGAGATATAGGATCAAAAGAGTAATTCCATTCTACAGGATTTTTAATTTATCTCCTATTTGCTGGGAAGAAACTATAAAAGGGAAACAGCCATAGTTGACTCTATATAGAGTTGGGTATTATATGGGAACAGAAGCACAGAGGAAACCAAACTGAATTAGCAAGTCCACACAAGCAGTGTTATAATCTAAAATAAGCCTACAAGACCCAATCACTCCACTTGCATCCAGTGATGAAGCAGATGCTCTTCACACAGGCAAGAAAGAGGAAAAAGTAGTCCCCAAGCAAACAAACACAGCCAGAACATCATAAAAATAGTGTTTGATAGGAGTGGTTGGACTCGATGGTCTGATGGGTCTCTTCCAACCTGGTTGTTCTACGATTCTATGATTCTAAAAACACAGCAAGGATGAATAAACTGCTGCTGAAATCCTAGGGCTGTAACAAACAGCGGAAAATGGTGACTCATGGAAGGAAGATTAGCATCAGCTAGAGGAGAAAGCAAACAAAAGGAAAATCTTTTTGGCAATGAGCTCTGGAAAGGAAATTCTTTCTTGACCTTCTCTCTACTTTTTCAGCTTTCAAGTACATCTCTGCACTGTACTTTCTTATGACTGTCTCAAAATCCCACACATTTGCACCTCATGAGGAGAAATAAAAAATAACGCTATACTTGCAAAATATCTCCAGTAGGTACAAAACTTAATTAAAAACAATGCTTTGTCTGATCAATGGGGGAGTTGGAGGGGAAAAAAAAACATAATCAAACTGATCTTAGCACAAAACAGACATTGAAGAATAGCTGCAGCTAAATCATTGCAGAACACACTGTGGAGAACAATTATTCACTCGCGAAAAAGGGTGGGAGTTAGCTCTGCTCCAGACTTGTGGCTGTTAGAGCTCTGCAGGCTTTGCAGGAAGCATGTTGGTTTGTACCAGCTAAAGGTCTCACTCCCAGCAGAGCACATTTGAAGGAATTTCCTAGTCGATATCGACCTGAAGCTTATTTCCAGTACTTATTAGAGAAAATCAACTGTTCCAAAGGCAAAACCAAAACCCTTCTCCAAAGAGAAATTCTCAATTACCAAACTGATGACTTCAGCAGTACTTTGTGAGAGGGGAGGCAAAAGGACAATCTCTCAAGAGATTTTGAGGATTCTTGGGGATTTAATAATAAATTAAAGATAGCGACTTATGTTAGTGGATACTCTGATTCAACAGGATGGAGGAGACAAGAATCTGACACTGAATAAAAGGATTTACCAACAACAGGGAAGTCGCATTATAAAACATCAACCCAGACTCCTTTTCATATGCTCAACACTTGTCACTTTTTTTGCTCTTCTCCAAATCACTGTTACAACATCACTTATGGACATATATTTATCAGTTTGTATACATGACAGACAATATGTTGTCGCAGCTGTAATACACTGAGCATCTGGCTACGAGATTCCATTTGGAAAAACTCCCTGTTCTTACAGTGGGAATATCCTTGAAAATAGAAGATTTTTCACTAGAAAAAAGAGGGCTGCTTAGCACCATATCCTATGTGGCTACAGGTAGTGTAGAAAGGGAGGCAGAAGGTCTGGTTGGGATAAAGGATCTTTAGGACTTTGTCTGGTCCCACAAAAGGTCTTACGTGGTATAGGTCTAGCCCTCAAGACATAAAATATGTGATATGATTATTGATAAGAATTTGAAATGTAAATTTGTAAAGACATGAAAAATGTAAAAGACATACCAAGTTAAGGGCAAGGTTTTCAACCTACCTATGAGTTTCTTCTTAGAGGTGAGTTCCTCCTGTTCTGTTCTGGATGAAGACTTTAGCTCTCCATGGGTTTTCAAGTTAGGAGACTGAGAGGAGACTTCATCACTGTTTACTTCCTCACAAAGGAAGGAGGAGGAGCAAGTGCTGATCTCTTCTCTCTGGCGATCATTGACAGCACCTGAGGGAACAACAGGAAGGTTTCGATTGGATATTAGGAAGAAGTTCTTCAATGAGAGGATGGTGGAGGGCAGGAAAGGGAAGCAGTCATGGTACCAGAGCTGACAATATTCAAGTAGCAATTGGGTAACACACTCAGAAACATGGTGTGAATGTTGGGGTTGTCTATGCAGGTCAGGAGTTGGGCTCTATCTTTGTGGGTCTTTTCCATCCTGCGACACTTTCTAATTCTATGAAATAGAATTCAGAATCATAGAATCACCAGGTTGGAAGAGACCTACCAGATCATCGAGTCCAACTGTTCCTATTAAACACTAAACCATGTCCCTCAGCACCTCATCCACCCGTCCCTTAAACACCTCCAGGGAAGGTGAGTCAACCACCTCCCTGGGCAGCCTGTTCCAGTGCCCAATGACCCTTTGTGTGAAATTTTTTTCCTAATGTTGAGCCTGAACCTCCTGTGGTGGAGCTTGAGGCCATTCCCTCTTGTCCTGTCCCCTGTCACTGAGGAGAAGAGCCCAACTCCCTCCTCTGCACAACCTCCTTTCAGGTAGTTATAGAGAGCAATGAGGTCTCCCCTCAGCCTCCTCTTCTCCAGGCTTAAAACCCCCACCTCTCTCAGTTGCTCTTCTTGTTCTCCAGCCCCTTCACCAGCTTTGTTGCTCTTCTCTGGACTTGCTCCAGAACCTCAACATCCTTCTTGTGGTGAGGAGCCCAGAACTGAACACAGGATTCAAGGAGCGATCAAATAAGACTCAGAAGCAGGTTCTCCATCATAAATAAAAAGTTATCAAATTTTATAGCCTTCTGTCTATAGAATTCTCAGACATGGCTGGGGAGAGGTTAAACCTGGGAACAGAGTTTACAATGTGTCTGTACTGATCCACTGTGTTATCAGCTCAGGGAATTCCAATGGATTTTTAATAGAGAACATAAATTCCTTTGTTTTTCGTACTAGCATAGAATAAGAGAAAAGATATTTCAGATTAAACAAAGCATTTTGTAAGATACAGAAGAAATGCTTTTCTGTTTGTTTCAATAGTAATCCTCCCTAATTAAATGTTATCAGAACTGATTTTTCTTTTCATTTGTTGGTGTGGGTATCGGAAAAAAAATCAATTATTCATTTCAGCACACAAATAAAGTATCCTCAGTATTTTTTGTAGCATAATGAATGTATGCATCAGGATATGAACTATATTCATTTTGTTTTGTTTTCCACGACGTGTGAGACGGGAAACATGAGCATTTCAGCCTGTTGCCTCACTGTGCTGTCAGAAACGTGCCTGACATGTTTCTGTGAAGCAGATGGGAAAACCTCCTCCGAATTGCTTACATTTCCATAGGTTTGTTCCTCTTTTAGACTTTCCTTCTCCAAAAAAAGGACTGGAGTGGTTTGGACAATACTCAAACAAAACTCAGAGGGTTGTTCATCAGGAGTGAAACACAATGAATTTCATCAGCCTTACCTAGATGAACCTCTGAGACAGGGAGAGGAAGAGCTGACCATGCATTTCCAGTGCTCTGTCCCCCGAGTTACTGTGCAAAAAGCGAAAATAGACAAATCCAATTCAACTTTGGAACTCCTACAACATTAAGTCTTCAAGGTTAGATTTTATTATCATGGAAACCAAAGAAATCTGTATCATAGAATCATAGAAAAAACAGGTCGGAAGAGACCCATCAGATCATCAAGTCCAACCATTCCTATCAAACACAAAAACCATGTCCCTCAGGACCTCATCTACCTGTGCCTTAAACACCTCCAGTGAAGGTGAATCAACCCCCTCCCTGGGCAGCCTGTTCCAATGCCCAATGACCCTTTCCGTGAAAAAACTTCCTCCTAATCTCTAGCCTAAATCTCCCCTGGTGGAGCTTGAAGCCATTCCCCTCTCGTCCTGTCCCCTGTCACTTGGGAGAAGAGCCCAGCTCCCTCCTCTCCACAACCTCCTTTCAGGTAGTTGTAGAGAGTAATGAGGTCTCCTCTCAGCCTCCTCTTCTCTAGGCTAAACAACCTCAGCTCTCTCAGATACTCCTCACAGGGCCTGTTCTCCAGCCCCTTCACCAGCTTCGTTGCTCAAACATAGTTGGTGTCTGACTGAATCCACTGCAACCATTAAAGATAGGGCCCTGCAGAGCATCAAGGTTTTCTGCATGTTTGGCCTGGCAGCCTTCCTACAGTGCCAGACTGAGTCTGTATGAATCCCTAAGCTCTTGGCCAAGACAGACTTTGGGAGTCTACTGCCTTCCTCATTAGGGTGTAACGTTGGTTGGTTTGTCTGGATTAATGCAACTCAAGCTGCAAATCCATCTGGGTGGTATTACTCATAGTCATAGAATCATAGAACAACCAGGTTGGAAGAGACCCATCGGATCATCGAGCCCAACCATAATCTGGACAAAGCTGGAAAATATTACAGGCAAATGCACTTTATTCTTATTTGTAGCATTAATAAAACCCTGGCCTGTAGTAACTGAAACCATTTTGGGAAGTATTTGAGCCTGTTAGAGACAGTGTCCTGAAAACTCAGATTCTCCTCATCACCCAAAATTCAATGTCCCCCTCATTTCCTTCATAGAATCATAGAATCACCAAGTTGGAAGAGACCCACCGGATCATTGAATCCAACCATTCCTATCAAATATTAAACCATGCCACTCCGAACCTTTTCCACCCCTCTTCTTTTCCTCTAACACCCCTCTCCCTCTTCCCACTGTGCATCTGAAGGAGCACTGTGACAACAACAGAATTCATTAGTCAAACCAGCTCCTGTTGCTTGGTAATTCATTCCCCTTATTACTCACTATTGAGTCATGGAACAGAAGGTGAGTGTCTTGATCTTGAAGGTAGGACAATGGTACAATATATTTCCATTAGGTGCTGGAAGACAGGTTACAACCTGCTCCATGCAGAATTCTATTAGGAATCCCAGAGAAGAGAAGCAGGTTTGTGTTAACTCCTATAGACACCAGAGTGCTTTCAATCTATTTCTGTTTCATCCGTTTCCTCTGAACGGTTTTTAACTAATCACAACATTAGATTAGTTCTCTTAAAACAGTAGGCGATCAATTTTACTTCAATGCCTGGGGAAAGAAATTTAAAGAGTCCCAGATGTTTCATGGGAATCACCAAAAGAACATTCAATTGAGAAGCACTTCTGACACTAAATTATATACCCAAGTATTTCTATTACACTCCTATCTGGGCATTTTTAATATCTTGAAGCATTTCCTCTTTGCTCAGAAGGAAATGTGAATAGACTCAAGCAGAAAAGGTTTTACCTGGCTTCGGCGACTGAACCAAATTAGAGTTAGTGTTTCATTAATTCCACTTGCCTTTTAGTTCTAAATTGCTAGGGAAAAGACCTTACCACAAAAATTAATTTAATATCTCTGGTTCTAATGCCAGTGAGTGCTAGGAGGGCATGAGTTCTCCTTCTGTTGAGGATTATCCGCTGCCTCCACGGAAGAGAACCAGATGCTGATCTAATCCTATGGTAAAATACAAGTGAAATTTTTGCTCCTTGAAACATTCTGAACCATCACCATCTCATATCCTACAGCATTTACAACAAATAGAAATAAACTTATCTTTCTTTTCTTATTTTTGAGCATGCATATGTGTGTGGGTATTAAAAATTAAAGTATCGTACAAAGCTGATAAAAACCTGTGTAGACAAGACAGGTTTGGAAATGAAAAGACAGTTTTACCAAAAAAAATAAATATTCTGATGCTTCCAAATCTACATAAATGATTTAAATTTGATGTTCTAAAAAACTGACCTTTTGAGGCAGTTTGACATTTAATTGCCTTTCTTTTCTGCAAAACTTTACCAGCTTGGAGCAATAGCCTGATTTTCTGATACTACTATTTTTCCATGAGTCAGGAACCATCTGGAAGAAAATCTCTGTTTTGATGCTCGGTAACTTCTTGTGCATGGGTTTATGTCACATATTTGTGTGAACATTGCCAGTAAATATCAGTTACTTTTCACAAAGTTCAAGTTACAGAATTTTGTAGGAATTTTGCACCGTTTGAGAAAGAAGGGAGAGAAATTCCATGCAACAACTTGACCTGAAGTTTTTTTGCAAAGTAGCTAACACGCAGACTTGTAACTTCTAGCAACTGGCAATGAAACAGTTCATGAGAGAAGCTCTGACTGCCGCCCACTTTGCCTTTCACCAGATTTCATCACCCTCTTAGCTGAGGCAGCAGAACAATTGGTGGTCTACATCCAAGCTACTGCAATACGAAGTTTGATGTATTCGCTTCAGGATCCACTTGGAGAGGTGCCCAAATCTATGCAGGTGACATCCATCCTTCCAATACACAGCACAGGGTTCACAGAGCCAGATCACTTCTTTTCAGCAGTGAAACCAAACGCACGTTACCCCTCAGGGCTAAAAACTGTTACCAGTCCCTTCGTATTCTGGGAAGGAGAAAGGAATGAGAGCTGAGATGGAGATCTGGAGTTAGAGACATGGAGAGCTGTGTTGCCTGATTTTGCAGCTTTCCTAAGACTAAGGTAAACAGGACAGTGAGAAACCACATTAGGCACAACTACAGGTCTGCATCCCCTGGTCCTGCTCAGCAGCAAGTGGGGATTTCTGGAGCAGTAATAAAGCAGTGGAGTCACTGTCTTCTCCACAGCCCATCCTGATGCCTAAGGAATCATAGATTCATAGAATAACCAGGTTGGAAGAGACCCATCGGATCATCGACTCCAACCATTCCATCCAATCTCTAAACCATGTCCCTCAGTACCTCAACCACCCACACCTTAAACACCTCCAGCGAAGATAAGTCAACCACCTCCCTGGGCAACCTGTTCCAGTGCCCAATGACCCTTTCAGTGAAGAATTTTTTCCTTATGTCAAGCCTGAACCTCCCCTGGTGGAGCTTGAGGCCATTCCCTCTTGTCCTGTCCCCTGTCACTTGGGAGCCTCTGCCTGTTGTGCCACCACCTGGTCCTACATACTATGTTTTTAAGGGATGTCATACTGGCAGCAGATTTAAAGTAGCCAACAAATACTGCCAGAGTGATAAGTGAGGCAGCTAGAGCCCAGCAAAGACCAACTTGTAAAAGAATCATCTTTCTTCTCGGTTCATCTCTGTGTGGGGCTGCAGCCAGTCTGGACATGGCAGTTCTCCCCTTCTGTCACCGCAGAGCAGGCAGAGGAAGAGAAGGAATTTAGCTCCTTTTGTTGCAAGATGTAAATGATTATAATCCTTTTGCTTGTTCAAGGTGGAGGCATATATGTTCCTAGGCAACCACAGTTTTTAGGTAAGTTTTTAAACTCTCTCGCTTCTCTTTCCTAGGGTAGAGACTGAGACTTGGCCATTTCAGTTTCCTATTGAATATTTATTACTGTTTTCCATACAGAGCTGCCTAACTGGTCCAAAGTTCAGTGAAGAGTTTTATGCACCATCACTAATATGAACTACTTCATAGCAATACTAATGATGAATTCACGGTGCTAGAAAGCAGAGTCTTCCAGCTAAATCATAATAAAAATCAATAAACCCAAACTTGGATAATCTACCGTGCATCCAATTACAATACCTGCATGCCATGAAAAACAAATATGAAAACCTGCTTGCTGAAAACACCCACTTTACCCCTCAAAAGAAGCAGCCAACTGATCTTTCCAAGGATATTGTTCTTTCTTTCTGTCTTCGCCACCCACCACTGTTAGTGTAACAGCAGACAGAATACATAAGAATTCAAACTAGATCTTCCTTGGAGGGATACAAAGGACAATCTAATGAATAATGCTCTGGAAGTGATTTGTAGTTTCCCCCAAAGCGTGAGCTGATTTTTTTATGAATAGGACTCAGCCTGCTGCTCTGTTGAAAGCCAAATCTATGTGACTGATTTTCTTTTAATGCATTTATGGTAAAAAATGATCCCGCATTTGATTGCGAGACCGATCACCCTGACACATGCAGTTGATAGGCTACCTGCACAATCATAATTCTACATGTACTGACAAAAAAAAAAAGAAAAAAAAAGAAAAAAAAAAGCCATGTCTTAGCTGACTGCTTTGTTTTCTCATTTCATTAGAGCAAGGGCCATCTGATTCAAATTCTTTAAAGACAAAACAGTTAAAAAGAAACATTTCAGGTACTCATTTTAAGATTGTATTTCCAGTGTGGTTTAAAAGAAGAACCTACATGTATTTTGACTAGAGAGACTGCTCATTGGAAAAGCAAAACTTGGTAAAAATGTCTCGAACTACATAACGGATTTTTGGATGTTCTTGTTAATATACTCAAGGAAAATTACAAGCTTTTTTAAACTTCATTAATCAGATAGAGGCAAGATCTAATTCCATGTGTCAGGGTAGAAACTAATTGTCCTTGTTGGACTGAGGGAATTAAAACCGGATATAAGATGTTATCTCTATTCAGAGTGAATAAACACAGTCTTATAGTTCATGATCTGAAAGGAAAATTTTTGGTAGATATAGTAAGAATAAGTTTTATGCTGTCTTTATCTCTGCTGGTCTCCTTCTGTAGATGATTATATTGTAACTGAAAGAGCCCTTCTACACAATGACTTCCATGGCCAGGGAGAAGACTCAGAGAAGATGGGTGGAGACAGAGTTCTCCTGCCATGGGACTGGCCCACAAAGGAGGACAATTAGTGAGTTCCCACTCTGCAGAGGACATGAAAGTTATTTTATAATGAAATTGCTTGTGCTTTTAGACAGCTGGGAGAAAGGAAGTTAAATAAATCACCTAGGACCGACATATGGCTGGAAGAGGAAAGAGGTCTTTAAACAAATAAAAATAGCAATGGATAGAGAATACACCACAATACAGAATCATAGAACAACCAGGTTGGAAGAGACCCACCAGATCAAGTCCAACCATTCCTATCAATCACTAAACTATGTCCCTCAGCACCTCGTCCACCTGTGCCTTAAACACCTCCAGGGAAGGTGAATCAACCACCTCCCTGGGCAGCCTCTGCCACTGCCCAGTGACCGTTTCCTTATGTCCAGCCTAAATCTCCCCTGGTGGAGCTTGAGGCCATTCCCTCTCATCCTGTCCCCTGTCCCTTGGCAGAAGAGCCCAGCTCCTTCCCGTCCACGACCTCCTTCCAGGTAGTTGTAGAGAGCAATGAGGTCTCCTCTCAGCCTCCTCTTCAATATCTTTCCCTCCTATTTTCTATGCATTATACAAAGATGATATCTTTTTTTTTTTCTTTCCTGAGAAATATAATTTGCCTGGTTCAGTGCCATCACTCTCCCAAATCAGAGAAGACTGCAAAAATGCAGCCACTAAAGCTGGCCAGAAGTGACCAGTGCCTAAATCTTAGCGATGCTGAGTCCACATTAAATTCACGTACTTATGTTCAGAGAAAAGTTAAAGTCAGTTACCATTTGATCTCAGGCGTTATTTCCTTGCACATCTGACTTGGCCCCATTTGCTGTATGACAATTATCTCAGTAAACTGTCCAGCACATTCCAAAGCTACTCCTTTCTGCTCATGAGCCGTGTGCTGCTCTGATACCAATAATTTGAGAGCAAGAGTGTCAGTCTCATCTGACAGTGTCATTTTAGCTCTGTTTTTATGATTTGCTAAGGAGGGATGAGAGCATCGTTGTTACGAGCATCACTGCAGTATCACATGCAAACAGCCAGCAATGGCTTAACTGTGCTTTGCAACAAACAGAGAAGGAATTGTAGAATCATAGAATCACTAGGTTGGAAGAGACCCGTCGGATCATCGAGTCCAACCATTCCTGTCAAACACTAAACCATGTCCAAGGAGTAGTAGCATGAATTTATACTGACCTGAAAAAAAATAGACTCTAACTGCAATTTTCCAGGGATTTATTTATATTGACACAGAGGTGTGAGCAAAACATCTAAATTACATCTAAGTCAGCTAAAAGCCTATTGCTGCTATTACAACTACAGCTAACAACAACGTCGGGAGGTGATTTTACACAGCACGTGAACTCAGATTGTTCACCCACACCGAAGCCTGCTTCTCTATTCATAGTTCAGACAAATATCTCCCATTAAATTCAAAGGCATTTAGACACCCAAGTAATTTTTGAGCTGCTGACCCATGGCTAATTATGCAAGCGATAAGTCTGGAATTGGATGTGACTGTTTCTCACATGCCATAAGGCAGCCATCTGTCTGTCAAGCAGTTCAATGGTTAATTAGTGATGTAAGGTCAGGTGTAACAAGAAAGATGCAATCAACGCTTGCTAATTTTTTTAAGGGGGGAAAAATAATTTGGCATTAAGCCCCATGATTCATAAGAAACAGAGGCAGGCTGGCAAAGTTTAAAAGATTGAAAATTATGCCCGTGGCCTTCTGCGAAATCTGATTACAGCTCCAATGATCGATGGGTTGCCATTAGCAGAAGGAAGAAAAAAGTTCAGAAATTGAGCCAAGTAAATCAAGAAAGACCTTTCAAGTTTACAGCGAACAATTCAAGATGATTCAAAAAGTGTTTTAACCAAGATTTCATTTTCTGTAAATATATGTTGCCTTCAGAATGTGAACTATTTATTTCCACGAGTCCTTTTTGAGCCAGGCTATCGTTTGGCATGAAAAGATGCCCAGTTTTCCCTGCCAGCTTTTCAAGGCTTCCTTTGATTTACTTCAATGTCATTCGGGTACTTCAGCTTCTGCATCTGAGGTCTAGCAGAAATTCCCCTTTTTTCTGCTAGAGGTGGGTCAGATGCACGAAACTTTGACGCATTCATAGAATCATAGAATCACCAGGTTGGAAGAGACTCATCGTATCATCAAGTCCAACCATTCCTATCAAACACTAAATTGTGCATTCGTTGTGCATTAGCTGAATTCTTTTTTTTTTTTAAAAGTACCTGAAAATATTTTATTTTTTCACAAAAGGAAACTAGTTTGAGGTTCATGAAAATATACTATGAATTTGCGTCATGACTGGCAAACTCACTCCACTGCACAATGAAAAGTGAAATGAAAAAATAATTGAAAATCTGAAAATAAAATCATTCCAACATTATAAGCAGTAGAGTAACAGTTGTAACCGATTCACTGACTCACTTGAGAGAAAAAGCTGCTTTCATGTTAGGACAATGTAGAATATTTTCTAAAAACCAGAGAAATTCAGAAGTAGGGATTTTTTTAATTTTTTCCCAAGGGAAAATTTTCCTTTCAGTTTTGAGTTTCAAAATATGTAACTTTTTTCTTTTTTTTTTGGAGGATGTCTTAAAAATAATTAAAAAAAGCTTTTTGATTCAAAATGCACTCTTTTTTTTGACAAGGAAAATAATACTTTCAGTGACTGAAAGAAGGAAATCCTGCCAGTCACACAGTCCAAGAGAAATGGTCTCAAGCAAAATTACAGCACATCTATCAATGTTGGTCATCGTCTCAAGTCAGGACCCAGCTATACCATTTCTTAATTTCTCATGCCAACGGCATGAGGTTTAACACAGCCAAATGCTGGGTCCTGCACTTGTGGCACAACAACCCTATGCAGAGCTACAGACTGGGAGAAGTCTGGCTGGAAAACTGCCAGGAGGAGAGGGACCTGGGGGTGTTGGTTGACAGCCGACTGAACATGAGCCAGCAGTGTGCCCAGGTGGCCAAGAAGGCCAATGGCATCCTGGCTTGGATCAGAAATGGTGTGACCAGCAGGTCCAGGGAGGTTATTCTCCCTCTGTACTTGGCACTGGTGAGACCACTCCTTGAATCCTGTGTTGAGTTGTGGGCCCCTCAGAACAAGAAAGATGTTGAGGTTCTGGAGTGCGTCCAGAGAAGAGCAACGAGACTGGTGAAGGGTCTGGAGAAGAGGCCTTATGAGGAATGTCTGAGTGAGTTGGGGGTGTTTATCCTGGAGGAGAGGAGGCTGGGAGGAGACCTCATTGCTCTCTACAACTACCTGAAAGGAGGTTGTAGAGAGGAGGGAGCTGGGCTCTTCTCCCAAGGGAGAGGAGACAGGACAAGAGGGAATGGCCTCAAGCTCCACCAGGGGAGATTTAGGCTACACATGAGGAAAAAATTTTTCACAGAAAGGGTCATTGGGCATTGGAACAGGCTACCCAGGGAGGTGGTTGATTCACCTTCCCTGGAGGGGTTTAAGGCGCAGATGGATGAGGTCCTGAGGGACATGGTTTAGTGTTTGATAGGAATGGTTGGACTCGATGATCTGGTAGGTCTCTTCCAACCTGTTGATTCTATGAATATTCTCATAATATCTCATGCATTTTCTCTCAAAAATTCTGAAGTCTGAGCTCCGACACAAACTGCTTTGTGAACAGGAACCAATCCTAGTCTCTCTTTTAATTCTAAAGAAGTTATCTGCAATTTGTAAGCAATGTATTTAGAATTATGCTGAATGCCATTTCCTTGTATTCTTTCACTTGGTATCAGAAAACTTCCTACAACGTCATCTTTCTGCTGGTCAAACATAAATATACATTCAGGACTTTTTATCACCAAAGTAGCATCTGAGAGTTTTTAAATTAACCTAAACCTTGTTAAGCAAACAGAAGAGCAAGAGATAGGCTCTTCATTCATTAGGCTTCCTAGAGAGCTCCGCAACACAAATAAATGAATTACTGGCAGGTTGATTTCAGTTCAGTTTTGATCATAGAGTGTAATAAAGTTTTCTGTTAATTAAGAAATAGAGCACAATCTGACACTATTTGGAGAACAGATTCATAAAGATGTGATCCTATGTTAGGCTGCTCTGTGAATAGACTCACTGTGAGATTGTAAGAACAGTGAATATTTTTATAAGATCTGACTATAACAATATAGTCGTCATAGTTCTTATTGTTGAAAAGATGACAACAAATGAACACAGGATAGATCAACAGGAGTGACAACATACAGAAGTCCACATAAGCATAAAAAGTTTAAGACTGATGCAGAAATAGGATGATAGGAATAGATGATAGGAATGGTTGGACTCGATGATCCAGTGGGTCTATTCAAACCTGGTTATTCTATGATTCTATGAAAGTAGATGACTAAAAATGAACATTTAAGTAGCGTTCTTGACCTGAACATGCAAATCCTTGTGGTATTCTTGTCCAGGAAAAAAAAAATAAAGTGGGCTTATAGGCAGAAAAAGAACTGAAGACCTGCCCATTTCAGACACATGAAAAGCTGCGGTAAGCCCCCTTCTCTTTGCGTGTTCACAGCACATTGCAAATCCTCCTTTCTTTCTTAAAGCGTATCATCCCAATCTGATGCTTTTAAACAGCTCCTCCTCATGCTGATGAAGACCTATGCTTGATAAGGCACCAAACACTAACTCATTGTGACACACCTTCCTTCTCTTCCTCTCTATATAATCATAGAGTCATAGAACAACCAAGTTGGAAGAGACCCACTGGATCATCAAGTCCAACCATTCCTATCAAACACTAAACCATGTCCCTCAGCACCTTGTCCACCCGTCCCTTAAACACCTTGAGGGAAGGTGACTCAACCCCCTCCCTGGGCAGACTATTCCAATGCCCAATGACCCTTCCCGTGAAAAACTCAGAATTGCTCAGAAGGAATTTTTTTCCCTAACTCTTGCATATCATGGTGAGAATAGTTCCTCTTCGTGAGGCACTCTTGGCCTCTATGAACAGGAACTTTTCTCACGACGATATGTGAGATGAGTCCTCCTGCAATTAAGCCACCAGAGGGAGCGATGCCATCAGAGCTGCCCTTTAAATTAACCTATTCAAGATTGCTGGAGCAGCTTGGTGTCAGTTCACTGGAAGAGAAGTACCGCTTTGTCAAGTGCTATTTTTAATTAGGCAAAGATTACACTCCAGCAATCATGGGACTGATGATGCAGCAACTTACCAGCTTCATTATAAAAGAAAACATATTCCTAGGTCTCTCTTGGACTGCTCTTCAAGCACCTATGTGACAACACAATTCTTAGCCATTTTCAAGGAGGTTGAAACTCAGTTTAGCTTCAGAACACAAAAGTATTAAGGCAAGAAGTTGTAGCATAGTGAGGTCTGGAGGGACTATTCTCCCTCTGGACTCGACACTGGTGAGGCCGCTCCTCGAATCCTGTGTTCAGTTGTGGGCCCCTCACCACAAGAAGCATGTTGAGGCTCTGGAGCGAGTCCAGAGAAGAGCAAGGAAGCTGGTGAAGGGTCTGGAGAACAGGTCTTATGAGGAACGTCTGAGAGAGCTGGGGGTGTTTATCCTGGAGAAGAGGAGGCTGAGGGGAGACCTCATTACTCTCTCCAGTTACCTGAAGGGAGGTTGTGGAGAGGAGGGAGCTGGGCTCTTCTCCCAAGGGACAGGACAATAGGGAATGGCTTAAGCTCCGCCAGGGGAGATTTAGGCTAGACATTAGGAGGAAGTTTTTCATGGAAAGGGTCATTGGTCATTGGACTAGGCTGCCCAGGGAGGTGGTTGATTCACCTTCCCTGGAGGGGTTTAAGTCACAGGTAGATGAATTCCTGAGAGACATGGTTTAGTGTTTGATAGGAATGGTTGGACTCGATGATCCGATGGGTCTCTTCCAACCTGGTTGTTTTATGATTTTATTTAGTCACAGTCCTCTGCAGCACTGGAACTTGCTGTAAACTGCAAGCATGTGTAGTCAGCTGTTGGATCTCGCATCCTGGGATATTGGATGCTCCATTATCCTGACAGACAGGGTGATTTTTTGAGCAGTTACTGCCCTCGAAACTGTGAGAGCACAACTACTTCTGGGGTTGCAGCACCCGCTGGGCTACAGAGCTACTCAATATCGAGAAGCTGACGATGGTATCCATGGAAGCAAATATAAAAAGAAACATTAGAGCTTTGGGGCTCTTAGACTTTAAAAGAAAAAATCAAGGCAAACAGACACTTTTAACAGAAAATATGCATGAACAAAATCCCTTTATTTTTTTTCCAAAAGATGCACCTATTGGATTTACTTTCTAGCATCCCCAGCTGTATCTCTCTTTGAATTGAACCCAAATTATTTTCATTCCTGTTACACCAGCATCATTTTCCATTATCCCAGTGGAAAGGACATAATCAAGCTAATGCATGTATTGAGTTTGATGCCGGTTCTATGACATTTTTCTTTTTGCTGTGCTGGAAAACTGACAGGTACTTGGTTTCATTTGTGTTTTACTGCAGCTAGTTGAATAATACATTTTTCAAAACCCTGACTCCATGGCTGAAAGGAGGGGGGAAAGTCAGGGAGAATTCAAATAAATGTTTGTTTCCTTTTTGTAGCTGGTTCATTATATTTAAACAAAACAAAAAAAAATAATCAAACCTATTCTTTGCAGTTAATTTAGTCGGATAGTTTACCTGTTTTGATATTCGAGATCTGTGTGTATGTATCAGCATATAAGCTGCCTCAGTTTAAAAGTGCAGTGGAACATGGATGAAATGGAAATCAATAACAGAAACATTATTAACTAGTTTTTAACTTATGACTTCCATCTAGAATTTGCTGCACTTTTTGCTCACACTTATACTTCGTGCTGCCTGACTTGCATGAATGTAGACTGAGGAAAACAGGATTTTCATAGAATCATAGAATCACCAGGTTGGAAGAGACCCATCGAATCATCGAGTCCAACCATCATTTTCATTCAGAAAGTCATTGGCTTACATCTAAGCTAAATATCATGATTAGATTCCTATATGGTTTGAATTTCATTACAGATATAAATGCAATCCAGTGCCAGTGAATGATGCACAACCAGACTGTGGAGCTCACAGAGAAGGAAGACCACAAAAACCTTTGCAGAGTTTACTTACAGGATGATTTAAAAGCATCGTTTCCTGTGTCTGGTTTTCTGTATAGTCAGTATGATGTTCACTGATAGGAAGTAAAAAATATCTTTTTAGCCTCTATCCATCTAGTTAAGATATCTCCTCATTGCTTAAAATGCAGTCTTCTGACACTGGCTTGCATTAGTCATCTTTTTTTCTCCCTCCCACAGCAAAATTAATCGCTATCCATGTGCTGGAATAATTACCTTAACGTTTATATGAACACTAAGATTAAATCTAACCTGAAAAGAGAAACCACGATGACAACATACCTTTCTCGTCACACTCAAAGGTTGTGTCTCTGTAAAACAATTGGAGTTCTCACCTGAAAAAAAAATACAGAAAAAACCCAAACATCACCTCCCAACAACACAAATAAAGCATAGGAGCCAGGAAAGGAATGAAGTAGAGAGGAAAGTCTTAGTCCCATAAGGACTTGGAGGATAACAGGGATTTGGTCACAGGTCATCAGAGCAAATCAGGAAAAACAATGCTTATTTTCCAAGGTTTTATAGATCACAACAGGTGCCTGTGGCCAAGCTAAAGAAAAAGGAGAGAGAGGAAGAGGAGAGAGGCAGAAGGAGGAGGGATAAATGTTGTCATCGTTGCCCAAGTGTTTTATTACAGCTCTGGCAATAAACATTAGCTGTAAATCACAATTCACTGCGATGTGATAAAATAAGTTGCTTATCAAATTCTAGAAACTAAATCTTTCATATTCTTGTTGTTTAAAGCCCTAGAAGAAAGGATTGGGAAGAAGCCTGAGGAAAGTTAACAAGACAGTTTTACAAGTGTTTATAAGGAACTCCTGACAAAGGAACAAGGTGAAAAGGTGACTGTGTTTGATTGTCAAACAAGACACAGCCTCCAGCTTCAGCACATTATACTTTTAGCCAGGCTAGTCCACAGTAACAGATGAAAAACTTCCTTCCGAAGGAGACCTGCAAAATAGCTTATTGCTTACCTGGTGGTCTAAAGCTCCTATAAGTGTCCATCCTTGCCAAGACCCTTGCAAGTGGCTGAGGCTCCTTCATATCCAAATCTGGAATAAAAGTTCATATCCTTAATAAAAGGTTGTTTCTTCTAAAGCTTTCACTTCTCATAGAACACACGCCTATAGATCTGATTTCTGTAATTGCAAAACAGTTAATTTTTCAGTAAGTTTGCGATCCACATCTAGCTATGTTATTGTACCACTGTCAGAATGCAAAGTGAAGAGTTAATGTGATAAATTTAATAATACAGATCACAATTGCAGCTTATTTCAAAGAACCACTTGGTTGGAAAATACCTTTGAGATCGAGTCCAACCATACCAGCCCAGTACTAAGTAATATTTCTGAGCACCTTGTCTACCTGTCTTTTAAATACCACTAGAGATGGTACTTAACCACTTCCCAGGGTAGACTGTTCCAGTACCTGATAACCATTTCAGTGATTAGATTTTTCTAAATATCTAAAATGAACCCCACCAGTTACCTCTCACGGTACCAGAGAAATGACTCAGAAGAGCAGGCCACAGGGTTACAGAGATTTCTCAGCACTAAAAAATGCTATTGGCTAGTGGTTATATCAGCAAAAAAAGCTAGCAATGAATCAACATTTACTCAACTCCACACGCTATGTTTGAACTTGGGTGTAGCCTGATTCTTCTGCGCTATCTAAAGGCTTCCAGTTAACATAAAAACCTCCTGTTTGCTGGGCAAGGCTCCCTGAGCTTGGGAAGAGGAAAGGGTATAAAGACAAACCAGCTAGTCCTATGCTTACTCTTTTAAGAAGTTAACAATGTTACTTTATGTTATTAACCATCACAGAGGAAATAAGAGGCTCAGCCTTCACCTTGATCATTGGTATCCTCTGATTGTCCTTTCTGCAGGAAACAACATGCAGCTGAAGCCCAGATGTAACCTTGCCAAGTAATCATAGGAAACGTAGAACCACTGGCAGGTGCACGAAAGACAAATGAGCCTAATAAACTACTAAGAGAATTAGTGCTAGACTATTAAACCCAGGTTCCTGGTGGTATGTAGGGATTTAAAAATCAGAGGGTCTAAATATAGAATCATAGAATCATAGAACAACCAGGTTGGAAGAGACCCATTGGATCATCGAGTCCAACCATTCCTATCAAACACTAAACCATGTCCCTCAGGACCCCATCTACCTGTGCCTTAAACATCTCCAGGGAAGGTGAATCAACCACCTCCCTGGGCAGCCTATTCCAATGCCCAATGACCCTTTCCGTGAAAAACTTCCTCCTAATCTCTAGCCTAAATCTCCCCTGGCGAATATGTGTGCAGCTTCTGTCCTATGGATTAGATTGTTGTACTAGAAGCTTCAAAGCCATCATATGGGTCTGGATTCCCCTTGGAAAATCGAATGAGAAAAATAAAAACGGAAGATCCATGGAGCTTTTCTTGCTGCAGAAAGCTCCCTTTGCTTTGGCAATACAGCTTTCACAACAATTGACTTTCATCTCTGAGATTGCAGTCGACCCATATGCTCTCCTTAGAAATTCCAGTGAGCATCCTTTTCTGGTAGAACTGTATCAGTATTAATGGAATACTTTACCTTCCAGTCACATTTTAGCTATTCAGAGAAACAGTAAGAAAAAAATATTACCATCTCATGAAGAATTTAGAATTTTGGCTATGCAGCTCAACAAACTTTCCGGAAAATGCATTTAGACTTTTGTATATTTTTAACAGAGGAATGATGCGGGAAAATATTATGTAAATAACAAGAAAGCAATAATAAAAAACAAAGCTAGGTGACCAAGGTCAAGTCTATTTCCTTATGTGCTTCGCTGTATTTTTCCAGTGTTCATTCCAGAAGAGAGAAAAATAAAGGGAAAGACGAAAAGAATAAACAGAGGTAGTTTGTAAAAATGTTGTAAAAATAATACTGTTCCCATTATCACAGAGCACATCTGTCAACTGTATCCATTTCCTCTAGATGAGGTGGAGAGACCTCTGACATTTCAAATGCATCACCCTAATCAAATCCTCATCCTCCCGTAATGCTTCCTGAGACTGTATTATAGGTCTATAGAAAGCCATGAATGAGTAATAGTTTAGAGAACAATAAGTAAAGTAGCAGACGCAGAGATGAAATAACCGGCTTTACCAGCTTTAAAAAGTGAGGGAACCATTAATCCCCAACTATAAAGTGTTCTCAGCTCTACACCACTGAGATCTGGCTGTAGGGAGAAGCTACTCAGTGTGCTCCCATTTACCACAGCAGAGTGATGAAATGATCAGCACTGCTTGCTCTGCCGCACTACCTGGCTGGAGAATCATACACTGAGCTTCAGGAAGGCCTAAGAAGTCTTTAGAGGCAGTTGTCAGTCTCAGCGTTTTAGCCAAGGGATTTATCTGACTTTTTTTTCTCTCCGACCCAGCACTAGACAGTTTTCAACCCTCTCATTCTCAAAGTTTTCTTTGTCCTTAAATTCAGCACTACAGTAGAATCATAGAATGATAGAATCACCAGGTTGGAAGAGACCCATCGGATCACCGAGTCCAACCATTCCTATCAAACACTAAACCATGTCCCTCAGCACCTCATCCACCTGTCCCTTAAACACCTCCAGGGAAGGTGAATCAACCCCCTCCCTGGGCAACCTCTGCCAGTGCCTAATAACCCTTTCTGTGAAGGTTATGTCACATAACCCATCTTAGAGAATTTTCTATGTGCATTTCATAGAATCATAGAATCATAGAACAACCAGGTTGGAAGAGACCCACTGGATCATCGAGTCCAACCATTATCATATTATGAATTCGTCATTGCAGCTAGAGGGGTAGGGAGGAGCTAATACTCTTTATTTTAAGAAGCTGCTCAAATAGTAATACAAAGCAAGCTTGTAGATATACAACTATTTCTATGGGAAAAGGCAATCTGATTTTCTTGCCTCTTGCAATCCAGTCTCTTCTCTGTTGTTCTATGTTCATCACTGTGAATGTACTTTCCAAGATTGGAGTGGTGATAGGAGCCTCGTCAGACTCTCAATGTGAGTCCCCAGCTGTGACATTTCTTTCGCTAATTCTCTGGAAGAACAATCCTGCAGCTCCTGACAATAATTAAACAAAACCTTGAACAAATTCCTGCTGTGAAAACAAGACTCTACTCTTCACACTGCTAAGAAGAGTATTACAAGCCCTTGTCTTTATTTTTCAGATGCATTTGTTTAAAGCTTGTCAGTAGGTTGTGAAGTGAATTTTATTTCCTATGAATTTTCATGATGCACTTAGTAAAATAGTGGCTTAATTATATTGCTTTGCACACAGAGAAGTAATAGTTTTAGGAGTGGCCCAATCCCTCATTTTTCTGTTTTTGATGGGGAAAAAAAAAAAAAAATCACTCTTGGCTTTTCTCCTTCCTTTGGATCTTGAGTGAAGTAGAGAAAGTAGGTAGCCAATTCATGGTGGTTTAGCCTGTGGGTGCTGTGGTCTGAAGAGCATTTGGTCTTTGGTTTCCAGGAGTTTTGTTCCAGTGGTCCAGACCAGGGAAAGGCTCCATTACAGAGAGCTGTAGATTAAGGGAGTTCCTGAGTTGTGAACATCAACTCCTTACCTGCACTCTCTTCTAAACTCAGCCTCCAACCCCCAACCCTTTAAGACAGCACAAGTTGAACTTCATCCTCTAGAAAACCTTTTATTTCCACATTCAGCTGTTGAATCCTACTTCACGCACAGCCTGCTGGCACTTCTGCCACACACTAACCTCCTTGAAAACTCTTCACAGAGATGAATAGCTTTGCTTTAATTTCTTCTTATAATCAGTGTCACCAGAAAAAAAAAAAAAGAAAAAAAAAAAGAAGAAAATGCTGTCAGGATGTAATATTTTTTTTTCACATCTCATATATTTTTGACTCAGATTTAAAAAGCAAACCAAAACCCCACCAAAAGTAAAGAAGAAGTCATTACACTTTGGAATTCTGAAAAAGAACAAGGCTCATCATGGAGAGAAATGTCCCAGCAGCGCAGTCTAACTGAAAGACTCCAGTGCTCTTGGGTTACCTCTCTCTTTCACTGTATTTCCAGGTTTCTGAGGTGGACCCGGTCCCTCTAATAAAATAGTTGAGATCTGCAGGACTAAGGCAGATAGTGGGGAAAGGGCAGATACACCCAAACATTTTGAGGAAGAAGAATCAAACTTTTCAATTTCTAAGTTTCTGTCCTCCAACAGATTTTTAAAACGTATATTTGTACAAAGATAGAAAATATAGAAGTGCTTCTCGAAGGCAACAAATTTACTAACGAATATAACAACGAATTTGATAGGAATGGTTGGACCAGAAGATCCGATGGGTCCCTTCCAACTTGGTTGTTCTATGATTCTATGATTTGATAGGAATGATTGGACTCAATGATCCAGTGGGTCTCTTCCAACCTGGTTATTCTATGATTCTATGCATATTCCTATCTTTATTTAGATGCCAAGGATAGAGAGTGTTGCCTACTATGAATCTACCAATATATTTTTTTAATGTAGTGTCTTCTACAAGGTCTATGATTCTATGGTTCTATGATTCTACTCTTAAAGTTCCAGGAGCCAAGCTTATGAAGGCATCACAGGAACAAGTCCTATTTGAACACAGTAGCTGCAAAGCTTTCAAGTGTGTTGCTGAAGATAACTAGTGGTGGAAAACAGATTTGAACTGTGCATTCATTCACCTATAAGGAAAGTGGAAATAGTTCCCAAAAGTTAAGCTCATAAACATGATTCTAGACACTGGTTAAAATGATCTTAGTCTGTAGCAGCACTTCTTCAATGGAATCGCATGAAACCACCTGTTATTGGTAATGTTCCTTTTACAATTATGTATATATACGGTTATAAGCATTTTATTGCATGGAAAAATGTACTATTGCCTCATGTAACTGGCTCTTCATCACACAGCACCAGACGTCTGCACTGAGAATACTGAATACTGAATAAATAATATAAATGGTATTTCTTATTATTCGCCCAGACACTAACAATAGACGCATGACCTCAGAGGAACAGGAGCCGCGCGGCAGGAGAATACAGTGACTAGATGCATAAACGTCAACTAAAGCCCCTGTCAGAAAACATTAAAAATAATAATGACATAATTCAGTGAATGAGTCTCTCATGTATGTTAAAAATTCCTTGTGGCAGCTCCTGGGAGAAGGAGGGAAATGACGGATTTAAGAGGAGACATATAGAAGACACAAAATTCAAAATATCACCCAGATTTTCATTAAGGTCACTGAACCCCCCCCATGTGGATCCCAGTGGAGAAGGTTTCTCCAGCTTCCTGTGGCTATTAGCAGTTTGACCTGAGTGTGAGGATAAAATTAAATATCATGTCAGCTTTTCAACTTCTCACTGCCCCCTTAAAAAATACTTGACAATGCTTCCAAGCTCAATACCTGGTTCTGTTCTGCATTCTCTGCTTGGATAGTGTACAGTAGATCCTATGATGCTTGGCTTTTACTTTGTATGATCTATACTGGGTATCCCAGTTATTTGTGCTCCAGTAGAGAAAGATGCACTGTCATACATAGTCGAGGAGCGACTGAGAGAGCAGGGGGTGTTTAGCCTGGAGAAGAGGAGGTTGAGGGGAGACCTCATTGCTCTCTCCAACTCCCTGAAAGGAGGTTGTGGAGAGGAGGGAGCTGGGTTCTTCTCCCAAGTGACAGGGGCAGGACGAGAGGGAATGGCCTCAAGCTCCACCAGGGGAGGGTCAGGCTGAACATAAGGAAAAAATTCTTTACAGAAAGGGTCATTGGGCAGTGGCAGAGGCTGCCCAGGGAGGTGATTGATTCACCTTCCTTGGAATTGTTTAAGGTGCATGTGGATAAGGTACTGAGGGACATGGCTTAGAGATTGGTGGGAATGGTTGGACTCAATGATCCGGAAGGTCTCTTCAAACCTGGTGATTCTGTGATTCTATGATTCTATACAGTGCAAACCAATGCAGAAAAATTATGTCACCAAGCTTCAAATGCCCTAACATCAGTAAGTTGGAGAGAAAGTATAACTGAGGGGACCTATGAGACAACACCCAGTCCCTGGTCATGGTTTTATAAAAGGTTTTGGCACATCAGGAAACCCCAAGAAAAAGAGTACAGAGAGGAATTACTCGAAGCATCCTCAGTGCCTGAGCTATTACTTTAAATAGTCTTCCTTAGTTTACTCCCTTAATCTGATCTAAGTCTTCAATCAGGACCTGAAAAGGCAGAGAGACCTGAACAAAATCATGATTGCAAATACAGGCACTTCTACTTTCAGGCTGAAGCTGTGATTTCATTTTCTGCCTTTGCTCCTAGAACTTTTTATTATAAATTTAAGGAAAGATTAGACTGTAATAAAGAGGTTATTCGGCAGAATTAATGGCTGGGAAATTTGGAAGATATTAACAGAAGAGTCTTGCCATGCCACGTGTCACTGGCTCGTGTAATAATTCGCTGTGGTCTCACAGGAGGTCAGCTAGTCAAACACAGTAGATCAAATCTGGGGAAGGACTAGTAATATATGACCCCTACCATAGCGAGCTTTAAGCATGAGCAATAAATATTCATGTTTTGGAGAAAAAAAAAACCTACTGTTGTAAGGAGAAGCTGTTTGAAATTGTCTCCTCTCTGCTACTGATATTCCCCAGGGCTCAGTGCTGGGACCAGCCCTGTTCAATGTCTTCATCAATGACCTGGATGAGAGCATTGCAGGTACCCTTAGCAAGTTTGCAGATGACACTAAGCTGGGTGGAAGTGTGGATCTGCTGGAGGGTAGGGAGGCTCTGCAAAGGGATCTGAACAGGCTGGACTGCTGGGCAGAGTCTAACGGCATGAGGTTTAACTTGGCCAAATGCCGGGTCCTGCACTTGGGACACAACAACCCTATGCAGAGATACAGACTGGGAGAAGTCTCTCTGGAAAGCTGCCAGGAGGAGAAGGACCTGGGGGTGTTGGTTTACAGCCGACTGAACATGAGCTAACAGTGTGCCCAGGTGGCCAAGAAGGCCAATGGCATCCTGGCTTGTATCAGAAATGGTGTGACCAGCATGTCCAGGGAGGTTCTTCTCCCTCTGTACTCAGCACTGGTGAGGCTGCTCCTTGAATCCTGTGTTCAGTTCTGGGCCCCTCAGCACAAGAAGGATGTTGAGGCTCTGGAGTGAGTCCAGAGAAGAGCAGTGAAGGTGGTGAAGAGTCTGGAGTACAGGCCTTATGAGGAACGGCTGAGAGAGCTGGGGGTGTTTATCCTGGAGAAGAGGAGGCTGAGAGGAGACCTCATTGCTCTCTCCAACTACCTGAAAGGAGGTTGTGGAGAGGAGGGAGCTGGTCTCTTCTCCCAAATGAGGGGGGACAGGACAAGAGGGAATGGCCTCAAGCTCTGCCAGGGGAGATTTAGGCTAGACATTAGGAGGAAGTTTTTCATGGAAAGGGTCATTGGGCATTGGAATAGGCTGCCCAGGGAGGTGGTTGATTCATCTGCCTGTGTTTAAGGCACAGGTAGATGAGGTGCTGAAGGACATGGTTTAGTGTTTGATAGGAATGGTTGGACTCGATGATCCGGTGGGTCTCATCGAACCTAGCGATTCTATGATTCTATGATGCCACTGGGCTGAGCAGTGTCATCCTCCAAGCTGGTGAGCAGTACCACAGCCATGACCCAGTCCTTCATGAATTCACCAAGGGTTTTCCTTTGATTTTCCTCAAGAAAAATCCTCTCTCACACAGGCACATATTTCTTTCAGGCTCTTAAAGTGTGAGGAGGATGGAAAGAGAAGAAAAAGGTAATATTTATTATTTGGCCACCTTAGGCAAAGACATCTGTAAGTGGCAAGAAATCAGACTTGATAAACAGCTATTACTGGTCCAATTTCCATAATTTCCATGGAAACCTGAGTGCTTGCCAGAATGTACATGGCAGCATACAAGGAAGTGTGTTGTATGGGAAAAGGATATTGGAGCAATCTGGTTTTTTAAGCTCTTCAGGGTCTTGCTAGTCCTCTTAGTAGCCATGAATACATACTAATTACAATTCCAATCACCCAGCTCTAATGAAAACGAGGGGTGCACAGTGGTAAAGACTGCAGAAAAATCATAGGGTATAGAAATACATATGAGCCCAGCTAGTTATTCGTAAGGAGCACCATACAAATTTGCCACACAAACACCTTTATGTGAACAGAAATATTTCTTTGCACTATAACAAAGCTCCGATTTATGAATTTCTAAACTGGAAGGTGCCTTACTGATGGTTTCATGATCATTTTTATAATTACAAAGCTTTATGCAGAAGGTTTACATTACAAAGCTTTATGCACAAAGTCCAATGGGATAAGGTTTAATACGGCCAAATGACGGGTCCTGCACTTGGGGCACAACAACCCTATGCAGAGCTACAGACTGGGAGAAGTCTGTCTAGAAAGATGCCTGGAGGGGAGGGACCTGGGGGTGTTGGTCGACAGCCGACTGAACATGAGCCAGCAGTGTGCCCAGGGGGCCAAGAAGGCCAATGGCATCCTGGCTTGTATCAGAAACGGTGTGACCAGCAGGTCCAGGGAGGTTATTCTCCCTCTGGACACCACACTGGTGAGGTCGCTCCTTGAATCCTGTGTTCAGTTCTGGGCCCCTCACCACAAGAAGGATGAGGGCAAGAGGGAATGGCCTCAAGCTCCAGCAGTGGAGATTTAGGCTAGAGATTAGGAGGAAGTTTTTCACAGATAGGGTCATTGGGCACTGGCAGAGGCTGCCCAGGGAGGTGGTTGATTCACCTACACTGGAGGTGTTTAGGGGACTGGTGGATGAGCTCCTGAGGGACATGGTTTAGTATTTGATAGGAATGGTTGGACTCGATGATCCGATGGGTCTCTTCCAACCTGGTGATTCTATGATTCTATGATTAAGGTTTGGGCATTGAAACATCTAGAGAAAGGCAAAATCTAGCCTACAGAGGGAATTGTTATTTTTTCATGGAAATTAATTTAAAACGCAGTTCTACAATTTGGTTGACTTGTATGACTGAAAAAAAACCAAGCAGAAAACCCCCCAAAAACCAGTAGGGTAAGGCGCAGCAGTTATCAGAACAGCTCAAACCTGTAAAGGAAAATCAGTCAGTTTGCAAGGCTAGGACCTAGTCAGCCAATGAATAAGCTCTCACGGCAACAAATCCCAAGCAGTGATTGAATTCAGCACAGGATTTCTTTCTTACATTTTAGTCCTAGTTTATAGACCTCAGGACAAGATTTGTTAAATTAGACTATAATTCCTCCATAATAAAATGACATCTTAATGGTTCTGATCTTTTGGAAGACTTTTAGCAGATTAGAAGGTGATGGGATAGGGGAAAAGATTTACTACACGCTCAAAGCCATGTGGTAATCCAGAGGGATTTATAGACAGTACTCTTCACTACTTGTGCTGAACAAGGATGTGAATTATTTGATTCTGATAACATGAGAATCCTCTTACAATGCTGTATGAGTTTGTCAAAATGTGAATGTTGTTAAAAAAAATATTCAGAAGTACATTTTCTTCCTTTTCCTGTTAGTTACCTTTAATGGACTGGAATGGGTTTGTGTAATTTTTAAGTCATAAGAGAGAGTTTTTGTTCAGAGCTTCCCTTTGTGTTGAATGTCTATGGATACAACTCATTGTGGATTTCCATTAAAAACATTTTTCTAGCAAAAAGAATGTGCAAAGCTACTGAAATAAATACTTTGTGCAAGGCTGTTCATTTCATAGAATCGTTGAATCACCAGGTTGGAAGAGACCCACAGGATCATCGAGTCCAACTATTCTCACCAATCTCTAAACCATGTCCCCTCAGTACCTCATCCACCTTAAACACCTCCAGGGAAGACAAGTCAACCTCCTCCCTGGGCAGATTGTTCCAGTGCCTAACAACCCTTTCTGTGAAGAATTTTTTCCTTATGTTCAGCCTGAAACTCCCTTGGTGGAGCTTGAGGCCATTCCCTTTTGTCCTGTCCCCTGTCACTTGGGAGAAGAGCCCAGCTCCCTCCTCTCCACAACCTCCTTTCAGGGAGTTGGAGAAAGCAATAAGCTCTCCTCTCAGCCTTCTCTTCTCCAGGCTAAACACCCCCAAGCTCTCTCAGCCGTTCCTCATAAGGCCTGTTCTCCAGACCCTTCACCACCTTCTTTGCTCTTCTCTGGACTCACTCCAGAGCCTCAATATCCTTCTTGTGCTGAGGGGCCCAGAACTGAACAGAGGATTCAAGGAGCGGCCTCACCAGTGCTGAGTCCAGAGGGAGAAGAACCTCCCTGGCCCTGCTGGTCACACCATTTCTGATCCAAGCCAGGATGCCATTGGCCTTCTTGGCCACCTGGGCACACTGCTGGCTCATGGTCAGTGGTTACCAACAAACACCCCCAGGTCCCTCTCCTCCTGGTAGTTTTCCAGCCAGGCTTCTCCCACTCTGTAGCTCTGCATAGGGTTGTTGTGCTCTAAGGGCAGGACCAGGCATTTGGCCTTGGGTGCCCTTAGCTACGCTGTTCTGCTGCATCATAGCTACATTAATTTTTTGCTGTTCAGTTGCTTTCTACTGCTAATGCATTACAAGGGGAAAAGTCTATCCAAGATTTGCCAGTGAAACTGATTGTGTAGCCAATAGTTACTCCATTTTCATCAGAATTATCTAGACTACGAAAAAACTACAGTATAAAGAGTTTATACATAACACAGTGTATACAAGAGTTACTTTTTTTGTTTGCGTCTGAAATATTCCTTAATGCATCTCTGATTATCTTCCCTTATGAGCCTCATTAATAAATAGCTCTGGACTAATTATAGAAATCTTTTCATAATAACTTTAGGAAGTAGTGAAAAATTATTGTCTTCCTACACCAGAGGAGACAAAGGGATTATATGATCAATCCAATGTTATAGATGATATGGTTGGTCTCAATCCAGTGGGTCTCTTCCAACCTGGTGATTCTATGATTCTATGATTCTATGATTTGTGGGAGACCTACTAACTGAAGAGCCAAACCCTTTCATCCTTGCCTTAGTAGTTACACTTCAGAAATTTACTTTTAAAAGTTTTAAAAGAATAGTCAGAAGAATTTATATCCTTATCTGAAAGAGTAAGGAAACCGTAGAACAGAAATAAGAGTGTGGTGAGAAGTTCTGTTGGGAAAGAAACAGTTGTTAGTTCAGGAACAATTTCATAGGAGAAAAACAAGACCCAGTTAAATAAGCTTGAAATACATTCTTTTCTTTTTATGAAATAAAATCACAAGTTTATATCCAAAGGGACTGCTCCTTACACCAATATGACCTGCTAGTCACCACAGAATCTCTTAAAAATTTGTGTGGTTTTGGTGCATCTGAGCTCTAGGTCACATAGTAAATACCCAAGAATATGGGCCACTTAGAGATATTTCTCATATCTGAGAAAGTTCTAAGACATCCTGGAAAAGGCAGAGGAAAAGGTGGAGATCGGCAGTGGAAGCCAGACAAATTCAATTTTCATGACAGACCCTGGGTTTTTTTTTTTTGAGGCTCATAATCACTAATCATTTGCACCATTTACCATGGAACAAAGCAGATACTCCATCAGCTGAAAATTTGAAATCAAGTGTTTTTTCAGTGAGATGTATTTACTAAGCTGGGAGAACCATGCTTCAGTTGGGCTGGAGAGGGGACAAATTACCTGATGAAATTTGTTACTCTGCATCATGAAGGAAAATTACACAGGAGATTCCTTCTGCCTAGCAGACCGAACAGCTTTCTTTAGTGCTATGCAGTGACAGGATTTCACTGTTGTTCAAATCTGCTTTAACCCATTATGTGTTTCTGCAGAGAGGCAGGAAAGGACCTCAAAGAGCTAAATAGGAAAGCTCTGATATGATCATTCAGTTTAACATTTTGCTATCCACGCTCAGAATAGTGATTGTACATGCTTCTTTTTGCTTTTTCTCAGATCTAAACCTTTGCAAGTATTTATATATTTCTACCACAACTGATGGCTACTGCGTCTTCTGTGATTTTACTCAGAGAAGCATAGAATCATCAGATCACCAGGTTGGAAAAGACCTCTTGGATCACTGAGTCCAACCATTCCTATCAGCCACTAAACTATGTCCCTGAGCACCTCTACTGCTTGTCTTTTGAATACCTCCAGGGAGGAGGAGCCTCTTGTTATGACTCACTGCAGATTATTGGGTGGTCTGTATACATATGACAGGGCAACTCATACAATGCTGACTGTAACTCTGAGGCATTGCCAAGCAGAGTGAGAAAAAGCATCTGTACATCCTGGATACAATCCTATGACTTGTCATAATTCCAAATTTAGCATGGCTGAGGACAGCCGCTTTTTCTTCCAGTGGAAATTAGTCTCATCAAATGAAAGAACTTCTAAAAATATTCCATTCTAATGAGTAATGGCTAATTAAAAGTGTTACGACAAGGGTGTAATTCTAATTGCTATCTTAGCTTTGAAGTAATATTGTGCACTGTGGCAACTATTGCGTTAGAGCAGTAACTGCATATTTAAAGCAAATAAATAGAGGACAGGACAAGGGAGGATGGCCTTAAGCCAGGGGAGGTTCAGATTGGCTATCAGGAAGAACTTTTTCACAGAAAGGATCATTGGGCATTGGAACAGGCTGCCCAGAGAGGTGGTTGACTCACCATCCCTGGAGGGGTTTAAGGCACAGGTGGATGAGGTGCTAAGGTGCATGGTTTAGAGACTGGTGGGAATGGTTGGACTCAATGATTTGGTGGGTCTCTTCCAACCTGATGATTCTATGAGTCTATGAACTTCCACACAAATCTGGTTTGTACAGGTAATATCTTTCAAAACAAGTAGGGAAATCAACGGCATACGGATAGTCAAAAGGGAACAAAACTATTGGCTCGTGAAGGATGTGATGATACAGAAGATATAGTAGAGAATCCAATATAGTACAATCTAATACAAAACTCACAGAAAATCAGAGCTTGTTAGGTATATTACTTATAGGAAAAACTAGTTCATTACAAATTCTGGCTTCTGCAAAACTGCTGTTTCATTGTGGATGATGTGATTAGTTACGACAATTTTCAATTTTCCCCTTGGGCAGGAAAGCCAAATGGAAACAAAACATTTTTTAATTTGAGTTAGATTCGCCTAAGCTAACGGAAAGGGTATTTCATATGAATGCTCTTCACATTCTCCTTTATGGAACTGATTTTATGGCCATGCTACCTGTCTCATGGAGTCACTGCTGCTGAGAATTCCCCATATATTGCACTGCTAAGACAATTTAATTTTGGATCCACTCCAAGACAAAATTACACATTTCTAAATGGAATTCTATTCAAAAAATTCTGTTTCAGGAAAAAAGAGCCTCTGTGCTTTGTCATTTCTTCCCAATTAGGAGAAAACATGAATCAACATATTAGATATTTTTATGGGAGGAAAAAATCAAATTTCTGAATTATTCTAGCAGTGAATATGGAGTCCTGAAAAACCACATCTTTCTATCTATTTATAGTTTCATAACCTACATCACCCTCTTTAAATAAACCTCTTGATAACTATTAATGAGTGATGCCATCTTGCAAGGGAGGAAATATCACAGAATGAATTTCTGATGCAAACTTATTGAAATCTTTGAAAATTCTCTTTGACTTCAGTGGTCTTTGGATCAGGTCCCTGGTGTGTTTATCTAGCTTGAAAATGTTCCCAAGGTTGTGCTGCCCTGAATGAGAAATAAAGTAATTCAATTCCAGATATTATGCAGCTTAGAAGGAGGGAGGAAAAAATTGAGGTCATAATGTAGTTACAATTTTTTTTTCATTTTTTGCTGCCTTTTCTTAGTGTGGAAGTAGGTAAAGCTTTCATCTCTTTGGGGCTAGCAGTCGTGTGGATTAGATAATAGGACGAATTTGATTTAATAAGTTCAATTAATTTTGTCTCATTAGAAATTCATGCAAATTGTCAAGTTCTAAGTCCTCCCAAGATTGCCCTGGTTTTTTGAGACATACATAGAAAGGTTTTATCCATAGACCATTGGGTTCAGCTAATTACATTAAGAGCTAATAGGATTTCATTGTTTATGCTGTTTGTAGTGGAAGATGATCGCCTAATCCTTTAAGCAGTACATTTAATTTTGGTTTCTATTTCAAGTCCTTAAATTGTGTTAACTACTCTTAGTTCTCAAGGTAAATGTTGTTTATGTCTTTAGTGTTTACTTCTGAGTAGCTTCAAGGATGAAGCTGCTCTGGTTTCATTGCAGACAAGGAACATCATTTCATGCCCATTGGTTTTAAGCTGGAGGGCAACGGAGGAGTCAGGGGAGAGGGAACGAGAAAACTACTTTTCTAAAGCAAGTTCAGGTCTTCATCGGCAAAATTGTCACACAGTGCAGGCTAAATTGTTCATTGCTACATTGCAGTCATTATCACTAATTATCTGCCTGTCTGTCACATACGTCTAATCTGACCATCCATCTCCACCTAAATATTTTAAATTAGCATTTGGAAGTACATAATGAAATGATACTTGGCCTAGTGAATCTCTGTACATTAATTGCATTTCTTCTCTTTGGAAGTTATGTTTCTGTTGTATCTTTGAAATAATATTCGAGAAGAAGAATAGTGTACAAAGTCCTGAGAAGCTAAAGGTCATTGCCTAAAATTGAATACAGATAGTATAGTTAGGCTAGAATTCTGATAGACTAGTTTTTATAAACAAAAATAAATAAATAAAATTAAGGATGCTGGCAATTGTCAGTAATGAAGCTCTAGATCTCTGATGTAGGTTAAACACCCCTTTTTGTTCTTAACCTCTTGTATTTCACCATTTGTGTTGCAATACAACAGCGTGATGTCTCATCAAGGAGGGGTTTAAGGGATGGGTGGATGAGGTACTGAGGGACATGGTTTAGTATTTGATAGGAATGGTTGGACTCGATGATCCGATGGATCTTTTCCAACCTGGTGATTCTATGATTCTATGATCACCCAAGAGGCAGTAATGATCCATTCTCTCTGACAATTCCCATAGGTCTTCTCTAGAAGAACTTCCAGCCCATGATCCATTTTTGCTGGGCAGCTCATAAAAGCTGTCATTAAATAAAATGAAATATGTTAGTTTCTACTATTTCCTAAGCATGACCCTCAAGTGCAGACCTACCCATCACACATTACATAACACACTACCCTCAGGTACTGAAAACAAACACATCTACACCAGAGCTCCATGGAGTCCAGCTGTATATTATTTCTTCATAATTCAGGAATTACCCTAAAGGTCCCATCCTTGGTGGCTTAAATCAAGATTCTCAAGTTATTAAAATTCTCATGGAGAAAGGGAATTCTCTTGTATTAATCAGAAGAGGATCCAAGTGAATAAATATGATAATAATTTTTGAAAGAGAGTAGAGAAATCACCATGGGATTCCCATCAGCGTCTGTGCTAGGGCTTCCACTATTTAACAGTTTCATAAATGATCTGGCAATGAGAAATTTGAATAGATAAAACTAAGGCAGTTAAAACTGGTGCAGAAACGGAGGAACTATGGAATATGTCATGACATGGCGTAAGATGATAAAACAGCCAGTGAGAGCCAGCATAGAATATTGCACCAGCTAACACTAATTCCAGCTGTATGTATATAGCGATGGTCTCATCAGGAAGCTTCTGACAAATTATCTCGGTTGTGGCAAATGTGAGCTATTTAAACCTGCCCCCAGCTAATCATACCCACCTCCTCATTCTTATTTATCTAAAAAGCCTACATTTTCCTTGTTTAGTGAAAGAGCTTTTGTGACTTTTCTTAACTTTCAAGTATTTCATAGACCTGGGTAAGAGTGCAGAAAGAGGAATAATTAAGGTGGCAAAAGCACCAAGAGTTGACCTCTAGTAGAGGTGAATCAAGGCCCATGGAGAGGGGTCATGAAAGGAATTACAGAATAGATTTGCTAAAATGATATTTGTTCAGAACTCAGGAGAAAGTTTATGGAATATATGTGGACATTTCCCTGAGAAAAAAAAAAAAAAAAAACAGATTGATGGTGAAAGCAATGGAGTAATTATCAAGAAAACCAGGAAGAACTAAAAATAAAACCCTAGTAAAGACAGAGCATACCTCAAGGATAAATTATCATCCTGACTCCTGAGTGAGGCTCTTATTCTATGCCAAAAAACCACCAAAACAGGTAGGTTCAAAAGGGCACAAAACAGAATGAATGGTTGGGCTCAATGATCCGGTGGCTCTCTTCCAACCTGGTGATTCTATGATTCTATGAAAACTTTATCAGAAAAGTGAGAATGAAAACCATGCCAGGAGGCAGTCAAACACCTAGAAATTTTCAGCTTCCAAGGCAGATGACAGGGATCATGGGTATACGGTCAATTCTGAAAAAGCGCATATTATGTAAAGAGAGTGAAGCAGATACGATGAGTTACTGCTCTCCCCAGTCTAAGACCAGAGGACACACAGTGTTATTATTGGGTGTCAGAGCTTATAAAACTCAGAACAGAAGAATATTTCCCAACACATAACTGAATCATCGACCTTGTTGACACAGTATTTCTCAGATGGTCAGAGTATTGATGGATTAAAGCAAAAGTTAAATAAGATATAGACTCACTTGTACCTGCAGAAGTCTTTAATCTGGACCTAACCCATAGTTCAATGTTGTTGGAAATGTGAGGGGTGTATCACAATTATTTCCAAAAGCACCCAGCATCATCTGCTATTAGCAACCAAGAAAGAGTCTGCTGAGACATTGCCAGCTAATTTATTTTATGCTGTTTTTCTTATATCAGTGCTGGAATTATCGTAATTGTTACTGTACTATATACACAGGATATTGAGCCCTATATCTGCATCACAGTGGTAAGATGGATCATTATTTATCTGTATCATGTTCAGCAAACTAGAGATACTGCATTATAAGTACTGACGTGTTTTACAGAATTATCACTGCCACTATCATCAGAACATACCATGGATATTTTTAGTCTTTTTAAAGAGTGATATCTATATTTTATGTTTTAACCTGTAGAAGTTTTCATATTATCACTTTTCAGAGAGGATAACAAATAGGAAAACAAAATTTTCTCATTAACGCCATTTACCATCAGTGAAACCAGATGAAACCATTGTGAGACAGAATTAAGAAATGCTATTCTGAGCTAGTTCAGGTTGTTGCACCTTTGTTAATGTTTTCCTGGCTGAGATAATGAATCATACCTTGATAGTCTTATATTTTTCTTACACAAACATAAAGAAGAAACTGGAATGATGCCAACCCACTCATCTAAAATGTAAGTGAATCATAGAATCATCAGGTTGGAAGAGACCCACCAGATCATCAAGTCAAATCATTCCCATCAACCTCTAAACCATATCCCTAAGCACCTCATCCTCCTGCATCTTCACCTGCTGTTGAAGGATCTATAGTGGACTTTTTTCTCTGCCAGTCCTCTGAGGGAACTCAATCTTACAGGTGCAAAAATTACTGGAATCCTCTTCTCCATCCAGTCCAAGAAAGAATGAAAAATGTATTAGCTTCATGGGTTTTAACCTGAATATTTCCATTACAGTGATAGACAGCAGAAAACAGAGTAAGAAGAAATGTGCTCATCTTTACACAGGGTCAGGTTGAGAGAGCTCAGGCACTGGGTTGTCCTGCTAGACTACAGCAGCAATAAAGGATGCCTTTGACTCATTCTTACTAGCAATAGCTCACCAGCAAGAAAGAGCTGACTTTAAAGCTCCCATTTCAGAAATGGTGTGACCAGCAGGTCCAGAGAGGTTATTATCCCTCTGTACTCAGCACTGGTGACACCGCTCCTTGAATCCTGTGTTCATTTCTGGGCCCCTCACCACAAGAAGGATGTTGAGGCTCTGGAGCTAGTCCAGAGAAGAGCAATGAAGCTGGTGAAGGGGCTGGAGAACAGCCCTTGTGAGGAATGGCTGAGAGAGCTGGGGGTGTTTAGCCTGGAGAAGAGGAGGCTGAGAGGAGACCTCATTGCTCTCTACAACTCCCTGAAAGGAGGTTGTGGAGAGGAGGGAGCTGGGTTCTTCTCCCTAGTGACAGGGGACAAGACGAGAGGGAATGGCCTCAAGCTCAGCCAGGGGAGGTTTAGGCTCAACATAAAGAAAAAAATTTCACAGAAAGGGTCATTGGGTACTAGAACAGGCTGCCCAGGGAGGTGGTTGACTCACTTTCCCTGGAGGTGTCTAAAGTGCGGATGAACGAGGTGCTGAGGGACATGGTTTAGAGACTGGTGGGAATGGTTGGACTCAGTGATCCAGTGGGTCTCTTCCAACCTGGTGATTCTATGATTCCATGATTTCTTCTTCTGGTAATAATATTATAAAATCAGAATTTTGTTGAGCCACTGTTTTATGCAAAAGATAACGTAGACAATTTATAGCTTTGTTATCTCTTCAGGACACAGCCTTACACAGCTAAAATGCAGTAACCAAAGTAAAAATGCAGAATAACTGATGTAGTAAGTCAGGAGCTTAGCTGGGTGTATGACAGGTGTAGTTTCCTATCAAGGATACTATACATTTGCCATTATTTCTGAACTCTTTTGGAAACGTGGTAAGTATCTCAGACTGATATCGAAACTCACACTAAACAATTCAGTTGGACTTTATCAACAGCCTTTTTTGGCATAACTTTCAAATGAAAAAAAAATCCCAAATATTGTCTCGTAACCTGTTGGTGCAGATCTTTCACTTTGGTATTTAAATTACAAAAAAAAAGTGATACATTTGTATGTAAATCATAAATTTGTAGTTGAAAACTATGGTGCCTAGTTTGCAAATTCAGTTCAATAATTGTTTAAATACAGGTTGTACTTTAAGTTGACTCTTTTCTCCTTACTACCTACATGAGTAGCACGAATATTGATGTAGAAAGAAAATTTCTTAGGATTAATTTAGTGGCTGTTGGGATTTTCCATCATTAAAGTTATATCCCAAAATAGTTTTCATTATAAACAGTTTCTAAAGACATTTTCATTCATATAAAGATTGGTTTGGGGAGGAAGGAAAGAAGAAGAATTATTATCATATCTTTACTTGAAACGAGTTCAATTTTAGATAAAAAAGTTGATTCATTGGAAAAGTAATAATCTTCTTTATTTAAAATACATTTTTTTTTCCAAAATCACTCTGTTTTTATTGATCTAATTCTGTGGTTATATACCGCATTTCAGTTCAGGGAAATGGATTCTATAACAGATCATTAATTCAGGCGCAGGGTCTCTCTTCTGAACAGAGGAAACAGATTGGTGAGGTTAGGTCCCCTCATTCTAGTGATTAACAAAGCTTTTGGCAACTCTTCCTCAATATCTTAAAGGGCAAAATAAATAAATAGATTAAAGAAAATTAAGCAGGCAGGAGTCATGTCTCAGTTGAAGACTGCTGAGAAAATAGACCTGAGCTTCATTTGAACACAGTTTCCTTGCAGACTTGTCCCTCGGTGACAGTTCTGTCTTAGTGTAAGGATAGCAGGTTATAATTTTCTAGTGAAATTAGGCTGAATATGTATTCTAAATTTTAGTATTTTGCACATATCCTTAGACAAGTGATATTATACACGTCAACTTGAAAAAAGCTGTAGGACTGTGATAGTCAAGAAGCTGTCTATCCATCTGAATTGCTAACAAAGACTAAAATTCATCTGGCTATAGAAAATAATGAGTATCTCAACAGGTTGCACCAAAAATATAAGCCATTTTACCTTTATTTGCAGGAACATTCCTGTGATTTCAAAGGGACTCATCACCACAGCTGCTAAGTACTACATACCTGTTCTGATTATGGCCTCACGCTCAGGGTACAATGTTTCCCAGAACAGAGATGCTCTTAAAGATAAAAGGACTTCTATAATCTGAGTAATAACAGTCCCAAGTATGAATCAAGTCCAAGGGACTTACTGCGATTTAGCCATTTGCAGATGGCAGCTTTTTGCAACAGGAAGAATTTCTTCACCAGGAAGAATTTCTGTTCTGCAGAAGTCAGTTGAAAAGGGTAAATTTACCCTTGTCAGACTTGATGTCTGCCTGAAAGCTCAATTATTAGTAAATAACTGTATTTGCTGGTGGATGATGCTCAGGCAGGGAGGGCCATGGGGACATCCACTCCACAGCTACAAGAGTCTTATCTCTCGTCTGAATCCTCAGGAGCTAGAAAATTTGCATGATCCCACACAGTAAGGCCAGAGGAATGCACTTTTATTCTGGGAAGCTGCAAGGGCTAAAGTTTCCTGTCAAAGCAGTGATTGACCTGCTAAAAGCAATGTTAACCCTGAAAGAAATTTTCCTTGCCCTGTCAGGGTTCTGATCTCCGGAACCAGTTCACTCCCAGGAAGCCCCATGACTGAACTCAGCAGGTTAGAGCTTCTCTGACTACAGAGACCATGAGAATGCCACAACCCTACTTAAAGAAAGAGTAACTGTATAATAGCAGGATGAATCAGCACAGATTCTGATTCAGACCTGGGCTGGAGATGCAGGAAAGATGTAATTTTCCTGTAAATCTGTTCAGGAAGCCTCTGGTAAAATAAATAAATAAAAATAAAATTGAAATTTTGGTTTAAGTTAGTGATTGGAGAACAGGGTTGGAGAACAGGCCTTGTGAGGAACGGCTGAAAGAGCTGGGGGTGTTTATCCTGGAGAAGAGGAGGCTGAGAGGAGACCTCATTGCTCTCTACAACTACCTGAAAGGAGGTTGTGGAGAGGAGGGAGCTGGGCTCTTCTCCTAAGTGACAGGGGACAGGATGAGAGGGAATGGCCTCAAGATCCACCAGGGGAGATTTAGGCTAGAGATTAGGAGGAAGTTTTTCACAGAAAGGGTCATTGGGCATTGGAACAGGCTGCCCAGGGAGGGGATTGATTCACCTTCCCTGGAGGGGTTTAAGGTGCTTATGGATGAGGTACTGAGGGACAGGGTTAGTGTTTGATAGGAATGGTTGGACTCGATGATCCAGTGGGTCTCTTCCAACCTGGTTGTTCTGAAAACTTTGTGAACTACTGTTACATTCTGTACTAGATACAGAAGTCTGTATAACAGCAGAGATACCTGGATTAGTACTTCCTAGGATTATATTTAACTTTCTAATGTGCTGTACCCCTTTGGCAAACAGCCATACTTGACGCTTGTGGGTATTCACATCTTCCTTGTGCTACTTCCAGATAAAAAAACCGCTCAATTTCCTAGGTTGTGGAGAGGAGGGAGCTGGGCTCTTCTCTCAAGTGACAGGGGACAGGACAAGAGGGAATGGCCTCAAGCTCCGCCAGGGGAGTTTCAGGCTCAACATAAGGAGAAAAGTCTTCATAGAAAGACTCGTTAGGCACTGGAACAGTCTGCCCACAGAGATATTTGACTTGGTTTGCCTGGAGAGGTTTAAGGTGTGGTTGGACGAGGTGCTGAGGGACATGGTTTAGAGATTGGTGGCAATGGTTGGACTCGATGATCCGGTGGGTCTCTTCCAACCTGGTGATTCTGTGATTCTTATTTCCTATAAAAATATACATTCTATATGTACTTTTTATTTCATACTCTTTATTCCATCCCGACATTAAGACTCTAGTCCTTCAATTCTTTCTGTAGGAAAACCTGAGTTAACAGTACTTTCCATCTTCATTACACCAGCATATTGGCCTAAGAAGTGGAAGTGTGTTAATACAAGGTTATCATTGAAAATATTAGGTACAATCAATTCCAAAATGTGTCTTTTATGAACTGCCTTTATTACCTTCTTTCAAACCTTCATACGCCTCCCTTCAACACTGCTCATTATCTTCTGATTTCTCATTCCTCCATCATAATACTCTTCTTTTAATCTTCCTCTTTTCCTTCTCTATATTTTTTCCCTGTTTGATACCCATAAAATGCTTTTTTAAAGACAAGAACACTTTTTTTTTTCCAGAAGGGAAATTCCCTTATCAAATGTAGTTATTAAGTTAGTCTTTTTTTGATTTGCCTCTGGGTAACCCATATTTTCATAGAATCATAGAATCACCAGGTTGGAAGAGACCCACCGGATCATCGAGTCCAACCATTCCTATCAAACACTAAACCATGTCCCTCAGGACCTCATCTACCCGTCCCTTAAACCCCTCCAGGGAAGGTGAATTTATATGAATCCATATGAATTTTATATGATCCCAGTTTTCAGCTACTTTGACTTCTTGAAATACTCTTTCTACTTGAAATGTTTTAAATATTCAAGGAATACAAAAAACTGACAAATGAGCCTGTATCGTCATTTTCCACTTCTTAACTAAATATGCACTATTTGTTCTTCTCCAGTCTTAAATCATCACGTACTAACAAAACTGATGAATGAAAATAAATTTCTATAAATGAAAACTCCTTGGAAAAACTAGTATTGTTCATGGACACTTCCATGTGGAAAGACACAGAGATGTTTCCCTGCTTTGAATCCAATCAAATGGGATTTATTCCAAGGAAACATAATCAAAGTTATCAACAGAAGAAACTTCGCAGCTAAATTACCAAATTTTCCTATTTTGTTTTTAACCTATAGATTCAACAGTTGAAATAAATCTTCTTTAAAGTACTAGAGAGCTTGAGGGCTTATTGGATTAATCTGAGGAAAGGAACAAGTATGATGTGCACTATGCAATGTCTTTCAACCTCATTGCCTGCCTATTAGGCTGCAAGAAAAGAATATTCATCTGTTTATTAACCACTTGTCAAAGAGGCCTGATTATTTCAAGGAGATATCTTTGCAGAAGAAAGAGTAAGATGAACTGAAGAGCAACAAAATGATTGATTCATTTCCTTTGGGAAAGAGGAGAGAATAAAATAAAATAATGCAACATTAATGTGTCAGAACCATTTATACAGGATTGATATTTAATGCAGCTCCTCTTGAAGCTGAAATTAAATTTTCTTAAAAGGTATTATTAAAAGGGAGATGGGATGTAACCCTCCATCAAGATACCATTATTTTAATACATCTTTTAAAAAAATTGAACTTTTTCTCCTGAAGGGTGCTTGTAAATTGATTTGTGCAGATCTAAGTAGTAATTATGAAATGCGCTTATCTAGACACCTTCTGTTTCTATTGATCCTACATATTATTCTGATGAAATGATCATAATTCATAGCATTCTGGATGTTTAGAATTGTTGGAATTATTTATAACTTACAGTCCAGGGGTGCTGTTAATGTAAAGGTGTTTGAAACTGATTCTTAATGCATCAAAGGGTTTGTTTTCAGGTTCTGAGCACAGATAGTTACAGCATTTTGCTTTGCAACCCACAAATGGAGAATGCAGCACCACCATGAAAAAAAGCAGTAGTGGTGTGGAAAAGGGAGGTGCTAGCCTGTCACAGGGCTTAGATCAGGAAAACAGGTAAATTCAGGAGATTAAGAAATGTCTGGAACTGTTGCAACATACAAACTCATTACTCTCTACAACTACCTGAAAGGAGGTTGTGGAGAGGAGGGTGACGGGCTTTTCTCCCAAGGGACAAGACAAGAGGGAATGGTCTCAATCTCCACCAGGGGAGATTTAGGCTAGAGATTAGGAGGAAGTTTTTCATGGAAATGGTCATTGGGCATTGGAATAGGCTGCCCAGGGAGATGGTTGATTCACCTTCCCTGGAGGTGTTTAAGGCACAGGTAGATAAGGTGCTGAGGGACGTGGTTTAGTGTTTGATAGGAATGGTTGGGTTTGATGATCCAATGGGTCTCTTCCAACCTGGTTGTTCTATGATTCTCTGATTCTATGAAACAAATCTTTTGACTGGTGCTAGGAAATGAAAACTCATTAAGTGTGCCGTACTGCTCATCTGCTGGTGATAGCTGCCTCTTTCAACAGCCTTTGATCTTTTAATTTCTTCAGAGATTTCCTGTGAGCCAAACCATCTGTTGAAGTTGTAATTGCTACTGCAATTATATATTGATGGGGTAAAAAAAGAGTAGCCATTCCTTCTCTGAGCAGGAAAGATGGAACTGAAGGTATCCAGTCGTTATCCCAACACCTTCTCATGGGGTCATTGCGGGAGAAGCAGCTTAGTGTAAGTCCTGAAGAACTTTGTTCTACTGCTCTTCTCTCACTTAAAACCCACACAGGAGACTGAGCAGAGGAGGCAGATTGCCCTGTGTGGGTTTACCAGAAGGGAGGATTGTGCAGATAGGGGAAAGAAAGCAGATAAAAATGAGAAGGCAAGGGATTTGCCTGTTCCTTGTGGTGCTGCTGGGATTTGACTGTTCCTACATGTGCTTTTCATGAGGATAAATACCAGTATTTGTGGTCTTGTATTGACTTCAGGAGCTAACTGACATTTCTTTATCTTTTTATCCCATCAAGGACAAATTTTACCATAGACTCTTCGGGCACTTTCTGTATCTACAGGGCAGTTAAAAGCCTATATTTTACTGTTAATATATTTTGTGCCTCTGTCTCTGCCCTTTATTTCTAATCAGATGTCAAAACAGAGTGTCCTTCTCCTGAATTTAAGCGCTGTCTGAATTTATCACATCGTTAGTCAAAGAGGACTTCATTCTATAATACACAAGGACGTTGGGAGTCAAAATACAGATAAGAGTCATCAGGCCATGACCTAAATGACCAAGAGATTCAGGATGCTCGACGGTCAGAAAACACGGACTACGTTTACAAAGTCAATAATGTTAATAAGTTATTGCATTAGGATTCATTTACTTTTCTAGAGTCACTATTTTTTCCCTAACCTGCTCACCCTTCCAAAGACACTTTAATAGAAGTCTTTGGAACTTAAGGATCAACTTAAATGAACTCAGTCTCCCTCAAGAACTTAACCAGAAATGTGTTCTCGATTTTGAATACTGATATTTCATCTTGCTTCAGAGCTTCTGACTCATTTCACCTCCAGACATCACCTTCTCTAGCGCTTCTGTTCCTGGTCACGGCATTTGCAAATTCCTGGAAACTAAAACGAAGAGCAAGCTCTTCTCTGACATTAATCCAGTCAACTGTGCTAAAAGATGTCCTTATTTGGGCTTTCTACAAGAGCTTGCCCAGGAACATGCCAATAAGCAGATTCAATCGGATAGAAAGTAAGTAAAGGATTGCAAGAAGTAAATTAAAGGGTGAACAATGCAGACTGAGCCAGAGGCTGGGAAAGACGATGAGAACTGCTCTTCCATTGACTACTCCTTGCTGAATTTTGTATTAGGTCTTCAGCTGATGTTGGTTGAATGGTAAACTCACTGAGCCTTAGAGCCAAACTGCACTAAACTGGTTCTTTTAATGGATTATCTATCTTCTGTGTCATGGGGAATGAGCAAAGGAAGAAACTAAGCCCTTACCTTAGTGAAAGGAAAATCCTAATTTAGTGAAGTGTGGGAAACCTCTCTCACAACGACAGCCATAAACAGGCTTGAGGTTGCAGAGTGGCCCTATAAGATTTGGTATAACACTTTGAAGTGTAAGTTAGAATCATAGAGTCACCAGGTTGGAAGAGACCCATTGGATCATCAAGTCCAACAATTCCCACCAATCTCTAAACCATGTCCCTCAGCACCAAATCCACCCGCACCTTAAACACCTCCAGGGAAGGTGAATCAACCACCTCCCCGGGCAGCCTATTCCAATGCCCAGTGACCCTTTCTGTGAAAAACTTCCTCCTAATGTCTAGCCTAAATCTCCCCTGGTGGAGCTTGAGGCCATTTCCTTTTGTTTTTTAAATGTTTCAAATTAGTTTAATTCAATCATAGATTATTATCATTAAAAAGGTGTCAGTTTTTTCTGTTGGTTACCTGACTAGATGAATTTTTTGTTGTTTTGTAAAGGGTTTGCAGTAAAACCCCTCTCACACCTTTAAAGTTACAGATCTCACATAAAATAAACGTTAGACTGGCAAACAGTAGTTTTCACATGGACATTGTCTAAAAATCCCCTTAATCTAGTCATGCAGCAAAAATAGGACCATTTCACCAGGAGTGATGTTAGAGCAGAAGATGTTGGGCAACATTATTGACGGAATAAAATGGCTAAATTAATAATACCTATTTCAGGCACTTATCAGGCTATGAGGTTTTCCAATAAACCAGAAAGAAAGGGGATTTACAGATTATTTGTTACAAGTGTTCTGTTCTGCTCTGTATTAGTCTGGCGCTTAGTGCTACTGTGACACACGGTGTCCACTGTGATGAGGTAAATTAGTATTAAATTCAGCCCCACAGTGAGTTTGCAAACAGCCAAAAATTTTATTTTACATTACTTTTTGAAGGGAAGGCTTCATCCTTCTGAGCATGTTGAGAGTGCCACATACATCTCTATTGCTCCTTCACACTAGCGTTAAATCAACAGCATTTATTCAGGACAAAGTCAATGCATGAAGACCATTCCAGAAGCGTTCACAGAGTCTTCACCTCTGACCTGAAACTGCTGCATTTTCTTGCAGATACTGTGTCACCTAACACCAGCCCTTTCAAGCTAAGGCTGCACACTTTAGTTCCTTCATTAGTCACTTGCTGAAGCACTTCATTAAGAAGTTACTTAAAAAAAATTGCCCCTTATCAGACTCCTGGTGGTGTGAATTCACTGAGAATGAGCAGAATTAATTTAGTCTCAAAGATATTTCCTAAATCCTTCCAGCTGCCTTTCACCAGTTTTGCCTGTATGCAACCTGCTGTAGAGCCTCTCCTAAGATAATTTATTTTTCTCTTTTTCTAATTTAAATTCAAAGCTTGACATTGATAACCAAGGTATAATTAGTCTAAGTTAGGTAGATAATTTAAACTAGATGCACTTTGAGGTGCTTCTGCTTGAAATTGATGCTTATAAGAGAAGAAGGATGCAAAAGAGATGAAGAGATTACTCCAGCCATTGCTTCTACCTACACTGATAGGAATGATTTGATAGGAATGGATGGACTCGATGATCCAATGGGTCCCTTCTAACCTGGTTGTTCTATGATTCACTGAGGCACGCCAGGTTATCTCCATTTTTAAAACTAAGATTTATAAATGGTTTCTTTGAGGTGCATAAACAGACCAGGTGTTAGAGTTTTTTGTATCAAACTGCAGTGACCAAATACCAGCGAAATGATTTTTCAGTTTAAAATACAAACTGCCAATTTGATTCAATATTATATTTCTATATCCGCTCCTTGAATCCTGTGTTCACTTCTGAGCCCCTCAGCACAAGAAGGATGTTGAGGCTCTGGAGTGAGTCCAGAGAAGAGCAACGAAGCTGGTGAAGGGTCTGGAGAACAGGCCTTATGAGGAACAGCTGAGAGAGTTGGGGGTGTTTAGCCTAGAGAAGAGGAGGCTGAGGGGAGACCTCATTACTCTCTACAACTACCTGAAAGGAGGTTGTGGAGAGGAGGGAGCTGGGCGCTTCTCCCAAGTGCCAGGGGACAGGGCAAAAGGGAATGGCCTCAAGCTCCACCAGGGGAGATTTAGGCTAGAGATTAGGAGGAAGTTTTTCAAGGAAAGCGTCACTGGGTGCTGGCAGAGGCTGCCCAGGGAGGTGGTTAATTCACCTTCCCTGGAGGTGTTTAAGGCACAGGTAGATGAGGTGCTGAGGGACATGGTTTAGTGTTTGATAAGAGTGGTTGGACTCGATGATCCGATGGGTCTCTTCCAACCTGGCTGCTCTATGATTCTATGATTCTGTATTGACCAATGAAAAGGCTGAATCCTAAAGTCTTTCCTGATTGCTTAATCTGTCTATATCCAGCTCTAGCTGAAGCCAAAAAGAATTTAGCTCTTCGAAAAGCAATTGTAGGTTATATTCCTGTTAAGAAAGACTATGTGAAATACATTAGGGGTGTATGATGTACTAAATATGACAGTTCACTAGCATAACACACAAACAGAAGACTAGTTTTTTTTTTTAATCATACAGAAAGGAGAAAGTATAATACAATCGCTTTGCCAGAGTCTTTAGATTCCAATTAGAATCATAGAATCATAGAACAACCAGGTTGGAAGAGACCCATCGGATCGAGTCCAACCATTCCTATCAAACACTAAACCATGTCCCTCAGGACCTCATCCACCTGTGCCTTAAACACCTCCAGGGAAGGTGCATTAAACACCTCCCTGGGCAGCCTATTCCAATGCCCAATGACCCTCTGTGTGAAAAATTTCCTCCTAATCTCCAGCCTAAATCTCCCCTGGCGGAGCTTGAGGCCATTCCCTCTCCTCCTGTCCCCTATCACTTGGGAGAAGAGGCCAGCTCCCTCCTCTCTACAACCTCCTGCTATGCTAAAAAGAAAATTTTATTAACAATGTTTCTGCATTTTAGGATGCACAATGTGACTTCCCATCAAAACCAGCAGGATCTGGCAGTCAGCAGCACATTCCTACAGGGAAATGCAACACACAGTTGTCTTCAATGGTGAAAGACAGGTTGGAGGGACTCAATTGTCATACCGGTTGTTACCACCTATAATTACTTCTAAAGATTCATGTCCTGTAATGATACAAGACACTACTGTTATCTCTTTCCAGTGATTGATCTGAAACATCTGTCATCAACACCCTCGTGGCTGAGAGAGCTGTTTTGCTCAGGAATGATACGGAGAGCAGGCATTGTCATTGAGTTATAGCCTGTTATGTATGCAAAATCAAAAACATCACACCACAGTCTCTGGTGGAGGATTTAATGGCATCGAAATTGAAGCCAGTAGCGTTTTGTTTTGCAAGGTGGAAATGTAAACATGTTTGTCTACAAGCCTGCTGCTCCGCAGGTCTGAAGCGGCGAAGCATCAGCAGAGGATGACAAAGGGGTACAAAGAGGATGATAAAGTTTCTGATGCCTCCAGCCCTTGCCAAATCACTCCTGGTCAAATAGAGGACAGATTACGAACTGCTCCTGTTTTGCTGCTTTAGATAATTTGTTAATTGCTCTACCTGCTTATTAATTCATAGAGTCCAATCTCAAGAAATATAATTGGATGGAGAGATATCCCATTGACTTTGAGGCATTGGTAGAACAACCTCTTGAACAGATCCAAGAGTCGTTAACCTGTATGTAGCTCAACATCTTTCTTTGCTTTAATGAACAAAGCATGGTAAAGTATTTGTAACAAGTAATTAGTAAAGACTATATGGCATCTTCATATTAAGTAATAAATGAAGGCCAGGTCATAAACAGGACTCGTTAAAGCTATTTGAATGTGCATTTCCCTGAGAAGCTGCTGTGGTACAAATTTTGCCTTCAGATTCAAACAGACTGACACAGTTTAGGGGAAATTCACATTTTTTTCATTATTTCTCCATTCACCATTTCATATTATGGAGAGAACAGGCCAGAAAAATCTGGAGTTTATGATTTCTGGCCTGGCTGAAAGGCTGAAGGAAGGAAGATTTGCCTCACATGTGATTCACTGCCCAGTTTCCAATGGACAGGTATGAATTCTGTGAGTTTTCCTGCTGCACAGCCCTGGACATAAATGCTAAATATTTTATCCTGAGAATCAAGATTATTTTAAAAAATACTGTAAAGAAACAGAAAATAAAAACTAAAATAAACTCTATTAATGTCTCATTTTTGTATATAAGTTTTCATGCATGTTCGCATCCACGTGCATGCATCTGAAATATTCTTTCATAAAGAAAGAAGTGAAATTGGAAAGTTTCTTTCTGGTTCTGCTTTCTTCCTTTTAGCATGTTGGGGAAAAAAACCCCCACAAACCAAAACAAACCCAGAAAAGATCAAAATTTAAAGTGGAACTGCTTTGGATTTTATTCTAATTATTAATCAACCGACTTTTCGCTACAACTGTTTCTCTCTCCCCATCTCCACTTTTAACATATCTATTTGTTTTCTTTAGAGTTCTACACATCTGAGAGTATAGAGAAATACTGGATTAGACTTCTGAGGTCCCCCCAAGGAGTCCTGAATGAGAGGGAAGGACCACACTAAAATCCACACCTGCTTTATTCCACCTTGGAATGCTGGAAGCAAAGAAATCCAGTCCAGTAAAAAAACTTGTGTAAGTGAACAATATAAGAAATTTTCCATCAAATGTGAGATACTGAGAAAATTTAGGACTTTAAGGTAAGGAGCTCTTAATTACAAATCTGAAAATAATATATTTTTAAATTATTTTAATATTATTATTTTAATAAAATTATTTTAAAATAATTTTCCTTGAATACTATGTGCAGTTCTGGGCCTCTCACCACAAGAAGGATGTTGAGGCTCTGGAGCGAGTCCAGAGAAGAGCAACGAAGCTGGTGAAGGGGTTGGAGAACAGGCCCTATGAGGGACGTCTGAAAGAGCTGGGGGTGTTTATCCTGGAGAAGAGGAGGCTGAGCGGAGACCTAATTGCTCTCTACAACTACCTGAAAGGAGGTTGTGTAGAGGAGGGAGCTGGGCTCTTCTCCCAAGTGACAGGGGACAGGACAAGAGGGAATGGCCACAAGCTTTGCCAGGGGAGATTTAGGCTGGAGATTAGGAGGAAGTTTTTCACGGAAAGGGTGATTGGGCATTGGAACAGGCTGCCCAGGGAGGGGGTTGATTCACCTTCCCTGGAGGTGTTTACGGCACAGGTAGATGAGGTGCTGAGGGACATGGTTTATTGTTTGATAGGAATGGTTGGACTCAATGATCCGATGGGTCTCTTCCAACCTGGTGATTCTATGATTCTATGATATTTTTCATATACAAATTGCATTATGCCTATTAAAGTAAATATTAATAAAACATAGATGTTTTTATCAAAATTCAATAAGTCCAGCGGTGTTTCCATTTTAAACAAACCTTCCCCATAGCCTTGCCTGAAACGCATGACGTCCCTCCGAGTGCCCAGCTTGCCCTGCTGTTCCAGATCATTAGCGTGATCCCCACTGACACACCGTATGGTGGTGAATGGCTCCACTCCGAGCCACAAGCAATACCAAGCTGCTAATGATGCCCTCAGCCCAAAACATATATTTTAATGAAAGCGGTGGGAACTTTCAGCTCTTGGTGCGCAGACATCACTGGCAAACAAACACTCAAGGTTGTGTTTCGCTGCTGTACCCCAGAGAGCCACATAGACATTCATGCATACATATTCAAAGACTAACCCGTGTTGATGCGGGAATATGTTTTACTTTATTCTGCAAGAGCAAAGTGGCTGCAGAATACCACCTGAAGAGGTCAGGGTAGGTTAGGAGAGAGATTACAAACAGGTCAGGCAGCATAAAGTGGCGAGAGGAATAATATTTTTTGCTGCTTTGTGGCTTTGATGTTATAATATTTAATACTATCGTAAGCAAGTCTGAAACGCTAGGGCAGACTTTTGTAAATAATTTTAGGCCATTAAGTCATCTAAGTTCCCTATTGCTAGGTCAAACTGTAGGAAACCCTGTAGGAGCAGAAACTTCCATCACGTTAAGGAAGAGCCGTATAAGCAAATCCTTTCTTCTCCCTCACTTAGTCTTGTTTTTTTCATTTTATTTTTTTTTAATTTCAATTTTAGCTATAAATGGACAACAGATCATTAGTCAGCAGTTAAACACCTAATTAAGGAATACAGACAGATCAAGTGAACATGTCATAGAATCATAGAATCACCAGGTTGGAAGAGACCCACCAGATCATCAAGTCCAACCATTCCCACCAATCTCTAAACCATGTCCTTCAGCACCTGAGCATGTAGATGGGTCCTATCCTTCCTGACTGAGCTAAGCATGAAAATGAAAAAGGTTATTTTACTTGTATCAGGCATGTTTATTCTCTTGGATGACAATGAAATACACATTTGCTGCTTTCAATAGGAACAATTTCAGGAAGTGTTTAGTATTTATAATATTCCTGTTTCTTATGGCATAATCCCCAAGGTTCATAATGTTTTTTTCAGGATGCAGGATAATAGGAAAACATACTTTTAGTGCTATACCTTGAATAGACACAAAGATTTGGGTTTTAACTTGCTCCTTCAAAGAACACTGTCACATAAACTGTTCACGAAGGACAATACAAATCCCGTGTTTTATGGCCACGTCCATGCTAACCAAAACTAACACAATAGAAGAAGCATCTCTCTAGTTGTGAAATTATCATATTCAGCTTGATAAGAAACCATTGACTCCAAAAGCAGGTGATGCTAGGAGGAATAGTGCCAACTTTATTGACAAAAATTCAGTGGGAAGCTTCTGGTGAGACAGTGTAATAATAGTCATCTTAGGTTTGTCTTACTATTTAATGCATTTCATGTTGCCCAACATGCTGAAACAAAGTGCAATTAGTCTGCTCTCCACATGAATCATAGAATCACCAGGTTGGAAGAGACCCACCGGATCGTCGAGTCCAACCATTCCTATCAAACACTAAACCATGTCCCTCAGGACCTCATCTACAAGTCTTTCTAAAAATCAAATATTCCTGAGATTTCTCAGCTGAAGATAAACGTCTGGAAAGCAAAAGGGCAAGAAAAGAAATTTCCTGATATGACACAGACAGACTGCTACATCTTCTTGCCATTTTGGGTCAGACTGCTGTCAATGTCCTTAAGGGACGATGTTTCTCATTGATTTGCACTAGAGACTCATTCAGAGGCTTCTCTCAACTCAGTGTCTGAACAACCAGCAGCCTGTCAGACATTAAGAATTTGTTCACAGGATGATTGCATGATTGATACATTGGGCTGCCACAGGAACCCTGTGTGCATGTATAGTGGGCCTACAGACATAAAGTTAAAGAAGAATAAAATGTTGAAAAATTAAGTTAACCTACAGTTAACTGTAATTGAAAATTTCTGAGGTTATGTTTCACAAGATAGAATCATAGAATCACCAGGTTGGAAGAGACCTATCGGATCAACGAGTCCAACAATTCCTATCAAACACTAAACCATGTCCCTCAGGACGTCATCTACCTTAAACACCTCCAGGAAAGGTGAATCAACCACCTCCCTGGGCAGCCTATTCCAATGCCCAATTGGAAGATGCTCCATGAATGATGACTGTAATTTCCCAGGAAAAGTTTAGGTGGTCACTAAAAATAATAATAATAATAATAATAATAACAACAACAACAACAACAATAATAATAATGAAAATGGGGTTCACCAAACAGTGAGTGAATCTTTTCACTAAGTTTTTCACAGAGCACAAGAGAAGCCAGCAGCTGTGAAGAGCCTATAGTGGAAGGAAGGAGACAGTAGATTTGTGCTGAGAAGCAGTCCTGTTTCTATTTGTTGTTGATTTCTAACCTGAGGTACATTAACCTTTCAGTCTCAGTAATCCTGAGTTTTGTTCCGTCTTCCCATGTCCAGGACATACACTCAACTCTAGCATCTCAATTTTTCAGTCATCTCTTTCACGTCCTCCTGGCCACCTTTTCCATAACCTTCTTTACAGCAATTGCTACGAGGATATGCTCTGCTCTCTCAGACAAACCAAAGAGGACATAGAATCATAGAATCACCAGGTTGGAAGAGACCCATCGGATCATTGAGTCCAACCATTCCTATCAAACACTAAACCATGTCCCTCAGGACGTCGTCCACCCACCTCTTAAACCCCTCCAGGGAAGGTGAATCAACCACCTCCCTGGGCAGCCTCTGACACTGCCCAATGACCCTTTCTGTGAAAAACTTCCTCCTAAAAATGATATTGATAAGAATTGATTGATTGAAAAATGATATTGATAAAAATGACATGATATTCCTCAGGTCACTCAACAGACACCAGCATATATATAAGCAACATGGAAAGGAAAGCTGTTTGGGATTTCCACACAATAGTCACAAAATTCAGTAAAAGGCAGGTTCATTTTGTTCAGTGAACTTGGTGTTAAAAATCTCATTACAAGTAGAGAATAACCTTAAAAATTCTGGCAAGCATAAGCTGGATTCAGGTCACTCAACACCAGAGGTTAATACACAGACTGAGCAATTTCAAGACCTATTCGTAGTTAATAGGCAAAAGAAACTCCTAAGGCAAAACTCTTTGAAAACAAAACAAAACAAAAACCATGGATACTTCTAAGAGGTCAGATGAAGCTGTGCAAAAGTCTAGAGAAGCCATAATTTTATTGAATCTCAGTGAGTCTGGGGACACTAGCTCAGATGGAGATGTTTCTAATGTGAACACACAAAATTAAGAGAGATAACTCATCCAAGACTTTCCCCCACTCATAACTTCTTTTAAAACAGGTCCTGGGATCACATCTTGGATTTCTAATTTTCTTATTTTTGACCTCCTGAACTTAAAAAGCTACGGAATCAAGCTCTTCCCTGAAAACCAGCTCTGGATTGCGCGGGAACATGGTAATTTGACTTCTTCCTCTGCTTAAGTCACAGAAAGTGAGCAGAGAAACGATTCTGAGCTTTTTATGCTCTGACTCTCCAACAATATGTGTGGATGTGGAAATAAAGGGCAATAGATTTTAATTTTAGAGTTTTCCCTTTCTTAGTTTACTGACATTGGGTCATATTTTTAGTACACAATAAAATGTTGCTTGTACCCTTTGTACAGACTTAGACACATAAACACACAAGCACAGAAGAAAGAACCCCAAACTTTTCCACAGAGCAAGGAAGGTGAATTTCTAGTCTATTTAGAATTAAACTGACTTCAACAAATCAAAGCTGTGGCACTGTCCTATTTAATGAGTTAATCATAGAATCATAGAATCACCAGGTTGGAAGAGACCCACAGGATCATCGAGTCCAACCATTCCTATCAAACACTAAACCATGTCCCTCAGCACCTCGTCTACCCATCCCTTAAACCCCTCCAGGGAAGGTGAATCAACCACCTACCTGGGCAGCCTATTCCAATGCCCAATGACCCTTTCTGTGAAAAACTTCCTCCTAATCTTTAGCCTAAATCTCCCCTAGCGGAGTTTGAGGCCATTCCCTCTTGTCCTGTCCCCTGTCACTTGGGAGAAGAGCCCAGCTCCCTCCTCTCCACAACCTCCTTTCAGGTAGTTGTAGAGATTGCAGATGTTGTATAAATTGGATATATTATTATGAATTTATCTGATTCTCCAACAAGCTATTCATCTCACAGTTTTCAGGTTTGCTATATCTCTAAGGTCTTATCTGAATTTAAAAGGTTTCTAGAGAAAGTGATGGTAAAAGACTCTTTTAGCATGCATGAAATTTATCTTAAGAAAGAAAACAAGAAGAGAAAGCCAACTCGAGTCAGCAGTTCTGTTCTATTGCAGAAGCAGCTAACAGAAATTTATTTTATTTATGAGTGTAGATTTAACCAAGCATTTCAGGTATACTCCTTTCCAATGTGTCATAGAATCATAGAATCACCAGGTTGGAATAGACCCATCAGATCATCGAGTCCAACCATTCCTATCAAACACTAAACCATGTCCCTCAGCACCTCGTCTACCTGTGCCTTAAACACCTCCAGGGAAGGTGAATCAACCATCTCTCCCAAGTGCTGCAGCAAGCTGGTGGCTGTAATATCAGGTTGCAGGATAACAGCTGGACTGACCATTGCAGATTACCACCACTGAGGTCTTGCCCTCACTCTTATTTACAGTTTCTTTCATCAAATCTGATCACTAGATCACAGGTCAGACCAACCAGTTGTGTTTCTTGCTCCCAAAGAGACAAACTGGACTACAAATACATGTGGCAATGTGAGGTGAGAGTTCCTTAGGCAATTCCCGGTCTGGAGGGAATAAGATGTGGCTAGTCACAGAATCATAGAACAACCAGGTTGGAAGAGACCCACCGGATCGTCGAGTCCAACCATTCCTATCAAACACTAAACCATGTCCCTCAGCACCTCATCTACCCGTGTCTGAAACACCTCCAGGAAAGGTGAATCAACCACCTACCTGGGCAACCTGTTCCAATGCCCAATGACCCTTTCTGTGAAAAACTTCCTCCTAATCTCTAGCCTAAATCTCCCCTGGAGGAGCTTGAGGCCATTCCCTCTTGTCCTGTCCCCTGTGCCTCGGGAGAAGAACCCAGCTCCCACCCAGTGCTGAGTCCAGAGGGAGAATAACCTCCCTGGACCTACTGGTCACACCACTTCTGATACAAGCCAGGATGCCATTGGCCTTCTTGGCCACAGTAGCAAAAATAGAATTCATAACCCTGATGAAAAAATAAATTGCTCCATCAAACACCAAAATGCTGAGGACTGCAGACTTCATCTGACCACACAACACTTGCAGTTCCTCATTGCAAGATTCTCTTGCACATTGGGAAGAAATATTTTGATGCATAGATAAAACATCTTTGTTGCTGGACATTCTCTACACCTTGAGATTCCTCCATTAGCATTTGTGTACTCAAACTCCAAACATCAGCCAAAGAAATTAGACTCAAATTAATTTTATTGTCATTTTTAAAGCAAACCTTCCTTTTTTTGCTGATGTTTGTGAATAAATACAGGTACAAATTGTCGATGGTCCTTGCTAACCTGTCAGTATATTCCAGCCTTTGATCTCCATGAAGAAAAGATGTAAAAAATGTATAATGTATGTCAAAGTCTGACACTTATCTTTGCTTTGCCTCCTTCATTTACAAGATTGTGTTCATGTGGCAACCTTGATGGAGCATTAAACAAGATAAGCTTCTAGAGCATCTTAGAATGCTGTGACAGTACATTTTCATGAAGATGTGGTTCAGACTATAAAGAAGAAAAAACATATTGAACCTCATTCCAAAAATGTGTTCTGGAGTTATTTACTTCCTAGTTAAGGCTAAGGATGGAGGGAAAGATATGGAAAGATTTTTTTTTTTAATCTTCCAGTCTTAGAAGGTAGTTTGTTAAATATTCATCAGTGGCTGTACTTTCATATTGCATCTCCTCACTGAGCTTGGGGAATCTGTTTCTAAAAAAGAGGTAAAGCTCATACATGTTCTTTCTCACTCAGCTTAAAATTATGAGGTGGGGTAAGAACACAGCATGAACAATTAGAGCTACAGAAGCTAAACTTTTATGGTCTGCATCTTTGCTGTAGCAAAGATAAGATTTAAAGGCTCAAAGGGTGACTTAGTCTTTTTGTTGAGGAAGAAAATAATTTTCTTGCCTGACATAACTCTTCACACAAGGCCAATCTAAATATACAGTTTTATTGCCAAACCATTCATGGTTCTGAAGGAATCAGAAAGCCTACCTGCTGGGAAATGATTGATCTCTCTCAGTTTCAGAGTTGGAATTGATAAAACTTAAAGGGAAAAAAACCCCACAAAAACCAGAAACAAGAAAAAAACAAGAAACTCTGAGCAGAATCTCATGAATTCACCACTGGCTGCTGTATTTATTTACCCCCCTGCTCTCCTCACTGCAATGCTTGTGGCTCTAACGTAGGCACAGGAGACTCAAATTGTAGATAACTCTGTCCTGTAGAGTTCAATCGACAGATTCACACGTGATCTGAGAATTAAATCTCTGAGGTTTTCATGCATGTGAATGAGTGCAAATCCTAGAGCTATTGCCAAGGCTATAATCCTGTTGCACAACTGCGTCATTTTGGCTGAAACAGTATTAATATTGACATTTAACAATGGATGCATCACTGGAGGGGGAATAAGACACTAGTCAAAACGGAAGAAATGTAACAATCAAACCTACAATACCATAACACTGTTATAACCCTGTACTTTAAACTTTGTTTTGCATCCTACTGAAATACTTTAGAGGATTTTTTTCTTGCAACACTGAAATGTAAGGAAATTTTAAATAGCATGAAAAGATACCACCTTAATCAAACACAGTTCATGCTGTATAAATCCACACAGTCATTCTCTTAAGGTAACAATGAGCATCAATCAAAGTTATATTATTTGTTTATGCATTGTCCTATTCAGTTCTTGAAAGTATGTTGTTTCTCTGTTCCAAAGAGCCACTTTCACAAGTAAAGAACGACCTGAAGCCTCAGCTAGGGTAGCGTCACATAAGGATAGATATTGCTTACGGCTCTCGGTGGTCTTTGTGGGAATCACAACTTCACTGGAGCAGCAAGACAACAAAGGCTTTCTGGCTGTTCTATAGGGATCATAGAATCATAGAATAACCAGGTTGGAAGAGACCCACCAGATCACCTAGTCCAACCATTCCCATCGATCTCTAACCCATGTCCCTCAGCACCTCATCCACCTGTCCCTTAAACACCTCCAGGGCAGGTGACTCAACTACCCCCCTGGGCAGCCTCTGCTACTGCCCAGTGACCCTTTCTGTGATTTTTTTTTTTTCTAATGTCCAGCCTGAAACTCCCCTGGTGGAGCTTGAGGCCATTCCCTCTTGTCCTGTCCCCTGTCACTTGGGAGATGATCCCAGCTTCCTCCTCTCTACAACCTCTTTTCAGGTAGTTGTAGAGAGCAATGAGGTCTCCCCTCAGCCTCCTCTTCTCCAGGTTAAACACCCCCTGCTCTCTCAGCTGTTCTTCATAGGGCCTGTTCTCCAACCCCTTCACTTGCTCCAGAGCCTCAACATCCTTTGTCAAATAACAAAGTCAAAAAAAAAAAAACCCAACCCAAAATAGTCAAGCTGAAGTAGCCCATCTTGGTAGTGGATCTAGATGATATTGAGAAAGTGCAAAGTATCTTCTGCTATCACTTAAATTATTACCTTGATCAGAGACAAACCTCACAGAGAATGATCCACACTGGGGACTTAGCTGTCATAAAAGATACTTAAAGCAACAGATTATGTTTAAAGCAATCTTCATGATAGTCTGGTTCCTACCGACAGCTTTAACAAATCTCGATTGGTCTTCTCATCTTTTCACTTATTCGTCATCACATACAACTGATGGAAAAAAAACCCCAAACAAACCTAAATCAGAAACTTGTGTAAGTTACACAAGTTAGTTACTTGCAACAAACTGGGCTAGAGTCAGGGAGCAAAACCCAGTAACTTTATGTTATGAGGTTGCTTGAAGGAAATGCACCTGTAACTTCTACTTTTCAGATTTAGCCCTGGGAAAAGGGTGCAGCAGCATAAAAGGTGAAATTATATGGTGACCAAGCAGATCTGGTGAATTCATTAAGCAATGATTCACACACCTTTTTTTTTGTTTAAAAAAACCTACAACGCTCAACCTTAATTGTTCACATTAGAAATGAATTAACATGTCACAGGAGCACATCATCTAAAGCCCTGACATTGGTGTGCATTTTAATAGCTAATTAAAACACTTTCCTCTCTTACAGTTGCCACTAAATCCCAGACAGGATCATTTTCTTGAGATCCAATCCAAGATAGAAGAGAGAGAAGGATATGAAAATGTGCCACTGTGGCAGCTGTTAGTGGGAGGCAGAAATACAGATTTGCATGTTACCTTTTTTGAAGGACTTACTATGGGAATCTGACTAATTTCAGTCTTTCAGGAGAGCTATTTTTCTTTTCATTCTGCATTTTTTGGGTGCCACATTCAGTCACACTAACTCTTTATTTGATTACTATATTCAGAAGCACAAAGGCAGAAGTTCAGATATGCTCATCTTTCACAGCCCATGTTGCCTTTAACTGCTATTAGAATCACAGAACAACCAGGTTGGAAGAGACCCATTGGATCATAGAGTCCAACCATTCCTATCAAACACTAAACCATGTCCCTCAGCACCTCATCCACCTGTGCCTTAAACCCCTCCAGGGAAGGTGAATCAACCACCTCCCTGGGCAGCCTATTCCAATGCCCAATGACCCTTTCTGTGAAAAACTTCCTCCTAATCTCTAGCCTAAATCTCCCCTGGTGGAGCTTTAGACCACATTCTGAATAAGATTAGGGGAAACAAACAAACAAGCAAAAGCTATCTCTGCTTCCTTTCACATCACTGCCAGATTTTATGATTTCATTTGATGATAAAGACAATTACTCACATTCCAAGAAGACCTGAGCATTCATACCACAGTCCATATGCATTTGGCTTTGTGGAAATTCAGCTGGAAGCTCTGTATGCATGTGTTTCAAATCTCGAAGAGGGGAGCAAAGAATAAGATGTTTACAGATTTTACAATGAGAATTTATTTTGAATTTATCACTAAAGTCCTGTAGTGACAAACCAAGCACTTGCTGGTGTCAACACCAGGATATTTAGCCTGGAGCAGAGGAGGCTGAGAGGAGACCTCATTGCTCTCTACAACTACCTGAGAGGAGGTTGTAGAGAGGAGGGAGCTGGGCTCTCCTCCCAAGGGACAGGACAAGAGGGAATGGCCTCAAGCTCCACCAGGGGAGGTTCAGGATCAACATTAGGAAACGTTTTTTCACAGAAAGGGTCATTGGACACTGGCAGAGGCTGCCCAGGGAGGGGGTTGAGTCACCTTCCCTGGAGGGGTTTAAGGCACAGGTGGACGAGGTGCGAGGGACATGGTTTAGAGATTGATGGGAATGTTTGGACTCGATGATCCAGTGGGTCTTTTCCAACCTGGTGGTTCTATGAACACACACTCCCAGCCCCCAGAGACCAAGAGAACTGCAGCTCAGGACATTCCCTTGCAGATAACCGCACACAGCTATGACATATAAAGTTTTTTCCTACTCTTTTCCTTACTACATTCATTTTCAATACAAACAGAGTGAAAGTTGGAACTTTCCATGTTTTTTCTAAACTTTTAAGTAGTTGTTTTGTTCCTGTTGTTCTTTTATTAATACTTCCTCCTACCAGGAAGGAAAGACACCAAGCTGTTTTTTTTGATGAGACAGCCTAATTTGATAATCATCTTGAAGGATGTTTTACTTTTTCTTCCATACTAGATTTCAAATAATTAGCAGCACCAGCATTGTGTTCACACTCTTCAGGTTTCTCTGCCTATGCACCTGCACACACAAAAGCACTCATGCTTAACTGTCAGAAAATGACTCATTTTCGATAATATAATTATGAAAAATGCAGAAAATAGAATCAAAAGAGACCTCAGGATGCCTACCTCATCCACTCAGCTTCAGGAAGTAAGAATCAAATCTAAGTCATGCATTTTTTATAATTTTCACTGCAAGGAGTTCTTTAATACTTTCAGTGATGGAGATTTCCAGTCTTCCTATTAGACCAAGATCTCCTTGTTTCTCACTTGTGCCTATTCTGATACCTTTTAAATCCATGTATCTCGTGTGCTTGACCATGGCCATGAAAAAATGCTCAATCTCTTCTTTGGCCGCATGGCTAAGGGAGTATTTTTCTCCTCCCTGCTAATCACTAAACCAATCACTAAACTGATCTCACATCAAATATATTCCTGTTATATCACATACCAGTCTATCCAGTGACTGTTAACTCACTGAGGTGATTGACTTCTAACTTTAAAAGCTGAAATACATTGTCTATATATATACCTACATGTATCTAAAAATATAAAGTAGGTATTTTTGAATCATTTCACTTGAATAAAAAGCTTGTGGCTTCAGAATGAAAATGACATACAAGCAGTACAAGCATTTTAATCTTTCCTACCTGACTAAACTTTGCAATTAATTTCAGCTTATATCAGACCTTGGAAAACTACATTTAAACATGTTAACCACAGAAACATTACATTATTGTGAGTAAACACTGCTGAGTTTAGAGGGAAATTGGGGTCCTTCTCTTCATCTGAATCAGAAAATCAGATCTCCTTACGCTGAGAGAGGCCAAAATTCTATGTCCTGGATTCAAATACTCCTAAATGATGCCTAATCCCAAGGCTCAAATATAGGTGTTTTACATGGTACAGAATACAACTTTAGTCCAAGTTAAGTTTTCTTCAGCACAGATGGAAAGACTCAGTTTAATGCTCTTACTTTCATGTTCACATTTTGATACAGAAAGCTGATCAGATAAAGATGAAAGGTTATTTGACGCTTTCTTAATCCAATCAATACTACAAGTCTCGTTATCTTTTTAGCGAGTCATTGATCTGGAAAATATCTTAAGGTGCAAGGCTCATCCCTCCTACTCAGCTAAAGTGAAAAGCATCCCAGACTCTGACACCACTGGACTTGAATGTTCAACATCTGAACCTGCTGAGCCTCACAGCAACAACATTTTGCTCCGGATTTTACAATAATCCCTGTGTATGAGGAATCTGAGGCACATGTATCTCCACGTTGTCTTCTAATGGCTTTTTCCTCCAGGGCAGGGGAAGCAAGAAATGAAAAGGCCTCATTTTGAACAGTGTGGGTTTTCACACCAGCTCCGATAAGAAAAGAAGATAAAAGCCAGATAGTGGAACCACAACATGGACATCAAGCTCTAAGATAAAAAGTGGCTTAAAGAGGAAAAATGTCTCTGTTGTATTTTCTAGCAAATAAAGTGGGTTTTGTGCACATCATAATCATGTAGATTCTGTTTTGGTTTTGCTTGGGTTGATGTAGTTGCATATCAATTGGACTAGAAGATCCGATGGGTCCCTTCCAACCTAGTTGTTCTATGATTCTATGAATAGGAGCAACCTTTGCCGGGAGACTTAAGGTAGCTGCATGTGAATATCAAACTGAAATTCCCTAAAGCAAGAAGTGGAAGGAGGGAAATAGTCATCAAGAAAGATCTGTCTTATGATGGGAAACTCATAGCACCACTGAAGGTCTGACATGCAGCAAGATATGTGTCCTGCAAAGAAACTGATGGTAGTTGTGCTGATTAGGGTGTTCAGAAGTAAAGCTGATAAATCATTTAGAAATGTAGAAAACTGCATCCTGGGAAAAGTGGAGTAAATACTCAAAGATGTCTTGGCCTGTTCAGAAGCTTCAGCACCACAGAGAAAGTGAACTGGTTGGACTCAATGATCTGACAGTTCTTTTCCAACCTGGTGATTCCATGTTTCTGTGGTCAAGTTGATCTAGCATAACAAACAATTACTGAAGGGATCTTGTATTATTCATATTCTTTACATCCAAAGATAAAAGCATATTTCTCGACTCGGTTCAGTATCACCTTTTTGGAAATTCACAACCACTTCAGAGTAATGGATCTTTATTAGACCCGTTTGGGGCCCTATGGAAAGCGTTGTTTTCTGGTTCATTTCTATCCTTTAAAGAAGGTTGCAGGAACGTAGGTAGAAAATAATCATAGAATCACCAGGTTGGAAGAGACCCACTGGATCATCAAGTTCAACCATTCCTATCAAATACTAAACCATGTCCCTCTTGACCTCATCTACCCGTCCCTTAAACACCTCCAGGGAAGATGAATCAACCCCCTCCCTGGGCAGCCTGTTCCAATGCCCAAGTACCCATTCAGGTAGTTGTAGAGAGCAATAAGGTCTTCTCTCAGCCATCAGAAAGAAAGCACATAAACCAAATGAAAACATACAGACTCATCAATTCAGTGAGAAAAACATGGAAAAATTTTCCTAGTCCCAAGTGTCCCTTACTGGGAACTTTCAGGCTCTTTCTTTTCCAGTTTGCAGGTGAGAAAATGTTGCTGAACGAGTCCACATGTGTTCTAGTTCTATCTATATAATCCAAGAGGATGAGAATTAGTAGTGACAGGGGCTAATTATGGTACTTGAACAAGAGAATCTAAATTGAAATAAATCAATGGCTGTAAGGATGATAAGAAGAAAGAGCTGATAGAATAGATTTTAAATGGGGAAAAAAAAAGAAACTGAATTATCCCTTTAAAGTTTCCAGAGCGTCTGTGACTTGTTGAAAGCAGAATGTTTTTTTTTTCATAGTGAAAAATAAGCAAAATCAAACAAAAATTACCACCAACACGTGCAACTGATCTGGTTTATGTCACTTGGAGTTATTGGCAGCAGTTTGCAGACATGAAACTGAGACAAGTTTCAGTTTTTACAGTTGGCTCAAAAACTCAAGGATATATCCAAACCCTGAGAGAACTAGAATACAGTAGATGAAGACTAATTAAGAATATGAGCTGTGTAGCTCTGTCCTCCGTGAGCAGTGCGATCTCTGGACACTCGGTTGTCTGAGCTTTCTTGGGTCTCTAATATTCTAGAATTAAGCAAAGCCTCAATAAACAAGTCTCTTCAATTCTTTTTTCCATTTCATCCATAATGAGCCTAGTGGAACAGGTAAAAATAATTTCTTACTCATTTATCTCCCATTAAAACTGAAATGTGGTTGTAAGAAGCTCTTGATCATAATTTACTTTCTATACTATGACAGTTTGAGTGGTTAATTTTTTTTTTAAAAATGGGTTATTAGCTAATATTTGAACATTGTCTTAAGTTTCACCCTTATTTCTTCTCTATGAAATGAGGTATATTCTACTTTCCAGTATTTTCATTGGCCAGATTTGTCACTCACTGCCTCACAGGTACAATCTGTTTTCTGAGTGAATCTACAACGATTTTTGACAGCTCCACATGGAGCTCCACATAGTAGAAGGTAAATAGATGCTATCATCTGTTGTTGCCATAGAAGGGTCAGGGCAACCCAAATACCAGAAGCCATACATCCTCTCACCCTGGAAACTCATTTATCCTTCAGAATTGGAAATAACTAAATCAAAGTAGGGAAGATCAGCTGGCAACATGAAATTTGTCTTTCCCTTTTAGACTCAGTCTGTGGTTTGCCTTGTTTTCTTTCTCATTTTATTCTTATTTTATTATTATTGTATTATTATCTTATATTATTATTGTATTATTATCTTACATTATTATTGTATTATTATCTTACTATTTATTCTTATTTTATTATTAAGGAAGTTGTAGAGAGGAGGGAGCTGGGTTCTTCTCACAAGTGACAGGGGACAGGACAAGAGGGAATGGCCTCAAGCTCCGCCAGGGGAGATTTAGGCTAGAGATTAGGAGGAGGTTTTTCACGGAAAGGTTCATTGGGCATTGGAATAGGCTGCCCAGGGAGGTGGTTGATTCACCTTCCCTGGAGGTGTTTAAGGCACGGGTGGATGAGGTGCTGAGGGACACTGTTTAGTGTTTGATAGGAATGGTTGGACTCAATGATCCGATGGGTCCCTTCCAACCTGGTTGTTCTATGATTCTATAATTCTATGATTCTTTCTTGTCTCTCTCTGAAACAACACTGCACGTTGTTTTAACAGCTGTTTTTATGTCATGTATCCTCCTTGTTTACTGACATGTGGCTAGACAGCTATTAGACAGGAATTAGTGGATTAATTACACCAAAGTCTGCTCCTGCACATAGAATTAAAGACTACTGCAAGAGCTGAGATTGGAAAGACAGCAAAAGGAAATTCAAAAGGGTTACATCTTTCTCCACAATGTTAGGATTAGCCATGTGAAGCAGTAAGTTCTGTTTAGGAGGGATGATAGTGAGAGTTCATCACTGCCAAGGGTCAGAATTAAGTGTTCCCCTCAATGAAGGTATCAATGAACTTCACGCCCAGACTTTCACTTACCATTAATGGGTTTGCTGTGAATACTATGAAAAGGTCATAGAATCACCAGGTTAGAAGAGACCCACTGGATCATTAAGTCCAAGCATCCCTATCAAACACTAACCCATGTCCCTCAGCACCTCATCTACCCGTCCCTTAAACACCTCCAGGGAAGGTGAGTCAACCACCTCCCTGGGCAGCCTGTTCCAGCACCTAATGACGCTTTCTGTGAAAAACTTCCTCCTAATGTCCAGCCTAAATCTCCCCTGGTGGAGTTTGAGGCCATTCCCTCTTGTCCTGTCGCCTGTCACTTGGGAGAAGAGTCCATAGAGAGCCAAGGTCTTTCTTAGCCTTGCTCCCATCTTCATTTTCTGTTTCTATTCTTCAAGATTACTTTTACTTTAAAAGATTGACCAAACCAGAAATAACAGCTCGAATCACCTGATGTTCAGGTTGTCCATTTAGTAAGCAAATTCAGATTTATTACAGTAGTGCCTTCCTTGGGAAGATAAAAAAAACCTGATCTGAAAAACTAAATAATTAACTAAAAAAAAAAATTATTATTTACTTGTCTTCCTCTACAACACTGGATGTTCTTTTAGTGCAAGAAGAATGTTTCTGCATTTAAACTCTCATCAGTTAGCATATAATTTTCTAGAAAAAACGTGAGTTATCAATATGTTTGCAGCTAGACTGAGGTTTAATTTTCCATGACCCAAATTTAACTATGACTTTATTTTTCCCCCATATATTTCCCCACAAAAATATCTCAGTTATCTTTCACTTTTAATAGCGCTTCTTCAAAATACAGAGGTCAACAATTAATCAGCTCATTAAAATATACAAGCTGCTTTGATTAATATTCATTGTCTAGTTGCTTGAGAAATGTACTGTATCTCCCAGGCTAATGAAGACAAGGCAGAGTTATTTAGGTGTTTGTTAACAAAGCTGATTTGCATATAATTAACCAAGAAGATCCCTATATTTACAACACAAACACTGCCAATCTCTTTTGGTAGATTTTTATGTAAACACAATAACTCCATGCCGAAGGAAAAAATAACCAAGTTATGTGCTTTTAAAACTAAATTAACTGAGAAAAGATAAATTTTTTGAGGGCATAACTGATAAAAACTTAAATACACATTTGAAAACAAACTGTGCCTTCTTTCAAATACTATTTATTCAGCCATGTGGGATTTGTCTTGTTCTGTGCTTTCATTCTTTTAATCAATTAGTTTTGTTTCAGGCCTTTAAACAAACAAAGGCTTCGTCACATTGGACTGCTCCTTCCTCTGACCTATTTCTGGAAAAAAATGAGCATCATTTCAGCAGAGAGATGCTTTTGCACATCTTCTATAAAATAATCTAACAGAATCACACCTTGAATATGGAAGTCTGTATAAAATAACTAGTACTTGCAGGCTGCAGGGTGAGCAAGTCTTCATTTAAAATGGATTCTAATTCAGACAAAAATAAGTGCATGGGTCTTCTGTTACTCATTTTCCATTTTGTAGGCTTTTCAGTACATGGGTCATCATGAATCAGAAGAACACTCGAGGGAGCATTTTGAGACTTAAGATGATCCAAATCAAAATTGCCCCAAGCTAAAGACTAACCAGCCAACGATTATTAAATGAGGTTTAACACAGCCAAATGCCGGGTCCTGCACTTGGGGCACAACAATCCTATGCAGAGCTACAGACTGGGAGAAGTCTGTCTAGAAAGCTGCCAGGAGGAGAGGGACCTGGGGGTGCAGCAGTTCATGCAGTGCTTTAAGGATAGAGCCGTGGAAAGGGATCCAGAAGTACAACAATTTTGGTGGGAATGGTTGGACTCTATGATCCAGTGGGTCTCTTCCAACCTGGTGATTCTCCAGTTCTATGATAAGGTCCCAACACCCTATCTCACAACACTATTTGCATCGTCCTGAAATGCCAGTGCTGTATTTACTGGTGAGGGTAGGGATTCCACACTAAACCTAATTAAATCGGTGAACAAAAGGACCCTGAAGTCTGCAGAACCATGAACAGAGACGGCATTTTAGGTCATTTGCTCTGTGTGATTGTCTTTTTCCAAGGCTTTCACAGGGTTTCGCTTTGGAAATAATGAAAGAGTGAAAAAAAGAACTTTCCTTCCTACTGCAAGGTGAGGGAGTTAGATAATGCACCTCATTAATTACAAGGAAATCATCACCATAGCACATGAAGCCAAAGAAGAGGCCAGAGTGACTTTTTTTTTTTTGGTATTATTGTTCAGCCACAGTGACAGGAAAATAAGTAATAAATCAGAATCAGAGTGCACTTGACAGTTTTATTTTGCAACTCATTTCGCTCTTGTGACAGGCTGACACTAATTAGCACTCAATACACAAGGGGAGGGTTGCCATGGCCAATGGATCTCATTTACCACCATGAAATTTTTATGCCAAGACCAAGCACAACAAAGAACAGAGACCTCAGCAAATCGCCTGACAGCAGCTCTATCACCACAGAGCCACGGGCGCATAGATGAAAAGGTGCAAAAAGATTCTACACAGAGAGTTCTCTAGATTTTTGTGGATTCATTAGTTTATTTTCTCATGAAGGCAGAGAATCTGATAAGGAGAAAAGCCTCTTCTCCCAAGTGACAGGGGACAGGATGAGAGGGAGTGACCTCAAGCTCCACCAGGGGTGATTCAGGCTGGACATAAGGAAAAAAATTCTTCACAGAAAGGGTCATTGGGCACTGGAACAGATTGCCCAGGGAGGTGGTTGACTCACCTTCCCTGGAGGTGCTTAACGGACAGATGGATGAGGTACCGAGGGACATGGTTTAGATTGGTGGGAATGGTTGGACTCGATGATCCGATGGGTCTCTTCCAACCTGATGATTCTATGATTCTAGCATCCACAGTTTCTCACCGCTGAATTGAGCCAGGCCATGGAGAGGGAGTCCGAGGACATTTCAAAACTCGTGGCACTGCTCTTTCACAAAGAGCAACAGCCCCATTCTAGGGGTGACCTAGTTTGTGATGACTTTGAGGGCAGGGGATGGAAAGACACATAGTGGGTTTCCTTATTTACCCAGCTGCCAATTCAAATTAAGCTTCTAAGAAACTGATTCTCTGAGACATATCAAGCATGACCGAAACTGCCCAGCAGTTCCATTAATAAAAAATGAAGGGCAGGAGGGAAGACTCAAGAGAGATATGAAAACAACCATACCCACAGGCACTGAGTGACTGCATGAGCCTCTCTACATTTCAGAAATGAGGCCATGAGGCGGCTCTCTGGTGAATCCCCTCAGCTTGGTTCATCTCCTGTACCCATACGCTCTCTTCCAACAGGCACTGTCACAATTGTCACAGGCACATCACTGCAGGCAGAGGACTCTATTTCATGACCGTACCCCTAAGAGTCAATTGGATGACTGCAATAGCTCTTTTTCTTCTCTACAACTACCTGAAAGGAGGTTGTAGAGAGGAGGGAGCTGGTCTCTTCTCCCAAGGGACAGGGGACAGGACAAGAGGGAATGGCCTCAAGCTCCGCCAGGGGAGATTTAGGCTAGAGATTAGGAGGAAGTTTTTCACACAGAGGGTCATTGGGCATTGGAATAGGCTGCCCAGGGAGGTGGTTGATTCACCTTCCCTGGAGGTGTTTAAGGCACAGGTAGATGAGGTCCTGAGGGACATGGTTTAGCGTTTGATAGGAATGGTTGGACTTGATGATCCAATGGGTCTCTTCCAACCTGGTTGTTCTATGATTCTATGATTAGATCACAATTGGGTGTTCAAGTAGCCTCAGTGACTGAATTGCTTTCAGATTTTTCTTTCGCTAAAGATGTGAATCAAGACAGAGCATTTACACTGCAGGCAGTAAGAAAAGGCCCTTAAGACTTAAAAAATCCTTGGTTTTCACATGAAAATCAGTTATGTTATTCATATTCACTTTCAGATATCCCTTGGGTTTTTAAACATGAAGAAAGAGAAATATGTCCTCATGTTTATGGTAAAGCAGCCAAGAAGGTAGATGTCTACTGTCTACCCACAACCTTCCAGGCGCAGCTGAATACTTCATCAAACAGAAGATAGTTTCTGGTGTACAGAACTGGACAATCCTGGTTTTTCTGGTCAGGCCTGTGTACGTAGCTTATTTATTGATGGCATTTTTAACAGATAGAACATCTATATTTCATGATACTCTATGAATGATTAAAAATCAGGAAAATCAAGAACATGGCATACAAACATCTACTTTTAAGTGATGATGGGGTCGTGATATCCATAAATAAAGAATTTGGTGGCCAGTTCTGGCTTTCTGAGATTGAGTTAAATGAACAGGTTTCACAGCCATTTCTGTGGGAGCAGAATCCAACCGAAGGATTTCAAAGTTGAGTTTAATGAAGTTATCCCAGAGCGGCGTGTGAATTTTTAGCTCCTTAGAAAATGTATTATTTTAATAAAGATACATAAAACCTTCGGTTAGAAATGGACAAGCAAATTAAATTTAGATAGATGTGGTTCTATTTTTGCTTTTTGGCTTCTTTATGATAAACAACAAAGGCCTAGGTTCAACTCAAAGAAATCTGCTCTAAAACCAGGAAAAAAAAAACCCCAAACTTTGAAAACATGTTATATAGTCTACCCCAAAATAATTTCCTGCAGTTGAAGATTTCTTTACAGTTTATGCAAGTCTGGTAATGCAATGACTTATACTTCTGACCTATCTTCTCCCTGTAGCAATAAGATAATTGCTTTGATACAGAACAGTTTGAAAACTATGAAACAGTAAAAAAAAAACACCTTTTCTTTGTGGATAACTGCACACCAGGGAGGTAAAAGTGTGAGAACACAGGGTCAGCAGACAGAGAACAAGATTTTAGGGCAGCTGAAGCTAAAAATTCTAGGAGGTTTTATGTCAAAATCCACCAAACTATCAAGGAAATCTCAAGAGAGAACACAGTCACCTCTAAAGATACTATAAGTCAAAATTCAGATTTTGCCCCATACAGTTGGACAATCATATTAAAAAATTGATTATTTCTTTTCTAAATCCCAAATTAACTTTTTCTAAATGTCTGTGTGTGAGTTTTTTATATATTCATAGTTTAAGAAACAAAAAACCCCCTATACTGGTATAATAAGTATATGTATATATGTGTATATGGCAGTGAATTTAATAAATGATTTCTTTAACTTATCTGTTTCTCAGCACTATGTAGATGTCATCTTGTTCTTGCTTGGTTGTTCTTTGACACTTTTTTATGAATATCTCTCAGAAAATTACCATAGTCACCCATGACTTTTCTAGACCCCGTAAGTTGTCCATGAACTCTTCGTTTCTCCAGTGAATTTATCCATCTACCTCACATTTTCTGTGTGTGTATGTGCTGGTTATACCAGAATGATGGTTTTATGTGTAGATCTCACATGTCACTATAGGGTCGTTCAGATCGTTATTTCACAGCAGATAATCACAGAATCATAGAACAACCAGGTTGGAAGAGACCCATCGGATCATCGAGTACAACCATTCCTATCAAACACTAAACCATGTCCCTCAGCACCTCATCCACTCATGCCTTAAACACCTCCAGGGAAGGTGAATCAACCACCTCCCTGGGCAGCCTATTCCAATGCCCAATGACCCTTTCTGTGAAAAATATTTCCTAATGTCCAGCCTAGATCTCCACTGGTGGAGCTTGAGGTCATTCCCTCTTGTCCTGTCCCCTGTCACTTGGGAGAAGAGGCCATTACCCTCCTCTCTATAACCTCCTTTCAAGTAGTTGTAGAGAGCAATGAGGTCTCCTCTCAGCCTCCTCTTCTTCAGGATAAACACCCCCAGCTCTCTCAACCATTCCTCATAAGGCCTGTTCTCCAGCCCCTTCACCAGCTTCATTGCTCTTCTCTGGACTCTCTCCAGAGCCTCAACATCCTTCTTGTGGTGAGGGGCCCAGAACTGAATGCAGGATTCAAGGAGCAGTCTCACCAGTTATTCTTACCAGAATAACCTCCCTGGACCTGCTGGTCACACCGTAATACAGGGCTATGGGTAAGATAAAAGAGATGACCAAGAGCTGACAGGTAATTAATAGATCAACCATGACAGACTTGAGGTCTTTTGACTCCTACATCACTGCCAAAATCTTTCCAATAGCTCTATGAGCATCAGTATCACAACAAAAGTGCAAACTAAAGTACCAGTCTTTAAATCAAGGGACACAAAGATTACTTAACTCTTTTCTTCCATCTATAAATAGTATATTTCTGACAGATAGAGTTAGCTACAGCATCATTATATGTTATCACCCTCAGTGAGGGATGGGGACCTCACATGACAGATTCAACATGTACCCTGACATAAAGCTCCCCCCTGACACACAGATTTCTATTGAGAACGTGAAGCTACTGAAGAATGCTGCTGGCTCTACTGCAGGATTGACAGTAATTAACCAGAATCTACCTGACACGGGGTTGTTTTAAAAACTGCAATTTTAATTAAAACTTGGAATACTTCACAGGTTTGCACAGTAATCTCCTATCTGGTTCCTCTTTGTGCTAGTTGCAAATTACTGGTAACCCTTCCCTCTGATTTAATTAAATGTTGTTAGACTGACATAATCAACTCCCCTTATTTTTGTTGAGTTGTTTGGGGTTTTTTTAACAGTCACTAAAGAAATGGAACTCAAGTGTTATTCAGAAGTTGCCAAATAGGCTTATTGTTAAATACAATAATGCTCATTAGACATCTCAGGGTTATGTTGATTAATTAATTTACCTCCTTTAGAAAATGACCTTCCATGCTGACAAAAGATCAAATCATAGCAGAAAGAGTCTCTGTTCAACAAGGACAAGCGCATTGTCAATGTGTCAAATGCAGTTGGTGTTGGTTTCATCTAAAACATAGAAGCGGCTGGATGAATAGACTGTTCTGGGACATGGAGCCCATGGCTTTGCTTTCTGTTCTGCTGAGTTGCTGTGAACTACATGGCTTCACTCACAATATTGGAGAGCTGCAGGTCTCTACCAGCATATTTATCCCCTCCCGGGCAATTGTTCACCTCCTTTCTTTCCCAGAGGATGTCTAGAGTGGAGAATTCCCCCAGAAATATGACTTTGTGTCAGAGCTTGGCTCACACTTTAGCGAGCCTGATGTCTCCAGTGAAAGATTTTTCATAGAATTGTAGAATCATACAATCACCAGGTTGGAAGAGACCCACCAGATCATCGAGTCCAACCATTCCATCCAATCTCTAAACCATACCCCTCAGTACCCTCATCCACACATGCCTTAAACACCTCCCTGGACGAGTCAAACCCTTCCCTGGGCAGACCATTACAGTACCTAATGAACCTTTCTGTGAAGAATTTTTTTCCTTATGTCAAGCCTGAACCTCCCCTGGTCAAGCTTGAGGCCATTCCTTCTTGTCCTGTCCCGTGTCACGGGGGAGAAGAGCCCAGCTCCCTCCTCTCCACAACCTCCCTTCAGGTAATTGTAGAGAGCAATGAGGTCTCCTCTCAGCCTCCTCTTCTCCAGGATAAACACCCCCAAGCTCTCTCAGACATTCCTCATAAGGCCTGTTCTCCAGACCCTTCACTAGCTTTGTTGCTCTTCTCTGGACTCGCTCCAGAGCCTCAATATCCTTCTTGTGGTGAGGGGCCCACAACTGAACACAGGATTCAAGGTGTAGTCTCACCAGTACAGAGTCCAGAGTGTTACACTTTCCAGTGTAACAACTCCCACTAATGTTCAGAACAGACACTGTCCATTCTTTACTAAACAAAACTGATTTTACTTGATAAAGTCAATGCAGTATTTGGGGATGAAGCCTGAGGGTACAGGAGAAAAGTGGAAAGAGAAGCCCCCATGAATCATAGGAGGGGCAGTGCAGACTTTCTTGTCTCTGACATGATACCCAGGGAAAGGCAAAAGAGCAAGGTAAGTATACAGAGTGCTTTCCAAAAATAATCTCCAGTCTCTTAACCGTGGGAGGGATGGAGTCTTCCTGAGCCAAATATAGTTTCTATGTATTTAATAACAATCAGTGGATTTATTTTTCATGAACTTACCTCCCGTGTCTCCTTCTAACAGGAGCAATGTGAATCGGTCCCTCTATTTCAAGCCCTCATTGCTTTTGTTTTCATATAACCTTGACAGGTCCACCCACCCCATAACCTAAGTCCAACCACAGTCAGCAACAGATTTTGCTAGATGCCTCATTTAATTTCCATGAGGAGAGTGAGTTACGGCATCCAGCTAGACTCAGAAGCAATTTATGAACCTCCCTGGACCTGGCTGAGCGAAACTGCTCTCGGGTTCCTGTTCACAACGCCTGTGAAAAAGGACCCACGAATGAGACACTTTCTCAAAGCAAACTTGTCCTTTTAATTCCGATCTCGTCTTCCTAAAGTTTCTCTGATGTTACCTGGCATCCTGCCAGATGCTCGGTGCTGTGCTTGTTCGCCACACACCAGTGAGCTTAATGTTTTTTTTTTTTTTAAAGAGGTTAATTAAATACTGTTTTTAAGGTTTGGTGCATATAGTTACTTGTACAGAAGACAGCTAATTTATGGGTCTATATCCTTAAAAATCTCTGTTTTATTTTTTTTTTTCCCTCCTCGCTTCCAGATGTTTTCCTCTGCGAATTTGTGTGAATCACTCTCCAGGACCAGGAAAATAATCTTTGGTTAACTTGATTTGATTGAGCTATATTAGAGCTAACAACACGATCGTGTAAGGCAATACTTTCTGTAATAAGTTAATAGAAAAATAGAAATAACTAATAATAAGAGAGAAGTGGTTTTAGTTTTTCAAACACCTCTTTTTCAGCATTACTAGATTCTGGACTGAATTACTCTTTCTACCAAGCTGGTAAATCCAGCTTGATTGCATTTACTGGGGTTGGAAGTTTTGTAACTGAAGGTAAGATTTAGAAAGGCAAAAAAAGGAAGCTTAAAAATATATCATAGAGTCATAGAACAACTAGGTTGGAAGAGACCCATCAGATCATTGAGTCCATCCTTACGTTGTCGTGTCTCCTCCTGTCCCTGATGCTCTATACTTACAGGTCCTACATCCACTTGAAAGAACAGAAGTCTATGTAAATGCTCTTTATTGTTATTACCCACTTCATATCCACATTCCACATGCCTTTTACAGCATATGGTCCCCCATTCAGAAAGTTACATAAGCACATGTTTAACATTATCCTTCTTACATGGTTTTCTACATTGAGATAACTGTTAAAGATATAGGATACTTTTACCTAAAATATTTGCTTTAGCATACACAGAGGTAAGGAAACCTCTCCTCAGCTGCTCTAACAGTTTAGGCTGAAAGTTAATACTAGAATCATAGAATCACCAGGTTGGAAGAGACCCACCAGATCATGGAGTCCAACCATTCCCACCAATCTCTAAACCATGTCCCTAAGTACCTCAACCACCCACACCTTAAACACCTCCAGGGAAGGCAAGTCAACCACCTCCCTGAGCAGCCTGTTCCAGTGCCCAATGACCCTTTCAGTGAAGAATTTTTCTCCTTATGTCAAGACTGAACCTTGCCTGGTGGAGCTTGAGGCCATTCCCTCTCGTCCTGTCCAATCAGTAACTCCATTTCTTTTGAAAATGAAGTTATGAAGGATTTTCTCATGACTCAACATCCTTTTAGTAAAATGGAGGTGACAGCATCTCTTACTCTATAAATGTGACACAGAAATAAGCATTTTGTAATTTTAACTGGTTCCAATACTAAATAAGAATAACGAAGCTGGTCTGCATGGAATAAAATTATACTTAGTGCAACATTCAGCCACTGGTCCCTGACTTACAGTCAACATCTCCAGCTTTTCATGTAGAATTTTCTGTATATGTCTAGACAAGTAAGCTTGTATATCCACACAGAGAGAGGAAAATCTGCCCAAGGAAATAAACAACCTCCTTCATCAGTAAGCAAGAGACAAACACAATGTCCAATTAAGGGTAGAGCCATTTTTCTCTTTATCTCAATCCCTGATGTGCTTAAATTTTAATCATTTCAGACGCCAGCTGTAACAAAGGTCTGTTTTTACCAAAGGTGTACGATTGTTATTTTGACACACATCAGTGTCCCAGCAAGACCGTAGACACCGAATTTCTTGGCAATGAGTTCATTAACTGGAGGTTGCGTATTATCAGCCTTCCTCCAGATCCTCTCAGCTCTGTTTCGCTGGGCTCCAGGTAACAAGGTTGTTCTTTTTTTTTTTCTGAGCTTATTCAAAACATCTCGAATTTGAATCTGTTTGGTGATCACGTGTAGTTTGAACGTGATTGAATGGGTTAGACTTTTAGCAGTCTAAAGAAGTCGGGATCACGTAGGCTGGGGACTTAACAAATAAAAATAACAAGGAAAGTCAGTGGCAAACAATACCAATAATTCACTTGTCCATCACTCCAACTAACAACTGGAGGAAGATCCTCTCTCCTCTTGATAGATAGGCAGGAGGAAAATCCCTGTCTAATGTGATGAAAGGAGGCAGTATATAAAAAGCCTTCCCCATGCTGCGAGTGCCAGGGAAGAGGCTGGTCACTGATATTTAAACACATATTATCCTCTCATCTCCCTGTCATTTTGTTCTGCAAGCTGTTCAGATTCGTCGGTGCCAGTAAAGGCTGCTGTGAAAAGCAGCTGAGCAAACAAAGAGAAAAATCATCCTGAGAACAGGATTAAAATTTGGAAATTTGTCCCTGGGTTTTGCTGCCCTGTTTCCTTTTCTTCTTTTTCCTTCTCATCCTCTTGTACAGATCCAACATCCAACTCTCTAATACTCCGATGCCCAAGCAGAAATGCAGAGATTTTTAACAAAAAGAGGAAAGCATAGCCTCAAACTTTTCTAATTCCTTCTCAAAGCAGTGTTTTACACACTGGTGCGATGAGTTACATCTCTCTGCATACCCTTCCTGCTTCCCTCCTTCCTCAGCAGGACTAGCCTGTTGAGCCTTTCCAGGCTAAGGCACAGAAAACAGAATATCCCAGACGTAAAGTTAAAGTTCTCCTTGTACTCAGCTTCCTTCTCTGCAGAAAGGATGCTCAGATCAGTGACACCCATAGCAACACGGGACAGGAAACTGCCACAGCCCTAACCTCACCAGTCCTGCAGAAGGTTTATTGGAGTTTTCCCTCCAAAGAGATGGGGAGAAGGGAAGTAGGAGACATTTCAGGATTTATAACAACCTGGAGTAATGCCTAGATTTTATTTGCAATACACGTGATCACAAGGGTACTTAAAAATTACATGTAATGTATAAGAAATGTCTGAGTTTAGACTCCTTCCACTTGGACATAAACTGAGACCCACATAAGGTAAAGGGGGTATTTATTCAGCTTTTCTCTTGCTTCTTTTTTTCTTGTTTAAGGTGTGGATGGATGAGGTCCTGAGGGACATGGTTTAATGTTCGATGGGAATGGTTGGACTCAACGATCCGAGGGGTCTCTTCCAACCTGGTTGTTCTATGATTCTCTGTAACAGATTTCCTTTAAAACTTTAACATTAGGCTGGTTATGGGAGGAATGGTGGAGTTCATCTACCAGGTACACCTGGATAGAAAAGCAACCCTGATTTTTAATAAAATAGATCTGCACTATTTACTACAACTCTCAGAGTTTGGTTAATCTTCTAATTTCTAATCTTTATTATTCTTGACCAGCCACTTCAGGTCTTAAAAAGGCCAGGCCCCTGCTTGTTCCCAGGAGGAATGCATGTAGGTAGGAGAAAACAAAGGTGGTAAAGGAATTTATATTCCTGGTAGATCTTTTTCATTGATGTTTGAACATTTTGTAGATTTTGAAAGCGTTAACCTACAATATTTTGGCAGCTCGCAGCATCTTCTATTTAACGTGCTGCAAAGCTCATACATGAATTAAATCACATCTATTTCATCATCAGGAGACAGGGATGTAATCTTGTTTGCAGATGAAAATTCATCTGGAAGAACAGAAAGGCTAATGGATCTCTTGAACCCTCAAAAGTACATGTTATGGGAAAGTGACTTTATGCTTATAAAGCCAACTTTAATCCAAAGAACGCTTATGACTCCCTTAATTTACAGGAAAGTATGTCCTTAAAAACTTTAAGGCAAAATGAGGCAAAGCCAGAGTTTTCTTCTAATCCTTCCATCAGAGCCCCTTATTTTATATGCAAGTATAGAGGCATCAGTCTCAGTTTAGGAGTAGTGATACGAAACCATAGTAATAACAAGCAGCAGCCCCAATTAGAGCAGTGAGGACAAAATGAGCTTTCAATTTCACAGTCTTGGTTTGGAAACCAAAATTCCTTTGAAATCACATTCAGAATCCTGAAGTTCAGGAAGCTGCTTTATGTAATGTGAATGTTCTGATCAGAGGGAAAGGAAAATTCATTCAGCTGCCTTCAAAATAAATCCAAGAAAAAAAAGGAAAAAATTATCCACACTTATTGGATTAACATCAAAATGTGATTTTTACCACATAAACCCAAGTCAGTCTATTTAAATTTATTAATACCCAATGTAATTCCCTTTAAAACCAGAGATTAGGGGGTGTCTTAGCAGCTGAGGTTCATGTTCAAACTGCACATTAAGCTGTCTGTTTATTTTACATTTCAAAGATGTAAATAAGATACACAAACACAATCAACACTATTTACTTTAATGGAGTAGCTTAATTTCTCCCCAAGCTTTTTGATAAGCATTATAAATTAGCACAAAACACAAAGAGAGAGCTAACGGAACATTCCCACAGACAACACCATAACCTTCCAGTGACACATACTGCTACTTCTCTGCATAGAGTACTTAAGAGAATACATTAAACATGTAGTTCCTCACAAATTAAATTCTTTGCATCTAGGGCAAGTCAAAGATTTATTTTAAGAAGGAAGAAAATAGAGTAGTCACTCTGGTTATGCATTTGAGATCAAAAATATGTAAAAAGAAACATCAAAAAACAACAAGATGGAAATGGTTGGACTCAATGATCCAGTGGGTCTCTTCCAACCCAGTGGTTCTATGATTCTATGATCATAGAATTCTATGTGATTCTATGATCACAGAATCACCAGGTTGGAAGAGACCCACCGGATCATCGAGTACAACCATTCCTATCAAACACTAAACCATGTCCCTCAGCACCTCATCTACCCATGTCTTAAACTCCTCCAGGGAAGGTGAATCAACCACCTCCCTGGGCAGCCTATTCCAATGCCCAATGACCCTTTCCGTGAAAAACTTCCTCCTAATCTCAAACCTAAATCTCCCCTGGTGGAGCTTGAGACCATTCCCTCTCGTCCTATTCCCTGTCACTTGGGACAAGAGCCCAGCTCCCTCCTCTACACAACCTCCTTTCAGGTAGTTGTAGAGAGCAATGAGGTCTCCTCTCAGCCTCCTCTTCTCCAGGATAAACACCCCCAGCTCTCTCAGGCATTCCTCACAAGGCCTGTTCTCCAGACCCTTCACCAGTTTCATTGTTCTTCTCTGGACTCACTCCAGAGCCTCAACATCCTTCTTTGTGGTGAGGAGCCCACAAGTGAACACAGGATTCAAGGAGCAGTCTCACCAGTGCTGAGTCCAGAGGGAGAAGAACCTCCCTGGCCCTGCTGGTCACACCGTTCCTGATACAAGCCAGGATGCCATTGACCTTCTTGGCCACCTGGGCACAATTCTGGTTCACGTTCAGTCTACTGTCAGCCAACACCCCCAGGTCCTTCTCCTCCAGGCAGCTTTCTAGAATAATATTAATCCAGATCAGCATTCCTGTGGCAGATTTATACTTCCTCTAAAGCTGGAACCTCGATTCCTATTGTAGTCTTGGCTTCTTAGTCATTCACTGCCACTGCATTGAATGTCATGTATTTTAAAACTCTCAATTATCTCCCTCAGTTTCATACTGAGTTTTCCCTACTTTTTGAAAGATATGTCATTCCTGAATGACATCAAGATTGACACCTGGCAACCCTCTCCAGTGCATAACCTGTCATACTGAAATTGTACATCATCACCTCACACAGAGGAGAGGAACATAATAAAATGGGACAGAACTATTTCCTTCCTTGGCTCAGCACTTGCCTCTTTTCCCCTGAGTCATGAGAAGATCCACATTATGAGCCTTCAAGGTCAACAACAGGGAAATTCTTGAGCATTTCCAAATAACAATGATATAAAGAAGGAATCATCTTTAAAGCTTAAATAATGACATGGGTTTTTTTTATTTCCAAAGCCAGGATGTTATAACCATTTAATTAAGGTAATAATGGAGCACTTGAAAAAGAGCTTGCTTGGTATACACCATCATGGAAAATTCTCTCTCCTATCATTCAGCCAACAGGTCATATTACATGTTATTAATTCAGCTAAGTAGCTCTAGGACACTCTTGAACTTCAACCTAGATTCATGGGAGCAGAGGCAGGCTGCCAGCTAGGAGCTCTGGGGAAGGAAGGGAAATAAAAAGTAGAAAAAAAAGAAAGGAAAAAAGGGCTTGAGTTACAGGCAAAGATTTTGATCTAACTAGAGATGGGCTGTCCCCATGCATTACAGGCTAAGGACAGTAAGGAGAGAGAGGTACTTTCTAAAACAAGTTGTGCTGGAAAAATACCTGTGGATTCCTTACCAACCACGTATTTTTTGTCAGGTTGAAGCCTGCAAACAAGTCTGAGGCTGGAAGGCACACTTTCTGTAAGCCCATCTTCTTGCAAACATAGGACTTAACATCAGCAAGCACAATGTCAACATTCCTCCTCAAGCCTGACATCTTCAAATAAGATTCTACAGAGTCCAAGTCTATCCTCCATTTTCCCAGCAGTAATCATAGAATCATAGAACAACCAGGTTGGAAGAGACCCACCGGATCATCGAGTTCAACCTTTCCATCCAGTCTCTATAACCATGCCCCTCAGCACCTCATACTCCCGCACCTTAAACACCACCAGGGAAGTTGAATCAACCACCTCCCTGGGCAGCCTGTTCCAGTGCCTAACAACCATTTCCGTGAAGAATTTTTTCCTTATGTCCAGCCTGAACCTCCCCTGGTGGAGCTTGAGGCCATTCCCTCTCGTCCTGTCCCACTGTTTCACAAGTGCTTTCTGGATTCACAGAATAGTCCTGATTGAGAAAAAAATCACCCCATACATCTCCACAGTCTTTTCCATAAAGTACAGCCCAACCAGAATAACAAGGAAGAGAAGCATAATCCAATATCACTCACAACCAAATGTCACAAACTCAGAACTAATGAATGACAGGCTAACAGACAGTAACGAGAACAATAAACTCACGGATAAAATGGGATTATGCTAATTCAAATCAATTTTAGCACAGGAGACTTCGGTAATATCCTGAAAAGCTGTCAGGTTAGACACAGAAACATCACTACAACCCCTTCTACTTAATTTAATTTTTTCCCTCCTCTATGCTACTGAAGCCTTTGCAATGTACTTTCCTACTTTGTTGTTTGTTAAAATGTTTGATTAACATGAATGAGTCAGATTGGCCTGTGCTAAAGCTTCCAAAATCATAGAATCATAGAATAACCAGGTTGGAAGAGACCCACTGGATCATCAAAGTCCAACTATTCCCATCAGTCACTAACCCATGTCCCTCAGCACCTCATCCACCCATAGATCTAGTCAACTCTTGTGAAACACAGGTCTCCTGTTTTCTTGTTTTCTGTTATGGTTTGTTGGTTGATTTTTTTCTTTTTTTCTGATTAAATACACTGACCTTATCCTCTTTGAAAATGAAAAAATACTTTCTTGCCTGATCTGTAGGAAAAAAGCTTGAAAAGAAACAGTACCAGTAGACTCATCCAGTTTATACTAGGCAAATTGAAAGAGAGACTTTGAATCCATTGTCACATTTAAAAAACTCCTGATCTTGAAGTTACTTGATGATAGAATCTCCTCCATCATCTGGAAAGTTTGTGATTTGCAGTACCAGAGCATTACAGCCGCAGTCCCAGGACTAATCCATATCCCTGCCCCTTTTAGGCAGCTTGTGACCTCAAGGCTGCCAGTAACAAATACAATATGCACTAGGGAGCAGATAATGGATGAAACTGTGTCTGTGGAAGGAAACTCCCCTTTTGTCCTGCTGTTCAGCCCCTGCACACCAACCTGTCTTTTTTACAGCCCAACCATGTATATAAGGTTAAATACACACTATGAAAGGTGAAAAACTCCCTGGGATCAGTTTTAGTGCTAACCCATGTTAGATGCATGTGAAATGTAGACCTAATCAAATCAATTAGGCACAACTTGCTGTTCAGAATGTTCCGATTTGTCTGTTTCCAGGCTATTTTCTCTTTGCCTTTTGTCATTGCTGTTGTACAGAAACAATTAAACCAGACCTAGTGGTTTAGTTTCCAAATTGCTTATTGATTGATATACAAGGAAGGGGATACAAGGGACAAATAATGTAAAGCTAAAAATAGCTCTTCCACTCATAAAATGACTTGAGGAAAGAATCGTAGAGAGATTCTAATTGAGAATGTCAAAACTCAAGGCATTTCAGCTACCTCAGGTGCTTAGCTTTTAGAAACAGCCTCCTCTCTTGCTTCCAGGGCTCTTATACTGCACTAAGAACAAGAAGGTCAAAAAGGTCTTCTTTAATTTGAAATTTTTGATTTGTCACAAGAGATACTGTTCTGTTTTTTTTTCCCCGATCAGGAAAACAATTCCTTTCTGTTAGAACTGTGCATTTTCAGCTTCCCTTCCGACTCTGTATCAGATCAGTAAATTTAGAAATGTAATAACTGAAACATAGAAAACCAAAAAACCAGCAGTAGGACCAACAAAATCACTTTGCAGGAGAAATCATAGAATCATAGAACAACCAGGCTGGAAGGGACCCATCAGATCATCGAGTCCAACCATTCCTATCAAACACTAAACCACGTCCCTCAGGAAATGTACACATTCTATTGCCATATGAAACCAGAGTTATGGCCAGCATAGTGATGTCTCATCATGCTTAGCATTAGTCTTTAGAAAAACAGTCTAAAAGTTTTGATAACCATTACCAAACTAACTGTTGTTTCATGCATTCATTTGATCCCTCTTCTTAGCACAAATAATTAAATATCCAAGAACTGCCCCATAAATATTTGTGGTACCCTGGTAACATCCTTCAAGCCAACTTTTTTACATTCAGTGGTCAGAATAATATTCTTAGATCTACAACCCTGTCTTGACTTGTAGAACATGTTAATTTGTAGAATGTGCTGACTTGAAGAGCAACAAGGCTGGTGAGGGGTCTGGAGAACAGACCTTATGAGGAACGGCTGAGAGAGCTGGGGGTGTTTATTCTTGAGAAGAGGAGGCCGAGAGGAGACCTCATTGCTCTCTACAACTACCTGAAAGGAGGTTGTGGAGAGGAGGGAGCTGGGCTCTTCTCCCAAGTGAAGGGGGATAGGACAAGAGGGAATGGCCTCAAGCTCCACCGGGAGAGATTTAGGCTAGAGATTAGGAGGAGGTTTTTCACAGAAAGGGTGACTGGGCATTGGAATAGGCTACCCGTGGAGGTGGTTGATTCACCTTCCCTGGAGGTGTTTAAGGTACGGGTGGATGAGGTATTGAGGGACTTGGTTTAGTGTTAGATAGGAATGGTTGGACTTGATGATCCGATGGGTCTCTTCCAACCTGGTGATTCTATGATTCTAATATCCAGTATATAAGGAAAAACTTGTTATGATGAGGGTGCTAAATACAATGACTGCTTTTCATCCAATAATGAGAACAATTTGCCTCTATGTAACTAGCACCTGGAGAAAGAAAACCCGTGATCAGTAGAGGAAACTGCAGAAAAAGAGGAGATCATCACTCAAGGCATTAACAGTTGTTTATATGGGCAGACAAATATCCAGCTTAAGTAAAATCTTGGAGGCGGCAACAGATTACATGATGGAAAAAATGTTCTGAGAAAGAATATTTTAGTAAGCAGTGAAGATACTTTATCTGACACAGATCTCACTAGACTTGTGCTGGTGAGGATTTCTGCACAATGAAATTACCTACTTTTTTCCCCATAAACACTATAGTCAATTTAAAAAAGAAAAGAAATGTATAAAGCTTATTTGACTGATATCATCAGTGCTTCCACTTTAGAATAACAGCCCCATGAACTTTAAGCATTGGTCAACTCATAACAAAGGGAAATCATGTCGTCTTTTAAAAAAATAATTACATAGAAAAAGCAAGATCATTCATCATTCCTGCTATAACCTTACGAAGCCTCCGTGGGTCAGTTCATACAGGAAGAAAAGAACATAGTGTTTTTAATACTATTAAGAGATTTTTACTCTTCACTGTTCCCCACTATTGAAAAATCTACCTTGAGATCAGAACACTCGGAAAGAACATTATGTAATTCCGTTTCTACTCCCCCCTAGCAAATAAAGTTGAAATTCACTTCTAGCCAAGTTTTACTAAAGAAAATAGTTAACAATCTATGAGATAAATTTTCAGACTGCTAGTAAATTTCAACTACCTCTATGTAATAAAGTCATTGTTAATTAATTAGCAATAAACATATCATCCCCTTTAGTAAGCAAGTACAAGTGAAATGTGAATAAGGTGACTCATTGTTGTGGTTCGTTATAAAATCTTTCATACCAAGACAGATGAGTTGGATGATTAAAGCTAGAACATACAATCTTCTGATTTCCTGCCACTTACTTTGTCTAAATGAACTTCTGATCAGCAGACACTGCATTGTATTTCTGAGAAATGTTTATGAACAAATAACTGCAGAGCTACTGTACACAAAATCCTGTGGTATCATGACCCTGAGGACCAGATGGGTTCAGGAAAGAACATATGCTTGGGCTGTCCAGGTATTGGTGTGCAAGGGGAGGTTGTAGAGAGGAGGGTAATGGTTTCTTCTCCCAAGTGACAGGGGACAGGACAAGAGGGAATGGCCTCAAGCTCCACCAGGGGAGATTTAGGCTGGAGATTAGGAGAAAGTTTTTCACACAGAGGGTCATTGGGCATTGGAATAGGCTGCCCAGGGAGGGGGTTGATTCCCCTTCCCTGGAGGTGTTTAAGGCACAGGTAGATGAGGTGCTGAGGGACAGGGTTTAGTGTTTGATAGGAGTGGTTAGACTCAATGATCCAGGGGGTCTCTTCCAATCTGGTTGTTCTGTGATTCTAGGAAAAGTGTTAAACATGAGGTATATAAGCCTCATAACTTCACCTTGCGCAGCATGATGGAACTCTCCTGACATATTTCAACTGAGTTTGTCAATGAACTGATTATCTTTGCTTTTTTGTCTTTCTTTAAAATAATCTCTTTGGTCCCAGGAAGAGAGAAATGAAATAACCTGGAGGAAGACCATCTATATCTTTTTTGCGTCCTTTGGGAGAGCATTATTCTACCATCCAGAACATCAAAAAAAAAGTCACTCAATATTAAGTTTAGATTGTCTACCTGCTGATCAACATCTGTCAGACATCATATGGCATTAAATTAGTTTTACTGTTCATCTATACATAACTTCCCTTAATACCCTGAGCGCTCGTAGTGAGAGAAGTGCGGAAGAGAAAGGACTGTGTTATCTCATTAAGCAGCAATCAGTCTAAGCATGCTCAGAAAATAAGAATCTGTTGAACTGAATAGCATATCCTGACCTCTTTCAAAGACTAAGGCACAGAGCTATTGAAAGCTCTGTCTAAATTCTGAATGTGTAATCTCTGCAGCCCGAGTACTTCTAAACACATCTTTGATTAGCTGAAAATGCAACTATTTTTATAATGATACTTTGCAGACAGCTTGTAAGAATATCAATGACCTTTTTTTGTCTCCCTGCCCTCCCTATTTTAAAATCAGTTTCTGTTAGAGGAGCAGAAGATTTACTGGAGAAATAAATGCTTCACTTGCATTTAAACCATGTAAAAGACAGATTGGCTGTGTTTTCAGGCACTTACATCAAAGTAATTACAACACTATATAAAGTATTGGATTCATTAAGAGGCTCTAAAACAATTTTTATATACTATTAAGTAAAAGGAAAAGAAGAAAAGAATGGGAAACTACAAATTAAACCTTATGACTTACCTTCTTTGCCAAGAAAACTCCTACCTTTTCTCTAAGGAATGCCTGATAAAAAGCAACATAAGATGCTGTCATGCCAGATGCGTGGTGCAAGAACAGGGAAAATATTGGACTGGGACTTGCAAGGTTTGTATGCTATGTCCATTTTCACAGAATCATAGAACAACCAGGTTGGAAGAGACCCGCTCGATCATTGAGTCTAACCATTCCTATCAAACACTAACTAAACCATGTCCCTCAGCACCTTGTCCACCTGTCCCTTAAACACCTCCAGGGAAGGTTTTCCTCTCTCCCAATTTGTATTTAAACTTAAATTGCCTCTATGCCTTCTCAAATAAAGACCCTTTCTTTCTTATATCAGCCCAGTCACATCCACGCAAATGAAAACGTGACAGAACGAGGCAGACTATGTAAAACCAGAATTCTTTGCAATAATCGTATTTCGGGTAAATCTCTTCCACCTTCCTCACCAGTTCTAGTTTTGTCTATGTGAAGCTACAGCACCAACACCAAATGGACTTAAATGCTATTTCTCTATTTTCTTTATAAAGTGCCAGGCACACCCCAGAGTGTAACATACAAGTATTAACTATCCTGGCAATTAATTTTCCTTAAGGAATTTGGAAAAGATAAACTATCAAGTAGGTACTAATAGGAAGTACCTACTTGAGGCAGTCTGTGTATTCATGCAATTAATCCTGCATTCAACCTGACAGAGGGAGGATTTTCTTTCTACCTAGTCCCTCCAAACTGCAGCCTGTTTGGGGAGGTCAGTGTCTCCTTCTGAGTGAACAGATATTCACTGCTTACAGAACAGTAGTTTTGCTTAGCTACCATAGCAGAAACAGAACAAATTAAGTAAAAAAAGGATGGTTATTGAAGAAAATATTCAGGTAGTGAAATCTCTAACCGAGTACAACTGTGTTCTTAAGAGTTTCTTAGGTGTTCAGATGAAACAGCATATTTTAAACTGTATCAGGTGATGTAGATAGAAACATTGCAGAAGCAACTACAGGTTCATGTTAGCTAATGCCAGAATGAACACATCTGTCTGCGGTGACTGCAAGAACCCCAGGCTCACACTGGAAATTCTGGTACAATTTATTTCTAAAATTGAAAACCAGTTTCCTGTGAACAAAGTCAATACAAAAGACGTGGTCTCACTTCCCTTACTTATAACCTTCCTTCTATGGGGCTTGACAACTGGGAAAACAAAAGAAACTTCCAGGAACCAGCATGCCCCGAATGCTTCATTTTATCTATTTTACACATTAATTTCCCCAGTGTTTCCTGACTCTTATTTGGTTAACACATTAGGGTATCTAATTCCTATTTGCTACACAAATCACTCATTTGCAATCAAATTTCCATCAGTATTTGCTACCTTATTATCATGGTTAACATCACCTTGCACTTTGGTATTAACTAGAGAGACATTCCAAGAAGCAACTCAATGTTATAAGTTGAGAATTCTATGGGTGTGTTTTTCCTAACAAAGAAAATTGCTGTAATGGCACAGGGTCATTTCAGTTATCAAATCCCAGAGTCCCAAAGATTTATCAAGCAACTCTCTCAGGCTTACAGATTCATCGCTTGCATTTCTGCGAAGCTAATTAAACCTCAGTAGGACAAAGCTGAAACTAACTGCGTCAACTGGACAAAAAAAGTCATTGCCTCAAGTCCAAGGCAACATCCATCCCATAGAAAAGTTGTGGCTCTATCTGGAGTCCATTAGTGCTACCAGGGTAGCAGTAGGAAAGTAGCCTCTGAATGTGTTTATAGAATCATAGAACAACCAGGTAGGAAGAGACCCACCAGATCATTGAGTCCAACCATTCCCATCAATCACTAACCCATGTCCCTCAGCACCTTGTCCACCCGTCCCTTAAAACCCTCCAGGGAAGGTGAATCAACCCCTCCCTGGGCAGCCTCTGCCAGTGCCCAATGACCCTTTCTGTGAAAAATTCTTTCCTATCGTACAGCCTGACCCTTCCCTGGTGGAGCTTGAGGCCATTCCCTCTTGTTCTGTCCCCTGTCACTTGGAAGAAGAGGCAAAAGGTCAACCTTTATGGAAATGTGATCACTGTAATTCACATCAAGGCAGTACTCCTCCAAGGCCTGAAGGTTCAAGTTTACATGAATGAATCTCAGCCGATACCATTAAGATTCTTTGATCTCATTTCCAAAAATGACCCTGTTAGAAGCAAAATTCTTCTCCTGGCTTGTGGAAGAAGTCTAAGAGAGCAGAACTATCTCTTTTTTTTAAAAAAAAGAAAAAATACAACCTGAAATAATTCCTGAAGCAATGTTATAGCTATACTCTTAACTCATTGCTGTATTTTTTCCCCACTGCAAGGCAGCTTCACTTTTCTCTATGCCCACAGAACCTCAGATTATGAATTTCCATACATTTTTCTGAATATTCCTAGATAATCGCATCACCCTTTTGGTTCGACTTAACTACCATTTTGACATCTGAATAAGTTATTCTTTATGTTGCTTCTGCAATACATGAAGCTCTCACCTTTCCTCCAATACATTGCAAGTGCCTGACTGAAAACTAAGTATAATACATAACATATATGTTAGGAGTAAGGCAGTAGAGAATTAACTGAGTAAGAATGAAACACAGTTGTAGGAGGAGACAGCAAAGCTATTGAACCACAGATGAGTTTGTGTTACCTACATTTTCACGAGTCTCTGACAAAAATTAATTTATGATCTCTGCTAACACAGAATTACTAATTCCGGATTTATTAGGAATAATGGGAGATCTAAAGCCACCTAAAGAACTCATGTCCTTGATAGCCAAACAACAAGGAAATTAAGAACCAGCCTCATCAAAGTTGGCTTTTAATTTTATCCCCCAGATTTAGCTTGGATATTTCAAAATTATACAGATGGTATTTCTACCCAAAGAAATGCGATTCTGAATCCTGAAACAATGGCTGCTGGAAAGAAGAAAAGACCTCCAAAGGGTGTGATTCTACATACACTGAATTGAGTTTTTCCTGCAGCTATTAAATTTACAGCCAAGAGTTAATGAAAATATTGCAGGCAGTGGGAAGGTCTACAGTAAATTATCTGTATTTGGAATTAGAGACTTCTACATACTCAGAAGGAATTGTGAAAGCATTATCTCTTGGTAAAATGCACATTAATCTCACTCTTTCCTGCTTTAAGAAGGATGTTTCCTTGGTTATTATGCAACTCTGTGTCCAGCGATTTTCAGTCCTGTCTTCTCTTCTAGCCTCAGCTTCTGCTGATACTGGAAAGGAGGTTGTTCCTTAGCAGGTTTTTGTTCTCTGCTAGTTTTTGGCAACATTAGGATAGTTCACATAAACTGGGGTTGCTGGGTGGGTTCGGAGGCTGCAGCACTAGCAAGATTCTAAAGTGGTTGGAAAGAATAGAATCATAGAATAACCAGGTTGGAAGAGACCCACTGGATCTTTGAGTCCAACCATTCCCATCAAACACTAAACCATGTCCCTCAGTACCTCATCCACCCACACCTTAAACACTTCCAGGGAAGGAGAGCCAACCCCCTCCCTGGGCAGCCTGTTCCAGTGCTCAATGACCCTTTCTGTGAGACAAAGCAATCCAGAACCTGAATCTGAATTCCTCTGAAGGTGACCTGACTCTTCTCCACATAATTCAATCCTGAAAGGCTGTCCTGGTGCTCACAACTGTGTCTACAGGAGGTCTTCAAACACTGACCCTCAGAGCCTGTGGGTGGATGGGGGAATGAGAACCACAGTGGAGCTGGAAGCAACTGGAGAAGAGTTCTCCTCCCCAGCTCAAAACAGAAGGTGTTGCATGGTCTGATGACAACCCCATATATTTAGTAATTAGTGTCCCATTCACCTTGAACTACAGAGCTCAGAGCTGCCAGCTGCAGCTCGTGACATCTTGAATATGTGTTTGATGAACTCTGGAGACATCTTCATCTGTTAAATATAGAAAAACTGAACAGCTTTCCCAGGACAGGCAGGGGAGCAGCAGCACAGAATCATACGCTTGTCAAGGCCAGGTCTGAACTCCTGACTTCAAACTAATAGAGCTGCAAAGTTAGTGAAACTGTGTAATGCTGGCTGGCTTACTCCCAGGCTAATTTCTCAGACAAATACCATGTGGCAGAAATTAGCTGCTACACTGGGCATGAACTACTGCTTTCACTGCTTTGATGACCAGGACTGTGCCATAAATACCCTGCCAAAAGTCTGCCAGTTAGACTTCGGTACAGTTAATATCTTTGTTTCCATATTTATGATGCATCTACTCTAAATACTTTTGATGCTAGCAAGTCGTCACTGAGAGGAATTATAGAATAAGCTAAATTATTTCCAAGGAAATTGACTACAAGTGAACTACATTTGGCCATTTGAACCAGATTTTAAGAACAAGGTGAATATACATATTCCAAATGTTTCCTTAGCATTTAACTGCATCTACTCTAAATACTTTTGATGCAAGCAAGTTGTCACTGAGAGGAATTTTAGAATAAGCTCAATCATTTCCAAGGAAATTGACTACAAGTGAACTACATTTTGCTATTTGAACCAGATTTTAAGAAGAACAAGGTGAATATACATATTCCAAGTGTTTACTTAGTATTTCATAGAACAACCATAGAATCATAGAACAACCAGGTTGGAAGAGACTCATCGGATCATTGAGTCCAACCATTTAACTGCTATTTAACCATTATATAGTTTTACAATTAAACAGTTGCCACTGAGGAAATGGCACAACCAGCCTATACTCTATCTTCCTAGAAGAAAAGAAAGCAGAAGCCGTCAGCAGATTTGTGTGAATGTACTTCCAAAAATATTATGAGATTAAACTCATACTTTGTAATTGCAAATAGTGGTAAATGTTTATTTAAATGTTTATTTATTTAGTGGTAAATGCATATTTAGTCAGAGCACTGCTTTGACTTCCAGTGCTTTAAAGAAAGAAAAAGTAAACTATTTATTATTGGAAAGGTTTGTATGAGAATAAATTAGATATACTGATTGTTAAACTTAATGCATAACCATGTTTACAAGATAACAGGCAAAGGAACAAGAACTTTCTGTGTCTTAACTTCTTCTGTGTCCTCCTTTGTCTTCAACTATTGCCTTTGATTTTCATCCACACTTCCATTTTTACCAAATTAGGCCAAATTCTCTCTGAAATAAAAATTCTTTGCCCTTCCCCGTAAAAATGGATTGTGATTTCTTTGCATAGCATCCTTTCAGCTATTTTGCTTTGTGCTAATTAGCTTACATTATGAATAGTCATTTTGCGGGCCTAAAGCTATGGGGAAAGGTTTTATTCCCAAAAAAAATAACTGTTTAGTTTATATTAATGTCTAAAAAATAAAATAAAACCAGAAGTTATGACAAGAGGTATAATTAACTTGACTAGAAGTAACGGAAAGGGGGAGGGGAAGAATAATATTTCCATAGTTATTTTTTCTCCCAACCTGGAATAGGGAAGGACACGATCACTAAAAGATTTTACTAAATTATTAAAAATGTAAGAAGTGCAGAAATTAAAATGATACAGATTAATGAAAAAATCAGAATCAATATTTTATTATGATTGCTAATGAAATATTTACCAGACTGATTTTCTTACACACCCTAGAGTAATTAAAAAGATGTAATTCTTATATTAACACCTAGATTAATCTGCTGCTTCTTATATTTGTATTTGGATAAAAGTGAACTAAAGCTCCTCTGCAACAAGAAGATCATTGTCTGTGGCTTCTGTTTGAGCCCTTTGCTCCATAAGGGCCTTATTTCCACTTTTGGATCATCTTATAGAGGATTGAAGGAACTGATTGAATGTCCATTGAGATGAATACCTAACACAGACACTGCTAAGCATGGAAACCAATGCGAAGACTTCATGAACTTCACAATGTTTTGACCTGAACTCATCAATCTAATGACAACTACAACGAACTGCAATCAGCAACAGATTCTTCAATGCGATGTTGACCTTCTAAGCATGGAAAAGAAAAATGCAGGTAAAGCTTGGTGAAATAGGAGGCTAGAAACCAGTAGATTAGAAGCAATATATAAGAAATGCGATGATCTGGTGGGTCTCTTCCAACCTGGTGATTGTATGATTAATCTGCACTGACAGTGACCAATAAGGTGAAGGGGAAAGGTAAGAAAATCAGCTGCAATAGAAAACTTCATCTGTTCTGCTTGGTTAGTTTAAGATGCAAAAATGACACACAAACCTTTTTATCATAGTATGTTTGGGCATATTTTTAGTGCAGGTCACATATTTTGAATGGTTACAAAAAATATTTTAGAGGTATTAGCTAAACAAAAATAATTCAAGAGCCTACATGTCCTTTTGCTTGTATAAATGGTTCCCATAAGTGAAATAAAACTAGGCTCACAGGGAGTAAAAAATACCTACAGCTAATCAATTGAAGACACCCCCAGACATGATTTAGGGTATATTTCTTCTATAGAATAAACATCAAATACTTTGAGACAAACACCAGGGGACCTTCCAGAGTTCCAGGAACTCTGTCATTAAGCTAAGACTACAAATTTCCCTTCTTTTCAAGGACACAAAACTTGAGTTCTTGCTTCTGCAAGACCACAGCCTATTAACCTCCACAAGCCCTTCAAGACCATACCAAGACTGCAGCTGGAATGATTTGGCAATAACTGTGAGAACTGAAAATATTTCTCTAACAAGTTGATTTCAAAAGTCAGACTAGAAGGATCTGATCTATCTGTCTAAAACCACAGCAGAATCAACCTCTATGGGAAAAGCAGGAGTGAAACAGAAAAATAATCCAGTGATTCTATGATTCCGTGATCAAGAGCAATGAGGCTGGGGAAGGGTCTGGAGAACAGGCCTTGTGAGGAACGGCTGAGAGAGCTGGGGGTGTTTATCCTGGAGAAGAGGAGGCTGAGAGGAGACCTCATTACTCTCTACAACTACCTGAAAGGAGGTTGTGGAGAGGAGGAAGCTGGGCTTTTCTCCTAAGGGTCAGGGGACAGGATGAGAGGGCATGGCCTCAAGCTCCACCAGGGGAGATTTTGGTTGGACATTAGGAAAAAAAATTTCACAGAAAGGTCATTGGGCATTGGAACAGGCTGCCCAGGGAGGTGGTTGATTCACCTTCCCTGGAGGTGTTTAAGGCACAGGTAGACGAGGTCCTGAGGTACATGGTTTAGTGTTTGATAGGAATGGTTGGACTCGATCCGATGGGTCTCTTCCAACCTGGTGATTCTATGATTGTTGTCTTCAAGAGCTGTGCTTGTAACCTTATGATGCCTATTTGCAATGATTTGCATGCAGCAATATCAGTCACGAAAGTAGATTCCAACCTGTGACACTCAGAAGATCATGATCCTTATTGGCTATTAGAACAGTTGTATCTCATGGCTACAGGTCTGCACCATTCAAGGCTGCCTTTCAACCTCCTTTTCAACCTCCTCAATTTCAGTCATCTCAACCCCATGATACACAGTACGAAGAACCATAAAAATATAAAGTCATTATTCTAGAGCCCCTTTTCTTTCAAAGAAAAATACCGCTAGAGGAAAGTGTTCCCTATAAGGAAATACCTACCTGTAATGCTGATAGTAAGCTCTGCTGCAGAAAATGCTCGATCTATTCTTTTGATCTCATTAGAAAACAAAACCTCGCCTAGTGCCTGGGCTACCCTTGCAACATTTTCACCTGCAGAGACAGTAGAACTGGGGGTTTCTCTTCAACACCTTCAGGGTTACCTCTGTAATGAGATGTTAAATGGTGGTAGGAGCTTTCTTATAAGAGTATAGCGATAAATCTCCTATAAACACTGGAGTATAGGAGCTTTGTCAAAAAGCTAAAAGCAGAGGAGGCATTAATTTTCATTATTTTTACCATACCTAAAATATATAGTTTAAATACAAAGAAGAAAAAAGAATAAACAAAGTTTTGACTTTATCTCTAAACTGCATGAAAGCTATTGGTAGCTGCCTGTGTTTAGCTATAGAGAAAAAAGAAGAGACTTCAGTGTATGAAGATACACACTCTACAAAGCTGATTTTTTCAATTTTCTTGGGGGTTCAGTTCTATTCCCACTAGGTGGCACTCTGGAAATATTTCTAAATTCTGGATTCCTTTCAATTGCCTTTTAAAAAGCCAACAAAATAGCGTTTTCCCCTCAAACCTTCTATTGTTTACAGCCCTGGTGAAAAAAAAAAAAAGGCAAGTGAATTACACAGAGCAGTACAGAAAATTAGCATTGTTAAATGTGTCACATACATCACTAATGAAGTTTCATTATTTATACTGTCAATTTGAAAAGCACTTATTTCCTAATCAATCACCTCACAACTAAATAAACAGTCATATAGGAGTGCAACACGAAAGAACAGAACTCCTAAATCAGATCATCTTGATATTAAATATATGCTGGTTGGTACTAGGAAGAGAGGGATAACAAAGGATAATGGTCCCTTGTTTACTAACTTCTGCATCCCACCTCTCCAGAGACCTACTTTTATCGAAGAGACACACAGATGCGTTTTAGGACAGATGTTATTTCTACATATCACTTTTTGAAACAATAAATGCTACACTCAATCCCAAAGGGGATCCTGAAACACAACTTAGGATAGTCGCATCAAATTAAACTGCAAAGACTGGACGCACATTTAAAATTAACTCAGTTCTGTTTGGGAATTGGGGATGCGGAAGAGTTTTAAATAGTCACTTGAAGGGCTCTGTACCATCTAAATCCAGCTGCAGTCTCACAGACATACCCTTTGATGTTTACTCAAGCTGGAGATGGGTTCTAGCAAACAGACGTCCTTGTCAAAGAAAATAAATAAGCAAACAAAACCCCATCAAATTTGGTACTATTGGGAAGTTGGAAATGAACTGCAAACAGGTCTTTATTTCTGGATTGCTGCAAGAATGGGTTTCCTTATAGTCAATCAAAAGTCAATCTCTTACATGTGTTTTCTTTTGAGTTTTGTCTTGGAAAGATTTTGAAAAAGAACATGTGGAGAAGGAAAAGCAAAGTGCTTATCTTCCCTACTACCCCTCCTGCCCTCAGAAAATTTTGCAGTCAACTAGGTCAAACTTTGCTCAAAATTCAAGCGTGACTTGCAGACAGGGTAAGCCTTGTTGATCCAACGATGTTCAAAAGTGCATGAAAATACAGACCTCACAATCTCCTGCAGACTAGGGCTTAGAGTAATGAAACTTAGGAAGATTTACTCAAGAAAGGAGATGATCTGCCTGGCTCACAGTCCTGGACAGAGTCATTGGCGGCATGAGGAGTCACCCTACATACCATTATGATAGAAAATCTTCATGCAGATAGTGTTAATTCTTCACAGAGCTGGTGCTTAGGCAAGATCTCTATGTTTCTAAGAGAAACATAGAACCTTAAAGCAAATACGAGCATTACAGTCTCTGGGAAGTTTCTTATTACCCCTTTTGCTGACCATTAAACAATAGTTGGGATAGATTTGCTGGTAAAGAACTCTTCTCTGCCTCCACTTGTCATTTGTGATGAGCTACTTGGGTCTACAGACAAAGACTGGGTTTTCCTGTCAAACTTGGTCTGAACAACAGATTTCTAATTGTTCTTGTTCAATCACAGAATCACCAGGTTGGAAGAGACCCATCGGATCATTGAGTCCAACCATTCCTATCAAACACTAAACCATGTCCCTCAAGACCTCATCTACCCATGCCTTAAACACCTCCAGGGAAGGTGAATCAACCAAATCATTTAATTCTCTATAGAAACGAACACGAAGTGTTTTATGATCTTCTAAAAAAAATTATTCTTCTAAAGATGTAATTTAGAGAACTTTTTTTACCCCTCTGGTAATTTTAAAGGAGTAGCAAGAACTCACATGAGGCATCTGCTCCTGGTCTGTAGATAGTGTAAAACTTCTATGTGTGTAGAAATTGCAGATGAAAGAAGCATTTGCCTGTTGTGTGTCAGTGGGAACATCCAAAAGGGCTGAGTATATGTGGAATCTGGATTGGGCAGCCAGGAATTTAAAATAAGGATGAAAAAATGATGAAAATTTCCTCCTCTGCAACCCCTGTGTGTACTCGTTGTGCCACCACCAGCTGAAGTTAACACCAACACCACAACAGGGCCTGTGGACACACAGAGTGTGTGGACATGCATGTTAACTCACTGCTTCAATTGTGTTCAGTTTTCCCAAACTCTCTGGCATGGTTTAGAGATTGGTGGGAATGGTTGGACTCAATCATAGAAGCATAGAACAACCAGGTTGGAAGAGACCCATTGGATCATTGAGTCCAACCAATGATGATCCGGTGGGTCTCTTCCAACCTGGTGATTCTACTATTCCCTCTTCAGAAAGCCTCTGTGGGTCAGAGCGAGCCTGCATCAGAGCATAACCTTAACTGAGAGCCTCTGAGATGGTGGGCAAGGGACTCTCAACAGGCTCAATACTTGGCCACGTGCAAACATAATCCCCAATGCCCTCATTATCAGACGCAGATTTCACCAAGCAGGAGATACCTTAGTCACTTGAGTCATCGAAAGGCAGAGAATTTCGCTGTTTGTCTTCACTGCAGCATGAGTAAATCAATAACTTGTGGAATGAGAGATTTAGGGTGGATGAAGGGTACATTATCTTATATATCTGTATTGGAAAGTGCTGGCAGCACAGTGCAATTTTGAACAAATAAATGAATTTACTACATGGAAGAGAGAGACTGCTGATAAAACAGAAAAAAAATACTATACTCAGGAGGTGATTTCAGTCCGAGTGCTAATATTTTATACAAGAGAATATTGAATTTAGGGAGAGGCTTATTCATTCATTTGGCTTTTTAACTTTCTAAAGTGCTTTTATTGACTGATTTTGTTTGTGGCAGCTAATATTACTGTCACTGTAACAATATTTTTTCCTTATTTAGCTCTCCTGATGCAGTTTGCTATCCAAAGTCAGTTACCTTTCAGTTTTTTTTAAATAAACGGCTTTTTAAGAACTCGGAGATAATTCACGTGGTTTGAGCCTGCATTTACTCAGATAAAACTGAACTGCTAAAACTTCAATAACTGTTGCATTAGCCAAGACCCAGGGTCCATTTGCTGGGAATTTAACTGCAGCAACATTAATTGGCAAGATATCAGCAGGATAGAAATAGAAGACATACCTCTTTCCACATATATCAAACTTCCTTCTAAACTTTATGCTATTTTTTTTTCTAGCAGTGACAACATTCAGCTGCTAGAAGACACACACATGAATAGAATTTCTTAGTTTGAGATCTGGTTTGATAAAACTTCAGTATAGCACATTCAGGCACTCTTGATCACCTAGTCAGAGATGCCTAACACATGGTAGATGTATAATAAAAGATATTCCAGCAACATCAACTTTCTCCCATTTAAAATCCATTACAATCAGCATTAAAACTTCTCTAATGCTGCAGGTAGCTTTCTAAGTTGGAGTCCCACCATCCCAACACACCACAGAGAAGCAAATAAATTTTGAACTTGAACTATATTTGCCGAGGGCAAGAAGCCTGAAAGTTTCAGCTAAAACAACCGTCAGGTCTGAGCTCCAGCTTTTGGGTGAGAGGCAAGGAAGAATTGCTTCTGCAGAACCCAGATGAATCGAGTATGAAAATAAAATAAAAATTGCTCCTAAATCTATGAAATACCATTTTTTTTTCTGTCTCTGAAGGAGCAGAATTCATGTTTTTCACCCTTCCTTGAAAAAAGCCAAGGAGACCACCACTAGACATGGGAAACTCAAGGCAAGATTCAAATGATGGACATGAATGTTTATTCCACTGAATCCACAGTGACTTACAACCTCCCTGTGGAGAGAAGTCTATACTCTGACTTTCACGGAGAAGTAATCCACTAGATAATCCTCTTTTACCAACTTGACCACACGACCTCAGACAGTCTGCAGAGGTTGTTGGGGCCACAAAAGTGGCAGCTACATCAGAGTTTCTCAGTGTGAATCAGTTCTTGCACTCCAAATGTCCAAAGAGGAGATGAAGAGCAAAATCAACAAGGGAGAAGAAAGACTGCAATGTTTTGCCCCCATAACAGTGCATCGGTTTGATGATATAGACAGTAAACAACGTTTGCACATCAAAACAGAGTGTTCCTGTTGCCCATAATCCATGGTGTAAACTAACTGAGCACTGGAGTACTGTTCTCCACTGACACAGAGTCTAAACCACAGCTGACAGCAGCATTTTCATATCTTATAAACTTGCATTTATACCTTAATGCTGCACAAGATAATTATTTATAGTTACTATATAACTATATATACAATTATTTAGAGTTATTTACTTGCTTCCCATCAGCACCAATCCACACAGACTTAGGACCCAAGTCCTTGTAGAGACTCCCCTCACTTGCTGATGAACAAAATGAATAAGCTGCTACCCATTAACTCCTCCCCTCTGTGACTATTTATTTCAATGATAATCCAAGGATATCTGAACCCTTTTTAGTATCGTTAAACGCTTCAAGGACACTGTTGTACTCTGCATTTGTGAGGTTTACAAATTTATTAACTTTTGTTTTCTTAAGGTGAAAATCTCTTGCTCCCTCCATATTGCTTCCCCAATAATTTCAGAGACAGCCTTCCCTCCGCTTCAAGATATTTTAGGAGGAAGTTTTTCACGGGAAGGGTCATTGGGCATTGGAATAGGCTGCCCAAGAAGGTGGTTGATTCACCTTACCTGGAGGTGTTTAAGGGACAGGTAGATGAGGTCCTGAGGGACATGGTTTAATGTTTGATAGGAATGGTTGGACTCAATGATCCAGTGGGTCTCTTCCAACCTGGTTGTTCTATGATTCTATTCCAGCTTTACCTCCATCAACAAGATGTGAGGATAATCATGGAGAGCTTTGTGATATTCATCATTTTCTCCTCCCCCAGTCCCATCTGTCATCTGCAAGGAAAATGGCTTCAAATCATAGAATAGAATCACAGAATCATAGAACAACCAGGTTGGAAGAGACCCACTGAATCATTGAGTCCAAAGCTTATTGCATACTCCCTAAGCAGCCAGATGTGACATGGCCACAATTTCATATAAATGTTTTGAGAATGGAAACGGACAGGACAGTTTCAAAGTCAACACCAATCAGTCTGTGATGGCTTTAGCAGCGCTGATTGCCCAGGAGGAAAAACCATTTCTCTTCTTTCAAACCAATTGGCACATAATGAAACCAGCCAGTGCTGACTGTCTGGGCACTTATAAAACAACTATGATGCTGCTGGTGCTGTCCTTTTGTTCTGGTCAGATTGTTACAGGGATTTTGGTGTAATAAACATTTGGGAGCTAGTATAAAGACATAGAATCATAGAATAACCAGGTTGGAAGAGACCCATCGGATCATCAAGTCCAACCATTTCTATCAAACACTAAACCATGTCCCTTAGGACCTCATCTACCTGTGCCTTAAACCCCTCCAGGGAAGGTGAATCAACCACCTCCCTGGGCAGCCTATTCCAATGCCCAATGACCCTTTCAGTGAAAAACCTCCTCCTAGTCTCTAGCCTAAATCTCCCCTGGCAGAGCTTGAGGCCATTCCCTCTTGTCCTGTCCCCTGTCACTTGGGAGAAGAGACCAGCTCCTTCCTCTCTACAACCTCATTTCAGGTAGTTGTAGAGAGGAATGATGTCTCCCCTCAGCCTCCTCTTCTCTAGGCTAAACACTCCCAGCTTTCTCAGACACTCCTCACAGGGCCTGTTCTCCAACCCCTTCACCAGCTTCTTGGCTCTTCTCTGGACTCGCTCCAGAGCCTCAACATCCTTCTCATGGAGAGGGGCCCAGAACTGAACACAGGATTCAAGGAGTGGTCTCACCAGTGCTGAGTCCAGAGGGAGAATCACCTCCCTGGACCTGCTGGTCACACCATTTCTTATCCAAGCCAGGATGCCATTGGCCTTCTTGGTCACCTGGGCACACTGCTGGCTCATGTTCAGTCAGCTGTCGACCAAGAGAGAAGAGCTGGTGATATTTTGTGCAGGATATAAAAGACAGAGCTTGGTTCCTGTGGAATGGTATCAAGGGAACCTGTTAACAGTAAGATTGGTCTGCCTGAGGGAGCTGGGGTTGGCTGCTAATTCAGTGATGTAGTAGAACTAATGACAGATGCTGATGCAGTCTGATTCTTAAAGTATTGTTTTCCTGGTGATTTATTGTTGCATCTACTAGTGAACATTAACAAGCACCTTTGCAAGAAGTTTTAGCTGAATTGGCAATTCTGCATGGAGTTTCTCAACCCTGAACCCAAGAAGGATCAAAAGAAGAGGCAGAATCCTGAGTGAAGCTGACATCAAAGAAGAACCAGGGATAAGTTGTCACTGAAAGCACGATATTCCCAACATCCTAGGAGTTTAGTGCAAGGTCTCTTATTTCTAAGCATTGTAGACCCAAGCCATAAAACTTTGAACCTGGAATTTTGGTCACCCACATGTCCTGTTATGTATATCTATATAATTTCAGTTTGGACCAGCCTACCACACAAAGAGAAAATACTAGAAAACCTTCTGCCAGGTAAACAAATGCCTTAACAGGTTCTGAGACAAAAGAAAAAAGCAAACTGAAAGTTAAGATATTATGAATTTTAATCCGTAACATCATTTCTGCATTACCCGAAAACTCCTTGACTTGCCTTGGACATATTATGTGTCATATTTAAATAAGTTTCTAACATCAGAAAACAAGACAAACTTCTATTACTACTTATACAAAAAACAACATTCATCTTTCCTCCTAGCAAAATGTTTTAGAAGCAATTTTGAATATTTTTAAAGCATCTTTTAAAAAATATTATAGTGCCTCTTTTTTCTGATTTCCCAGACTTTTTTCCTCTTACATACAAGAACTGCATTGTGTAAAATGTTTAGATGATGATCTACATACATTTATATTTTTGTGCATGTGCACATAAAGTTGACACAAAAAAAGTCATTCTATGAAAATAAAACCTTTTCAGGCTTTTACAGGTCAAAGTCTGATTTCACAGGGCACTTTCTTCGAAAATCTCTGTTCACTTTAGATCAAAATAACATTTGAAAAGAACAAGTCTTCCCTTTTTTAGGAAATTGATTCTGCACGTTCCACTAGTAACAGTTGAATTTGGTAGGGAAACCTATTATATGGGAACAGGATCTTCTCTTGCCTCATTGTGGTTCTCATTGCTGAGAAGAGTAACACAGTCAAAACCTCTGTAATATCCTTTCTTGTCGCAAATAATAAAAGTAGCCTGATTCAATTCTTAAGAATCCAATATTTCTGGAAATATGGCACCAAGTTACTCACCTAACTTCATAACTGACATCACCACCGTCCCTGAAAAACAACAACAAACATTCAAATTAATTATTTCACAAAGCAAAGCTTGCCAGCACAGCTTCAGGGCCTTCAACACAACACCTACATTGAAATTAATTCAGGTGGGGAAGCAACACATGAGCTAAAAATCCCAGAGAGCTTTTCTCTGTTAGTACTTGGGTAATTGGTAATTGCAGATGTACTGACAGCAGACAACCACTCACAAGCTATTGCAGGGCAGGAAAAGTCCTGCTAGTTTGTGGATTTCAAAACTTAGTAACCAACAAGGAGAACCTCAAAGAGGTCCAGAGAAAACACAGACAAATATAATGCTAATAAAGAAGATGGCTAGCAAGCTACAGCAACATGTAAAAGATATTTATGAGGAAGAGCTGAGAGAGCTCGGGGTGTTTAGTCTGGAGAAGAGGAGGTTGAGAGGAGACCTCATTACTCTCTACAACTACCTAAAGGGAGGTTGTGGAGAGGAGGGAGCTGGGCTCTTGTCCCAAGTGACAGGGGACAGGACAAGAGGGAATGGCCTCAAGCTGCACCAGGGTAGATTTAGGCTGAAGATTAGGAGGAGGTTTTTCACACAGAGGGTCATTGGGCATTGGAATAGGCTGCCCAGGGAGGTGGTTGATTCACCTTCCCTGGAAGTGTTTAAGGCACGGGTAGACAAGGTGCTGAGGGACATGGTTTAGTGTTTGATAGGAATGGTTGGACTCGATCTGACAGGTCTCTTCCAACCTGGTGATTCTATGATTCTATACCTGTGGAAGTCGAGCAAAATTAACACCCAAATCTTTTAACAATTCAATAAGAAAAAGAAGTAACGAGGAACATATACTTCCCCGATGAATTTCATGTAATAAAGACAGTTTATAGGTTAATGAAAATCTGAGAGAGAGTGACATTTTTCTAATGTCAGCACTACTCAGCAAATTTGAAGATTCAGAGATATATCTGTGTACCATTCTTACTCATATCAATGGGTTTATATCTTTAAACAAGAAAGTTAGATATCAAATTCTCTCTATAGATTGGAGCCTTGTGCTTGCTCTTCACAGTAGGTTCTGTGTAAAAAGAAGATTAAATCCATCTGACTTCAGGAACTTAACTGAGCAGCTTAATCAAAGCTGCCTTTGGTCCCTGGGGATAGAGGCAACTCCAGCAGCCAGGGAGTTCAGCAAACACAACTGTGAATATATTTCTGAAGGTGCCTCTCAATCTACAGAGGAAAAATTCACCCAATGACCAAAGTTTGGCTATCTCAATTCCTCCTTCTTCAAAGAGACTTTGTGTGTGTAGCTTTCATATAAAGACATAGAGAGCACATCCAGTCACTGACATAAGGTTGCAGGGATCTTGCAGGTTTTTTTTTCTCTCCTCCACTGAATATCTATTTATTCTGCTTGTAGTAGAACTGGTCTGGAACAAGTGTAAGGTATGTGTTACAGGGGCATAGCTAGAAGTAAAACCTGATGCTGCCACAAAGCTGGGGAGGAAAATCAGGAGGGTGTTTCTATGGAGTTATATTTCTTTTCACAATAGTCTTTAAATCCTGGAGCTGAGAGAAATCTTTCCTGACCAAAGTTTTCAAATTGCATCCATGTTCTTCAATGGCTTTAATCAATCAACATTCCCTTATTGTGTTTTTTTTTTTCCTAAAAACTTCATGCCCAGATACAGGAGATCTAAGTCCCACACTAAAGTAGCATATGACACTGCATTTATTGTAATCAAATTACTACAAAAATCAGTCCTTAGGTTTCGCATTCACATTCAGTTAAGGTTTCTGCTTATTATCTGTAAACACAGAAGAGACACCAGTAGCATTTACAAACTGGTAACCATTAATCTGTTGGGGAAATATGATGATATTTTGGCTCCAGTAATTCATGGACTGTATTACTTCAATACAGAAAGAGAAATTTGATTTGAATGGAATTCCACAGAAAAAAGCATATATATATATATACACACACACGGAAAATAGATTTATACCCTTATCAAGAACCTGTTCTTTGGAAACTGTGTGGAGCAAAGACATATTTAAATGTATGAACCAGATAGCAAACCTCCTGGTTGTAAGATACAAGTAAGTACTTACAAAATATTCTTTTCTTATTTTGTACTACCAAATATAGTAAGCATTTAAATAGTCATTACAATAAGATGAAATTATTCCTTTTTTTTAGCCTTAAATTTCTTGGTACACAAAATAACTTGGAAAAGGCAAATCGCATACATATTATTCCAGCCTAAGGAGAAGTCAGTGAACACAAAACTCCCTGAATCAAAATCAAATACACAGAGGAGCAAACAGTCAAATTCTCAGGACATTCACTGTCCTGGTTGGGCACAGAACAATTGTTTGATCAGCTGAAAGGAAGGGCATCTTCAAGAAGGAAATATTAAACAGAACATCTGGGCAGTGCGCCCAGGTGGCCAAGAAGGCCAATGGCATCCTGGCTTGGATCAGATATGGTGTGACCAGCAGGTCCAGGGAGGTTATTCTCCCTCTGTACTCAGCACTGGTGAGACCGCTCGTTGAATCCTGTGTTCAGTTCTGGGGCCTTCAGCACAAGAAGGATGTTGAGGCTCTGGAGCAAATCTAGAGAAGAGCAATGAGGCTGGTGAAAGGGCTGGAGAACAAGCCTTATGAGGAACAGCTGAGAGAGCTGGGGGTGTTTAGCCTGGAGAAGAGGAGGCTGAGGGGAGACCTCATTGCTCTCTACCACTACCTGAAAGGAGGTTGTGGAGAGGAGGGATCTGGGCTCTTCTCCCAAGTGAGAAGGGGACAGGACAAGAGGGAATGGCCTCAAGCTCTGCCAGGGGAGGTTCAGACTGGACATTAGAAAAAAAAAATTCACAGAAAGGGTCATTGGGCACTGGAACAGGCTGCCCAGGGAGGTGATTGAGTCACCTACCCTGGAAGTGTTTAAGGGACGGGTGGATGAGGTGCTGAGGGACATGGTTTAGTGTTTGATAGGAATGGTTGGATTCAATCTGGTGGGTCTCTTCCAACCTGGTTATTCTATGACCTTGTCATGCAGCAGGCTGGGAGAGGAGTGTCTGTAACACAGACTTATCCTTGTAGTTGTAGCAGTTTAACACTAAAGCAGTTTGGCGTAAGGCTCAAGGGCTCACTGTAGCTACAGCAGCATCTAATCAGTAATGAAGTCCTCTACGAATATTTACTTTCTTCTGGCTGTAAAACCATCTTGCCAGGTTTCCTAGCACACTGTGGCTATTGATAGCCAATTGTCCCAGCAGGATCATACTCAAATTCAGCTCCTTCTACACCTCATTATATAGTAATTCATACCTGGAGACACCCATTCTCATGGCATGTAGAACATATGCTGCAATATCCCCATATGGATCCTCTTGTAGGAAGGTGAGAAAACTAACATTAAAAAATCCCAACCTATACTTATTAAACCTTCTCCTGCATTTCTTAGGATCCAGGTGAGAAACTTAATAGCTCAAAATATTGCATTTCTGTCATCAGCGCCTTTGGGTGTAAATTTGCCATTAAAACGTTGGTTAAGGTTTAATAAAACTATTATTCCTGTGAATTTGCTTTGATTGCAGGAAGCTAGTTCATTCACTATTGCCTCAGGTTTTTGTCTGTTAAAGGTCACTGACTGCCGATAATAACCAGGGTAGGGAAATTAGCCTGTTGGAAAACACAATTAATAGCATTCGTGTTTGGAAACAGGATGATCATGTTTAAGTGCAGAATATTTGAGTGGGAATGTCTAGTTTTTAAGAGGAATTTCACTGTTTAAAAATAAAGAACATACAATCACCTCCATATGCTTGAGAAGTAAGATTTCTCCACTTTTACCTGTAAATGAATAACATACCTTCCCTTGGGTATAGCACAGCTATGAATCAAGGGAATTATGGTTCAATTCTATAGATCTCTGTCCTGCTTTGTAGGTCAGCTTTGAAAGCCAGACCAGCTTCCAGAAATACTTCTATTCACTTAAACAGGGGTAGAAGAAAAATAATTTTAAAAGACATCTACAAATAAAGGAAATTACAGCTTTGAAAGGGCTTAATAAAAAAAAATACATAAAAAGCTCTCTGGCACAAGGCTTTATCTTAAATAAACAGGAATATAAAATGTATGGATCAGCAGTTAATCCTTCTCAACAGCTTCTATCCAGCATCTTAAATTATGGCATAAGGTTGCATTATAGATGGGCATACGGAACGACCCCATTTCTCCTCTATGCAGAACCTGCCACATTACATTATCTTGCTTCCTGTCACATCGTCTGCAAAAGGCCTTGGCCTCCATTTGTGAAATCATCTCCGAGTCGAACATTAGCTGATCAAGCATCTGAGAGGATTTGTTATTTCTCCCTGTAATGGTTCTCTTTTCCAAGCCACGTCGCTCACTACTGCCTGGATCAGACCATAATGGGAAACAAAGCTGCAGAAGTCAGTGCAGTTTTCGTGACAGCCTCATTAAGTATGATCCACTGATGCTGCAGTGGGATCACTGCATACAGAATTAGATGCACAGAAATGCAGGAGTGCTTCTTCTAGCCTGCAAACTCCTGAACATTGTGCTTACCTCTAAAATCACCAGCTTGGAAATCAGAGACTGAGCAAACACAGCTGCCAATTAAATAATAGAATCGTAGAACAACCAGGTTGGAAGAGACCCACCGGATCATTGAGTCCAACCGTTCCTATCAAACACTAAACCATGTCCATTACCCTCCTCTCTACAACCTCCCTTCAGGTAACTGGAGAGAGCAATGAGGTCTCCCCTCAGCCTTCTCTTCTCCAGGCTAAACAACCCCAGCTCTCTCAGCTGTTCCTCATAAGGCCTGTTCTCCAGCCCCTTCCCCAGCTTCCTTGCTCTTCTCTGGACTCACTCTAGAGCCTCAACATCCTTCTTGTGCTGAGGGGCCCACAACTGAACACAGGATTTGAGGAGCAGTCTCACCAGTGCTGAGTACAGAGGGAGAATCATCTCGCCGAACCTGCTGGTCACACTATATCTGATACAACCCAAGATGCCATTGGCCATTTTGGCCACCTGGGCCACTGCTGGCTCATGTTCAGTCAGCTGTCAACCAACACCCCCAGGTCCTGCCTTGTCCTTTATTTCAGGACAGTTAATCATAGTGATCTAAATATTCCTAGATCTATTACTTGATTTACAAGATTAAAGCTCCTCTGAATACACCTGTGTATTTTCAGAAAGGTTGCAAGATCCACCTTGAAATAGAATTAAGATAAATGCTGAGCTCTGGAATGATTGTGTCACTGCTAAAACAAGACACCATAACCCTAAAAAAGTTAAAATAATGTTAAAAGTTAAAATAATATAACTGAAAGATAGTTCACTAAACTACAATGTACCCATATATCATTGGCATTTCTATTATTATTTTTAAATATCTCCAAATAAACTCAGGAGTTATACTTATGTAACAGATTTACTTGATTCTGAACCCAAGGATAATGTAGGCATATCTCTGAAAACGCTCCGAAAACCACAAAGCAGATTTGCAAACTTTGTATAAAGACTAAGAAAAAAGTCTAACATGAAACACTGGCAGCGAAAATCGATAAAATTGTTAGAATGTACATGTTTGCAGAGCAGTCTGGAGATGCAACGCAAAAGAAAAAACTTCAAAATGTTTCACATAAAATCATACTTTCCTTTGAAATTGCTTGATGTTACACACAAACACACACACATTCGGGTTATGCATACACAGATCCTTTGACTTCAATTACTAGATTTCAGCTGCTGAGGCTTTGGGATTACCAGCTCAGAATTATAATTTACAGATGTGAAAAATTTGGTTAAGTGTAGTATTTCAGGACTTCATCCGTCTTTGAGGAAAAAAGAAAAAAAAATACTGCAGAAGTCTGCATGCCTGTGAATTTTGAGGACGACTGAAATTAGAGAAACCAAGGTTTTCCTTTACCCTGTATGAAAATACCTTTTTGAGGTGTTCCTTTGCCCTATGAAAATAGGGCATGAAAATAGATGCAATTTTTTGTTAACCTTTAGGCACCTACTAAATGCACCATTCCCATTTTTCTAAATCAGATCACAGTTCTGTCTTTTCACCACTGCTATTCAACATAATAACTTCTGTTCCCCCAGAAATTATTTGTTTACCGTTACAAATTGTACATTCCCACCTTACGCAATCAAAATCTCTTTAGAGCTGAGCTCACTCACAGTGCTGTGGCAATAAGAACTTTGAAGAAGGAAAAAAAAATTATAGAACGAAGTTGGGAACTACAGTAATTCCTTCCCAGTCCTTGGCATTCAAAGTTAATCATGTTTTCAATAGCTCATTAGAGCAGAAATTGGACTTGATTGGTCAAGTGGGCACTCAGACAAAGTCAATGTGCATAAAGGAAAAGCAAAGAATTTTTAAAACTGATCATCAAGCAGTCCCAGCAACCAGAATTATAAACAGGGACTTACTGCATAAGACACAATGTTGTTGAAGAGGAGACGTAATTATCTAAATTAATGAAAGCAGGAAACCACACCTACTCCACGTGACTGACTCATTCCTCTGGCTCCATCCTCAACTTGAAAAGGTGGATGTAGCAACTGGTGGGTTTCACATGGATGAGCATAGAATCATAGAATCACCAGGTTGGAAGAGACCCACTGGATCACTGTGTCCAACCATTCCTATCAAACAATAAACCATGTCCCTCAAGACCTCCTCTACCTGTGCCTTAAACCCCTCCAGGGAAGGTTGAATCAACCACCTCCCTGGGCAGCCTCTGACAGTGCCCAATGACCCTTTCTGCAAAAAACTTCCTCCTAATGTCCAGCCTAAACCTCCCCTGGCAGATCTTGAGGCCATTCCTTCTAGTCCTGTCTCCTGTCACTTGGGATGTTAAGTTATTGGCACCTAACAACCTCCTTCAAAGTGTTGTGAGAAGAACAGCATAAGTGAGAGATCATGACAGTTAGTTACTGCTCTGCTTTGGAACAGTAACATCTCCATGAGATCCTTACATTTCCACAAAAGACTTTTCTATAAGGAGGGAAGTTTTACAAACAAATTGATTAACATACCAGTATGATCAGAGCCATTTCTACCTACACTTGAACGTCCAGCCAGTCCTTGCAGAGCACTGTGGTAGGAATCTTCATCCTACTGCCTAGTAAATGCTCTTTTTTAGAAACATCCAAACCCAAAGACTTCATGGCTGCAACAGTCTTCAAAATACAAATTAAAACACATTGAGACCAGAATATCCATTCTGATACATATTGTTGAACAGATTTCAGGCTTAACAGAGATGTATATGTTTGCAAGCTTCATGAGCTTGATTGCAACTCATTGGCAAGAATCTTGAAATGACTAATGCTTATGGAAGGATACGATTCTAGGTAAACTGGATATATTTCTTTTTTAGCCTTCTTACTTTGAGGAACCAAACTGGATAACTCTGTCTGTAATGAAGACCATTGCCATTGAGAAAGTAACAGTGACTTTAAAATGTTGTTTTGTTTTTTTTTTTTTAAATTCTCAGCGCTACAGAAAATTATCAACATTTTGAAAATTAAGTAGACTTGAGAAGAAGAGTCATTTAACAAATGGAAACAAAGACAAGCACATAGAAATATATTGACAGCACAAGCACATTAACGTTATGGGAATGCTCAACCAAACGCAAGCCCTGCACCAATATGGATATCATAGAATCATAGAACAACCAGGTTGGAAGAGACCCATCGGGATCATCGAGTCCAACCATTCCTATCAAACACTAAGCCATGTCCATGAAAAGATTATTTCCACTAGTACAAGCTTAGAAATTACTAGACAGGCAGAGGAAGGGAAAAAAGAAAATCCACACAAAACAGATGCAAAATCAAAAAAAATCCCCCAAAACAATCAAGATTTCTACAGTGAACTTGCTAACTATGTCTCCTCATTTGGTTTGAGATGATGTGAAATAGACCCTAAACAGGCCAGAGTTTCTTGGTGAAGTCGTTTTGGACTATAAAAGAAAAGGTTGTTGTTGGTTTAGGCATCAATTGTCACTGTGCCACCTTGTCAGGTTAGTGCATACCCTAAACTTACCATCACACTCACACATAATCAGCATCTTGGGGGTGTGGTAAGAAGAAATTATTCCTCTAGAGGTTAGCAATCATTCATAAGTCAAAAAAGGTTTCCTAATATACAGTGCCTAATTTTATATGTTTCCCCCCTACCGTTATTGTTCTACGGTTTATACAGTTCTTCCTCCCTCATACTTAATCCTCTCTGTTGCATTTATTTAGAATAATCCTATCGCCTCTCAGCCTTCAGTTTGCAGGCTAAGCCAGCTAAGCTCTTTTCATCTCCTGAAAACACACACTCCACTCTTTGTTACTCTCTTTGCCCTTCTCTCCTTTTAGGCTTCTTGAACTTAAGTGACAGAATTATAGGTTACATTCACGTCGCCTTGGACAACAGCTAATTACCTTCTGCACGCAGGTAACCTTTCCCCAAGACACTGCTGGAGTTACATTTTTCTTGTTTCATGTCAGCTGTACAGCAACAAGTTCAAGTTCACCCGAAGATTTTCTCCATTGGAAACAGATCTTCCTCCTCTGCTTCCAGAGGATTTGTTCAACAATTAGAATCATAGAACAACCAGGTTGGAAGAGACCCATCGGATCATCAAGTCCAACCATTCCCATCAAACACTAACCCATGTCCCTCAGGACCTCATCTACCTGTGCCTTAAACGCCTCCAGGGAAGGTGAATCAACCACCTCCCTGGGCAGCCTATTCCAATGCCCAATGACCCTCTGTGTGAAAAACTTCCTCCTAATCTCCAGCCTAAATCTCCCCTGGCAGAGCTTGAGGCCATTCCCTCTTGTCCTGTCCCCTGTCACTTGGGACAAGAGCCCAGCTCCCTCCTCTCCACAACCTCCTTTCAGGTAGTTGTAGGCACAACTCCCTCATGAATTTGTAACAAATGACTTTGCATTTATTGTGATTAAACTGCTGGTGGGCCACGTTCCCATCTGAAATGTGGGGTGAGTCTTGACTCATTTCATTAGCTAAAACGAAGTGACCTCGGATTTCCAGGCACATAAGAAATTAATCTTTGAGCAGCCTCCTGGACAAGCCATCTACAGCTACTCTGGAAACCATTAAAAAGTAGTGTTTATAGCATATTGTGCTGTGCATAATGTTCTACAAAGAGGGGGTGCTTTTGCCTTGACATATGGGACACAATGTAAATGAACTCTGGTCTAAGAAATTAAGAAGCTTTTACAGCAACCCCTAAATACTATTTATGGCTCCCAAGAGCTACCTAGGCTGGCCACCAGTCAAATAATTACAGCCTCTACACCAAGTGCCAGAGTGCATTTTGTTGACTAACTGCTGTTGCAGTGAGCTATGCAATTTATTTTCATGAGATATACTATCCACAAGCCACCATCCGTTTTGACAGCAAAATTGCAAAAGCACAATAAGTTACCAGGTGTCATTCAAAGAATGGAAGCTGTAATGAAGCAGCCATTTTAAAAAAATGTCTTTGTTGAACTTTCCTTAATGGTTGCAGCTTTAGTCACAGCAAAAGAAACACAACATGAAGGGAAAACTACCTGAAAGGAGGTTGTGGAGAGGAGGGAGCTGGGCTCTTCTCCCAAGTGACAGGGGACAGGACAAAAGGGAATAGCCTCAAGCTCCACCAGGGGAGGTTCAGACTTGACATAAGGAAAAAAATTCCTCACAGAAAGAGTCATTGGGCAGTGGAACAGGCTGCCCAGGGAGGTGGTTGACTTGCCTTCCCTAGAGGTGTTTAAGACACACGTGGATGAGATGCTGAGGGAAATGGTTTATTGTTTGATAGGAATGGTTGGACTCGATCCCATGGATTTCTTCCAACCTAGTGATTCTATGATAAGGCCCCTCCAAAGCTTGCTGAAGTCTCTCACCACCACAGGAGAATTCTCACCTGTCTCCGTTTGCTGGGAAAATGAGCGAGCAGGGCCAGCTGAATTATGGCAACTGAAAATGCTTCAAGTAAATGAAGAGGTCTGGGTCAGTGGGGAAGGAGAATCTGCCAGAAATCAATCAATTTCCTGAAACCTAAGTGTGTGTGAGTAAAAGCAAATTCAATTCATTTACATTAAAAAAACCCAAAAGCAACAAAAAAAAATCACAGAAAACTCTTCCAGAAATAAAACCAACCAAATAACCACCACAAATCATAATCAATTTTCACTGTTTTTTCTGGAAGCTTATTGAAAAATAACCTAAGACGACTTCTTTTCACTATCTAAAGAGATTCATCTGTTACAGAATCACAGAACAACCAGGTTGGAAGAGACCCATCGGATCATCGAGTCCAACCATTCCTATCAAACACTAAACCATGTCCCTCGGCAACTTGTCCACCCATACCTTAAACACCTCCAGAAAAGGTGCATCAACCACCTCCCTGGGCAGCCTCTGACAGTGCCCAATCACCCTTTCTGTGAAAATTTGTTTCCCAATGTCCAGCCTAAACCTCCCCTGGTGGAGCTTGAGGCCATTCCCTCTTGTCCTGTCCCCTGTCACTTGGGAGAAGAGCCCAGCTCCCTCCTCTCCACAACCTCCTTTCATGTAGTTATAGAGAGTAATGAGGCCTCCTCTCAGCCTTCTCTTCTCCCAGATAAACACCCCCAACTCTCTCAGCTTTTCCTCAAAAGGTCTGTTCTCCAGACCCCTCACCAGCCTCGTTGCTCTTCTCTGGTTCTGTTTGTTTTTCAAATTAATGCATTGGTGTACCTAGTAAAATTTCCTTCTTGTTTTTCTCACCCAAGTATATGAAATAGTAATGAGAGAGACATGTATTCCACAGTTCTGAAAATGCTCCATTTGTCACGGGGAAAAAAACAGCATTTTTTTTGTCTGGCCTATGTATATTTAAATATAGTTGTACTAGTATTGCTATGCAACTCCGTGCTGATTCCAAAGTATAAAGCAAGCAACATGCACAACCCCACTCTTTGGGAGCTTGTTTTGTACCTGAAAGGAGGTTGTAGAGAGGAGGGAGCTGAGCTCTTCTCCCAAGTGACAGCGGACAGGACAAGAGGGAATGGCCTCAAAGCTGCACCAGGGGAGGTTCAGGCCGGACATTAGGAAAAACTTTTTTACAGAAAGGGTCATTGGGCACTGGAACAGGCTGCCCAGAGAGGTGGTTGATTCACTTTCCCTTGAGGGGTTTAAGGGATGGGTGGATGAGGTGCTGAGGGACATGGTTTAGTGTTTGATAGGAATGGTTGAACCCGATGATCCAGTGGGTCTCTTCCAACCTAGTTGTTCCACGATTCTATGAGGCACACATCCTAGAAAAATGACTATGTTGCTTTATTACTGTATTATCCACATTAATCTCTGTGCAAGTCAGAATTAAATGCATGCTACAGCTCTCGTCAGTCAAAGGTTTACTGCCAAATGAGCTGTACTGGTTTGTGAAAAAAATCGCTATGATATTACAAGTTTAATAGGCACTGACGATACAGTCACTAATCATGAATATTACATTTAGGTGGAAAGTACTTGTCCAACTGTCTAGCTTAAAACAGCAACAGCATTAAATACCTACATAAGACTATATGTTTGTAGCCTTTTGTTGTGCAGAAGCATTGAAAACACTCTTTCTGTTAAGACCAGTGAGAGGAGGTGCTCAGAATTTAAAAAGAGGTGCAAGATGAATGGCAAAGAACAAGGGGTTCTAGACTTCGTCTGCAGGTATTTATTATCCGTGTTATGACCTTGTGCAAAAGATGAGTTTACAAATATTTGTGGATGAAACAAAGAGTTCTGTGTTAATTTATGAAAAGATCTAACCTCTGGTATACATTCTTCCAGACACTGGAATCCTGAAAAACAGTATCAGAAAAGCAATGTTTTATAAGGGATAAAGGAAAGAGCAGAGCCCTAGCCCAAAGAGAATTAAAACCAAACAAACAAGGCGATAATTTTACCCTGTTATTTGCGAATAGCAGGTTTCTGTCAAAACCAATTGATGCTCCAGGCCAGTATCACAGTGGACTTGGGGCTGTGTCTATCTCTTATAACAAAGCCCTATTTACAAAGGGGAAAGATGCCCACAAATCACAGTCCAGACGCACTAGATTTTGTAAATGTCTAGACAAATCGGCCCATCCCTGTGCCAATGCTAATAAACCTTCACACATTCCAGTAAACACTTGGTAGCTCCATCTCTCAGTCAATCACTTTTAGCTCCTAATGAGAATGCTTTTATCTGTTAGCATTTGACTGTTAACACCAATTTCCTTAACTCAATGTCCTTTAGCCAAGCGAACAGCTTCAATTTGCCTCTAATGGGTGGTGGAAATCTACGTTTTCCATTTTAAGCGATTGCATATGTATTTCAAGAAATAAAGGATTTAAAAAGATTGAGGATATATTCTTGGTTGCTGACTTGAACAAAGAAAAGTGTTAACCAGGGCGAGCGGAGACTGAGTTGAAAATAAAGTAACTAGAGAGAAAATAAAATTTCTTAGAACACAAGTTTAACAGAATTAAGAATACAGCACTCCAGATATTAACAAGATGCATTTGCAAAGCAACAATAAAAAACCCCAAACAAACAACAAAAAAGTAGCACCAGGCTTCAATTCCTCCAGTGTTGCTAAAGATAGTGAACATTTGATAGGAATGGTTGGACTCGATGAACCAGTGAGTCTCTTCCAACCTGGTGATTCTAGAATTTCTCTAAACAGCAGTAGTCTTAAACCTGAGAAATTACAATTGTGTATTCAGATAGTTTCATAGAGTAATATTTGTACAATGAATCTATTATATACCTCCTCTCTCTAAAAATGAAGTGATTATGTTTTTAAATGTAATTAGATAATTTAATAGTCAAAAGAAAAATTCCCAGTTGCTTATTTGGTCTTAAATATGCTGATTTTTTATCTGATTAAGCAGCTCTGAATAATTTTATTTTTACCAGTCTATTAGCCAAATCATTTGAACCTGGAGGGCAGTGAATACAAAATAACAACTAAAGCTGTTTTGAATCCATAGCTAGGATACAGCAGCAGATTACCAATTAAACTCAGAAGACAAATTACCAGTAGATTTCCTCTTCCTTAAATTAATACCAATTTAAGTCAAATAGATCTGAAAATCACTGCATGCTGAGAAGTAGTTGTATTGCTACCCTTAAAGGAAAATTAGGGCTAAAAGGGCTGTGAAACAGCTGAGGACACACTCTGGATTGGGTCACAGCTGCTCTAAGCATAGTACAGGAATGCTGAAAGGAGCAGAAGTCTGGAAGCTGCTTCATTGTCACTGAGAACAAGACTTTATTTAACATTAATTTTACATATTTAACATTTATTTGACTTTATTTAACATGAGAGAGCTGGGAGTGTTTTGCCTGGAGAAGAGGAGTCTGAGAGGAGACCTCATTGCTCTCTACAACTACCTGAAAGGAGGTAGTAGAGAGGAGGGAGCTGGGCTGTTCTCTCAAGTGACAGGGGACAGGACAAGAGGGAATAGCCTCAACATAAGGAAAATATTCTTCACTGAAAGGGTGATTGGGCACTGGAACAGGCTGCCCAGGGAGGTGGTTGATTCACCTTCCCTGGAGGTGTTTAAGGGACGGGTGGACGAGGTGCAAAGGGACATGGTTTAGTGATCGATAGGAATGGTTGGACTCAATGATCCGGTGGGTCTCTTCCAACCTAGCAATTCTATGATCCTTTGAGTAGGTATAATGATAAAATGATAACACAGTGAAATTAGAGTTTCTTAGTATCCAAGAAAAGTCTGTTTATACAGAAAGTAACAATTGGCAGTTTAATCGCAGAACTATTTATATTGCAAGTTGCATCTTGTTATAGGTTAAATACACAGTTGCCTTAGATTTAACTTTATGATTTAAATTCAATTATGTTATAGACTCAGTTAAAAGAAACAATTATTGTATATTCAGGGAAGGTGGATTAACATTGCCTTGTAAATGAAAAAGCCTTTACCGCTCCTTATAATAGCACTGAGAAAACACTTAAATTGCTGATGTCTCTTTGGTCATTATCTGAATGGTTTGCAGACACTGCCTTCAGTCTGCAAAATGAAGATTTCACATCACAAAAGCAGTAAATGACCAAGTAGTGGGAATGCATTAGCATCAGGCTCCTCATATAAATCCAGCACATGAATAAACCAAACCTGCATTAATACTATAGCCACTCTCATCCTCACGGATCACTTCACAACTCTCTCCTCACAAAATCCATGTTTCTTTGGGCAGTTTCCCTTCTCCCCTGGCAATTCAGAACCTCTTAAGGTCTGGTAGATACTGACCTCTGGTTGGACTGGAAATTGCTGCTGGTCTCTGCTAACACCCTGATTCAACATTTCCTCCAACGTAGAGCAGCCACTTCCCCAAAACACTTAGACACACAGCCTGATGGCCACTAGAGTGCATTCATAGCAATTCAAAATCTCTTAAGGTTTGGTAGATACTGACCTCTAGTTGGACTGGAAATTGCTGCTGGTTCCTGCTGGCATCCTGGTTTAACATTTCCTCCAACGTAGAGCAGCCACTTCCCCAAAACACTTAGAAAGACACACAACCTGATAGACACTAGAGTGAATACCCACACCCCTTTTTCTCCTTTATATTGGTTCCTGCCCCAGTGAGCCTTTTTCTCTAGGGTAACAACCAATTACACCTTAATCACTGGTTAAGTGAATACCACTGGGTTGGGATTAGTAGCAGCTAATGTCAGTCACCTGCTCCCCAGTAAGGAGTTAATTAAATTAATATCTCCCACTTGTTTTTGTGACTGCTCATTGACTCTGACAAAATAAAACTGTTTGTTGCCGGCTCTCTTCAGCTCCCATGTCACATAGTCTGGTTGCCTTGATTAAATTAGCTATCTTATTAATTTATCATGAAAATAAAGATGAGATCCCTGGAATGACTGAAATTGCTGGCTTCAGATAGAAGTAAACAACAGCCATACCTGGCCCACTGGCAAGAAAAAAGAAAAAAAAAGAAAATAAACAAAGAAACAAAAGAAAAAAATCCAACAGCAGAACAACAACTTGTCAGGTTTTATTTGTAGTTAAATGGAACAGATATAATATGGTGAATTGTGACAAAAAGGGATCACGAGAACAAATAAAGCTTCATTACTTCTGAAAAAATGTTTTACAATTGTCTTTTCTCAACGGTTTCTGTCAACTAATTTATAATTGCTTGAGTTTCAGCAATCACACCCCTTGGGTTTTCTAATCTCAGTAGCCGAGGACAGCTAAACATACAGATTTTGTGAAAAATACATTTTGCATTGTTCAGACTTCGATGGGGGAGGATTATCCTGATGTGTCATACCTGGAAATAAACAGGAACAGTCAAAATTTGAAACCATCTTAACAGACACTTCAGGAAAACAATACTTGCTGCAAATATTTGCAATTCAAATCTCAGCGATTTTCTTCTCTTCTTATGAAAAGTCCTTCCAGCACTTTTCGAAGGATTAGTTATATATTAAAAGAGAGTCTTTCCCTGCTAGGATAAACTGTCTTTCAGATATTTCTGACACATACATAAATCCATCTAATTTTCACAGGCTGTCTTGTAGTTCTTTTTGTGATGCTCATTAATTAATAAACAAAATCTATTGCATTTAGGACAGGTTTGGTTTTTTTTTTCCAATCAGCCTTATCCTCTTGCATTTAATGCACTGAGACTTTATCAATCTACCAAAGGTAGGTCTGTACAAAATGGTGCATAAAGAATTGTGAAAAAAAAATAATAATCAGGAAAGGCAAGATGTTTAGAAGTTCGTGAAAACCTCATGGTAGCCCAGATCATGACAGTTTAGAGAGGGTGGTTTGCTCTTAGAATCGTAAAATCATAGAGTCATAGATTAACCAGGTTGGAAGAGACCCACTGGATCATCCAGTCCGAAAGTAGAACAACTTGCCTTTCAAGTCATTCAAATCTTTCTATTATAGAAAATTATGTGCAAAATTCCTGTTTTCTTGCTAAAAAGCACAAAGGAGTTCTCCAATGTGAAAGCCTCTCAATGGGAAGAAGTGAACACTAAGCCCTTGGCCTTTCAAATCTCCTTGATAAAAATCTCTTTCAAAATCATGAACTCATAAACACAGGGTTTTGAGGTTTGGCTCAAACAACATGTTGTTGGAATTTCATTTTTGGCAAAAAGAGATCCATTCACATCTAGCTTCCATGTTTCTGGTTGTTGTTTCAGCAACCACTTCTTAATCTCACAGGGATAAAGAGAAAAGAAAGGCTATGAAAACTCTTAAAAAAAACACGTCCTTGTTGCTTTGATCTCAAAAACATACAGACACAACATTATATCTGGAAATACTAGAGATTGTTCCAAGCGTTTTAAATTATTAAAAAGAACCCCAAATAAAACAACCCAAATGAAAAAAAAATAAACAAAGCCAAACCCTACGCAAAATCTGAGCAAAGCACAGGAACAGTCATAGAATCATAGAATAACCAGGTTGGAAGAGAACCATGGGATCATCGAGTCCAACCATTCCTATCAAACACTAAACCATGTCCCTCAGGACCTCATCTACCTGTCCCTTAAACCCCTCCAGGGAAGGTGACTCAACCACCTCCCTGGGCAGACTGTTCCAATGCCCAATGACCCTTTCCGTGAAAAGTCCTTGCTCTGTAATTCTCATTCCTGTTGAATTTTCATTTTGTGCAGAATGAGATTAGCACCCCACTTCTGTTTTTAATGGTGAATCTATTTTAACTCTTGTAAAAGAGAACATTTCCTCCCAGTTTACATTCGGAGGAGGTAGCAGTTGAGATCCTGAAGGCTTGTCCTGTGGCAGCAGCTACTCCTGGATGGAGAAATTTAAATTTTCCTTTCTAAGAGAGTAACTATCAAAAAGCAGCACATTTGCAACCTAATCTTCCACAAAGTTAATGTGCTTGAAGACATGCAGATAAAAAAAAAATCAGTTAAAACAGAGGAAATAAGTAGGAATCCCAAAGGTACCAAGATAGGCAGACTAGCTGGGTGCATCGCAGAGGCTTGTAGTGCTACACAGAGTAGTCTCCTCTGAGCCTACATTAAATCAGCAGGAAGATGTTCCTTCTTTTTGCAACCAAAATGATTTGAAAGTTAACAGTAGAAATTGAATATAAATGCAAGACTTAAGGGGAAGAAACAGCATTTATTAGAATGACCCAAGGGTTATACATATGTACACGGCACACCTGCCACTGACAGCTCTCCAATTTACGTTTATTTTTCAAATGTTGAGTATTTTTTTCTGTCTACTTTTCCCCAGTAACCTCAGGGGGAAAAAAAACCAAAACACCCAAAAAATAACCCCCCAAAACCCAACAAAAACCCCAAACTGGAAAGAATGTTTTTAGAAAACACTCATTTTTCTAAAAGAGACCATAGCTTTATTTCTTGATACAGAGAATCACATCCAAGCAAGGGCAACGTCAGAGGTAGAAAGGTGCAACCCAGAAGCAATGCTAGGAAAATGAATTTTTGCAAATAGTCTTTCTTTGCACTCAGGCTTGCAAATTACTTTGGAGAAGAGAAGAATCACATTTCATAGAATCATTGAATCATAGAACAACCAGATTGGAAGAGACCCAACAGATCATCAAGTTCAACCATTCCCATCAAACACTAAACCATGTCCCTCAGCACATTGTCCACCTTGGGGACACTTCCAGGGAAGGCGAGTCAACCATCTCCCTGGGCAGCCTGTTCCAGTGCCCAATGACCCTTCCTGTGAAAACTTTTTTCCTAATGTCCAGCCTAAATCTCCCCTGGTGGAGCTTGAGGCCATTCCCTCTTGTCCTGTCCCCTGTCACTTGGGAGAAGAGCCCAGCTCCCTCCTCTCTACAACTTCCCCTCAGGTAGTTATAGAGAGAAATGAGGTCACCCCTCAGCCTCCTCTTCTCCAGGATAAACACCCCCAGCTCTCTCAGCTGCTCCTCCCATTTTCTAGTCCCTTCACCAACTTCGTTGCTCTTCTCTGGACTCACTCCAGAGCCTCAACATCCTTCTTGTGTTGAGTGGCCCAGAACTGAACACAGGATTCGAGAAGCGGTCTCACCAGTGCTGAGTACAGAGGGAGAAGAAACTCCCTGGACCTGCTGGTCACGCTGTTTCTGATCCAAGCCAAGATGCCATTGGTCTTCTTGTCAATGCAAGCACTTTCCTTCCCACAGCTTCTCAGTCAGCAGAACTCATGAAAGGTCTTCTGGTGCTCAGCCTTGTCCTGTCATGCTGTCCAACATGAGGAGTTGAAGCACAGCCACAACCATGTCACTTGATATCGCTTGCATCAAAACATGTCACTGAAAACTGCTAAACTGTTATTTCAGACATGAGCAGAAACATATACTTGTCAGTAGGATAGAAATACTGCAGCAAAATAATGGACTCCTGCTGCTCCCTAAGTGCTGAAACCGTTACATTCAAAGCAAAAAGCACTGATGCCATGAAAGAGCTTTTGTTCTCAGAACTCGCTGGGGTTTTATGTTTAACAAACAATGTCGAATTCACTGTGTAACAAACTGTTTATCAATACAGGCTTGCCCAAAGCAAGTTGACGAGGGAGTTATTTCAAATTTTAGATGTGAGCAACTTTAGTGACTTTTCAAGTACTTGATTCTAAATTATCACTTCTGAAGAGTGACCTAAGCATGCAATTAATTTTTTTTAAGGAGATTGTGATACAATTTCATTCTGTATCTAACTGGAATAGCTGAAACCTATGTATTTTCCATGGAGTTCAGTCAATATCTTCAGTCTACTTCAAATCCAGACCCAATCTCCATCACTTCCATCATAACTTAAGTATTTCTTTTATTGACCTCACCTAACGAAAGGACTAGAACTTATTTGCATCAGTAGAATGTATATTCATTCCTGTTCAGCTAAAATATGGAACATTGTTACACCTTCAGTAAACAGATATGGTCCATTTTGCTTGAATATTAAAGGAAACTCTTTTCACTTGAAGGAAGGTGCTGATAATTGACCCAGAATATTTCTTTCAGGCTTCTGTTAAGCTAATTGCTGCTTAGGCTTGAAGTCCTGCATCTTTTCCCGTACTTTGTGAGGGATGCTGGAAAAAAAAACCCCAACAAACAAACAGCTAAAGAAAACTTGTTTGTTTGTTTTAACATAATGATGATCATAACAAGCTCTTTATTGTTTGATTATTTTCTGGTCCAACTATCCACAGAATTAGGATTGCTAAGTTTTAATTTTGCAGCAGCTTATAGCCGAATGAAAATTTTAATTGGCTGCTGGGTGTTCTAAAGCAGTAGATTAATCTTTGTGAATCATCCTTTCTGGCAGGTTTTAGTGATCCAAGTAATTTACTTACATAATTTATTTCTTTGTGTTTGAAGGCAAAGTCCATATAAATGCCATTATGTGAAATTTCCATGTAGCACAATAATTGGAAGCAAACTTATGCCTTCAGAAATTGATCTTGTAGAAGATTTGGGTTCACAACTGAATATTTTTGAAAAGACTGTATTTCTTTCCTCTTCAATACAATTGACTTTAACTTAAAGCCCAGTATTTAAAACATTGCAAGGCAGCTATTGAACACAACAGGATTTTTTTTCTGAAGAAAGAAAGAACAGCACAAAAACTGGTCAGAGATTAGTCTGCTCTGAATCTTTCTTTCCTTTGTCCGTTTTACCAGTCACTGTGCATGAAAAGCGATGAGCAATGGTTTTCAGAGGGTGAAGTCCATCATAGTCTGGTTGCACAGCACAGACCTCCACAACTCCTGGTTGAAAGACTAAGGTAAAGTCAGTGAAGCATTACAAAACCTGTAACATGGACATTCCAACTGTATAACCTACAAAGCTTCCCATAATTATGAATAACCATCATGGGAATTGTACTCTGCCTCTGTATTTCTCACTCCCTCTCACAATGTCAATGATGAAAAGCTCATGAAATGCAATTTTAGGAATTTCAGGCTGCCCAGGTTGGTGTTTGAGTCACCTTCCCTGGAGGTGTTTAAGGCAGTGGTGGACGAGGTGCTGAGGGACATGGGTTAGTTATTGATAGGAATGGTTGGACTCCATGATCTGGTGGGTCTCTTCCAACTTGGTTGTTCTATGATTCTATGATTATTTTATTGGTAATGTTCTGCATTTACCTCTCCTCACTTTCCTTAAGTCTTTGATGTAAGAGCTTTCAGAGTGCATTGCTGAATCCTTGGAAAAAAGAAGAATCATAGAATCACAGAACAACCAGGTTGGAAGAGACCCACTGGATCATCGAGTCCAACCATTCCTATCAGACACTAAACCATGTCCCTCAGCACCTCATCCACCAGCATCTTAAACCCCTTCAGGGAAGGTGAGTCAACCATCTCCCTTTTTTTTCCTAATGTCTAGCCTGAACCTCCCCTGGTGGACCTTGAGGCCATTCGCTCTTGTCCTGTCCCCTGTCACTTGGGAGAAGAGCCCAACTCCCTCCTCTCAGGGAGTTGGAGAGAGCAGCAGGGTCTCCTCTCAGCCTCCTCTTCTCCAGGATAAACACCCCTAGCTCTCTCAGCCCCTTCAAGAGCTTCATTGCTCTCCTCTGGACTCACTCCAGAGCCTCAACATCCTTCTTGTGGTGAGGGGCCCAGAACTGAACACAGGATTCAGGGAGAGGCCTCACCAGTGATGAGTACAGAGGGAAAGTCTCAACGAATGCCTTTTTTTACAGATGCAGACCACTGAGAACAAAACCACATATGACAAATGCTGATTTGGCTAAGCATAAAGCCTTTATTACATAAATCAAATTCATGTTGTTTGTGCAGTCAGTATAAAAATTCACTAACATGTTTTATTTAACTGCGCATTTTATTCTGCCTAGTGAATAGCATTCTGCCTGACCTTACATGTACTCTGCAAATGTGGGCCAGGGAGTGGTCTCATTAAAAGAACAAAAAAGAAAATATATTTCTCTTTCCAGTCGTTTTAAATACATTCACTAAGGCATCCTAATCACTTGTGGATTTCATTATTGCTAGGGAGTGTATATAAACTGCTTTTACATCTTGAAACCTAAGAAACTGGGCTCTTCTCCCAAGTGACAGGGGACAGAACAAGAGGGAATGGCCTCAAGCTCTGCCAGGGGAGATTTAGGCTGGACATTAGGAGGAAGTTTTTCACACAGAGGGTCACTGGGCGTTGGAATAGGCTGCCCAGGGAGGTGGTTGATTCACCTTCCCTGGAGGTGTTTAAGGCACAGGTAGATGAAGTCCTGAGGGACATGGTCTAGTGTTTGATAGGAATGGTTGGACTCGATGATCCGATGGGTCTCTTCCAACCTGGTGATTCTATGATTCTATGATTCTATGAAACCGGTTTCCCACAACTCATTACCCTAGAATTTTAAAAGTTTACAGAATCAAAACACAGATTTCCAAACCTGAAAATAAAAAGTGTCATAGAAGTCCCATTAACTCAAATGGTTTATCTAGTCCATATACTAAAATCTAAACTTTTTGATTGCATCCTTGTCACAGAATCACAGAATCACAGAACAACCAGGTTGGAAGGGACCCATCGGATCTTCTAGTCCAACCATTCCTATCTAACACTAAAACAAGTCCCTCAAGACCTCATCCACCCGTGCCTTAAACACCTCCAGGGAAGGTGACTAAACCACCTCCCTGGGCAACCTATTCCAATGCCCAATGACCCTTTCTGTGAAAAACCTCCTCCTAATCTCCAACCTAAATCTCCCCTGGCAGAGCTTGAGGTCATTCCCTCTTGTCCTGTCCCCTGTCACTTTGGAGAAGAGCCCAGTTCCCTCCTCTCTACAACCTGCTTTCAGATACTTGTAGAGAGTAATGAGGTCTCCTCTCAGCCTCCTCTTCTCTAGGCTAAACACCCCAGCTCTCTCAGTCGCTCCTCATAGGTTCTGTCCTGCATCTGAATTGTACAGCAAGTAACTGATCTCAGTTATTCTCTTAGTAATGTTTAGACTTCCTTTTAAATAAATACTTTTTTTTTTTCATCTTTCCAAGCAAGGTGCTCAGGAAATTTATTTTCTTTGCTATGCTCAAAACCAGAATTCATGTGGCAACTTTTTTTCTGGATTTTCTGCACTACTTTAAGACTCGGGTATAAACGGGGTAAGTGACAAACAGAGACTGTAAAATAAATAAATAAATAATTGAACAACCCCCCCAAAAAAACCCAACACTTGACAAGTAGGAGTGTATAAACAAAAAGTTCTCAAATTACGTCAGAATAGATTTTTTTAAATGTCCAGCAGCCATCAGCTTCCAGTCCACCTATTTCCAGGCGCAATTGGGAGTCTCTAGGGGTACTGAGATCTAGATATAAAGATCTTTTTAAAGTTTAGTCTTATTTCTGCTTGAAAACAGATATGTTGGCTTCCAACATTTGCATATTGTTGAGTATGTGGAATGCCACTCTTCCCAGTTCATCTTACAGAGTCCTGGAGACAAATCTTATGTGGATTTTAAAGACTGCGCTTTCTGCCAGAGTTTACGAGGCAGGAGGCTGTCACTGCAGTTTATACTGCATCTAATCAATGCTCAGGGAAGAATTAAACCGGTTATAATTTCCTATTAAAAAGACATGGGTGGCTAGATAGCTTTGATCTCGGAGTCTGCTTAACCCTCACAAGGGATGCCGTTAAAAGCATCCTGCCTTGGAATTTCAAACTATAATTTTTAAAGAGTGGCTGAGCTCTCCCCCTTCTCCCCACCTGAGTAGAAGAGCGAGAACCAGCATCATCAAGCACTGGAGATAAAAGATCATGGTTTCCTAGGACAGCCTGCAGCTATGGAAGAAAGTTAAATAGCTTCATATAAACTAGTTTCAAACCACTTGGTAATGCAGATACACAGCACCACAGCAGGTGATAATAAATATATACGGACCATTCTTCCCTAAAAATATCAAAATTGAGATTATGGATGTTTTCCTAGAGTCAGTTATGAGGAAACTACTGAAGCAGACATAGCCCATCAGAGTCTTACTGACTTCACTTGTGCAATGGCTTTTGGTTCAAAGAAACAGGGTCTGGCCTTAAACCAGCACTCATCAGCCAAGTCAGGAGATTATCATAGATTCATAGAATCATAGAACAACCAGGTTGGAAGAGACCCATCGGATCATTGAGTCCAACCATTCCTATCAAACACTAAACCATGTCCATTAAACCATTATGCATGCAGTCAAATGAATATGGGGCACAGGCAGACCAAAACAAGCGTTTTCTGTCTGAGCTTCCTAGCACTCTTGCATGTTGTCAAGCCCTATTCAGCAAGACCTCCTCTGATCTCCCCACACCGGAGCAAAATCTGCGTTTTGATCACATACCACTGACCCAATTTTCCAGGTTAGCTCAATGAAACAAAGGAGGTATCAGAGAGAGGGAGGGAGGTAGGGAAGGACCAGAGAGGGAACAAGTGGCTAAAGCCATAAGAAAATTCCTCATTACATGCTTGATATTCAGATCTTCTTGTCCTTCCTACTACCTTGAGCTTCTACAACCAGAATTCGGTTAAGCCTTATGGAGTGGTTCTTCTTGTTAACTTTATATACTAAGATTTTCAAACACCAAGCTGAGAATATGAAAGTAATTGGTGCTTTCTAAAGTACACATAATCAAAAACATTTATTGGTGGAATAAACTGCACTTTAAAGATATATTGTTTCTTTTTGTGGAGGAGAAGTTACATGGAATCAGTATATAAGACAAACCATTCTTTTTAATTCCCAACCCCTAAACCTGCAGTTGTGTTCTCATAGAATCATCGAATCATAGAACAACCAGGTTGGAAGAGACCTATTGGATCATCGAGTCCAACCATTCCTATCAAACACTAAACCATGTCCCTCAGCTCCTCATCTACCCGTGTCTTAAACACCTCCAGGGAAGGTGAATTAACCACCTTCCTGGGCAGCCTGTTCTAATGCCCAATGACCCTCTGTGTGAAAAACTTCCTCCTAATCTCTAGCCTAAATCTCCCCTGGTGGAGGTTGAGACCATTCCCTCTTGTCCTGTCCCCTGTCACTTGGGAATCCTATTTTATGTGGAATTTATAAATCATTTGAGGTATGGACAGTTTCCTTTGGTCTCCTGGTATTGCAATCACGACGATAAAGTGCATGTTCAGAACTGTGGCTCTTAAAAGGACCATGAGAAAATAACAGACTGTTTGATGTCTTGTGCTGGCATTAACAGGTAACCCCTCCCTGAATGAACAGTAGCCTGCAAATCTACAAATAATAAGCCTCCATGACCATTTCCTTCACATAGTCCTTGTGGTACAATCATTTACTGATCTGAGTGCAATGTGGTAGCACAGATTTACAACCATAAGCAGAACACGAGGCTGACATGTCAGAGCCACCCAGCGAACATCTGAATAACCAAGGAGGCATGGATCATTGCTGCATAGATCATTGTCTGGGAAAAAAAAATAAAAAAAATCAGTCTTCTGTCTTTGGTCCATGCTGTTTTCTAAGCTAAGTGACAGTGACAAGCGTATTAAACATCAAAGTAATGATGTAGCTACTAATAGTGCTAGAAAAGGTCCAAGTTCAGCCAGCTGCATTATCCAACTGCATCGCTACTGGGCGTGCAGTTCCTGACAAAAACATTAACAAATCTTGTGGGTTCCTTTCAAATAAGCTTTTTTTGATGCATTAGCATGACCATGTTTCCACATCATTTTATCACCTCAGTCTTTAGGAGGTCGCTAGCACTTCCACTAGTTCTGAAGTGTTTAATACACAATTGCATCTCTAGCCTCCAATGAAGAATTGTACCTACAAGTCATAGAATCATAGAACAACCAGATTGGAAGAGACCCATTGGATCATCGAGTCCAACCATTCCTATCAAACACTAAATTAAGTCCCTCAGGACATCATCCACCCGTGCCTTAAACACCTCCAGGGAAGGTGACTAAACCACCTCACTGGGCAGCCTATTCCAACTCCCAATGACCCTTTTCGTGAAAAACCTCCTCCTAATCTCTAGCCTAAATCTCCCTCTTGTCCTGTTCCCTGTCACTTGGGAGAAGAGCCCAACTCCCTCCTCTCCACAACCTCCTTTCAGGTAGTTGTAGAGAGTAATGAGGTCTCCTCTCAGCCTCCTCTTCTCCAGGATAAGCACCCCCAGCTCTCTCAGACGCTCCTAATAGATTCTGTTCTCCAGCCCCTTCACCAGCTTTGTTGCTCTTCTCTGGACTCTCTCCAGAGCCTCAACATCCTTCTTGTGCTGAGGGGCCCAGAACTGAACACAGGATTCAAGGAGTGTCCTCACCAGTGCCGAGTGCAGAGGGAAGTCAACACAGTCTATTATCTTCTTCTAATTGGCTTGGACAGTGTCTAGAACTGGCTAGGTTTTTACCCTTTCACACATTGACAGGTTTTTCCTAGGACTGAGAGCACCTGAGTGGGAAAACCAGTAGCAACATAAAAGAAGCTGATGCAGCTCTAGAGGATCAGTCAAGCAGCAAACAACATTTAAAAGGCTTTTGAGAAAATAGCTGCAGTTTCAGGTACCGCATCAACTGAATGGCCACACACAGATACCCTAAAACATGAGGAATAAAATACATTTCTTACAAGATGCCAGGAAAAGAACTGAAACGAGAATCAGAATGAGGGGGCATCTTTCTTAGTAATTTATTGTGCATTGTCAGCGCTTTTCAGACACAGAGCTCCTTGGTATCTACTTTTGAAATGCTTCACATGCTGCTTTGCAGCTCCCTCAGCTGGACTTCCCTCAGAGAAAGCCGCATGGAAGCTGCACACCAGCAAACGTACCAGTCAGGCAAAGATCCTGAATGCAATATCCCAAACCCCAGTTCGTAAAATCAGACCTCAAAATAAAATTACCAGTCTAGCCCTAGGTGACATAAATAATCACTAGGGATGACAGGTCCTTGAACTATATTTCATTGCTGTACTGCATTTTGTTTTCCTAAACTGTTTGCTATTGCAGATACACCCTGGGGATCCTAAAGGAGAGAACTTCATAACAATCATTTGATGCTGCAGAAATTACTCCTGATGGCAATTACTCCGGTCCCTCCAGCACTGGCCCCACTATTCTGATCCCTTACATTAATGTTTTTGTTAAGGCTTCTGCTGTTTCACTTTTATTTCTAGGAAAGAGCTTCTAATTTTGTCTGTCAAGCTAGACAGTAAAGATTGGGCTTGCTTAGCCTGGAGAAGAGGAAGCTGAGAGGAGACCTTACTACTCTGTATAACTACCTGAAAGGAGGTTGTGGAAAGGAGGGAGCTGGGCTCTTCTCCCAAGTGACAGGGAACAGGAGAAGAGAGAATGGCCTCAAGCTTCACCAGGGGAGATTTAGGTTGGACATTAGGAAAAAATTTTTCATGGAAAGGGTCATTAGGCACTGGAACAGGCTGCCCAGGGAGGTGGTTGATTCACCTTCCCTGGAGGGGTTTAAGGTGCAGGTGGACGAGGTGCTGAGGGACATGGTTTAGAGATTGGCGGGAATGGTTGGATTTGATGATCCGGTGGGTCTTTTCCAACCTGATTGTTCCATTATTCTATGATTGGCATTCTAGGATTTTAAAAATGCAAAGTAACTGTAGACATGAAGATCTACACTGTATACCAGAACCTTGTTCTTCACCAAGTGTCCCCAGCAGCCTGCGTTGTGGCACTACTGCTTAGAAAAATGAATCTTAGGGAAGAATGCTTGATTCCAACAGCATCTCAGAAAAGTTTTGATTTTGCATCAGATTAGGGCAGATGGGGTGATAAAATGCATCTCCCCTTCTCAGTCAGTCTCTTTGATAATCTTGTTTTTTATTCTCAGAACAAAGCCTATAAATATTGAGGGTTTGGGGGTTTTGTTTGTTTGTTTGTTTGTTTGTTTTTCCTATTGCCATGTCCCTCCACAGTCTAAAACCAAACCAGTTTTCCAAAGACAAAATGATTCTTTTCTAAGGTCAAAAAAGACAAAATTTCATTTCCCTAACAATCACTGGACATCTGTGAACTGGTCCTCAGAGAAAAGCATTATTTCCTACATTGCATAGACAGGAAAGTTAAAGTAAAAAGCTTGTGAATGAGAAAGTGAAGAACCAAACTCAACCTGCAGCTATAGCTTCCAGCAAGGCAAATAGAAATTACACTCCTTAAGACTGGATCCTTGAGATTCATTATAATAAAACATCTTTTGATGGGGAAATTATTATAGCTTCTTTGAGCTATGAAGATATATAAGTCACATCACTGTGCATTTATTTTACGTCCCAGATTCTTATGATAATCCATCTATTTTCAAAGGTTTAGCCGTACTGAACAGTGTGGGTAAGACTGTTCATAAATCTCTGAAGTAAATTGAAACACAAGCTTGCAAAGAACAATAAGTGATCAAACAGTCCCCTGACATTGCACGAAGCTACCTATGTCTCTTTTCATGAATATTTCTTACCTATCAAATCCACTTGCTTACTCTGTCTCCGTCACTTCAGAACCCCAGTTCTCTAACAGACATAAATTTCTATCCCAGCCTAGATTTATCAGCAGCTGTCTTGTACCTACCGCACTTGCTTGTTCCTTCTTTCCTTTTCTTCCTCAGCTGTAGCTAAACACAAAAGGTCGTCGCTAGAAACATCCAAAACTTATAGCCTCCTACTTCCTATAATACACTGGGACACAAGTTAAAGAACCTAAATAAACCTCCTCTCCTAAATGCATTGTTTGGTTTAAGTGAAAAGGACATTTTTAAAAAAAAGGTTAGCATTATTTTGGAATTAATACTACAGTAAGTTTTGTAGCGTCTTTTAAAATTCAACATTTCAGACAAGTGAGGTATTACAGAAAATACTGAAAGGAGAGAGATAAGGGACAATGTAAAGAAAAAAGGTATTAGTACCTATTTAGGCCAGATGTTAAGAGGCAAAAACCCTAAATCTTGATTTTACAACAAGTAGGTTGGAAGAGACCCACTGGATCATCTAGTCCAACCATTCTTATCAAACACTAAACCATGTCCCTCAGCACCTCATCCACCTGTGCCTTAAACACCTCCAGGGAAGGTGAATCAACCCCCTCCCTGGGCAGCCTCTGCCAGTGTCCAATGACCCTTTCTGTGAAAACTTTTTTCCTAATGTCCAGCCTAAACCTCCCCTGGCGATTTCCTAATGTCTAGTCCTAACATAAATATAAAGCAAAATACTGTGCACAGCCCTTTTACTCTTCCTACTATTGTACTGCATCTAGCAGAAATTTGAGAACCATGATTCTTTTCCCATTATTTTTTACCTTCTAGAGTGCTGACAGACTAAGTAATGCCCAGTTTGTAAGTACGCAGTCAAACTCATTTCCTCTGTGCTTGAACCCAAGTATTGCTGGGGCTTAATTTACGTCTTGAGGTTTGGCAGATGTCCATATAATTAGGTTTTCCATTTTTGTGACTTCTTTACAGCCAAGATTTCATGTGGGAGGGAAGCATAATGAGTCAAGTGACTGCAGTCTCTATCACACACGTGCCGCTTGGCAGTACCAGGAGCTTATGACCATATTATTTGAAGGAATAGGAGGGAAGATTGAAAAACACGAATCCACATCCTAATGTAATTGAGATAAGTGACGCTGTACAGACAGCAGAATAAGCTACACTTGTATGATTAACAATAGTAGTCTAAGCATCCTCAACAAGCACTCAGTAAGGACAGGAATTCTCCTCAGTGTATTATCCTGAAGGAATATAAAATACTGCACCTGCCTCCCACATGGGTTTTAAATCTTAATAAATATTTTCAACACAATTGAAGCCTCTGGCAGGAAAGAGCCTTCTACAAATGTGAAGTGCTATTATCAATCTAATATGCTAAAAATACTCACTCCTTTGCTTCTGATAAAGCTTCTTGTTAATGAGCTATTTCACAAACATCGAAATTAATTCACTGTAAAATGATTTATTGCTATACTTTCAATAAAAATCCATGCACGTGTTCCCAAAGAAACAAACTTTTATTAAAGGTGTTAGTTTCTACTGTTACTTTAACAATCCTTTTTTAATTCCACCAAAGAAACTTTAAAAAAAAAAGGTTATACTTGTATATTTTGGAAGATTTTTTTCTATGTATATTGACTGTTTGAGGTAAGGGATCTTCAGTATCAGTGTAATTAATATTACTATAAACATCAACATACAGGAACTTATCTTGAAAGCCTGATATGCTGAGTTGACTACAAAAAATATGGACTATTTTTGCCTTTTTTTTTTTTTCTTAGCTTGCACATTCAAACCTGGAACCAAACTCATTTAACTGGAAATGGGCATGTAAAGAATGAAACTTAAAGGCCACATTGGTTTGTCTGGAATAATATTACAAGCATCCCATAGATCCAGCCTTCAGAAGGCCTTACGTGGCTGTTTGATGAGCTAAAGCTCTTCATCTAAGTTATTCACGGTAATAGGAAAGCAACTCTTGAAAATAATTGATGCTGTAGATGGCTGCAGAAGCCTTAGTTCAAATCTCAAACAAGTCAGTGCTGGGAGGGGCATGGAAAAGTGGTGCTGGGTTAAAAACACGTAGTTCATTTAGATTCAACAAGTTCATGGTGAAATTATAGCGCTATTTGTTAATCATAGAATTTTGTCAGCTTATCAGTTACAGAGCCTATTGTGAATGGCAGGTTGTTTCTCCTCATGTATATAACTTGGAGGCTTTGAGTTTTCCACTACTTTTTTTTCCTACTGATACAGAAAATTACAAAACCAAGGACCCATAAAACTAAGAAAAGGCTGAGTTGGTAAGTAAAGTACGGAGAGTAAGATCTATTTTCTTTAAATACTTTACATGAAGTTATTTAGAATAAACTTCGGCTTTTCAAATGAAAAATCATTAGATACAGATTTTGAATGCTTTGAAAGGAATCACAGAATCGTAGAATCACCAGGTTGGAAGAGACCCACTGGATCATCGAGTCCAACCATTCCTATCAATGGACTTCCTTATTCCTATCAAAAGGACTTTCATAGTAACAAAATGATGTGTAATTGAGGATCCGAAGTCTGTTTAAAAAACTTCAGCAGGACTTTTCTTGTTTGAAACAAAGCAAGGAACCTGTAACACTCAAACTCCAATCACCCAGATTTGAAGCAGGATTTTAGCATACATGTAAATAGTTTCTCAGCTTTGGCTGCCACATAGTTGCAAGGTTAATACTGAAGTATGGAATCTCTACAGAGCTTATGAGGAGGAAAAAGATGAAGACGAGGTCCTGAGGGACATGGTTTAGTGTTTGATAGGAATGGTTGGACTCGATGATCTGATGGGGCTCTTCCAACCTGGTTGTTCCATTATTCTATGATTCTATGATATAGTAATTGTAAAACGTAGCTAGTCCACAGCTCTACTCTGATAATCTAACATGAATGAGAAGTTCACCAATTTACAACATTAAGTGACTGGTATTTTTTTACTAGTGCTACGTGAGAGTAAATATTGGCTGTCACATTCAGTATAGTTTCCAACTGTTTTCTTCAATATTAGTGTAAATTTCATAGAATCATAGAATCATAGAACAACCAGGTTGGAAGAGACCCACCAGATCATTGAGTCCAACCATTCCCACCAATCTCTACACCATGTCCCTCAGCACCTCATCCACCCGTGCCTTAAACACCTCCAGGGAAGGGGAATCAACCACCAACCTGGGCAGCCTATTCCAATGCCCAATGACCCTTTCTGTGAAAAACTTCCTCCTAATCTCCAGCCTAAATCTCCCCTGGCGGAGCTTGAGGCCATTCCCTCTCGTCCTGTCCCCTGTCCCTTGGGAGAAGAGCCCAGCTCCCTCCTCTCCACAACCTCCATTCAGGTAGTTGTAGAGAGCAATAAGGTCTTCTCTCAGCCTCCTCTTCTCTAGGTTAAACGCCCCCCTCTCTCTCAGCCGCTCCTCATAAGGTCTGTTCTCCAGACCCCTCACCAGCCTTGTTGTACATTTACCTTCATTGTACATTTACGCTAAAAAATACATTGGAAGCATTTGCAGTGGTCTGAGTCTCAGCTGGTAAAAATGGCAGCAATTCCACATATGTTAATACAGATATGATGAACAAAACTAGCTAGAGATGAAGTTTCTTAATGCTACATCCCACTGCACTCCTGTAGTTTGCCAAACCATGTTTAATATCTTGCCACAACCTATTGCAATAACTGTGAATGTTGGCCAGTTTGAGAATACTGCAAATGTATTATTTATATCATCAAATGCCTTCTATAAAATACAAAGCAAAGTTAAAGACAACTTCCATTATTTCCTTGTGGCTGGAAGGCAAATCTCTTGCTTTCTCTTAACAGAATACAACTTTCATTGATTTATAGCTTTGCAGATCATTCCTTGTATGGTTGTTGAATTCACTGTACAACAGGGACTAGAGAAGCTGTGTGTTTTGGCAAGTGCTATTCATCTTCCATGCTTCAGTCCCCCCGTCACGTTATTCTGATCTCTATGTACTACAGTAGCAATGATCACTGTAGCTGAACAGAAGGCTGAGATTAGCAGTCCTTTCTCACACATGGCAAAACACTGGGTTTCAGAGCCTCTGGGTATCTGTAAACTCCATGAACAAAATGCTCAGCCCTCCTCAATGAGGTGTGAGATAATATCATTTCTACCAAGCTTTGGAGATGGACTTTCAGCTTAACTTTCCTGGCATTTCTACAACCAGATAGCAACTTCTTCTTGGAGAAGTTTAGGGAGGCTATTCTCCCTCTGTACTCAGCACTGGTGAGACCGCTCCTTGAATCCTGGGGTCAGTTCTGGGCCCCTCACCACAAGAAGGATGTTGAGGCTCTGGAGAGAGTCCGGAGAAGAGCAACAAAGCTGGTAAAGGGTCTGGAGAACAAGAGGAGCATCTGAGAGAGCTGGGGGTGTTAATCCTGTAGAAGAGGAGGCTGAGAGGAGACCTCATTGCTCTCTATAATTACCTGAAAGGAGGTTGTGTAGAGGAGGGAGCTGGGCTTTTCTCCCAAGGGACAGGGCACAAGAGGGGATGGCTTCAAGCTCGACCAGGGGAGGTTCAGGTTCAACATAAGGAAAAAATTTTTCACAGAAAGGGTCATTGGGCACTGGCAGAGGCTGCCCAGGGAGGTGGTTGATTCACCTTCCCTGGAGGTGTTTAAGGTGTGGGTGGATGAGGTGCTGAGGGACATGGTTTAGAGATTGGTGGGAATGGCTGGACTTGATGATCCGATGGGTCTCTTCCAACCTGGTGATTCTATGATTCTATGATTCTTTGATCTCTGAACTAAGCTAGAGATATAAAATCTGACAACAGCAGTGGTGGACACCCGGCTTTTCAAAGTTATTTCAGTGAGCCTGAAGTACATTGAGTTGCACTCACACTTTCACATTTTGCACATGGGAAACACCAGAGAAGCAGTTGACTCCTGTGGAGGTGGTAGCAGAAAGGGAAATGTGAAGAAATACATGAGCATTAGGGGATGATATTCTCCTTGAGTGCACACTGAAATAAGGTTTGATAAGTTTGGTGTAAATATTCAGGGCAATGTTCAAAGACCCTACAGACCTTGATGTATACCTCTAAAAATTTTTCTTGCATCTTTTTCTTTACATCTGAAAAAATGCTGACAGCAACCCTTGGGGTGGGCAATCATTGCTTACAACACACAGCATAAATAAATATGAATGCAAATCAGGAGCTTGCAGGGGGAAGCACAGCACAGAGGAAAATGCAAAAAATATTTCTAAATACATTTTTATCTTAGCTGATTGTTTACTAAATGCTTCGGATGTTACATATGCTTTGACTGATAAAATGATTCTTCAAAAAATACTTGCTCCAAACGGCTGCTTTTCTAACATAACCAAAGACAATATTGGAGTAGTTTAGGTGCAATGACATTTGAACTGAAACATGATTTGGAAAATGCAGAGAGCAGATTCTGAGATCCTGTATAAGGATGCAAGGAATAAAACAGTTTATTTTCATGCTGGCAGAACTTTGCCACAAATAGGTGGTTGTTATTAGTGTTTGAATAGCTTGTAAGTGTGTGGTTCCCTGAAATTAAATAATAGTTTTGCAAATGTGCTTAATTCTGCATAGTTAGACAACCACCAATTCAGAAAAGAAATCTTTGTTAGTGGTATGGCAGAAAAAAACCCTTGTATTTCACACTGGGGAGAAACCAGATGTTAATATCTTCCAAGGAGTAGAATTATTTTAGAGCAAATGGTGGGAATAATGCTAGAATAGTAATATTTTAAAATTGAAATCCCATTGTCTGGCATTATGGTATTATCATGAAAGATGATGGGAGCAGTTTAACTCATTTGTGTGGGTTGATGCATTTCTTGTACTTCTGAGCTGTGCCAAGTTCAACCAAGGACTTTGAACCTTGTAACTGGAAGAGAGCAGCACTAGAACTCATAGTTAGCTACCCCTGAATGAAGAATTGCTTCTTTAATACAGTATGTTTGTTATCAGTTTTTCTGTTTTCAGTGGGAGACTGTCACTCCTGTTCTCTTCTTGTTTAATATAAAGTTCATTTTAGATATTTAGAATCATAGAATCACCAGGTTGGAAGAGACCCACCAGATCATCGAGTCCAACCATTCCTATCAAACACTAACTCATGTCCCTCAGGACCTCATTCACCCACACCTTAAACACCTCCAGGGAAGGTGAATCAACCACCTCCCTGGGCAACCTCTGCCAGTGCCCAGTGACCCTTTCTGTGAATTTTTTTTCCTAATGTCCAGCCTAAACCTCCGCTGGTGGAGCTTGACGCCATTCTCTCTTGTCCTGTCCCCTGTCCCTTGGGAGAAGAGCCCAGCTCCCTCCTCTCTACAACCTCCTTTCAGGTAGTTGGAGAGAACAATGAGGTCTCCTCTCAGCCTCCTCTTCTCCAGGATAAACACCCCCAGCTCTCTCAGCCATTCCTCCTGTTCCCCAACCCCTTCCCCAGCTTTGTTGCTCTTCTCTGGACTCACTCTAGAGTCTCAACATCCTTCCTGTGGTGAGGGGCCCAGAACTGAACACAGGATTCGAGGAGCGGCCTCACCAGTGCTGAGTACAGAGGGAGAAACAACAGTAAGGCTTGTGAACCCAAGGCTTGCCCGGACATCATCACAGTAGCTCCATTTGACAAGTGAAAAAGTCAGTAAATCTCTTCAACATGTTTATTTTAATTTGGCAAGAGATGGTGGCACTTCCGTTTTGCTCAGGAACATCTTTATGAATTGTAAAAAGAAAGTGGATAAAATACCCACTTGAAAGAACTTTCCATTTTGCAAGGGGAAGAATACATGTTCCTGTAGCCATCACTACATAGAAGACAAAAGACTGTTCTTTTCTACATGCTGGATTACCAGGGACCTTGAAAACAAATGGAGTTTAGTCCAGAAGGGAACAACAGAAAAATGATAAAAAGACTTAGAAAATGGAAATTGCAAGGTTTATAAAGAGGATTGACTGTCCAGCACTTAGAGGAGAGGATAAATAACTGTCTATACATATATAAAGAAAGAGAAGAGGGACCAATTATTCTCTCCAGTTATCAAGGGCAAAAGAAGACTAATGGGTTTAGGATGTTGCAGGGAAAATGACAGTTTAACATCAGGAAATACTTTGGGTAGAAGAACAATTAGGACAATGTATAGAATCATAGAATCACCAGGTTGGAAGAGACCCACCGCATCATCAAGTCCAACCATTCCTATCAATAATGCTCTCATGATGCTCTCAGGGGAAATTGGGTAGGATTTCCAATCACTGAACTTGTTCTAGTGTAAGGCTAGAAATCATTCTGAAGATCTTATTCAGCCAAGCCTACCAGAACTACAAGGCCTTGGTCCTGTGTACCTTCATGTAAGAAGGTAACCCTCATCTAACCAGAAGTCTTTGCTTAAGAGCTGCCTGTACGGTGCCATATATTTAATAAATATATAAGGAGTGGTGAGATGTGTTAGCCTCTTTCCCAAAGAAGCAAACTCACAAGTGGTAGTTACTTATAAAAACCTGCAACATATAGTAAAATTTTATGGATTTTTCCTTATCAAATTCCAGAAATGTTTCTCTCTTGTTCCTGAGAAAAACTGATTCATATAATCATAGAATCATAGAACAACTAGGTTGGAAGAGACCCACCAGATCATCGAGTCCAACCATTCCCATCAAACATCAAACCATGTCCCTCAGGACCTCATCCACCCACACCTTAAACACCTCCAGGGAAGGTGAATCAACCACCTCCCTGGGCAGCCTATTCCAATGCCCAATGATTCAATAAAGATTCTTCTGTTTTCTATTTGCACGTTATGAATTGGTTTGCATATTAACATGTCTAAATCCTGCAGAAATTCAACTTAGAATCATAGACTGATAGAATGGGTTAGGTTGGAAGGAATCTTAAAGATTATCCTGTTCTAACCCTCCCGGCATGGGCAGGAACACCTTTGTCTAAGTCAGATAGTTCAAAACCTCATACAGCCTGGCCTGGAACATTTTGATAGAAATGGTTGGACTCGATGATCTGGTGGGTCTCTTCCAACCTGGTGATTCTATGATTCTGTGATTCTATGATTCTGTCTCCAGGGGTGGGTATAATTCTGAAGTTTTCATTTAATTGGAATACCTTCTTACTGGTTATCAGAATTTAGTTTTATATTGGTTTTTTTTTTTTAATTTAAATGTAGTGTATATGGCTCTTAGCCAACCTCCAAAAATGTCTATCACAAGGCTGTTTCCACAACAATAATTATAGGAAGAATTTCAATAAGTAAGAGGAAAATTGTTTGTATGTGGTGCCATCATTAAATCCATGTGATTGGTTTGTTCTCTGCATTAGTATTTCAGGAGAATTTTGGTCAAGGACAGCCATTCTGCTCTTATTGGTAATTGATCAGGCTCAACGGAAACTCCAAAAATACTAATGAGTTTAATGAATCAAAACTTCCATTGCCTGCCTGCCTGCCGCTGTTGTGTCAAACTCCAGGGAAATTAAGGTTCTGACAGTGTTTGATGAACAGAGTAAAATCACAATTCTCTCATGAAAGCGAAGTTAGATCTGCAAATGGATCGAATGACACAACCTTCCTTGCTTAGGGGAAGAGTAGTGGGTAGTCAACATGTGGAAAATGCAGTATAAAAATTGCCAAAAGGGATCACCCTCCATATATTATACAGTTCTACGAAATACATAGGGTTGTTCCTCATAATTCTAACAGAATTATGGCAGACCTGGAAATTTTCCATTCTCTTAATTGGCATTCTGATTTACCTTCTGAACTGTTTATGTTTTTCTTAGGAAAAAAGGAAAACTCTATATATCTTTGAGCATCCTTACACTTCAGGATAGCAACGTCATTATTTTGAAATCAGATATTTATTCCTGGAAATTGTACAATTTCCTAAAGTGACATGGTCAGTTGGCTTTCTAGGTTCATTATTATTTATTTGACAGGAATGGTTGGACTCGATGATCCGGTGGGTTTCCTCCAACCTGGTCATTCTGTGATTCTATGATTAGTTTATGTTTTAATTTATATCTCATCCTTCTTGCTGCTTGGATCCAGGGTGTATTACTAATGTTAAGTTAGCTACCTCGAATCATAGAATCATAGAATCATAGAATCACCAGGTTGGAAGAGACCCATCGGATCATCGAATCCAACCATGCTTAATGCAACAACAAGAAGAACATGCTTATGTGTTCTTCTCTGTGTTGTAGCAGAAGGCGACTTCAAGCAGCAGTTTTACTAAAACTTCTCTTCTTCTTAGAACTCTAAGTAGCTTATTTGCTCTTCTGATCCAGAGTAGCACAGAGTGCATGCTTCTGTGATAATGATGAAAGGGCTAATGAGATACCAGGGAAATCTTCCGATGATGTTTTAAATAGATCAAAACATGTGAACAGCCAAAGTCAGATCTTATTTCATGTATGGGCAGGTCGCCCCTTTAAGGATATTTTCTTGGATTTCTAGCTGTGAACTGAGAATCCGTATTGTTAGTTTTCTTAAGAAAGCTCACTACAGCCTCTAGGGTTTCGAATATCAATATCTACATTTCAAAAAGGTATGTAAACATGAGTTTGTCTTTTCTTTTCAAGTTCTCTCTTTGTCAGATAGTGAAAGAATTTGCTGTCTTTGTTCCATTGTTTATTCTGCCAGTCTCTGACCTTTGTAAGCTACCTGCAGTATCCATTGTCTCTTTCAACATGAATGCAACAACATGTAGAACAAAAGGGCAAAAAGGAAGAGTACACCTACCTTCCTGCCATGTGAGAAGAGGTTCAAATGTATTTTTTTTAGTTTATTTAACTTTCAGATGCAGTATTTTCTGGTATTCAGCCATGACATCTCATTTTGATGAAGAATACACGAAAAGAATCTACCTACAATATCTACCATCCAAGCATTGCAGAGGACGGGGACTGTGGAATAATTCAGGAGACAAATGAGGGACATTAGTTTAGAATTGCCATAAAGCTTTCACAACAATACCAATACTAAATAAAAAAAAAAAAAAATTACTTCTCTTCTCGTGCTAACCACCTCATGGCTGTTTCTTAGGAAGTTCTCTAATCAAACTTTCCTTCTACATCTAGGAAGATATTGCCACCCAGGGAATTTTCAATGGGTCTCAGTCTATTTATTTCTGTATGTTTCTCCTGGATAATCATACTAGACATGGTTATTCTCACTATCACTTGCCATGGAAATAAACGAAGTGCGGAATGGCAAGTTTGTAGCTCAGACATGTAAATATTAAGCTAAACAGCCTAGAGTCAGGCTTTACCTACACTCTTTGACCAAACAGTTCAACTGAGCTTGTCTAACCTATGAAAAGGAGACAGAAAGAACATTTGAAAAGTAAATGGAAGTTTTGTCAGGTACAGCAACAGTCAGTCCCTACACTGTGGTGGCCACACAACCTTCTAAAATAAGGCAATGAGAGTCAAGCTTAGGAACTTTAAGCTTAGGTGAAAATAGTCCATGAGAATCATAGAATCATATGTTCTAACTCTTAATTTGGATCTTGGATAGAAGAATGAGTGGGATTAACTTCTGAGACTCTCTTTGGAAAGGTGAACAAAAAAATACATATGTGGGGAAAGCTTTTTTTTGACCTATCAAAACTTCCACCACTGTGACTGAAGCCCTTGAAAACTTAGTTCACTACTATGTCTGAAATATGAACATTTTGGAATGCCAGCTCCTTGGTCTGACCTTTAAAGAGAGCTGTGGATTATTCAACCAGAAAACAAGTATTTTGAGAGGAATTTTGATTATAAAAATAGGATGAAGGAAATGTGTTCAAAACAAACAGGGGCAAAGAGCTGCTCCCTTCACCAGCCATTCTGGAAGAAATCTATTGGTAGCATTGCCAGATGTCCTTTCAATCATTGAGTTTGTTCTACATAGACAGGAGCAGGAAACACTTGACCAACACTTGATGCAAACCTAATTAATTAATTCCATGAATATTTTCTCTGTACAAAAAGGCAGCACAGTCTAATTCTTTTTTCTGGCAGTTATTAATGAGTATGTACATATACATGGATAAAGTATTGATGAGATATACTAGTATCAATAGAGATAAAGAATTTTCAGGCTGGACTCATTTATAAGTCTATCACCAGGAGCCATTTGTCATTGATACATATCTAATAAATTATGTAGGGAAGACAACTTGATAACTCACTTCCAATAAAGTTTTTGCAGTGCTGGCATAATGCTCTAACTCATTCTCATTGCACCTTTCATAATTTACAGCTGAGTGGATCTAACCTGGGAAAATCTCAGTATTCAAGCTAAGTAATGAATAGAAACTGGTTTTTTCTTTGGTATAAATACAACAGTGTGGATATTGTAGCTATATTCTGCATAGACAGCAAGATCACAAATCAACATGTGTAGAATCATAGAATGTCCTCAGTTGGAAGGGACCCACGAGGATCACTGAGTCCAACTCCTGTTCCTGTATAGGACATCCCCAACATTCACACCATGTGTCTGAGTACATTGTCCAAATCCTTCCTGAATATTGTCTGACTTGCACCACAACTGCTTCCTGGGGAGTTGTTACAGTGCTCTACCACCCTCTGGGTGAAGAACCATTTCCTACCATCCAACGTAAACCTCCCCTGACACATCCTCCTGGCAACCCCTCAGGTCTTGTCATTGGTCACCAGAGAGAGGAGATCAGTGCCTGATCCTCCTCAAGTATATACAATATATAGGAGGAGTATATACTCCTCAAGTATATACAAGTCATGTAATATGTTGCATCCTGTAGCACAATTTAAATAATCAATACCTAGAAAGCATGCTTCCCATAGGAGAGAAAACACAAGCATGGTTAAAGATCTGATAAAAATCTGAGCTAGTCACATCAGGAATGTACTATCAAAACATCAGCTCTTCAGACTGCAGGGTCCAGAGGAAGCATTTTCTACCTGTTCAGAAATATTTCCCTAACTTCTAAGGAGAACTTTGTATGTGCCATTTTTGTTAAAATCATAGAATCATAGAATCATAGAACAGCCAGGTTGGAAGAGACCCAACGGATCATCGAGTCCAAACATTCCTATCAAACACTAAACCATGTCCCTCAGGACCTCATCTACCCATGCCTTAAACACCTCCAGGGAAGGGGAATCAAACAAATACCTGGGCAGCCTATTCCAATGCCCAATGACCCTTTCTGTGAAAAACTTCCTCCTAATCTCTAGCCTAAATCTCCCCTGGCGGAGCTTGAGGCCATTCCCTCTTGTCCTGTCCCCTGTCACTTGGGAGAAGAGCCCAGCTCCCTCCTCTACACAACCTCCTTTCAGGGAGTTGTAGAGAGTAATGATGTCTCCTCTCAGCCTCCTCTTCTCTAGGCTAAACAACCCCAGCTCTCTCAGCCATTCCTCATAAGGCCTCTTCTCCAGCCCCTTCATCAGCTTCGTTGCTCTTCTCTGGACTTGCTCCAGAGCCTCAACATCCTTCTTGTGCTGAGGGGCCCACAACTGAACACAGGATTCAAGGAGCGGCCTCATCAGTGCCGAGTACAGAGGGAGAATAACCTCCCTGGACCTGCTGGTCACACCGTTTCTGATCCAAGCCAGGATGCCATTGGCCTTCTTGGCCATCATAGGATCCAGCTCCTGATCATTGATTCTGTCTGACTAACTCTATACTTCCGCCTACCTTGTCTGAAGACACATGGATTGTGACTCACTTATGGATTTAAGCTACTTCTGTCACAAGCTTTAATTTATAATCATGAATTCTTGATCAGCAAAGCCAGGTCATGTTTAGAATATAAGAAAATCTGATTTTTTTTTTTCACCTTAACAGGTTTTCTTATTTATTTCTGCAACCAATTTTTTGTGCTTCACCAAAAGTCTGTGTTCTTCAAAACTGGCTACCCACAGACAAAATGGATGCATCAGTTTTCCTGTACACATGATTGGGAATAAAGATTATTCCAACTATAAAAGAATCCACCACTCCTAGTTTAACCCCTCAAATGCCCAGTTAACACTGAATGAGCTCCCATGAGCTTCATAGGTAGACTACCATGTCTAAGATGTGCTTAGAACAACTTTCGAACAATTTCTTCATTGTCTTCAGTAGAAGACAATAGAGAAACTCATCCTGATGCTATGAAAGTTTGATCAGGTCCTTAGTCCTTAGATCTGAGAAATACTAATTTGTTCTTGCAAAGAGCCCCCAGAATAATTATTGAATGACCACCAGTTACTTTGAAAAGGTATATATACAGTCCTTATTAGAATATATATTTGGGGGAAAAAGGGTATTTCACAAGGCACAGAAGTGTTTTTAGTCTGACAAACTAACAGAAGGACAAGTATTTCCCTTTCTCATTATTCTTAGCTTGTATGTGGCCAAAAAAGAGGGAAAGGTTGAGTGTTTGGATGATCTTACACTCGTTCTTCTTCTCAAAGGGTTTTAGTGTACCACTTCCATCTCTGATCAAGGTGGATTACCAGGATTTCTTTCAGCGGATGAACAGTTCAAAAACAATACTCACAAGTATGTGAACACAGTAGAAAATTCACCTTCAAAGCCCTAAATAAGATGCAAGGAAAGGTGCATTTACATTTTAAATTTCTCTTCTAAATCCTACCCAGGGTACCTGTAGGAGCGACGGCTATTTTAAAATTCATATGAAGTTTTGGATCTCGAATCCAGGAATATTTCCTGTTGAGAGAGTGCATACATCACAAAATGCCATCATCACTTGCCACATTTATTATGCAGATTGTTCTCTTGAAATATGGCAATAGATGATTTCTGCCTCTTGGGATGCTCAAGACTTAGACCACATTGAATGATAATGGCTTGTGGAAAACCTTACAGTGCTGCTGCTCTTCGTACAGCATTGATTTGTGGATAATGACAGGGATATTTTTTCCTCTAAAAGCTGACAATCAACCCTTCCAGAGTACTTAATACAGAAAGAAAAAAATGTTAGATGAGTTTACAGCACGGTTATACATCAAAGTTCTATCAATGCATTATGCATCTCCTTTCTCTTCCTTACATGCTTTCCCTGATACTCCTAAACAGAAATAGCTCATTGCAACATGCTATAGGTATAAATATCAGCAGGACCAATTTGGTGAAACTATCATATTAATTTCTGTATAAAGGTCATTTTACTTTTTGAAAAAGAAAAAGATCACTGGAAGCAGACTACTCTGAATCCTGGGTCCTTTAGTCTATTAATTTGTGGTTCATGATTAAAATAAGCATGAATCTACAGTATCGTTAGCTCTCTCTGTGTGGCACATACTTCGCCTTTCTCAGCAGTTGATTCACTGTTTTTGAACAGCTGATTTGATATCAGATTTGTGCTGAGATCTCAAAACGTTTCCAAACAACTAAATTGCAACCAAACTTAATCATTAAATGTTAACCTGGCAATAATCATAGAATCATTGAATCAATGAAATCATAGAATCAATGAAATCGTAGAATCAATGAAATCGTAGAATGAAAATCGTAGAATTTCATGGTTTAATTTCTGTAACTGACTAAGGCACTAGTCCATATTTACTCACTAACTATAATAATTCCTTTGGAACAAAATAATTTAGAATAGTCATATTATGGTCCTTTCAGATTTATTGTGACCTTAATACTGGGCATGCATTTATGAAACCTAAAATACTTTCAAGACTTTTACCTTGAGACAGGTTAAGAATGCAGAGTGCATAAACACACAGTACACATTTTGGTAAGGTGGTCCATTTTCAAACCTTAGTTGCACTGCTTGCTTTAAAAAGAAGAGTTCTCAGGAAGTTTTTTGTGTGTTTTTTTTTTTTTTCAATCAAAGGCATGTTCAAACTGCAGACACAAATTGAAATGGGAAAAGTCAATTTTGGCTGTATTGTTACATAGGCATAATTACAATTTTATAAAACTAAGACAGAATCTGTGTGGGACTGAAATAAAGGGTCAAAGGGCCAAAATTTGCTCAGGGACGTGGTTTAGTGGCAGATAGGAATGGTTGGACTCAATGATCTAAGAGGTCTTTTCCAACCTAGTGATTCTATGATTGTATGATTCTAAATCATTGACTTTGCCCAGCTGTTATGTGCAGAAAGTTTTTAAATTAGCGTGTTTAAATTCTAGATAGGCATCTGGAGCATGCAGTGACACAGTGAGAGCTTTGAACTTTCTTTTACTTGAAAGAGTCAGCATTTGATCCATTACTGTACTGTGTGCATACCTTCATTCCCAGTGTGAATAACTGAGTAAATATGCAGAGGCATCTGAACACCTGAGTATAAAAACTTTCAGACAGACTCCACAGTCCTGTCCTTGACCTCCAGCAACCCTCTAGCCTAGAAGTTCTTTGTAATATTTAAGCCGAACATCTCCCATTACATCAGCTGATGGCAAAAATTCCTGTAACTTGTCACCTTCTGACTCATAGACAGCAAAACCTGAAGTGTGTTTTCATGTCTTAAGACAGAGTACGTTTAAAGAGGTTCAAGAAATTGCATGATTATTAGTTATGGTGTAAGAACAACGTCTGAAAGAAACATCCAACCGTAAAAACCTGAATGTGGATTCCTCAGATGTGCTGTGGATTTTCTATGTTGCTTCATCACCTTTAAAGCAACTGACTTCCTATTAACAAAGATACAAAGGTTTTTCTGTTGCAATCTCTATGTTTGGTGAGGAAAGATCAAAAAATATCCAAGCAAGTGGTGATACAACCTTCTACAAATCTCAGCACATCAGTTTCAGTAGCTTAGCAATGCTGAGGGCTCAGCAGCTGTCCTTGAATCTTTCTTTGCCTTTCCCTTCCCCCATTTATTTTTTCTCCTCCCAATATATGTATTTACATCATAAATCAACAAGGGGATTGAAAGTAACAAGCAGTTCAAGATGAAATCCCTGGCTGCAAGTACCTTGTTTTCTGAAGCTGTATATTAGTCTGAAATGTTGTTTGAGGTTCAGTGTCTTTCAGATTAAATTGACATTTTACAAAAGGAGAAATATTCATTCTCCTTAACCTTTGGAAATAACATTGGGTTAAGACAGTAACTCCATGCTATGAATTTCTTATCATGTCCTACAGTGCCCAGGCTACTATTTTCTTTAACCTCTGACGTATTAATGAGCTGGTCTAGGTGTCAAACACCTCAAGCACTTTGGTGAAAGAGCAGTAGTGACCCACGATGCATTTGATCTTGTTTCTTGGCATTTCTGTCGTCATTATTTGATTGTATGAAAATGGTAAAATGCCAAAGAACTCTCAGCTCCTGTGAACATGAATCCTTTCAAACAGAAATAGCCTGTATAATACTAGGAGAGAGATTACAAAGGACATTCCTCCTGGGTCCTGCATAAATGCCAACCAGTTAATTCCGTGTTCCCTGCTTGGCTTCCCCACACTTTGGGGGTTTTTTTTCATCTTCAGGTTGTTGGGGGTGAAGTTTTATTCTTTTTTCAGCTGTTCTTTTAGTTTGATTTTGATTCATTCAATTACTTATCAGAAAAGCCTTTTACCGGTTCATAAATGCTGTTCACTATTGAGATTTTGGGCTGCTCTAGAAGCCTTGCTCTTCATTGAAGAGCAGCTTAACCCTCAATCTAAGCAAGATGAGTGTTTGAGGGAAATGTTCCACTCTTCACTAAGGATGTATAACCCACTCTGTGATGAAGTCGGGGGGAAACCTTCAAAACATGGCAGATCCTCTATTTACAGGTACCTTAAGTACCTTTTATTTTCCCACTACCTAAGAACTATCTTGATACTTATCATTGAAGATCTGAATTAAATTTCCTTCATAGTGAATGTCTTTCTCTGGAGTGAGTAATAAAGTGACTCATTGCATCTGAAAACGGCTATAAAGACAATGATGAGTTAAATAAAAAATTAGATTCCTGACACCATTATAAACTTTCCTTACATCAGTGGAACTACAGAAAGATACCAAGTGCCATATGCAGTCTCTTCCTCCCATTTTTTGATATCTAAGACTGAGTCATCAACCTTCAAAGTCTGTGTTTTGGGTTTTTTTTTATTTTTTTAGGGGTTGGAGAACAGGCCCTATGAGGAGCGGTTGAGAGAGCTGGGATTGTTTACCCTAGAGAAGAAGAGGCTGAGAGGAGACCTCATTACTCACTACAACTACCTGAGGGGAGGTTGTGGAGAGAAGGGAGCTGATATCTTCTCCCAAGTGACAGGGGACAGGACAAGAGGGAATGACCTCAAGCTCTGCCAGGGGAGATTTAGGCTAGAGATTAGGAGGAATTTTTTCACACAGAGGGTGATTGGGCATTGGAATAGTCTGCCCAGGGAGGTGGTTGATTCACCTTCCCTGGAGGTGTTTAAGGGACGGGTAGATGAGGTGCTGAGGGACATGGTTTAGTGTTTGATAGGAATGGCTGGACTTGATGATCCGATGCGTCTTTTCCAACCTGGTTGTTCTATCATTCTATGAATTACAACCACTGCTGTTCTGGGGACAAGGCAGTTTGGAAGTCCAGTAATAAAACACACTAGGGATGTGACCTTTCATGCAATTGAGAGGCCTCTTACTGCGAGCCCTCTACTAATTTAGGTTATATTTCTAAAGTATCCTATCTCAGTTCAAATATCGGCCCTGTAAATGGAGAGGAGCTAAACTACCTTTAAAATACATCAGAACTCTACAATTATCTTATGATCTCATTGTCTTCAAAGCAATATCAGTGACAGGCTTAGTTTTAAAAGCATAGATATGGATTTTAAGTAACTTATAATAGTGAGTCATATAGTTATAATATATAACTATAATATATAATATATATAACATTACTTATAATAGTGAGTCAATAGTTTAGTGTTTGATAGGAGTGGTTGGACTCGATGATCCGATGGGTCACTTCCATCCTGATGATTCTATGATTCTATGAAAAAGCAGTAATAGTTTCAACTGGTCAGATACTCTGTTTACTTAAGATTTACAATGCTACTGGATAAATCCCTGAACTCTTGATATCTTTTCCACCAAGCTGCTGCTGTAAATTATGAACTTAGTATGTCCTAGAAAATTATTTAGAAAGGATCTGATTTCTCCAATACCTGCATTTTCACCAGGTATTGACCAGGACTTTCAGTATTAGAAATAATTTTATTTGGTGATAGAATAGAATGATAGAATCACAAGGTTAGAAGAGACCCACCGGATCATCAAGTCCAACCATTCCTATCAAAAATAGCCACTGCCCTGTAGAACCACAGAAATGTCAAACAGGACTGTGAGAACCAAGGGATAAAAAGAATGTGCCTGAGAAACATCTATCAGAAGCAAAACCTACCACGTTCCTGCTTAATGAAGCAGTAGGGAAAATATTCCCTGCACAAGGATGGTAGCAGCCTAAGAAACATTCATCATTTATCTTCCCATCATCTTCCCACCTGGAGAGCATTTTGAAAATGAAGATATCCACCATTTGGTACATTCTCATTGTCTGAGCTCACAGAAATCAGAAAATAAGTCCAGGCTACCATGTGGCTGAGGATGAAAGTAAATTTTTCTTCTCCTTGGCATACAATTTGTCATCTTGTTGCTATGCAGTTGGAATAAAACACACAAATAGGAGGGATAATTCCACAGATAGATAGATAGACAGACAGACAGTCAGATACGTGTATTAGAGTGGTTGCCTTATAGTCCTGGCTGAGTGCTGGAAGTGTTGAACCTGAGCTAACGAGCCCCGTGAACATTAACAAATCTGGGAGATTGGTCAGTATAAAAAGGGAGAGGTTTTCACCAGCATTGTAATTGGACCTAAGAATATTTTATCCCTTTTTTTTTATTTGATCTTGACTTTCCCCAGGAAACTTTATGAGGCTAAATATTTACTTCTACAGAGTCTTTTCTAATGAGCCATTTTCATTCTTTATGCCATTTTCTATGGAAATGATTAAATTCATTAATCAAAGTTTGAATACCTTTTTTCAACACTCTTGCATTACTAATAGAGACATAGACGTATCTAGTTAATGCTCTATTATTTTTAAAAATGATTGATCTATAAGAGAAGAGCAGTTTAATTCACCGAGAAGTTCTTCCTAAGAGAGGCTGAGGAGTTTCAGGAAAGAACAGATTCAAAGTAAAGCTCCTCATTATGGAATAGAGTGAGACCAAAAGACTAATAAGGTAGGAGCAAAGCAAAAAGGTGGTCAAGGGATGAAAAGGAATGTAACATTTAATGTCAGTTACTGAACTTCACATTGGCTTTTACCCAATTATATTTATCTTCATCTTAGCTTGCATGGAGACTCATAGAATGACACGTGGCCTCAATCAGAGAGAATTTTAAGGGTCACCATCCATCACAATATCTCCATTTATGTCTTCTAAATGGTCCAAGTACACTACGGCATGACTACTGCTGTAGACTAACCTGTAAGAGGACCTGCTGATTATCTTTGGACATTATCACTGGAGCTTGAACACCCCACTCCAAATATTACTCTGCAACACGTAGGCAAATCACGAGAACTCACAGCAGCTGCATATATTTCTGGTGTTGCCTACACCAAGACCCAAGGCATTGTCATTATGTTTTATAAATATATATATTTTTAAACACAGCCCAACCCTTGGGGGAGAAGGTTCTTCACATATTCAGTATATTTATCCCAGTCTAAGCTCTTTTTCATGGCCTGTGGTCATTGCTGGGGCCTCCACATCACCACAATGTTCTACAAAGCCGTCATTCCTATGCCCTAATAAATGTGGAAACATAGCAAGACAAGCAGGTGTGCATTTCTCCATCCTATATAGAGTTCATAGAAAAACACACTTTTCTCTCCACCAGTGCTCCAGTGCTCCGAGGGATGGTAAAAATTATTCACAGAAAGGGTCATTAGCACTGGAACAGGCTGCCCAGGGAGGTGGTTGACTCACCTTCCCTGGAGGGGTTTAAGGTGCGGGTGGATGAGGTATTGAGGGGCATGGTTTAGACATTGGTAGGAATGGTTGGACTCGATGATCTGGTGGGTTTCTTCCAACCTAGTGATTCTGTGATCTTCTGTGAATATACCGCCAATCAAACCCTAGCTATGAACACTGAGCTGCGCTCACATTTCAGCTTTTAAGTGGGCTTGTTGACTGCCCCAGAATGATTCTATTGTAAGAACATGACAGAGTATCCAAGTCCCAAAGATACCTCCCCCTCCTGATCGTACCCTGCTCACACCATCTCTGGTACAATGTGATTTTCTGGCACAGAGTGATTTATACACCATCAAAAGCAAGGAGAAGATATAGAAAACACCAGCCTGATTTTGCCAAAACAGCCTCTTGTGTCCAATTCTTTATGAAAATAAGGCCTTCTGATATCAGTTAAGAGTTTTCACTGAAAGACCATAATACCATTAAGAACTGCAGGTATTTGCTCAACATCCCACTTAGAATCATAGAATTACCAGGTTGGAAGGGACCCACCGGATCAACGAGTCCAACCATTCCTATCAAATTCCTTGTTCCAACTACTCGGAACTACTTTTGACAGATGGAAGAACATCTATTATTTCTCTTGAGTTTTGTCCCATTGTAATGGGGGAACTTTTCCATGAACATTTCTTTATAACAATTCTTTTTTTTCCTAAGTTTCTCCTCTTTGAAGTGTGAATGAATACTAAGCTTCACTGTGGCGAGGCAAGGTGGGTTGTTTATGTCTTTATTTAACATAGAAACAGTATTGGAGAAGGATTTTTTCTCAGAAAGTTCAGGCTTTGCTCAGAGCACAAAAGATCTATGACCTTTGACATGAGGCTGGGAAGAGGCTTTGTTATAGTATAGGTAACTCCTGCTGCTAATGCAAAGAGAAGCTAAGAAAAAAAAAAAAAAACCAGAAATAGAAAGCTGATGTTGAACAGGAGAGATGGCAACACAACACATCATTCTATTTCCCTAAGGAACCTCATGTAACTTAAATGGAGCATCTTGCTCTAAAACAGAAATACGTTTCAGCAGAAGTTTGAAAATCAAACTTTCTAAATGCTGTCAAAAACTTTGTTAATCTATTAATTGGGCCCCGAATATAATCCCAAGAGGAAAAGTAGCTGGTGATTATTTTAATAGACTGCTATCTCCTCCAGCTGCAAACAGAGCACACAGAAGTGAGTGATATAAGATATTCTCAGTCTCGCATTGTTCCCATAGTCATAATAAAATCGCATTTCAGACTGTATTAGGATGTGTCACATTGCTTATGAATTAATAATTTCTTAGCAATAATTCAAACCGTGTCCTTGATTATCCAGAGGTGTTCTGACAACAATAAAATACTCATTTTATAAAGCAAACCAAGTCAGGAGTACTACCAACATATTTAAGGACTATATTCGCCTAGTGCCACTGAGTGAAGCAGTCATGCAGAAGGAAGCTAGCCAAGCAAATTAAGATATCCCTGCCTCTGGAATTTGCTAGGAGGGTGGTGAGATATAGTAATTACCACAGCAATATTATATTGTGCAAGAGATAGGAAAATGAGGGAAGTGTTAGAGGTGGTGTTTGTTTTCTGATCCTGTCATAGAAGTAATTGACTTTAATTATCATAATAAATGTTCTGGCTGCTTCAGATAATTACATGTAGCACCTTCCATATAGGCTAAGTCTATGAGGGTGCTGGGGTCATCACATCAGCATAGCTTGCAGCTATACATAAAAAATGGATTCTGCTGAGAGCTCTCTCTTAGAGGGGTTGCTTTCTGAAAATATTCTCCCTTTCTAATACCTTGAACTTCTTGGTGTTGCACCACAGGAAACCACGTTTCCTCTATATGTATATCCTATGCATGGATATGTGTTTTGCAGATCTAACTTAATAAGGCTCAGAGAACTCAACAGACGAGAACTTAGTGTTTTTCTTTCATAGAATCATAGAATCATAGAACAACCAGGTTGGAAGAGACCCATCGGATCAACGAGTCCAACCATTCCTATCAAACACTAAACCATGTCCCTCAGCACCTCATCCACCCGCACCTTAAACACCTCCAGGGAAGGTGAATCAACCACCGCCCTGGGCAGACTATTCCAATGCCCAATGACCCTTTCCGTGAAAAACTTTCTCCTAATCTCCAGCCTAAATCTCCCCTGGCGGAGCTTGAGGCCATTCCCTCTTATCCTGTACCCTGTCACTTGGGAGAAGAGACCAGCTCCCTCCTTTCAGGTAGTTGTAGAGAGCAATGAGGCCTCCTCTCAACCTCCTCTTCTCCGGAATAAACACCCCCAGTTCTCTCAGCCGTTCCTCATAAGGCCTGTTCTCCAGCCCCTTCCCCAGCTTCCTTGCTCTTCTCTGGACTCGCTCCACAGCCTCGACATTCTTCTTGTGCTGAGAGGCCCACAACTGAACACAGGATTCAAGGAGTGGCCTCACCAGTGCTGAGTCCAGAGGGAGAATAACCTCCCTGGACCTGCTGGTCACATCATTTCTGATCCAAGCCAGGATGCCATTGGCCTTCTTGGCCACCTGGGCACACTGCTGGCTCATGTTCAGTCGGCTGTCGACAAACACCCCCAGGTCCCTCTCCCCCTGGTAGCTTTCTAGACAGACTTCTCCCAGTCTGTAGCTCTGCATAGGGTTGTTGTGCCCCAAGTGCAGGAACTTTGTTATTCAAAAGGCTGGTGTGAATTACACCAAAACTTTTCTTTCACCTGCTTTATGTACAAGTAGGCAGATAAAAAGAATCAAATATTACAAAGCTTCCTTTCTTTTCCTTCTTTTTTTTTTTTTGCAGTTTTCTTAGCATGATGTTGCCTTGCTTTTTAGGTTCAGTTTCAGAATGGGTACAAAAACAATTGCTTCCATGGAAAGGGGATGCAAAGTCATGCAGAGCTGTTTCCTCCTGCAACGGAGGCACAGAATTTTTATTTGAGAAGGTTTGAGCTGGAAAAACATTGAAAGCACTTTAGCACTAACCTCTGCAATTACTTGGTCTTGCATCTAACTTCACACAGTCTAATATTTGATAGGAATGATTAGACTCAATGATCCAGTGGGTCTCTTCCAACCTGGTTATTCTATGATTCTAATACTTTTTCTTCCATTGTACAGTCCATCTAGCAGTTAGATGGTACCTTCTCTGATATTCCCCAAATCTCCCCAGCAGAGACTGCCCAGGACACCTCGATTTCCTGCTGAATTCTTTCTCTGCACTTTCTCATGCGCAGCTGCCTGCTAGTTACACCTTCCAAGGGATCTACTTTAATTCATCCAGATAAATAATTCCTTAAGCAAGTTGGTTGGACTCGATGATCCAGTGGGTCTCTTCCAACCTGGTTATTCTATGATTCTTGTTCTTTTTTTTTCATATAGGAGGGAGTTTTAATCTCTTAATTTTGCTCTGTTATGACAAAAAGCCCCGTTACCTACAAAGCATGACAAATATTTAAAAAAATACCTGAAGACATAGAAGAAATATTGCTATAGAAAATCCCAATCTCTCGTATCTTTTCTTTTTATTTCAGCCAAACTTCCTATCATGAATTTCATAGAATCATTAAAGCTAGAGTAATATTACAGTAGGGTGTAAACCACTTAGGTTTTAACAAAAAATGTTATTTGCTTATGTGCAATAAACTCCAGTAACCACTTTCTTTTTTTTCCATACAGTCCTTAACACGTGAGAAAGAAAAAAAGGATTTTTGCAAATGGAGATTTTATTTAAGTACTCTGAGAAAGGAGATAGAAATTGGATGTTCATTAAGCTGCCTCGTGATACAAGTAAAATGTCTCATATTGCAATAGTAGCAATTGAACTACTCTAAAAAAAATATCCCAAACTAGTTAGGAATAAGTAAGAGATTTATATATTTCGTAAAACATTATAGAGGTGTCTCTAACTCTCAGGATGTTAGATTACCTCCTAATCAGAAATATATGGCCAGACTCATTGAAGTGCTGAACAATTCCATGAAATCATTGTGCATTTTCAGTACCTTAGATCAAATAACCTGATACCAGCCTTCAGGTTGTTACATCAGCACTAGCAGTAAGGAAAATTCCTACCTAGGACTAAAGATAAAAACCCTTTTTTGCTATTTTCTAGCCTGGCACATCCGACATAACAAGATAGGATGATCTAATTTGGCTGTGTCAAGTGGTTCAAACTCAGCAATTAAATATCAACTTACGTGAAAAGAGTTAAAAAAATTCCTAATCAACTGAAAATAAGATCAAGTGTGGGTTTATGGTTTACATCTTCTCCACAGACCCATACAATAATGCACATTTTAAAATAACATATTTAGTTAACCTCTGAACTTAGGTTGTAGAAAATGTGCTTCCATCATTATTTATTTTTAAAGCCATTTCAAAGCAATCAAAACCACTTACTAATTAGTGCAGAATTTAGAATAGTTTTAGTATTACCTTTAGTAATAGTAATAGTTTTAGTATTAACTTTTAATAGTTAAATATATGTGAATATATTTGTCATTCATATATTTTCACTTTCTTAAATAAAAATATAAATTACTATGAAATAGTAGGAACAGCCCGATCACACGTCAAATCAGATTCTCATTCTCCCTTCAGTACGAGGTGTGAAGAGCAGTACTTAACCCCTTCATGCTCACAGGTATTTCCCTCATTCCTTACCTGACATGAGACATGAGATACATGACCCTTCAGAAAAAAAATCCACCTCCGTCATTAATAATAATCTTGGTTTGAGGTTTGAGTAAAAGCACCATACCTCAGGTGGCTCAGGCTGCATATTCATTCCATGCTCTGAATTGCATTATTGCCTGAAAAAAAAAGCACAAAAGAGGGAAAAATTTAATAAGACAGCCAGAAAGAGACAAAAAAAAAATATAAGTGGAGAGAGGGATTTCACAGCCTTTTTAAAGTTTAACAGAAGTTTGTCTCTGGTTGTCCTCTCCTCCATGAGATTTTTGCATAACAAGCTATAGGAGCTGTCTCGTTATCTCATGTGGCAGTCAGCACGAGCCTTTTCTGCTGATACCTACCTGACCACTTGAATTAATCTGAATTAGTTCAGGTTTATCTCTGAGTAAGGTGATACCTTTATAATGACACCGTGTGATTAGTGGCCTTAGCAAATGTAAGAAAACCAGGAATTTTCTTGGTACATCACTGACTGTATCTTTAGGATTACAGCCTCTCTTCCATTAAGATTGATAGGATGATTAGCATAATTAAGTCAGCTGCCCCTGGAGCTTTCCTTTGCAAAGCACCTATTACTGATGGGTTTTTTGGTCTTTTCTTATGTCTTCTCAGAGACATCTATTTTGTGTCAAGAAGAATCTTTTACCCCAGAGCAATTCAGCCTTAGATCAAGCTTTGTCTCCGGGTTCTGTACAGCATCACAGTAACTAGCGATGGAAAAGAACAAACATATAATCTGGTCCCAAGGCACAACTAGAAACAATGCAGAAACGTTTTAGACAACAGGCTCACTTATAGTTCTTATCCAGGTTAGTTTTAATTGACCTTTTATTTAAAGAATCATACATCTGACATGCTGAAAACTGATCTTGCATATTATCTCTCTTTTTTCACCGCTACAGTTCTATAATTTCTTTAAAAAGGTAAATAAAAAAAGAATATAATGCTGGTTTCAATATGGCATGCTGATTCTTACTGAAATAAGAAGAGCAGTACAATTGTTCCCTGAAATGAGTATTTTGGGTTTTTTTTTTTCTTCCAGTGCTCACTTATAATCATTGTGCTGCATCCAAGCATGATCCTTGTTTTGGCCTCACTTCAAAATCTTGGTGCAGGAGAAGTGGTATCTTTGATATTACAGAATGATCATAACTTTCTTAGGATCTTACAGGTGCTTCACAGGGGAGCAGGAAACCAAATCTATGTTTCCAGTGACCTAAAAGGGTATGTTTGACTATTGGACCACTCCTTGCCCCTTAGACTGTAACGACTGGAAAAGCAAAGTGTTTCAAAGCGCAAATAAGCCAGCAAAGTCTTTATAGTACAGGATAGACAAAAGGAATTGCTTCAACTTTCCTCTTAGCTTGCTGTGTATTCCTGATAGCAAAAAAAAAAAAAACAATAACATCATTGAAGCTAATGGAAAAGTGAAGCAGCAATGTGTAGTTTTCTAGATGTTATTTAATGCTGAATCCTTTTAATTCTATCCCATTTATAATACATACCTTTATGAGCACGTCAGAGATTCAATTAGTATTTGTTATTAATGTTTCCATGTCACGATGGCTTCATCTTATTACCGAAGTACAATCACGCACTAAAACTTTGCTCGGTCATTTGTCAGCTCTCGATGAACAATTTATAAATGGATCCTAACTGTAAACTGACTGGCTCTTACTTCCAATAATACTGTTTCTCTGATTTCTATCAGTCGCTTAATTTTGTAAAAAGAAACTTTGAGCCTGTATAAGCCTTTGTATTCGTGGTGTGTATGTGCGAAGCTGTACAATTAAAACTATGAGGCTTTATGCTAAGGTGCCTTTATTTCATGTAGCATAAGTTGCTCAGTGCTTGGAGCTGCTCACTAAATGGCCTCTAGGCTGGAACCACCCATCAAGGCATTGCAAAATAATACGGGATGAATAAAAAGTGGAACTAAATTAAAGCAGAGAGTAAGGAAGATTGAGGACATAGAGCTGGGATGTCACAGAATCAGAGAGTGGAAAACAGGCAGCTGGCAGTTATGGGACATACACATTGGTGCTCTCAGATGTTTACAAAACGTGTGTCCAGAAAGCCCAGGAAAGTGCAACCAACACAGCTGAAGTTTCATGTGTGTAAGGGACTTAGAATCATAGAACAACCAGGTTGGAAGAGACCGATCGGATCATTGAGCCCAACCAGACTTGTGGTGTGTGTGCCACATTGTTTGGGATGCAGAACATATTTGGATCAGTGTTTCTGTCTAGTTTTTTTCTCAGGGAAATTAGTTTACATGCATAAGGCCAGTGTAAAGACGTGAGTCAACACAAAGTGCAGAACTTTGGATTTGTCTTACATATGTGTGTGTATATATATTTATATATATGTCTACATATACCGTGTATATATATAAACACAAACATAAATTTAAATCTAAATATAAATCCAAATCCAAATATGAATGTGAATCTATAGCTAAAAAATATGTACCAAAATATTTATTTTCCTATCGAAATTTCTACTAAAAACATAGCTTCAGTGTTAAAGGTCTGGAATAATCTCCTTAATTATTTTGGATGTCAAGTACATTTAATTAAGCTCATGTTTGGAGCCAGAAATGCACATGGCCCAGAAAGGAGAGGGAGGGAATGGGAGAAGCTGTAAAATTACTTGGCTCCTCCAAGAAGCCATTACTCAGCTGAGAGATGATAGGATTTAATCAAGTCCTAATTGTCTTGAATTTCAGGGTTATAAAGGGTGGTGAAGGCCTCCGTATAGATTGGAAAAGTGAAGTCAAATGGTTTATCCATCTGTCATTAAGAGAGAAAAGACTAGAGTTGATTGCTAGAAATTACAGAAGTGCTGGCAGTCGCTATTACTTTCATTCCAAACTTATATCGATGGCTTGACTTCTGGGTTGTTGGGGTCATTGCAATTGGTTTTTTTTGCTACACGAAAGCACAATCATGTAATGATCAGAATATGGATGAAAAAACGAGCAAAAATGACCACTGTGAGAAAGTAAAAAGGGAGAGAGAGTATGGGAGATGAAATCCAGTGAGACGGTGAGATGAATTAATAGAAAGATGAAATGCATGCCCAGCTAGCTAAACTGCTTCTGAAATGCCAGCATCTTTGAGACTGTGTACAAAAAAAGAAGCTGAGTTCAGTCAGAGAGCTATCTGCACAAGTTCTTCTTAAGACATAAGACTTTTAATGTTAGAGTAAGAATCAGATTAACATTCTGCTTCTTTCTACATAAGAAATGTCAGCAGTTTCTATGGCAGAATATAGGACAGAGGGGTGCTCCAAGATATTTTACTATATCGAATGAATTTCTGACTGAGAAAAGCAGGTGTTCTGGATTGCCCTAACCCTTGTTTATTTTGATAACTGTTTACTCATTATAAAATGTCTTCATCTAATATGTAACACACTATTTCAAATCCTGTGTTCAGTTCTGGGCCCCTCACCACAAGAAGGATGTTGAGGCTCTGGAACGAGTCCAGAGAAGAGCAATGAAGCTGGGGAAGGGGCTGGAGAAGAAGAGGAGCGGCTGAGAGAGCTGGGGGTGTTTATCCTGGAGAAGAGGAGGTTGAGGGGATACCTCATTGCTCTCTACAATTACCTGAAAGGAGGTTGTGGAGAGGAGGGAGCTGGGCTCTTCTCCCCAGTGACAGGATGAAAGGGAATGGCCTCAAGATCTGCCAGGGGAGGTTTAGGCTGGACATAAGGAAAAGGTTTTTCACAGAAAGGGTCGTTAGGAACTGGAACAAGCTGCCCAGGGAGGGGATTGAGTCACCTTTCCTGGAGGTGTTTAAGGTGCAGGTGGATGAGATGCTGATGGACATGGTTTAGTGTTTGATAGGAATGGTTGGACTCTATGATCCGGTGGGTCTCTTCCAAACTAGTGATTCTATGATTCTAAGATCTATAATTCTCTCTTTCCATTTCTCCCCTTTAAATAGAAATAAATGTCACAAGGAAACATGATGTTCCTTGCCCTAACTGCATTCTGTACCTTCATGCACCCTCCTGGGAAGTAGAGGTCGTGGCAAATCCTGCCCCTGCCATCACCTTGGAAGTATCCACTGGACCAGTCCATGAGTGGCTGGGGGTCTCAGACAGTGTCTACCTGATTCTTCTCCTTAATTCTCATACTATCTGTAAGTGTGATCTTCTAGCTGGTTTAAAAACACTCATACATGTCTACCTAGTTTGCTAAATACAAACAGTTTTACTTGAGAAGCAGTTTTCAAAGTGAATTTTGCCCTCAGTCCATGGATTCTTCCAGGTCATTGACAGGAACGAAGGAGGTGAGTTTATTCCACCTCAATGTTTAGATTATGAAGGAGCTGAAACTGTCTCCAGCTCTCTTTTGTGGCACACTTTACTTGGAAATTCTCCATGATAACAGTTTGCATGTATATAGGGCCTAGAACCAAGGATTCCTCTTGGCTGTTTAATAAGAATCCTCTGGAGGTTGGTGAGGTAAGAAATAAAAGGGAACAATGTTTTCTGCATCCCAAAAGTCAGCCGTGGTGGTTGCAAATGCACAGACAATGTGGCCTTGTTAGCTGATAAAAAATTGTTGAGGAAGATTTTATTCTTTTCTCCTCTTTAGATTAAAGCTGGCCATTTTTTTTAGAATTACAGAAAATAAATTTAAATATGAAGGTGTGGAGTCAGGTTGAGTATCTCAGCCAGACTTATCCGCCTGGGAGGAGCGAGCATCTGGAAATGCAAAAAATGAAGCATCTGGAAAGGCAAAGTTAAAGTCTTTTAAAAATGAACTGTGATAACCCATTAAGAAATAAAGGAAAAAATCTCTAGTCAACCTGGACTCCTACTTCATGTGACTGTATCCTGCTCAGGGGAAAGAGTCTGTATTCCCATAATGCTCCTGTGTAGGATAAACCTAATATTTGTGTAAAAGTGCCTTGACACCTTTAAGTAAACATTTGAGAGGATGAGACCTCAGAAAGATGAGAGGAGAGTTAGCTGGAGAATCAGACTTGGAAATTTTCACAGAAAAGTTTCAAATCATAGACTGTTTTTCATGTAGCACAGTGAAGTCCAACAGACTTTCTTAGGATATTTGTGCTAGGTTCAGCAATTAGAATACAGAGGGAGGTGCAGGGCAAGGGGAGAGACTTTTTCTTAATGAGTGTTAAATGACTGCCTTCCCCATCTTCCTCTCTAGAACACAGACATTTGCCTTAATGCTTATTTAACTGATGCCATTACAGAACCGCAATTGTGGTCGCACCGAAGACCAACAAATCTCTAACCCATCTGTTTGCACAGAATAAATCCTCTGCACCAACCAACAGGACCGAGGGAGCAGTGCAGTGCTGTCTGCAGCAGCATCACAAATGGGAAGCAGTAAATGAGGTCTCTAGCCCACAGCTGACCTATAGCAGAGAGAACTGGAAGTGCTAAGATGGATCAGCAGATGGCTAGTTAGCAATTTTAAAGCAATTTCTTTTTACCTTTCTCTTTCCCTTTTCCTGGTGAATATGCCCTTTCAGAAGTAGTTCTAACTCCTTTCTTTGTTAAGCTATGAGCTTGTGATTTTAGCCAAAGTGACTGGACTTCTTTCTCTGTATTTAAACTATTGGAAGCAAAGGCATCTCTAGCTCAGTATCCTATTTCTATTATTCTATTTCCTATTTCCTATTATGCTATTTCCTATTATCCAAGTCTTACGAGGAGCAGCTGAGAGAGCTGGGGGTGTTTAGCCTGGAGAAGAGGAGGCTGAAGGGAGACCTCATTGCTCTCTACAACTACCTGAAAGGAGGTTGTGGAGAGGAGGGAGCTGGGCTCTTCTCCCAAGGGACAGGGGACAGGATAAGAGGGAATGGCCTCAAGCTCCACCAGAGGAGGTTCAGACTGGACATTACGAGGAAGTTTTTCTCAGAAAGGGTCATTGGTCATTGGAATAGGCTGCCCAGGGAGGTGGTTGAGTCACCTTCCCTGGAGGGGTTTAAGCGACGGGTGGACGAGGTGCTGAGGGACGTGGTTTAGTGTTTGATAGGAATGGTTGGACAGGATGATCCAATGGGTCTCTTCCAGCCTGGTGAGTCTATGATTCTATGATTCTATTCCTGTCAGTGGTCAAAAGCAGAATCTGAGGGAAGGTTTACTCTGATCAAGTTTAGTTTTTGTGACATATCATCTTAGTTTCATATTATCCTCAGCTGAGCACCACCAAATACTTGCACTTATATATAGTAAAGTAAAATTCATAAAAGCATAAGGAACGTCCATGAAACTACCGCATTTTATGAGACCCTAGAGATAAACGAAGGTATCTGCAGTCAGCTGATGGGTGGTAACTTGCTGTGCTGTCATAAAAGGACCATCAGGGCTGCAGTTAGATACCAATGCTCAAGATTGGAGCAGGAATACAATATCATAGAATAAAAATCATCCCCCAGTCTATTCACTTTTTATTACCACAGCTGCAATAGCACAGGTGGGACTAGAATAGCATCCAGACGAAGATAAGAAATGTTTTACTGGAAGAGTCCCATTACTTGCGGTTGTAAGGAAGGGGCAACTACATGCATGGATCCTCTCCTATTAAAAAAAGGCTTTCTTAGTCAATCACCCTAAGAAGTGCCCAAACATCTGAAATTCACATCCCATTTTAGGGGAGACTGTGAGTTCAGGATTGTCCAGATCCCAACTTTTGCTTTAATGCAAGGCAGAGATACGTTATTCAGAGCTATAGACGTGGAGAAGTCTGGCTGGAAAGCTGCCAGGAGGAGAGGGACCTGGGGGTGTTGGTCGACAACCGACTGACCATGAGCCAACAGTGTGCCCAGGTGGCCAAGAAGGCCAATGGCATCCTGGCTTGTATCAAAAATGGTGTGACCAGCAGGGCCAGGGAGGTTATTCTCCCTCTGTACTCAGCACTGATGAGGCCGCTCCTTGAATCCTGTGTTCAGTTCTGGGCCCCTCACCACAAGAAGGATGTTGAGGCTCTGGAGTGAGTCCAGAGAAGAGCAACAAAGCTGGTGAAGGGGCTAGAGAACAGGCCTTATGAGGAATGACTGAGAGAGCTGGGGGTGTTTAGCCTGGAGAAGAGGAGGCTGAGAGCAGACCTCATTACTCTCTACAACTACCTGAAGGGAAGTTATAGAGAGGAGGGAGCTGGGCTCTTCTCCCAAGTGAAGGGGGATAGGACAAGAGGGAATGGCCTCAAGCTCCACCAGGGGAGATTTAGGCTAGAGATTAGGAGGAAGTTTTTCACGGAAAGGGTCATTGGGCATTGGAATAGGCTGCCCAGGGAGGTGGTTGATTCACCTTCCCTGGAGGTGTTTAAGGCACAGGTAGATGAGGTGCTGAGGGACATGGTTTAGTGTTTGATAGGAATGGTTGGACTCGATGATCCGGTGGGTCTCTTCCAACCTGGTGGTGATTCTATGATTCTATGCTGATTTACCTTGGAATGACGAAGGAGAAATGTCAGTTTGAGAAAGATCAGGAGTTAGCAATGCGCACATTTTCTTTGGCAGTATTTATTCCTTTATTTCCTCTGCTGTAGGTAGCAGATTGATTTAGCCTGCAATTTTTTTAACAAGCTTTAGAAATCTGGATGTTGAAACCCAATTGAACATCAAAGGCCCTGGATTTCTAAGTGCCTTGTAGTCTGTCTGGGCCAGAGACAGGGGAGTGACTGCTTTGAATCATAGAATCATAGAATCATAGAATTGGATTGGATTGGATTAAGCAAGAGCAGCAAGTTAGCTGAGGCAGAAGAGGGTCATTGGCCATCTCAATGTTCAAATCTCCCATCCAATGTTCCCCCATCTCCCCAATCTCCCCATGGATTCGACTCCGTGGTCTAGTAGGTCTCTTCTGGCCTGGTGATTCTGTGGTTCTCTGATTCTAAGCTGCAGGGCACCTGGGCTCTCTTGGAGACTCCTCCCTCCCCAGGTGTTGCTGCTTGTCCCTCTCCAAGGGATCCCTTTTTCTTCCCAGGGGGAACTAACAGCCTTTAGCTGTGCCTGGCCGGGCTGTGGGTGAGGGATGCATCTCCTGGCATCACCGCTGCCCTGGCATCACCGGTGAGTCCCCATGGCACACCCTGCATCCCACGGGAGCGTGGCAGGCAGGGGGGGAAGAAAGGCTGGGGGGCCTGGTGGCCCCCCAGCCAGGTAGGCAGGTAGGGATGTTTGGGAGGGTTGGTGGCTGCTCCGGTCTCACCTCTCAGTAGGGCTGACCCCTCTGTGTGCCCTTGGGCTGGGAGGAGTTATCATTCTGGGTTGGGTGATGGTTCAGTGGTGGGACTGAAGCCCTTTGGGGTTGGGGTTCCTTGCTTGGTGAACTTGGGGTCACTGTTGTGTGCCTGTTGAGGGATATGGTTAGTGACTGACAGGAATGGTTGGACTCAATGATCCTATCAAACACTAAACCATGTCCATCAGTACCTCATCTATCCATCCCTTAAACACTTCCAGGGAAGGTGAATCAACCACCTCCCTGGGAAGACCGTTCCAGTGTCTAATGACCCTTTCTGTGAAAAACTTTCTCCTAATCTCTAGCCTAAGTCTCCCCTGGTGGAGCTTGAGGCCATTTCCTCTTGTCCTGTCACTTGGGAGAAGAGCCCAGCTCCCTCCTCTCTACAACCTCCTTTCAGGTAGTTGTAGAGAGCAATGAAAGCAATTAAGTTTAAGGCCAGTCCAGGTATCCCATGTGCTGAATCAGTCCCTGCAAAAAGATTCTTTTCAAAATATTGTGTATTTCAAAGCAACACAGAACTAACATAACTATGTAGAACAGCCATTTCGATTTTATTTGAGAAACACTTTGCTGATTCTACTCCTTATGATTATGATACCATTTCTAGGCACTTAATTTTAAAGGCTACTAGCACTGGAAAAGATGCTCTGTCAATTGTTCTATTGATTAATCACCCTCACTGTAAAACTCAGTATCAATCATAGAATCACCAGGTTGGAAGAGACGCACCAGATCATCGAGGCCAACCATTTGTGTCAAACACTAAACCATGTCCCTTGGTAATCTAGTCCTAGTCTAAAGTTCTGTTACGTGGAAGTACCAGCTGGGTCTCATTGTACTTTTCTGCAACAGATGATTCTGATCTAACCCCTTCAGGTACTAGAAATTCTTCTCCACATGTGTGAATAAGTATATGGGGGATTCCACTCATTGTTCAGTTTTAACAGTTATGCAAAGTATTCTGCTCCAACTTCGCAGAAAAAAATATATTAAAAAAACAGTATAGACTATTCCCAGTTTCTGAAATTATCTTATATTCAAGCAAATGTTTTTTGCATGCTTGGCTCAGACACCTCCTTTCACAGGAGCTTCACAGCTCCAGACAGGAAGCTGCTGTGTTGGCTTTTCCATGAATTTTCTAGCTAAATGCACGGAGATGTGAGAGTCTCATTGGAATTGCCAGATAAGGCTTCAACCCAGTGAAGTTTTAAGCATTTTCTTAAGCGTGAATCCCAGCTGAATTCAGTGAAATAATTGAGGCTTCTTCAAGTTAAGGATGAACATGTTAAACTGCAGTGTAGTGTTCAGGAAAGCAAAATTCAGAGCTGTTTAAGTTTTGAAGTTTTCATATATCTACACTTATTCTGAGCTTGAAATAAAGCTGGCCCTACACTGATGAATGGATCCATACACCTAAACAGCTCTGTAACAGTTCAGGTACTCACTCAAATTCCACACATTTCCTCTGCTTTTTAAAGAAGATGCCAAAATTCCTATTCATTCAATCAAATTCATGTTCAATTCAATCAAATTCCTTCCTGAGTTGGTGAACTGAATGTGTAGGTCTACATCTGCACTTTGTGACCCCATCGTCTGTATCCATTTCCTAATTTAAATCAAGAACTTTACCATGTGGCAATCTACATTGATAAAAAATGATGAGTGGGCTTGTAGTTAATTGCCTGTCAATTCTGTTAAAAGAGAAACAGAGGATGTTTAAAATGGGTTAAATGATTCATTCACCTCTGTTAATTGGATGCCTCAACTAGAAAATCTTACACCTTATGGTGGAGATTCCTTTTTAAGCCAAAGCCACCTGCACCATTCGTTTTGCTGACAAGAGGAAAGGGCACATCTCTCATGATGACTTGCTGCTGTGGTTGCCATTCTCAGGAGGACACTCCCATTTTTCTTGAGACACTTCTCTTCTATCATTACAAGCACGGCCGAGGTCCAGGACCATTTGCCTTATGGAACTGCTTGCTTCCTTGGTAGGAGAACATCAATAATCCCCTAACGCTGGAACTATTTCTCTCCAAACTTGCTGAGCCCTTGGTTACTAAATGAAGAGTTATGAAAAATATCTGCCTATTGACACCATGTAATTCACCACACTGTTCATGTCATTTTCCATAAAATGGAGGGAGAGGCTGCCTCTAGAAAATGTACCAAAGGAATTATAGAAGAGGAAACACTGGGATGTTGTGCAACATGTTGTAGTTACCAGATCTGCTGTAGCTATTTCTATTAGAATGTATTCTCTGCTGCAGAATGACACAAGTCTAAGTAGGCAAAAAAACCCATTATGGCAAAATATAAATTATTTCACCTTTGCCAGAGGTGTTTAAGGCACAGGTAGACGAGGTCCTGAGGGACATGGTTTAGTGTTTGCTAGGAATGGTTCGACTCGATGATCCGATGGGTCTTTTCCAACCTGCTGATTCTATGATCACCACTCCAACAGGGCTCAGTGGTTCCTTGGAAAAATGTGGCCCAACTGGCAGCAGCTCCTCTGGCAGCAATTCTTCAGGAACATGTGGTCCAGCAGTTCTTCTTCAGGACAGTTCCATGAAGTAAATGGTGAGCCTTCCATGGCTTCTTGGGATGCACTATTTGAAAAACAAGTCCAAAGTGGTCTTGCTGTGCAAGTTCTTGAACTAGGGCACGTGCAGAAGCTCCTTCAGGAAAGTTCTTGAATCCAGAGGCTCCAGGTTCACTGGCAGGTCAACAGACCCTTTGCCAGAATAACTTCTACAGGTGAGGTGGGGAAGCAGTGCTTGTGCTACATCTTCCCTTCTCATTGTTAACCAGGAGCCACAGAAAAACCTCTCAGGCACAGGCAGCTCTGCACTCAGTCAATGTTTAAGGCACAATGAATCATAGAATCATCATGTTGGAAGAGACCCACGGGATCATCAAGTCCAACTATTCCTATCAAACACTAAACCATGTCCCTCAGCACCTCATCCACCTGCACCTTAAACACCTCCAGGGAAGGTGACACAACCCCCTCCCTGGGCAGATTCTGCCAGTGCACAATGACCTTTTTTGTGAAAAATCTTTTCCTAATGTCCGGCCTGAACCTTGCCTGGTGGAACTTGAAGCCATTCCCTCTTGTCCTGTCCCCTATCCCATGGGAGAAGAGCCCGGCTCCTTCCTCTTCACAACCTCCTTTCAGGGAGTTTTAGAGAGTACAATTGAAGTACAAATACAAGAAGAGAGTAGAGTACAAGTAAAATAGATGGTCCCTACAATTAGCTTAGTCTAGGGCAGGTTCAGAATACTAGTCTACCAGCTGTCTGTGGGAATACTTCAATATCTCTGTCAAGGGAAGAATATTTAGCTGTTGAAACAGATACGTAAATAGATGGGTAAAAAAAAAATGCTGTGGGATCTGCATTGCAAAATTAGTTATCAAGCCCTTTAGACAGACAAAGCTGATTGGGAAAATAAGGAAAAACAGAGGGGAGTAGTTAGGAATGTCGTGGTAGATCTCTGCAAAGATGGGAGAACAATGTTAGAAGCTTAGCCTCTCATAGAATCATAGAACAACCAGGTTGGAAGATACCCACCAGATCATCAAGTCCACCATTCCTATCAAACACTAAACCATGTCCTTCAGCACTTCATCCACGTGTGCCTTAAACATCTCAAGGGAAGGTGAGTCAACTTCCTCCCTGGATAGCCTGTTCCAGCAGACTTTCTTACTGTTCCACTTCTTCCATAGATTCCTTCTATCAGACATGTATGTAGGCAGTATCTATCTGACCTGGATAAGACAGTCAGGAAACCAGCAGTGTTGTTGCAAAGAAGATATTGCATTCCAGCTTTTCTGCTGCGGCTACAGGCAATCAGCATTCAGAGGAGCCCAGTCCACTTCTGCCAGCCCCGACACTGTTTAGCGCATGCGGTTGTGAAGATCTGATGAGACATTTCAGAGAGTTGGTAATACTATGGGGTATTCATGTTGTCACAAGGCATTTTGGTTTGCTAACGCGATATAGGAGTGCAGATTAACATCCTGTGCATCCAATTAACATCTGAATGGGATAAGAAAGCCAAGTTCAGGTGGCCACCAGGGTCCTCCTGTCCCGGCCCTGACTCTGCTGTCCTAGTTAATCACTACAGACAAGCTTGAAACCCACAAGCATGTTTAAAATGCTCTAATAAACTGCTTTGTGTTTGGACCTATGGTTAAAAAGAAATACAAGCTTTTAAAAAAACAAACAAACAAAACAGCAGAGAAAAAAAAAACAGGCGCACTGGATAAATATTGAATTTAGAGACCTGGGGTTGTTTAGTCTGGAGAAGAGGAGTCTGAGAGGAGACCTTATTACTCTCTACAACTACCTGAAAGGAGGTTGTGGAGAGGAGGGAGCTGGGCTCTTCTCCCTAGTGACAGGGGACAGGGCAAGAGGGAATGACCTCAAGCTCCACCAGGGGAGATTTAGGCTAGAGATTAGGAGGAAGTTTTTCACACAGAGGGTCATTGGGCATTGGAATAGGCAGCCCGGGGAGGTGGTTGAGTCACCTTCCCTGGAGGTGTTTAAGGCACAGGTGGATGAGGTGCTGAGGGACTTGGTTTAGTGTTTGATAGGAGTGGTTGGACTCGATGATCTCATGGGTCCCTTCCAACCTGGTTGTTCTATGATTCTATGAATTTCAGATGGCAATGTTTTCTTTTCTCTGCTAAGGACTTTGTGTCTATTTTTCTTCTGCTTTTTCCATTCACAGCTATTCTCCAACATGTGTCCCATCCCATCCTGTATTCCCCTCTGTCAACTTTCTGAAACTGAGACTTCACATTCTTCTTTTTTGAAAATGTCCATTACCTCTCTAAGGAGCAGGACCCTTATTTTACTATTAAGTGGTGAGACCTGGGGGGAACCACAGATTTTAGCACTCATGAAGAATACACACTGCTATTCATTTTATCCTAGTGCTTCCTCTGGTCTGCCACATCAAGATATTTCCTTGTCCAATGCCTGATGAGATAATTTAAATGGCAAAGTGAAAAGTTATCACCAGATTTCCTGTCATCTTAGTCATGCTCTGGACTTATTGTCACGCTACTGGCTCCTTCGAAGGAAGAGTGGTTTCGAAGTTAAGATTTAAGGAGATGCATTGTGCAATTTCTAGCTTAATTAGGCCATTAAGGTTTTTGGAGGGGTTTAAACACAAGCAATTTGAATGCGTAATTCAGCATGCACACTGGCTCTCCTTGCCTTTCTCTTGTTCTGAGGTGAAACAGATTGTGAAGGGGGAGACAGCTGTGAGAACATCCTTTAGAGTCAAACGAAGCCAGTCTTTAATTTACATTGTGGTCTCACAGACGAATTAATTAGACTTGCCAAGCCTGAGGTTGGCAATAAGCTCCCAGATACATGCTGGGCATAAACACGCCCTGTTTGGCACGAAGCTGGCACAGTGGAGCAGGAGGTATGGATTTGACAGCTTGGAGAGATTATCTGTTGTCTCCTGAAAATGAAGGGAAGTGGGGAAGTATTGGCTGTTATGAACTGCTCTGTTGGGAAGTGATGAAATGACGTTTGTGCCTTTGGAATTGTACTACACCAGTTGCTTTCGTAGCATTGGTGAAATAAGTGATGAAGTCGTGACTTTCTCCATCCTTAAAGTACAGGTCACAGTGGATAAAGTGCAAAACTGTGTGAAAGACAGAAGTTATGTCCTTTTACTTGACTAAGGACAAAACAGGAAAAATCTTTGCATATACGTGTGTGTGTTTATGGAAAGAACAAATAGTACATAAGCAGGTGTAAAAACCTGCTATATTTTCTTTCCTACTAAGATATAAAAGCTCAAAATTACGCTTCATTTGGTATAAAGGTTTTTGATTTTCATGTTAAGCAAAATTTCATTTCTGACAATGTGAAGAGGAGGAAAACAAGTAAAAGTCTAGCTTTGCTTTCAGAAACTATGTGTTTTATAGAAGCATAAGGAGTTTGCCTAACTGTTTGGTCTGGAGAGGTAACCTAAGATAAACCAAAATCACTCACTTCATCTGTAGTAAGGAAAGCAAACCTACTATAGAATCATAGAACAACCAGGTTGGAAGAGAACCATCAGATCATCGAGTCCAACCATTCCTATCAATATCATTAGTATCTTCTGTTCAGAACTTAACACTTAGTCCTTATGAATTTTAAAATTCCTTCCCTATTTTTTTCTCACCTGCTTTATGTGCCAGTCCAAAACCTAAATGGCACCTGCTGAAATATGATGTAGATCCTGTGTTGAGTAGAATACAAAGAAATGGAAAGTACATCTGTTAGGATAAGGAAGACTGTAGATGATACATTGGTGACATCTTAAATCACAGTATCACCAGGTTGGAAGAGACCCATCGGATCATCAAGTGACTTCCACAAATATAAGTTATGCTATCTTCTGATTTTATTTTTTCTTTGCCCTCCTGATATCTCCTTGGTGTTCTAGACAAACAAGGGAACCAATACTTCAGTTCTGAACTAAAAAAAAAAAAAAAAATGAGCTAAATACATTATTTGTTCATTTTCAATTATTTTGCATTTTGGGGTTTCAAATCAGTAGAAGCACTTAGGTTTCCAGTCCTCTTCCCACTACTAGGATCAGACAAGCTTGCAATGAAAATGCAGACTAGGCAGCAATTTATTTCAGCTAATGGTCACCATGCTAATGAACAATCTCTGATTTTATCCTACCTACTCAAATTAAATCAGCATTTCTCTTAGTAACCTTGGAAATGGAGTTTTCTCCACGTTTCTCTTCTAAGGATAAATGCAATTTGACAAACCTCATGCTATGGCATATGCCTAATGCAACTGCAAGACATCTCTGCACTCTTGGGAGTTTCTGCTACATATGCATGGTTCTGTTCAAATTTCCTTTTATTTTTAAACACAGTATAAGACTGTTCAGCTTTCTCCAACATGTTTGCTCCCTGGCAACTGCTGAATTTTCATCAGCATTTTTTAATGCAGAAGATTAGCTAAAGCCAATGAGCTCAGTGATGGATAACAGAAGCAACTGGTTGTTCTGGCAAGTCCAATCAAGCAGCTTTATTAGCAACTGTTGAGACTGCCAAATCCAATTTTTCTACAACAAAAAACCCCTCTTTTGAATAGAGCTGGGTAGGTGGGTGGTGTTGTGACAGGAGAAGTATTAAAGGAGAGGGGATGCTGGTATCAGGAGCACCGAGTGCTGGTTGCTGGACCTTGAAGACCTTTATGAAATAATTTTTTTTCATCTCTCTTGACAGGACAAGAAGGAATGACCCCAAGCTCCACCAGGCGAGATTCAGGTTCAACATAACAAAAAAATATTCACAGAAAGGGTCGTTAGGCACTGGAACAGGCTGCCCAGGGAGGGGGTGACTCACCTTCCCTGGAGGTATTTAAGGTACAGGTGGATGAGGTACTGAGGGGACATGGTTTATAGATTGGTAGGAATGGTTGGACTCAATGATCCAGTGGGTCTCTTCCAACCTGGTGATTCTATGATTCTATGAATGTCAGCAACCAGTATAGAAGGATCACACAGACAGTTGCATCTAGCTCATGGAATTTTCTAGGTCTTTGGGGGATGACTGAGCTTTTGAAGCACTATATTATTGTTAGAGAGCAGCCAGTAAAGCAACATGAGATGAATATTTACTCCTGACACTTTTTTTGGAAAAGTTGTGAGCATTTATATACAATCAGTCGTCACAAGAGCTGACTTCACGTTAAACTGATGGTTTCAGACATCTGAAACTTGGAAATAAGTGAATGAGTGACCCTTTTTGTTAAACTCTTTATAGAGTTATGTGTAAATGCTAAACAATTTAGATCTAATCACAGTTCTGTGAAGCTTTTGAGTCTAATTCTGCATCTGATATAATGATTTCAATCAAAATACATCACTTAAGTAATATATGCAATAGGAAGAGAGTGTTCTGCTCTAATAATCGTGGAATGGTTTAGGTTGGAAAAGACCTTTAGGATCATCAAGTCCAACTTTGAACCTAACATTGCTACATTCACAGCTGAACCACATCACTAAGCACCACATCGCCATGGATTTTATATATCACCAGGGATGGTGATTCAACCACTTCGCTGGGCAGCTTGTTCCAATATCTGACAACCCTTTTGGTGAAGTAATATTTCCTAATATCTAGTTTAAACCTGCCCTGGGCAGCTTGAGGCCATTTTCTCTTGTCCTTGCACTTGTTACTTGGGAAAAGAGGTCAGCTCCTGCCTCACTCCAACCTCCTTTCAGGTTGCTGTAGAGGGCGATGATGTCTCCCCTCGGCCTTCTTTTCTCCAGACTAAACAGCTCCAATTCATTCAGCCCTCTGTGTTCCAGAACTTTTCACCAGATTTGTTGTCCTTCTTTAGGCTGGACATTAGGAAAAAAATTTTCACAGAAAGGGTCATTGAGCATAGGAACAGGCTTACCAGGGAGATGGTTTATTCACATTCCCTGGAGGTGTTTAAGGCATGAGCAGATGAGGTGCTGAGGGACATGCTTTAGTGTTTGATGGGAATGGTTGGACTCGTTGATCCAGTGGGTCTCTTCCAACCTGGTGATTCTATGATTCTATTCTATGATTTTTCTGACATGCTCCAGCAAGAGTGACAAGACAAGATGATCATTCAGTGAACCTGGCTTCCGTTTTCCACTATTTCTTGCACCAGCAAAATACATCAAATATTTTTGCTCATCCCTTTTTTCCTGCATATTCTGATAGTGAACTTTGTGGGAAAGAGACTGAATAATTTTCTACATGTTTCTAAATGAATATTTCTAAGTTTTACTATGGACTTAAGGATGATGCTACCGTGCAAATGATTTTAAAAATTGTTCTGTGTTTCTTCTAATTCCAACCAGTTAAAATACAGTGTTCTTGGATGAAGATTTGGCCATCTGCATCACTAGATTAGGCTGCTGCTGAACACCTACCTGGGAAGATAAGAAGCTGCACACTCAGGCACTTTCCTTTCTGCAGCCCACGAAAACCTTTCTCATACACCACACAAGGAAATGTGTATTTCATTGATAGTGCCAGGTTTTCACCCCTGCTGCTTAGCCTGCTAAGCCAGCTATGCATAGTTACTTTTTAAGATATCTTCTTTTCTTTAATAAGAAAATTATCCCATTGATGAAGGCTGAGTATGAAACACCACCTGTTAAACAGAACAGATTAGGCATGGAAAACCATTCATTATTGCCAAGGCTGCCAATGTTTGTTTATGCATAAAGAAACTCCAGCCTTTGTGGCTTTTATGCTTCTATGCCCATTAAATTTTATTTTTTTAATAATCACATTACAGCTGTTCCAAACAACTTTCCCTTGTGGATGCTCTGAGGCTGTTTGCCTGTATTCCCACTTACCATACATCAAGACTTGCTCTGAATAATTTGTCGTGAAAACATGATTCTTATTTTGAGCTACATGAATGTATGGGTTCCCCAATATGCAAATGTTGCACTTTAACTATGCAGAGTTTTAAGGGAGAAGAGTGATGGAATCATGGACAGGACAAAAGTGGACAACAGGATAGAATCATAGAATCTCTAGGTTGGAAGAGACCCACCAGATCATTGGGTCCAACCATTCCTATCAAACACTAAACCATGTCCCTCAGCACCTTGTCCACCTGTGCCTTAAACACCTCCAGGGGAGGGTGAATAAACCACCTTCCTGGGCAGCCTTTGCCACTGCCCAATGACCCTTTCTGTGATGATTCAGGATGATCTAGGCTGCTGCAGTTAACTCACAGTAATTTTTTTTTTAAAAAAAAAGCTTTACAAAGCAAAGACTTATACACTGGGATATTATACACTTGCCTTATTATATGCTTGCTTGGGCATATGCAAGGTGATTGTTTTACAAAACCAGAATAATATTAAAGACTAACAGTAGAATGTAATTAATTATGCAAAAAAGGAGGCATTTTGGCTAACACTTGAAAAGGATATTAGTCTCATTATTTACTATGAACAAAAAACTTTTTTATGTGGGAGGAACAAAGCTATTGGGTTTACTTTGTCGCTACACCACACATCTATCAACCTTCATTTTTATTCGGAGCCCAAGGAGACTTGCTGTACAGACTTAGAATTATAGAATCATAGAACAACTAGTTTGGAAGAGACCCACCAAATCATCGAGTACAACCATTCCTATCAGACACTAAACCATGTCCCTCAGCACCTCATCCACCCACACCTTAAACACTTCCAGGGAAGGTGAATCAACCACCACCCTGGGCAGCCTCTACCACTACCCAATGACCCTTTCTGTGAATTTTTTTTCCTAATGTCCAGCCTAAATCTCCCCTGGCAGAGCTTGAGGCCATTCCCTCTTGTCCTGACCCTTGACACTTGGGAGAAGAGTCCAGCTCCCTCCTCTCCACAATCTCCTTTCAGGTAGTTATAGAGAGCAATGAGGTTTCCTCTCAGCCTCCTCTTCTCCAGGCTAAACATCCCCAGCTCTCTCAGCCGTTCCTCATAAGGCCTGTACTTGATACAAAGCCTATGGAAGGTGTTTCTGGTAGACCTAGATCAACATTATAGGCAGTCCCTCACCACCCAAATTCTAATTTTCAGCTTTTCCAAACGGCTTAGAAACCATTTGGATTGTGGTTTATGTCTGGAAAGTGACGATTTCAAAATTATCAAGATAGTTTCCTGCTCAGGTGTTCAACGAGGCTTCCAGAAGCATAAAGCTGACAAGCAGATTTTGAGCTAAAAGGTTAGGGATGATCTATTCTTTGAGTCAATCTTACCATCATATAGAAGACTGTAAGATTTCCAGTTAAGCGAATACAGCAAATAATCTCCTCTTTGACTTGGCCAGGCAACACACTGAAGTCCATTTGCAATAATAGGAATGGATAAAGCTTGTCAAATTCTTGTAGCTAATTATACTGAAATTCAAATGAAAGAATTCCAGCTACTAAAAGGAAAACTGCAAAGCTGAAGAGCTAGTAGCAATCACAGGTAAGTTAGAGATACTGCTGAAAGCAAATCTGGCTGCCTGGTAAACCTTAAAGAGAATTGCTCAGTGGTTGCTTATCCCAATGGAAGGTTTCACCCCAGGCTGTAGTGATGCAGCAACACAACTGTCTGACTCACAGATAGAGCAGCCTGGGGCAAGTGTGTCATGCACTCAATCGGACAGAAATTTTGAAGTTTACCCCAGGCTTTTATTCTCTTTTGGCCAGCTTAATTTAATTTTTTTTCTTCACATTTGCAAGTCTTCTTTACATATCTTTTGTTCTTCATTCTTACCCTAAAAATAGATCAGGTGTTTATGCTCTAGCAAACCTGATCTGATTTAGAACCACAGGGAAAAGTCTTCCCATCAGCCATGAAATCTGTCTGCCTATTATCTGTCTAGCGTGTTTTATTTAGCTTCTCCAAATTTAATCTCCATATACACATACATATGTCCCTGTACATAAAACTATATATACAGGATTTAGGCTAGAGATTAGGAGGAAGTTTTTCATGGAAAGGGTCATTGGGCATTGGAATAGGCTGCCCAGGGAGGTGGTTGAGTCACCTTCCCTGGAGGTGTTTAAGGGACGGGTAGATGAGGTGCTGAGGGACATGGTTTAGCGTTTGATAGGAATGGTTGGACTAGAAGATCCGATGGGTCCCTTCCAACCTGGTTATTCTATGATTCTATTGTATTCATCATACAGATAAAACCTAGTGAGAATATTTCCCCAAAATTATAATATCACTTGTTTTTTTCAGTTACAAAGTTTATCTGGCAACTGGGTATATATAACACCTGTTTCGGTGATGTTGGCACAGCATGGATTTTTGTAAAAGCTGATAGTGGTAAAGCAGGGACGTGCGTTATCATCCTGTCTAACTTTCTGGTGCGAAGCCGATTGTGAAGTTGGAAAATCAATATACAATAAAGGTGGTGCATGTTGAAACTAAATTGAAATGATTGATTTTTTTTCCCCTCCAGGTTCATTAGATTCTCTCCCAAAATCTTTGTTTCTGGTAGTGGAGAAATATTTATTTTTCGCTTTAAGCTCATGGTGTAGTTCATATGTTTGTGTGGAATCTTTTTTTAGAGAGAAAGGTATTACTTGTGCAGGAAACAAACACTGTGAATCACTGTATTTTAGAAGCATTCCCAGAAGCCCCTGTAAACATAGAGTACTTAAGAGGATGAATATCTTCTTTATCCATGAACATCTTTAGGTGTTGTAAATCCCTTTCCCACCACCTAGAAGGTAAATAATGCAGTACATTAGTGCAGTATCATTTGCCATCAGAAGACTTTGGGTATCATTCTGCCTTGAGGCAGTGTTGGCCTGAGGCTTATTATGAGCTTAATTGTAAGATAAAAAAAGGAACCATGTTTATATTATAGCACTGTGCCTCACTCTCATATTCCTCACCTGCCACGTGTTTGCGCACTAAGAATAATTTTCTGAATAAATCATGTTCTGTGTTCATAGCCCAGGTTAGGCTGCAGGAAAACCACCAGTTCTGCAACAGGAAAATTCAAAGACGACTTTTGCTGATCTCCAGGAAACTAACAGAAGTTATCTCCCCATGTTTCGGGGATCTAGTGAGTGGCAGTTGAAAACATCCTGCAGCGAGTCCAGAGAAAAGCCATGAAGCTGGGAAAGGGGCTGGAGAACAGGCCCTATGAGGAACGGCTGAGAGAGCTGGGGGCGTTTAGCCTGGAGAAGAGGAGGCTGAGAGAAGACCTCATTACTCTCTACAACTACCTGAAAGGAGGTTGTGGAGAGGAGGGAGCTGGGCTCTTCTCCCAAGTGACAGGGGACAGGACAAGAGGGAATGACCTCAAGCTCCTCCAGGGGAGATTTAGACTAGAGATTAGGAGGAAGTTTTTCACACAGAGGGTCATTGGGCATTGGAATAGGCTGCCCAGGGAGGTGGTTGATTCACCTTCTCTGGAGGGATTTAAGGGATGGGTAGATGAGGTCCTGAGGGACATGGTTTAGTGTTTGATAGGAATGGTTGGACTCGATGATCCGATGGGTCTCTTCCAACCTGGTTGTTCTATGATTCTATATGTACAAAGTAATAAAGTCATTCCTGTTGTCTTGCTTTGAACCTATGTTTACGCATCAGCTGTACTGAATAAATGATTTTAATTGCCTACATGTTGCTACTTCGATCATTGGTAGATCATTGGCCCTTCCATCTACTGGTAGAAAGACTATTGATGTCAACTCTGTTGGATTTTTACCCACCAAAGAAAACTAGTTCTTCAGGAGTAACAGGATAAGCCATGGCTGGACACGAACAATCCCTCAGCAAATATCTGCCACGCTTGGTTCAGTCCTATGTTCAGTGACCTTTGCTAGGAGGCTCCTATTAATTCCCCACGTTCATGTTTCACTTTCTAATTAATTTCACCATCTGGAATCCTTTCCTCCTGTTCATTACACGTTGTCCTCTCTTAATGCTTTCCCATTTGTGATAATTGCATTTCTGAGGCTAACCAGCTGCAGCTTCAATTTTTTGAGAACCTCTGGAGTGTGATCACCAAGCAAAGCAATGACTGCACTCAGGAACACAAGAACATGCATCGTTCACTCTGTCTTCATACTGACATCCCTCATGTTTTCCCCACCAGATTTCATAGACTCTTTTTTCTTTTTCATCTACTTAGTTTCTCATTCATCCTCCCTTTATACAATTCCAGGCTGAAATAGTCTTTCTTTCCCATTGACCTCACAGCGATTGTTTTCTTAATTTAATAACCTACAAACTGCCTTAACTCTGACCTCCACCTTCACTGAGCAAGTAATAACCTTTTTACAATTAAAATTTGGTAATAAATCTCTCTGCCTAATTATTCATGTGTAGATCACAGTACCATTATTACCTAAAAATCAAATAATTGCCATTTCAATAGTCTTTCACACTTCTAATTACAGCTACACATGACCTTTTTATCTTACTAGTTTAAGATTTATGATTGACAAAAGTTTCCAATATGTTATCTATTGAGTGTTTACCCTATGGCAATAGACATAAAGGTCTGAAATGTCAAGTTGTGTAACACTCGTTTCAAGGTTTTAGTTTGGTCTTTGCCCTAACTCCAGAAACAGCCCTTTTCCCTAGATTGAAAACTTCCAAGGAACACTTCTTTCCCCTCCACCTCAAGGCTGGCTCTGAATATTCTCTTTTTCTCTGTTTTCAGTAGCAAGATGAAAGGAGACAGAAGGTGAAGAATCATTGGAGAAAAATACCATATCTCTCTTCCTTCTCCTTACCACTATTAAATACATAAAAATTACACTTTTATAGAGAAGTCAGGAGAATATCTGAACAGATTAATGGCTATGACATTCCCCAGTTTCCATATTTGACATCTTTTTTTGTAGAAAAAGTTATCATTTATTTAATCTACTCTGTTAGTAGTGCTTTGAGAAAATATAAATATAAACTATAAATGCTTATGGATGAAAATATGGAGGCAACTAGAGTGACAAAGTTGTAACTTCTCACAGCTTTCTGACTGTAGCAAAGATTTAAATGTCAAGATCTTTCCTACTCTCTCTTTTTTTATGGGTTTACCTAACATCAAACAGGATGTCTTCATCTATTTTATCACAGAGTGAAAGGAAACGTGGTCAGGGGGAAATAATTGTAACAGCAATGCTGTATGTCGGGTCAGTCCCCATTCAACTCTCATGAATGTGTTTGCAGCACAGGGCAGGTTCACCCCATGGGCTGCTCCAGCCCTGAAATCTCCCTGCAGTTCAAGCACAGCTAACAAGGCTGTCAAGGTTACCCAAGGAGGTGGTTGATTCACCTTCCCTGGAGGTGTTTAAGGGACGGGTGGACAAGGTGCTGAGGAACATGGTTTAGTGGTTGATGGGAATGGTTGGACTCGATGATCCGGTGGGTCTCTTCCAACCTGGTTGTTCTATGATTCTATGATTGGCATTCTAGGATTCTAAAAATGCAATGAAACTGTAGACATAAAGATCTACACTATATACCAGAACCTTGTTCTTCACCAAGTGGCCCCAGCAGCCTGCGTTGTGGCACTACTGCTCAGAAAAATGAATCTTAGGGAAGAATGCTTGATTCCAACAGTTTCTCAGAAAAGTTTTGATTTTGCATCAGATTAGGGCAGATGGGGTGATAAAATGCATCTCCCCTTCTCAGTCTGTGTCTTTGATAACCTTGTTTTTTATTCTCACAACAAAGTCTATAAATATTGAGGATTTGGGGTTTTGTTTGGTTTTTTTTCCTGTTGCCATGTCCCACCACAGTCTAAAACCAAACCAGTTTTCCAAAGACAAAGTGATTCTTTCCTAAGCTCAAAAAAGACAAAATTTCATTTCCCTAACAATCACTGGATAACTATGAACTGGTCCTCAGAGAAAATCATTACAACCTGGTTGTTCTATGATTCTAAGAGGAGTGTGAGAGCAGATGATTTTAAATCAAAAGTCAAATTTTTTCCACTTCTAAACCAGAAAAAAAAAAAAATAATTGTATTGAAACCTGCAGGAGAAATATCCTGTTAGAAACACTTAAGAGAGCCTTGAGACTCAACTGGAGACAACCCATCACTAGAAAAATAGTGGTAGCTGTTACCCATGTGATGTAATGACAACTTTAGAGCTACCATGGTAAACCCTTACTTTCCTCAGCTGTGTACTTGCAAACAGTACGTGCCTTTCCTTAGAGCTCTGCTGTGGCAAACAAAGCATTCCAGTCCTAGCTGTGCTGCCAACTCTCTGTGTTACTGCAGGTAAAGGTGATAATTGTCCATTTGCCCCATGGCACAAAATCTATCTCTTTGGATTCAAAATGCATGTTTACAATAGCAGCGCTTTCTGAGTTATCAGATACCCACTGGAGGCTGTTAGCAGATCGAGGGTCCTTTTTCTTCCTGTCACAGCTGCAGACTACGTGTTATTGCCTCAGAGCTTTGTGCTGCTGTGCTTGTGGCACCTTGTTGAGCTGTGCTCCTCCAGTAATGCATCTAAGTCACATTGTGCAAACAGGGACTTGTTTTCTTGGTTAGTTCCTAACTGTTCTTACAGTGTATGCATTTGACTTGGAGATTAAACTTCTCTAGAGTCTCCAGTTTATAACTGAGCAATCATCTCACATTGTGGCATCGTGCATTGGGGGTCATGCCTGCTTCTCCCCCCACTATGACTACTTACAAGTTTACAAGGGCACATGGTTCCTGTTACTGGGAGCTCAGAGCAAGGATGTTAATATCTGGCTACTCCTAAGGATAAGCGTAATCTGCAGCTAATTATCATTTCCAAAGCTCTTTCCAGTTTCCAGAAGAAAAGGCCTTGATGCTCTCCAGCAGAGATCTACGTGCCCATGCTGGGACAGAACTGGTGGGCTGCCCTGCTCCATAGAGATTTCCTCATGGTTATTTTAAAACAATTAACTGATCCAATAAATAATGTGCTTTGTAAATCTTATGTAACATGACCAGTCTACAAATACACATACTTGTGTGTATGTTATTGAATCAGAGAAAATTCGGGTTAGAAGGGACCTTAAAGATTATAGAATAACCAGGCTGGAAGAGACCCACCAGATCATCGAGTCCAACCATTCCTATCAAACACTAAACCGTGTCCCTTAGCACCGTGTCCACCTGCACCTTAAACACCACCAGGGAAGGTGAATCCACCCCCTCCCTGGGCAGCCTCTATCAGTGCCCAATGACCCTTTCTGTTTTGTTTTTTTTCCCCTACTGTCCAGCCTAAATCTCCCCTGGTGGAGCTTGAGGCCATTCCCTCTTGTCCTGTCCCCTGTCACTTGGGAGAAGAGCCCAGCTCCCTCCTCTCTACAACCTCCCCTCAGGTAACTATAAAGAGCAATGAGGTCTCCCCTCAGCCTCCTCTTCTCCAGGTTAAGCAACCCCAGCTCTCTCAGCCATTCCTCATAAGGATGATCCTCATAAGATCATCTAATTCCAACACCCCTGCTATGGTGTGGGACACCTCCCACCAGACCAGGCTGCTGAAAGCCCCATCCAACCTGGCCTTGATCACCTCCAGGGACAGGACATCCACAACTACCCTGGGCAACCTGTACCAATGCCTCAGCACCCTCATCGTGAAGACTTTCTTCCTAATGTCTAATCTAAATTGTCTCTCTTCCATTTTAAAGCCATTAAATCACAACCCAGAGAAGCTGCTACTCGGTATGGTTTTTTTCTAAAATATGATCTGGGATACAGAGATGTGTGTGAAGGTAGCAGATAAACTGCACAGAGAAGGTAGCTACACCTTCAGTCCTGGTAACTCAATACTGTAGAGTATGAGACACAATTCAGCTCAAAGTTAGGAGCAGTTGTTGCATCAGCCTTTGTTTAAAGCTGATTTCCTCCAGGAAGTCATTATTTGAAATAAATACTGTCCAATAAAGAGAACCCGTGAGTGCTTATATAATGCAGCATAGCATTTGTTAAACTAGGAAAGTAAAGGATATTCGAAAGCCTAATCTGGATAGAAAAATAAATATGTGATTTAAGATGGAGCATCTATGTGTGTGAAAACTATCTCTTTTTCTAAATCCAGGGTCTGCTTTTTAACATTTTTTTTTTAATTTGCATTCTCAGAACCATCTGCCCTCTGCATGGGTATATATATTTGAAAACAGACTTGCTTAAATTCAGAGACAATGCATGAACCAAACCCAGTCTGAAAGGCCAGAAATCTATGGCATGTGTTTGAGTGAAAGAGAAATGTCTAAATATTATCAGCATCTTTATATGTAAAATAAAATAAAAAACTTGAAAAACCCTAGTTTGAAGCACTAGCACAAGTCCTTACTTGGAACAAACCTTCAGCAGTAGCAGATAATTGAAAAAAAAACTTGGTTTTTTTAGCTTAGTCATTCGTATAGTCAAACATATCCACGGCAATCCGATTGAGTGGCAAAAAGCAAATGAAAATAAGAAATTGTATTTATTAATATTGCTTTAGTTTTTAAGCTGTTATGGTTCACATCTTCTTGACACAAGGATTGAAACACTTATTTTTAATTAAAAATCGAGTCTTGTATTTGTGTACTTTCAGCAACACAGACTTGGTGATGCAAATACCTACACTAGTGGCATTTGATCCATCCAGATACTGGGATTTGGATCACAAATGATGATAACTTAGCCTGGAGAAGAGGAAGCTGAGGGGAGACCTCATTGCTCTCTACAACTACCTGAAGGGAGGTTGTAGAAAGGAGGGAACTGGGCTTTCCTCCCAAGTGCCAGGGGACAGGACAACAGGGAATGACCTCAAGGTCTGCCAGGGGAGGTTCAGACTTGAAATAAGGAAAAAAATTCTCCACAGAAAAAGTCATTAGGCATTGGACCAGGCTGCCCAGGGAGCAGGTTGATTCACCTTCTCTGGAGGGGTTTAAGGTGTGGGTGGACAAGGTGCTGAGGGACATGGTTTAGTGTTTGACAGGAATGGTTGGACTCGATGACCCAGTGGGTCTCTTCCAATCTGGTGATTCTCTGATTCTATCAAAGACTGTTTTATCTCCTTTGCACCGAAGATGTTCTACAATTATTATTTCTGTTATAGTAGGGGGATTTGGGGTGTCTCACACCTTTTTCTTCTTACAACACTGGATGATCAGCGCTATATCTCTTGGTGGAATACACCAAATATAAGTGACACGCCCAAGATCTCAGCAGAAATCCATTGCAGTAGAAGAATTCATAGAATTATAGAACAACCAGGTTGGAAGGGATCCATCGGGTCATCAAGTCCAACCATTCCTATCAAACAATAAACCATTTCCCTCAGGACCTCATCTACCCGTGACTTAAACACCTCCAGGGAAGGTGAATCAACCCCCTCCCTGGGCAGACTATTCCAATACCAAATGACCCTCTGTGTGAAAAACTTTCTCCTAATCTCCAGCCTAAAATCTCCCCTGGGGGAGCTTGAGGCCATTCCCTCTTGTCCTGTCCCCTGTCACTTGGGAGAAGAGCCCAGCTGCCTCCTCTCTACAACCTCCTTTCAGGTAGTTGTAGAGAGCAATGAGGTCTCCTCTCAGCCTCCTCTTCTCTAGGCTAAACAACCCCAGCTCTCTCAGCCGCTCCTCATAGGCAATGCAGAAGGGCCAAATTCTCTTCTAAGTCTCCTCTTGGTTGCATTTCCAATCCCTGCCCTGAAATTACCTTCCATTAGTTGCCACAATATATTAAATCTCATGCAATACGCTCGTGATTGTGTACTCCAGCGAAGTGTGAATATTATCTGGCAGATAGCTTATGATCACTGCACATAAGCAAAACCCAGAAGGCTTGCTTCTATTTTCAGCAATACTACCTCTAATCCATGACAAGGTCACTTGAGTCAATGAAATCCCTGGCTGCTTGTCTCCGGTAATTAGGGAGCAAAGCTTTTAAATGTGCACCCCAAATTGAGAGGTCACCGTGTTGATCGTCTGCTTAAATACCTTCATAGGGAGAAAATAGCAAATCCTACTGGGCTCTTTAATCTACCTAAAAAAATATTTAATGAGAACTGAGTGATGACAGTTTAAAACTGGACATTTCTGAATGAGAAGCAGGATAAAGATTTCGAGCATCAAAACCAAGTAGCCTTTTTGTAAGAAATTAAGAATGTGATAGATTGTGCAGTTCTGCAAGTTCTTTTTCTGAAGACCTGTGTAACTTTTCAGGTGAGATAACCTCAGCTGAGAGCTGGTTAGTGAGTTCAGTTCAGGAGCAACTGCACTGAATTTTCAGGCTTAAGACATACCTGCAATGGTCTAATTGCCCCTTCTACTTTAGCCACTTGAACTGCTAGTTCCATCATCCAGAAAAGTATGAAAGATATAATTTAATGAGTTTGTGAAATCTACTGAGTTAAAATAACATATTCTAATCATGTAGAATCATAGAATCTTAGAACAACCATGTTGGAAGAGACCCACTGGATCATGGAGTCCAACCATTCCCATCAATCACTAACCCATGTCCCTCAGCATCTCGTTCACCTGTCCCTTAAACCCCTCCAGGGAATATATTGCCTTTTTATAAAAAAAATAAAACTGTACATATTAAAAATCTTACTCCTATGACAATTTTTTTTTTTTGTTTCAGTACAATTGGTGATGTCAGCTGATACAAGAAAGGAATAACAGTTTCAATCAAAGCTGTCCAATAATGGCAGTTTGTAAGCGAGGTTTTTCTAGAAGAGTAGTTCTGGATGATTTTCCAGGAACAAATCTGTTGCCTGTAGAGATATGGAGTAGAGAGCAGCCTCTTCCAAAATAATTCCAGAGGGATGGAAGTGGAGAAGTGCTCAGGTGATATTAGCCATGAAGTAGAGGTAAAGACTTGGAGAATTATGAGGTGTATTCTTGAAGAAAGGCCTAAACTGGCCTTCTTTCAGGACTCCTGAAAGAAGAATTTAAAAAATCATAGATCAACCAGGTTGGAAGAGACCCAACGGATCATCGAGTCCAACCATTCCTATCAAACACTAAATCATGTCCCTCAGCACATCGTCCACCTGTGCCTTAAACACCTCCAGGGAAGGTGAATCAACCACCTCCCTGGGCAGTCTGTTCCAATGCCCAATGACCCTTTCTGTGAAAAACTTCCTCCTAATCTCTAGCCTAAATCTCCCCTGGCAGAGCTTGAGGTCATTCCCTCTCGTCCTGTCCCCTGTCACTTGGGAGAAGAGCCCAGCTCCCTCCTCTCTACAACCTCCTTTCAGGTAGTTGTAGAGAGCAATAAGGTCTCCCTTCAGCCTCCTCTTCTCCAGGATAAACAACCCCAGCTCTCTCAGCCGTTCCTCATAGGACCTGTTCTCCAGCCCCTTCCCCAGCTTCATTGCTCTTCTCTAGACTTGCTCCAGAGTTTCAGTGTTTCAAATCAGGAAGGTGAATGTCTTGTGAAAGTTTGATCAGAGACCTGCCTTATTTTTATAAAGAAACAGCACAAAATGACTCAGAAGAACTGGACTTTAGCACTTTGCAAAAGGCTAAACCAGTGAAAATGACTTAGATAAAATTAATGATCATGGACAAATAGCGTCTTCAAAGGCAGATTGAATTAAGAAAGAGAGTTGTTGGAACGTGTTCAGTGGAAAGTTTGGTAAACAATTATTTCTGTGACTACTTGATCTTTTCATTTAATAGTTTGGGGCCATTATCCCTCACTGTTAATGGTTTTTTGTAATTCTTAGCTGTTTGCAGCTCAGTAATATGACACCTTTTATAAATATTCTGACATCCCATGAAATATTGGCTAAAGGAAAAAACACACGTCTTTTGAGGGTTATGTGGGAATTCAACAGCCCCTGGAGAAGAACTAGCATAATTTATCACCTTTCAAGACAGCTGAAGAACTCAATCAGCCACCTGTTATTTTGGAAATCATCATTAAGCATTAACAAGGGCAATTTACAGCCTTTAAAGTTCATTTTCAAGCTTTTACTCACAGTTAATATTAATTCACTCTCAGTAACTCATGAATATCCAGAAACTCTGGAAGGATCAGATCATAGGTCTCTCCAGTTTCTTCTTCCAAAGCTCAGAGAACACCACCTTTGAGAATTGCTTAGTTGAATTAAAGATGGGGAAAGTTGCTTTCGTCAGCCTTTCATCCTGTCTGTAAAAAATATTTGACAAGGCAGCCTTCAGCATCATTTGAACTTTGCAGACAAATCCATTACTTCACGTAAAGTAGGAGAAGCAACATAGCTAAAGTGCAGGAAAGAGCAGACAGCTTCTTCCCAGGACCCTCCAAATATAGGATCTTATTGACCTCAAGCTCCTCCAGGGGAGATTTAGGCTGGACATTAGGAAAAAGTTTTTCACCGAAAGGGTCATTGGGCACTGGAACAGGCTGTGCAGGGAGGTGTTTGATTCACCTTCCCTGGAGGTGTTTAAGGCACAGGTAGACGAGGTGCTGAGGGACATAGTTTAGTGTCTGATAGGAATGGTTGGACTCAATGATCCAATGGGTCTCTTCCAACCTGGTGATTCTATGATTCTATGAAATGCTTAGTTTTCATGAAACCTAACAGAAAAGACTGTGGGATTTCTTTAAAATGTGGCAGGACTATATTAGGACTCTTCTAGTTCAAGTCTTCTCTCACTCAAAAGATCTTCTTGAGACAAGTACAAGTTTAGAAAGATCAAGACACATTTAGGAACCCAAGGAGTTACTAAATTATTATTAGGAGTATAGCAACAGGAAAGAAATAAATACTGGATACTAGGAAAAGATTCTACCTTTGAGGGTATTTGGTATCATAGAATCATAGAATGTAAACAATACAATTTGGATCTCTTTGCAAAGAAGGAATTCCTGGGGACAAGAAGAGGAGGGTCATACTATGTTATTTTGGAAGTATAAAAGTCTTGTCAATATGCAACACCACAGGAACTGAGACATTCTGTTAATTGGTAACACTGGAGGGACTGCTCCAGACACAGCTATAGGTTCATGCAAAAGAAGAAGTGGCCTGGAGTAACAGACACCAAAATATCCATTCATCCAACCACTTACATTAAAATCCTAAAGCCCAGATTAGAGGTGCTGAGGGAAAAATTGAGTTGTGCTGATAGCCTCCCCTCCTGAGAAAGAAGGGAAGTAAAAGAGAGATAATACTCCTTTGAAATATAAGTTGCCATCCTCATCCCTGGATATAGCTGCAAGTCTCACCGTTCCCTCACGCCCACCTGTGGCAGAAGCAGTCCAGCTCTGATTCTTCATTTCCAGTAGTTCAGATTTTACTGAGAAACACCGAGAGAGGTTCTCCTCTGTGTGTTAAATTTTCATAGCTACTTCCTGCATCTCTTCTGATTCCACAGCTGAATTCAACCTCATCATTCCAGGGCCCTTCCACTCATGCTCAGGCTACAACAGCAGAGCAGTCCCAAAGCTAAAAGGAGCACAGCTCCTTGATCCACATGGCACAGCTGAGTATTCACCTCTTGAACTTCTGTTCTCCCTGTTGCAAGGGTAGCAGCTCATTTAGCAGCTAGAGCCTGACCACCTCAAGCTCACTCTTCTCTTCTCTACTGCCATTTCCAAAATCGAAGGGGACAGGCAGTTTATTTCTAGACATCTCTGCATGAATATGTCACTAGAGAAAGATACAGTCTTGAATAAAGACTTTGACTCAGATAATGCATCACAGCCTTTACTGCTTTGTGTTCCGCAATGCTGTAAATTAGATTATTTCATTTATACCCTGGCACAGGCATGGAAATCAGAAGTAGCCTGCCCACATGCTTGTGGGTTCTTGTCATAATCCCACACCCCACTCCATGTTACAGACATCATCTTCATGATACACTACTGATGGGAAAAAAAAAAAAAAAAAACTGGAAATGGAAGTGCTGGTACTACTAAGGAAGTGTCACTGAGATGAAAGCAGTCCCAGGTAGTCCACAGACTTCACCAGTTCCAGGTGATACATGCAATAGGAAAGCAGAAAATAGGACAAGAGAGGAATGATGACCTGGATAACTTGCTGACCACTTCTCTTAGTTTTATAGATATGCAACAACAACAAAAAAGTTGCATCTTTTCCTTTCATTTCTCACATGTAGCACTTACCTCTCAAAGCAAACCTCTCCTTTCTGACCTTTTTTTACAAGTTTTGCAGAGTCCTGTGCTCTACCAGGTTTTCAAACCCTATTGCTTTTAACGATTTATTGGGGAGGAGAGGAGGAAATGAGGAGGGTGAGCAAACTGCAGGTGAAATTTTGTAGACAGGAATATAGACATAAAATGCGAGCGTGTAGATTTTATCTTTCTTTATATTCTAGAAAATACTAAGTCAGGAATGGATATTGCTTTTGCAAAAGAGAAATGTCAGTTTTCCCTTAATATTTATGTGGACCTATTAGTATTTCCTTTTTTATTACCTTTTATATCTGGAAGGCTCGTAAGGTGCTTTATGTTCTTAGTAAATGGCTGTATGAGGAATATTTCACTCATCACTGAGATGTAACTGCTTCTGGTGCGAGAGACACAGCTGTTGTTTCACAGTGAAGAAATGATAAAGCTCAAGGCAAGATATGAAAGGGAGCAGTCCCAAGGTTACACCAGTATGTATTAGTGTAGGGCTATCGATGGTTGTGTTGATTTATTTTTGTTTATCCTGACCCAGTGGATATGGAAAGGTAATGTAAGCAGGTTGAAGTCAGAGGGCAAACAATTTGATATGTTGGTTAGAAGGAGGAGGAGGATTGAGCCATGCACTTACGTTACAAGTTAGAATCATAGAATCACCAGGTTGGAAGAGACCCATCGGATCATCAAGTCCAACCATTCCTATCAAACACTAAACCATGTCTCTCAGTGATTCATCTACCACACCATAAACACCTCCAGGGAAGGTGAATCAACCACCTCCCTGGGCAGCCTCTGCCAGTGTCTAATGACTTCTAACATCCACAAGAAGGATGTTGAGGCTCTGGAGCAAGTCCAGAGAAGAGCAACAAAGCTGGTGAAGAGGCTGGAGAACAGGCCTTATAAGGAGTGGCTGAGATAGCTGAGGGTGTTTAGCCTAGAGAAGAGGAGGCTGAGAGGAGACCTCATTACTCTCTACAACTCCCTGAAAGGAGGTTGTGGAGAGGAGGGAGCTGGGCTCCTCTCCCAAGTGACAGGGGACAGGACAAGAGGGCACAGCCTCAAGATCCCCCAGGGGAGATTTAGGCTAGAGATCAGGAGGAAGTTTTTCATGGCAAGGGTCATTGGGCATTGGAATAGGCTGCCCAGGGAGGTGGTTGATTCACCTTCCCTGGAGGTGTTTAAGGCATGGGTAGATGAGGTTCTGAGGGACATGGTTTAGTGTTTGATAGGAACGGTTGGACTCGATGATCCAATGCGTCTCTTCCAACCTGGTTGTCCTATGATTCTATGACTTTTTTTGTGGAGAGTTTTTTCCTTATTTCAAGTCTGAACCTCCCCTGACAGAGCTTGAGTCCATTCCCTCTTGTCCTGTCCCTTGGGAGAAGAGCTCAGCTCCCTTTCCTCCACAACCTCCCTTCAGGTAGTTGTAGAGAGCAATGAAGTCTCCTCTCAGCCTCCTCTTCTCCAGGCTAATCCACAGTTTCCATTCCAGCCCTGATTGGTCAGAAGAACTGTGGCACCCCTCTAGCACCAAGAAAGGTGATGAGATTTAATAGCAGTACTGAGACAGTCGTTGTTGCTGTTCCCTCAGCGAAACACTTCTCTCTCTTCCAGCCCACATGACTGCTCCATACTTGTGTTGCAGAATTTCAGATAATCACAGATCCGGAGGGGTTTCTGAGCCTCATCTTGCTAAAAGGAGGATCAACTCCAAAACCATTCTTGAAGGGTGTTAAACTAATCTTTTCCTAAGGATTCCTAAGCACTGGGGATTTCTCCCCTGCTTTCTTCTGCATCAGTTCAATTGTTACATAATATGGGTATCCACAGGCAAAATAAATGGTCAGAATCAGCAAGGAAGAGGGTGTTTGACATCATCCTTCCAGCGCAGTTAAAAAAGACTGAATTGTAAACAACAAAATTCATACACCCTTTTCCTCTGCATTAATAATCCTGACATTCTCTAGTACTGACTTCCTCAGGTCACCAATACGCTTAATCCTCCCCATCAAAATTCTAAGCATTCTCAGAATCATGTGGTAACTTTTTATAATTCATAATGTGGATTTATTGCCACTCCTGTGTTTAATTTAACCTTTTGAAATAAACATAAAGGAAAACAATGATGTGCCAGAAAGAGGACATTAGTAAGAGATACTGTGTATAATTGACTCAGCAGGTTCTTTCAAGCACTTTGGAAAGGGGGGAAAAAAATAAAAGACACAGTGGGCACTAAATCTTTCAGGGATATTGTCTTCATGAGATAACAATCCAGCCAACAGCCTAAGATTAACACTGATAGGAGAGATTTTTAAATATATATGTGTGTGTTTTCAGTACATTAATTTGAAATTTGAAACTATTACGTGGGTATCGCTCATCTTCAGTTCCAAATGCCGGGTCCTGCACTTGGGGCATAACAACCCTATGCAGAGCTACAGACTGGGAGAAGTCTGGCTGGAAATCTACCAGGAGGAGAGGGACCTGGGGGTGTTGTTTGACAGCCAACAGAACATGAGCCAGCAGTGTGCCCAAGTGGCCAAGAAGGCCAATGGCATCCTGGCTTGGATCAGAAATGGTGTGACCAGCAGGGCCAGGGAGGTTATTCTCCCTCTGGACTCAGCACTGGTGAGGCCGCTCCTTGAATCCTGTGTTCAGTTGTGGGCCCCTCAGCACAAGAAGGATGTTGAGGCTCTGGAGCAAGTCCAGAGAAAAGCAACGAAGCTGGTGAAGGGGCTGGAGAACAGGCCTTATGAGGAGTGGCTGAGAGAGCTGGGGTTGTTTATCCTGGAGAAGAGGAGGCTGAGAGGAGACCTCATTGCTCTCTACAACTACCTGAAAGGAGGTTGTGGAGAGGAGGGAGCTGGGCTCTTCTCCCAAGGGACAGGGGACAGGACAAGAGGGAATGGCCTCAAGCTCTGCCAGGGGAGCTTTAGACTAGAGATTAAGAGGAGGTTTTTCACGGAAAGGGTCATTGGGCACTGGCAGAGGCTGCCCAGGGAGTGGTTGATTCACCTTCCCTGGAGGCGTTTAAGGGATGGATAGATGAGGTGCTGAGGGACATGGTTTAGTGTTTGATAGGAATGATTGGACTCGATGATCCGTTGGGTCTCTTCCAATCTGGTTGTTCTATGATTCTATAAAGATGCAGTAATCTCACGTGTGGCGATGTAAATCTGGAGCAACTCTGGAGGGGGTGCAGAGTGGCAGAATAAGATTAAAATCAAGCCCTTCAGGGTTTCATTTATTGAACCTAATGACAAAATCCCCAGGTGGCATTAATGAAAGTATTTCCCTGTAATCTGAAGGCTGTGATGGTCTGAGTTACACCAAATCCAGTTCAACTCAGACAACTCCTGCTTCACCAGGATTCAGAAAAGCTGTGTCAATTTCACACTTTCAGAAGGCAAAATTTTTCTCTTGTTTACATTGAAGAAACTGCAAATAAATGGTGGCTGCCAAAATAAACGAGCAATTATTTGAGTGGGGGGTCAGAAGTTGCCCTTCAGTGTAGGGGCAGAGTAAGCCTTAACCCCTTTAGACAGCTTTAAAAAAATAAATGAAGCAACCTTTCATCTAGAGCTGCACAGCAAATCCCCTTCTTTCATTTTTCAGTCTCCTCTTATAAAGAGAAAAAGCAGGAGCATTAATGAGCTATTCAAATATTCAAACCTTGCCAAGGAAGAAAGGATCCTTCAGTCATCAGGAGCTCAAGCTGATAAATCCTTTTTAATTAGTGTATATGCAAACATTTTATAATGCAGCCATGAACTGGAGACCTCACAATGCAAAAGTAAGGATGAAATACAGTATAAGCAAGAAGAACTGGAGCCTAAGATATGCCTGCACTGGCTTTCAGAGAGCACAGAAAACATGCTTATTAATTGGTTAAATCCATCATTAATAAGCTCTTGGATATGTTCAGTCTGTACTCCAGCACTTTACACGATGTCTGAGTAGTAACACGCTGAATAGAAAAGGTATTTAGTGGTAGGTCATGACAGGGCAGCAAAATGAGAAAGCTGAAAGCACAGAACACAATAAATGCACTAAACTTTTATTCTGGATGGTGATCCTCATCTACCCAGTTAAGGGAGGTTTCTCTGCAGAGACCTTGTCTGGTCCTCTGTAAGGCCACATTAATAACTTTTGGACCAGCAAACGCTGCAACTGCCCTCAGAGCAGCTCATTGATGAACACAGGTTTCTTATACCATCACTGAGTGTACTGACACCTGAAATCTATTCACTAATTGCCCTGTGTTTAATTCAGTTTCTCAATCAGCCCAGGAGAACTCATTGGAAATAGCAACACCAATCTGTGACTGGAAATCAAAAGGATTCATAAATGAGCTTTAAACTGGTATTTCTTTATCTAAATTTTAAGAACTCTATGCTTTTAGGTGAAATTGACTGTTAATTTGGGAATTGGGGGGGGAAGTCAATAAAACTTTACCTTGTGTGAACACTGTTAAGGTGAATCACTTGATGAAAAGGAATGTCTCATAAAATAAAGGAATTCAAACAATTAAATTATGTTCCAAGAAAAGTCACGAAAACAAGGTTCATAATAAAACTGAGCTGGTAATACTGTAAGTTCTGTTATACATCATTGAGAGGGACAATCTCACAAAAGGGTCAGAGTTTTGATTGTTGTAAATCTACATAGATCTTCTGGTTTTGAGGGAAATACACAACTTAGTGTTTGATAGGAATGGCTGGACTCGATGATCCAACCATTCAATGATCCAGGCTGGGTCTCTTCCAGCCTGGTTATTCTATGATTCTGTGAACTTAAGCTATGACTTTGACTGGTGTGTAAAACTCTGTGAGGAACATAAGAAGTGATGAAGATAGACTATGGTGACTAATAAGGTTGTTTCCTTTAAAATAAAATCCCCTCTCAAGCAGTGAGACTCAGTTGATCCAGTTTATATCTCACGGAAGTTGAAAATCATCATAGAATCATAGAACAACCAGGTTGGAAGAGACCCATCAGATCTTCTAGTCCAACCATTCCTATCAAACACTAACCCATGTCCCTCAGGACCTCATCCACCCGTCCCTTAAACACCTCCAGGGAAGGTGACTCAACCACCTCCCTGGGCAGCCTATTCCAATGCCTAATGACCCTTTCCATGAAAAACTTCCTCCTGATCTCTAGCCTAAACCTCCCCTGGTGGAGCTTGAGGCCATTCCCTCTTGTCCTGTCCCCTGTCACTTGGGAGAAGAGCCCAGCTCCGTCCTCTCTACAACCTCCTTTCAGGTAGTTGTAGAGTAATGAGGTCATCATTACATCTGTTCCCTAACAATTAATATGCTTGGCAGCTCTTGCTTCTCTCTTTTAGAAATCCATTAGTATTGTGAAGTCTTATTATTTTAAATAGAAACCCTACCTTCTACGGCAGGTGAGCAAGAGAGTTTGCAACACTGAATTTTCTGAGCCTCAGTGACATTCTTGCTGAGCTCTTACAGGGTTATTCTGCTGTTAGGCCTAGATGAATACGTGAAATTAGATTTGTCATATTTGATATAGCGTCCTTAGGATATAATCAAATTCATTTGATGTCTTCCCCCCCTGCCATCTGTTACATCATCACACTACGATAACATGTTTAACAACCCCGAATGTGAAAAGCCTGACTGACAAGGTCTGTGATCTTAAAGGCTGAAGCTGAGGGAAAAGGTCTTTATAATTCTTCACCACACATGTGTTAGGAGAGCGAGATAAGACTGATTATGTTTTTGTAGCTTTCTCTCATTTCTTCATCACTCTTTTCAACCAGGACTGTGGCGAACTCAGTGCATGACAGATGCTAAACGCACTTGGATTTTTCTGTATAAGATGAAACATTGTTTGAACAGAGTAGAAAGCTGATATTTCCTAAACTTTAGAAGACAACACACAGAAAATCAGTAGTATGGACTCTTCCAGAGTTAAAAACACACACATGCATCTGTGTCCATCTTCTGGGGTTGTTTAGCCTGGAGGACGCTGAGGGGAGACCTCATTGCTCTCTCCAACTACCTGAAAGGTGGTTGTGGAGAGGAGGGCACTGGCCTCTTCTCTCAAGTGTCAGGGGACAGGACAAGAGGGAATGGCCTCAGACATACACCCAGAGAGGAAAGGAAAAAGTTGACTGAAGGTTGGAGACAGAGCACTAGGAGAAGGATGCAGAGAAAACAAACAATGGGTCTGAGAAACAGTTGCCATGGGGTCCTCCTAGGGCACGGAGACAGAATATGAGAAAACTTTAGATTGTGTCAATGAAAATGCATAACACCAAAATCTGAGAAAAAAGGGGTACCTCAACCAGAGTACTAGGAAATAACACATATTTTAACTGGCATTCACAGTGCTGCTTCTCATCCACCTCTATCCCACTCAACTTGGGCTTAAAAAGATAGAACAAAGGAGGTAGAGATGGGGTTTTTCCCTGGTATCTAAATTTTCTTGGATAATCTATGTTAGAAGAGTGTGGGAGGGCTCATCAAGGGAAAGTATAATATATCTGGCTCAGTTACAGAACTATACAGTGCTCCCAGGTTGTTGCTTGCAATATACAATATTCATAAAGAGAGTGATTAGGGGAATTGGATAGAAAACAGAGGACATATTAGATATCCAGCACTAGAGGAATGACCTCAAGTTCTGCCAAGGGAGATTTAGGCTGGACTTTAGGAAAAAAAAATCACAGAAAGGGTCATTGGACACTGGAACAGGCTGACCAGGGAGGTGGTTGGTTCACCTTCCCTGGAGGGGTTTAAGGGATGGGTGAATGAGGTGCTGAGGGAAGAGACCCATCGGATCACCGAGTCCAACCACAATGATGATGCTGAGGATGAGGTGCTGAGGGACATGGGTTAGTGTTTGATAGGAATGGTTGAACTCGATGATCTGGTGGGTCTCTTCCAACCTGGTTATTCTATGATTCTATGATTCTATAGCAATGTGACACTCTACTTTGTATAGATGCATTTCCCGTCTTTTATTTGGAGATTCTGGTAAGCTCCAAATGCCATCAAATTTGTCCATATTTTGAAAACTGGTTAAGAACTGTAGATCTGCTCTCCTTCAGCAGCTCTTTTCCATGGTGGCCCTAAAGTTGGGCTATAAAGTGAGCATAAATGCAATTTATGCCCATTACATGTAAAGAGGGATGATTTCAAATGGTAATCCAGCCATGAATCATCACATTGCAGATTGGTAAATGCAATCCATTACAGGACCATGACTCTGTCCAAAATACTGAAACTTTAGCATGTCTGAGAAATCACTGGGAAGATTGTTTAATGTTGCTGTTGTTGTTATTGTTGTTGTTGTTATTGTAGTTGTTGTTGTTATAGTTGTTGTTGGTGTTGTAGCTATTATTGTTGTTGTTGTTCTTGTTATTATTATTATTATTTCATACCTTCCCATTACCTAAGACATCATTTTCTTTCTTTCTTTTTTTTTCCTCATTTGGTTGCATTCTATTATATTCCTGCAGTAACACTTTAGATTAACAGCCCAGTTAATTAACATGGAATCTAAGTGGAAAAGCTATAGAAGCACTTGTGACATTCACATTAATAATGGAGAGGTTCATCAAAATTAATGCTATTACAGTAAATACCAAGAAAATTAACTGTGATTAGCTCATTATTCTAAACTGTCCTCCCCTCTGCATTTGGCTCTTCTAGACAGTTGCATGGAATAGGTATGTTGATGATTCAGGACCTGGAATCAAAAAGCAAACAGAAAGCATAATGAGCTGTGCTCAGTATTAGAGGAAGAATTCCATCACGGCTCAGGCTCATTTTGCTACAATTATAAGGCAGTTGCATAAGACCTGGAAGCCTCCTTTCCTCATGTCTTTATCCAGTATATGTAGAAACTTTTGATAATACCATAAGAAGGATGTTGAGGCTCTGGAGTGAGTCCAGAGAGGAGCGACAAAGCTGGTGAAGAGGCTGGAGAATAAGAGGAGTGGTTGAGAGAGTTGGGGATGTTTAGCCTGGAGAAGAGGAGACTGAGGGGAGACCTCATTGCTCTCTCCAACTCCCTGAGAGGAGGTTGTGGAGAGGAGGGAGCTGGGCTCTTCTCCCAAGGGGCAGGGGACAGGACAAGAGGGAATGGCCTCAAGCTCCACCAGGGGAGGTTCAGGCTAGACATAAAGAAAAAATTCTTCACTGAAAGGGTCATTAGGCACTGGAACAGTCTGCCCAGGGAGGTGGTTGACTCGCATTCCCTGGAGGGGTTTAAGGGACAGGTGGATAAGGTGCTGAGGGACATGGTTTAGTGTTTGATAGGAATGGTTGGACTTGATGATCCGGTGGGTCTCTTCCAACCTGGTGATTCAATGATTTTTTGATTCTATGATAATAGAATTTTTGACAAGAGATTCCAATGTAGGTAGAGTGTCTCTGTGTGTGGTGCATCAGTTGTACTAGGAAACGATTCCTACATCAGTCAGCTTTGAGGCTAAATTCATCTGATGGTGGTAAAAAATCATTTCAACATTTTTTTACGGCTGGCCTTGGGCTCAAAATGCTTGTTTTAGGGAGGGGAACAGGACAATCAGCTCCTGTCTTGCTATTCCAGTTAAGAGCAAGATCCATAACTGATGGAGGCTCTACCTGGGAAAATAGTGAAAGCACAATCTATGTACCTTGGATAACTGTGCCTCTATAAAACTATCCAAAGAGATCAGAATGAGAATCTATGTCCTTTTCCTCTAAATGTCCTATCACGTTTCACTTGAAGGAGAATTAACCCTTTCATAAATGTCTCTATCACCCTTGTGAGCCCAAACATCAGTAGCACAGATATTTATGGTTTTCCTGAGCAAGATCACTTGTAATGGAAGCAAAATAATTACTTTTTTTCTTTTTTTTCTCACTTCCAAATAAATACATTAAGAAGAAAATCTTTCTTTCATCCTCACAAGATCCAAAGAAAACAGGGGTGAAGTATCAGCTCATCAAAATACCTGAACTATTGTGTAATTAACTTGAACCAAACAAGAGAGAGATTTTCATGTGGTTTTGTATTACAGTCAACTTAAGTATGAAAGGAAACAGTGTCAAAGAGAATATGTGGTATGATGAAAGTTAATATTCTAGGAGATAATGAGATGTAAATTGCTACTTGGAACAATACATACAGGCCCAGTTCCTTGATTATATTTTTTTTCCCAAAGATAAGGGTATTTTTATGTATTAATGGTAATTTTCAATTATTGAGCTCTTTGTGAACGAGATAAGTAAGAAAATGTCTTTTCTTTTCAGTGGAAGAAACTGAAGCAAAAAAAAAAAAAAATCACATACAGAGCACCTCAGCAGATCAGATACAAATCACCATGTAACAAATTTCCTGATTTTTCCATTGAAATTCTGAAGCATGACAGATTTCACGTACTGTACCACTTGTCAGGCATTAAATACGGATATATGGTTGGGTCAATAGTCTGAATTCATTGATCAGCTTTTAGACCAAACTAAATAGTCAAGAAATTATCACTTTTGTCCTGTGCACTAGCCTAGTGCTTGGGAAACCAGACTGTAAATACTCAGTTTCCTATTTGAAATGAGGAAGTGTGGCAAGAGGTGCAATTTAAGTAATTTCTGCGTTTCAAATGGGATTTATACATCTGAGTGAGATGTAGCCCTCCTCCTGGCCTGCAAGTGTGATCTTGGGACTAAACCAATGGGTTTTAACTCAGAATCATAGAATCATAGAACAACCACAGAATCATAGAATCATAGAACAATCAGATTGGAAGAGACCCATCGGATCATCGAGTCAAACCAAAAAGACTTGCATACCTTTCCTGGCTGAGCCATGAGACAACTGGAGACCTTGGACTTCATAGCACTTTCCTAGGAAAACTTTACCTCCTCCTCTTGCTTATCTCAAGCTGCTACTTCCACAATCCTACGTTCCTCCGAGGTCTATCCTTATCCACATACCTCATTCTCCTCTAACAGTCTGGAAGACCGCGTTTCTGTCAAAGACCTGAGATGCAGTCATTTTTATTTCAAACAGTTTTCAACACTGACTGTTTATGCACCACAAGACAGGTGCCTCTTCCTGAACACCCTTGATCCCATGCAGGAAGAATTAAAATAGTGCAGCCAGGACTCCTGCAACAGCCACAGGAAAATACGTTGTTTCTCCTTGGCCTTGGTGCAATTTGATGCCAATCATAGAATCATAGAACAACTAGATTGGAAGAGAACCACAAGATCATTGAGTCCAACCATTCCTATCAAAATGTTTCAGGCCAGGCTGTATGAGGCTTTGAACAATCTGACGTAGACAAAGATGTCCCTGGCCATACCAGGGGGTTAGAACTGGATAATCTTTAAGATTCCTTCCAACCAAAACAATTCTATTATTCTATGATTCTAAGTTGAAATTCTGCAGGATTTAAACATGTTAATATGCAAACCAATTCATAAAGTGCAAATAGAAAATGGAAGATTCTTTACTGAGTTAGTTATCATCACTAGGTTGGAAGAGACCCACCAGATCATCAAGTCCAACCATTCCTATCAAACACTAAATTATGTCCCTCAGCACCTCGTCCACCCACACCTTAAACACCTCCAGGGAAGGTGAATCAACCACCTCCCTGGGCAGCCTATTCCGATGCCCAATGACCCTTTCTGTGAAAAACTTCCTCCTAATCTCTAGCCTAAATCTCCCTTGGTGGAGCTTGAGGCCATTCCCTCTTGTCCTGTCCCCTGTCCCTTGGGAGAAGAGCCCAGCTCCCTCCTCTCTACAACCTCCTTTCAGGTAGTTGTAGACAGTAATGAGGTCTCCTCTCAGCCTCCTCTTCTCCAGGCTAAACGCCCCCAGCTCTTGCAGCCGCTCCTCACAAGGCCTGTTCTCCAGCCCCTTCCCCAGCTTCGTTGCTCTTCTCTGGACTTGCTCCAGAACCTCAACATCCTTCTTGTGGTGAGGGGCCCAGAACTGAACACAGTATCATTGGTCCTCTTTTCGTAATGGCTAAAAAAGACTTTCCCTAGTTATTCTGCCAGTGTCCTCTTATTCAGAAGCAACAAGGCTAACTTCACTGGGAGTTGCTCTAATGAGCTGCAGCACATAAGTTAACCTGAGCTTGCTGGCTCCCTAATTTGTGCAGTAAGGAAGCCGGGATAAAATACTCCCTGCGCTTGCATGGTTTGTGATGTAGTGTTTGCAAAGTGCTTTATGACCTGTGGTGCTGCACTGCCACTGTTCTTGGAAATGGCACTTTTCTCTTCCAGTCACTCGGGGACAGGATAATAGCTGCAACTGTGTCTTTGACTGTGCGGAGCATAATTCCACCACCCTCCCATTTAGGTTAACAAGTGCCAGTTGTTGCTTGAAAAGAGCTTTGCCTTCATGTTTCTTTGCCTTCTCTTACCTGTCTGAAAATATTTCTTAGTTGCCAGTGTAAAATCCGGATCTCAGCAAAGTATATGCAATAATCATTGATATCATGACGATCCAAACAGGACTTTCAGCTCAGACTAGAGATCAGGAGGAAGTTTTTCACAGAAAGGGTCATTGGGCATTGGAATAGGCTGCCCAGGGAGGTGGTTGAGTCACCTTCCCTGGAGGTGTTTAAGGTGCAGGTAGATGAGATGCTGAGGGACATGATTTAATGTTTGATAGGAATGGTTGGACTCAATGATCCGATGGGTCTCTTCCAACCTGGTTGTTCTATGATTCTATGAAATTCCTCTTTCTGGCATCCATGGATGAAAAGATTCATTTTGGAAGACTGAGAAATTTTCTAATCTTGCAAAGGAAGAGACAAACTTCTTATTTTAAAATAAACGCTGTACAGCATTGTCCTCTGGACATTTGCCATTCTCTCTGCTACATACAGATGGTTAACTACATGAAAGAATATATTCATTTTCCTTGCTACTCCTGGCACAGGGCTGGTAGGAAAACAAACATGATTATGCAGAAAATAATTTAAAAAAACCCCTCCAAACCTAAAAGGTTACTGTCCTGAAGTCTGATTAAAACAAGAAGGAGAAAATCTGTCCCTGTAGCAGTTACATATTTCAGGTTCAAGCTCTAGTGAAATAAATTAGGGCTTTTTAAAAAAAAAAAATCAATTCAGAGTGGATCTTAAATGTTTGAGTTTCCAAAGCCAAATTGTAGGAAAAGTCTTGCCACTTAAATCATGATAGAAAAGTCCAGAGGTAGAAGACATTCCTTTTTGATATGGATCAGGCTTTTCATTCAGATTTGGTTTGTGGGTTTTATAAATAAAAAAAAAAAAAAAAAAAAAAAAAAAAGACAAACCAAAAGGAATGAAAGATGGAAATATTCTGCTTTAAATACTTCAAATGGAATATTTTGACAACATTTTCACATTTCATTTCAATTTTTTTCAATCATTTATTTCATAGAATCATAGAATCACCAGGTTGGAAGAGAACCACCAGATCATCAAGTCAACCATTCCCACCAGTCTTTAAACCATGCCTTTCAAATCAATCATTTATTGTCAAAATTTATTTCAAACAAATCTCTCTGAGTTCTGAAGTTAAAGGCAGTATGTTTCAGTGAAGTGGTTTGCATATAACAACATTCTCCAATGGAATAAAGTCCCTATCACTTATCTTTGAAGACAAATCATTCCTATAAGATGATTGATGCCAACCCTGAGGACATGAGCAGATTTCTCCAGTTGAAGTCATGAGTCTCTACAGTAAGGACCACAGTGCTGGGCATTGTGAGCTCTGGCTGTGATAACGTTTCCTCTATAATATTTTGGGTACATCAAGAACTGACCAGTGATTTAGCCACCCTGGAACACTGCAGTGGTGTTATTTCAAGCTGGTGAATGGAAAGGGATTTTTTGATCATAAGAGTTGTTTGAGGGATCTTTGTGGCTGAAATAAGGTTTTATAGAATCATAGAATCACCAGGTTGGAAAAGACCCATCAAATCATTGAGTCCAACCATTCTTATCAAATACTAAACCATGTTCCTCAGCATTTCGTCCACCCATCCCTTAAACAATTCAAGGGAAAGTAACTCCCAGGAAGGGGTTTGCTTCACCTCAGATTAATTCAGGAAAAAGACACCTTACCAAGATGCATAACAGTTCTGTTTCTCATTGATAAAGAGAAACATACCAAGATTTTTCCCCTTATTTCAGAGGATAAGAAATAGCAATGTCGTTACCAATAAAACAGAAACCACTAATTACTTAGCTTGTGACAGCCAGTTGTTGACAGTAACTTCTAACCCTCTAACAATAAGTTAGAAGTAAAATTTGGTAGTCATGGTGATGATGTCCACATAGATAAATGAATACCACAACCTTGTTGCTAATATAAATCCTTTGAAACAGACTTTGCTTTGTGGAAGAAATAAACAGATCTGGCTGCCAAAATCACAAGAGAAATCAATCAGACACAATATCTCTTCAGTGTCCTTTGCCAATGGTGAATAGAAATAAGTGTTGTCCTGAAGCTGTCCTGAAGGGATCAAAGTTTTCTTGGCATCACTTTGTATAGCAGAACAAATAAGCAGAATAAATATATAGCAGAATTATATTATATTATATTATATTATATTATATTATATTATATTATATTATATTATATTATATTATATTATATTATATTATATTATATTATATTATATTATATTATATTATATTATATTATATTATATTATACTATATTATATTATATTATATTATATTATATTATATTATATTATACTATATTATATTATATTTAGCAGAATAAATATAATATATATAATACAGCAGAATAAATAAGCAAGAGCCTGGTCATCTCCAGCTCAGCCGAGGAGCAGGAAAGGAAGGATTTACCCATCGCTAAATGAAAGTGCAGAAATGCTGGTGTTCAGGCTGAGATCTATGTACGTGCCCACAGGTCCTTTTCAGGCACGGGACAAGTCTGGAAAGTCACCTCTTGTGGCTTGTCCCGTGCCTGAAAAGGACCTGTGGACACATACATAGATGTGGAGTTTGATACTACAGATGTGTTAACAGAAAATCGAGTATTTTATCCTAAAATCGACTTCTGTGCCCTGACAATGAGCTGGAGTGTTTCCCTATTTATTTATTATTTTCCCTACTTATTCCTTCATTCTTTCTCAAGTGTCCATTGGTGCAAAAGTGTTTTGAAACAAACCTCAGTTTTCCTTACTGTGAGTCCCCTTCCCTGGAGGTGTTTAAGGCACAGGTGGACGAGGTGCTGAGGGACATTGGTTTAGTGTTTGATAGGAATGGTTGGACTCGACGATCCGGTGGGTCTCTTCCAACCAGATGATTCTATGATTCTATGAGAACACTATTGTCCCACTGTAGATCATAGAATCATAGAATAACCAGCAGTACAGATTATAACTTCAACTGCAAGCATGGACTGAGCTTTTAGTTCTCTTCCTGTAATTTTTTCTATTCATTTCCCTTTGTACACATCATTTCATTAAGATTTAGCCAGGAGATTAGAAGATTATGACAGAGGAAGAAAGAGCTTTGGAATTGCTACCTCGAGATGTTCTACACCTGTGGTTCTGTGCTGCTCTGCCAGCTCTGCTAAAGGGGTAGTCAAGAAATTCTGGCAATGGAGAGACAAGCAAAGATTAATTTGCAACTCAGGCTGGAGTCAGGATATGGGTCAGTTTATGGATTATATGTGGCTCTGTTTGCTGATGTGATCCGGAAGAGAATTTACAACCTGTCTTTGTCTAAGCATACTCTCTATCTGGGCTCATCAGAGGTTGATTTTAAAACAATCAAAAGAACAAAAAAAGAATCAACTCTTAGTTCAGATTTCCTAAGATCTTTCGCTCAAAGGATGAGTCTCTAGTGAGGAAAGTTTCCTGTGTTTTGTTCCTGGCCGCGCCTTTCCACTTGGAAATATGCTCAATTTGTCCCCAGAATAGCCACTGGACTATCAGATGGCTTTGGAAGAGCTCATCTTTGCTGCTACATGAATTTTCATAGAATCATAGAACAACCAGGTTGGAAGAGACCCACTGGATCATTGAGTCCAACCATTCCTATCAAACACTAAACCATGCACCTCAGCATCTTGTCCATCCGTCCCCTAAACCCCTCCAGAGAAGGTGAATCAACCACCTCCCTGGGCAGCCTCTGCCACTGCCCAATGACCCTTTCAGTAAAGATTTATTTCCTAATGTCCAGCCTGAACCTCCCCTGGTGGAGCTTGAGGTCATTCCCTCTTGTCCTGTCCCCTGTCACTTGGGACAAGAGTCCAGCTCCCTCCTCTCTATAACTTCCCCTCAGGTAGTTGTAGAAAGCAATGAAGTCTCCTCTCAGCCTCCTCTTCTCCAGGATAAACACCCCCAGCTCTCTCGGCCGCTCCTCTTCTCCAGCCCCTTCCCCAGCTTCATTGCTCTTATCTGAACTCACTCCAGAGCCTCAACATCCTTCTTGTGGTGAGGGACCCAGAACTGAACACAGGATTTGAGGAGCAGTCTCACCAGTGCTGAGTACAGAGGGAGAAGAACCTCCCTGGACCTGCTGGTCACACCGTTTCTGCTACAAACCAAGATGCCATTGGTCATCTTGCCTACCTGGGCCGCTGCTGGCTCATTTTCAGTCATTGTCAACCAACACCACCAGGTCCTTCTCCTCCAGGCAGTTTTCTAGACAGACTTCTACTTCCAGTTATGCCCCATGATTCCTTCACTGCCCAAGAGAATGCATGTTTAGAAGATGGTTTCTGGACAGAGATACCAGAGCTGGCTCTGATAGGGTTTATTACAGGCTTACCTTATACAGCTCTGTAACTCTGTTGCTCTATTATATATACTATGCAATGGATAGAAGGTATTCTGGAAGAAAACATCATATTTCATAAATAACTGGCACTGGATTTTACAGACGCCTCTTGTATGTTTATACATACGTATATATGTGTGTGTTTATTTAACAAACAAACTAATAGTTCTTCCTCCTCATTTAGGCACAGCTTTATAATTACACATGAATGACTAGAGATGCCAGTAATTTTATGGAAGAAGATTCATCATCTTGACAGCTGTGGTACGAGGGCTTTTCCCACAGAAGCACAGAAAAGGATAAAACGTCCATGTTTTGTCATCCTGCCCTGAAATTTTCTTTTTAACACCCAAATAACAGCCACAAGCCAGACAGATGAAGGATTCACCACACATTCATCAGTCATCAGCTGCCACCAGTGGGATTCCAGCCTCCCAGGTGCTGTTACTCACAGGTGATGGGAACAACACCCTTGGGTAGAAGAGTTGTTGGGTCAATGCTAGCAAGCGTTCATGGGTCAGCCCTAAGTTTAGACTTCATGAGCACTGGCTTGCCTTCTCAGCATTGCTGACATTTTTTATGTTATTGCCTTCGCTCCCGGGCTGGAAGATGTTCATGATGATGACACAAAGCTGGGTGGAAGTGTGGATCTGCTGGAGGGTAGGGAGGCTCTGCAAAGGGACCTAAACAGGCTGGACCACTGGGCAGAGTCCAATGGCATGAGGTTTAACACAGCCAAATGCCGGGTCCTACACTTGGGGCACAACAACCCTATGCAAAACTACAGACTGGGAGAAGTCTGGCTGGAAAACTGCCGGGAGGAGAGGGACCTGGGGGTGTTGGTTGACAGCCAACTGAACATGAGTCAGCAGTGTGCCCAGGTGGTCAAGAAGGCCAATGGCATCCTGGCTTGGATCAGAAACAATGTGACCAGCAGGTCCAGGGAGGTTATTCTCCCTCTGGACTCAGCACTGTTGAGGCTGCTCCTTGAATCCTGTGTTCAGTTGTGGGCCCCTCAGCACAAGAAGGATGTTGAGGCTCTGGAACAAGTCCAGAGAAGAGCAACAAAGCTGGTGAAGGGACTGGAGAACAGGCCCTATGAGGAGCGACTGAGAGAGTTGGGGTTGTTTATCCTGGAGAAGAGGAGGTTGAGAGGAGACCTCATTACTCTCTACAACTACCTGAAAGGAGGTTGTGGAGAGGAGGGAGCTGGGCTCTTGTCCCAAGGGACAGGGGACAGGACAAGAGGGAATGACCTCAAGCTCCACCAGGGGAGATGTAGGCTAGAGATTAGGAGGAAGTTTTTCACAGAAAGAGTCACTGGGCATTGGAACAGGCTGCCCAGGTTGGTGGTTGATTCCCCTTCCCTGGAGGGGTTTAAGGGACAGGTAGATGAGGTGCTGAGGGACATGGTTAAGTGTTTGATAGGAATGGTTGGACTCAATGATCCGATGGGTCTCTTCCAATCTGGTTGTTCTGTGATTCTATGATATTTCTTCCTGGCTGGAAGATGTTAACGATGATATTTCCTCCTGTGTGTTTTGACAAAGAGATGCTGCAGAGGAGCTGGTACAGGGACTACCTGGGAGTTTAAGGGCATGAAGTCAAGCTGAGCTGTGGCCTTGAGATGTAGCTGATCCCTTTTTCCTCTCCTCTTCCACTGTCCAGTCAGCCTGTTGGGAGGGTATGACATGGGGATGCTGACTACAGAAACTGCAGGTCTTCTCTAGGCAAAGCTTCTTATCTTTCAACTCTTTTTTCTTTTTTTTTTTTTTTTTTTTTTTTACTGAAAGTGTCTTTCAGGTATGTCTTTTGTGATAGTTTTGTTTGGATGTACCTTTTGATAACACTTGTTTTCCCATTGGCGTGACTAGTACTTTGACCTTAGCTGTGGTCTCCTGGCATCAGTCAGAAGCTGAGCCAGAGATCAGACTGATAGGAACTTTTTCTGTCAGGACATTTTTTATTTCTTGCTTATTTTCAAGGAAGGACAGGATTCCCCTGTCAGAACATTTTTATTTCTTGTTTATTTTCAAGAGTGGGTTGCTGGCCTGGATTGGAGATAAGGCCTGTCTGCCCCAGACTCTGGGAGGGAAGAAGAATGAAGGGGAGTTTCAAGAGACATCTCCCCTCAGGATACCATAAATCCTTCTCCGAAGATATGAGCTAACACCACAATGTTACTATCTGGCTTGTAAAATTCCTGTATTAATTGCATGTCTTTGAAGCCTTTGTTTAACAGAAAGCTTGGTCCTATAAGAAGCCCTTGAATTCTCATTTTGGGGTTGTTCCAAATTGGGCTTGGGGTGACTACTGGTCGATCAGCTATGAATTTTTATGCTCATTTCTTTTTACAATTTGTAATAAACATTTTTGTTGCTAGCAACTCTGCCTCTTCGTCTTAGCAAAATGTTTTGGACCCTAACACAGACCCTTGCTCCCGTCAGCGCCTTATTCCTCTTACTGTGCCTCTGCCTACATTGCTTCACAATCTGCCCATCTCTGCTTCAGAACAGGCAGAGCTGCAGCAAACCTCTGGTTTTGCCTGTGGCTGTATTCCTGCAGGCTGTGATCATCTCAGATCACACACACAGGCAAAGGTCAGGCGGTGGAGCACCAAACCCTCCCAAAGCCCACAGGTGCCGCAAGCGTCAGCAGTGACAGGCCAGCAGGACAGCCCCGATGCCACAGCAGGACACACAGGAGACCTGTACTGCTGCATATTTTTCTGATGAGAGATAAAAGCCAACTCCTTGCTGCTACCGAACGTTGCAAATCCCACCCGGTTTCTTTCATCAAAGAAGAGCTGTAGAAGAAATTCATACGTCCCGGCTGCATTTGCCAGCTTTTCTTTGCTAGATGAGTTTATGAAAAGGCAAAGCCTTTATGTGGTGTGATCACAGTTCAGAGAGGGAAGCTGGAGGCCTCTGTTCTACCCTACACCTCAGCTTAGGCAATTAACTGCCCTGTTTAAAGCTTTAAGCACATATAAATCCACCTTTTTGCAGATTAGTTCCGAAGCTGCAAGGCCAAGACTCTGGACGGAAATGTTTTGGCAGCTGATTCAGAGGCTAGAAAGAGTCTCTTTGGAAGGTTTGCCCAAGGTGGAAATGGAGCCGAGAAGTTACCCCAACCTGTAAGCTCTGATATTAATTAATTAGCCATTGGAGGGAGACAAAGAGCTGTGTTTCTTGCATATCATGGAATCATAGAACAACCAAGTTGGAAGAGACCCACCGGATCATCGAGTCCAACCATTCCTATCAAACACTAAACCATGTCCCAGTGACTCTGAAGAGGCAGTTACTCAATATTACCCAGTTCCTCAATCCAGGTGTCGTTTTATTTATCGGAGGCAAAGCGACTTCTGAGCACCTCCTGCCACCAGTGGGATGAGGCAGCTGCAGGGCTGCTCCCTGCTTTAGGGGATGTAGTAGAAATACCAACTAATACACGTGCCCTGCCCACAAAAATGTGAAATAAGGCCACCTTTAGATGCACAGGGCTTGCTTTTACTCTCTACAGTGGTTTGGTTAACCATGGAACAAAACATTCCTAAAAGAGGAGGCAGGAGTTCCGTAACACAGAGAGAAATTGAAACCTTGTCTTACATCATTGGAAATACTGGGGGTGCTTATCCTGGAGAAGAAGAGGCTGAGGGGAGACCTCATTGCTCTCTATAACTACCTGAAAGGAGGTTGTGGAGAGGAGGGAGCTGGGCTCTTCTCCCAAGGGACAGGGGACAAGACAAGAGGGAATGGCCTCAAGCTCTGCCAGGGGAGGTTTAGGCTGGACATTAAGAAAAAATTTTCACAGAAAGGGTCATTGGTCACTGGCAGAGGCTGCCCAGGAAGGTGGTTGAGTCACCTTCCCTGGAGGTGTTTAAGGGATGTGTGGACGAAGTACTGAGGGACATAGTTTAGTGTTTGATAAGAATGGTTGGACTCAATGATCCGGTGGGTCTCTTCCAACCTGGTTTTCTTTGAAAGCTTTGATTTTCTTAGACTATTAACAGACAAGGGCACTCAGATATTAGCCTGTGCTTCTTAGCTGAGGTTGCCATCACATGAAGGTTGCCAAGGCAGACAATATATTAAAAGGCAGGTGTATCAGGCACAAACAGAGCTAATGTGCTTATAAATCTCTTGAACCAAAGAGCATGCATTTAGCCCACAACATCATTAGTGAGATTCATGTCTGCCTGCACACATACTCAGGTATGTCTTTTAAGCACTATTATCTCATAATATTCTAAACTTATTTACCCAAGGATTCATTTGACTACTGAGATGCAGTACGAGGCAAGGGACTCATATAGACCCATATTTCTTTCAATCAAATCTGTGAAACCATCTGAGGAAGAAGTGTGGGGTGGGGGAAGGGGATGAACAAATCTTGCCAAAATTTGAGACCAGATATGTAAGCGTTAAACTCCAAATCTTTCTGCCATTGTATTTTAGTGATTTAATTCACCACTGGAAAGAAAAATGTTAAGGAGGAGATATACGAAGCTGAGCACATTGGAAAGCAATATAGAAGGGATGGGGGCAATATAACTTTTTATATTCTTGACAAGGTAACTTGTAGAGTTTGCAAAATGTTCCTCTATGCTCTGTGCTCTCCCTTTAATACTGAGAAATGGGGCAGAGCACTTGAACAGGTTCCACCTGAGGATTCATGGAGGTAGTCTTATTGCTGGAAGAGCAGCAAGCATCACATTTCAAATTGCACTCAGTGGCAAACCCCCTGTATTAAAATAATCACACAGGACTTGAGCTAAATGAGCAAAATGAAGAGGAAAAGCAATAAATCTTCTTTATACAAAGACTTTACATAATGTTCAAACGATATCGTCTGCAAAATTTTAATGAGAAAAATAATATTTCTGTTGTAAAACAGCTGCACAAATATTCGAGCAAGTAAGAAAAGGACTTTTCAGGGTCTAGGTTTGACTTCTGCTGAACAAACGTGCCTGAAAATATTTCAAGCACCTTTTACCACTTGTGGAAAGCAGGCAAGGTGTCTCCAGGCCAGGCTCTGAACTGGCAGAGGTCAGGACAGCTTTCTTGACTTTGGGGAAGAATTTGATTTTCATCACTTGAAACTGTTATCGGCAAAAAAAAAAAAAAAAAAAAATAGTGTGAACAGTGAATGCCAACAGGCAGCAAATAATTGAGTGTACAGCTGCAAGGAGGAGGAGGACCAAAACCGAACTTTTGGAATGTCCGTGTACTGTAGTCACCATTCTGCATGTAGAGCATTCAGGCTGGGAAAACTCTGAAGTTGTAGGGACTGGAAAAAGAGAAGGCAGTTCAAAAAAAGGGTTCCCAAAGAGAAGTGGTTTCATAGAATCATAGAATCACCAGGTTGGAAGAGACCCATCGGATTATCGAGTCCAACCATTTCTATCAAACACTAAACCATGTCCCTCAGCACCTCGTCCACCTGTCCCTTAAACATCTCCAGGGAAGGTGAATCAACCCCCTCCCTGGGTAACCTGTTCCAATGCCCAATGACCCTTTCTGTGAAAAAATTCCCCAAAGAAGAGGGAAGTGGGGCCAGAAAGAAGAAGTTAAAGCTTCCACTGAAGGAAATATGTGGAATGTGAAGCATATCATGGAGATCAGGACAACAAATGCCTGGGGTCAGTCTGTGAACTTAGCTGGTATCGTCACCTCATTGTAGGGAAGATGCGACCTGGTGAATGCAGTACTGGGCTTGAGTAAGCGTAGTAGTGTATATGTGAGATAATCAAGGAAGGTAAAGCTGTAATCTCACTTGTTGTTAAGTAAATGCCAGTATCCAGGTTCACTGTGGATGTGGTTTACTCTGTCTCACCCATGTCAAAGACCAGGTTCCAATCAGGCATCATGATTTCATCATCCTTTTTATGTCTTAGCAAAGCTGCTTTCCCTCCAGAAAAGGGATGAGCCTACATGGTAAGCAATTCACAGCACAATTTTGAACTACACAGTCAATCAGAAACACACCAGTGAAGTCTTTTCCTTTCTTTATGTGTCCTCTTTGGGCAGTTTCACTCTGATGCAATTCAGTGAAAATCAAAACAAGTACAACCCCACGCAGGGAAAATTGCGTTTGAAGGTTTCCCGGAGACTCAGTGGTGACCAGCACTGAGAGATTACTTTATCAGCCTTGAAAGAAATATTCATCACCGCTTTGGCAGTGTTGTCATTCAAGTGGCAGGAAGAATTCTGTTTTCCATTCAGCAGGTGCTAATACAGTTATATCAAATCCTAAGCATGGGAGAAAATAACACACACGTACATATACATGCACAGTGCTCCTGCCCTTTCCCCACCACTTCTTTTCAAAGCTGAGTAGGTGAAGGCATCTGACCTGAAAAGTGACAGCCAAGCTGTTATTTCATGCTCTGTAAATATGCGCCAGATGATTGCATCTTCCCCTCAGGCAGAAGGATGGAGAATACCAGGTACTTACTTGCTAACAAACCTTGGGACTCAGACTGCTTCTCCTTTCAAACACCAAATATGCTGCTTTGTAACTGGGAGGCTTTTTACGGCTTCTCTTTAATCCTTCTAGTAAAGTGACTTTAGACTCTGCACTGGAAAGATCTTGAGATTTCTGCAGGAGAAACCTAGAATCATAGAATCATCAGGTTGGATAAGACCCATTGAATCATCAAGTCCAACCATAGGAACCGAACTGAATTGAGTAGGATCCACAGGAGGAAATGCCACTTAAAGGGACATTTGCTCTTTCCAGAAGCCTAGCCCTAGATTTGTCAAGAAAATGGGAGCTTGTTGGAGAAGAAAAAGCCTTTGTTGCAGATAAAGGGACATTTTTGTGAATGAGATACCAATACAGTTGATATTAGGAGGCCAAGCTCTTTGGGGTTTTGACCCATGAATAGGACAGTGTGTAGAAATCTAACCCCTTTAAGTTTTCCCTATCTTGGCTCTGATACTGTAGGAACATTGTTGTTTATGTACAATTATTTTAAACTTAATTATAAAAGACTTTAGCTTTCTTCAGTTTGTAGGGTTACACAAGCAGCTGAACCACCCAAGCAGTGGGAAGCAGAGGATCTATCAGCGTGACTGGGATGGCCGAGTGAGGACAGGAAATGTTAAAACCTTCCTGTGATAAGCTGCTCCTCTCTGTGAACCAAGGAAAAGTGTCTTTTAGCTGCAGTGGAAGAAATAAGAAAGATATTTCTCACATACTAAAAAGTAATATATTGTACAGGGTTGATTTCTTAGAGCAAACTGAAGTAATCTCTGTTTATTCTCCTGCAGGACTGGGTCCTCATATGAGGGTTATCTGGTAGTTTCAGTGTCTCTGATAGTAATTCAGTGTTGATTACAGAAATAGCAGAGGATGAAGGAACCTCCTAGCCAAGAGATGCAAAGCAACACTCAAGCTTAAACCCCACTATGGACCATACACCACTCCCCTATTACATTTTCTTGTTGTTGACTTATTTCTGAAGGAACTACTCCACACTCTGTGTATTCATACTGCTTTTCCTGTTGAAAATATCAGCATCATTGATACCTCGAGCACGAAACTGAGTCCCATGAAAAACCACTACCCCTGTGGATGAAAGAGACTTAAGCAAGGCCAGAAATTAATATAATAGAGTTGAAGAAATTACAAGTGGAGGATTCATATTCCTGATATGATGGTTTTCTACTGGTGTATATTTCTGTTAGATGCCTCCCAATCCACTTACCTCCATATCTCCTTAGTGATGTTACCTGGAGTCAGAGAAAGCAGGTTAGTTTTCCTACCCTCTTTGTATTGTACTCACAGCTGATACTTTTGGTCATTTGTGTCTTCTTGCAAAATTGTCCACAAGTCTAATTTATGATGCTTGACTTTATTTCATCAAAAACCAAACTGTAAATTTACTCTATCAAAACTACCTCTCCTTGAACAGAATGCTTGTGCATTTGACTGCAACACTCAAAGTTTTTCTTCAATTGGTTACCTGTAGCAACCATTTGCTATTATTGCACATAGTTAAAAGGTAGAAATGTAAGATGGAGATTAAAGGAATAAATCTGAAAATACACACATTATATCAGTGTAATTTCACAAGAACTGGTTCTTAGTAAGACTTTTTAATAAAATGTTTTTAATAATGTTTTGCTATTAAAATGTTGAGGAGAGAGGGAAGTAAAAATCATAGAATAATAGACTCATAGAATCACCAGGTTGGAAGAGACCCACCAGATCACCAAGTCCAACCATTCCTATCAATCTCTAAACCATGCGAGACCATCAAGAAAATCTAAATCATCGAGAATCTCTAAACCATCAAGATTTTCTGGTCAGTTATATGTAAAATATACAAAGATGTATCACTTTTTTTTGAAATCATTCCGTCAAATCATGCATTTTAGGAAGGATGACATCTCCTAGATGCATTAGTATGTCTCTGTTCTTCTGTATTGCTCTTTCACCTTTCTGAAAGAGAGATATTTTCTGCATTTCTGATTGCGTTTTGCCACTTCAGATGGGCCTAATGTGATTTGACAAGTTCTCCCTGAGCTGACTTCCATGCACGCTAAATGATCTTCGCAGTAGATGACATTTGACAACATAGATAACCTTAGCATAAATCAAGAGACGTGGCCGGATTCTCCAAAAATACAAATCAGTGTAGATCCACTGAAGAAAAAATATCTAAATCAATTTATAACAGCAATGAAGCTGCTTGATACAGTGTCAAGTATGTTAAATTATAATTTTCTTGAATTATTTTCTGTAGCTTGAGAAAATTAATATATTTGTGTTCACTGTGAATATCTTTTCAGTAATGACTCCGTGCCTTAAATAAAATATTTATAAAATGTCAGGAGAGTCTCATCATATTCTAGTGTATAAAATAGGGAGTGTTTAGACATTGTGAGGCAGCCAGTAATACTCCAAGACAATTTGTGTTTGCCTTCCAAAGTGACTAATATCACTAACTAAGCTTAAGTGTAGCGATGGAATTAGGATTTTTTTTAGCAGTGAACTGTGATGGGGCAGTGGAATGACCCTAATTCTGTCACTTCTTCCACATGCTGTTTAGAATTGCACCTACACAAGGACTCTGGGACATGAAGAGTGTTAGTGAGTTTACGTGAAAATCAGTCTTCTTCAATGCAGAAAAGGAAGAATAGCACCTCAGTTCTTCACACTTCGAATCCTGTGTTCAGTTGTTGTCCCCTCACCACAAGAAGGATGTTGAGGCTCTGGAGCAAGTCCAGAGAAGAGCAACGAAGCTGTGAAGAGTCTGGAGAACAGGCCCTATGAGGAACGGCTGAGAGAGCTGGGGGTTGATTCACCTTCCCTGGAGGGGTTTAAGGGATGGGTGGACGAGGTGCTGAGGGACATAGTTTAGTGTTTGATAGGAATGGTTGGACTCAATGATCCGGTGGGTCTCTTCCAACCTGGTGATTCTATGATTCTATGATTCTATGAATGTTCAAAAAAACCCCTCTAATCTGACAAAAACAACTGCTATAAAATTTAAGGGTAGGATCTAAGCTGTGGGCTGATGAATGATCAGATAGATAAGAAGTATATGAAAAAAACAAGTCCAACCAGGGAATTCCCTTTAACTTGATACTGATAGCATTATTGTCAGGAAAATAACAAAAAGACAAGTCATAAACACAGAGCTATGAAGCACATCCCCCACAGCTAGAAGGCTGCTTCCTTTTAGACTTCTCTAAATAACCTCTGAGATCAGAATATGATTTGAATCCTAAACAATTTCTAGGTAGATAGCGAAATTCAAACCACCTCTTCCCTCAAATGAGCAGAATCTTGTCAGAAGTGAAACGTCAGTTGGGGTCAGAAGGCAGTTAGATAAAACCATTCGGTTTAGCCCATAGAAGTCAAATCTCATGGTCAATTAAGTCCACTGGCTTTGCCTCTGCAAAGCATTTTCAGCTGATTAGATCAAGCCAAGAAATGCCAAGCGGTGCAACTTGAGGTGCTCAGGGATATGATTTAGTAGTGGACAAAAAGAGTTGGACTTGTTGATCTTCTCCAAACAAATGATTCTATGATTCTATGACTCTATGATTATCTAGGTCTTCAAGCTACAGATACCTTGAGAATAAAGGGATGACATTTTAACTGTGTTTTCTGAAACAGGAACTGTGAAGGCATTTAAATAATATTATGAAAAATAAAGTATTTGCAAGCCAGATGATTATGCAAGAGGAAAAGTAGAGAGAGGAAAGCTGCTATTGTATTTTAACTAGAGCTGCACGTATTGTCTTCATTCAAGGTGTAAAGAATATCTGAAAAAGTGGAAATTTCCCAGGAAGATGAGCTGTACCTAGAGATCACGAAGCTTAGAATCATTTAGTGTGGAAGAAGATCATGGAGTCCAACCTTAAAGCTGATGCTGTCAGCTTCACTGCTAAATCATGTCGCTAGGCACCACATCTAGATGTGGGATTTGGATGAGGGAATGGTCTCAAGCTCCTCCAGTGGAGGTTCAGCCTTGACATAAGGAAAAATTTCTTCACAGAAAGGGTCACTGGACACAGGCAGAGGCTGCCCAGGCAGGTGGTTGACTCACCTTCCCTGTAGGGTTTTAAGGGACGGGTGGACGATGTGCTGAGGGACATGGTTTAGTGTTTGATAGGAATGGTTGGACTCACTGGTCTGGTGGGTCTCTTCCAACCTGGTGATTCGATGATTCTATGAACTATTTCAGAAGTGTTTACATTCATATTTTGCTAGGGAATATTAACCCAGATCCCAAACAATCTCTTCCAGGTACAAACTTGGCCCCACTGAGCCATCACTAGTCATCTCCATTTCTCCTCCCACTGAAGTTAAGGAGCACAATTGCCTCACCTGATACCTACCGTTTGCTTCTGATCAGCCCCACAAAGATTATTAGAGAAAGTCACGGGCTTGCTTAAGCAGAAATCAGGAAGCAGAGTTAAAATTTCTGCATATCAAAGCGGTTGTGCATCTTGTTTACCAAACACAACCTTCCTGACCTATGGAAAGCTCCATACAGCTACTCCCTCAGACTTACCTTGCATACTTTATTGCAGCTTTTTTACATATTCATTTCCTAAGCATCTCTTAACCACACTCTCTGACACATTAGGCTATAACTCTTATTAGCTACCCAGAACACTTTGTCTTGCTTACCTCAGCACTTATGCTTCTTGGTCTTGTGGTTACTACAACCTGACTTCACAACTGCACATAATGGTAAAAAACAACCTACACTTTCTAGCTGTGCAAAAAATATTGTGTCTGTGTTTCCCTTATCTAAACCATGAGATACTCACTACAGGCTGTCAAGTATCTATGTATCTGACCCACAATATTTTATTTTATATGAAGGAAACAACATGCATCTACATTTTTCCTGCTTGTGTTTCATTACGCAAAAACATCTTGGGGAGATCAATAAAACCTCAGCTCATGCCCCATGGTGTAGTCAATGTGTCAATGAGTGATATGAAAGATATGTGTAAGAGAAAATCTTCCCTGAGATAATATAGACAGTTTGGGGTAATCCGTCATATTGCCAGGGTCAGTAGTAGCCCTGTCAACAGCAGCCCCTTCAAGAATTGTTTCACATCAAGGCAGACTATGTTTTTAATTTATCTTGCTGCAATATCTCACTCTCAGTCTGCATCTTAAGACAGAGAAAGGAAATTTTCCCCCTTTGAAACCTGCTGAAAGGCTGACATACTGACTGGTCTGCTATCATACATCCTGGCCAGACTGAGAATACATGCCTAAACATGAATCATAGAATCACAGAACAACCAGGTTGGAAGAGACCCACCGGATCATTGAGTCCAACCATTCCTATCAAACACTAAACCATGTCCCTCAGGACCTCGTCCACCCGTCCCTTAAACACCTCCAGGGAAGGTGAATCAACCACCTCCCTGGGCAGCCTATTCCAATGCCCAATGACCCTTTCTGTGAAAAACTTCCTCCTAATCTCCAGCCTAAATCTCCCCTGGCGGAGCTTGAGGCCCTTCCCTCTTGTCCTGGCCCCTGTCCCTTGGGAGAAGAGCCCAGCTCCCTCTTCTCTACAACCTCCCTTCAGGTAGTTGTAGAGAGCAATGAGGTCTCCCCTCAGCCTCCTCTTCTCTAGGCTAAACACCCCCAGCTCTCTCAGCCGCTCCTCATAGGGCCTGTTCTCCAACCCCTTCACCAGCTTCGTTGCTTGTTGCTGATGACTTAGATCAGAGCTGCAACAGCAGGGAGATTTTAATTTTGGGCTGTGGTGTTCTTCAGGGTCTGATAGTGTTGATGCAATAGGTACTGCATCACAAGTCCCGGGACACAGGGGCTGTGCGGGGGCTTCCCGCTGCCAGAGCCTTGCCCTTGGGCAGTCTGGTCTGGTGGGGGTTTCCCTGCCCGTGGCGGGAGGTTGGAACTGGATGAACTTTAAGGTCCCTTCCAACCCAAACTGTTCTGTGATTCTGTGACCTCACACATGCTGACTTTCCTGTGGAGGAGTCTGTGCTGTGCCAGGATGTGCAGCAGGGCAGACACCCCAGGGTGAGTTTATTTATCCTAGAGAAGAGGAGGCTGAGGGGAGACCTTATTGCTTTCTATAACTACCTGAAAGGAGGTTGTGGAGAGGTGGGTGCTGGTCTCTTCTCCCAAATGACAGGGGACAGGACAAGAGGGAATGGCTTCAAGCTGCACTGGGGAGGTTTAGACTGGACATCAGGAAAAGATTTTTCACAAAAAGGGTCATTGGGCAGTGGTAGAGGCTGCCCAGAAAGGTGGTTGTATCACCTTCCCTGCAGGCAATTAAAATATGGGTAGATGAGGTACTCAAGGACATGGTTTAGTGTTTGATAGGAATGGTTGGACTCGATGATCTAGCAGGCCTTTTCCATCCTAGAGATCCTATGATTCTATGATCCTACTGAGATGCTATAGCAAAACAGGGAAACAGGCAGAGGGGAGAGATTGAGCAGATCTGGAATGACAGCACATGATGCATCTAGGAATCAAGAGTTATTCAGTGAAAACCATGTGTATATATTACTCCAGAAGTGAGTATTGAGCTGCCCTGAAGTTCAAAACTGGGACCAAAAGGGTGTATTGCAACTCTAATTAAACTACAAAGGTTTCCTTTCAGGGTCCTCACAGGTATAGTAAAATCAAGGAATATTTAGGGAGTGGAAGAGTTTTAATACTAGGTCATAGAGCTTTCACAGGCTCTAATTTTCTTCTGAATAGTGGAAATTGTTTCCAGGAGACACTTGCTTAACACCTGAGAAGCATAATATTAATCACTTCTCCCCAGTTCTAGTTTTCAGTGTACTCCTGAGTAAAGCAAGTGACCGGGAACAGTATTTTATAGTGTCAAAAAATTAAGCAGCCCTGATTCACATTCTGGTACCTCTCCAAAGCACAACCACTAGCAGAAGCTATGACTGTCTGTCCTCTTTCTCCCTTCTCCCAGCTTTATTCTCCCTAAAGTCTGAGGATTCATTGATATATTGTATAAAGCAACACATACAGAATCCAGACTCCTCAATCTCATGCACGTGTGTATATTCATACATGCACAAGGCATGGCTGACCAGCCCTAAAAGTCACTGAGAAAAGAAAAGACTAGCAAAGAAAATGTAATCAGTCTCTGACATCCTGAAGTTACTGGCAAAAATCAAGGGGAAAATTAAACAAACCACTTAATAAGGAGGCTCCATCATGACTTGCAGGCTTGAAAATCTTACAGTGATTTAGACATGAAAATTGTGTCTGCTTTAGTCATTCCTTTCTGCATCTATCTTGACAGCTCTGGGTAGCTGAAAATCTCATTAATCTGAGTGACAGCACAGGGAGGGCTCACGGCTGGCTTATTGGGCTCTGCTCTTTGAAAGTCCCTCTTCACCAAACATTGTCTTTGTGCCCTCTGACAGTAAAACTGAGATGAGGAATATCCTTTCCTGCTTCATCCATCCTCCTAGCTCCTCTGAGGCCGTTTAGCTGAGAATTTCTCCCTGTCTGGCTTCTAGGAGGCTCCCCACAATGTCATTGTCTGTCATGTCACAAGTCTGGCTGGAAAACTGCCAGGAGGAGAGGGACCTGGGGGTGTTGGTCGACAGCCAACTGACCATGAGCCAGCAGTGTGCCCAGGTGGCCAAGAAGGCCAATGGCATCCTGGTTTGGATCAGAAATGGTGTGACCAGCAGGACCAGGGAGGTTATTCTCCCTCTGTACTCAGCACTGGTGAGGGTTCCTTGAAACCTGTGCTCAGTTCTGGGTGTCTCACCACAAGAAGGATGTTGAGGTTCTGGAGAGAGTCCAGAAAAGAGCCACGAAGCTGGTGAAGGGGCTGGAGAGCAGACCCTATGAGGAATGGCTGAGAGGAGACCTCATTACTCTCTACAAGTACCTGAAAGGTGGTTGTGGAGAGGAGGGAGCTGGCCTCTACTCCCAAGTGACAGGGGACAGGACGAGAGGGAATGGCCTCAAACTCCGCCAGGGTAGATTTAGGCTGGAGATTAGGAGGAGGTTTTTCATGCAGAGGGTCATTGGGCATTGGAATAGTCTGCCCAGGGAGGTGGTTGAGTCGCCTTCCCTGGAAGTGTTTAAGGCACAGGTGGATGAGGTATTGAGGGACTTGGTTTAGTGTTTGATAGGAATGGTTGGACTAGAAGATCCGATGGGTCCCTTCCAACCTGGTTGTTCTGTGTTTATGCTGGAGAAAAGGAGGCTGAGAGGAGACCTCATTACTCTCTACAAGTACCTGAAAGGTGGTTGTGGAGAGGAGGGAGTTGGCGTCTACTCCCAAGTGACAGGGGACAGGATGAGAGGGAATGACCTCAAACTCCACCAGGGGAGATACAGGCTAGAGATTAGGGGGAAGTTTTTCACACAGAGAGTCATTGGGCATTGGAATAGGCTGCCCAGGGAGGTGGTTGATTCACCTTCCCTGGAGGTGTTTAAGGCACAGGTAGATGAGGTCCTGAGGGACATGGTTTAGTGTTTGATAGGAATGGTTGGACTCAATGATCTGATGGGTCTCTTCCAACCTGATGATTCTATGATTCTATGATCAACATATTTAACTTGTTTCAGTTGCTCATTCGAATTTGCAGATGTCCCCATGTCCTGAGGGATACAGGGGAGATGCCGGTGAACTGAGTGGAGTGCACTAATGCTTTAGCACATTATCTTCCCTGCACTGAGCAGCACACATTGATCTCTTCTCTATTTGCAGCATCTTCGCGAAAAGTCTTGTTCCCAAACCCATGGACACCAAAACCCAACA